>OZ023142.1:8054237-9393988 GCA_963675895.2 Styela plicata
ATCAACCTTTTCAATACAATGTCATTTATTATAATATTTATCTATCAAAACTTGTCAAAATGTCCCCATGAGAAAGATATTGCTTATTGCTGATTATGTTTTGTTAACTTTGGTTAACTACGAATTACTGATGGATCATATCACTAAAACATTGTCCATCTATGACACATGATTGATTGACTGATTGCTAAGTTGAATACAGTTGAGAGTACCGGCTGGCTTTATCCCAGTCAGAAATATATCAACCAACATGTTTTGTTCAGTACGAGTGCCTGATGTTCCGTGCCTAAGCAACACTGTCCATCTGTGGCTCATGCTTGACAAAATAAAATTTCAGATTGGGGTCATCAATCAATTGATTGGAATAATTCATCTGTGGTTTATGCATATGTGTTCCTAGTAACTTTACTCCTAGCGCAAAATATCCCAAACTAAACTGAATGTTGGAGGGCAGTGAGGGGTATCTGCCCTGGCGATTGTAATACCATCTTCGAAAACAGAAATTGACAGATATACCTATTTGAAAAAAAATCTTTGGTATGGATGAACCAATCAGTCAAATCTACTTACTATGTTTTGCCAACCATTAATCACTGATAAATCGCACTGCCAAGTGCTGAAATACAATTGATCAGTACTGGTACTATTTTTGGTCTTTGATTCCAAAAATAATTTCAACTTGTATGTGGTCAGTAGGGATGGCCAAAATCGAATAACTTTTGGTTTCGAGCAATACCCGAATAATTTTCCAGAATCGAATATTCGAATCAGAATTCATATAATAAACAAACAAAAACATCTTTTCATCAGCTTACAACTTACTGGAAAATTCATACTTGAATTTCAAAAAAATTCGAAGTCATAATTTTGTTTATTTCAAATCGTTACACGAATCGAACCGAACCTAATATATTCAATATATCGATGTTTTGGTCAGCCCTAGTAGTTGGCTAGGATGTGCTGATATTGCTGTATAATATAAGAACAAGCTTCTTTAAAATGATTCATAAATAGATTAGGACATGCTTTCCATCTTCTCAACAATTAGCAATTTCCAATCAAATGTTGTTAATCCTTTTTGTGAAGTGTATGTCATATATTAAAACAGTTCCCTTTTATGTAAGTTGTCCACAAACAAAATGAATTTTCAATTTCAGTCAATTTCAGCCCTCAATTTCAGTCTTTTAGACAGATAATAGTAAACCAAGGCTAAATATATTCAATAGTTCATACTTGACAATAATATAGTTATGACTTGGCTACATAGTAAATACATCAATTTTTAACCATCAATGTTGTCTAGCTCTTGTAATTTTGCCTTGGTCCATATTATTCCTAAAATATGCTATTTTAGGAAATATTTTGTGATGGAAGCCATTTTTATCGAAATAATAAAGGGAGTAGAGTAGTTGACTCATCTTCAGTCTGGCCTTACTGAAGCTTATATTCACACAAACATTCTTATGATCCAGTTTAGTGGAGAATATTGAGATATATTTTTAATATCTGTTCTTTATCAAGTTTTAACACTTCATCACAACGATAATGTCAGTATAAGCCATCTAAATCGAAAATTTAATTTTGTCAAGCATAAGTCTCGGATGGTCCGCGTCATCCATTAGTGACTCACTGAAAATTGCATGCTTAACTTTCAAAGTAGTGTTACATGCACGTGATGAATTCCTAAGGGTCTTTTCATAGTGTATTACAGCATACTAACATAATAGTATGGAGAAAAGTTGAACAAATGTTCTTTTTACACATAGCTGGAAGATTGCTCATTCCCAATTGTCATTCTGAATTGAATACTAATCCATATTGCAAAACAAACTTTTATTAGGTTGTATTTTTGTTTGGTATGAAACCTATTGATCTTTGTTCGAATTGAGTTTTTTATTTCTTTATTCTTGAGATAATTACAATCATACTAACATGAGAGAACATTTGCATTTGCATTCTTATCTATTATTGTTTATGAAGGCTTGTATCGGGCCTAACCACGTCACACATTTCATAATCCAACACAAATTGAAATTAATTACTCAAGTACTCTTGAATAAAAAAGCTATCTAATGCAAATCCTCAATAACAGAAAAAATTGTACTTTTACATGAGGATTGCGTATTGTTTATGTCTGCAAATATTAAATCTACTAACTATTTTTCTTTTGGTGTCTTATACTGAAACAGACATTTATTCTTTCTTCATGCTGAAAATTTTTTGAAATATTGCCTTATCGGGGCATTCGTCATCTTGGAGTAGTGTAGTTGGTAGCAGGAGTAAATTTAGCAAATGACCAATATTTTTTGATATCTGTCTTGCTAGGAAATAATTATGTCTCTTTTTGACTGTCTGGTAAGTAGCAACGAAATGTGGAAAAAGGTTCATAGCAGTGGCATTGCTGAAGCTGTTTTATTGACTCAAAAGAAAAATGATATGAAAATTTTGGACACTCTAATAAAAACAAGATTCTGTCACCCTCGTTGACATTTCGCAAGTTTGGTTACCTGGTTGTTAAGACACATATAAATGCTATTTTATCACAATTTTTTTTGTTGCTCACTTTTCCATCTCACTATGTTTATCTTGCACACAAGTTTTTTTATAGCCACTTCTTGGGGTGGATCACTCTGACTGACGCACTGTTCAGCTCAGCCTACCCAAGGTATTACACCCGAGGTTGAGTGGTGGGCATGGATCAACGAGTTAACTCGCCAGAACTCGAACCCAAGATATTCAACCTGCTATGCCAACATGTTAACCACTAGGCAGTCGCACCCACCAGTAGTCCCTAGAAACTTTGAATTAGTGAAATTGAAATTGTCTTAGTCATGCCTTCTGTCAATAAGTTGAAGTGTTTTTAGTACAAACAATGTACAGTGGCACAATTCCGACATCTCTGACATCAGTGTTTTCTCTATTCATTGGGATGATAGTGACATCATTTGAGAATTTTGTATCGCATTGATTGTTATTGGACAGAATTGGGTCATAAGCTTACTCTTATTTTTTTAATGTGTGAATATATGATGAAATTATAGCATACCATATTTTCTTGTCAAAAATTTGGTATCTGGAATTTTTATTTGTCATGCACGCACCACAGATGGATTGTGCTCTGTCGGCGCGATCTATTGGTAACATTTTTCTCCTTAGAATTGAATATTTCGACATATTGGTGTTCTCTCTTAGGGTTGATAAGCCTTCATAGTTCAACTTCGAAAATTTGAAAGGCAGCCAGGTGTCTTAAAATTTTTGATACCAATTAGCAATTTCAAATGATCTATCATTTATACTTTTTACCAAGTATCATCTATTGAACACCTTTGCTTGTAAGTGGTAATATATATATATTATTGAAATTCACTCTAAGAAAGTCCAGAAGCTGTGTCTAGAAGCAACTAACTAACAGCCACTCAATGGATGGCAAAGACCTTACAAAATGCAGTACAAGCAATTGGACTATGATTCCGTAATTCATGTTATGTTGATTAACTTTGCTATCGTCATGAAGCAAACCTTTGAAACAAAAGTTGATCCAAAATTCTTATGTTCAGCTAGGTAGGCTACATATAAGACTCACATTTCACAGTTGTATAGATTTTTCACAATAGCGAATTTGCACACAAGATATTATCATTATGTTTTAAATTAGTACTACTTTTTTATTTATAAAAAATGTTGTGATTTTATTTTAGCGTCCATCTTTGTTTATCTTATAATTCACCCGTTAATATGCATATTCATTAATAATCCTTTAATATCATTTGGCTGTTATATCTGTTTTATTTAGATATCTGGTCAAAAAAGGAGCAAATGTCGGCGCTGTTAACAGTGAAGCGGAATTACCTATCGACATTGCAGAGGATGATGAAATGGTCGAATATTTGCAGTCCGAAATCGATAATCAAGGTAATATATATCTTGTAATATTTTTAATTCTCTGACTGCGGATTTTTGACCTATGTTTGTAGTACCAACGTATGTATGTAGTACCAACAACTGTACTCTAAGTGGGAGACGTTCCAGAGGACTGATGCACTATGATAAAGTGTACTGAATGTTCCCCACCCTGTGTGATGATAAAACCATTAACCTCTTCTTTCTTAATCCTTTATATTGAAATTCACTCTGAAAAAAGCAGTGCCTAAAAGGAATCAACTTACGGCTGCTTAATCGCAAAGAGCTACTACAAGATGCAGTACCAGCACTCTTAAGCGGAAAACATTCCAAAGGGAACTGAACTGCTGTTGTGAAGTGCAATGTGTGGTATCTGCCATGGGTGGTGGTGAAGCCACTAGCCACTTTTACGAAACGTAAGAGATACGTTTGGGCGATTCTAATATTCACATCCTACAGGGCATGTTCTTGAGTTATCATTTTATTCAGCACAGTCGAGAATGAGCAAGAGTGGTTATACACTGTTGCAACACAGTCTTTATTTATTTTGATAGGAAAATAAAATTGTTTACCAATTTTTACTTTCACAATCATCAGTAAATTTGTTTTTTCTACTTTTGGTTTTGTTATCAGCAAAGCGATTAGATTAGCGAAACCCTTACAGGATTGCTAACAAAAATACTCCATAAATTTTCTTTTCAATTTAACTATAGCGTTTAATATTATTTGATTTTTCAATTTCTTTCCTTGACTTGATAAAGAAAGATATACATACAGCTCACATATTTTTTTTAATTGTCTTTCCATTAAAAAAATATATATTTGTTTTGACATCTAGTCTCAGAATAATATTTATTTAGTAATGATTATTTGTCCAAACTGTTATCTGCTTGTATATATAACAGAAATATTTTAACAAGGTTTGCAGAGACGTCAAACAATGTACCTATATAATGTTCATAATTCATCAGAGAATACTTTCACATACGTTATGAAAACAAAAAATGAAATGAAAAAGCTTTGACTCAACAATCCAAAAAAAATTGATGGGACATTTTTTTTTCTGTATAGAAATTTTATTTTGTTGAGTATGTGCCAAAGATGGACATTGACGCGATCCCTCAGTGACACAAACTTGACAAAAGATATTTTTTGCAAAATTTTTCCGATTGGGACTGGTGGTCACTTGGCACGAATACTGGTAGCCATAATTTTAATTCTTATCACCATTTATATGAGTTTATTGTTGCCTTATTAACGCTAATTAATTTCAAACAAAATCTTTCTTTAGGAATTGATGTCGATGAGGCAAGAGACATTGAACGTTTGTTCATGCTGGAGGATGCAAATAATTTTCTCGATAAATACCAGAATGGTGAAAAGTTTGAAGTTTACAGACACCCTAAATCAGGAGCAACTGCCTTGCATATTTGTGCTGCAAAGGGATATAATGATGTTTTGAAGTGAGATTTTTGAATTGTTTTAATTATATACCAAATGACAAAAGTCCCTTTTAGTCTAGAGGATTCTATTTGGAATGATATTAGCCTATATTCATTGAAGTTTTCTTTTAAAAAATAGAAGTACCGATACCTGAATGTAGCAACATTTAACAAGTATTAAAATATTAACAAGAGCGCTTTTTCTTTGGTTATTATATTTGAGTAGTATTGTAACTGACATTCAGCCTGCCTGAACTAGTGTCCCCTTGGATTAGGAAGTCCCTCCCTTAATAATTGACTTATGTTTTTCTTTTTACCGCGATAGATTCACATTCTAATGTAAGGAATGCACCAGACTGGCCCTATGCCAGCTACTCTGCTATCCAGACACCCCAAGCAAATGGGTTCCATCAGAAGAAATTTTAGCAGATGGTCAATATTTTATGATATATATATGTGGCTTGAAGATATATAACTCTCTTTTTGGATGTCTTGTGGCAACCAAACTCCAATCTGTATAAGAAGGTTCAAGATCATCATGCTATAAAATAGCAGTATTGATGGGTTTTAAGCTTTTTTGTTTATCTGAAGAAAATGGCTCAAACATCTCGGATACCCAAAGAAAACCAAGGTTCTACCAACCTGAGATGCACAATGTTGCTTTTTTTGAAATTACCAGAAAGTATTTTTAACAACAGGTGTCTTCGTAGTCATAGCAAAATAGAAGACATAATTTCTTGAATTGAATTTCAATTACAACTTCAGGAATATGATGTGAATGGCAAAGCATTTTTTTCTCTTTCTTTTCGCACAGAATTTTAATCAAAGCTGGCATTGATGTGAATTCACGAGATCACGATGGCTGGACACCACTTCATGCTGCTTCACACTGGTCACAAGAAGAGTCTGCAAAAATTTTAGCAGATAGAAATGCGGATTTCAAGTCTAGGAGTAGCTTGGTAAGATTAGGACAAAATTCTTTGTTGTATCGATTGCTGTATTAAATTATTGTACCTCTAATTGCTTAGTTTGTATTGTTCAGTTAATTGTTGACATTATGTAACGTGTAGGGAAGTCAATTAGGCATTTGAAATTCATGATGTTTATTACAATTATAATTTTAAATTGCTTCTGGCTTTTTTTCTGATCACTGCCATTGTTTGGTTGGCAGAGTAACTGTCATTCTGCCTGTAGGATGATCCATGCTTGGCACAATTGCATAGTAAAATGTGCTAGATATAGTCAAGTATTATTACATAACTAAATATTTTATTTCAGGGCCAAACACCTTTCGATGTTGCAGATGAAGACATGCTAGAATATTTACGCGAGTTAGAAACTGAACAAAGTGAAAATGTAAGTTGTTTTTTATCAATTATTGTCATTATAATTTTTATGCAGAATTCAAAATATTTATGCGCATTGTTATATATACAGAAACCAAATATCAAAACGACTCCTGTGATCGAACCTCCACCAATAAAAACAGATAAGAGGTATGCCTATTTTTGTTATTTGAAATTTCTCATCTCATAGTACAGGGCTAGGTGACATAAACTTGTATTTCTTTGGGTGTGCCGAAATGTTCATGTCATTTTCTTTGGATGAATAAAAAAGTTTCAACCTCATCAAAACTGCTATTTCCTAGCAGTATTTATGATTTTGAAACTTTTTCTACAGTTCTACAGTTTTTCTACAACTTTTTCTGGCAGACACTCAAGAAAACCATTTAATCTTCTATCATGAAATATTACCATTTTCAAATTTTTTTTTTCTGATGAAATGATTCTGAAGAAATTCGTTCGTAATCTTGATACCTGATGAATTGTAATTGTAATAATAAAAATATTAGCTTGTATTAGAATAATGATATGAGGATCATTCATTCGATCTGCATGCAAAATCCTTGTGATTGATTATCACTTGTTGTATCTGACAGGTTTTATGAGTCGATCAATAATTTTTTATTATAAATAGAGCTAAATCAAATATCAAGATATGTTCAAATAACACTACAATATGATGCAAATTGCCATCTTTTTTCACAAGAAAACTATTGACACCCCGATCAATGTGTCATTGTATCATCTTTGGTCGATTAGTGAAGAAGCTGTTTATTATTCGTTATTTGGATTACCTAATCCATTATTCAAATTCACTTGACGACAGCACCAAGTGTATATTTTTTTAAGTCATTTCGAATGGTCCGGTTTTTAGCATTAAGATGCAGTAACTGAGAATAAATTGATTCTTGGCCATCTTGAACAAATATAACTGGAAGTTTATTGACTGTGTTGGGAATGAGAATTCCAAAAGTTGGCGACGCTATCCATCAGCCATAATTATATTCATTAATAGCATAGAACATGCTTTTATTCTCAACAAAATAACAGACAGAAATACTTTCAGAGTTATTCAATTTTCATATTGATTTTGTGTAGCGTCAAAAAACAATTTTTCTGTGGCCGATGCCCATTAATATTGCATCCTTGTTCCAATAAGATCTTATTTTTCACTCACAGCGCATAATGTGAACACACTTTTATTGTCTTATTGTCATTATCGGATCAAGGTTCAAAATGTGTTTACTAAAAGGTTTGCATAATACGAATTCTATGATACTCATCTCTGTTATATTACATGACAATCACTTGTCTTGTGAAATCGATTCTTTGATATGGTTTTTAATATTCAAATAATATTCAAAATTGAAATATTTTAATGTATATGGTAACATTGGTCCGAAAATGTGATAGCAAAAGTGTGTTTGTATCTTTGAAATTGTAATCAATTATGTATTTTTCGTTGATCGTGGGCCATAGATGGATCATACCTTACGCTGTGAGCCAACAATGGCACATGCTCAACAAAACTATGTTTTAATTGCCAATTTCCTGGCTGCGCAACTATTGCGTCACAGATACTGCTATCATTGTCGGCAATTTTCTCAATAACCATGCTTCGTTTCACTTCACTTGTTTTGAAATAAATGGTGCACGTATGTCGGATGTGCATCCGAAAATGCATCAAATATTTTAATGCTCAAGCTTTTCGCTCAACACTTTTAATTTCTAATTGTTTTGGCACTGTCAATCGTTTAACTTTCGAAATTTAATTGTGAATCGTTTGGTGATTTATCTAGTGTTAAAATGATGTTCCTAGACATCATCATAATGAATATACTGTGTACCGTGAATATGAGAATTTTTAAAATGGGAACACTGTTTTTCAAAAATGCAGTCGCAAAAGAACAGCTGTTCAGCTTTATTGTACACAGACATAATGTAACTCAACTAACATAGTCATGATCCCTCTAGGTATTTTGAAAATACATATAATATAAATTGTATATCTGACTGTCCTTGAGACTTTGTCAATGATAAATTTCTCTTTATCAACATACCACACAGTCCAACAGTACACGATGTTCCATCTGTGACTAATTAACATATGATATAAGGTCCTAATTCTTTTGTTTAAATGTCATTTTCAAGCCTAATAAATGTTCATTTGAACTGGACATAACTAAATTTGTACATTATATTTGTTAATACAATGTTGTAGCAATGTTTGGGTCAAGTATGAATTGTGATTCAGTTGGTAAATTTTCCCACTGATTTATATAGGCCTCATGCCTGGCCAAGTATTATTAGTACCTTACCACTAACCAGAAATTGATCTGTGACCTACTGTAAAATCTCACATAATTTAACAGAAGCGAGGGAAACATTATGGCGAAGTATTATTAGCACTTCCTAGCTCCTTCAAAATAATTTAGGGAGTGAATATGTATAATGCCAAGAGATAAGGTGTTAATTAAAAGTTGTTCAACACTGCAGTAATGATTTTTCTATTCCGAATGGCTACTATTCGACTTGTGTGAGTTATCTCCAAGTCTACCAGACGTCATTTTCGCGCCACGTGAGACTATCGTCTGACTTTCAGTGCTTAGTTTAAAGCGTGCTACTAGCTTCAGCTGTCAACAGAACTCGAGAAAAAAAGATTGTCCAGCTATGTGTTTGAACTATATTCAACCCTCCGTTTGTCACTCCTGTAAATAGATCACAATGTAATGAAATATATTTAGTTCCTTTAGTTTTTTTTTATTACTGAAGTGCTAAGTGCTACGGTAATGGATCATTCAATGTTTGATGCAGAATAATTTAAAGTTACCTTCTTTATTTACCTTCTGTATTTATATATTGTGACCAATCAGAAATTTCTTTTATCAAGCATATTTCATAGATGGACAAGAAGTTATATTAAGCATGGAGCACTGATGGGCTGCGACTCATCGCCATTCCATCAGTAATACATACGTAATAAAACTATATATACTCATTGGATAAACCTAGTAAACTACTACTACTTTGAAACATGTTGTATTCTAGACTGGCAGCGTGACCAACACTGAAACATTTACTTACTATTCCTACTTACCTACTATTCATTCTTGCTATATAACAATATAAAAAATTATATATTCTGCAAAATATCGAGTGAAAAGTGAAAAACTTTTCCCGTTATTGTCTAGAGCAAATTTAAATACAATTGTCAAAAATTATTAGGGAACCTAACATCATTTTATGTTGTAACTGTTTAAGCTTGAATACATCGATTGTATTCATTTTTGAATGTATTCAAATATTTGTTTCAGGCATCCCTAATTTGGGCATCAGGGATATAAATAGGTAAATACATGCTGAATGAATATCTGTAAAGGAAATGTTCTCTAAACTATCTATTGGGATCCTGAAAGATTCAATTCAATAAATCTGACATAGCATCACTAGTCACCAGTGTTACCGGTGTCCCAGCCGCTTCGGCGTTTGCTTTTTTTCAAGAACTTTTCATTGTTTCATAACTTCCATTTATATTGTTCAGGTCTCCTACTTCCAAAGATTCATCAGATATATTAAAAATAAATGATTTGCAGAATGGTGAGAAGCGATCTCGAAAAATCATGGAGGATTCTCCAGTATCTTCATCTTCAGAAGAAGAGGAAGATATTTCGGTACCCACTAGGATCTCATCACCTCCTCCTACTAAAACTCATGACACAAAGAGTTCTTCAAGAACAACTTCACTAACAAATGACCAATCTGATGATTTGATCAGCGGGTAATAATTTTAGAGAGCTGCTCTTTTTCTAGTAAATTTTAATGCAAAAGTATTCACATTGCAATGTTTGCAGTCAGTAGCTTGCAATATATTAATGTGCCAGAATGACAGCCATTTTACTATTCAGGGAACCAAATAAAGTGTATCATCAGAAGAAAATTGACACAAATTAAATAGCAGTAATGATGCATAAATCATTTACTAAAAATTAAACCATGTTTTTCAAATGAGTATCAAAATCATCAATGCAGGTACGAAATAGTCTTTAAATGTATTTAAGTTTGTATAAGTCAAGCATGTTGGAACCTGTATTAAATATGTTGTTCCAGACTTCCCTAGTCATTTTTAAAATTCATCAGCAATGAAACAACATCTTGAAGTGAGAAATAGTATTTTGATAGAATTCTGTAAGGATTAGAACAAACGGAATCCTCATTTTTTTTTCATAAATTTACAAGTCAAAGCTAGGGAGGAAACAGTACAAATTAGGATTTCCATATTTCGCTTCATATCACGTAATAGCTTGATTATTAAAAGTTATGTTGGATATTGCATAATGTTTCATCACAAGGAAAGAGTGGAGAACAGCAGAAGTCTGAACTTGGGCTGCTCTTTCACTCATGGAACATGAAAATCATCATGATATATAACCAGAACATTGTTATAGCCTGTGATACGTCAGATAAAATATAAAAGTCCCAAATTGGTAGTGTCTTAGGCTAAAAGATTCTTTCAAAAAACTTTAATATCATTAGCACTGCTATTTAGGAGCAGTGTTGAAGATGTTGAAGGCTTTTGAATGACAATCTAAAAATTCCTTGATAATTTCAGAAGCACGAAGGAGAACAATATTCTGTAACTTTGGCTAAAGCTCTATAAAATCGAACCATAGGATTAGGTTTAGAATGAGAATCTCTAAAAATGTGTAAAATTTCTACAAATTTGATGAAAAAATGTGACATGTAAATTTTTTTTCATCGAAATTCACTCAAAGCAAAGCCAGAAGCAGCGTCCAGAAAATAACCAACCACCGGCCGCTCAATACTGAAGAGCTACTAAAAGATTTAGTATCAGCAACTGCTCTCTAAACGGAAAACATCCCAAACTGAACTGAACCGTCATGATGAAGTGCAGTGAGTGGTATCTGTCCTGGGCGATGGACCACCTACCACTTCCGCTATGCTTCCTTTTAGTCGCCTCTTACGGCACACAGGAAATTTGCTATTTCTATTAAAAAAATTTAAACATATTTTCATTACATAAATTGCTAGGTACAGCAGTAGACGCAATCGCCCGGCGTCATTACACATCACAACACCATCATCATCGGAACCTCATCATAGACCTCTTGCAACAACATATAGTGAAGGTGGTTCCAAACCGATAGCGGCTACACAACCAGTACAAGCAGTGGTAAATGGAACATTTCTTTTTTTGAGAATGGGCCGTATGTCCTTATCCCGAATAGCAGACTGGCAGGTACTCTGATACCCAAAAAAATTTGCTTTCAGCAGAAGAAAATTTAGCGAATTGGCGGCATTTCAACATATATCTCTTGCTCGAGAATCAAATGTCACTTTCAGAGTATCTCGTAATCACCAAACTGTAGCAAAAGGTTCAAAATCCTCAGTACTGCTATTAATAACATTGTTGATGATTTTGAAGCTTTTTGTACATTCGATGTGAATCACTTGAACATTTTCGACTCCCAAAGGAAAACAAAATTCTGCAATGCTGCTGGATAGTCTGGGTATTCTGAATAAAAAGTAATTTTGTTTTTTATTATACTTGAATAGATTCATTTTGGAGTGAAGTGATATATGAAAAGTTTTAAGTTGTAAATTGAATCTTTTCCCCCTTTTTTTTCAAGTACTGTGCCAAGTGTCGATTCCTCATGGATAGCAGAAGTTGAAAAATAATGCGTTTGTGTGGATTTTTAATGCGTCCGTATAGCTCATCTCATTCAATTGTTTAATTTTACTCGAAAACGTCCTTCATGTTTCTTTGCAACAACGTTTATTGTATCCAAAAGATTCTATGAGCTGCATGACATCCAAATAATGTTGTATTATATTATAGATTTGTTATTTGCAACCCCCCGGAGCTGATGCTACTGATACTCCTATTGTTCCTATTGTATCAGTTATGCTTTACTGTAATCACAATTTTTTTCCCATAACAGGGACGATCCAATCGAGAAAATGGTAGAACTCCTTATCATACAAAAGACAAAGAAGATACAACCCCTTCATCTTGGAGGATAGGTGCTACATTTACCTTATACTTTATACTTGTATACTTATCTTATCGTTTCAAAGGTTCAATTAGTTTAATTTGGTTACGAATAAGTGAAACCGTTAGCTTTAAGGCAAGGAAGAAAATGGATCCGATGTAAAAAAATTTTCAAAATTCAATATTTTTTGTACCTAGGGATGAGAAATTCACAATACTTTACTATACTATTCCGCAATATTTCACAATAGTAAGATCGAATTCAGAGAACCGAATCCTTAATATCAATGTCATCATTTGGCATCTAATCTGGCACCAAAACGCCAAACAAGCTGTCCGAAGAATTTGAAATGATGTCTCATCCGCTCGTTGGTGTATGATATCACACATATGCCATTGTGAGATTAATTTGTCGTCATTGTATGCAGATTCAAATCATTCGGAATCATGTTTTTAAAACGTTTTCAACTGGGTGCACTCGACAAATTTTAATTAGAAATCGAATCTTATCCAGTTCCAATATGCACTACCCATTCCTACTTGTATCATACCAAATATGAAATAATCTTTTTGAGTGTTTGGCTGTATTTGTATTGTACAAACTGATTCAGAGAGATCAACACTGCCTATCTAATAGCGATGCTGAGGATTTTGGAACCGTTTAATTCACCCAAGGAAATGAGGCACTGAGCACTTCATCAATATTCTATAAGGATAATATTTTAAAAGATGCTTAAGCAATCTTATATCTATTCACTACAGGTTTAAGAAAAACTGGAAGTTTTGATGAGAAGTCAAAACCAACTATTCAAAGTTTGCAAAATAAAGAAATTGAAAGATCTTCTTCGTATTCTACAAGATTTAGTGATGAAACTAAGGTATGTTTTTATTTTAGAGGCATGTTAGTTCTTGATGCCAAATACCCAATTATTATTATAGGTATTGTGAAGTTGGGCAACCAAGCTCAAAAAATGATTCTGTAAAATTTGATTTGAATGAATAAAACCAATAGACCTTATATTTCATTTGTCTTATGTGTAGTCATTTCTTGTTTTGTCTGAAGTAGTTAGGCTACGACCTAACGAAAGCTTACAGGTATACTTGTAATTTTGTGGAAAGTGATCATGTTATTTCTATAAAACCAATGTTACTGAATCTTGTTTTTTGCAGGTTACTAGAATTTTCATATTCTCATTTTAGTTTTCTTTTAAGAGTAATCAAAATGCTTAATAAATGTCAACCGTACTGCTCACAGTAGCAGTGATGTATTCACTGAGCTCAGACAATCACTATATGCATGAACTTTTCACCAGGTTTCACTCGTGAAACTTGAAATATTGCTTTTCCATGTAATTTTCCACCTGATGGCAGCAGTTTCCTTCAAATATCTTTTGTCTGTACTTGTTCAGCTACTTGTGGAATGTATTTTTTAGAACATGCTTTGTAAATGAACAAGGCATTGATCCTCTATTGGACAAAGCAAATGCACTGAACATGCTTGATTTACGGATTCAATAAATTCAATAACTAGTTCATGTTTTTTTTAGTCTGAAACAAAAACTGCACGTGTTGCACCAATACTTGATGCGAGTAAATCAAAAACAGAAGCAGACTCTGAAGAATCAATAGATATGTCAAGGTATGTTCAATTTCCATCATACAATTCATGGATGATCGGTGTCAAAAATATATCCTAGAATCTACCGAAGGATCATTTCATTCTGCGGCAGAGGAAAGCAGATAATATAGCTTTGCCGTATGACGAACCATGGCCATCATGCAGACACCAGTTTCGATTCGGTGGTGAAGGTTTTTGGTCTAACCATTTACTCCTTTTTCCTGTGCATGGTTGTTGAAGGACGTTGGAAGTAGTATTTATGTAAACCGCCATGCGCAGGCGACATGTCCATCATCGAACCTATTACATATATTGATTCCTGTTGGGATTAGAACTTGGTCAGGACATTCAGAGATGCTTAGCCTGCAACTAATCGCCTAAGCTTTTACCAATTGAGCAAGCGATTCAGTACGTGTTAACTAATATATTTGATGTCACTTTATTCAAACTTTCTTCTTAGCACATAATTCATTCTAAAAAGTAGTAATCTTTACAATTGTGACTCAAATGGTGCAAGGCTGATAGAATCTTGTTTTTCTTTAGGTTTCTAAAACATATATTTTATTTTTTTCTAGTGATCAAAAAATCAATTTCATAGCAGTATTGATGATTTGAAATTTTTTTGTTTAGTTGAGTATTAAGTTGATACTAAACACTGAGAAAGAAGCCTTGTAATCTCTTAGAAAAACGTACATCATGAAATATTGACCATTTGCTAGATGTTTTTATCAAACTAATTTTCCATAGGTGTCTGAGTAGCAGAGTAGAGTGGAGTAGCTGGAGTAGAGTTGTGAACACCAAAAATAGGAAGGCGGGAGTTGGAGTTCAAGGCAGTTTACATAGACCCCGCTCTCACTGGTTAAAGATGTCCTCATTATAGTTTTGTGGACAACATTTCAATCTTGATCAATATTGTGTAATTTTTTATCAAATCAGGTTTGGAAGAAGAAAATATGACACAAGTACAACTTCAGAAACAACTTTAACCACAGATACGGCTGCTTCATTTAAAAGAAGGTACAAAGTACTTAGGGTAGAAATTAATAACTAAAGAACTAAATACTTAAGGACGCCATTAAAACTGAGCTGAAATTGGATGTTATAAGAGTTGTTTAAATTTGTTCATTTAATAAACGATTTAAGTACATTTTCATTGTTAGTTTTGACAACGCAGGATATTTTACAAATTGTTACTAATGTGTCAATAAGAAAAAAGTACTGATACCACCTATATTTAAATTCTGACTCCGAGTACATAAGCAGGTTGCTGCGTCATCGATATTTGGACACTTTCCCAACAACAAAGATCATTTACACCCACATATGTTTGTGCCAATGTACGTTTGACTCGACCCTTATACATACATTTGCATCAAAGCGAATGTAAACTTTCATGGTGTTTCATACTGTGATACTGCTTGGTGATTAGTGCACACATACAAGGCGGTGTAAATGGATTGTGTGGAAATGATGAACATTTTTTGATATACCAATAGACACATCTCTAAATATATCTATAGTATTTATAATCTGTCTGATTTTTTTTGCTTTTTATGTAAAAAAAATCAGTCAAGCAGTCTTAGACATGCAAAATAGAGTTCGTGATATTTGCTTAGCATATTGTTTGGTAGGATCAAAAATTGCTTTTATGCAATTGCGCATCGATTTTCTATGATAAAAGCAATGACTATGAACGGCATTGCTTTATTCATATCATGGATATGAAAGTTCAGGACCTTGTATATGCAAATTAGGATAATGATTTTGATTTTTTTTCATATTCATTAAATCCGAGCTTAAATTGTTTGGTAGGATCAAAAATTGCTTTTATGCAATTGCGCATCGATTTTCTATGATAAAAGCAATGACTATGAACGGCATTGCTTTATTCATATCATGGATATGAAAGTTCAGGACCTTGTATATGCAAATTAGGATAATGATTTTGATTTTTTTTCATATTCATTAAATCCGAGCTTAAAGTAATTTATTGAGCAAAATCCACTGAATGACCCCGCCTAGGCGTTGCAATCCTTCAGTGCCTTATGTTCAATCAACTAGACATATATTTAAATACCTCAGAATTGTACTCAAAACAGTCTCAAGGAATTGAACTTTCATTTTCGAACCTACTTAGGTTTTGTTAGTCAGTCATGCTTGCTTGCAGCAATTTGTATTGTGGTTTTGTTATCGTTTTTAGCATTTCGTATAAGAAAGCTGTGGGGCGAACGGAGAGCCTCGAAAATCATGACGATGCAAACGAGTCTCTCACAAAGAGGCCTAAAACGTTCAGGTATCACTCAAAAACTGTGGAGTGCTGTTAACTAAACATCATTCTTTGCATTTTGACCTTTTTGCTGTCATTGTAGCTTCCTCATCCTGGTGGAATATAACATGTCCCGTTTGTTGTGTAGAATAAGGTATAGAGATCTACTTATCCTCACCAAATTTGTTGCAAATGTTTCCTGTTTCGAGAAAAAATTTACCCCAACTTCTAATCTGGTTTAATGGCTGAATTTTGTTTACGTCAAATCAAAATTTAATTGCAAGTTTTTTTATATTGGCAACTATTAAATTTTTTTTTAAAATGTAGAAATGTGGTTATTTATCAATTAAATCTGGTCTGACGCAGTTTTTGCAAACTTGTCATATTTAGCCACTAACATGTTTTCTTTTTGAACGCTGAATGATTGTCCTGTGTTGCCTAGGACTGACCCGGACTGACCCGCGCTGGCTTATGCTTACAAAAAAAGATGCGTAGCCATCTTGAATTTGATACATCACTTGTTCACCTGCGGTTTTTGATATATTTAAATATTTTATTTGTCCACAGTGATTGATAATGATTAATAATATCTATCCCTACTTTCTATGTTTAGGTATTGGAAAAATCCTTTATTTTGACTTCACAAAGTCTGTTTTTGCTGGTTTTAGCTGTATTGCTTGCCATTTGATAGGAAGACATCCCATAAACTTAAGCTGAACTAGATTTTATGTTATATTCCACCTTGGTGTAATGTTAACTCACTCTTTACCTATATCAATGTTAACACTAGGTGTCATCTGCAATATGCATCATCTAAATGTCATCATCTTCTTAGTTAACCTAGAAATCTGAAATTTTTAAAACTGTTATTATTCTATCGTACAGTAGTCTTTGCATGGTGATATTCTAGTTATGAACTGTAAATAGTTGTGTGATGTGTATCTGTCAAAGCATCAAGAAGAGGGAAAAGCTCCAAAGATAAATATATTTAAGATGCAAGACTAGGTGACAATTTTTTTTTTCGAGTGTCCGAAAAGTTCAAATCATTTTCTCAGATGGACAAGAAAAAGCTTTGAAATCAACAACACTGCTATTTCCGGAACTGGGATTTCTATTATATGGAAATTAACTTCGAAATGTTAGGTTGAACCGTTATAATCATAATTTATTGGGATGAATATAACAGTATATTATGTTTGATAAGTAAAAAGTACCATAAGCTTCCTGGACCCAGCTGTTTGAGTTGGAATTTGAACTTGAAGACTTGTAATCCATTGTAAATTCGAGAATCCTTTTTTATATTTATTAGAGCCATATGAGCGTAACTCGGTTTCAAATATTATTAGTTACCTTCATGCCTTGCATAAAATTATAAAAATTTCAGATATTGTATTTAGTTGGTTGTAGCTTTTTAGCGTAATTTTGTGTTTTGTAGAAAAGGAATACTGGAAACTAACATCTGAACTAACATCTGAATCATCAATTTTATGCAAACTGGTGGTCTGTCCAGTGTCCATTAGGAAAAACACATCCGCATATGTTTTACCAATTAAATCTTACAAGGGATGCTGAAGGGCATGCAATTAAAGCTCATACTTTTCAATGCAAAATTTTTTGTTTGGATTACTAATTTGAAAAATTATAAATTTGAAATACATCAATGCTGATTTATTTTCGGCCCATATAGATATTCAACACAGCAACGCAGTGTCTTATGTACTTCTGCCATATTTATAATATGGCAGAAGTACATATGACACTGCACGTTTTGAATATTATATAATACTATATTATATTGATAGCATAATTAGATTACTCAAGATGTAAATTATTAGATAACAAATAAATACTTATATAGTGGTCGTATAACATTGAGATATGGATTGTAGTGAGTGTAGCGTACAACCACAGCATAACACAATAACTCCTTTTGAAATTTTACTTTACAAAGCATGCGACGATGATTGGCGTCACCTCAATGCTGCGATCAATCATCTACAGTCTAAATTTCGATAACAGCAAAACTGGTCATTTACCAAGTCTTTTGACCAAGTTTTGGAATAGAATCAGATTCGAGTTGAAATATTTTAATTTGTTCTTAATATTCGAAGATAAATGTATCTGAAAAAATAGCCATCATGATTTATTTTGAATATTTCACTTAGTGGTTTCAAGTCGTCTGTTGATTCGTCAAAAATTGTTGCTCGTGTATTGAACGATATTGAAAAAGAAAATTATCCAATGACAAAATCTGCGAGTCTGGCCAGAAATGATCGTTCAACATCGTTATCACCAAGATTATCAAGACGCAAGAGACCAACTTCAGATATATACAACAAAACTGTTCCTAAATCTCAAGATCGAGATAAATCCGAGCATTGGCGTTGGTCTCTCGGTAAAGAGCTGCTCAATTTAAAACCTGTAACCGGCCAAACTTCATACTTTGCCGACTCTGGCAGGATTCGAAATTTTCAATCTGGAGGAACGATTGATAAGACCACACCTTGTGCTAAAGTTCAACCTCAGGCTGTCAAATCTAAAGAAGCAAGAGAGGGAAGGACGAGGTCTGGTCGAACAAGGTTACGAAGTGCGTCTTCCGATTGTATTTTCCGACCAAGACAAGAGGAAAGGTATTCGATATGTGCAGGAGTGCAGCTTGAGTTTGAAAGAATAGAATATAACATTATTGCATTTATAGAGATTTTATACACTTGTATGAAATTAACAAGGTTTTTGTAATTAGATATATAGTAAATATGCTAATATATTTTGTCTGCTAGCTAGTTTCAATACAGATATGTATGAAATATATGTGGAGTTTTTAATTGAAATTATAAAATACGGTTTTGTTGCTAAATTTGATTTTATCTAGCATGGGTCACTGAGGGATCATGCCTTAGCAGCACGACCCCTCAGCGACCCATGCTTAGCAAAAGAATAACCAACAGCAAGGAATTTAAAGCATTCAATGAAATGCAACATACAAAGGTATAATGCAACAGTAGTGTTTAATCTCCAACTTTATTACATTGAAGTGAGAAATAACAAATTCACAATGTTTGCTTTAGTTTGTTCAACTTGAATATAGTTGAATTAATTGCATTTAATTTCCAGCTCGGATATTTTTTTACTTTTGTCAAGTATGTATCAACTGATGCGATGGGTCATGCCCATGAGGAGCTGTTGCTCCTTCCGTATTATTGGCCTTAATTTGAAAAATATGGATACTATTATGAATTAACTACCATAGTCATCGTTGATCTTATCTTACGTGTAATAAATCTGGTATAAATTTAACAATGGAAGGATGAATTATAATACAGTTGGTCATATTATGATGATCTGAAATCTGCTTTTTAAACTAGGTACGACTGTCTACTGATTTGGGAATATAATTTTGACTGATGTGATAATCGTTTGTAAAGCTTCGGCAATGTCAGCACCAAGTTCCTTGAGATCACTTTTGAAATTGATAGGTCACTATGTAATTGCAAATCTTATTCAATGTCTTCATGTCTTCCTAGGAGAAAGTATGCAGTTTTTCAATTGATGTTTAGGTGGTAATCAAGCTGTACTACATGGAAAATGTCAATAAATTTGTTAAAAGACAAGAGTTGTGTTATGTCGAGATATATACCAGTACTATCATTTTTATGTTAAATTTTTGAAATGTGATGCACTAGTAGCTGTAGTATTAATTTTTTATTGGTTTGTGTCTACTAAACTACTATAAATACCTCATTATATATATTTTTGCGGTAATTTATGGTCACGATTCACCACATAATACGTTATACAATTGCTTATTATGGCTCCGTCTACCACAATACCATCAGTTCTTATTCTTTATGGCACAAATACATGAAAATTCAATTACAGTTAAAGATAGACAATGTTGCAAACCAGGTCAACAATAAATCAATCTATCTTATTTCCATAGTCAAATTTGACCTCAACCATGGCTGTTAATTTTACTATAAAATAGGACTAAATGTAATAAAAATAAAAAGCAGTTTTCCTATTTCATATGATAATTCTTTTTTTGTTACATTTAGTTCTATTTCATATAATACATACATGTTTCCAGCAGATTCTCATTTTTCTCTTGGTGTCTGATTTGATAGCATAGAGTTTTTGATGTATACTAAAATTAAAACTTTATTAATCTCTAATTTCGTGATATGATCTTACACAGATTACCATATTGAATTACAACAGCAAATTAGATTAAATCCTTCGGACATCCTTTGGTGTAATGTAAAATGCACCCTGAGTATTTTCCTCTTTATTGACATTTCAAATTGTCCGGTGTATCGCTATGTCTGTTTTATCGCCAATAAAATTGATGGAATATTGGCTTTCTATACTTACCGTACTAAATCTTGGAGTTGGTGCAAAATATGGGGGCCAGATTTGTTCATGTTGTGTGATTTACTACTTCGTACCTACTAATAAATATTTCTCTCATTCTTCTTGGTTAACTCTATTTTATCTGTTACAATAACCTGGGAGCATAATTTTACATAAATATTAGTACCGGGTGAAGTTTCAAAAATTTTTTCTGCATTTTATGGTAGTTGTAGTGAGTGTAGCAGAAACAAATGGAATTTGAAAAAAAAAATTCCATTTGCTTTATCTCGTCAAAGCTGAAATTTTGGCCCCAGGAGGTCAAATGCATCTTTATTTCCACACCATGAGGACAAAAAAATAAACGGGGTTTTCACATTTAAATTTATGAATGATTTGCTATGTATTAGTGCGGTTTTGTTATTTAGGTTCTCTGTAGTATCGTGTAGGCATGCTCATTTTTTTTAAATATTTGGATTTACATGTTTTCTTTTGCTCTTGTAAATTTTTAAAATTAATTAATGAAATTGATGACTAATAACTATGTTAATCTTACATCTTACAGTCAAATATCAGAAGATACAAGTGAAAAAGAAAATGCTACAACAACGGCAATATCTAATGATGCAGCAGCTGCTAGGTAATTGTTTTTATGTTACGCGATGCGATGTAAGATTTGGCATACATTGTAATTTCACTGCCAAATAAATCAATAATGGAAAAAAATAAATTATATTCAAAATCAAAATTCTAGATAATGCTAATATTACTGAAATACATCCTGATTGTTTTTTTTTTTTAAAAAATACTTTTATGTCCCTTTCCACTTAAGAATTTCACGAAATGTTCATTTTATTAGAAGAATGTATTAAGCCATTGTAGAATAAAATTATTGGTGCATTCCAAACATGCAAATACTCTCGCTTGCTCAAAATTTTTTATTTTCCTGAGTATTTGAAGACTCCTGCGAATTTGTGCGAGTATAGGCAGAAATAAGATTCTTGTAATATCATGTTATTTGCATGAACCATGAATGTCTAGCCCGCTTTTGAATGAGCCAAACAAATTATCCAAATTCAGGCTTTCCAGATATCTTGGTATATACTAGGTAGATATTATATCAGTATAATTCCAAAAATATTCATTTTTTTAGTAAAACTGTTGATTCTCGACGTTCGCATTTACAACCAGTACGAGATGAAGAAGCAGAAGCACAAAGAAGAATTAGGTCTCGAAGAGAAAGACAAACCAGGAGATCAACACAAGGAGTTACACTTGGTGAATTTTGATTGAATCATACTGGATGCATTAAAATAGATCTTGAATAATAACATAAAATTTTACATTTTTGACATAAGAATCTGATTGCTTGAAACTCATGAAATTCAAATATTACTTATGTTCTTGACCATGTTTTCAAAATTTGAAATTGAATAACTGCATTTAAAATGTATATATATATATAGCCTCATACATTGCAATATCCTAATTTATTGGACTAGCAAGCATATATCTTGGCATATTTACTATATATATCTATATATTTACGAAATCTTATTAATTTCATACAAGTGTATAAAATCTCTACAGAGGCAAAAGAAGCACTGATGGACTGTGCTAGATATACATATGTATACTTTTCATGCTTCGAATCTCTATTTAAATGTTTTGATATCAGCAGTACAAATTTCAAAATCTTGTTTTTATATTTCAGATGTTGTGGAAGAGGCGATGCGAACTATAGGACAATTAAAAAAACCGAAACAACCTTCTACTGCTGCTGAAACAGATACAAGTGACTCTAAAACAGTATGTATTATTTTGTTATGAAAATATTTTCCTTGCTATTTTCTCACACTATGCATTGCACTGATGGTTAAATTTGCTTGTTTTAGTATGACTCTTATTAAATGATCATTAGAGACAAATTTCTAAGTTTTCTGTGGTTCTAAACAAATCTTTGTTTGTGAATTGTTCTATCGGATTCAAAACCTGCTTAATCGAAATGCAATACCTCTCTAACTGCTATCAAAAACACTTGCTCTTTTGTTGAAAGTTCATTAGAAGAGTGACAGAATCGTAGTTTTTTTGGGTGTCTGAAATATTTATGTCATTTTCTGCGGATGGATAAAAATAACTTCAAAACTATCAACAATGTTATTTCATAGTAATATTGATGATGTTGAACCTTTTTCTGCGGTTTAGTTGCTACCAGATCACTCATGAAAGGTCTTTTTAATTTTTCGGCCACTGCTATATCATGATATATTGTGCTTTTACTAAATTTTCTTCTGATGGCAGCCATTTTCTTCGAATGTCCAAGTAGCAGGCATCCTGCCTGTCTGCTACACGATTTTTATCAATATTAAACGCAGCAGCAACATTTCAAACTCCCAAGTATATTGGAAGTATATCGCTATTTTTCTAAAAACTTATTTTCTCCAGAATTATTATGCAAACTGCATTGTGTTAGTCGGCGATCTAGTCCTTAATACCGAATACGTTTTTTTCATGTTTTTATCAATGTTTTTGCAGGATACTTCATCGACTTCTCTCAGGCGAAATGATGATTCACAACAATCAACTTCATCTTCTACTCAATCAAGTTATTTTTCGAATACATCGGCTAGTTCGAGCACTCCAGTTACCTCATTACCTTCCGGTTATATACCCTCAGATCAAAGAGTGAAAGGTGGCGGTGCCGAGTCGACACCCACCTCCTCAAACTCAAAATCTGCTGCTCTCAATGTACCGAGTATTAATGTTGAGCCTACGGCATCAGAAGGTGAAAATGAGAAAGGTTTGTAGGAATTAATTGTCTCATTTTGAGTGTAATGGTGAGCACTGGCAGGGTTGTTTGCTGTATTTGCATTAGGTATACGCGAAAAAAAAATTCACTTGTTCATTGTAACCTGTTTATTTCTGATGTGGAATTGGTACGTGCTCTCTCTCTTATTTGGCCAACTGTGTTCATACTCAAACAGAAATTCTTCTCTCATCTTAGCGCCGTTCAAAATATGTATTTGTGCTCTTACCAAAGAAAATCTTCCGGCAGTCTACTTGCTCGGCTGCAAATTAACTCCACTTTCATTGAAAGTTTCTCTCAATACCTAAATTTTTTTTATAAACATTTAGGCCAGGACTATTCCAATAGTCCAGGCAGAGCAGAGTCCCAGAATAACCAATTCGAATCCAACACAGACATTTTTACCTATTTAAACAATGTTTATAGATGATTTATACCAATGCATATATTTATAAATGATTTATACCAATGCATATTTGTGCTCCTACCAAAGAAAATCTTCCGGCAGTCTACTTGCTCGGCTGCAAATTAATTTCAATTTCATTGAACCTTTCTCTCAATACCTAAATTTTTTTAATAAACATTTAGACCAGGACTATTCCAATAGTCTAGGCAGAGTCCCAGAATAACCAATTCGAATCCACCACAGACATTTTTACCTATTTAAAACAATGTTTATAAATGATTTATACCAATGCATCTTTTATTGTAAAACAATGGAAAAGAAAAAAATTGAAAAGAAAACAGACTATATTTTTGTTTTAAATATATTTTAACTTATTGCTTGATCATATTCTTAGGCCCCCAAGAACTTAATCTGAGCAAACGTACTTGACAACTTTCATTTCTGCCTCAATTTTAGGTGAAAAATCCAATGAAAATGGATTGAGCGCTGCTCAAAAACGGCGGCGGAATCGAAAGGAACGTAGGTCAACCGGAATACCTGATGCCAGGCCCTCGTCTGCGACGACAGAGGTTCGTCCAGCTTTTGAATCGTTGTTTTCAGTGTTTAGTATATTTTGTCCTTGTGTTAGTCGGCGTGCAGGATACAATGTTATTGAAGACTGATATATTCTGTGCGGTAGCGTTCATAAAATTTTCGAATCGTATAATGCTGAATATAATAATTGGCTAAACCAATATGTTTGATAAATACAAAATTGCAATAAATTTTTGAACTTTTTACTTTTATTTTGATGCAAAATCTACTTATCATCCTATTTTTTCAAAAAGTTCTCTATTTCGTTTCACAAAAGTCGCAACTGAACTTAAATTTTTCTTTCTCCTATATTACACAACTCTGCAATCATCATATTTTTTTTATTATTTTCAAAATTACCCATAGCTTTTCTATATTAGTCAAAATCCCATCAGCAATCGTAATATTTTTTATACGTATCTCGCCAGAGAAAAAAGTAGTTACAGTTTGTCGTGTTGTGTGTTTAAAAGAATGTAAGCGTTCACTGTTTCTGATTTAAAAATGTTTTGAACGAGGGATTTCTCGCTCTGTTCTTGATTTTTGACAATGATTCGTGGAGGTGTCTGTGATCAATTTGCTCGAGATTGAAATTGAGATTTAAAACACTCAATTTAGGATTTATATATGTTAGATGCATGTCACTAACTCACTAAAGTTCTGCACAAAGCACCTTCACTTTAGGGATGTCCTTCGCAGATCTGAAGTTGAATCGAAAATTTGATATTGTTGTAGTATAAATTGTGGTGTTGTGGTATTTTATTTTATTCATATTGCATCAAAAACCTGATATATGCCAAATTTTACTTTGTGAAATTTAACATAAATCATGATTTTAATGCAAAAATGTGCATAGAGTGATAAGAGTATCACTTTTGATCGACTGGTATTTCAAAATAGAATTATTTTGAAATAATGTGATTTTTAACTCAAAATTGAATTTGATTCGACAAAATTTGTTGGACATCCCTACCTCCATCCCACTCGATATGCATGTTTGTGAATGTCAAGATTTCAATTTACGATGTGGTGGTTTTTACGTCGCCACCATCTTTCCATTAAATACCGGTAATATGTCATACTGTAATGCTGTTGCATCTGGTCATCACCTGAAATGCTTGCTCCCGTAACAGACGTTATCAAAAAGCACGGGACCCTCAGAAGAAGGGGAAATGATTGACAAAATTGGTATCGACAGTCATGCGATTTTCAGCGAGTCACCAAGGTTTCGGCGAAGACGTCGACTCAGTCGTGGGGAAACAAGATCTCGTCCCAAGCTACCTGATGCGTTTCAGGTTGATTCTGTCTACAAGTCGGCTGGCGATAGTCCTGCGAAGAAATCTATTTCTGATCGTGTGAAGAAATTGGTACAAGGCGAGGAAGAGTTATTAGATGATGATGAACGGCATCGTCGCTTAGTTGAAAGATTGACAAGTCGCATCAGAAAAAGTCACACTGTTCTTAAAGATCAATCCAGGGAAACACTGCCTGCTGTAGTTTACGAGAAAGATGACGTAACACAAGTGCAAAGTAAAGATATTGTTGCGTCAAAAATGCCATCTGTAAAATCCCCACTGCAAGATAAAGAAGTTGAGACTAAAGTGTCACCTGTCAAACACAAAAAGAAATTAGCTACGAAAGAGGAGGAACCAAGAATGGCATTGGAATTGGATGAACCACCAATTCCGACAATGAGAAGACGTCGACCTGATGAGCGTTCTGATTTAGTTGCTATGTTTGCTGCTAGATCTTCCAGTGAATCGAAACCAGAAAATCTAAGCAGTAACCCATCTGCTGAAATGTTTTCTGCTATTGTACCAGACGGTTTGAGTGATTCTTCAAAGAGTAAACTACTCCATCTTGAATCAGTTGTGGAAAACATGCAGAATAATGATAGTGATAAAGCAGCGTCATCTGGAATGTTCATAAAAATCATTGCTGCCTGCATTGTCTTGTGTCTTATGTTTGTTGTGATGTATTCCTTTTTTCTCTAGAACATTAGATAGCATTTTATTTTGACAATATATATTGTTGTGTACTCTCAGAAATATAAATAAATATGAATTAAATCATTGTTATTCCAGCTAAGAGCATATAGAAATGCTTTCTCTTTCTAAAACTCAGAAACAAACTTGAAGAATCAAAATTAGGGATAAAATGTAATTTTCATAAAAGAAAGTGTGAAATATTATACCTACCTAAATTCTTAAAAGGGGCTGTCCCAGCTTTGGCTGAGCAAAGAAAAAGAATCTCTTTCACATGAAAATTGAATGGAGATATATTCCCTGTTCATTAATTGTCAGATTTTGAATATTTTCGAATTTGGTAGTCTACACGAATATGACAGCAATTTGAAAAGCTCACCTCTAACTGAAATTTCCAGCTTTAATTTTCGCTATGTATAACTTTAGTTCTGTAGATCTCTGTGCGATTGCTCCTAAGTAGAGGTTTTAAGACAATTAGTTTAAATGACATTCAAAATTTAATTTAAATTATAGGATTATAGTTTTCCATTTGACCATTATTTTTTAAATACTTGTTAGTTTTTTTTAATTTGAACTAAAAAATATTACAGTCCTGTTGCAAGCATGTCTATAGTTGGACGAACAAATTAGGTATATATCTCCAGTATATTTTCCATCTTCGGTTCAAATTTTAATACAAATCTAGGGTTTTGTATTCATCATGTATCGTCTATTTGTTCCATAGCATGAAAACGTCATGCATTCTGCTCTGAACGCCTTGCTCATTCTTTATCCTCACATTTTGTTTGTATTTTTTGATTGATACATAGCCCATATCGAATAATATTCTATGAGTACTGCTATTACAAATGCATTTTAGATCTGAATTATTGCCATGCCAGAAATGTGTTGATCTCGAATGTTTTGCTAAGTATCAGTCACTGATTGATCGTGCCGCTTAGGCACCATGTATCTGTGACTCATGCTGTGCAAAAATAAATTTCTGATTGGTTGAGTATAATTAAAATTCACCATGTGACATTCGTCTATAGTTGGATGAAAATCATGAGGCACTGTAATATCTTCTGCAAAATAAATATTCTACCCTTTAATTGAATTTTTGATCAGAATGCCATTGTGATTTTTCTTTTGACTGCTGTATGTTTTATTTTGGCATACAAGTATAAACATGAGGAAACAAATGTAAATTTTACAACCTTTGTTGTTCTTTTTGCCAATTCTCAATCTTCTTGTTCATTAATTTACTACACTATAGTGGTAGTTTTGAACGGTTAGTTAGATGTTAACTTTTGATGTCATTAACAGTTTTCTGGAGAAACTTTTTTGTTTGTTTATTATAATACTTCTGATTTGAATATTCGGTTCGATTCGTTGAAATTATTCGATTCGATTCTGAATACAGCACATATTGGACTGCGGTCACCCTAGTTATGTCCAAACGGCAGTTCAGTTTTTTTTTTATATAAATTTTGATAATAATTGATTTACAAAAGCAATTCATTGCAAAATGAAATTTCTGATTTCATTGATTATGACTTTTGAAAAATAACAATAATTTTGCCATTTTGATGGCCATAAACCCAAATGGATTAAGTCTTGCTGGAGAGTCTTTCAATATCAAAATCTTAACAATGCTTCTGTGATTTGCTTATTTTATTATTGAATTTTGAAAATGGTGGATTTACAGACACCAAAGCAAAACAAGATTTAGTCTTTATAAATATTTAGCTTTTTTTCTGTATTTCTTTTTCTGCTGTTTTAGAACTCCGCCCATTGTTTATTATAATAATTAACGCTGTAATCAGAAATTTTAATTATTGATATATTGAACATATATATATAGAATGAAATAATTTCTTTAATATTACTATAGAAGGATTCTACGACTGTTATAAATTTATCTTTATATTCAAAATTCATTTCAAAAGAGTACGCATGGTTGATGTTACGGTTTTTATTAGCGTAGTTGCCCCTTTTGAAGGAAAATAACATTCTTTGTGGAATGTCACAACTTTACAAAAATGACCCGCACCATGGTTTTGAGGAAAAATACAATGCAAACATTACAAAAACACTTTTTTCAAATTATGAATTGTCATATTCGAAAAAGATCCATATATCTTTTTTAAATTTTGAATAGCAATCTGATTTTTTGCTTTAATTGATAATAATAATCTTGTTGAATTAAACAAATTGCATTCTCTAGTCATTGTAAAGGAAGGTCGTTTATTTTGGATAACTTTGTCAAAACGCTTTCTGGATATGAACTGATAACTGAAATTTCGAAACTGCCGTAGTTGCCCGTGATGGTTTTATTATATTTTCAAGCAATATTATTAATACTGTGCTTTAAATGCCATTTTAGTTGACAATATTTTTGAACTACTTATTGCATGGAAGACCAAACAATATCTTATAATCCACAATTGTGCTTTGTTTTACCATTGTGTATTTATTAAGCATCACAAAGTACTAATTTTGGAAATCATTTGGCATGTGATGCAGATAACGATTGCCAATTTAATTGCATTGATATATTATTACCGTGATATACATAGTACTTTAGCATGACATTGCTTTATAATGTAAAAATCTTCCTGTCATTTTCGCTTGTTTAATCAAAAAATTTTGTGCTAATGACCATTTGATTGATGTAACATGGAATGATTTCTGCATATAAGTTTTGGTGTTCTTATTGTTATTGTTGTTTTAAAAGTGTTTTGGGTTGGAGATTTTGAGGGTGAGAAGGATGTTTCATAAGCATGGTCCTTAAATGAAGTTTGCCTTGGCGGCAAACCTTCATCTATGGATATGCTTAGCTGTTTGTAAATGCCCCAATACTCTTTCAGTAATGATTAGGGGTAGTAGATTGGGGCCGGAGGGAAAATTAACAACTACGGTGTTTTTTTTTCAACTTTTTTATTGGGTGCTGCATGTTTTTTATATTTCGCTTGATAATATTTTAGATTGAATGTTTAATTTGTTCTGCTTGCATTATCAGAAAATATTTTAAATGTTGTATGATCAAATTGCATTTATTGATAATTTCACACTCTTGATGCGATTATAATTATAAACAGCGGGACATGAAATCTTAACTGCCACTGCTTAGATTTATTTTATTTTCAATTTATCTGTAAGGAAATGTTCATGTTTGGAACTGACAACCCACTGAAAGCTTGCCCTCTTTTGGCTCTTTGAAAATTTATCAAAATTAAAAATTGTACAGTAATACTAAAAATTATGTCGTCAATGTCCTTAGTTTTCTGTCTGATAATACAACTATGCATGTTGTGCAAACATAGTCATTGTCATTTGCTTGTGTCACTAACATCTCATACTATTATTATATTTTCGAAGGTCTTCAAACTAACAGATGGTCAGGAAATTATATCAGAACTTGAGGAAAGTGGGAGCCAGTGCAGCACATCGTTAACATGCCCATCTGTTTTGAATGGTTCTACCCCAGAATCTGATTTGGAATGGTTGCGAAATCTTGGGAAAGTCACTTTAAGAAAAAAAGTTGTTCAAACATCAGGCAAAAGTGCAAGTTGTAATAGATTTAGCCACAAAGAAACATTTAAGCGTAGATCAATTGAATGTGACTTGCATCCTGCGGCCTTAGCACGAAAGAATGGTATTGCAGATTTGAGAGAACTGAGTCCAGTTAGAAAAGTGTCACCAAAGAGACCTTATGGAGGATATTTCACAAGAGCTTCACTAACACCTCTAAAAAATTTTAGCCCAAGATATAGTTCATCTTTTCTAGACCTGATGAATAAAAATTCATGTACCCCAAAGCCAAATCTACAAAGAAGGATCAGTTTTGATGCAGGATCCCCTCTTGGCTCTAGTACTCGAGAAAAAAATGCAACAACTAAATGTCTCAAACCTTTTAACCCAAATTGTCCAGTTTTTAAACCAGATCAGCCAGGTTCCACACCACCAACATCTGAAAAATCACTCAGCATTAAAAAATTAGAAAAATCTGTTACAGAGCTCTCGGCTTGCTTCAGAGTCAATAATCCACTGATCAATTTTTGTGAACAAATTAATGAGAAAGAAAACTTCAATCCAAATTTTTTCCAATTCAAAGGAGGTGGGGAGGGAGGTATAGTAACAAAATCGAGGCCCACGTCTGCCCATAAAAATGATAAGAGCCGACATTCTGCTGCGAAATTGAGAAGAGTGAAAGGTATATCTTGGCCACCTCAAGAAAATAATGTTCCCTATTACAAAGAAGCTGATTTAGTGAAGAGAAAGCTAACGTTTCAGCTTACAGGAAGAGGTACAAGTGTAGAAAGAAATTATGTAGTAAGTTAATAGAATAAGTTTGAAGATCCAAGTCTTTTCGTGTGTGTTGTTTTGCATGCATCTTCTTTTTTTTTACTTTTCTGATCTCATGTGCAATATTTTTTTTTTTTACACACAATGATGTTAATTCAAAATTATCAATTTCAAAAAATTATGAATTGTAATACCTCGATAGTCTTGTGGAAAACATGGCTGGCTATTCTGTAACTAACTATAGACTTATAACTTTTTTTTATTCAGACCGCACAAATTATGATTGGAGAAGAGGTGATTTTACTAGTAATAATATCTGAAATGTTGATTTTGAAGTTTTCCTCAAATCTGATACCCATATTATATGCATGATGAAAATAATTCTGTGAGTGCAATAAAATGCACAGAAATAATCAGGTCTAATGAATTGAAACAGTTTAACGAACCCTTTGCTGTCTGTTCTGTCCATTATGGGTCGGGTCCATAACTATTGTTCCATTTCACAGAGTTTTAAAAAGCTATAACAGAAGCTAAATGCATTCTCCATAATTCTATATTTCCTTTACTACTGATTTCTTTCTTGTTCTCTGTCCTTCTCTCCCTTTGGTTTTACCATACCCAATATGCATGAAAAATTTGGTGATACTGAAACGACTCTTCGCATGCTTTTTCTACTGACTTTATTTATGTGCACACCTTATGTGCCAGTGTATATAAAGTGTGAAAGTTCAATACTTTGTATGTGTTAATTTTAAATTCCATTCCCATTTATGGTTCTCCAGCTTGAATTAAAATATTGGTTTGCTGAATACGAGCCACTGATGATAGGCGCGATCCACCAGTGTCCCATTACCAACAAAGCAAAATCTACTAAATGTAACCCTGTATTTATGAAGGGTCGAACCTCTTCACTCGGTATATATCTTCTGTTTGAGCAACCTCATATTTTTTAATTAATATAGATTGCTTCCTCAGCCTTCCAATCTTATTCGTATCCACTTATTTTTGCTTTGCTTTGATGATGATTCTGCGCTACAACTTTTATTTAATTCTTGCTTCACTTTGTCATTATTATTATGTTGTCATATTTGTCGCGAATGCATGTTGACATCGTCATTCGTTTTCAGAACAATGATGGTGACGATGACGAAATATCACCCAGAGAAGACATGTTTGAATCTAATAAGGTAAGATTTGAAGTTTTTATGTTTATATATTGAATTTCAAAGTTTTATCGAGTATGGATAACTTGGAGAGTCGTGTTGTTGTGACCTATACTTGAGACGAAGGAACTTACGATACAATGATATGTTTCAATGATTGTTGTACACTTAATACTTCACTTTATACAGATTTATATATATGCTTTACAATGTTAGTATGGTACTGTTGTCCTCAATAGTTTTCCAACTTTAGTTCCTAATTGTGTCTTTCCATGTAATTTGGCTTTCATAGTGACAATGTATAATAATTGTTTCGACTTATTTGTAAGATTTAGCATTTAGCATCACCCTGAGTAAGGTTATATGAACAACCATTGGACAGAGTGGTTGAGGAGGAGTGAGGTTTCTGGTTTGACTAAGCTCCCGATTTATGGAATCCCGATTGTATCATTTCGTATATCTCCGAATCTGAAACTCTTTATGTCAGGAAATGTATAAAAATTGTCCCGAAACTTCAACATATCTGACAAATTTTTTTATCAAAATTGTTGAATCTTACCTCACAAATGGGTTTTTAGTTCATTCGAATCCAAAAAAGTGGTATCCAAGCTTTGATAGCAACATAATAAAAACTGCACATACATATTCTAATAGTAATCCTTATCCTATGCCTGCATAACTCTATCACAAATTTCACTATCATTAGTTCATTGTCATCACTTCGAAACTTTCCCCCTATCACAAATTTTATTTTGCCAAGCCTGAACCGCAGATGGAACGCGCCCTGACGGCGTAATTCACCATTGATCCATGGTAGACAAAACAATAAAAGGCATGGTTTTTTCCACTGGGATACTATATACACATGATGATGTAATTAGTATTTATTGTAGTGACATCAGATACGGCTTTATCTACTCCTCCCGGGGGTGTGACTGCATTCCAAGTTGATTCCAGGGGAGTAGTGTTGTATATTGTATCATATGCCTTTTATCTTGCACATGGCATTGGTATAACAGTACCGGTACTTACAAACTGCCACATCAAACGATTAGTTATAGATGAGTATGGGGCTGCCCTAAATATTCAAATTGTGATTTGTTTTCTTGAATTATTCGATTCAATCTTTCAAGCGATTCGAGATCAACAGAATCCAAAATGTACAGATATTTAATAGTATTTGTAAATTTTGGTGTAATTTTGAATTTTCTTGAATGATTTCTTTGTTTTTTTTTATTTTAAGACTATGGTTCAAATATTCGATATGCGAAAATTGTTCGATCCATTCTGAAATTATTCGGCCATCTCTGGATAAGTACCTAGCTAAGGGTGTACGAAATTATCATTTTTTCCAGAATTGGTACTCCAAAATTAGCACATAATATCACTATTGAAAATGGCAAATATTTGTGCATTATACATCATTCTTGGCATGGATTTCTACTCTACTTTACGATAGATGCTAAGAACTAAATATAAACACCCACTCTGTAATATAATTAATGAATTTGTGAATTACTGATCTAATCAATTATTTTGGACAGTCTTGGCTATACTATACAGTTTGTGTGAATTGTTCTTCTGAATACCATGCATACCATGATGAAAAAGGAGAAATCATGAAATATATTTGATATTTTGAATTACTGCAAGAGTGATGCAATTTTTGGATATATGGTTTTATTCATGCCATGTTCAAACGATCTCTTTCAAACACAATCTAAATTATTGATGCACTTGCGTTCAGGCTTAGTTACCAGCTGCTTTCAATTTCATGTTGACATTAAAAATGTCAAATTGCTAGATTCTGTCAGAATAATTCTGTTGAAGCCTGTTTTTTAGCATGGATCACAAACGGGAGCGTGTTACTGAAGTGGCACATACTTAGCAGAACAAAATTTTCACATTGGTTTTAAAAATTCCAATATTTATATTTACGGTAGAGAAAAATGCACCTAATTTATCAGAGCAGTAAACGCAGGCAGCATTCCGACTCCTTGATATTCTTGTTTCAGGAATGAATTAGTTGGAAGTTAATAATTTGGTTAACTATGCTAGGATTCAATATCTGATATCTCAAATTTTACTATTCAGAATTGCGGCATGTAACGAGCATGCCACTAATATTGCTGCGTTATCGTCTGTACTCATTTTTCTCTCGTTGTTGGTTATTACCAGTATGAACATAAACATAGAAAGTAAGTCGTATTTTATATGCCTGGATGATTTTAAAAACCCTGTTTCATACATTTTTGCAAATATGCTGTTGACTTAGTCAATTGACCCATGAAATTACCCCTGAGTGATAAAATAAACGGGGTTTGTTATGGTTTTGATATGTTTTATATTGTTGAAATTCGATCAATGATGCGAGACTGGTAATGCCCCTCTGATTAGAAATTTTGTTTTGTCAGCTATGGACTACAGATACGTCACCCCTAGTTGGCATGATGCATCTATTGCCCATACCTAACAAAATGAGAACACAAATATTTTTGAGCAAGATGAAATGATGATGGATCATTATGAGGAAGGGCATTTTGTGCAGTAAGCGTCAAATATATATCAGGAATTAGTGAAGAGAAAAACCAGATTTGTTGTTCAAGATATTGTACTATTTCTGTTTTCAAATGCTGGCTTTGGTATTTTCTCTTGATTTTCATTTTTCAGAAAATATATTTGTTGAGTCATTTCGATTTGTTGATTGTTGGTGATGCATTGTTAGAGGTGGTCAATTTGAATGTTATTCATAGATATACCGGTACTCGTTGTACTTTATTATAGCGGTGCAATTCCACTTGGATGTTTTCCGCTTAGAGTACTTAGCTTCTGCTGCCTTTTGTAATCGATCTTTACACCTAAGGGCTGGCTCTACACCTAATGGTCAAAAAGTCCCCATTAGTAGGTTGTACGCAATTTCAAGGCTTCGTGCAATTAACTTACAGAAATTAAAGACTGATAATTAGTTATATGAGCCATTTATACATTTACGGTTATCAGAAATGTTATGCAAAAATATATTTTGTCAAAATGCTGGCTACTGAGTGGATCATGTCTGACAAAGAATAATTATCAATGCTGGGGTGGTGAAAATGATCTGAAAAAACTCGCAGATTTTAGCTAAAGTATTAAAATTTAGAGGGCAGCTCTAGACTAGGTGTGAATATAAACCATCTTTCCCATTGCTTCGGCAATCCCGTTTCTCATTCATCTCTTCTAGTGACGTCACCTGCCTGTAAATAATGAAGAATTGCCCACATTGTTTCCATTAAGTATCTTGTTATATGTCGAGGACCCTTCACTAAGTATTTCGTCGTTGCCTGTTGGCGCCTGTATTACCGTCGTAATATGCATACCAATGGTGCTTGTTTGTGGTATTGGAATGCCAATTGGTATTATTCATTCATATGTAGCAAGGAATGAAATGAATGTAGATTGGAGACAGTTTTAGTTTTTCATTCATATTGTTGTTGAGTTGTTTACAACTTTGATAGCAGACTGTTATTCAGGGATGTATATTGTACATTGTATGGAAATATTGTGTAATGTGCTCATCATATAAATGATTTCAGACTGAAGTATGATTATTAAATTAACCATGTTATATTATATAACAGATACCGGCACATTAAAAATTAAATTGAAAATAAGAACTTTCAATAATTTTTGTTCTTTTTCTATACAAATTTTTCATAAAAACCTTGGCAGCGTGTTCCATCAGTGACCCCTACTTACCAAAGAAACTTTCAGTAACTATTTATTATTCTGACTTTACTAATCACATGATTAGTATTAATATACCTAATTATTCATATTAAGAATATTGCAGAAAACCAGCCCTTCATGAAACCTAATCGCACCTGAGATATTTAGTATTGAGAACCCGGTATGCAGGGCTAAAATAATGAAACATGGTATAAGATAAATACAATAAATCAACAATATTTCTACAGTAATGGCCATTCAGGCGATGGCTTTTCTGTAAAATATTTAAACAAGACGAACAGCTGAGTTTGTAAGGTGAAGGAAGAATGGACGAAAGTACGAAAAGCTAGATCAGATAAACAGGGTCCTTTAAGTAAATGTAAAATACACAGAGCTTAAGCTAAGCCATGTCAGGTGTGGGACTATGGCTTCCGGTTTGAAGGAGGGAAACTATAAAGTCAAATGGAAAGATTTTGAATGAACTATAAGAGTATTAAACTGTAACTGGGGTAGAACTGGACTAGCTTTTATAGTGTTAAAAAAAGAGCAAATAGGAAAGACTAGAGCATTCTTTTAGACTTTTTCATTCTATATTGTCAAACATCGGGTTGCGATCCATCTGTCCTTGACGAATGAAGTGCATGGATATCATTTAAAGGAAGACCCAACTCATTAAAATTCTGAACACTATATAGCAAATGACGACAAATTAAATGGTCGTAGTATTAGCATTGGCAATGTTCCGTTTATCAAGCATCAACCATGAATGGGTCGCACCATGTCAGCACGGTTCGTTAGTGACTCAAGCTAAGCAAAACATTTATTGGCCCATACAATTTTCCTCTGTGTATACAATGAAGTTCCTTAGAATGATTGATATCAAGTTTATCTCCAAATCATAGCAGATGCTCCTGTTTAACTAAATTCATTTTCTCGTGTCCGTCTGAAATATGTTGTGCATGGTTTTGGTACGCTTGAGTCACTGGTGTCACCTTGTCGGCGCGGTCCGTCTGTATGTCATGCTTGGCAAAACAAAAATTCTTATTTTATCTGCGGCGTTTTTGATGTGATTTTGTCATGGTTGATCGCCTCTAGCATTTTACTCTCGATTCCGACGGACAACGAAAAAATCCAACTTCAGTGACATAGGCATCGCCATATATAGAGATAATTGCGTCCTTTTCCGCAAGCCTATTTTTTACGTTTTTTGTGGTTGAATTTATAGTCCATCGCAGAAATGAAAAAAGTGTAGAAATATGAAAGCCCGGCAAAGACTAGTCGTTTTTAATTGCCCATGCTTGGCGGTACATGATATAATTCCTACTCTTCAAGGCATTTTTTGATTTAAAAAGGCCGTGGGCTGAATTTGTTCGATTCCTTGAGTTGTAATCAATTTTATACACTTTCAACAGTCTTGTATGGTTAACTGAAAACTTTCGTCTCTGTTTGCTAAGAATAAATCCCCTTTGTTTTTATGGGAAAGAATTTTAATTGAATCTAGATTAGCTTTGAGAAGAGAGAGCATTCCTTGTGCTCAAATTTCACTTTCTCTCGTTTACGCCGTCTTTGTTTGGTCAGGCTTGAGCGATGTTTTGCAATAAACAACCCCGGTATTTTAGTACTTTAGACAGCATGTTGCATGTAAAGCGTGGAAATATTACATATGATACCGTTGAGGTACGAGGTTATTGCCGAAGTTGAGGACTGGAAAACAACTTTATTTAAAAGCGCGAAAGATGGTATTTGGTTAGTCAACTTTTATGATAGATATCAAATAGTTATTGATGACGAGTTTAATGGAAGCAAAAGTTTAGAATTTCTGATTTGTGGAATATTATACTGCTGGAGTTGGTAGATTTGGTCTAGAACGATTTTTACCCGATAATATTAATTAACTAAGTTTGAAATTTGATATATGTTAAAAACAAATTTTGCCAATCATGTGCCACTGATGGATCGCGTCGGTGAGACGCGGTCCATCCGTGACGCATTATTGACAAATTCAAATTTCTAATTGACTAATGGGCAAATGTTACCCAGGGTTAGTTTCGTCAAGCAAAATCGTTATTATGATTTCATTTCAATAACACCGCACACAATTGCTTTAGAGGTGTACCATATTCCTACCATAATTTTAATCGTACATGCCATTGGATATGTATCTTTATTTCTATTATAAGTTTTAACGTAAAATAATTGTCTGATCACGTCGAAATGATAAACTAATGATGAACTTTGTTGCAAAAATAGATTATTTCCTCTAGATGAATTAAGATCATTATATGTAACGACCATTGTGAAAGTCCCCATAACAGGCAGCGCTTCGTCTAATTATGGATAAGCATCTTGCGTGACTTTTTATAACGTGGAGAAAGAATGAAGGATCCAAATAGCCGAAAAAGACTGCTCGATTTTTAATCCTTATGTGGAATTCATATATTTTATATTTGGACTTGGTCCTGTGCTTAACACCATAGATGCGAGTTTTTCGGTTTGGCCGAACTAGATCACAAATGGATCGCTCCCTTTCTTGTCGAATTAAAATTTCGATTGTATTGTGTCAATCTGTGTTCTTGAATTTTGGCCTCGAATCCGTCTCGCGTCAACTTGCCGAGTGCCAACCACAGGGCCTAAATCTCGGGCCGTCACACGAGTGTTGGCAATTTCAGGTAAAACCACCTAGTTTACTTAGTTTACCGAGTTTATTTTCAAAATACTTTTACCTAGTTTCACTGATAACTTACTTGACTACTTTTAACTTATACTTAGTTGTCTATTTTCTATAAATTTCAACTGGGTGCCTATTTCAAAAAACTAAGTAAATTTTTATTTTCCCTACAAAAGCAGCCTTATCACAGATTATTTGAAAATTTTAAGCTTGAAATGTATAAAATGGAGCCAATCAACGATTCACCTTGTTTTAATCAAGGCACTACCTAGTTTTGTAAGTGAAACTAGGTTACCTAGTAATACTTTAGCATAGTTTTGTGGTAAATTTGTTTTACTTTACCCAGTTAAAGAAAAAACTAGGTCGCCATCACTACATCACAGTTACCCACGAACATTATACTTGTGATTGTGAATCATGCCCACCATTCAGTAGAAATCATTCATTTCAAGCTTTAACATCAATTATTTTTGTTTAACGATGTTCACAAGCAATTATGTTATTAGTAAGCGAATTATCGTGTTGCATAAATAAATATCAGTGTTTACATGATACTGCAATTTGAAAAGGATTACATGTTATTAATATAAGGTTAAGCGTTCGTTTAAATGTTGATAAATTGTGCTTCCACTTGGGAATCGTTCGATCCCAATTCATTATTTTATTTTGTCAGACCTGGGACACAAATGGAACACGCCTAACCGACGCGACCCATCAGTGACCCATATTTGATAAAACTTATTTAGTCATTTGGGAAAATTGGGTTAAATATTTCTGATAAGAATCGCCGAATTTTGTGGGTTTTTGAGAAATCGACGACTTGCGTCAAATATGAATTATTGATGTTAATTTTTCTCAAAATTTGTATCTCGTACATATTTCAGCCAAAGTGGTCGTGACGAGGTTGCAATTTTCAGGTATATTTATTGTTGAATTGTGTCTGAAAATCGGTCAATATTTTTATTTTTGTAAACAGAAATATAATTTTGTGCATTCGTGTGGCGGAATCGCATCAAATCGATACTCGACGCATTCCTGTCGAATTTGGATCAAAATTGATTCGAATGTTGAATCTGATAGTGATTCCATAATTCCTGAATTGTTGTGCTACCTGTCATTGGCCAACGTTGGCCAAGTTAAATTTTATGATGGAACCGGAGATGGACCGCGGGCTGGGCTATCAAAATTCCCATTTGGAATCACAAAACTTTTTCATCTAGATATATTTTCTATTGAGTGCATAAATGTATTTATTTTACGATATCTGAATTCGATAAGCGGACGACGCCTCTCTTAGACTGTTAAAAATCGAAAGCTTAATTTTTATAATTTTATAGTAAACCAAGTTGAATTTGCACTTATTTCATGAAATTGCTTATCAAAGCAACATTAAGCTGAGATAATACGTAAGCAAAATATTCTCTTCATTATCTCAAGCGAAATTTGAATGAGATTTATATCATTATTTTCTGTGCGTATGTTACCTTGAAATCTATCAGAAGGTCGGTTTATTTTCCGTCGTGTTATTCTATAAATCACGTCATCATACTTAGCGTCAAGACGGCAACAATTTTCGTTCTGCTGCGAATTAACAACCACCCTTGTGCGAAAGAAATAACACGGCATAAGCACAAGTTTGGCGACGCACAAATGCAATTTCAATTGACAATCTTAAACTAGAATGGACTTGACAAAAATACCTCGCGGCGAAAGGCTTTGTGTAACTGTAGCATTACTGAAATTAGTTGTGATACGATATTGCATTCGATTTCGAGTAATGGAGGATAGTTTCGGACGAATATTTGCGCTTGGAAGAAGACGTGAATAACTAACTATTCTGAGCATAGTCTTTTGAGCATTATCAATGGTACATGCTTGACGCAATGTACATTGTTAATATAAAACGTCATCTAGGAATCGAGTAACCCACAGCTACGGACGTTTATGCTAGGTTCTCAAACGTTTATACGTAGTTTGTTGCTTTGTGTCGAGCAAAACCACACGTCTTGACCGCGTTACGACATCAAAGCTACCCATGCCAAACTTAGCAAAGCGAAAAACAAGTCGTTTTCTTTTTCGAATGAGATACTTATAAGCATATAGTGTAACTATAACCATCCGCTCATTCATCAATACTTTGCAGACAGGTGGAACGAAACTACATAGTGTGCAAGACGAACTTTGCAAATGCTGAGTTGTTCACTCTTCCTTCCATATTTCGTCTAACATCAGCGACAATTGAACCTCGCAGTCCATCTGTGTTTCATGTTGTACCCGTCGAGAAAAAAATGTCCAGGCATGTTTTGTTAAGCGTGAGTCATAGATGGATCGCGTCGACGAGACGCGCTCCATCTGTGACTCGTGCTTGACAAAATAAATCGGGTATGAAATATAATTCCGTTTAGACATACACCTGTTTATTTTCCGTATAACTGCAGTTCTTACAGAAAACTTACTAACACTTTGTAGTATTTTGTATCGTTTTAAATATAGGAGACTGTAGTTTAGGTGGCGCGATAAATGAAATCTCTTGGGGCGTTGCAGCCAGTGTCTCGCATAGTTGGTAGACGACTAAGCTAGCTGCTTACACCTGTCGTTGGGAGTATCAAAAGAGTTAGATATTAGGTAACTTTCACGAGTGTAGTCCTATGAGGAGTTGAGTTATGATTAGTGGTAGTATTACGGTAATTTGATGGAGAATAGAGGTGAGGTTTGTGTATGACCCAAAATAGTGTAGTTGGAATAAAGTATTTGCTCCGAAAGGAAAATGTGAACTATGGTATTAAAAAAAGTTTGGAGCTATGAGAAAGTGGTTGACTCAATCAATCAATGTCAGAGAAATTTAGCCCAAACATCTTTTGTTACATCCCTAAGGCGTGATGCATCTATGGCTCATGTTCAAAAAAATAAAATTTATGAATATAAGTAACCAGAGAATACCGAATTTAACAGTCATCACCCTGTTCGCTAGTTGCTGCTGCCTTTTATTCAAAAAACATTTTTCTTTTTTATAGTATATTATTTTTGTCTTGAAAATGTTGATCATTCACTTCAAAGAAACTAAAATAATTGTTTTCCTTCATCTTCCCCTCAATTTGTCATCTATATTAATAACTTGCTTCCATCATTTGGAAGCATAGTACTGTTAACGTATCCGAGACTACAAAAGGATACGAATAGACCCTGTAATATTTGAAGGTTTTGAGTTATGTTACAATTTCATAAGACCATTTCCCTATCGAAAGTATTTTTTACAAATACCTTTTGTTAAGTATGAGTCACTGATGTGACCTATGCTTGACAGAATAAAATTTCTGATCAGCTTGTACATGGGAATCACATATTTTACTGGTTTCAAGTTTTACTTTATTGCTATTCCAGTTTATTGATTCACTGTGTGATATAGATAGGTATGGCATATAAATATTCTTCTAGGAGGCTTTTAAGCACTCCTAATGATGACGAAGATTCCTATCGAAGAAGTCCGTCACCCAGTAGAATGTCATTAGTAAGTTGATGTAGGCATGGGGGTTATGCTTTATATAAGGCCTATTGGTAAAACCAATCAGTAACACCGTTGGTTAAAAACCTGGAAATGGTTTTGCATGGACGATAGTGGTTTGCCATATGCTTAAGCTGCATTCTCATCTTTCTTCCCACTCGCTCACAGCGTAAAAGTGAAATTCTATTTTAAATTCCTATTATTATTAATTCAACTCAGCTCAAGCACATACATACGTATTCTGTGATACGAACACAGTAAGCTATAAAAATATTCTTCAGTGTACCGGTATAGTTAAAAGGCTTCAACATAATCAACACTGTTATTCAAATGCAGCGTTGATTATGTTGAAGTTCTATGATTAAACCAAAAAAAATTACTTTATCACGTCATACACCCGTAGGAAAACATGATTCTGTCTGCGAATCCAGGCAGACATAAGGTAGTAAGATTCTGTTCTTAACATTCTTTCTACTTATTCAGTCTTCATTCTATCTGACGTAATAATTTAATGATTTTGGCAGAATGAATAGATGATGGTAATATCATGCATAAATGTTTTACTGTCGCAATGGTCAACATTGGCACATGTTCAGACCTGACAGTCTTTAGGTTATCAGATATATTTGCATGCATTTCATTACAGACTCCTACATAAATTATTTTTTTAATTTTCAGGCCGAGAGGTTGCGAATGAAATATGATTCTTCATCTCTACCTAATCGTCATGAACGACACAATAGACCTGGTGTTCGGGCCAGTGATTCAGATATTCCGTCCAGATTAACACAATCACAAACTGCTAGTGATGAAATTTCATCTTACTCATCATCTAGGAGCAGAATTACTGATACTAAAAATTATAAAAAGGTACAGTGATATTAGTATAGAATATTTTCCTATTTATTTGTCTCTTGTATCTGTCTATTCATCAAACAAATTCCTAATCTTCTACTTCTATAGTATAGTCCATTGAGAGGTATCCCATTGCCACCGAAATTGGCCAGTCAGTGTTAAGTTGCAACAAGACTCTTAACAAACCTTAGTAGCAGGTCTCAAATGAGAAAAGTTTTTTGTCAATCTTGATCTCCAGGTAGACCTCTTGTACATTAGTTGCCCACACTTCACAAAACAAAGTTGGTCATAAATTTACTCATAGGGTCAAGGATTGGGGAATATTTAATTAAAAGAATTGAGTGATATTAGGAATTCAATATAGTTTTTAAAATTCAGTTTCCTAATTTCAGCTTTGGGAGAGTAATTTCCCATTTTGTTGGAAATTTTGAATCAAGTTAAGCTTCGCAGCGTAAAATTTGGCATTTATCATGACCGTATATCAAAATGATCATTTCAAATTCTAGAATAACGAAATGATTACATATGTCTAATATTTTCTAATTAGTTGTATGAAGATAATCAAACAGAGAATGATCGACTAAGGGATGAGCTTGCGGAAGCACAAAGAAAAGTAAGTGAGTTGGAAGCGAGGCTTGAAAGAGCGGAAGAAAATTCAGCGAGAAAACAGGCGCTCGATACTGAAAAGAGGGAGCGAAGAGCACTCGAACGTAAACTAGCGGACATGGAACAGGAGCTACAGGTTCGTATTAGTTCTTAGCTTGCAGTTGAAAAATTTATCCAAATGCAAGTTGAATGCAGTATTATAGTAATTTGCACCGAATGATCAGCCAGGCTATATTTATTCATTGAAATAATTCTTATTTCTACCTTTAACTTTTGATGAGTTATATATGAAATGAATTTCGAGATTCGAATATTCAAGAGAGATAATTCTCACTTTGTGCAAGGAATTCTTACTAAATATTGTTACTAAATTTTGAGATCAAAATGTCAAAAGTTTATATCAAAAATATTGATATAACTTGATCTTGCTGCAAGCTATCTTTGGTTTTTTAAATGTATGAGGTTGGTGGCACTCAACCCTATCTGAACGACGAGTTTCCCACTTGCCTTTAACATTTAATACCTTCCTCGCCAGAAAAACTTGAATATGAAAGACAGTGCCCCCCTGATGAGCAATTTTTCAGCTATCTCAAAAACAGCAGAACGTTTTGCCTCCCTAAACAGCGGCAGAACCTTTTGCTTCCCTTTTACCTTCCAATAAGAAAAAAAATGTGTTAATTCATATTTTCATTTAGTCCAGTATGTGCTACTGATGGTTTATTAGCAGTTCATACTTCATAAAAATAAAATTTTTAATATGTTAATTTGTAGGCTGTGTTTTTACTAACAACTCGTAGTTTAGTACTAATGCTTAGAACTTTTCATCAAATTGATGTAAAAGCAGCAGCAATATTATTAAATATGTAAAATACAGTAAATAGTGAAATGCTAAGTGGTTGTATTAACTCAACTTACAACTGGTACTGGTATACTACTGATTAATAATTGAGCATGCGCTGGTCACAATCTTTAGGTTCCATAAAAAAAAAAAAAAATATGTAATGCCTGTTATGAAACGAGTCTGCATTACGATTGAGATGCCAGTTTGATATTCACAGACTTTACTGCAAATTAATTTTTATTTTGATTGACCTGTTAACCAGGGAAACTTAAATGGTACTTTACTTCAAGAAGTTAATCTAAAGTGGATTTTTGAATCTGGATAAAAATGGTCATGGTTGAGTAACTTTTAGTTGATTCCGTCGTGCATGTTCCACAGATAGATTGTACCACTGTGGCGCAGTTCATCAGTGGCTCATATTTGATAACATGTTTCAGTTTGAAGAGTCTATAACTGAGATAATCCTTCCTGGGTGGTTTGGCCCAATAACACTAAATCGCCTTTTGCACGATGCTCACTGCACGTTGCTGCACTACTCTACTCCACTCCTACTCACTCACATGGATGGCTAAATGCTCTCACAGTCGTGGTTCTAACACTCATGCACTCATGGCCTATTTGATCAAATGGTAATTTTTTCACATGAAACCAGAATTCTGAGAGTGCAGAAAAGATTCGTGCAGCGAATGGACAGTTGAAAGCAGAAAACACAGCCCTTCAGCGCATTGTTGAAAAGCTTGGAGGAAGTGTACCGGATGTTCTAAGTAGAGTTGTTAGTGAATCAACTACCGTGCGATCATCAAAACAAGCTGACAATTCTATGTTAGATTTGCCAAAAAATACAAAAGTAAAATCTGAATCTGCTCCAGATTTAAGAAAACTTGCCAATACTTCTTGTGAGGATGATGGGAAAAAATATGAAGAGCCCTCACAGAAATCTATTATATCTCGTTCTTCTTCATCTTCTTCACTTTCCCAAGACGAAGAAGTGGTAGAAACCAGACGAGCATCTTCGGCTTCAATTCAAGGATCCGATGCATCGTCAAGAGCTCGTAGTTTAAAAGATAGATCTGATTCTACAGCATCATCAGTACAATCAGATACTACATATTCATTGAGAAGAAAAGCAAGATTAGAAGCATCTTCATCATCACCTTCTCTTCTGTCACGAACTCATTCACTAAGACGGGCAGCTGCCTCTTCAAATTATAGCAGCGGTTTATCTGATTATACTCGCTCATCGGCGTCTTCAACCCCATCTCGTTACACATCGAGTCGAAGAGAGCCATCCGCTCTATCAACTGCGGGTTCATATACAATACCAATATCGTCATCACGAAGAGAGTTTTTGAAAACCCTCCCTCCGTCTACAAAATCATCATCATCTTTTAGAACAACCCCGACTCCTTATAGTAGTACATCTTATTCTTCATCAAAATCAAGTTATGGTTCATCTGCAACATCACGGCCAAGACATGGGTACTCGTCTTCATCAGCATTGAGTAGCAGCACAGGGCGCACTGGTACATCAAAATCAACCCCATTATCAAGTTATTCACCAAAGTTATCAAGTCTGAGCTCGTCCAGACGCCGGAAGTACTAAGAAATAAAAATTGGCGATAGATCCTCAAACTCAAACGGGTTCACTGCATATAGCTGTGTCTAGATAATAATATCGTCAAGCATTAGACTATGATTGATCATACATAGATGGCATGATCTGTCAGTGTTCCATTCTTGATAAAATAATATTATCGAAGACTTTAGATGATGAAAGTTGTATCTTTTTTATGAACAAATATCAATTGACATATACAACACTGTCTACTCCCCTTCTCTTCCATTGAATCTCCTCTACTTGAGTGCCATAAAGGATCTATCTGCCAACATCCACAATCAACTACTCTCTCAGGTGAATAAAAAAATTACTCAAATGAACGCACTGCACGTTATATGCTTCTCTGGGTTGTGAAACTGTTGCACCAAACACACTCACTCACCCTCCTCCTCACAGATTTGTTATGAAACCTACATGATTGCCTGGCATCCTGCAACCAAATTTTGATTTCATTCCTCGCGCTTTCAGCATATGGATTGAGAACTTTTCATTTATATATATGTGATTTGATATTACAATGCTGCATGCCTGCCTGCTTTTGCGAATAGACTCTTATGAATCGTCTATAACCAATCAAGGATAGTAACCAATGCTATGCTTCAATAATTCTGGAACAATCTAATGGCAAGAAATCAAAGTGGATGAGTGATTTATAATAATTACCAATTTTATTTTTTTTACTAATATTTGAAGATTATAGTTGAATGCATGTATTTGATCAACACCATTGTGTGACCAATAGATATGAATATGTTATGATGTGAAATATGGAATATGTATCAGGACATTGGCTTAATGAGCATATAAACAATTTATGAAAGTTTGCAGTTGCACTGGAATAAGAAAGTAGAAAGGAACAATTAATAAATGAATAGGAAATTAAATTTTTTTTCTATCTACTGATAAAAAATTTATAGTTCCAAACTGCATTCAGTATTCCATATTTTGCACTCGAATTAACTATTCAACTGATAATTGTTGTTAATAATTTTATACCCAAAGAATTTATTACTGCTTTGTGTGTGGAATTTTTTCATGTTCTTAATTTTTTGATTGATTGAGATTATTTTGCAAATTTTTTGAATAATGCATGATAAAGAAGAAGAATGATTTGTAAAAAGCGTTATGAATCTATTTACTTTTGAAATTTCAGGAAGAATCCTTTTAGTGAAATTAGTATGAAATTGTAAATCTACGTCAATAATTATTTCAGACGAATGGCTAAAATTGAAAAAAACTAAAAGTGAAAGGGCAATATAAACATTTTTTTTCGCTTTTTGATCTTTGTAGGATCATACCCAATCACTTTAATCGTGTATTGAAATATTGAGTTTTAATGGTGTCACCCAAATTATAATTAACCAATCGGAAACATTTCATCTAAACATCTTTTTTTTAAGTATGTGTTGCTGATAGATTGTGTTGATGAGATTGTAAAAGGATGACAATTATAAGATTATAATATCTTCAAATTTCCAGAAAGTATAACTGGTTGTCATCAGAAAAAGATACATTAAAACGGCAATATTCCAATATATTATTTTATTATCACATATATTTTATAAAATCATTGAGGTGTTTATGCAAATCGTCTTTAATCGACTCAGAAATGTTTTGCTCGAAAATGTTTTGTTGAGAATGAATTACTGATGGTTCTTTTCAGCATTTGTAACTCATGCTTGACAAAAGAGCAATTTTGATTGAAAAAGAAGTCTTTATATGTTCCTGAAGAAAACATTGCTAGAGCTATAAATACAAACAAACAACACACTATACTACTTTGAGTGACTATTTATGGCTTGCTTTTTGCTGCTAAATAAGTGCTCTAGGTCCAAGGTTCTGAAATATAAAAACTGAAATGAGATTTTGTTGAAATTTCTTTTATTTGTTTTGCCTCAGTCACGCTGTGTGTTTTTTTTTTAATTTATTTAGTCTGTATAGGATGATTTTGTTCGTTTTTTTATGGTAGTGCAATAGTCATCTTCCTAGCGGGCATTGCTTTAAAATGCAACTCTTTACAATTCTTCAGAGCCTCGGATTAAAAAAAACCCGGAATCCCACTGTTTGCCAGTCGCTATTGATATGATTTTTTTTGTTGTGCTCAGGATAGTGTAGCGTGAGAAATTGCAATGCCAGGGCAATGATATCAATTAAAACATTTTAAACTTTGGACATGGATACTATTTTCATTTGTTTTTCTTTGATACTTAATAATTAAATCACATCTCGATCAGGAATTTTTTTCCTAAGATAACTCATAGGTTAAAGAAAAGAGACTTAGTGGCAGAATCCATCCATGTTTAACAATGTATACACAAAAATGTTTTTGATTGGGATCATTATCTTAACTCTGTTTGTCTAACTTTCATTTATCTTTTCATCAACAGGTACTTGCTGACTTGAAGGCGGCCAACCAGAGACTTAAAGACGAGAACGGTGCACTTATACGTGTCATCAGCAAACTATCAAAATGACAAATTTTGTGACGTGAAATACTTCACCAATAATGTTGCATGAGCGAAAAATTGGCTCATTCAATCGACTATAGATTGAATATTATCTTGCCTCACAAGAACTAGAACAGCTCTGAACTGAGAAATTGTACTAAGTGTGTTCTCGGCAGTGATCATTTGAATAAGGTGTCATTTTTATGTCGCACGCCGTTTTGCACATGTCCAAACAATAGCATTGATAATAATATGATAATGCCGATTATAGGAATTGTTATAAGTGCCACAAATTATTAGGAAAATTCCCAAGGGTATTTGATTTCTGTATGACGTATGCCATATTGTACCCTTCTCAGAAATGCTTATCTGTATAGGTCACAGAAGCATGGTCCATTTGTATAACAGGGTCGCCACCTTAAAATTCAAAATAAAAAATTATTTTGCTTATCATGATCATCATGCACTTCTGGTCGACGAAAAACATCTGCACACAAAATAAATCCAATCGATGTGCGCAAAAATGTATGGTTGAGATTTTATGTAGGTTTCAAAATTTTTCTCCAATAAAGTAGAAAATTTTTCATTAAATCTGTGAAATTACTTTTGGAATAGAATCCAATTAAATTACTAAATATTTCATACAAAAAAGATATGGTTTGATTCGATATTCATTTCGAAAATAAATGTATCTGAAAGTGGTGACCTTTTTGTGGCACATATTTGAAAATTTTATTGACTCGTCGAGTTTACTCCTCCACAGAATATTTTCGAAAAACTTTCCTTTTTATGTGGTTGTGTTTAGGATTTTTTGTGATTTGTCAAAACTGATACTTCTTAGTTACTCGATGTTGTCTAGGGGTGCTACTTTTACTTGAGATTTAAATCGATTCAGATGCTATCCATGGGCTACTCAGAGATTTGGACTGATCAAAAACCGTTTGCTTCATTGTCTTTCGTGGAGTATGAGCCACTGATAGATCGCACCACCGAGGTGCAATCCATTTGTGGTTCATACTTGACGACACCCTATAAATGAATACATCTCTGCTTCATTCAAAATGAAGAAAAAGGTTTTGAGAAATATTAAATTTTTTTGGTGCATTTTTAAAAATGTTATTGAAAAAAATGTTCAATTCTATATGCAGAATCCAATTCCAGGGAAAACACATTTTAAAATAAATGTGCCTGTTTCTGAAAGTGGCAACCCTATATTATATTAGAAGTCAAATTAAATTTTTCTTTCGTTTATTGCCAGTATTTTGATACAAAATAAGACTAGTTTTCCCGGGACTGGCATTCTGGATCATTTTTATATATATATATATATTATATGTTACGTTTGTGTCACTTTGGCTCCAAGTTGTTCTATGAGTATGCGATTTTTCATTTCATCAATAGACAGACTTCTTGCAAACAGACCTACTATTAGTTTTATTGTTGGATCTATTATATTATAGGTGCTCCTTGTGTGTTGTTTATGGCAATCATTCAAGATAAATTTGTAACATTCAAAATTAGGTGAGAGAATTTCACCATTGTCATATGCATTCTTACTATTAATTTGAAATTCAGTTGGTATGGATGTTTTGTTGGTGGGCCTCGAACTTAATAATAATCTTGAAATAAGGAATTTGGTGCTTGAAATATTGCCTGCAAGTTTTTTAATTTGTATATTCAAATCTTGTATCATTTAAAATATGCCTAAACTGGCTTACAACTAAGTAATAAGTATGCTTGAAAACCGGGTCTCCGTGGTGGCTCATTTCGGAACTATCGGGCAATTGCAAAATGTAACACTTTTGCTATAACATAATCAAATTTTCAAATACTCAATATTTTTGATGGTTGAATGACATATATTGCTAGGATTTACAGGACAAGCCAATGTTTCAACAACGAGAAAAAAATATTTGACTCCGATGTATATTTAATTCAATGTGCAACTCATGATAATGCGTTTGAATAATTTTGCATTCTGGTTGGTGAGACCATCACTACTTACATGCCAAGCCCGTACTTGGCATATTATTATTAAAATATAAAGTGTTGAGACTAATATAGAATATGTTATAGTTTAATTGAAATGTTACCAATATTTTTATACTAAGGTAAAAACATTTAGTCCTAATGTGTTTTGTTTTGCCAGTGGATTTTTAATTTTGCAGTACTTGGTGCGTTTACATCTCTTAATTCAAATATTCTAGTGATAGGGTAGTTCATTAGTAATACCGATCAGAAATACCCTACTCTATTTTGTTTCGAATATGTGCCTTAGCTTGATATTTATAGTTACAAAATATTTTGTTCAACAATATGTATTTATATCTGGGTTACCATTTTCAGATACATGAAATATTAGATGTAACATCTTTGAAACATCGTGCGTCAGCGGCACGTTCCATCAGCAACTCCGACTCAATGAAGTATGGAGAAAAATTTTCTGACTTGTTGTTAGAAAAGTCGCTAAAATAACAATGCTTCCAAATACTATGAATTAATAGAAGACGTAATTTATTTATGTGAAAACAAAACTCCCACTATCCCTTACGGATTAAGTAAATATTGCCTATGAAAGGGCACTGGACAAATGATTTACCTAAGTTTGACATCGTTGATCGGATATGTATTTCGATGGCCCCAATATAAACTCACTCATTTTACCACTGAGGAAGAAGACTTACTTTTACTTTTTTGCCCAACCTTTATGATATGATACTATACACAGCACAAATCGCATGTTAAAGCTTTGATTTTCTCGTTTCCTTATTTTTTTACTTTTCATGGATTTAATTTGATATTATTATTTCCGTTTATTTAATCAAACTTCATTATTATCGATTTTGATATTATTCTGTTGTTTCTCAATATAAAACCACTCTATAGGCGTAATGCGATGAATGATAACACAATGATCGGTGATTTCTCCAATCAAAAAGCAAAACATAAAAACAAATCTGGTTTCACGGTCGTCTTGTTTTTGTTCTGGGATCGGGTTTTCTGGGTGGCATTAAGTAGGAGTGTGTGACCTCTTTCCTGCATATTGTAAAAGAACCTAAGTTCGCAGCTGGTAGGTGTGCGATTGATGGGAATGCTCCTTGCCCATATTTAGATATATATTTATCTATAGATGCACGATTCGTCACCTTGTCAGCGGGAGCCCGGAAATAGCTTTATGGTCTAAAAATGAGTCTCCCTGGATTTAATTGTTACTATGATTTTTCAAGCTGTCGATTGCCACAAAGCAGAGTCTATACACGTTGGTTGCTGAGTTTTTCATCTAATAAAGTTTAGTCGTCAAGTAGTACATTAGTGCTATTACTGATGTTAATGAAGTTAAACTTGCTGATACATAGATCAGGTGAACAAGCACCACTTTCATAGATGCATTTTGTCGGGCGTAAACGACCTATATGTCGTAATGAACAGCGCCACAGACAACAATTTCTTCAAAAAACAACGTTTTACTTTATATATCACGATAAAGCATTCGAAAATTTGTGCTGGAGCCGCGAAAAGTTTTCGAAGTACGGGATTTCAAGGCCTGAAATTGGCTGAATAAGTGTAACATCTAGTGCGTGCTGTTGTCGCGCTCGTAATGTTGGGATTTACACCAGTGATTTTTTATGGGGCTATGACGAGAGGGGTATGTCCTCAGACCTCCCTTACCCCAAATACGATAGTGCCCTCACTGTAATTTGGGTTATTCCCTGCCTAGAGTGGAGTAGCTGGTACTACATTTTTGTTATAACTATTTGCCATCAAATGTACCTATTTTTCAAAAAAAAGCTTGCTATGTACCCGCTGATTTACGGCTGGAGTTTAGATTGGAAAAAGTCGTTTACTTGGGTTCCCGATTTTTAGTTATCTTGCAATGACACAAATCCACCACCGTTGAACAAATATTGCCGGCCCATATGTAAAAAAGAAGATTTGTCCATAGCTTTCAATCAGTAACATCCGTGTTAATAAAATAGGCCGAATTCGTTCCAAAATTGCATTTAAAAATCAGGCTATCTTGAAATATATACCATATCTACTCTTTAAAACATTCCACATCTGGCCAAAATGGTTTTTAGCATCAGTCACCAGCGTCCAAAATTATCCAATTCCTTAAAATATGCCAAATTTCACTTTGGTCTCGGCTATTTCGCAGTGCTGCACAATTACGAAACATGCCGAAATTGTCCCACAAAGGCATTAATTCACCTCAGTAATTGTCATCATTATTGAATTGTTATGATTATTAAACTCCAACAGTAGTGAATCCGTTATTTACAATATTGCAAAAAATGCCTGGAACGTCTGGAATAATTATAGTCAAACCATTGTTCATCATAGAGATTTATAAGTCTCTGTGGTATCAAATTGCAAAAGTTTTTTAATCACTATGTGTTACGATGACTGTATCTCAAATGGAGATGGGTCGATATATCGGAATCGGTATCGACAAGAATCGGTTATTTTCGTAGTATCTGTATCGGTACAGGTATCGGAAAATTTTTATCACCGATACCGCCGATACCGATACCGGGTACATCTTTACAACGGAGCGTACAAATACGCTTTATTTACTTATAATAAATGGAAAGACCTGCATTCACCTGCTCTGAAAAATAATTAAAACGGGGCATGTCTCGGGTGAACAATTTTATTTACACTTTGGGTTTTATTAAATGAAACCCATCAATCCACTCACTATATGCTCTTTTTGATGCAGAAAAAGGTGTTAAGGTCGCACTACACGTTTGCGTAGGTTGCATTTTTTCCTGGTTTGGTTTACGCAAGCACAATGCTCTGCATGCAGGTTTTCCACTGAATCAGAGCGACTTGCTATGAAAGCTACCGCAGAGTGCTTGTTTCTTTTTTGCGTTTGTGCTTTGTACGCATGTGAACACGAATTAACGCAAAGCAATGCAGGCGTGTATTGCCGTTTTTATTTTATTGCTCGAACGTAATACAACGCATCGGTAAGACAACTTCATGTGTATTGTGGCCTTGGCCTCAATGAGATGTCACGTTAGTTGTGTAACCACGAACATTTGCACTCAATCTTTGGACCCATGTATGCTTCAACGCAGCAACAATTCATTACATTTTCATTCATCAAAGTTTGCACTCAAATGGATGCAAGACTTCAAGGGTACAAACGTACGTAGTCGCTCACGTACGTGGGTGCAACTATAACAAGGGCATAAGTATATGGATACAAAAAGGCCTTTAACATATTTAACAAAGTACTCGGTATCGGCAGTATCGGTATCGGAATATAAATTACGAAAGAGGTATCGGTACTTGTATCGGTATCGGCAAAATTTTGGTATCGGCCCATCTCTAATCTCAAATACCAAAACGAAATTGTTATAATAATTCATATCAGTAATAATAAAAAGTTGACTTAGTACAGTAATTTGGCTGTCTCGGACAATAAATCAAGTAATGCATGTAAGAATTGCCACTCTTACGTTGTACTTAATTTGGCACGAACACCATTGCCTATCATGAAAAGCGATCCTCATCATTTTAGCAATGTTTTTTGGGCCTTTATTTCCCTTCATTTCTATTTTAACACCCTTTTGTTTTACTTTTTCTTTTTTCTTTTTATTTTTTCGTGGGGGGGGGGGGCCGTATGATGTGTTTGGCCGAATATACTAATATTTATATAATTTTTGAGGTAAGAACACGCGTGTTACTTTCTTCAAATGTTTTTTTTAAAACCTATTCCGCGGCACGTTTTTAAACTTTATTTAGAGTGATATCTTTATTTGATTCCACAGAGGTTTAGAAATAAACTATATACATACCTACTAAATAGGCTATATGCCCATTATATCTCTACGAAAACAGTCATGTCTATCAAAGATAGTCACCAACGCAGCAGCTCAGAATTGGTAAAATCGCCACAAAAGAAATGTTTTTGCCATGCACTCAAGCTTGAATCGAGCGAAGTAAAAACCTCTGTAAAAACCTCCTGGAAATGACTTAACAATGGCATTCTATGAGAGTTTCTTCATATGTCCTTTTATCCTCTTTGTTCAGGGTGTATTTTTGTAACAGACCTCGCGCACAAAGGCGCGCAACAATATTTTGGTCCTTCTGTTGTAAATATACCATTTAGGGGGCAAGCACTAAAAGGCACTATATAATATGTGATTACATGCCAAAAGCGCGCAAAAATACTGCTTATTTGGGCGAAATAATTTTAAATTATTTTCCTCTAACGAATGCTATCGAAAATAGTGATAAGCTATTTTGTATTTAATCTACAAAGTCGCCCGCCTGCGATTCCCTTGAAAACGAGTCACATTTCCGCATTTTTGAAAGAGTAATATGCTCATAACTCCTAAATTTTTTTGTTTCCAAGCTCAAGATATGTACAGTATTAGTATTGTGAACAAGATAACCATTTAGCGAAAACTGCCTTTTTGTTGGCCGAAAATCAGGAAATGTGTATCAAAGTCTTCCTGTTTTAAAGTTTCAGTCAATGACCATTAACTGATGCTTAAATGAATAATCTACTCAGTTAATAAGTTACTCACTGTTTTCGAAATTTTGGACAATACAGATTTTCACTTCCCCTCTTTGACGCTGATTATATCAATGTGTTTCCGAACATGTCCGGGTATATTTTATCTATTTTATATATATTTTCGAATCCGGTACGAGCTGGATGTATGCGAGAGGATTGCTGGACACCTCGTTAACACATGATGGTTCATCCACTAAGCTGGGCAATTCCATTCCGTGAGTTGAATCGCTTCGTCGCACAATTTGCATTCATCGTGTATCAGAATGGGTGTTATATTTCGTAACAACTGGCCCGTGGCATATACTTTCACAGTAATGTATTTTCATCCACCCTATTTTCATGAAAACGTATTTTGAATAAAAATTGGATGAAATCAATATACACTTAATAATAATAAACTTTCCATGATTTTTTGAACTAGCTCAAGCATTCAAAAGCCAACTATCGCGTTTGAGTTTGGGGAGGCGTTCGGGAGGTGCAGTTATTTTTAACCACAAGCGTTTGCTCCCACCTACAGCTACAGGGCCCAAAAATTGGCGAAATATAGATTTGCTTGTTAACAACTGCATTTCTATTTTATCTGTTCCCTAATACAGTACGCGCACAATATGAGAATATGTTTTGTTCTTAATTTTCTCATTTGTGCTTTGCGTGGACCTGGCATGCGGAGGAAGCCGTAACCGGTGCTAACGTGAACCAAGTTAATCAACGTAGCCAGCAGACCTCTCGCTTATATTTACATATGTCCTATAGCAATTTCGAGAATCTCGAATAATCAAGAAGTCTGTCTGTAAATATAAATATTCAGATAGAGACGATTTGATATACAATTGATCGCTACATGCGAGATTTTTAACGTTTGACTTGGCTGGGAACACACAAGTAAAGGTAGCGCAATCAGGATGAAAAATTTGCGTCGCCATTCTCCTTTTAAGTCTGTTAATATGTGTATATTAAATAGCCACAATAATTCAACGTTTAATTGAAACGAAACACGAATAATAAACATGTCTTAAAATTGTTTGATCAAAACATTTTGTTCGAAAATTAAAACGAAAGAATGCAAGTACTATGTTTTTCTAGGTGCGCTAACCCACAGTCGAACTTTTCTTGAGCCAAAAGTTACATTTTCAAGTGAAAACATCAAAATTTAACCATTGGGGCACAACTATTTTCAAAAATTTGTACCATAGCTCAGTTTGGTGCTATGTTCATTGCGATTGCTTTGCATTCCGTTGTGTTTGATTCATATACCTGAACCTGAGCAGTTTTGCACATTTCCGCGTGTATAGCACCATGCTCAGTGCCGCCCATTCCTATAAGTAAAATGCTTTTTGTACTTGAAGGTATTCGTTGGATTTCCAGTATCTTACTTTACAAAAGTGCGTTAGTTATTTCGAGCTTATCGCCCAAATATAAAAATCCCACATGTCTTTGTTAAGCATGAGTGATGGATCGCGCAGCGGCAGCGGACCACATTTGACTCGTTCTTTGACAAAATGAAATTTTTGATTGGTATGCCCGCACACCAGACAATGCATTTCAAATCTTGCGAAACTCCAAGAAACTCACAACCATATTCTATATATTATGTCAACAAAGAAGTTTACCACATCGCAACGCATATCGCAATATCCTCGTTTACGTTTTAAGATATGTGGCGTGGGCGTTTACGATTATTTCTCGAGTTTTGATTGATCAAATGATTTTGCATCATGATTCATATTCTGACAAATTCAAATTTTCGGATGTCAAGTAGGACACTTTGAAATATAATGTGGAAACAGTAATACGGCTCTGGCATACTTTTTTAAATGCCCATGGCGTTTCAGTCCCGTTTGGGATGTTTTAGAGCGCAGTTGCTGGTACTACATCTTTTAGTAGCTCTTTGCCTAATTTACGAACGCGGAAGTCGTTAGTAGCGCAAAAGGCATCAATTCTTGGTAGAGACACAAGAAAATGGAAATTACAACTGCCATGTGAAATTTACGCGAAATTATATATTTTGACTTTTATGTTGAGAAAATTCGTCATTCCGGGAGCAAAAATAAAATCTCAATTCTCAAATCTTGATCAAAGTCAATGCTTGGTGGTTCAGTCGGTTAAGCGCGATTGTATTGTCCGGAAGGCCGGTGATTCGATGCCTGACCGTTTCACCACCGAGTGTGCGCTGCAGCAAGGCACTTCGCGGGTAACTGTAGCATAGAACAAAGTCGCTACAAATGACCGTGCCTAATGTTTGGTGGGTATACGCACCGCCCCCATAGACTTACTCTATGTATATGTTTTTGTCATTTTTATTGAGAAAAATCGAAAATTTTTCGAGGCACTTTCGGTGGCAACAGTTTTTGAGAGGCGAGAAATTCAGATATTTGTTTTTCTTATGCCCCTTCCAACTTTGAACCTGTTTTAGAGGTTTGTGAATTACTCAAAAGTAACTTATATTTTGGTGCATATGTGATGATTTATAAGCGTGGTTTTTTCTGTCATTGTTTTTTCTTTATTTTTTAACTTCAACAGCTATGGGTTTTATCGACAAACGTTCCTTTAAATCGGAACGCGTTAATTTCGCAATTTATCGGTGAACTTCCTTGAGCGTCGACAAGATTGCGAAATCATCGCATTCGCGGATCAAAACTCTGGCGGTAAGGTTGCGCAATTTTTAATGTACACTGTCTCTTTGCTACACGCCTCGAACAGTTTTTTTGGTCTAACCTAAGCGTCTTTTGTGTTACCTAAGTCGTTGTTACGCTAGGAACGATCTTATACCAGAAAACCTAGATTTGTTTTAACGATAACTTTCGAAAATTATTTTCGGAATGGTTAGATATTTTAAACCTTTTTAAAAAAATATTTCGTTCATCAATTATTCTAAAAACGACTAATTTTTATTGAAATTGAATAAAATTTGACAGAAACAGAGATTTGACTGCACAATAGACAATTCCCAAAAACTACAATGTGTAGTATCCGATATTTTTGAAACATATCAGAAAACATCGCAGACGAAAAAAGTTATCAACAAATAGCGTTTACTAATGCCGAAAGCGGAAGTAATGGGCACACCATGCATACCCCCCTAAATCACCGACATTAGGGGGGTGGTCCGACTCGCCGACGAAAACATAATATTGACAGTTTTTAACTGAAGAAAATGCGCGCCGAAGAAATTTATGCAGATTATTTTTCAAAGCACAGTAAATTTTTTAGCTAAAAAACACATTTTAATAATTTGATTTAGCTGTAGAACGTAAAATCAGAGGCGCGAGAGTTACCTAATTTAGGCAGTTTTATCATAAATTTTGTAGATTTAGGTGGAATCTAACCCGATTATCCCGCTTCATCCCAAGTGGCCAAGATAGCATATATTAAAAAAGGGATTTCGGGCAATTGGTTGTGATTGCATTGATTTTCAATTTCTGTCTCTTTGACTTATTTTAAATTTCAATTTTTAATACTATTTTTTATCCAAAAATGTTTAGCATATATTTTTTTTTTTTCAAAGTGTTTCAGGGCAAATATTCGAACATAGCCACAACTGTCATACTACACTATTATGTTCCTAAAAATGCAATGATATATATATCCCACCCACAACCTATAATTTCGGTATCATTTCCTTGTATATTGATGAGATGTTTGATTTTGGACAAATAAATATGCATACAGATCAGTTTCATCAAGTCCAGCGTTTTTTATCCAACAAGACTAGGCCTATTCATCACGATGTCGAAACTCGCCAGCGGGCCACGCATACGGCACACTCACCTGGCCTCTCAGCTCCGTGTCAGAAGCTATTTTTGTCTGCGGTATTCGTGACTCATTCATCAACCGTTGCCATTGGGCATGGCACGTCGCATTTCTCTTTTTATTTGTGGGCGTTTTGGAGGCGCGGTCGCAACTGTCTAAATGGCTTTTACACCAATTTTCATTAACTGACTTCCATGGACGACACATTTTTGCTCATCGTGTTTTACTTTGATTTTTAGCATGAACATTTTCACAACAATTTTGTAAATAGTTTCATAAGTCAAAAATTTCCTCCCGACACGAAAACCAATGATATTCGGGCAGCAAACACCACAGTTGCGCAAGCCGCGCGTACCGAAGTAACCTCGGGTTGTGTTGCGAAAGAGGAAGAGCATTTAACATAAATAGAGAAGGAGCATTGCCTATCTCTCTCGCTGTTGCGTAAGAACTTTTCTTTATCTATTGAACGTCACTTATGACGCAATCCTCCGTGCTCTTTTTCTCTCTCCATTGCGAAATAAACCACAGAGTTGTATCAAGTCGCGAGTATGTAGTACATAAATTCCAATTTAATCTGATTCGCATTTAACGTCCAGGTGTTCTATGGAATCTTGAAAGCGATAACTGCTTCAAACTGATACCCAGCTATATAATTTTTTTAATGTTATTAAAGTAGCTGCTATTTTGATGCTTGTGATTTGTCCTGGTATAGTGGCGGAAGAATACATACAGCCAAAAGCAAAATATTGAGTAATAGTATTTTGTAGTATTCGAGGCCGTCAGTCGAATCGGGGTTTCGGGGTCTCCGTCGACTTTGACGGGATAAGTTCTAAGGTCTTCTTTTCCGTTTATGGTCTAGGTTAACTGTTTGGGGGTGGTGTAGCATATATTCCAGTGTTCTTTTCATATTTTTCTTTCTAAATTTCACTTGCAGTAAAGATAGAAATATGGTTAACTGGGCGACCCGGTAAGGGTTGACCGGAGCAGGACCTGTCGAAAGGCAGCGAGAACACGGAACTAGTGTTCAAGGAGCGTCTTCACAGTTCAAAAATCAAGCTTCTGGTCTATTCAGATAAACTATCTGAACCCTGTACCTGGAAAATAACTAACTAAATCAAGATTGGAGTCTGAAGATATCAGTGTTTCACAATCTGACCAAATATTAAGTCGAATAAGTTCAAATTATTGTCTATAAACTGCTGAACTGGCTAAATGTCCGCAGCAAGTCTTACACTGTGAAGAATAAAATAATCATAGGCTTCATTTTCCTATAATCTTCACGAAACTAACCACATGATGGAGATTTCTCGATCAGAACCTATTGCTATACAGCAATCACAAAGAAGAAGTTTGCCTTTAAATTTAGGTTCATTGAGTGGCAGAACTCCACGTCAAAGACATGATACTATCACGAGAATTAAAGACTCGTTTAATGGATCATTAAAAAATGGTGTTAATGCATCACCCCACCTTTCATCACCCACCCCGCCGACTTTTATTCCTGATGGCTCACACCAAGCATCCAGAATCGGGAATTATCTTCTTGTTGAACAAGTTGAAGGACACAACTCTGGAAATGTTTACCGAGCAGTTAACACCAATACGGAGTTGGAGTTTATTTGCAAGGTTAGCAGCTAATTAATTCATACCTAGCCTATTCATATAAATATACCAGAGGCCTCTTGAAGTGATTACAATATTCCCAAATAAAGTAGTTGTCCCATGAGTAATGTGTTCATATATGGTACGTTCGTCACTAGTTTTCGTTATTATTCATCAAGTCTATGGTTTTCAAGGTAATTAACATATTAACATTGCATATTTATGGTTTCAGATAAACTTCGGTTGTTTTGATATTAGACTTAGTTAATTGTAGAATACTAATATTAATGTTTCAGTTTTATAAATTTTATAATTGATTTTAATTATTCCAGGCCTAAAATTGTAAGATATTGAACATTTTCTCGTGACGAAATTGCTTTAATTTTATTTTGTTTTCTACACTGGCAATGCATATTGGAAATGGAAAAGTCTTTTGCGCTCCTTTTGGAAAAATAATAACCATATCTGTACTTTCGCACAAGATTCAATCAATCTGTTGATTTGTTTTATTATTATTAATTTTTTATATTGCGGTTAGTTGAACATGTAGTTTTTAAGGTAAGAGTTGATGAAAATAAATAAGTTTAAAAAAATTTTTTTGATCTAGGTCTAGTTCATGTAATGATTATTATTATAAAAAACTGATATTCCAAGGAGAGTCTCACCCACCAACACAATACATAGATATACCGTATACACCTTTGTCATTCTACTATATGTTAATCTTTTCTGATTTGTTATTTTATTTGTTTAAATAAAATAAAATTTTCCAGGTTTACAAACGAAACGATTACAGGAAAGCAATGTGGGCATATTCCATCATAGAACCTCATCCAAACATCAACCATATTGTCGACATTGTTAATGGTCCAACCAGCACGTATATATTTTTTCAACCTGGAATGCCACAAGAAGTTGACAGTAAAAATGATGATAAAGACAATGAAACTGGTATGCATCTAGTACGGATTTGTTTAATGATGTTCCGAAATTAGTAGTTATTATTTAATGCTCCCTTGCGCACTAAAACCGTTTTTTTAATTTCTATGAAAGAGGAATATAACCAATTCAGAGTATTCAAAAGTGAAAATGATTTCATTAGGAACTTTTTCTTCATTAAAGTCCCTCAAAGCAAGGCCACGAGAGACGAATCATACTTGAAAATTCTCCTGAAGCTGCCAAAGTGCAAAAAGCTACATGGAATGCAGGCATAGGAACTAAGGAATCCCCATCCCTGATAGATGTCTATTAACGCGAGTTTCAAAGCCTTGTTGATCAACACGATCAGGAAAGTAATGAGAAGGCAAGGAATTCCAAAGTTTAGAGATTCTTGAAAAAAAGCTTCTTGCATAAAACTGTTTGTAACATTGTGGAATCCCAAGAATGCATGACCTTGATGTCATAGACCTTTAGTCAAAACTGATTTTTATCTTTTTATGCACGATTCCTTATTTTCAGGATTCAAGGCCGATAATCTCCACAATATGACAAGAAACGAAAAACGACTTTCTGAAGAAGTTGCTGCCGCTTTTTTCACTCAAGTTGCTGAAGCGGTAGATCACTGCCACAAACATAATATCGTCCTACGAGACCTCAAGTTACGCAAATTTATATTCAGGGACCCAGACAAGTAAGGTCCATTTCATGCTATTGGTATTAGATTTTTAATTATTTGTTACATTGCCAAAACCTGTTAAAACATAATTACCATTGAGCGGTTCTGTTGAGATTTTTTGATTGTTTTGATGATTCTTTAAGTATTATCTCAAAGCGCTTGTGCTGCTGAAATGCACAGCATAATGAATCAACGTTCAGATACGGTAAGTGAAATCACCCATAATATGTCTGATGGTTCTGTTCAATCAAAGTTTTCCAATGATGGTTGGGAAAGTTTGATTGGATAAATTTTGATCTGCTCTTTTTCCTAGTTGGTATGATGTGGTGTTTGTCATTTATTCCACCTATGCTTTTTGCCTAGTTGTACTATTAATAGAATATGGTAGGGTTTGTGTGAATATAAAACAAATATCCAATGTTAATATGAGATAATGAAATAGAAATGGGTAAGTCCTTCGAAGCGCTTAACAAATATGGATCATTGGTTGGTGGACTACGATCCGCGTATCTCAGTTGCCTAATTCAAGAATTTTTAGGGTGATTTTCATTTTCTTGTGTAGCCTGATGTTATAGGGCAGTGCAGAATTGGTTGAAGTAGGGAAAAGTACCATTTTTCGAAACAAGTGCTCTTTAAAAGAGATCTCTGTAAACACAAGCTTATCATAGGACTGTCTGTCAACAGAAATGTTTGTTCTGTAAAGGGTAAATTGTTAGTAATGTTGTGGTTGCATGTGACAAACTTGTTTGACTTGATACCAGTTTCTATGACCTGTGCCCCATCTAGAAATATTTAGTGTATGATTGTACTAGAAGAATGTTTTTTCCATTTTCTTTTTAATTTTACAGCAAAATGATAAAATTTTGAAGATTGATAAAATTATAGATCGTAACCAAAATTAGAAATTGTTATATCGATTGTATTGCGCTGAATGAGGCTCTAGAAACAATTTCGTTTTTATAGTATTATGGCCCTCGCTATTGTTTTATTTGAATGGAGTGTTACATGATTGTGGTGTAACTTTGAAGTTATTTAAATGTTTTCATAAAATGAGGATAGATCAATAAAAGAAATTTTGTTTATGCAATAATCATATTGTGACCTGATTTTAAACATTATGCTGTATAGTTCATTATTGCATCACTGCTTTCAAACATAACCACTTGATGACGCATATTATGCATTGATATCGTGCAATACAATGTCATATAAACAAGGTCAAATGTTTGCCTATTTCTTAAACCGATATATTCCACCTAACAAAGTAGATCGACGTTCAACAACCTATAGTTAAAACAGCTGTGTGTATGTGGGAGTGAAACAAGCGTATTATCAAAGATATCAGTTTGCCAAGCATGCTTCACCCACCGATGGAGTGTGCCGCGTGTCGCAAACCCTCATTGAACTCTTATACAATACTCGCTTTAGTAATTGTTTCTCATTAGGATGGCCTATATAAGATATTTGGAATGTACGTACTGGATTACTTTGGTATTGTAAAAATATGTTTGAAATAGAATTTTATTTCTAATTGTTGAGGACTATGGTAGAGCCATGATTATCACATAAAATAAATCCAGTCGGAACTCCCGATTTAACAAAGGTCATGCTGTGATCTTAGCATATCTGTTTCAAAGTCTTAACCTTTGTTTAAAGCAATTTTATCCTGTCATTTCTCATAACATTTTAATTTTTCAAATATTCAAAATTTCCTAAATTAATATTGTTGAAACCATTTGCTTGCCCAATTGTGAAGATTGTCACCTCAAGCAATCAACAAAACTATATCCAATATATTTCAGGTTGTAGTAAAAATAATTGACGTTTCTTTTCACAGAACACAAGTTATGCTGGAAAGTCTTGAGGATGTTTTTGTGCTTGATTCAGAAGATCAGGAAGGGCTTGTGGTCAAGTATGTATCATTGATAGGTTTTTGTTTTGTATACATTTGTATTGATCTGACACTCGAGCATGATTTTTGATCAACAAGAAATCTTTGTCATGCATCTCTGATACATGCATCTTATTGTAATCAATCGATAGGTATGATACATAAGATGATTACATATAGTTGGTGTCTAATCTTTTATGATTTATACCTGACAAGGTGGTAAATAAATAATTGAATTTCACTTGGTCATACCCTGCGTAATCTTAAGAATTCTGGTAACTTGGTCAATGAATATGTTATTGCCGAGTTGTCGTTATGAAATGTGGGTGGATTTATTATTGCCAATTTGACATTCTCTTTTCCGCAAAAGTTCTAAATACAATAACCTTTTTTACAGACATGGCTGTCTAGCATACATCAGTCCGGAAATATTGGCTTGCACCGCAGCTGCTCTCTCTTCCGGTGGTCAAACCAGCAACACCGTTAATGGTTTTTGTGCTAAAGCATCTGACATATGGAGCATGGGAATTATGCTTTACACTATGTAAGTTATAAAATCTGAAATTCCTTATTTTGATTGTCGTACTATTTATCAAACATGGCTTTAAATGGATTACATTGTCCATACTTTGCTTGTCTGATATGTCATGCTGGATAATAATATGTGTTATCAAGTTTCTAAACGCTGTTCCTCATACTTTTTGTGTTTTGAATAATACCCGATATTGATTTCAAACTATCAATTGAAAGTCAAATGTGTTCAACAGCATTGTTGATGATGTACATGCTTTTTGTAGCTACAAAAAAATAAACTTGTCAAACGTCTAAAAACTTACTTTGTGCTTGTTTATTTATTTATTTTTTCTACTTGCAGGCTTGTTGGCAGATACCCGTTTGAAGAATCTCAACCGTCTGCACTTTTTTCTAAAATCAGCCGCGGGAAGTTCATCGTTCCAGACTCCCTGTCATCAGAAGCACGAGACCTGATACACAATCTCCTTTGTCGAGACCCGACACAAAGGTTTCGAGCGTCTGATGTTCTTATACACCCCTGGTTACGGAAACGGGGTTGTTGTTGGGACCAACCACGTTTTGTCATGCCTCTCGGCTCAGGTGGCGACGTCAGAGCACCTCGGGAACATGAATCAAGCTCTTATCAAACAGCGCCTTCCAGTCGAAACATGTTGTCTTCATTTGCTTGTCAGTACACAGACCAATTGGTACCGGACTCTTATGTTTCAGTTGAAGACGAAACCATGTTTGAATAGGATGTGTTCACATGCACGTTCTACAGATTTTGTTGAAAATGAGCCACTGATTGATCCTGCATCGGTGGCATCCACAAGGGGTTTGTTCTCAGTAAAATTTATTTTGGAGAAGGTGGCATTTCAAAACAGCGAAGGAATCATTCACGACATAATGATGTCTATTCCAAATCGAAAAATTAGGCGGTTGGTGACTTGAGCAAAGCACGTTGATTCGTTTGAACCTAAAATTAAAATTTCCTCTCCAATGTACCCTACCCTAAATTTTTTTTATAAGTGTCTCGCAGAGAAATTTGCCAGGCAACTTATGAATAGTATTTGGAAAATGTTTTTTTGCTTTTGATTGGGCTTTGGGGAAAAGCCAATAGCCACTGGTTGGTCTCAAGGTATCGATACAATTTTTTGTCAGTTTTCTCAGAGGTCGCTACAAATTTTTATTGCCAATCCAACTATCGCTATATAACCTAGATTTTATTCACTGGATACATGCTTTGAAAAGGGGTTAAAATGTCCTCTCTAAATAAAACTAAAAGGGAAAAGTCATGAAAATGCAAAGGGTAGTACTGGGTACTACTTATTATTAGCATCCATTTTCTCTGGTCGACAGGTGTTTCTTGAATTTAACTTTTTTTCTCGTTTAAAAGGAATTAAATACTATCAAGCATTTTTGTTCCCTTTATGTGCAAGATATTTCTGCCTTGTTCCATTTGTTTGTGCTGAAGCGTTTGCTTTGCCCAGTTTGCTGTATCCTTTATAGCAGATTCTCAAACGATGGCATTGGATCGTTCTCGGCCAATTGAATTTATAAATACAATTGAGAATATGTGCACTTATGATAGATTTACTACACTTGAAGGTATGTAATTCATTTCGTAATTTAATTATACATGACCTGATGACGTCGTCATTAGGAAATCGGTTGACACATTCTTGTTGTATTGTTGTGAGTCGTTTTTGGGCAAGAGAACAGGGTTGGTTAGTGCGCTTGCATCCGGTCATCAAAGAGTTCATCAAGCCTTACTGCCGAACAGTCCGGTCACGGTCCAAAGTAATTTACGGATCGAAACCACTGGTTGATCGCCCAGTTAGGGACGGTCGATCTGTGACCCAAACTGGATGGAATAAGGTATACATTAATGTGGAAATCCCATATATAAATGATATTACTATGGATCATACAAAAGACGCCAGATAAAGCGTTCAACTCATTTATGTATGTCTGAGACTACGCTCTGTGATTGGTTGTAAGGTTGGAGTTCGTCAGAGATATGTAGCTACAAAGAAGCCAATAGAAGTACAGAATTCGCTGACGCGTAAACTAAAATCACAAACCATGACATCTTCCCTTTTTAAAAAGAAACAAGAAAATACATTGTAACGTTTAGACGTTCTGTGATAATAACAGATAATTAATATTGTTCACAATAGCTGTCTGGTTTGCGTCGGATTCTAGTGGATCTGATCTGCGCAATTTCGGGGTTTCAGTTTGGACTTCGGAGTGAACGGAATCTTTGCTTGAAACCGCAGCTTTAATATTGTAAAAATTTTATATATAAAACCGTAAAAATATTGTAAGATCGTGGTATATTGTGTCAAGACACACCTCTGCTGGATGCCACTGTTTTGCTTCTTGGAAACGAACAACATACTTCTCTCGTATAGGAGGTCTTGATGCAGCTGAACAATTATGAAATTTCTTTTGGTTGTCTTGTCTACCTAGTCAAGATTTCTTTACGTCATCCAAGAGTGGTAGTACGGTATAGAAGTTTTATCGTACTTCGAACCAGCAACATTTTTTCGTACCGAATTTCGTATTTTGTCTTTCAAAAAGTTTCCGTACTGTACGATATTATTTTTTTCGTACTTCGCACCGAACTTCGTACCAGTACAAAAATAAGTTCGATTAATATTTTTCACTTATCGTACTAAATCTCGTACCGATACAAAAACAGGTACGATTGACTAGGCAGCAATTTCGAACCGTACTAACTACCAATGTCCTAAGCAGTCTTATTTGTAAAATCTGCCCGCCAGATTGTCAGCAATAATTTCTCTCGTATTCCATGACGTGCAAAATTTCTTTCACGCATCTTATCACCGCTTAACTAGTTTTATCAGGTAGTCAAGAGAGAGCATTGGTCTATGCAATCGATTGGAGAAGTAGTGAGCCGAATGCCAGAGTTTTCAGTGTGCTTGGATGCCAATCATGGTTTCAGGCAAGTTAAATTAAATAAAGAAAGTTGTAAGTTATGCACTTTCAACACACCATTTGGGAGGTTCTGCTTCCAACGTTTGCCATTCGGTATATAAATCGGCTTCGAACCCAATTTTTTGAAAATTTAAAAGGCGTATAAGGTATCATCGATCATTTGCTGATGTGAGGTGAAGAGGAGAAACATCATGATGAACATTTCGCCAAAGTCTTGGATATTGTAAGGAAAAGTAATTTGATACTAAACAATTGCTTTCACGATTGCTTGTATGGCCAGAAGGTCGTACACATCGAATCCGATCATAAACCCCTAGAAGCTATTTTGAAAAAGACAATTCATTGTGCACCAACTCAGTTGTAAAAGATGATTTTGCGAATTTAGCCGTATTCTGCGAAGGTACAATATAAACCTGGTAATAAATTGACTATTGCAGACGCGACTGAGATATTTCCTTAAATGCTTACAATCAACTTGTTGAAGCAACAAACAAAGACCTTGAGGTGGAAGATTTTTACCAAGCGGTAATGGAAAATTGGTCACACATCTGGTATGTACGAAAATCTACTTCTAAATTTAATCTAAATTTTGGAACTATCGTGATGTAATTTCAATTGCTGATGGTCTTCTATTTGAAGGCGAAATTGCAATCATACCACAATTGCTGTGAAAGTTGATTCTTGATAGAATTCACCACGCACCATCTTGGTATAGAAAATGTAAAGTTAGCGCTGGAGGTTGCGTGTTTTGGCCTGGCATAAATTCTGATATTTTGGCGGCAATGACTTCTTGTTGGTCGTCGATTATTATTCTAAATATCCCGAGATTGTGAGACTGAGTGATAAAACTAATTTATTCCTGATAAGATACACGAAGGAAATTTTTGCATGTCATGGAATACTGGAGAAAATTATTGCTGACAATATGCCTTTCAATAGCAAAAATTTCAACGATTTTTGTCGTAGTTGGGAAATAAATTTAGCAACGCCAAGTCCCAGATATCTACGTTCTAATGATTTGTCTGAAGGAAATGTGCAAACGGTGAAAAATGTGTTAAAGAAATCTAAATTTTTCAAACAAAATTTCTTCCTTGCATTTCTAGAGTTTCGAAATACACCGATAACGGGAATGAAGGAATCTCCAGCGGGACTACTGATGAGCAGAAGACTTCGAACAAGAATCCCGACTAGAGAGAAATATTTTTTTCCCAAAGTTCATGGTGACATAAAGAAATCTTTATTAAGTAGAGAAGACGACCAAAAGAAAGTTCATGATCGTTCAGCTGCATCAAGATCTCCTATACAAGAGAAGGATCTTGTTCGGCATCCAGCAGTTGTTGTGTCTCGACACAATACACCTCGATTTTACAATATTCTTACGCTTGATGGTAGGACATTGCGGCGAAATCAACACCATTTAGTACCGACAAAAGCAGAAACTCCTGTATACGTAGGCACCGACATAAGCCCTGACGTTCCTGAATTTTCAGATTATCGTCCAGATAAAGCAAAGACTTGTCTTTTCAAGCAAAGCCTCCCTTTTCCCCCAAAAGTGAAAACTGAAAACCCGCAATTGCGCAGATCAGATCCACTAGAATTCGACGCAAACCAGATGGATATTGTGAATAATATTAATTTTCTGCTACAATCACAGAACGTCTAATTGTTAAAATGTATTTGTTGTTACTTTTTGAAAAGGGAGATGTTATGGTTTTTTATTTTATTTTACCCATCGACGAATTCTGTATTTCTACTGGCTTCTTTGTGGCTACTTAACGCTGGCGTACTCCAATCAACCGCAGTGCGTAGAGCTGTACATGCTTTGTTATATCGATTCGTCTTGACTTAATAAATAATACTAGCAACGTAATATTACATAGGTCTTGAAGAGGAATTTCGAGATTCAAATTTTTTTTGAAGATAACAAATATATTGATGATAGATAATATACTCAAGTAACATAGGAACAAACACATTAGAATAAAATATACACAATATCAATATCGCAAAACTTTAAATAAGTTAAATAATAGAAGTGTAAATAAAATATCAATAAAAACAGCTTAAAAAATATTAATTTGAAGGTTTAATGTGGCATTTGGAGCAAGGTGTTTGGGACTCTCACTGCATTGCCTCTTATAATAGCAATGCCAATGCGTTACTTCAACCACATTGCTTATCTTGCATCATTCGATAGTAATTACAATTTTTTCCTGCACTAGAAATAAAACATTCTGTGCTTTCGTTTCAAACTAGTCTCTTACCAATTATCGGTAAAATTTTTGAATCAATTATTAATAATAAAATTTCTGGACACCTGAAGTCGCTTTGTCTCCTCACTGACAAGCAGTATGGTTTTCGTCGCTCTCGATCTACTGCTGACTTGTTGACAGTAATAACCGAACGAATATTTCGTGCCCTTGATCGTTATGGGGAGGCAAAGTCGGTTGCTCTAGACATTTCTAAATCGTTCGACAGAGTTTGGCACCAAAGTCTGTTGCAGAAAATTTAATCGTATTGGATTTCTGGTCAAGTTTTTTCAATTGTCGAATCTTTCTTATCCAATAGCAAGATTAATGTTGTTTTGGATGGACAACGATCAGGAAATTATTCCATTTCACCCGGTGTTCCTCAGGGGTCGATTCTTGGTCCAACTTTGTTCTTGGTATATATTAATGACCTGCCTGATAATTTGATAAGTGATTTGGTAATTTACGCTGATGATACAACTCTATATTCTTTTCTCAACGAAAATTCCCTCCTGGAACAACGTTTAGCTCTGGCAAAATCGCTCGAGTGTGATTTGGCCACAGTATGTAATTGGGTGGTAACTCCTAACTAGGAGAAGACCAAAGTTTTATCAAGTAATCGTTTACACTAATACGAATGCTCAAATTTCTCCAAACTCAAATTTTATTATCTGGTACTGTTCTGGAGAAATCCTCAAATATTCGTCTCGTTGGACTCACACTGTCTAAGGACATGAGTTGGAATGAATATGTCACTAGTATTGCTAAACAAGCCTCGATGAAAGTCGGTTCTCTATATCGAGCTCGCCATTATCTCACACTGGAGTATGGCCGTCACATTTGGGGCAGTGCCGCTGTCACTGTTCTAAGCATGCTCGACCGTTTTATGTGATCAATATGATTGGCCCTAAACTTTCTTCCGGTCTGCAAACCGCAACGTTGCCTCACTCTGTTCATTTTACAGATATTATAATGGTTTTTGTTCAAGGGAGCTTTCTGCTCTCGTTCCTCCAAACAAAATTTTTAATCGGTCAATAAGATTTGCTACCAATTCGCACAATGTCACGAATAGTTTTACGCAAGAAGCTTTTTTCCAAGAATCTCTAAACTTTGGAATTCCTTGCCTTCTTGGTGCTTTCCTGGTCATGTTGATCTACAAGGCTTTAAAACTCGCGTTTATTTTACCCATCGACGAATTCTGTATTTCTACTGGCTTCTTTGTGGCTACTTAACGCTGGCGTACTCCAATCAACCACAGTGCGTAGAGCTGTACATGCTTTGTTATATCGATTCGTCTTGACTTAATAAATAATACTAGCAACGTAATATTACATAGGTCTTGAAGAGGAATTTCGAGATTCAATTTTTTTTGAAGATAACAAATATATTGATGATAGATAATATACTCAAGTAACATAGGAACAAACACATTAGAATAAAATATACACAATATCAATATCGCAAAACTTTAAATAAGTTAAATAATAGAAGTGTAAAAAAAAAATATCAATAAAAACAGCTTAAAAAATATTAATTTGAAGGGTTTAATGTGGCATTTGGAGCAAGGTGTTTGGGACTCTCACTGCATTGCCTCTTATAATAGCAATGCCAATGCGTTACTTCAACCACATTGCTTATCTTGCATCATTCGATAGTAATTACAATTTTTTCCTGCACTAGAAATAAAACATTCTGTGCTTTCGTTTCAAACTAGTCTCTTACCAATTATCGGTAAAATTTTTGAATCAATTATTAATAATAAAATTTCTGGACACCTGAAGTCGCTTTGTCTCCTCACTGACAAGCAGTATGGTTTTCGTCGCTCTCGATCTACTGCTGACTTGTTGACAGTAATAACCGAACGAATATTTCGTGCCCTTGATCGTTATGGGGAGGCAAAGTCGGTTGCTCTAGACATTTCTAAATCGTTTGACAGAGTTTGGCACCAAAGTCTGTTGCAGAAAATTTAATCGTATTGGATTTCTGGTCAAGTTTTTTCAATTGTCGAATCTTTCTTATCCAATAGCAAGATTAATGTTGTTTTGGATGGACTACGATCAGGAAATTATTCCATTTCACCCGGTGTTCCTCAGGGGTCGATTCTTGGTCCAACTTTGTTCTTGGTATATATTAATGACCTGCCTGATAATTTGATAAGTGATTTGGTAATTTACGCTGATGATACAACTCTATATTCTTTTCTCAACGAAAATTCCCTCCTGGAACAACGTTTAGCTCTGGCAAAATCGCTCGAGTGTGATTTGGCCACAGTATGTAATTGGGTGGTAACTCCTAACTAGGAGAAGACCAAAGTTTTATCAAGTAATCGTTACACTAATACGAATGCTCAAATTTCTCCAAACTCAAATTTTATTATCTGGTACTGTTCTGGAGAAATCCTCAAATATTCGTCTCGTTGGACTCACACTGTCTAAGGACATGAGTTGGAATGAATATGTCACTAGTATTGCTAAACAAGCCTCGATGAAAGTCGGTTCTCTATATCGAGCTCGCCATTATCTCACACTGGAGTATTGCCGTCACATTTGGGGCAGTGCCGCTGTCACTGTTCTAAGCATGCTCGACCGTTTTATGTGATCAATATGATTGGCCCTAAACTTTCTTCCGGTCTGCAAACCGCAACGTTGCCTCACTCTGTTCATTTTACAGATATTATAATGGTTTTTGTTCAAGGGAGCTTTCTGCTCTCGTTCCTCCAAACAAAATTTTTAATCGGTCAATAAGATTTGCTACCAATTCGCACAATGTCACGAATAGTTTTACGCAAGAAGCTTTTTTCCAAGAATCTCTAAACTTTGGAATTCCTTGCCTTCTTGGTGCTTTCCTGGTCATGTTGATCTACAAGGCTTTAAAACTCGCGTTATTAGACATCTATCAAGGATGGGGGTTCCTTAGTTCTTATTCGTGCATTTCATGTAGATCTTTGCACTTTAGTGGCTTAAGGAGTATTTTCAAGTTTGATTCGTCTCCTGTGGCCTTGCTCTGAGCGAATTTCAAAAAATAAAATAAATTCTAGAGGCTTTTTTACGACTTTCGTTTAGAGCTGCGTGGCGGTGGTTGGTGTCAAATGCATTTCCCGGCTTCTTCAAAGAACGTTTAATGATGTCGTTTAGAGCTGCGTGGCGGTGGTGTCGACCTTTGCTCAGTCGGAAAGAAAGTCCGTTTTGCCACAGCGACATGCATGGGTTTCACAGCGCCTACATGAAATGCGATTCCGATTCTGAGTACTTCCGGTGTGAGCACCAGTCCTAAAGTTGGAATTAGAATGGTGCCCAAACAGGCACTGCTCCTGGTTGCATTGCTGCCAAAAGTTTGGCTCGATCTGTTTGATTTGATTGACTTAAGATGTTTTGAAATCTGTAATCACAAAAGACATGTTCTCATTGTTGTTATATTTCTTAGCTGATTCCAAAGGACATTTGTCAACTTTGTTATGCCAAGCTGTCTCCGTGTGTACTAAGGCATCATCAGATGATCCATGTTTTGGTAACAGGTAGATTTCATCAGAAAGATGTTTTGTAGTATAGAGAAAAGAAAGATAAAATGGTAGAGCGAGACGTATACCGAGTCCTCCTATCCTTACTGGAAGCGATGCCTGATTTCATTACTTTTCTTCAAATTTAACATTGACAAGTTTTGAGGTAGCACAATGCAAAATTATGTCGATTTTTCGAAGTTTCTGCGTTATTAGAAAAAATTAAGTCGTATGGCATATCGGGACAAATATTTTCAATTATAGAATCTTTCTCATCTAATCGTGATCAACGTAATTTTGGATGGTCAACGCTAAAAAACTTGTTGTTTTTAATTTATATAAATGACAGCGTTGTTTTGCAATTTCCAACGAGATCGAACGATTTGCTGTCGGGACCGACCACATAAGATAATTCTTTTGAGATCTACATCTAAACGTCCGATATTCTACACTTTCGATATTACAAGCAATACATCGTTGTTAAGAAGTTCTTGGTTCTTTTAACATCGTTAGCCCGAACTGGTCGACCTTCGTTGGATCCCTGACTTTGTAAGTGACTCCCCGCAACGCTCCCTGGTTTCACCAGTGTTGGGGCCGTTGGTTCCCTGCATCGTTAACTGGCTATACCAGTGGTGGGGTAAGAAAGCTCCCCCTCCCTGCGCCGCTCCCTGGGAAATTTTTTCACTAGGACAGGGTTTTTTCAGCTCCCTGTAGAGCTCCTGGTCATTCCCATGGCTAGTGCAGGATCTGTCTCCGTACCCCAAGACCTTGAGTCCTGTCGGGACCCAGGCCATTACAACACCTTTACCAAGGCGAGTGGCTATATGATATATATATATATACATATATTTATATGTATATTATAGCTATATGTACCACTATTGGGTGGTATTCGGTAGGTGTTGGCTCTCTGCTGAGCTCCCTGTCCGAACAATGACGTGTCCGACGTCTGTCTCCCTGCTCCGTGTAGCGGTTAGCGCTTCATATCAAGCATTATTTTGTCATGTCTGACCGCGCTCGGAAATATTAACGTTATGTATACTCTCAATGAAATGCGCCTTGTCGTCTCATCTCCTAGTACTGCAAACTTTCTATTATTCACTTGTTCCGTAGCAGTTCGTCACACACGCTGCATGCCACTATGGCTTGATCGCACTCTCTATTCTTGTAGTATGTAAAGAGACTTACTGCAAGAATCGCCTTCCTTGGTTAGGTAAGCCGACTGAAGCGCTCAAATTTCCCACTGTCGTTGCGGCCTTCTGCCGACAGACAACATGACAAAAACTTTTAGTTGGAGGAATCTATTTTACAGTTTTACAGTTACAGAATTTTATTACAGCGTCGTTGTTTAATTTTCAATCTTAAACGTCGACTTAGGTGTCGTTAATTCCATCTTTTAGCAACTTGGCCTCTCACCAAGTTGTCTTTTCTAAAAAGCGTTTCCTCTTTTTTAAGGGTTCATTTCGATACACCATGATGAGGCAACTTCTAGCTTGAGTAACCAACTTATCCCAAGCTTCAACATCATGAGCCTTAATCGGTGGACCTTCAGTCAATAATTGCATATGAGCATCAATTATAAGATGTCGCTGACCATAATTCCGATGTAGAATTTTACGAGCGAGGTCATAACCTCTGTCTGCAGGCAATGAACCACAGGATAAAATTGCTTCTTTAGCTTGACCTTCAAAATTAGATATTAAACAATTAAGCTTCTGAGCAACATCTAATTGACTCGAACCAATATACGTATTAAACTCTCGAACGAATTCAGGATATTTGAGAATTTCACCTTTGAATACACTCATCTTAATATGAGGAAACATCAAACTTTGCTTAATGATGTTGGCAACATTCAGCATTCCTCCATGTAAAGCTTGTGTCAACTGCGCCATTGCATGAAATGTGTGGGCGGCATGCCAAATTGCGTCTCGTGGCTTGTTTTGACATCCGGTGACTCAACCTTAACTTCATGGCCAGCTGATTCACCCAAAAACTCATTTCTTGGGGCTTTACTTCGTTGAACTTCAATCAGTAACATGCTGATTTGTACATGCATTACTAGGATACTCATGCATAAATGAACTCACCAATTTTTGCTCTGGTGGTGAATGCTTCTCAATTGATGTGAATGGAACGCCAGGATCCAACAGACATCTATCAATCCTGTCTTCCTTCGGTGGTGACTCTTTAAGGATTTTCAGAATGCTCTTCTCACAATCTACATCATAATCCAATAATTCTCCTGATTTTGTTGATATAGGAAATGGTAACAGCATATCCTGATCATCTTGACTCATAAACTTAAGTTCCTCTGCTGTAGCTGGTGATGATTTGAGGATTTTCTCTTCTACTTTTGGTGCAACTTCGAAACCCAAAAATGTTGAACCAATAACAGAACTTGCTCTTGATTTGCTTGAAATTGAAACACTATCAAACTCGATTTGTGCTTGTACAGCCTCAGTTTCAGCTCTCAAGGTCTCAGTCTCAATATCCAATTGTTTACATTGGAATTCTGCATCCAAGGTAAGCTTTCTGTGCTTAATTTCAGCTTCTTTCTGAATCTGTTGCTTTCTTAAGTTAGCAAGTCGCAGTTTCTTTTCTGCTTTCGCCCTTTCAGACTTTCGGGAAGATTGAGACCAAACCTTAGTAGATCCAGAAACGATGGGAAACATCTTTTCATATGAATGAAAAAAGATCACAGGCTTTAACAAACTTATATTCAGTATGCGACGATGGGTTGCATTTGAGAGTTATATTGCAACAATTGGTTGTAAAAGAGACGTATATTGCAACAGTGGTTGCAAAAGAGACTTATATTGCAACAATGTAGACTTCGAGGCTCTACGATTCCTATTCTGATTGAAGGGTAGCTGTCAATCTACTTGCGTAGCTAACTGACACAGTAGCAACTCCACACATTCACACACAACTTTGAAATATGAAAACTTGTAATGCAGAAAGATTTTATTATATACAGGTCACAGTCCGATATAAAATTCCACGTCCAGGTAATTCCACAAATAGATAAATAATCACAGTTATAAAATAGACCACTTGGCTTCAGACTTATTCCTACACAGTGAGAAGTGAGGTGAGGTGAGGGTTGCAATATAATTGTGTCTCATACCCAACAAACAGTACTTAAATAAGCTGAGAAGTCACAAAAGTAATAATAGCAATTTCGCACCATGCTTGATGTATACATGGAAAAATGTGAAAAAAAAAAAAATATAACTATTTAGATCCAAATTTCTAATTAAGTTTAACCAGTTAAAAGTTTTGACTGTAACACCATCATCTTTGTTATTTGAGTGGTCATTGGTTGGTAACTTTTTGGCGCTGCTTTTGACATTCCATAGAAAAACAGTACGTTGAAATTGATGTGATGAAAAAGGATCTCATTGAAAGATAATTTACCAAAATAACGTGTTTCGTGATGCAACTCTTTTTGTAAGATAAAAATAATATTTTCTGAGTATCTGGTGGCTAGGGCTGAGTAAAACCGATTCATTTGAAATTCAAATCTGATTCGAATATTTTTTTCGCATCGGATTGAATTACTAATTTCGCGTAAACAACAAATATCCTGTTATTACCATTACAAAGTGTCTTCATTGTGAAAATCGAGAATCTTATAGTTTATAGTGTATTTTCAGTTCGCACTACATGTCTAAGAGTACCAATTTTCACATTTAACGACAAAATGTAATCAAGTTTGGTCAAATTTCACCAATACCGATTGCATTTTGTCGTTAAAAATGAAAATTTCAGTTTATTTAGCAAGTTCTTACGAACGATCCATGATTGATTAGAATAAATTGTGCTTCATATCATCGAATCGAATCGCTCAGCTCTAATGGCGGCTGCAAAACTGTGGTGGTATTGATGGTTTTGAAGTTTTTTTTTGGTTCATCCGGGGAAGATGACGTGAACATTTCGGCACTCGAGGAAAAGTAGGATTCCTTCATCTTGGTTGCAACCTCAGCTATCACATATTTTCCTTTGACAATCAACTTGAACATCTCTGTTGTTCTCGGAGTTTTTGTCTCCGGCATAATCCTCGAATCTCTGTCTCTATAGTTGACATGCCAGTATGTCTAGGAGGATACGATTCAAAACAACTCGCTTGGTATTCACCACTTTCCTTTTTTGTGTGAAGTATCTTCCAAGTTGAATTCAAGTTGTTTGGATGTTTATTTAAATGTTATTCTTCTTAATATTTTTATTTTATTTTTATCTAATTCTCTTATCCCTCCCTTCAGGTCGAATCAGAAACTATATTTTTTTGGGAAGGGGCAACATAGGGCCATGCTCCTTCAATCACTCAGGGTTGACCAAACATAAGTACTCGATAAATATTTTCTTGTCTATGGTCACTCCTTATATTTTACAGGGCTTTCAACAGAAATCTTGTTGCATATTGTAAGATAATTGGACTGTCCTGATATATTTTGTAATGATTTTACAATACCCAAGCAAAATAGACCGTCAAATCAAACATTCGTTAAATTATACATTTGCTTAATATGATTCATGTATTAGGATAATTTGAACCAGACCAACTGGTGACGCCATGTCCCACACTGCTCATATATAATATATTAAAGTCTACCGGTAATACTCATTTATCTTTTGTAATTCTGACCCACTCATAATCGTGTTCTATCAGGCATGGACCATTGATTGAAGACCGAGGTCTGTTGGTGGCTAATACGAAGTAGAATTCAAGAAATTCGTTGTGATTGGATGTTTATTCTTGATTGGACGAAATTCTCTTTTTTGACTTCTGCTTGAAAAGAGACTAGTCCACATCGCGTAAAAGAGCAATGATATATTGTGCACCATTTTAATGATGAGTCATAAATCTAAATGATTTTACTGTTGGGCCTGTTTCTTAAATATTTTATTTTTATAATGTGCTTGTGGAAGTGAGTACTATGAGACGAAATAAAACATATATACATACATACATAATGCAAGTTTTCATAGAAATAGTAACGTTGACCGGCTCTACACACGCAGGATTGATGGAGGAAGAGGACTGAATTCCATAAGCGATTTATTTGTTTCGCGAATAATATGTTTGGCAGAACATCTTGCTTTACAATCTGAATCCCACGTATTACTGAGACAAGTTTATATACACGAGAAAGGGAAGCTAATATGTGTGGCAGACGCTATGAAGACTGAATTGAGAATTTCCAGTCAAGGGAGAGCAATAACCTCTATCAAGAATCTCTGGATACGTATCAACTCGATACTTAAATTAGGTCACAAAAATAGTTGAAAATCCAAACCCCAACATGGTTATTTACAGCGACAGAATGAGTCCATCCCTTCTTATAACGAGAAATTATCAAACAAATGGATTGTAAACTCATATCTTTCATCACATGTCGAAGGATATTTGTTTGCAATCCAGGAACAAGAAATAAGAACGAAACATCTTGATAAGAAGAGGATTGACAGTCGGATTAATGACACCTGCAGACATTGTGGAAATGCAAGGGAAGATATACAACATGTGCTTTCATCTTGCAGCAGTCTCTCAGCCAGTTTATATCTTCCAGTTCGGCACAATGCGGTTGCCAAGGCATATGCTAGTATTTTGAATAAATTTGAATGCGAATTTGAATACAACAGCAATATTCAAGAGATATTCAAAACAAACGGACTAGAAATGTGGTGGGATAAATCCATCCAAGTTGTCCCATCCGTGCAGTATAACAAGCCTGACATTGTTGCATGGTATACCAATGAAAAGAAATGTTTCATTATCGATGTCTCTGTCCCACTTGATCTAAATATTGCCCGAAATGAAAAGGATAAAAACGACAAATATAAGCTTTTATCCGTAAGGTTAAAAAGAATGTATCCTAATTTTCAATTTTATGTCGTTCCAGTTGTGCTTGGAGCGATTGGGTCAATTACTGATTCTTTAGTGAGTAATATCGAAAAACTTGGCTTTGATAGTGGTGAAATAAATTCCATCGTATTAAAATTACAACGCAAAGCTATGATAGGAAGTGTTAAGATTGTCAAAATTGCTTTAGCATAATTAATTTCTTGAACAGATTTTTTGTTCTGTATTTAACGTTTTATTTATTTATTTTTAATACTTGTATTTTCAAGTGTCTATTAGTGTCCAGTAAATATTTTCTGCTATATTTATTTCTAATCACCATTACTTAAATAATCCGGTAATGACATTCAGTGCACTTTAGTTAGCAAAATATTATTGGATCATCGAATTTCCCTATGTTATTTGCATGTATGGCATTTGCATATATCGTTTAAAAACATTGTGCGTAGGTGCTATGTATGTAAAGTGATATAAGAGTAGTTTTGTAATATTGCCCCATTATTTATATTTATTTGTATTAATTGTGCATAAGGTTTCTCATTTTGACTACTAGTTGTTTTCAAATGGGTTTCCTATATCTGTTGAAAAATAATAAAATTAGAATACATACACTGTAACAACTTGGAGGTATTGAAAACGATTCAAAATTGACCTTTTTGGCCAAGTATGATAATTGACATAAATCTCATCAACAGGGCGTTTTTTTAACTTTTAACTGCAAGAATGCAGTTGTTTTTCAATATCTGATCCCTGATTAAAGTTGGGACATATATCTGATGACGTATGTTGAAACAGAGGGCGCGGGGGACGCAAAATTTGGAAATATTTCTTAAACCTTATCAGACACCACTCTTCAAGGAGCTTCATTCGACCATATAAAGACAAATTGCAACCATTGTCATTTCCATGCTTAACGCATAATCAAAGCTGTGAAAATCATCCGAAGATCCTTTTAAGATTTCTGCAAAAATCTCAACTTTCATGTCAATAATCTTTGTGTATTTGCTTCCTATGTCTGGGGTAGACCCATTTCCCGCAGTTTGACTATACTCATCTGGAATGTGCTTTGCACATGTAAAGTCTCCCTCGCTTTACTCCAACGGTTGGAGTCTCAACAATTTCTTCGTCTAGAAGGAGGTCATTCTGTGGTTCTTCATCAGGGTTGTAAGCAACTTCCTCAAGAGTCAAACAAAAATTAACGAATTGCGTGTTCAAAAAAATATCTATCTTTTTCCCCTCTCCGTTGCAGCAAACTATCTCACCGATTTGCAAGTTGGCGAAAATAGACAATCGTGCAGCCCAATCGATGCCAGATTCGTCTGGTGAATTCTTGCTGCATTTAGAGACACCACTGAACAAGCCATTATGAGTAGAAAATAATATCCTATTTCAAAAAAGAGGACTTCGATGAATTTTGAATACACTAAACGGCAACCTTAACTACTCAAAAGGCGGCAACAACAAACAACATTTGCGGCAACCAATGTTGGGCCATAATTGTGCATTGTTTTGTCATAACTTTCCAAAATAGGGTCAATTAAAGTGTTTTACGTAGGACCATAAACACCTAACTTAGGGGCGTGATCGTTTACATCTAGCGCGCGACGCTCAGCGGGTCCGCGCGGCAAGTGGAAAAATATGCGTGATCGATTTGTCCAATACAAAAATAAAATGAGCCTTATCTGGGGCAAGCGCTATTATTTAAAACGAATGACGCAACAATATGATGTGCATTTCAATGAGCATTTCAATCATTTTTCTAATGTTGATAGACAAATTTATATTGGTTAACAATCCATATTATTACGGTGAATAAAACCAATGAGACTATATGAAAGTGTTTATTAATGAAATAATTTATTTTCTAGAACATCATCCAATTTTGATGATGATGAGGTCACTGTGACTGAAATTTCGTGCTATGAAACTTTTACAGAGAGTTCTCATTTGCAAAATTCTTGTGAAACTCCGAAAAGTTCCTGCAGAAAAAAGATATGAGAAAAAGAAAGAAAGATCATGTTGGTATGAGGATTCTCAAAATTTTGGAGAATGACGATCAAGGTAACAATTTGTAGATCTGACACTTTTGTATGCCATAAAACTGTTGATACTTTGACAACACAATAGTCCGGCCGCCAGGCTTGCCTACCTTGCAAATTTGGCATTATAGTTTTTTCTCGATGACTTTTGATATTCCTAATCTTCTAGTTTTATAATCCGAAAACCGTTTGTTCGTAAACCTTCAGCGTTTTTAGATATTTCAGTTTGAAAATAGCAAGTGAACTATTAAAAAAGTCCGTAAATAAACTTGCATTTCTTGATATTCCGAATGCTTAAACTGGAGATAAGGCCTTGAAAATAACGGGGGCCTTTTTCAGTAGGGCCTTTTTCAATAGATTCAAAATTACTTGATTGATGCAAATTCATGCATTGGGCGCAATATAAAGACTTGATTGATTCGAAAAAATTAACAATTTCTTAACAGTGTGCTTTATTTTGTGTTAGAAAGCTCTTTCACAAAATTCGGACCACAAAAGGCATGCCTGAACTAAAGTACCCAAGTGAAGACCAAATATCTGTAAACATTGAGTGTATTTTGGGCAAGCCATTGTGACGCCATGCAATGAGTCGAAGAGTTATTTTTATATGATTTTGAAAAAAAAAATGGTCGAGTAATATGAAAAGAATATGAAAAGCCCGCCCCCGGCTTTTTGTAAATTTGAAAGCCTATGTTTGCTATATGGTAAAAATGTGCCCTCCCCTCTAAATTTTTTTCTGGATCCGCCACTGGAGTTGGTATATTCGGGCAGTGCTTCCTGCGCCATTGTGAATTTTAAATAAAAACCGGTCAAAGCACATCGGCGATGCTAACGATATATTCAGAAACTACACCGTGATTTTTAGTATTATGAATGCTGCTTATCTTGTCGATTTTAATTGCGCTGTCACAACTTTCGTTATTTCAGGAAAATGCATTCAGATTAAGACGTCATAAATCAGTGGCCCACATGTATTTCCACGCAATCACAAAGTTTTACGCCACTGCAGAAAAACCGATATAGGACATAGCTCATTTAATCAGCTCAAGTGAATCAGTTGTATTTTTATTACCATACCTGCGCCGCTTTTAATCATTTTAAAATTATCCTTTAGTTAAAAATTCTTTGATAGACACAATTTATATTATCAGCGCCCCGTTATGAAACGGCATAGATGTTAAATGAAATTTCTTTTTTGAATTAATTAATTTGAGAAGAATAAAGTGTAATGCGGAGGTACGAAAAATAGTACGGTACGGTACGAAATGAATACCGAACTTCGTACCGTACCGTACCACGTACGAAAATTGAAAAATGAATCGTACCGTACTATCGTACCGGAAAATTCAATCGTACCGTACCGAACTTCGTACCGTACCGTAATACCAGCAGCAGTCGTTAAAATGTTGCTGTAAAAAACGCATTATGAGAATAAAAAATGTTTGACATGTCCGTCAGCACGGTCTAGGTTTTTGTTTCTATGTTAATTCTATTGAGATGACCAACACGATATTGCCCCGATAAATAGCACACAGCGTATTGTACACACATATAATGTAGGCTATATATGTGCAAATATTATTTGCCCCTAAACGCCCTCTCACGAAATTGTCGGACACGGGATTGCCGCCCTGAAGGACTCCTCATAGAGGGATTGCTCCCTGTCGGAATTAACTTCATGTGGGATTTGCCCCTGAACGGCATTGGACCCATTGTCCTTCCACACAATTGCCCCTATACGGCATTTCCACCCACGCAGATTGCCTTCACACGCTTAACGCACACCCTCAAATGTTATAGAAAAATGGAAACTAATCATGCCTTGTCGCATGAATGCAATTTTTCATGAGAGCAACCCCCATGTGGTATAGTTCTTCGTGGGGTTAATGCCAATCCCACCAAGAGGCTATCTTTCGTGGGTAATATTGCAGGTGGGAAGTCAATATCATGCGCGAGCAATCCTGTATGAGGTTAATAATAATGAGGGAATAATAGCAATTCCGCATGAGCCTAGATAAAATTCAGCTCGAGTGCATCCCTAGTGCACAATCATGTGTGGGGCGGCTAATCCCGCGTGGGATCAATCCCTGTGCGTTGGTCAATCTCGCGTGAAGGCAAACTCGTGTGGCAATCTTATGTTGGGGCAATGCCATGTCAGGGCGATTCCATTCTGTTGGGCCAATTCCGTTTCGGGCAATAGCATTGGGCCAGCGGCACCGTTTGGGGCAACGTCATGTGAAGGCAATACGACATGCGTGCAATTCTGTTGTGTTTGATTCCAATGTGTAAAAATCTGTAAGGAAACTATAAAAAAGAACAAAATTTTTTCTATCAAATTGTGAAATATTTCCAATATTCATGAATATTATTTATAAATTGAATGACCAAATACCCATAATATGACGTGGTATATCATCAGTATCAGTCACCAATTTTGGTTCACAACCAGTGAGCAAAGCACATAGGCAAATGTAAGTATAGAGTGAAAATGGGATGTGATTCGGAGTATCTCTAAAATACACCAAAAAATCTAGCCGAACTGTGGAAATAGAAATAATCTCTGAGATAAGACGTCGAGTGTTGAGCCCAAAGTGAGGCATAAATTCCAAAATGTTATTCAAAATACAAAATATATTGTATAAATGGTAGAAATACTCATTAACTACGCCTTGGATGGAGCGCCTACACTTGTATACACATTCTAATTAAAAATAAAGTTTCGAAAAAAACGAAATATCTAAAAACGCTTCAGGTTTACGAAAAACCGTTTTCGGATTGTTAAAACGCAAGGTCAGGACTACCGAGAAAAATCTAAAAAAAAATGATAACCTCAAGATGCAAGGTTGAGGCTATTAATAGTTTGGTAGCCCGACTAAAAGACCGGGTGAAGTGCAAAGCTCCATAACTTTTTTTCCTAATGTAACCCTACTTCCAACCTTTTGCAATAATGTGAAGGTCAAAAAGTTAGTCATCGTAACGGAATTTTAGAGTGGAAGCACTAACCATAGAAATTTGGAAAAAACAAGGAGAAGTCATGCTGACAATTTGTCACCAGATAGTCTGATAAGTGTTCCCCCCGAATCCTAGCATTGTGATTGTTATCTGCCCAAAGCAGTCCAATTTCCTTAACCACATGAAAGACCCCTACCATTTTAAGGTCGTCAGGGAATGGCGCATTCCTCTTGAACACGTTTGCAGACCCGCATAGAACAGCTCTAGAGGATATATCGGAAGACCCCCCTTATTTGATTGTAATATTTCTTTAATATACAAGTTCGTATTTAGATCCCATTCAGAATATTTAGTATTCGGCATCTTTTGTTGAGTGCGGGCCACTGACGTGATTGATCGCGACGGACAGACAATTTTCTCTATGACTTCTAAAATTAGACGAAATTCGCCGTCTGTGACAGCCCGACAGAATAACATTTATTTCACATGAATATTTTATAAATTTAGCATTGTTATATGATAGATAAATTTAATTATTGAAGTCATTCTAAATTAACTGAACATCGTTAATGCATTTCCATTTCAAACGATTAGCGCTGCATCCAGATTTAAGTTTAGTAAACCTTACGCCCGATGTTCCGCTTAAACAATAAATCATTCTCGTCATTAGTTTATGAATATTGTGTTGCTCACGGGAATTACGAGATAAGGTTTCTTTCCTGTTGAATATATTTATTTTTAATATATTTCATGCCGTTTTCATTTCTCTTAATATCAACACGAATATATTAAACGATTAGTGTTATAATTTGATCAATATATTTTATTATGAAATCTAAAACTCAGTGAACACCATCGAACATGAACATTGCAGCAAGATTTGAGAAAACATGGCAAAAAAACTTTGGAGTAAATTTGTTGCCAGTATTAAAATCTCATTTTGCCAAAACACAATTTTCCTCTCCATCACAGTTTTATTCCGATCAACAAAATTAAAGGATGCCAGAACAAGAAATTTATTTTGTCAAACTACAGTTACAGACGAACCGCACCCTAGCGGCGTGATGCCATCAGTGACCCAAACAAAACAAAAAACATTTGCTAGGCAATCTTCTTCGATTTGGATTTGATGTTGCCAAATTGTTTATCAGCTTTATTACATTTACAACTTTTTTAAATTTTATATATATTTAGTAAATACATAATGCCTATAATTAATAATAAAAGAAATATATATATATATATATATATATATATATTCAAGTATAAGCACGCTTTGAATAACATCACTTCTAAGTTATTGTTTAAAAATATACAGAGTAAAATCATTAATTGCAACTGATATATACTTAAAAAATAAACTATAATTAATAATATATTAATAATATTGCTTCGTATTGCCTTTATATCATTCTTTGAATAAATACACTATTTAAATTTATCTTTAAAAACATATACTTGAAAATCATAGATATGTATGTATATATTAATATATTAATATTTTGTAATTAATAGTCAATGACTAAACACAGTGGATAAATATTACTAAAAAAATATTGCTAAACACTTGCTACATGACTTGCAGTTTTATGAAAAATAGGCTGCCCAAAAAAGCATTACCAGAAAACCGTATTGAAAAACAGTACGGATAGATTTCCTGATTCGAACGGAATCAAGGTAAAATATGTTTGAATCGGCAATCTCCCGTTGTTTTAAAAACCACAAACAACATATATTTTCATGAATATATGAACTAACATAAACATGTTATCATTTTAATCAAGTATATTTGTACGATTACAACTAAATTATTCGAATCAACAGTCGGAACATGTTTAAAACGATTATATATATATATATATATATATGTCATGGTATGCAAATGAAGGTGGCGAAGCCGTAAGTAATAGATCATTACATGATATTCTTTTCGAATCAAATCGTATTTCAATTTCGATTGATCAGTATTTGACCCAAATTTAAATTCAGTGTTACAGCAGTTCGATGTACTACTTAAACAATAAATCATTCTCGTTCAAAATCACGGGAAAAGGATGAAAAGGATGATTTTTTTTGGATATATTTTTTTAACTTTATTTTATGCCGTTTCCATTTTTCTTTTCAAAAACAGCTTTTTGAAGCACACTTTAGCTAACTCCACTTTTTCTTCATTTTTACAGAAGACTTGAATTCTTACTTCTTGGAATTCTTGCGGCAACATATTGGACAACTCGTGCGATTGTGCGAGGCACCAGGGTAGACAAAGTATTTTCCTCCAAGTTGTTTGATATTTCTCAGTCGTTGAAATTGAGGAGTATCAATAATCTTTACCGAGAATGGATCCAGAGAAATGGTGCCATGAACCGGATCGTTGAATATTTTGTATTTCAATTGTTTATTTTTTGTACACATCTTCCCGATTATGTAGTGCCTTAGCCGGTTGTCAAAGAACCAATACCTTTTTCATGTTATATTATAAAATAATTGAACCAACTAAACTTTTTGCAAAGGAAAATTTAATGGAAGAAAAAAACAAAAGTCAAAATGTCCATAGGTCACTGTAAAATATTGTTACCGACTTTACAAACACCAAAGCATGTTCATCCTATCTTATCCAAAGCTTAATTTTATCATGGCGTTTCAGTTCCGTTCGGAATGTTTTCCGTTCAGAGTGCAGTTGCTGGTACTACATCTTTTAGCAGCTCTTTGCTATTAAGTGGTTAAAAAAATTATACATAACATACTAGACTGTAACAAAAACGCAGAGTCTTTGTTTGCAGTAATTGTTTATTCCGAAAATCAAAACTTCGTTGCTGATAACACCATGCTGGGTATGCATTGCTAATGCAAGGCATCTCGGAGGTGCGCTCCATCAACAGTATTTGGCTGTCCTAAAATGCGATTTTATAATTTGAATTCACTGAATCTGCTGCCAAAAACAGCGATTTTACTGCATTTTTGTTACAGTATACGTGGTTAAAAATATTCGGCCATATCTACAGCACATTCCCCCATCACTCAATCAAATATCAAAAATCCCTCTAATTTCACATCGAAGTAGATTAATTCGATTGTATTTATGGTTTATCCATTAATATTTTCATCATTATTACATTATTTCCTTGATTTTAGTAGGATGATTCTGGTTTGAAAATACAGCAGTCATGTCATCTTTGGATGACATTCAAAGCTTGTGTGTTTAGAGATATTTTTCTTTATTATCAAAATTTGCTCAAAGCAAGGTTGCACGAGACGTATATCATACATGAAAGTCTCCTGACAGCACTAGTGTGCAGAGGGGTGAATAAATGCAAGAACAATGGAAGGTTAAAAAATCCTAATCTCAAAAAGATATTTATTGACGCGTGTTTCAAAGCCATTATGTCAACGTAATCAGTAAAGCAATTAGACAGTAATGAATTCCAAAGTTTACAAGTTCGAGGTAAAAAGCTCCTTGCATAAAACTTTTTGTGACACTGTGGAACTTCCACTTTGAATGGGTGCTAAATGGAGGCCAAGCGCGTCCGTCGGCTGGAATTTTTTTAAAGGAGCTAGGGTAGGAAGCTCCTCTGAAAAAAGTCTATGATAATAGCCGTAGAATAAACCGAGGAGGCGACGTTGCAACAGTTTTTTTTTGGGACCAATCATATTTACCACAGGTAGTTGAATAAGATAAAGCATATTCAGAACAACAGAAGACCGGCTTCAATAAAAGAAACCAAACAACGGACACTTAATATCAAAGATTTAAGTAATACTAGCATCTTCACTATAGGCTGTAAACATGCATAAGGGATGCGGAACCGCTATTATAAAGTGCAGCGGTGTCTGCACTGCATCTAAGTTAGTGGTATTCGCCCTGGGCAATGATAGAAAAATCAACCACTTCTTTGTTTGCTTTACGTCGCCTCTATCGACATGCAGGAAATACGTTAGGACTCTTCAATATCTGCACTTTCAGGGCTAAAGTACTTGAGAAAGTATTTTCACATCGGGGCGTTTTTGCACGACAAATTTACGGAAGCCGTAAGACATCGCCCAACAACGCAAAAATTTTCAGTGAAATACAGCAACAAATGATTAGTGAAAATAGTTTCATGTACATGAAACTGCTCGCGGCCGAATCGATAACAGAGAGGCCAGGCTGCTTCTTCACCTTCATTCGGGTATGAGAAGAGAGGGAGCAGTCCTCCTCCCAGAATTTTTTTTATAATATATAAAAATAGCATTGAAATATACTAAGTGCTTTCAATCACATATACCATAGTTGCGTGTTCTAGTCCCATTTTAGAAAGTGCAGACTATGGTGCCCCTTCAACGAAGTACTGCAAAACTCTTTTCAATCGAAACTATTATTATCACTGATCAGTTCCCATGGTCCCCTATTTAGTTAATTTAAAACGTATTTTCTGATCTGCGAGCACTCCCCCTAAATTCGATAGTATTTCTTTTGTGGTTGACTTTTCATCCGTATGGACGAAAAACACGAAAATACGACAATTTAATGCCTGGCGTAGGCAGAGCATTGGACTTGTGCGAGTCAAATGACCCGAATATTAATCATAATCTAGATATAATTGGAAAACGCATAAAAGCAATGCACATATATGTAGTATACATGTACATAGTAGGCTATTATATCGCAATAGTTGTTAAACATAAGTTCCCCTCTTGGTATTTATTATTTCAGAAGTCAGCGAAATACATAACTGAGCATTTGCTCACTAGCTTATAAGCTCTTATGTGGAGAGAATATCTGGTATAATTCAGTTTATGGAGAATCAGCAAATATTTACACACGTAGGCACCCCCAGTGACGTATTTTAAATCTAAATACGTGAGGTGGTTGGATTTGAAAATTTTTCAAGGGTAAAGTTAGACGCTACAAACGGCACTTGGGTGATTTTCTTCACGAATAGGTTTGTTATTGTATATTGCTATAAAATAGTTTAAATTCACGTTCAAAAGCACCTGAAGGCCACTTACGTTTTCACCCACAAACGTATATGATTTACACCCAGTAATGCATTCCCATCCGCATTCGTTTCTATTTGCGTTATATTGTACCCACGTACTTTTTCCTTCAACCTATCTGTTATGGCGTACGGTGTCAAATCTTCGTTGAGAGACATTAAAAATTCAACCATATTTTTATAAAACCGAAAATTGCGCGCAAAGGATATGTTAAAAATTTTTTCGTTTTCTTTTAACGTCTGTATGAATTAGTCGGATTATTTGTGTCATAAGAAAGGTATTGCATTGTCATGAATACTGAAGTAAAATTATCATAAATGTTTTTGCAATGAATCGGGCCCCCAATCGGGTTCATCTTTTGTCGGCCAGTAGTTGCAAAGTTTCACAAATATTTTTTTTTTACCGAAGTGGCATTTTTGCCCCATAATGATGTATTTTTTCAACGAAAAGCTCGAAAAAACTTAGCGCGCAAGTTTTGATAACATAAAATTACACGTCAATTATTATGCCCCCTCCAAGGTTTGACACCTTCCACCGCCAGTAGTTGACTAGTCCCCTCACAATACATAATTATGTCATAGCCAAAACACATTCTTCATATGGTATTTAAAACCATTACTTCTGTTTATATGACGCCTATCAGACAGCATATTGTTCAAATATTTGCCGTCACGTAAAATATTAACAAAAAATGGCGATTGAGATCATCCTAAACTGTGATAGCCTTATTTAAATTCAATTACAATATAACCAAAAAACAATGGGGACCTTAAAGACGCGCACTTTTGTACAAAATGTCGTTTATCTTCCTACGCAAACACTGAAACTGAATGCTCCTCCCCAAAGTAGACAAATGCAAAAGATCTCAAACTGTTGGCATTCAGTTGAAATATGAGAATATATCAATACCATGCTTCATAACTTTTCATGATTTCATCCCCAGAAAATATATAAATTAAGACTATGACCATTGTTGATATTGATACACACGAGCTCATATTCGACATTTGAATGTATTAAATATCATATCAATATATTTTTCATTGTGAGGTAATAATCCTCGTCGAACTTCGAGGCATTTATGATTAAAAGGCATTTGTGATTAAAATAATTTTTTGATTCCTAGGCCTGTAGAGTTGGAAGAAAGAATGCGTTATTGGTGTTCTATTGTATGTCTTTGTATGCCAAGCTTGTTCCAATCATAAATTAACGATATAGGCCATTTTTTATTGCACGAACTCACACATACATTACTTGAGTGCGATTGTTTTCCCCTCGTCACACAGGATGCTAGAACAACTAAATATACAGTGGCAATCAATGATAATATGACGACCCATGAAAGTTGAACAGCGATAATGTCTCTCTCTAGTCTACATTATTTATTCTACACTACAATATTGTCGAATCAAAATGGATCAGGTAACCTCAATGTATAGCGATGTCGCGATGACTTAGTGGTTGACATGTTGGCATCGCAAGTTGAATATCTCGGGTCTCTATGAGTTCGGCTTGTTAATCCATGCCCACCGCTCAACCCAGCGTGTAATATACCGACGAATCGAGCTAATCGAACGCTTCGCAATCAAACTTTCGTTTGTTTTGGAAAGTGTAAGCAAACTCATGCGCAGCGTTACGCTAGGGTAGAGCGCAGGGTTAAAATAAAACAATCCTAGAATATTCGCGACTAATGCAAGCGTGTATTGCGCCTTGGCGGCCCATTCCTTCTGAACTGGAGAACAATTAGAGTAAACACGACTTGCTATATTTCACTTATTACTTTATAACCATTCTCCCTTTTCTTTGTTTGTTCATGCTTGACATATGAAGCTGATAATTTTACGGAACGCTCCTCCCTAAATCAAAAATTGTGTTGTAATTGATAAAATTCGCCATCATCGTAGGTAAACAACACAAGTGATGGTTAAATTTGCTACGTTTTAAAGCACTTGGAGAGTCATTTTTCAGTTGGCGAGGTGACCATGGTACCATGCCCCCCTATTTACGCTAGTGTGTCTTATCCAATCTTGAACGCCTTTCCTGGTCCTCAACCCTTTCAGAGGTTTCGTAGGCTCTTCTTCTAGGCCATAGATACGATCTTTCAGCTCACGGAGCTTTGAGTTCTTCCGAAATGTCATCATCCTGTTAACAGTTCAGCTTTAATATGACTCATAGTTTGACTTATGAAATGGAGAAAATCATTGATATTCGGGCTAATGGGTGTTTGAAGATCGGAATCCCTAGAAATATCGAAATTTTGACTTATCAATGAGGAGCAGCTCGATGTTGATGCCGTTGAAAATGCTGGATATTATGATTAGAAGTATACCACTTATGACTGTATCAGAGTTTGATTTTTTCTGGTAGTGCTGCCGGTGGAGAGGACTTATCATAGTTTGTGGGTTGAGCTCGAGCTAAGTTCATTCCTCTGGTTCGTTGGGGGAGGGAGAGGAACTTTGCTGCTGACCGATGACGACATCAAAAATAGCATGTTTTAGTCTTGTCTTTTTTGTCGTGTGGTCCTGTCATACCATGTTGTCGCATTTAGTTACCCTGAAACGTATTATCTGATCGGAGGGTGGGGGGAGGGGGGTATGGGGGCATAATTTCGGACGATGCTCTCTCCGAAATTCACCAGCACCTCAGCATGGACGGAGGAGGGAACCCGACCTTGTGATGTTGGATACCCTCTCGATTTAAAGGACAAACAAGGAGAAACAAATGTCTTGTATCTTATCCATTGATCTAAATATTATATGTCACATTTATATATCGGTTTGATTAAGGTTGAAAATTAGCCTGCGTGAAACAAAGAAATTTTCTATGTGTATAATTTGGGCAAAGAACTCAAAGTATCAATATATCTCAATAAATATGCTCGCCAATGGAAAAATTCACCAAGTGATCGGAATTGAGATATATTGAGGACAGAGATGGACGGTTGCATTATGGCCTATTCGGGCACGTATTAGACGTGTTTTGCAATCCTCAAATCTAAAGTTTTTTTTCTTGAACCAAGTGAAGTAAAACGAATTATAAGCACAAAACTAGGTAAATTATTACTAGGTAACATAGTTTCAATTTAAAAACTAGGTTGTATATTGATCAAAAATCTGTTGTCGTTGGCTGCATTTGAGGAGTTTCGATATATTTTAAGGGTAAAATCTTCGAATAGTCTACTTTAAAAGCTTTTTTATGTTAAAAGTATGATTTCCCTGGTTTATTTTTATTCTAGACACGTACCTATTTGTTTGAACCAGTTACCTAGTTGAAAATTAGGCAAATTTACCTATTTTACCTAGTAAATAGAAAACAAGGTTAAAGTTAAAGTAGGTAGCTCTGAAAATAAAATCGACAAACTCGTTATTTTTACCTAAATTTGCCAACATTACCAAATCTTTCCTAAATACTTTTCGCTAATTCTGTAATTTCTTGTTGGGTGGAATTTGAATATGAAATGGCCTTCCGACACAAAGTATTTCAGTATGAAACTTATGCGAACTATGCCAATTTTCCCAGTCTGACTACTGGGTGACACCTCCAGTAAGCAGAAAGTTGAATACCTTTGGTAAAAGCGAGCACCAGTTCAGGACGGTGAACGCTTCGAGGGAGGGATATCAACATTTCTCGAGCAAACTATGCCGATTCACCTCTAAATATGCCAAAAATTGCCGTATTGCCCAAGGCAATATTTTATACCAAGTGCTTTCGATCACATATACCATGGATGCTGTTTTAGTCTCATTTCAGAAAGTGCGGACTATGGTGACGAACCCTTCAACGAAGATCTGCAAAACTCTTTTTAATCGACTATCACTGATCCTCTTCCTGATTCAATGTTCCTCTATTTAGTAAAAAGTTGAACAGCGATAATGGCTAAGTCTACACCATTTAATTGAATATTGTCGAATGAAAATGGATTAGTTAACCTCAATGTATAGCAATGATCAGAATTGTGGCATTTTGTGGACGCGATGAATTAGTAGTTGTGATGTTGGCATCGCAAGTTGAATATCGCGGGTTTGAGTCCCTATGAGTCCGGCTCGTTAATCCATGCCCAATACTCAAGCCAGAGTGTAATATACCGAACGGGAAAGATCATATCTTTCCAAGAACTCTAATCCTGTCCGTCTATAAGTGGCCGCTAGTACAGGGCCTTGGTCAGGGGGATCCACTTCAAGAAGTGGCCATAAAAACAAACTCATCGTGATTAAAAGAGCTTTTTGGGCGTAGAAGGGCGGTAAATATCATAAAAGGGCCTTTCGTAACAAATTATAAAACGTTCAACTTGGAGGTGTGGCAAGCGAAAATTTTCCAAACAACTAACACACTGCCACTGAGTAAAGATAAGTATATATAAAAACGCATCCGAATACAAATTTTTTGTCGAATAATTGCCGATTATAAAGTAATCTATATTGAACGTTTTTCTGCAATTTTAATACATATTTGAAGTGTTAGAGGCTGGACTCGCTACCGCTTCTGCATCCCAGTACAGAATTAATATTAACACGGAGAACTTATATGATTAGTGTTATAATTTGATCATAATATTTTATTATGAAATCTAAAACTCACCGAACACCACCGAACATGAACGTTGCAGCAAGATTTGATAAAGCATGCAGAAAAAACTTTGGAGTAAATTTGTTGCCGGTATTAAAATCTCATTTTGCCGAAACACAATTTTACTTTTAATCACAGTTTTATTTCGAACAAAACAACAAAATTACAACAATTCAACAAAATTAAAGGATACCAACACAAGAAATTTATTTTGTCAAACATGAGTTACAGATGGACCGCACTCTGGCGGTGTGATCCCATCAGTGATCCATACATACATGACAAAATATTTTCTAGGTAATCTTTTTTATTTGGATTTTGATGTTTATCATCTTTATTACATTTACAAAGTTTTTTTTTTTAATTTTATATATATTCAGTTAATACATAATAGCTATATTTAATAATATTATAATAAATTTTCAGGAGTATGAAAACTGAATAGCTTCTACATAGGAAAATATATACTTTGAATGACATCACTTCTAAGTTATTGCTTAAAAATATACAGAGGAAAATCATTAATTAAAATAATATAACTGAATATACTAGAAAAAATAAATTATAATGATTAATAGATTAATAATATTGCTTCGTATACTTCGTATTGACTTTATATCATTCTTTGAATAAATACACTATTTAAATTTATATTTCAAAAATATATACTTGAAAATCATAGATATGTATGTATATATTAATATATTAATATTTTGTAATTAATAGTCAATGACTAAACACAGTGGATAAATATTACTAATAAAATATTGCTAAACACTTGCTACATGACTTGCAGTTTTATGAAAAATAAGCTGCCCAAAAAAGCATAGTAATTGTTTTCAGACATTACCAGAAAACCAAATTGAAAAACAGTACAGATAGATTTCCCGATTCGAACTGAATCAAGGTAAATATGTTTGAATCGGCAATCTCCCGTTGTTTTAAAAACCACAAACAACATATATTTTCATGAATATATGAACTAACATAAACATGTTTTCATTTTAATCAAGTATATTTGTACGATTACAACTAAATTATTCGAATCAACAGTCGGAACATTTTTAAAACGATTATATATATATGTATGTCATGGTATGCAAATGAAGGTGGCGAAGCCGTAAGTAATAGATCATTACATGATATTCTTTTCGAATCAAATCGTATTTCAATTTCGATTGATCAGCTTTTGACCCAAATTTAAATTCAGTGTTACAGCAGTTCGATGTACTACTTAAACAATAAATCATTCTCGTTCAAAATCACGGGAAAAGGATGAAAAGGATGATTTTTTTTGGATATATTTTTTTAACTTTATTTGCCGCCATTCCCTTGTTGATTTATTATCTTTCTCTTTATATCGTCGATATCACCATTGTTGCCAATCTTAACATCACCTACTGCCCTGTAGATTTTTCTATCCATGATTCGTTGGAGAAGTTTTCGTGCCTTCTCCAACTTCTTGTCTTCTGAATGAAGAATTTGCTGAAATATGCTATCATCAAGCTTGGTGAAGGCTTCTGGATCTTTAACACATTTAGACAAAGTACACTTATTCTCGCCAATAGTTATGTCTTCATCAGCCAACACCAATGCATCACTAATCATATGCTCTATAGCGTTGCCAACCTTATGCTGATATGCTCTTCTGTGTAGAGAATATCTCTTGTGAAACATCTGATACAAGTTGAAGCATTCTTTCTCATGTACACAAATTTGTCGACGGCTGTTGACCTTTACAACTCTCATAAGCTGTATGAAGCGGTTGTGATCAAACCCATTCGCTATACCTAAATAGTGACAATCTCTGGCGAAATAATCCCACTTATCTACATCAACCCCATTAACTTTGTTTGAAATAATTTCATACAGAAAGCTTTTATCCTCTGGGCGTCCATTGCAATCCCACATGTCTCCTTCGACCTTCTTGGAATTAATCATTTCCTTGATAAAAGTCATGTCCTGATCATTGAGTGGAAAGTCATCGTGGGATTCCTTTATAGACTCAAGCATAAGTTCAAGAATCTTACAGGAAGTGCTTTCATGACAAGCATAATCATCGGATTCATGTCCTTCTTTTTCTTTTTTTCAGTTTGTCAAAAAACATGCCATCATACAAGTGAGAAAATGGACCGTGGCCGAGATCATGACAGAGTCCAGCAATTTCTACACAAAGAATATCCATGGAGCTTATATCTAAATCCTCTTGATTATCTCTCAGGTGACGAACAACTTTACCTGCTAAATGTGCAGTGCCAATACTGTGCTCAAACCTATTGTGCGAGGCACCAGGGTAGACAAAGTATTTTCCTCCAAGTTGTTTGATATTTCTCAGTCGTTGAAGTTGAGGAGTATCAATAATCTTTACCGAGAATGGATCCAGAGAAATGGTGCCATGAACCGGATCGTTGAATATTTTGTATTTCAATTGTTTATTTTTTGTACACATCTTCACATGTAGTGCCTTAGCCGGTTGTCAAAGAACCAATACCTTTTCCATGTTATATTATAAAATAATTGAACCAACTAAACTTTTTGCAAAGGAAAATTGAATGGAAAAAAAAAACAAAAGTCAAAATGTCCATAGGTCACTGTAAAATATTGTTACCGACTTTACAAACACCAAAGCATGTTCATCCTATCTTATCCAAAGCTTAATTTTATCATGGCGTTTCAGTTCCGTTCGGAATGTTTTCCGTTCAGAGTGCAGTTGCTGGTACTACATCTTTTAGCAGCTCTTTGCTATTAAGTGGTTAAAAAAATTATACATAACATACTAGACTGTAACAAAAACGCAGAGTCTTTGTTTGCAGTAATTGTTTATTCCGAAAATCAAAACTTCGTTGCTGATAACACCATGCTAAGTATGCATTGCTAATGCATCAAATCAACAGTATTTGGCTGTCCTAAAATGCGATTTTATAATTTGAATTCAATGAATCTGCTGCCAAAAACAGCGATTTTACTGCATTTTTGTTACAGTATACGTGGTTAAAAATATTCGGCCATATCTACAGCACATTCCCCCATTACTCTAACTATGATGTGTGAGATATCAAAAATCCCTCTAATTTCACATCGAAGTAGATTAATTCGATTGTATTTATCATGAATATGGTTTATCCATTAATATTTTCATCATTATTACATTATTTCTTTGATTTTACTAGGATGATTCTGGTTTGAAAATACAGCAGTCATGTCATCTTTGGATGACATTCAAAGCTTGTGGGTTTAGAGATTTTTTTCTTTATTATCAATATTCGCTCAAAGCAAGGTTGCACGAGACGTATATCATACATGAAAGTCTCCTGACAGCACTAGTGTGCAGAGGGGTGAATAAATGCAAGAACGATAGAGGATTGAAAAATCCTAATCTCAGAAGAATATTTATTGACGCGTGTTTCAAAGCCATTATGTCAACGTAATCAGTAAAGCAATTAGACAGTAATGAATTCCAAAGTTTACAAGTTCGAGGTAAAAAGCTCCTTGCATAAAACTTTTTGTGACACTGTGGAACTTCCACTTTGAATGGGTGCTAAATGGAGGCCAAGCGCGTCTGTCGGCTGAAATTTTTTTAAAGGAGCTAGGGTAGGAAGCTCCTCTGGAAAAAGGTTTTTGATAATAGCCGTAGAATAAACCGAGGAGGCGACGTTGCAACAGTTTTTTTTGGGGACCAATCATATTTACCACAGGTAGTTGAATAAGATAAAGCATATTCAGAACAACAGAAGACCGGCTTCAATAAAAGAAACCAAACAACGAACACTTAATATCAAAGATTTAAGTAATACCAGCATCTTCACTATAGGCTGTAAACATTCATAAGGGATGGGGAACCGCTATTATAAAGTGCAGCGGTGTCTGCACTGCATCTAAGTTAGTGGTATTCGTCCTGGGCAATGATAGAAAAATCAACCACTTCTTTGTTTGCTTTACGTCGCCTCTAACGACATGCAGGAAATACGTTAGGACTCTTCAATATCTGCACTTTCAGGGCTAAAGTACTTGAGAAAGTATTTTCACATCGGGGCGTTTTTGCACGACAAATTTACGGAAGCCGTAAGACATCGCCCAACAACGCAAAAATTTTCAGTGAAATACAGCAACAAATGATTAGTGAAAATAGTTTCATGTACACGAAACTGCTCGCGGCCGAATCGATAAGAGAGAGGGCAGGGTGCTTCTTCACCTTCATTCGGGTATGAGAAGAGAGGGAGCAGTCCTCCTCCCAGAATTTTTTTTATAATATATAAAAATAGCATTGAAATATACTAAGTGCTTTCAATCACATATACCATAGTTGCGTGTTCTAGTCCCATTTTAGAAAGTACAGACTATGGTGCCCCTTCAACGAAGTACTGCAAAACTCTTTTCAATCGAAACTATTATTATCACTGATCAGTTCCCATGGTCCCCTATTTAGTTAATTTAAAACGTATTTTCTGATCTGCGAGCACTCCCCCTAAATTCGATAGTATTTCTTTTGTGGTTGACTTTTCATCCGTATGGACGAAAAACACGGAAATACGACAATTTAATGCCTGGCGTAGGCAGAGCATTGGACTTGTGCGAGTCAAATGACCCGAATATTAATCATAATCTAGATATAATTGGAAAACGCATAAAAGCAATGCACATATATATAGTATACATGTACATAGTAGGCTATTATATCGCAATAGTTGTTAAACATAAGTTCCCCTCTTGGTATTTATTATTTCAGAAGTCAGCGAAATACATAACTGAGCATTTGCTCACTAGCTTATAAGCTCTTATGTGGAGAGAATATCTGGTATAATTCAGTTTATGGAGAATCAGCAAATATTTACACACGTAGGCACCCCCAGTGACGTATTTTAAATCTAAATACGTGAGGTGGTTGGATTTGAAAATTTTTTAAGGGTAAAGTTAGACGCTACAAACGGCACTTGGGTGATTTTCTTCACGAATAGGTTTGTTATTGTATATTGCTATAAAATAGTTTAAATTCACGTTCAAAAGCACCTGAAGGCCACTTACGTTTTCACCCACAAACGTATATGATTTACACCCAGTAATGCATTCCCATCCGCATTCGTTTCTATTTGCGTTATATTGTACCCACGTACTTTTTCCTTCAACCTATCTGTTATGGCGTACGGTGTCAAATCTTCGTTGAGAAACATTAAAAATTCAACCATATTTTTATAAAACCGAAAATTGCGCGCAAAGGATATGTTAAAAATTTTTTCGTTTTCTTTTAACGTCTGTATGAATTGGTCGGATTATTTGTGTCATAAGAAAGGTATTGCATTGTCATGAATACTGAAGTAAAATTATCGTAAATGTTTTTACAATGAATCGGGCCCCCAATCGGGTTCATCTTTTGTCGGCCAGTAGTTGCAAAGTTTCACAAATATTTTTTTTTTACCGAAGTGGCATTTTTGCCCCATAATGATGTATTTTTTCAACGAAAAGCTCGAAAAAACTTCGCGCGCAAGTTTTGATAACATAAAATTACACGTCAATTATTATGCTCCCTCCAAGGTTTGACACCTTCCACCGTCAGTAGTTGACTAGTCCCCTCACAATACATAATTATGTCATAGCCAAAACACATTCTTTATATGGTATTTAAAACCATTACTTCTGTTTATATGACGCCTATCAGACAGCATATTGTTCAAATATTTGCCGTCACGTAAAATATTAACAAAAAATGGCGATTGAGATCATCCTAAACTGTGTTAGCCTTATTTAAATTCAATTCCAAGGTGGCAGTCTTTTGTTATTCTTTTTTTTATCGTCACAGATATCGTGGTCGGCTGGACAATATAACCAAAAAACAATGGGGACCTTAAAGACGCGCACTTTTGTACAAAATGTCGTTTATCTTCCTACGCAAACACTGAAACTGAATGCTCCTTCCCAGAGTAGACAAATGCAAAAGATCTCAAACTGTTGGCATTCAGTTGAAATATGAGAATATATCAATACCATGCTTCATAACTTTTCATGATTTCATCCCCAGAAAATATATAAATTAAGACTATGACCATTGTTGATATTGATACACACGAGCTCATATTCGACATTTGAATGTATTAAATATCATATCAATATATTTTTCATTGTGAGGTAATAATCCTCGTCGAACTTCGAGGCATTTATGATTAAAAGGCATTTGTGATTAAAATAATTTTTTGATTCCTAGGCCTGTAGAGTTGGAGGAAAGAATGCGTTATTGGTGTTCTATTGTATGTCTTTGTATGCCAAGCTTGTTCCAATCATAAATTAACGATATAGGCCATTTTTTATTGCACGAACTCACATACATTACTTGAGTGCGATTGTTTTCCCCTCGTCACACAGGATGCTAGAACAACTAAATATACAGTGGCAATCAATGATAATATGACGACCCATGAAAGTTGAACAGCGATAATGTCTCTCTCTAGTCTACATTATTTATTCTACACTACAATATTGTCGAATCAAAATGGATCAGGTAACCTCAATGTATAGCGATGTCGCGATGACTTAGTGGTTGACATGTTGGCATCGCAAGTTGAATATCTCGGGTCTCTATGAGTTCGGCTTGTTAATCCATGCCCACCGCTCAACCCAGCGTGTAATATACCGACGAATCGAGCTAATCGAACGCTTCGCAATCAAACTTTCGTTTGTTTTGGAAAGTGTAAGCAAACTCATGCGCAGCGTTACGCTAGGGTAGAGCGCAGGGTTAAAATAAAACAATCCTAGAATATTCGCGACTAATGCAAGCGTGTATTGCGCCTTGGCGGCCTATTCCTTCTGAACTGGAGAACAATTAGAGTAAACACGCCTTGCTATATTTCACTTATTACTTTATAACCATTCTCCCTTTTCTTTGTTTGTTCATGCTTGACATATGAAGCTGATAATTTTACGGAACGCTCCTCCCTAAATCATCAAAAATTGTGTTGTAATTGATAAAATTCGCCATCATCGTAGGTAAACAACACAAGTGATCGTTAAATTTGCTACGTTTTAAAGCACTTGGAGAGTCATTTTTCAGTTGGCGAGGTGACCATGGTACCATGCCCCCTATTTACGCTAGTGTGTCTTATCCAATCTTGAACGCCTTTCCTGGTCTTCAACCCTTTCAGAGGTTTCGTAGGCTCTTCTTCTAGGCCATAGATACGATCTTTCAGCTCTCTTTCAGAGTTTTTAGTTCTTTCGAAATGTTATCATCCTGTTAACAGTTCAGCTTTAATATGACTCATAGTTTGACTTATGAAATGGAGAAAATCATTGATATTCGGGCTAATGGGTGTTTGAAGATCGGAATCCCTAGAAATATCGAAATTTTGACTTATCAATGAGGAGCAGCTCGATGTTGATGCCGTTGAAAATGCTGGATTTTATGATTGGAAGTATACCACTTATGACTGTATCAGAGTTTGATTTTTTCTGGTAGTGCTGCCGGTGGAGAGGACTTATCATAGTTTGTGGGTTGAGCTCGAGCTAAGTTCATTCCTCTGGTTCGTTGGGGGAGGGAGAGGAACTTTGCTGCTGACCGATGACGACATCAAAAATAGCATGTTTTAGTCTTGTCTTTTTTGTCGTGTGGTCCTGTCATACCATGTTGTCGCATTTAGTTACCCTGAAACGTATTATCTGATCGGAGGGCGGGGGGAGGGGGGGTATGGGGGCATAATTTCGGACGATGCTCTCTCCGAAATTCACCAGCACCTCAGCATGGACGGAGAAGGGAACCCGACCTTGTGATGTTGGATACCCTCTCGATTTAAAGGACAAACAAGGAGAAACAAATGTCTTGTATCTTATCCATTGATCTAAATATTATATGTCACATTTATATATCGGTTTGATTAAGGTTGAAATTTAGCCTGCGTGAAACAAAGAAATTTTCTATGTGTATAATTTGGGCAAAGAAATCAAAGTATCAATATATCTCAATAAATATGCTCGCCAATGGGAAAATTCAGCAAGTGATCGGAATTGAGATATATTGAGGACAGAGATGGACGGTTGCATTATGGCCTATTCGGGCACGTATCAGACGTGTTTTGCAATTCTCAATTCTAAAGCTTTTTTTTCTTGAACCAAGTGAAGTAAAACGAATTATAAGCACAAAACTAGGTAAATTATTACTAGGTAACATAGTTTCAATTTAAAAACTAGGTTGTATATTGATCAAAAATCCGTTGTCGTTGGCTGTATTTGAGGAGTTTCGATATATTTTAAGGGTAAAATTTCGAATAGTCTTTAAAAGCTTTTTTGTGTTAAAAGTATGATTTACCTGGTTTATTTTTATTCTAGACACGTACCTATTTGTTTGAACCAGTTACCTAGTTGAAAATTAGGCAAATTTACCTATTTTACCTAGTAAATAGAAAACAAGGTTAAAGTTAAAGTAGGTAGATGCAAATTTACGTGATTCGTTGATATCTTGCAATGAACTACCTATCACTCCTCCTTGTTTCCTTACAATCCTGGATCCGTGTGTGAGAGAATTCACAAGGATACACGAATGAGATAATATCAAGCTACTATACAGAAATATCATGTTCTCATTCCACAGAAATATAAGTTTATTGTACGCTTTCGTTAGAACATAGTCTTACTTCTTCAGACAAGATTAAAGTGCAATGTTACTGAAAATGACCAATAATAAATGAATTTATTGCGGATTTTAGGATCCTATTTCAGAAAACGGGAATGATGTTTTCGTAAAGAATAAAATGAAAATATCAATTGTTCTGGTGAAGAGAAAAAAAAAATTTGCGATTGAACTCTAAACATATAAACCGTCAAGAAATTTGGTGTTCTGTAGAATTGGTCCGACTATGAAGTTTCACAGAATGCTGGCGTGACAAATATGTGACAAAAATATGACAAAAATTTTTTGGGTGGAATAGAGCAGTATCAGCATTTCGCTACTTCAGGTCACTACATCAGGGTCATTTTAGAATGTCCTAAAGCCATCATCATATGATCGTTATTAATTACCCTTCTTATTTTAGCGATTTGACTACGATTAAAAGTTAATTCTTTAACTTTTAATTCTTTAATAAAAACTTGCTATTAATGAATAATCAAAATTTCTCCAAAGCTTTGATGGAAAGTTGTTTATCTTTTACGCTGCGTGGCGATAGAGGATAGATGTATTTGTGTTATAGCCAGTCTACACTGTGCCTGTACGGTGTAGCCTCTTGAAGCCTTTTCGTCCTATTTGTAAGGTTAATCGTGTGCTCTCATTACCACATTGAAAGAAAGGCCCTAGGTTTGACCATAAAATTATGTCAAATAGGTACGTCTTAATGGGCACTGCAGACAAAGAAATTTTCCTAAAAATAGCGATGAAGCAGTTAGAAAATACGATTTGTTTAAAAAAAATCACATCTGGATCAGAAATTGTCCTCCGACGCAAAAATTAGTGTGATTTCTTAGGCTTTAAGGCGCTTTAAAGGCCAGTCTGCATTTGTTTCGTAATGGCACCATGCCCCTCAAATACGCTTGTGTCTGTTGTTATAGGCGTGTTACCACGTTCCCTGGCCCTCAGTAAGGCAATTTGAAAATTGCTAAAACATGGTATATACACAATTGAAGACATGCCATGCCTGCCGAATGATTGTGGGCTATAATTTCATGAAATATTCGTGGACGGTTCACCGCAAAAATTTAAAAATCACATAACATTCCAACAATAATTTCACTAAATGTTTGCCTAAAACAATTCAATGGGGAAGTTAGGATATTGTCCTCGGGAGAAGTTTTTACCTAATCTTAAAAGATTATACTATATCTGATGGTGTCGACTTAAGAATATTAAGCTGTTCAGCTAGCGAATATTCTACATCACTCCATTGAGTCCCAGTCCGTGGATGACTTGGCTAGATAGCGTTTCTCTTAAATAAGGGACAAAAATAGGCTAACAAACAAAAATTCATAACAGAGAAAATATTTGTAGATATAGTCATTTGTTTTATTTTATAGTGCGTTTTCAAATAACTGGACAACACCACTCAAATAATATATGAAAAATTAGATATTGAAAATGTGGAAAAATTTGGTTTTTCCATTTAATGGTAATTTAATGGAGTGAGTTTTCCCCGAGTCTGTTGCTTGCTTTGCGACATCATTACACTACAAGCGAAAAATTGATGCTCTGAACCTACCGAAGGGGACTTGCTAAACAAAGCAGAAGTGTAATTGATATTTTCTTGATTGTGAAACATCAGTAATACTGAATAAAGTATATACGACGTTTAGAAGTCTCAACGTATTTTCTGCGCGTGTCGTAGAGGGCGACAAAGAGGGAAAAGAGTGGTAGATGGTTTATCATCGCCAAGGGCTCACTGTACTTTGCCATTGTGGTTACATGCTGTATAGGGTAGGGTACTTTTAGAGTCAGATTTTTTTCAATTATTTCTATTGAAATTCATTCTAGGCAAGGCCGGAAGTAGCTCCCAAAGGGTAACAACCTACGGACACTTAATTAAGTGCTACCAAAAGTGAAGCACCATGGACTGCGCCCTAAACTTAAAAGTGAAAATTATTAAATTTTTCATGATATCGATAAGAAAAAATTAAAATATTGGTAAAACCGCAACCTATACGATCATTTTTTCAAAAGTCGAATCGAACAAATCCCGAATTTAATAAAATTGGCATATTCACATGTAAACCAAATTTCATAAAATAATGTGAAAAATAAATGGTAATATTTAATTCATATGAATCACTGAATGATGGAAGCTTTCATAAGTGACAAACTTGTATTCATTTTATGCTTTTACCAATAGAATCAATCAATTTCGATAATATGTTCGTATTTACACTAATATTCTACGTCATTCCATAAGCAAATATTCTGACGATTTAGCGTATACGTGAGTCATCTAACGCGTCGATATCTATTTATTTAAGATACGTAGTAAGGGTCTTACCTATAATATTCAGAGTTACTAAGTTCAATAACATGACCAACGAACTTTTTTTCCGGGCAAAAATCTAAGTAATTAGTGACCCAGACACGGTTAAAATATTTTCATTCTAAATACCTTTTGTTAAGCATGAGTCACCGATAGATCGTACAGCCAAAGTGCGATCCATCCGTGGCTCCTGCTTGACAATAAAATTTGCGATTGGTGATCTAGCAGGGAGCCAAAAACTAGACGCACCAGCGTAAATAAAAGTTATTTTACCTTTTCCCCTAACATTCAAACCAATGAAATGTCATAGATTTTGTGTCGAAAGGGCCATGAGGTGCCCAAGGGGTATGGCACGGATGTGAATTTAATAGTTATTCTGACGGATTGTTACAGAGACAGTCATTTTGGTGTATAATCATGCAATGGTTATGGTGGTATATAGGGTCTTGCTGAGAAAAACAAAAATTAAAATGAACGTTCCTCCCGTACATGCTCAAACGAGGGTGTCATGGAACGCGGAAAGAACTTGGCCAAAAGGAACTTAGACCTTCGACAAAATTAAATATAGATAACTACATAATTCTCTGAGGTTGTTCGCGTATATGCCATTACTGCATTTTTGCTGGGAACTGCCGATTAATAAATCTAATCTGAATATTGTATGTACAAGCAAAGCAGCCATTTCTGCTTGATTGCATGCATCTATTTTATATTCTTCAAATTTTTGCAGAAATAATATGGGCTATTCCCAAAAAGAAATTTCATTTCGTTAAGCATGAGCCACAGATAGACAGCGTCTGAGTGACGCGATCCATCAGTGTGTTAATTCAGGTGTGCGTCGCGGATGGATTACGCTTTCAAGGCAAGTTCCTCTTTTGTTTCATGTTTGATAAAATATAACTTTGATTTAAAGCCATAAGTGATCTATGATGTCATAGCAAAATAAGTCCTTTTAGAAAGGCATTCTGGCATTAATGCGGTACACTCCCGGTGGTGTCAAATTATCATCCATATCCAGAAGGTCACGATTTTAGAGCACGTTTTTTATGATTTTATTATGAGCAGGCATGGGCCTTTATTTCCCCGCTCTAATTTTTTCAACTATGAAAATTGCTGCATATATATACGTTCACGTATGTATAAATAAACTCTGTCACATGTTTCAATTATGCATGATAGGCCGATAGAAATGGACCTAAGCTTTAATATATAATAACTTTTCACACATTTTATTTTGCAAATGTTCTAGTGAATTTTACTTGCAATATTCGGTGTTATATTCCTGCAAAACAAATTCACTTGTTTATCATAGTGATAATCAATCACTTTGTTATTTACGGAGTAAAATGTTAAACAAAGCAGTGTATACGTGCATGGTGCAATGCGATCCAAGTTGAAATTGTACACCATCGAATGTGCAGCAGAGTGCTCTACCAATGTGGGGCCATCTTTGGCCTATCGTCTACATTTCAATATATGTTTAGATCAAAGTTTATTACGTCACGTTATTATTCTTATATTATTCTTATGTGCACCGTTTATAAAGCTAGACTTGGATTATTTTAGCAATAGTCACAGTAATAATACACAAACTCAGTGTTGTCGATGTTACTGGCCCGATTGAAAACTTTTGTCAAAACGTTTATGTTTTTTTATGAGTCATTGATGAATCGCGTTGACGAGACGCAATTCATCTGTGGCTAAAGCTTGACAAAATAATATTTATGGTTGGACAAAATAAAGGACTTAACGGAGTTAGGAAAAACTGCAAAAGGTTGGAGCAAAAGTTATAAACGCGATACGAGCCAAAAATGTAAGGAACATGCGTTTGCTCTATCTAAGGAAAAAACGAAGACATTCGAAATATGCAGAGTCTGTTAGAAAAGTGTTAAAATGTTAATGCCATTCGAGCACTTGGTTAATTAAGTAGTGTCATAAACCTCGTCATGTCCCTCGCATAAAAACCTTTTTTGACCATTGTCCGTCCTCATTAAAATATTCAAGGTAAGACTGTACTTGCATCAATCGTGGTAGGTGAAGTTGACCGTTCATCCTGAGTAAACCTACATTAATAATAAACTTACAATGTCCATGCATTGACTTCATAACTATATGTTAGGCAAAACTTCTATCTCCAAATTTAAAATGGTTTGAATTTAGCCGCACACGATGTGGTTCTACATGTGGCTTATTTTATCGTCTTTCCATTGGCGAAGAATAAATACCCATTCGTACAAATAATATTCTGTCTAGCTTGTTAATTGTCGACCTACCATAACTGGCGTCCGAGTATCGTCTAAATCAGTAGTTCTAGAGTGGTTACCCGGTTGTTGGGACTTTCTTTGTGATGAAAAAAGTTCTTGTTCGTATATAAACATTCGATCTCTCTCTCGAAGCCGTATTTTCCAGATTGTCTGCGCAGCTGAGCTAACTTTGTGTGGCACTAGGTTTCGTACGCCAGACTATCTCTTTCCGCTTGAATGCTGTCGCGTTTGACGCGCTTGTTTATGCTTGTAGTTAAATTCCTTTGGATATTGTATCATTTACAGTTTATGAATTCATCTGCAAGCTGATATCTTTACTGCGCGAATAGTGTGCTAAAAAGCGTCTGACTCCGGCTTTCCATAAACCATAAATATTGAATGTCAAGTGAGGTTCTGAAGCTGTTAAAAGCCTTATCTGTTCAAAAGGTATACTGACTGAGTTGCGACGATTTGCGGTTCAAACCGGCATTCATAGCCAGATATTTCAGATTCTACACTAATATACCTACGGCAGTATACGGTAGCCTATTTGTGATCGCCAGATCACTTTAGGGACGCACTTAATTTTGGTATGGTAGTCCAGTCAGTAGTTGCTAAGATCTGAGTTAGCCTAGATAAAATAAATAAATGATAAATTCATAATAAATGCGATCGCAAACTAGTGGAAAAATTTAATGTTATTGGACATTTTGTCCTGTAACTTATTTTATTTCCAAATACAGAATAGGATTAGGAAAATGTAGCAATTAATTTTAATCGTTTGTTTTCTTTTTCAGTTATTTTTTTTCATAAAATTTCTGAATTTAACAGTAGGTCAATGTGATCCTACAAATAATAATCACTATATTTTTCATCAACTCATTTCTTGAGGACGTCTCGATCTCAATCTGTCAATCACTGATCAGTCAATCTACTTCTTGACATTTTACTGTTACCAAGTTTCAGACTCATTTTTTGCAAATGGAAGTCAGCGTACAACCTCATCGTAACGGAGTTGGTCATAATCAAAATAGGAATCGTAACAACGTTAGTGCGAATGGGTCTGCAAGCAACGGAAGAATGCCCCATAAGCCACATCACACGAAAGTCACAACACCATTAACTTCTGAGCATAAATTTTGTGCAACAGATAAACAAAGTTCGAATGAAAATAAAAAGGACGAAAAACAAAAACAGAGTGCAGAAGAAACTAAGCAACAAACTGAAAAAATTATGAAAGCGTTCCTAAACGCAGTTGTAGACCAAACTGGAATAGCTGAAAAAATACGCAAAGAATCACGACAAAGATATGATGTACCAAGATCAGTATCAACTCCACAGTCTCAAGACACTGTATTTATGACGTGAGTAGATGTAATCCAGTACTTTGTATATTTAATAGGATGTAATTCAATCTAAAATTGGTGCATCAGGAAACATCTCATCAAATATGCTTCATTTAGCGCGGGCTGTACATGGTTTGGTTTGCATTTTCTAAACACCAACATTGCATCGATATCATGATCACTTACTTGACCAACTACATTCAACCATTCTTCTGTGAAGTATTGGGAATATAAAAATGCCATACAATTCGTATTCAATATTATTATAGTTAGCGTTTATGTTGGTGTAGGAAAAAAAGTCGCCAAGAAAAAAAGTCACCTGATAAAAAAATTGCCAGGTAAAAAAGTCACCAGGAAAAAAAATTGCCTTCTAGAATTAACCCTTCATTGCCAATGAATTGTGATGCGTTTAATGAGGGTGTAAGGAATCAAGATTTAATTTAGCATGCGCAATTTCTTTCACTCATGGTTACGCTGCAATCGGACATGTTTATGATACTCCTGACACCTAAGCACCTGAAGAAGTTAAAGCAATCAACAATTAGAATTAGAAAATGAACAGAAGGCAAAAGTACAAAATAACCACTCAGTTATCAAATGTAGACTACGATGGCATGAAATTAATTTTCCTTGTATTTTACAACGCGAGCTACTTTTAATAAGTAGTCCCCGATAGGTCTTAGGCCACTGTTATATTCTTCACAATACCGCTTTAGTATCGTCTCATTTCACTCACACACGCAATTATTTTTCTTCTGTTTGGGACGGGGGGATTGAATTCTACTGTGAATATCTTTTCTCCTTGTCTTTCATTATCTTGTTTCAATTTGGTCAGAAAGTCCTACATATCATAAATTGAATTTTTAATACATTTTTGCCTAAATGCTGTAATAGACACACAGTTTGTTGCAATGAATCTGCTCTTTTAAGACCTTCTTGTATCGTATATCTTGGTTTTTGTTGTACTCAACATGTTGAGTTTATTGGCGTTTCCTCTGACAGTTGTCTGTTCTGAAGATTACTGCCAGTTGTGCTTGATATCCTGTTTTTCACACTTGTTTTTGCATCTTCATATTTGATAAATATTCTTATAAAACGTCTCATATGCAAAGACCAAGTACATCTGAAGGACGAAGGCCGCATGAACGTGCAACACTTTCAAGAAGGCCTCTGTGGAAAGAATCGGATGACGAAAAATTAATGAAAGTTATGAAAGGAGTGATGCCAGATTCACTCCGCCATCGTTCAGATGTAAGTCTAATCAGAAATATTTCATTGAATTTGCGTTGAAATTTTGATCAGAATTCGTGACCATTTGACTGACTAAAAACATCAGCCAAACACTAATTGTCCCTTGTTAGCATCCACATACCTGACAAATTTTATTACTCTGCTTGTATTACCAACCTGAATTTTTGAGCCAACTTGCAAATTTATTCACAGCAACGTTTTGACCACCAATATGTAAAGAAGTATATCAAATGCATAACCAGCTATGGATTTCTTGATATACCTTCTTTACAAAACTGAACTGATATAATACTATGCAGTAAGTGGTAACTCTCCCAAAATATATTGGAATTAACCAACATTTACCTTTATGTTCATGTTTATTTTAGTTGCCCTTAATACTACATGCAGAAAAATTCTATATTCAAACAAATCGAGTACAAGTGTGTGTTTTATTGTATAAAGAAATTGGTTAAATTATTTTCTAGGCATCTCTAGCAAGCAGTGACAGCGCTGACAGTGGATTAAAGGATGCAAGGTTTAAACGGAGCAAAAGTTTTTCTAGAGCCCAACGACACTCTATGGTCACTGAACTTGAGAACCAGCAAACTGGAGTAAGTCACAGTTTGGTTTTTCAATGATATGCATATCATGATTTTGTTGCATACCAATATTAAAATTTGAAATATTGTAGTTTTTCAAAAAATTGTATTTTTAGATGTACTGAGGAAAAATGTCTTTTTTCGGTCATCTTTAAATTGTGTCAAAAAATCCACATACATTTGTATACCGTCGCCCAAAATGAAATATGTCATGGTTTTGCAAATATTCTCAATAGGCAGTTTTTGAACCTATACCGTCAATTGATAATGAAAATATTAGTTCCGTTAGTTTCAAACTCAATTCTGTAGTCCGTCCTACCAAAGAGGATACATTCATTGTTGTTTGCTTTGTGTCTCTATCTGTACACTGTACGGGGTTTGTTTAGTGGCATCATATTATGTTTAACTTGTTTTAAAGTAGATCAGCCATTAATTGAAATTTACCTTTGTATGGTCCATCCATATAACATGTTATCTGTTTTCAAGTTGTTTTTTTGGTGAAACCTTGACTTCATTGTCGGCCTCATGTATTCACTACTAATCAACTATCTAAATTATTTTGTTCAGACATATTTTGAGGATGTGTCACTAATGGATTGTCCTGTTTTAGCTTATGCTTGGCAGAATATATCGAATTTCTGAGAATGTACCCAATTTATTGGTAATGGCGAAATTTGTACAATGTTTGTATTGTCACATTTAGGGTCAATATTATTGATACTCTATTGCTTATGTTGTCTGGAAAAATCATTTTAATAATGCTTGCTACCAACCGAAAAATGTCATCAAGTTAACTATTTATTTATTTGATGGCAGACTGGCGTAGAAAAAAATTGGGAACCGATGCTATATGAAATTAAATGACTCTTTTTTATAAGACTTATATATATTTCAGACAACATCTCGAAGGAATAGTGAAGATATTCCACAAACACTACCACTAGAAAGGTATGGATTTTACAATACTTTTTCAATTTCATTAAAAGATGGAAATCCCCCAGTAATTTTTGTATTTATTATGTTTTCATGAGGGTGTCGGTACTTTAAAAGTAGATATTAACCTAATTATTGGTATTAACTCATTTGAGTCAATTACAATTACTCATTAATTGTAAGTTCTATTCTTCCTGTGACATCATTGAACATGTCATGCATCGATTCGCCATTCTTCCAACTTGTCTTGCGAGGATTGATATATTGAAATTAGAGACTGTGAGGCGTGAACCATTCCATACAGGCAGAAAGGGAACGACTATGATAAAAATGGGTGCCATCATAAGAGAAGTAACCTAAAAGCCAATATTTCATGGTGAATCATTCATTGGATGATTGTAAAGCTTGAAATTCCAATCAGAAATTTTATTTTGTCAAGCATGCGCCACTGATGGACCAAGTCTCCTCACACATCAGCGACACATACCTAACAAAAGATAATTTGACAATTTTTTCCCCGATTGGGATAGCTAGTGCTGAAGTCTTTTTTTCATCCCAAAGGAGATTGTTGAAGTTTTGACAACAGCAAAAACTGAATAAAACATTTATATAAACTTGAGAAATTCAATTTTGTTATTTTAACCCAATCAAGAAAAATTTATCAAACATCCTTTTGTATGAGTCAATGCTGGTGCTGGCAAAGTGGGTTCTATCGGTGGCTTTTTATTGACAAAATAAAATTTCTGGTCCATCTTGCCCCTATTGTTAAAAGGGATTCAAGATTGTAGTAGGTTTCATCTTATTTTTGCATTACGTTTTTTTCAAAATTTGAGAAATATTCTGATGCAATCTAACTATCGTGAAACTAAATTTTCAGTCACAAGTATTCTATGTTTATATTAATTTCGCCATCATTCAATTACCTTTAACTTTTAAACGACCTTTAAACATTTAATACCCGTGAGGCAAAATGGAATCTATGATTTAAGCTTTCTTTCAATTTTTTTGTCGGCTGCACCGGTTGGGAAATTTCCCGCCGGAAGGCATGCTACTCTTCCATGCACCATAACGTGCTATATAATGGATGTGAGTATTTTGGTTGCTCATTGTACATATCTCATGCCTAAAGATTGGGTCTCGTCATTTAATTGGAAATATAGTTAATTTCCTATGATACTTTGTTTACTGAACACAACTATATCAATTGGTAAGATAGCTGATGGGTTATTTTTATCTGAAGACTTGATGCAAAAATAAGCACGTCTGAACTTTTCAAACCATTAATCTTACAAACATTATTCATTGAGTATGTTTTTGTTGACAACTTTTTTGTCAAGTTGCTTTTACCTGTATTTATTTTTTGCTGCATCAAGGATTTTTCGAATAAGGGGTAATTTTATTTTAATTGGTGGTTGTTGTGTGATCTTTCCATACTGAACCGTTTACATTTTTAGTACATATTTATTTTACTTGTACAATGTAAATCATACCTATACTATTCACCATAACTCAAGTGTATCTGACACATGTAGAATGCTACTAATAGTGGCAAACTTGAATGAAGTACCCTTGAAATGAATTTCTCTTCACCCTCTGGGTATAAATTAATTGTTGAAATTGACATGATTGATGGTGTGTATGAATGATCAGTTTCAAACTCTGAACAGATTACAGAGTGGCCTTTACAAAGGCTTTATCAAACTATGTTTTGTCAAGCATGTGTCACTGATAAATTTTGCCATTAAGAACCCATTCAAAAAAGAATCTGAATCGCTATAATAAGTTTTACAGAGTGGTATTTGCCCTGGACGATGGTAAAACCACTTTCCAGTCTGCCACTTATATTACCTTCCGTGACACGCAGGAAATATGTTTGTGCAATTTTACCGCCGTACCATGCCTGCCCTGTTTTTTAGCTACGCAATCAAGTTTCATGTGATATCGTATTTAAAGTGAAATGAGAATTAACTGAATTTGTTTAGTGGTTTATATCATAGTCACTGTTTATATGACCCATATTGTTGCTCATGCATTTAAAATAAATACCAAGTATGGCATGTTGGCCTGTCGCCAAATCTAGCAAATTTCACTTCACTACACACCAATCCTACAGGGCAAGTAATGTGAACTATATCTGAACTAAACGTTGTGTATTATATCACTTACTAGCGTAATAAATAACTACATAACGTTTGCGCACTATTGTATAATGGAGTATACAAATACGCGAATAGGCATACACAGTCATTTCTGTGGTTTGGCTTTCAATATACATTGCCTACTTTCTATTTATGCGCTTGTGTAATTGTTATGTAATTGTTAGTCAGTCTATTTTTTTGCATTATTTCACCACATTGAAACTTATTTTAGTAAGGTATCGTTCAAGCATGGTAATTTGAGAACCTGGCATATTATCTATGTACGATAAATACGATGACTCATTTTTCACATTGGTTTTTGTTCCAAAATTAGTGCGAATCGACGACGTGTATTGCTATCTCTCATGATACGACGCTTGTCCGCCTACTCGTTTCAAACAGGCTAAATGTGTTCTCTAAAGACAAAGGGGCACTCATCCGCATCCCATTGAACGATTGAGAGGACTTTCGTACGTACCATGACATGGTCGTATCTTTTTTTCTGATTCAGTAAAGAATTACCGCTTTGTTACAAAAGAACCGCCGTAGATTCGATTGTGTTTACATGCTTTGTATATTTTGAAATGGCTTTTATTATGTTTAAGGTTTTTTTGCGCCGCTCATGATCGTACAAGTCTGATTTAATGACTAATTTTTAATTTGGATATTGGATATCTACTAGAACCTTCCCAACGGGTTTAATACAGTGATTTTGCCATATATCGTTATTGCGTTCAATCGCGTGATCACCTACATCCGTCCCACTGTTTTGTCCAATATTTCAATATTGGCAAAGATGAAAAGCTCAGATAATTTCTCGTTGTATCCCCACAATTCAGTTGAATTCGGTATCCGTTCACGACAAATCCTGTGTTACACCTATACTCTTCCCATTCATGCACACACACACATGGATTTGTTGTAGACTTTTTTTTAGTCCATGTTTATTCTGAGTGTAGCCCTCTTTTTAATTTTTTTTGTTTTCTTTCGTGCTAAATGTTATCCGCCAAGTAGTTACTAATTAGTGAAATCCATTATTCATTCATGAGGAAAACGTATTTGTTTTTTATCATAATATTAACTCTATTCATTCGTGTAAGGACCGGTAGTATTATCGAGTGCTTAATTATATAATTTACTTTAGAAACGACATAACGACATTCAATGACAATGGGAAACGGTGACAACAGCGGATGAACCGGCCCACCGCTACTCGCCAATTTTTATTTGTAATTGAAAACCTATATTGTAATCTGTGTACAATTGCTTTTTACAATCTCTTTCATTTGAGTGGATCACAGGTACAACCTCGCCAGAAATAATGTTTTGCTGACCATGGACCGCGACACGCGCCTTAGCGCGAGATCCATCAGTGGATCACACTCAGCCAGCAAGCGATTAACCACCATTTCAGTGGGCACAAAGGTGCATCCGTTCTGCCTAAGTTTTTCATTGTCATTGAAAATGCGTTGAGATATAAGTTTCTAGGACGGGAGATTTGGTGATGCCAACATCAACGGTTTAAGTCTTTGCGAACAGGTTTACTCATCTTCCTGTCTTGTTTCCCCATTAAGTAGAATTTTCGTAGTCTATAACCGAGAAAGTTTAATTTTATGTTGGATGACACGGTAATGCCGTAGTCGAAATCGAACGTGTTTTTATTTCAGAATCGAATCGAATACGTCTTTCCCAATCGAACGTCATTTTCAAAATCGCCTTCCTCAAAAAAGTATGTTTACCGGTAAAAGAATATATAAAGGCAGCAAAATTGCAAGCGTGTAATTGTATGATAATGCCGGGCAAAGGCCAATCGCAGTAGAAATTGATTGTAATGTTTTTATTGTTATATTTCACTCGGATATAATATTGTTGAAGTTGGGTTATTTTTCAAGAACATGTGAACTCGGTTGAAGATATACTGACGCTGTCGAAACTGCTACACTTTGCTCTGACTCCCAATCAAAATTTCGTTTTATCAAAAGCGATTCACAGATGGACCGCGACTTCATGAGGCGATCCACACAACTGGTAACAAAACGTTTAAGCAATAGTCGAGCTTTTGCTGCATGGTGCATTGCACGTGGCAGTCCATCAATACTTCATACTCGACAAATCACAATTTTCTTCTGCTCACATTTGCACGGTAGAGTAACTTCATAGATGATGTTTGCCGACCACACCCACTTTCGGTCGACTGAGCGTCATATCGTCTCCTGTTTTTGTGATATGACGTAAATTATCAGATAATTTCAGATCTTGTCTTGGCGCGGGTTTCAAGAAGTTGAAACGTGAAGTAAGATTCGCACAGTTTTCCACCTGGATTTTAATTTTAATGCTTTTGTGTAACGAGTTTTGTTGGGAAAATGAATCAAGTTAATCTATAAGGTGTTATGAAAGTTCATTTTATTTCTATTTAGAAGTCTTAAAATCCGTGATCAGGATTCTGAATGCATGCAACGTTGTATCATTTATGTCGAAAATTTGCGCATACCCAAAGCTGCCTTCTACAAATTTTATTGAAGCTTGAACAAGTCGTAGGGCTTGACCTTGCGGTCAGAAAACGTTTAAAAAATAAAATTTTTTATGTACGAGTCGCTGAAGGATCGCGCCGCCAAGACGCGGCCCATCTGTGGCTCATGCTTGGCGAAATAAAATTTTGAACCCGGTTAACTGTTTGTTTGTAATTTTATGTGGCACCCTTCTTCCTCAACCTAATTGTAATCTCGGTTGTCGTTTTTGTGGCGCAATATCAATTAGAGCAATTCGCTACGACAAGACAAATCACCATATATACAACACAACACACTATTACCTTATCATCCATTTTCATCTCCCACCTCCAAACTGATATCAAAATTGGAGCAATAGGGCTTTTATGTGTATGTAACCCCTTATTATAAACCCATCTAATGATAGGCTGTTTCCTGGTCCCGTGCCAACAATTAAATTTATTTTCTGGAACAAAATGAAACCAACAGACTTTTTTTGAAATTATGAAGTAGAGAGGATTAAAAACGTAATAAAAAAACTTTAGTGTGCTGGGTCTAGCACAAAGCGTCAAGGCATAATAAATGAGTTTCATCTATTGATATTTTTTCTTTTTATAATGTCCTATGTTAAACCAGACGAAGTGCGGCGTGGGTTAAAGGACGCTTTGGTTTCTAAAACTAACACCCCAGTGACTCATTTCGAACTGATAGACTATGTGTAATTATGTCATTGTCGTCTAACGTTGCCTTTCAAACATTTTCTCGGGTCGATGAAGACAAAATTTTCTGGGCAGGTTAACCCGATGCCCTCTTTGGGGGCGATTCAAAATCTTCGAAAGGCTGCTTTTTTCTTTGTCCCAATCGTCGAGAAAAGCGCGCGAAGAGTTAAATATTGAATTGTATGTGTATTAGCACAGCTGTAATAATGAGGTGAAAGGACGGGCGGGATTTTGTTAATATTCGATTACCCTTCCTATAATATTCAATCGAGTACTCTTATTGTTTGACTTAATGTGTTTGTGTACATAATCGAAATGGAACACAATTAATAGACGTAACTTGATTCTTCATCGAGGACACCTGTCTGAATTCTATCAATAACCGTCGTAATGATCGCTGACCAAACAGTAAAGGACCACGGACCTCCCACTTGACGCGATTTGCGGTAAGATAATATAAACTTAGGAAAATGTGTTCTTTTTTTTTAAAAAATATGTTAAATGTACGGGACGTAATTAGTTCGCTATATATGAATATGATCATTATTTTGGTAATGTACGATGGTCATCAATTTTCAAGTGCATCATTCGGATTTCTCCGAGCAGCTGTCCGTCCGTAAAGTGATATTGCGATGACTTGTGAGTAATTTAAAGGTAAAGTTTTGCCATTTAAAAGCGAATTGTGATTGGACAAGCTTGGAATATTGCTTTCAGCAACAGCTCAAGCATGTTCGAACATAATTCTGTGATAATGTGATTGTAATTTTGGCTGATATATAGAGTGATTTAATTTTGCTGGTTGTCGTGCGAGTACCCCCAGCAGTGATGTTTTGGTGACTCATTGGTGCTCGATGTCCTCACCGTCATTAATTTCCTTAGAGCGTAAGCCGCGAATCCATTACCGGTTACACGCAAGCTACCGACCGACTATACATTCGCCTTTGTGTTTTCAAAAATTGGCTTTTGGCGCGAGACGAGTTTACGACGAGACGGTCATGTTGTTAGTAACGTGACTGGATGAGTAAGAGAGAGAATTTGTTTGCGAATATTGCGGTGTGGCGGACTTTGGAAATACTCTCGTTTGCTGCAATCTGCAAAGTGATGCAATGTTAGTGAACGCTTTGAAAATTAACATTTTCCGAGAAGTAGGTTTCATGATATAGTGTCCGTTTAGTTTCGATCTGCGAACGCTGCACAGGCGTATTTCTAAAAATATGTGGGAGCCGCTAAAATCTGGAAAATATTGTGATCATCTTGCAACGAATCCTGTTCCAAAAATTCGAAATTTTATTCATGTTTTATCGTTCTACAAACTTTTATATTTGTAAAAAAATATGACCTCTATCCCCTGGACACAAAATCACAAAATAATTCCCTTTTTCATGTCTTTGTTTTCCGCACTAAATATTTACGTACTCTGAATAGCTTGGTTCACAAGAATTTTCACTATAATTGTGAAATTTTCTCCGTGTTCTTAAACTGACTCATTTTGCATTTAAATCATACCTATCCTCGAAAATCCTTTGTCAAATATGTTTCTCAAGTACGCACCAGCGGAGGCTGCATGAATCATCTATGCCGAATGCTTGATCAAATGAAATTACTGGTTGGTCAGACCATACTTTTATATTAAAGTCTGGATGTGGCCACTCATAATCGAAAGAACTTCATAATATTTATATTTCTTTGTGTATGTGATAATATTTATTACAGTGAAAACTGAAGGATTGGGTGGTGTACAAATTGTTAACGTGGCAAATTGTGGCCTCCCGCAGACAAAACGAAATTATTTTTAAATGTTGATCGTTGTGCTTTTTTTTACAAATCATTATCTTGTCACCCATAATTTAAATAGCACCAAATTATGACAAAATATTATTGCTATTCTGGCACTTCCTTTGTTTGACATCATGGTTTTCAAAAAGTGCTTATGAGGCCATATTTTTATATGTATGATCCATCTATGAACCATCCTTGACCGAATATTGTGGTTGTACGCTATGGTAATAGCAGTCAGTTTTAATTCTTTCCTATGTAAAGAATACTATCATCCCTATCTGAAAAAATACTTTTAAAACATTTTTTGTTAAGTATGTGTCACTGATTGATCGCGTCGATGCTGTGACTCAACATTGAAGATAGAAAACTAGTTCTTTACAAGCCCGGTGAACGAGTAGTTGAAATTTTAGCAAGGCAGTTTAGTGTTCTGAATCCCCCATGTCCATGCGATTTTGGCAAGATCGCACTTATACTTTCTTTCTTAGTATTCTTTGACTTCTCTATATTCGCTAATCATTAGATACGATTCTATGACACATTGTCATCGCATGCCAGCTGAAAGTTGTTTAACAATGCATAGCAATTTGTTTCGATGTATTCCCATTCGACGTAAATGGGTTGCGAAAATATTCAGATTTTGCCAATAATATCTTTTATATCATGCGCTTAGTTTAGGGGATGTGGACTAGCTGCTTGTCCTACTTATGCTTCCTCAATGTCTTTGTGTTAGCGGATCTCTCACGGAACTGTTCTAAGTTATGTCCGTGATGTTGCAATTAAGTTTCTTTCTATCAAACCTTCCCCATCCAATCGGAAATTTACTACCACCAAGCCTGTGCCACAGATGGCCCGTGCCTTGGCGGCGCGATTGAACTCTTCGAACAAACGATTGAACTCTTTCTTGTGCTGCTTGAAAATTCCCTTGTCAATTTTTCTAGTCCTGAGTTTTACCAGCGGGGTCAGAGCTGTGATCATAGATTATTCTAAAAATAGCGAACCGGCATCAAATGTTGCGCTAGTGAAGCTTGCGACGCTGTTAAGAAATTTGGTTAATTTGACAATGGCATTTCCAGTTTCGTGTTAAATTGTCGCTGAATAAGGATATGATATGACGTGGAGCTGAGTAGGGGTGGCCAAAATTGAATATCTTTTCATTTCAGGTTCGAATCGAAGGAAGTTCTCAATCTAACCGAATATTAGAATTAAAATTATTAATATATTAACTTGTCGTAATGTAGTCGTCGTCAGATGCTCATGTACTCTTACGAGTAAAAAATAAACGCTTTTTAAACATTTACCGATTGTCTTTGTGATACAAAGGGATTATTGTATTCTTGCTTGGTTTAAACGCTAACTCATAATAAGCATAGCCTTCAGGATCGCGGCGCGTGTTAGTGATTCATCCATCCCGAGGCATGAAAGTTCCCCGGTATATTTTCTTGAATGTACGTACTTGATCTCCTTTAAACTCAAAAAAGACATCGTTACAACTGGTAGCGTAATTCTATGATAGAGAATCCGGTCCCGTTTCCGGTAGCTGTTTAAAATGACTGGAAGGCTTTATAGTATCTATGGGACCTATTTTCTCGTAGATTATTCCTTTTTTTAAATCTATATCCGCTAATTTGGCATGGAGAATTTACCGATTAGTGAGTGAAGGGAAATTTGCAATTATCCCAACAAGTTAGATTTAATTTGAATTTTCATGAAAAAAAGTGATTTTAACAATTAAAATCACAGATGGACCGTGTCTATGCGACGAGATCAATCAGTGACTCACGATTGATAAAACAATTATTTGCTTTTTGAAATACTCTGACTACCTGAAAGGTTCATCGAAATTGAAATTACCAATTTAGTGACGAAGTAAATTCTTGCTTTTTGGAATCTTCTGATTAAGTTGGGAGAAAATTTACATCGCCGCCGCAAAGTTCTATTAAATTTAATTTAAATATTCATACGCAATAAGAAATTTGACTAGTATACTCCACAGATGGACGACGCCTAAGCCATCCGCCAGGATCTCACGCATTGCCGGAAACGGATGCTTGCCATTTGGAAGATTCTGACTACTCATTCGAATTGAAATATGGTGTAGTTGATTCCTTCTAGTTTGAATGGCGGTAGCGTTTTTATGCCCTTGTGCAAACAGCTATAGATTCTAAGCTTCTGATTACAATTTATTCTTGGAATTATTTCAGGATTTTAGGAAAAGCACATTTTTTGCTAAATTCACGTCGTGAAAAATTTTAATCACCCAATTGGTCAATGGTGCTCAAAGCATAAGTTTGATTATCTGGTATTTTGGAACCTCTTTCTGTGGGCCAGTTGGATTTTGAATATCATTTAAACTAGATTTTTTCAAGTTCCATCATCCTTAAAGGGGTCAGGTTATGCACCCTCAAATTTCACACGATGGATTTGTTTTCATAAAAATATGTACAATAAAAACAGGGACAAAATGAATATAAAATGCCATTTATCATTTCCGTTCTTAATCTTAAACGAAAATATGATGTTATGCTTGACAGCTAACCCGTTATCATCTAAAAGTTCGAGTTGCCCCCCCCCCCCCCCCCCCCCCCCCCCTTGTATATGACATTGACATAATCTTGGTTGTACATGTAATGTCGAGGTATAAGACACTGGTTTCTTATTTCTTAATAGGACGGCTAATATTTTATTTTTGAATCGAGACAACATTCTCGGTTTCAAGAATGCGGCCGAATTCCTTTTAAATGCTCATACAATATAAGTCAATATAAGTGGGGTTTTCCATATAGGTATGATGATAATGAAGTAAATATTAAAGTTGTGTATCTTCGTCTATGCGTTTGTGTACCTTACATATTCGTTGTTTGGATGATTCACTTCTGGGTAATCATGTATTTAGTATTTTCGTTCAGTAATGGAAATTTGAATATAAGTATTTTTAATACTTTGTAGGGGATTACTATTGACTCATGCTTGAAAGTAGGAAATATTTCATTGTGATATACTGTATTGTACCACAACACTTTGCAATATCCGAAGAATTCGACTTTCAGTTCCCTTTGCTCTCTTGTCATGCAAAGTTCAAAAAATACATTACCCAACCAGAAAAAATTTATCCACATAAGTTTAGGTTAATAGGTTTGAGTCGCTTATTGATCGCACCGTCAAAGCTCAGTCAGTCCAACTATGACCCATGCTTGACAAATTTCATTTTTCGCTTGAAAAATAATGTACGTTATGATATGAAGCGTGGAAGCTAAATTTGAATTGTATATAAAATGGATAACGATGTTGTTCTGCTGCCTTTTATTTACAATATACAAAAATTCGCTTGGTGGGTCGCACGCGAGTGGTAAACTCGGCAGCGGTTGTTGCTTACTTACCGCACATTTTACAGAAGTTGGTTAAATATATAATCTTAAGTTATAACCGTGCAGCCGATCCAGCTTAAAAAATTAGTATACTATCCAAGTATGTTCCAATCAGAAATTTCATTTTGTCAAGCCTAATGATGATTGGGATCTTCTTCATTACCTATTATATCGGCAAGCCTCCCTTGGTATGGGAGGACATGTAAAACTTCCTTTGGTTACTCCCGCCAAGCTGGAATGGTTGGACCACTTGGATGACCACTCTTCCGTTTGGCTTACTGGACCTATCCCTATATTGATGTGCTGCAACCGGAAATATAAAGATTAAAAAGAGTAAAAAAAATGTAATGAGTTGAAAGAGTATAAACCTTTCCTTATAAGAGATGTTCCGCAATCAAAAATATCTTGTTTGTGTGCATTCGACTCATTTGAATGATTGAGATTGTGAAATTGAGTCATGTTTTTTTTTGGGGGATTTGATTTGTTTTATTAAAATTGATTTTTGGCGGGTTTCTGGAACATAATACACGCATTTGTATTTTAAGGTGTATTTTGATAGGCAGCGGCTTTCCGGCACTGACAAAAAATCGTAGCAGCAAAAGACATGTTAATGAACGAAAGTTGAAAAAAAGTTCTGCCGCAAAATTTCTTTCATTTTGGACAATCTGGTGATTATTTTAACGTATGAAAAATCGGTCTACGATGACGAGACATTAATCATAGTCCACCGTCCACCCAACCGTAAAAAATAATTTCAAATATTTGTTCCCGAATTTCTTCTTCTTATATTATTTTTCCAGCTGTTTTTGGTACTAGATTCAATCGGTATTGTTACTATTTTTACATCCATGCGGTAATCTTTTTAATTGGTGACAAATCTCTTTGTGCTCTTCTTGTCGTCCCTAGCATACCCAGTTTTTGGGGACGGCCCCGGTGCCTTTTTAATAAACAAAATCGACCGTCTTATTATGCCACGTCTTATTGCCAATAGCAAATAAACTATTACCAATTCACTTTTAATTGTGAAACAACTATACAGACAGATAGATAATGTAATCGCGTTCAATTTTTGAATTATTTCCTGAATGACGTTTTACAAAGTAATCCGTCGACCACGCTTATTGGTTCGAATCGATATGCAGGCTTCGCTCAGTCGGGGAAAAGTTGAAGAGAGTTATAAATGTTGCACCATAGGACGTCATTGCACTGAAAGGAACGTACTTCATAGTTCTAATCCTAACGTCAATGCAGAGGTCGTTGCAGGAAGTTGCCCGATATTGCACACAATAATAGTTGGTGTCCTAGCCATAATATGTAAATTATAAAAAAATGTTTGTGTAGTGCTTGCTGCAGTACCGGTCGTTAGCATAATTACACTATTCGAAGTCCCGGGATAAAATTTGATATAATCTGTATCTTTTTCAAATATTAACCTCTCATTTTATGCCAGCACTACATCGCCCAGTATAAAATTATATTTTGGCCAGCATAAGTCCACTAATGGACCCTTCCTTGGCAGCACGATCCATCAGTAACTCATACTTCGAAAAATTTACAAAACTGGGCATTTGTTCGTTTTTCTTCGCAGCGGAACTGATCTCTACGGGGGATAACGAGTGGAATTTAGTACATGTCCACTTTCTGAAATACGCTCCCGAACAGTCATATCCCGACTTCTGATGTAGTGGAATGACAGTATCGAAATCAAAGGCTTTATTCAAATGCATGGTTAATCGGACGATGTATTCCCTAATTTGAATATTTTCGATTATACTATTTCGTTTTGCCTATCGTAGGCCACTGATAGACCCCTCCTGTTCACGCAATATGCGTAAAAAACCGTGTCAGCATGATTGGAATCCAGCAATTAGTAATATGCCTAACCAAATTTTCATTATACCAGACAGGAGCCACAGGTGAACTGCGCCTCAGAGCCATACTTAAACCATGCCTTTGGCAAAAACGCCCGATTGACCATACTTATTTGTAGAATGGAAATCATCAATATTCTAGTATGACAATACCGAACCCAGATCATTGTATTGGCTACTTTATGTCAGTACGATTTTCTCTTGTGTTTTGATGTTAGTCGGTGCTACTCAATATTCATCCGCCAGTGACCAACACTCATCAACATATATTTTGCCATTTTCAGTGCGGTTTCCCGAAAGAATGGTATCTTGTTATATGTTACTTATGAATTCGGATCATCGTGGGTTGATATTCCGAAATATCTATCTACTATCTCTATCACACGACCTTGTTTTTAGTTGTTGGTCATGTCATTTTGTTGTTGATTTAATACTTAATGGAAATTAAAAATTATTCAATAGCATTGATGATGAGTTATAGCATGGACTCATCGTCTGGGTTTTACATGATGTAATTGTCGCTGTCCATACTTGTCTGTAGAATTTGTCAGCCTTAATTCGTCATTTTCAGTGACGAACACTTTTTAATGCCGCAAGATCCATTTGATTTTTAGGCCACGTCTCTTTCTTAATGAATATAAGAATCTGAAATAGGTTTGTAGTTGTTGTAACGTATGTAGTTTTCAAGTTTAATGGCTAGATAATCGGTGTATTGAATTGCAAATTCAATGTATGTGACTGGAGTAATTTGAAATTGTTGGGTCGTACGTGATGCTGAACTAAACCGAACTATACGAAATTTTAATCTGATTCGGACATTTTTTCGAATCTGATCGAATAAATTAATTCAACGAAAATATCAAAAACTATTGCAAATTGTTTCCTGAAAGTTTATAGTTAAAATAGTATTAAGAGCAATATATTTTCAACCCACATGTCTTGAGGAAAAAGTTTTGTTCCTGTGAACGATTCACAATTAATTCGAATAATTCGTGCTTCGAATCGAGACGAATCACCGAATCTAATTTGCCCGCCCTAGTTGTATGTAATCCGGGGCCGGTAGTCGCCGTTAACAATATTTGGGAAACGAGCCTGCCTTAATCAGTATTCAAGAATATTTGTGTATCTAGATTAGGAAACCCCTAGCTATTGATGTCACTGGAATGTAGCGTGGCATCGTTTCGCTTTCAACTTGTGAACGTAAACCATACATAAGCTTAGTCGTCCTGTCGAGACGACGCGAGAGTGATATCCCGGAAAGTAATTTCGACCTTTGGAATCGACAGCCTAACAACGTAGCCGTTGTGACATTTTTGTCGGTGGCTTTTAAGTGGTAGTTTTTACCCTTCGGAAATTTAAGTCATGGTCTGTCAGGTATTCTAACCGAGAGGACTGTTTTTGTTGGTCGAATTGTTTGTTTGGGTTCAGTAAAGATGTTCTTTTAGTAAAGCCAATATCGAATATTTATTTAGCTTTATTGATCAAATCCACAGTATAGTAGAAAAATATGCCTTCCCAGAGAAGATGTTAAATACATCACAATCATGGAATTGAATCTTGATACCAAAATTGAAGTGGATCATTTAAACAAACAATTTTTTTGTAGTAATCGCATCAAATTTAATTATATTTTTTAAAAAATTCATGCATTTCCGATTTCTTAGATGCTGATTTATCCGAATCTGTCATGATTTTATTCTCTGTTGTAACCTGGTCCCGACGGTCTCACCCAATCGCGAATCTATTTTTTTATTTTTTTTAAATCCATTCAATATTCATTTTCGACAACAACCCCATCAAATTCACTTGTACTCTGCTTTGATCTCGGTAGACATAAGGTTCTCATGTTGCACCATTGCACTCGATTGTTCGCTGCCACACGGCGTACTCGACGGGAAAGAAGTTGTGCTTTGATCACTCATCACCCGTGCGATTTTTCATAGGGTCATGCTTGACAAATATTGACATTACAACATTTTTCCAGTTATGTTGATACAACGAGTCAATTTTATTATTTTCGCAAATAATTTTATTATAAAAAAAATAGTGTGAAAGTACACACTTATGTGGGTTATTCTGGAAAATTAAGATGCTGAGAGTTGTCTTGAATCATCGATGATCTGTAGAGCCGAATGTACATTAAATCACACTTGATATCATTCAATGCTTTTCAATGATCGGGGCTGGTAATGCTTGGTTTATAGGTAATTCAGCTCAATATTATCGTTTTAATCCCTTTTTCGACATCTTTTCAATGTTTTTAATATTTCGATAATATTGACCTCGAATTATACATGTTTCAGGCTTGGCGATTAGTTAAATAATCATGTTGAACCTGGGTTAGGGTCACGCCGCAGTTCACAAAATGGCTACTGTAGAACCGTACCGTTGTTTGATTGAAAATCATTTATCTCAATAATTTTGTTATTTAATCGAGGCAAATCTCTTTATATCAAATAAAGTAAAACAAACAATGGCCGCCACGAAATTGAGAACTCGTTTCTATAATTATTATATTGTAATATATTTAAAAAGAGGAACAAAACACAGATCGATAAACATGTTTATGCGACATCAGGCGAGTCCAGACTTGCCTCTTCGGCCTAAATCGGGATACACTTGTGATAGGTTTTCCCATCAGGGGTTCGGGTTGGTTGCAGGTGCAATCCCGCATTTTGATTGCGGTTTCATATCAGACGTACTCGATCAGTTTTGTTGAGTAAATTGAGTTTTACAAAGTATGGACCATTGATGGATTGCGCATCATATGCGCAATCCATCTATGGCGCATACTTGGTCGTTCAACTGTGGTCCGTTTATATTTATTCAAGGCTGGTAAGTTGTGATTACGGTTGAAGTTTTTGTATGATGTCGAATTTTGTCGCTACTGTATTTTGTGGTAATGTTGCATATGTATTGTTTCCTTAGGTTAGGCTTCTTAGACGTTGTTGTTAAGTGTAGTCGTTGCAGTTTGGACCTCAAACAAAACAAAATAAGGAAGTTAGCTTGCAGTGCGATACAGCTTGGGGGAATAGGAATTGGGTTTCTTCCTATACAATACAACTATATGTAAATGTGAGAATGGAGAGACGAAGGTGACATTCCTGTGCGCGCGTGAGGTGGGATTTATAAATTTTCCGTTCCTGGCAACGAGATTTTTTCTTCTATTCTATTGTTTGTCTAATTATACATTGTTTGGTTATATCACTTGGCATGTGGATGTAAATTTGGCACCCACGCGAACTTATTTTCACTCTTATGCACTTATATGGAATGCTTTTAGTATATTCATTGTTGTTGTGAATAATTGTCCCAAATCCCAATTATTATGTTTAGCAAAACAAATAAGTATATTGACCACGTTTATCTAGTTCTGAATTTTGCGGAGACACTGAACAGAACAAACGATTCTAGATTTTAAATGTTTACCGTATGGAATACGCGCGACAAGCGCGTGATTTGACCCCGTGACCAGACCGCGACGTCGGACGTAAATATTACGTAATGCGTTTTACAGACGACAATGTCGCTCTGGTAATATGTGTTTGTCATAATCTTGAAACGTATTAATTGAAAATGAGACTCGTGTTAAAAATGGAACGCCTCGATTAGGGATGAATTTAATCCAGTTCGTAAATTTTGGTCTTGACATATTTTGTCAATCATGCGTTACTGATGGATCGCGCCATTGACGATCTGTGACTCAAGCTTGGCGAAAAAAATTTCAGATTCAGAATATTCGGATACATGCTCGATTCGAGTGATTGCTCATTTCTACGATTCGGTATGATTCGACGAAAGTTTCAGAACGTATTCGAAGTTTGAAGGACTTTTATAGATAGTAAAATAGATCATCTCTTAATTTCGGAATCGATTTCAATACTTTTTCGAATCACAGGAAAACACAGAAAATTGTGAGATACATCAAATCTATTTTCTGAAAGTTTTCATATTTCTGATTCGGATTATTCCGAATCGCTGAAAACAAATGGAATAATTTATGAATTCGCAAATCAGGAATCAAATCGAATATTTTAAGCGGTCCTACTTATTAGTGAAAAAAGTAGCCAACAGGTATCGGTCATGTTGATTTTCCAGCGCGTTGGGTAACGGCCTGCGACAATGTTATTGTTATATTTACCTCGTGCCAATTAACGTTTCTATTGACGACCATATTGTTAGAACGACGTCCATTGCTATTTTTAATGTCGTCTCTCTTTGATTACACCCGTTTTAGAATTGGGACGGATAAGTGCTCCCATTGAGGATTATTTTTACCTGATTTCTTTTTCTTGTGGAGTCGAATTACGAATAGGAACACTGATAATTAAAGTCACGCGTATATTGAAAAGGGAGGGCGTTGAGACCGAAGTTGATTTTTTTTGGGCCAAGCATGAGACACTGACGATTGTGGAGTAATGCAAGCTCCACCAATTTCCCATTGTTGGCGAGCTCCGATTTCAGGAGCTATACTGGAAGGGCGTGTCTTTGATGGTATACGGTCTAATTGTCAATCCATCTTAAACTCTTTGTATTGGTGAGCATGGGCCACTGATGGACCGCGCCAAGGCGCGATCTATCAGTGGCCCACACTCAACATTATAATAATTGGATCAAATTGTGTTTGACTTGTTGTGTCGAATATTAATTCTTTTTCGCTTGTTGTTATTGTGCACTGGATGTATTTTTATCATTGGTGCAATAGGTCGAATCTGAAATAGTTCCTTATTTGGCGTAAACTTATATGACAAATATGACGTCATGAATTTACACCTTTTGTTGTAATTGTAATACTGGAGTGTGGGAAGTACTCCAGAATCGCCCTTTTTAAAATTTTATGTAGGTTATGTGGTATTTACCACATTCATTATGCACACAGGCGATCATTTTTATTTAGCTCCATCAATTTTTAGGAAACTTATCTGTTTGGTATTTTGATATATGACCACAATTCAACTTGCTTCTATTTTACCTTCATTCATGCCTTGAAATTTCAATTAAAAAATATTGTATTTTTTTCCTAAGTTCGAGCGTGAGCAACATAAGTCACACCATATGTGGAACACTTTCATACCAGTATGTTGCTTATTTAAATAACACACCAGGTACAAAACCAACAAAATCTCTCAAAATTCTTATTCACGTTTGATTCTCATTTTAATGTTTGTCTTCTCTGTTTTGCCTTTTTTTGTATAATTGATCTTGTCTTCTTATCTTTATCAAGCATTTTAGAATATAAATATACATCACCGTAGTGTAGCAAGGATCATTTTGTATCGTTTCAGCTCGCTACCAAACTCGTTGAAGGGTGTGGACAGCAAGAAAGCAGCGTCTCCTGTCTCCCATACTCGTGCTGTTTCCGATCCTGTGGCAGTTAGCTTAGACGTTACAGGGAGACACAAATTTTCATCTTCAAGCAAGGACAATAAAGAAAAGGATAAAGAGAAGAAGAAATTTTGGAAAAGAAAGAAAAGGTATCTTATTTCAGCTTATGGTAGCTTTTTAAATTCCTGAAATTTAATTGCTGATATTTGACCATATTTTGCCCATTTTGTAGCAAAACCATGATTTATTTTATATTTTACAGCATAAAATGATTATATCATGATTTCACTGCAAAATTTGTCAAACAAATCGATTTTTTTGTAATAATATCATGAGCCTAGTTGCCCAGACTGAGAATTTTTTTCAGAAGAGGTTTCAATAATTATCGTTTCAGGCCGTCTGCCCCTACTGGATATTTGATTTTGTTAAATATGGTGTGATCCATCAGTAGCCCATACTTAAACTAAACACAATTAATTGGTGAAGATTTTTTGATGGGTAATTTTTTCAGAAAAAATTTATATTCAGAAAAACATAAGCTTTGATATATTTGACATATTTTTTGGGCGAATATTTTTTTGTCATAATAATAATAGATTTGGTCCGAAAGAGGATTTTCATCTATAAAAAATCTAAATGTGATGAAATATTGCTATATTTTGGGTATTTTTATTGATATATCAATCAGATATTTTAATTGTCAAGTATGTGCCACGGATGAGCCGCACCTTGACAGAAATTTTTCTAATAATTACAATATGACAACGAACACAAAAATTTTGCACATTACTGTGTTTTGCTGTGCTTGAATGCACGTAACCATTGTGTATTTGCTCGCCAGTGTTCACTCTTTTGTTTACATTTCCTTCAATGACAAAGAAGCGTCAACTATACCCATGTTTGTTTTTGTTGGTGAACACTCCTCCCTCTGAAGCTAAAGACTATGTTCTTTTGATATTCAGCCAAGCGTAGACTATGGATATACCATGCTAAAGAAGCACATGCTGAGCCAGATTTATGCCAGACCCGCCCCAATGACCTAGTTCTGTAGCAATAATAGGGCCCTATGGATAACATGTTTCGATGATTGAAAATCATATTTTCATAAGTTAAATATTATTTTATAGATATAACCACCTACTTGCTTACATAGGTGTGTATTAAGAACCTTTAATTATGTTCAAAACACATGGTATTAGGGACACGGGAACATGTTTTGAGGCGTGACTACCTTATTATCCATATTATAATGGTCTAAATAAACTTTCGCTACATGCGCATCGACCAACTTATTGTAGGTCCATGCAACATATTCCCTTGTGCTGTAAGAGGTGACTAAGTGGAAACAAAGAAGTGGTAGATGGTTTCAGAATTAGCCAGGGCAGATATCACTCACTGCACTTTATTCAAGCTGTTTAGTTCTGGCTTGATATTTTTCACTTGGAGTGCAGTGGCCGGTATTGCAGTTTGTGATACCTTTTGTCAGATAAGTGGCTGTTAGTTGATTCCATTTAGACTTTTTCTGGTTTGCTGAAATTTAATAAAAAAAACAGTACTTATGTCTTCTATTTTGGTTTGATCTTGAAACACAAATGGACGAGGCCTGAACAATGCAGGCTTTATTTATTTATCAATTCAATAGAACTTGATTTAATTTGAACCCTTGATGAAAGAGTTTACATCCTACTTTCTTTCCTATTACTCAGGAAGAAGGATGCTCACAGGTCAAAAGAAGATACAAACGAACAAGTTGGCACTTCGTAAGTATAAATTGAACAATATTGTCACTTATATCACAAGTCATGCTTTATCTAGCATGGTCCGATGTCAAATTTTAAAGGTAAATTTGTCATCGGACCATGCATGATTGAGCATGTTTGTTGAATATACTTGGATAATTTTTTCAACTATAAATATAATAGTCGTGAATAATACACAAATTCTATTGAATAAGTAAGTGTTAATCGCATCGGGGAACCACGTAATCCATTGAATTACGAAGGCACGTTAACAATAACACGAAACTCAGCGTTAACTTTCCAGTGTTCGGCTGTGATGACAAGAAATTGTTTATTCAGCTTGTAGACATGTGTGTAATATATTTTGATTTGACTAACAAAATGTTTATAAATAATATTAAAATTGCTTTTATTATGGTACAGTTCTGTTGTAATGTGTTTTTTGAATCACGATTAGTTCTACATGGATCCTTTCTAAGATGATCTAAATGTTCATAAAGAATGAAATTAGGTGAAGTGAATGGATGAGGCCTTTTCAAGAGAACTTTTCTCTGAGGAAGTTTTATGATGTGAATAAGATTTGTCCGCAACAATAATTTGAATTAATGTAACAGTTGCCGGGTCTTATGACTAATATTCTTGTTGTATTGTATTTCCGTACTGTTTCAAAATTATATTTGGGTGTTAATTATTTTTGCAGATATCAAAGCCAGAAATTGAGCAGAGAAGAGAGTACGACATCAAAACGGTGATTATATTTTTCAAATTTTTGAAGGATGTCTCGTAAAAATTATTTTCAACGCAGTTCAATATTATTCATACATATAAATTCAGTGTTTGGAATAGAAATTCTTTAATTACTCATTGTCTATAATATTTGAATGAATACTCACAAAATTTCTGTGCTTTCTTGATAAGCATAAAATAAAAACAGTTTTAAAATGATTTAAAAAATAATTTCTTAATATTTTTATTACATTTTGTCACTTGAGTAGCAAAATCATGATATTTGTCGCACTTCACAATGGTTATTTGGATCATTTGTTTTTCATTGACGGCTTGTTAACGATCATTTACTTATTGATTAGGTTGATTCGTTTACTTTTTTCATAATTTGTTTACACCTATCTTATTGTTTTGCGTTTGTTGTTGCTTACAGGAGAACTCCTTCCCCGCCTCAATCTCCTAAAAGAACACCAAAGCTTTTCCGGAAATTATCGAAAAAATGGAAGGTAAATGTATAACATTTTTGTTGACCTTCTGGTCTGGTACAGAAGGCTTGTGAGTGAATGAATTTATTCCTTTCTTTAATACATATACGAGTAGTAAAAATAAAATTGGAAAATAGAGAGAAGTACTTTACACTGTACAGTACCCTCTATTTCAAGCTCTATTAGAACCAGTTTGCGATGAAAATGTGTTAACCACTAGGAAGGTCATCCTGTCAAGTTTGTACTAGTCCCTGTTTTTAGTGTTGCAGTTAAATATTAAGTGCTCACTACTTCAATTTTTTGCAAATTTTCTTACCGCTTGTTAAAGGGAGGAAAAGCTGAAACCCCAACATCAAATTCTCTTACTCTAACTGAATCAAGTTCTTCTTCGAAAAGTACGAGCAGAAGCAAAAGCTTGGAATTTGATGCAATCAATAATGGAGTATCTCCGAATGGGTATGTTCCATATCTATTATTTGAAATTGATAAAAATGTTATTATTGGATGTAAACATGTACTAGGAAAAATTCTACTAGGTACTAAAAATTAGGTCAAAAATAGGTCATTTGTTGAAAAAGTTTTTATTTAAAAACATATAGGGAAAGATTAGGTTAAAAAACAATTGTATTTGTAAGTAGCAACCTTGGATAATGCGATTTTTGGTCTACTAAACCTGTCTCTGAGTTTGGATGGTGGCAAACCAGACTGGCAGCTACACCGCTACTCGTACATGGGTTCAGAAGAAACTTCAACGAATGGACAATATTCCAAGACATATATTTCCTGCTGGAAGATTAAAATGCCTTTTTTAACATCTGGAGCCAGATAACTGCACAAAAAGCTTCAAAATCATCAATACTGCTATGAAATAGCAGTGTTGATGGTTTTGAAGCTTTTTCATTACCAGAAGTAGATAATGACCCTTATTTTATTGAAATTCGCCTGAGCAAGGCCGGAGGCAGAGCCTAAAAGGAACCAACTAACGGCCTCCTAATAGCAGAGAGCTACCAAGGAAAACAAGATTTTCTCAGCCTGCATCAACTATATTCAACGAACAGGGTTCAAACATGAATTTGTTATCTTAAACAACATGTTACGCTCCATTACCATTACTTAAATAAAGTCGATTAAGAAATTTTTATCTATTATTTTCAGCGATTCAAAATCCAACAGTCTTCCAATGGAAGTTACTTTATCAACAAAGCCATCGAGCGAGATAAAGTATAAAGCCGAAAGGTAAATACTTCAATGTTTTTTTTTTTAATGCTTTTGCAATTAAAATAGAAGCATTGAAATTGGAACAAGATACTTTTGTCGCCTTATCTTTATCATATCTTATAGTCAAGTAAGGCTTTAAACAAAATCAATCTAAGAAATATTAAGTTTAAACGAAGTTTTGTTTCAAAATCTTACACACTGGTTATATTGCCTGTTGTGCAAAATCAGGATTCATGTCGCATTTTATATATGACATTTGGAATTTTCGAATCGGTAATTGATTTAGCAATGCTGTATTGAATTGTTCTTGTTCTGCATCAACACACGTTTGTTGGATTTTTTCAACCCTTGAAAACCCAAGTCTCCCCAGTGGGAAATATTATGAGCAGGTATGTTTTACCAACCATGAGTCACTGATCCGTGAATCAGGGGAGACAAAATAAAATTTTTGATTGTGTCTTGTGTGATTTATGTGGGTCCCGTGCTCGACCAGACATGCTCTGTCAAAAATTTGGTTAAACCTAAATTTTGTTCGCAGGTCACAAGGATCCACTCATGCTGATTCATTGAGTGCTTCAGGAAAAAAGACTCGTCGAAACTCTGAAGAAGTTTTGCAACCTCGTCCTGACTCATTAGATCTTCGGCCGAAGAAAAAATCGACTTTCAAAAGGATAAAAGATTTTTTTCTGGATTCCTCTTCGTCATCGTCGTCTGATGAAGACGAAAATCCAAGAAAACCATTGCATCCTGGTAAATCTTTGTGTTTTATATATTAAAATGTTCAAACAATAAATCTTGTCTATACATGAAGTGATTTATTAAAGATGAGCAGGGATAGCGCTACAAATATGGGCTAATCTGTGTGTCATATCTTTCAACAAAATTATATTTAAGGGTTTGCTTTGAACCTACTTTGAAATTTTTGCATCAGGATCAATCCGTATTTTAGTTTGTAAAATTTCACATTTATCGTATTTTTGTCGCATGAGTCAATTTGGAATTTTCAAAGACTACTTTCTTGCAAGGACTTAAGGAAAGGAGTTTTCATTTAAAAGGGAAGCTCTAATAACATTTCTTTTGCCGGTAGATTTTTCAGTACAGTTATTCCACAAGTTTTAAATGTATTGCTATTGCAACTCAGACCAAATGGCTAATATAGTTTTATCAAGCATGTGTCATGGATAACCAAATCTTGACGGCACGATCCATTTGTGACTCATACCATTTAGAAATGAGCATATTAAGGATGAAATTTTTCTTTTTATTTATTTCATTCGTTATTGAATTACAGAAATTGGGTAAACTTTAATTTGTTTTTGTGATCCAAATTTAAAGTTTTTTTTTTTGAAAGTGAAACATTGTGATGTTTTTTGTCTAATATTTTAACATTGGCGTCTTTGTCTGATGTCGCTTATTTTTACCTCAAAGTTTTCTCAATTGTCTCGTTCATAATTTGTACCATATTTGGAAATAATATTTCTTGTTAAGATAAGTGAAATAATTATTGGTCTCTCAACTCAAGTGTGTTTTTGCATGTCACAAGTATAACTAGAGAATTTAATGGCAACAGCTTCTGGAAAAATATTTATTAAAAATTTTCTACCTTTATCCATATACTTGTTTTGACATGAATGGGCCATAGATAAGTTACATTTGAGACATTATTTATCTGTGGCTCGTGTATGACAAGCAAATTTATTGTTAAATGCCACAGCCAAATTTGGTGTGCAATTATCTTCGCTTTGTAACAAGCATTTATATATACCTATATTCTATAGAATCACAAAGTCATCAGCAGACAGTAACTAGAGGACAATCCTTACAAGAAGTACCGAGGAGATCAGTGAAGCATTCAAATTCGGATAAGCCTTCTGTAAGTTGTTATTTGGTCAAAAAAGTTGTTACTATTTATGAAATGGCCAGGTTATTAGTCATTAATCATCTTCTCATAATATTGTTATGCTACAAGTTCGTGTAAAAGATTTGTAATATAAGAATTTTAGTTGAAATGTTGCTTGAAATTTTGCATACTTGAAATGGTGCTCTTTGGTGTCTACGGCTGTATATTCCAAAATAATCCTTGCATATGACCTGGTGGTTTGAGTCACCACTTGAGTGTCTTGTATTCTCATACCCAGCACTCCACCAAGAGCGTCTGTAACTTTGGTCAGGTTGCCCCGAGCAGTAATTTCTTGTCCTCGCAACAGCACTGACTCTGTTGAAATGTCCATTAGTATTAGATCTCACTCAAAGTTGATTCAACTCAAAATGAGCAAATGAATGAGGAGAATTATTTACTCTTTTATTCAGATTGATGATGTGAGAGATAGATATCAGCACAGATCAACAAAATCAATGAGTGACATAGATCCGCTCGACAAAAACTGCTCAGAAATTGGACTTCGGTTGAGAAGAGTGGCTGAACAATTAGTCATGCAGTGAGTATACTACACTATCACTACATTCTTTATAAAATAATGCATTCTGTATATAATGTCAACAAACCAAAAACTAGGACTGACATTACTGTCTTGATGAAGAGTATTCGCATCCTTTGACTATTCTAAAAATACTTGTTTTAATAAACATCTCAAATTATAGGGTGTGAAAAAGACATTAAGACGACCTTCGACTACCATTTTGTTCAGCATAAACTAGTCTCAGAATGTTATCTATTTTCATCTATGTCTAATACTCAAAAATATGTTTCCTTTTTCGGCTTTACGGTGGACATCTGCTTATCTTTCATTCTATGCCATTGTGAGGGTGTATTAGTTTATTCTATGCAAGGATGGTCGAGAAAGAATATAAACTACTAGACAAGATGTTGAGGAATCTTCCTTTACGCATGCACAAATTTATTTCTGTAACGTTTCGTCCGACCAAACTCAAGACTTCTCAGATACGCATTTTCAACAATATTGTTGAAAATGAATAACTGAGAAAGTCTGACTTCGATTTGACAAAATGTTACAGAAATAAATTCGTGTGTGTGTGGGAAGTATGTTTCAGCAGATTTTTTTCTGATGCAAGTAATTTGAAAAAAAAAAATTCTTAGCCTATCAAACTGATCATAACTTTCGTAACTGAAAATGGTATTGCCCAACCTGAATATCTGTTTATTTTTGTATTCTGCTATAATTGAAATATCTTAACAATAATAATCAAAAGCGACAAAAAAATTGTAAATACCAAAATATTTACCTATGGGTACTAATTATTTTCTAACTATGCTCCTATCCTAAGATATTTGTTGTCTATCTAAACTGCAATGTTTGTTTCACACCTCGCCTGAGAAACAAAAATTCCAATATCCAATCATACGTCCAATAGCCATTGGTCATTTCCTCATTGCCAGTTACAATAGCAATAATAATATTTGCCTACCGCAACGTCCAACTATGGTCAGCAAGAGATTTATTATTCACGGTCAATCGCCCCAAGAGGCTTAACAGAGCCGAGTACTGGTCAGCAACAATCGTTTGTTGACGGCGTTCTCTCTTGATTTGGTATTGATTTTTTTATTTAGCTTGTTTTGTGCATTGCTATATGCATGTCATTATATATTCGGATTTAAATATTATTATTTTTCATGACAAATAGTACTTTTCGTATTATTCTTTCTAATTTACATTTTATAACCGTGAAAATGCAACGTTTTCACATTTCTAAAAATATTCTATGATTTATGATCAAATTTCATGCTTCATTGTCCACTTGCTTTGATTGTAAAATCAAACATATTATACTCAATCGAATATTATGACATGACTTAACTGTGTCTTGTGGGAACAGATCATCTAGTGCCACGCTTGATGGGCTATATTTTCTGCATTATCTATTTCCAAAGGGTGTTTCTCTCTGCCTGGCACAGGCAACTTAATCTGTACGGTTCGTTAAGCAATAATTAAACAGCATAAATTATCTATCCCTCTTGGCAACAAAAAAGGAGAGAGAGTTTCTATGCGTAAACATTTCAATATTCAATATATAACAGCTGTTGATCATAAGCATATTTCTCTCTACTATAACACCGTACACCTGAGCGCATTTGCAATTGTCTTGTTTACCATTTCGCGCCTTCATTAAAAATGTCCTCAGTCAATATGCATTGCAATGGACTAAGTAAGCACCAAATGACATTGTTTACCAAATTTTCAACAAATGTTTTTTTGTCACTTTTCTGAAACGAACTGAAAAAAGGTTGTTGTCTACATCACAGAATAGTATAAATAACCATTGGTCATCATTGCTGGCTATCATTCAAATAAAATACATCGAAGAATATATATTGAGAATTATATACTTGATAAAAGTAATGTTAGTTTAGTTAATTCTGAAGGTATTTGGGATATATTTATTGGTATATATATATATTTAAAGAAGATTTTTAATTTGATATGCTGTATTACACTACTGGTTGCTTCTGTTGTCACACCAGGTATATTATTTTGTTAAAGTCTATTTTAAACATTATTTTCTGTTGTTGTTTGAAATGCTGCCAGTATGTTGTTTTTCTTCCGCTCACCAAAATGTTCAAATGTCTTTCGTTGGGCGAAAAAGCTTCAACCATCAACACTGCTATTTCATTCATGATTTTAAGCCTGAGATCAGTTTTTTAGCTTTTTTTTATACACATTTGAATATGTTAATGTTACTTCATCGCAGTGGAAAGTTTTGTGTCAAAATTTGCAATATATGTTTTTTTTCTGATTTTGTAATTCACCCTTTTCTATTCAGTTACGGTGGGCCGACAGGAAGAACCCAAACGCCTGATTCGTATCATCTAGAAATGCATCGTGGGATGAGAAAAGGCAAGGTAAGATAGAATTCTTTTTTGTTCTTCTAATATTTTGATGAAGAAGGTAAAATACGTGAATTATGTGGAAAAAATTAAATTTTTCTGTGATTTTGATTCCTAGTTTGGATTTTTGTGAATATGATCATCTTTTTATCAGTGTCTCATACTTGACAAAATTTGCAAATTCAGCTGATATTCTACTACCAGTATACCGTTATATAAAACCGGTTTGAAAAAATTCGTTTTTTTGGCATCACAAATTAGTAGAATTTGTTTTATATTTTATGTGTTCTTCAATAAAAAGTTCGCAATAATAATTATTATGTTTTGTTTCAGAAAACTGATCAAATGAAGCAAGTTACTCGTGCAGCTACTCTTCCATCAGCTCCATCTGTGCAAAGTCATTCCATGAAAGCTTATTATAACATGAAGGAAAGATCAAAAAACATCAATAACTTATCATCAGATTCTCGAACACGTCGAATAACGAGAGACGAAATTGATCATAGACCTACTCAATCATTAGACTCTCCTCGCACTTATGGCGTTGAGGAACAACGAGGTTCAAGATGGTCCGACCGAATTGGGAAAGAAAAAAGTCCTCGATTTAAAGGGAGAGATATTGATGGTTCTCATACCAAAGAACCAGATTTGGTGCAGGTGCAAAATGTTCAAACTGAGTCAAGACGGGGAAAATCTCTCGACTCCCCTACCCCACTTGCTTCTAATGTATTTCCTCCTCCTGGGCGATCAAATGATCCTCATCATCATCATGATAGACATTCCCAAATGCAATCAGATGATTCAAAACGACCAGGAACATCACCTCATCGATCACTCCCACATGAACCTATCAGATCAGCATCTCCAAACTTACGAGCATCTCGACCAAATGGTCGAAATCGGGGACCTTCATTGGACCAAATTTCACGTGAATTGCCGCATATTCATCGACATATTGAACGCCATACAGACACTACAACCACTGTATCATCGCCAGGTTGCACTCGGCGAATTATTACGCATGTCGATGTTATTGAGGATATTGACACTGATGCTTTGCCGGATGGAGATAATGAAGATGGGGATGAAGGATTTGGTGCGGCTTTCCGTGACGTTGATGATGATAACGCTGCATATGATGAGACTGATGCATCTGACATCATCAGAGAACAACAAGAAACAACCACTGTGGTGAGTTATTCCTCCCTCAAGTGTGATTTTTGAGATTTGTTCCTAATTTTTCATTAAGTATTTGAATAAAGTCAGATATTTGAATTTGAAATTGGCCTTATTAAAAATTGATTTTGAAAATAAATTATTTTTTGTGCATATTTCGCTTGTTGCAAAAACATAAATAACGTAGAATCTCAAAATGGAAAACTTGGCATATATCATGATTTTGCTAAATTTAAACCCAATAAGAAAAAAATCATTTTGAGTTTATAAGCATATGCGGGAACCATTTTCATTTCTGATCTCAAATATAACACCGTACTTTCAGACTAACGAAGTTTCAAACTATTCTGCTCGTCCTCTGGTGAGACAGAGAGCGGCTACATCTCCTGATATTTATCCTCATCTATCTATTGATGATGAAGACGAGTTGGATGAATTTGATGAACCTGGTGCTGTTGGTGGAACGCAAGAGGAAGTGGATGTTGATGATTTAGTGTCGAGAATATCACAAGCTCTTCTTCAGAGAGCCGATCGAATAGAGGTAAAAATATTTGTAGTATTTAGCACAGAAAGTGTCCATGGATTTGCTCAATAGGTAAAATACAAACGATGTAATTTGCAGATGTTTTGACGTTGGTTGTTTGTACATTGTCCTCGCCTGTAAATTACACCATTTGTATTCCACCAGTTCATCTTCTATAGAACTATACGTCCACTTTGTTGCAACTACTCGCTATGTCTGAAATATGTTTGTAGAGCATGAGTCACTTATGGATCGCGTTGACGAGGTGTGGTTCATTTTATGGCTCATGCTTGAGCATACATAAGTCACCAATAAATTATGATGCCTTAGTATATAGCCTTGCTCAGGTTGATTTACTCAAGTGAGTGGTCATCAAAAATAGGATGCTGAATATTTATCAATATAATTTTTTCCTTTCAGGCTGATACGAGACAACTTGATGATCTAAATCTAATGTTGGGAAGATTGCCGTCAGATGTTGTAAAAGACGTTATGAATCGCGCGTTAACTAAATTTACTGCATCTGCTTCCAAACATTTCAGTCATCCGGAAACCATAGAGGTATGCATGTCTTTGTGTAATTGTTTGGTAGAGAGCAATGGCATAGTGGTTATCACATTGGTATTTCAGGTTAGATTTTCCGGGTTTAAGTCCCGGTAAGTCTGACTCGCCTTTAATCCCAACACTCAACCAGGGTGCATTAACATGTTTAGGCCCAACAGCACTCTCTCCCCTTGTTTGCCAATAACCGGTCACTGGTAAAGGGCATTGATTGAGTTGAGCCCCAATTTGAAAACTACTCCTCGATTTACAATACGGTAATCATTTATATAACATTTAGATTGCTATACTGTTGAACATGGCACAATTTTTTGGTCGAATATCAACTCAACCATCTTCATTCTTGAGTTTGGTCAAATCAATCATTACTCCTATGGTAGAGAGAATTGGGGGGTGGTCGGTAAGTTCGATTATACATTTTGAGTTATTTTTGTTTCATTTTCATTTTAAACTGAGATAATTTTTTTAATCAATATCAATCATTTTCAATCAGTTCTTTATATTGCATTTAAATTTAGACTGAAATACAAAATTTTTGTTGGTATAAAAAATCATTTTATATATATATATATATATATTTTTTTTTTGACATTCTTATTATTTTTCTTCAGATCGTTCAAAGCAGTCTCGATGAAACAGAAAAAGAAATTACTACCTTGGATAATGAAGGTAAATGAAAATCATGTTTTTTCAGTTATACTTGAATGTTTTATCATAATTAGAATTGTCCTCTCTCCTGCGAAGTCCTGGTTCACAATTATCTTTTGATAAGCTTGTGCCACTGATGGATCGCGTCGTTAAGGCACAGTCCATCTGTGGCTCATGCTCGAGAATTTTTGTATGTGTACATAATCTTGCTTCAGAGCCAAGAGAATTCCAATGAAAAAAATTTCAGAGTGTTAATTATTCAGATAATTCAAAATTGAATGATTGCTATCAAGTCCATATACATCACCTACTTTATTTTTAGGGGTGTAAAAATAGCTGCATCTATTTAATGTTTTATATATTTTTAGAAGAACCCGGTCCTAGTGGAACTGACAATCAACAGAAACGTAAAGGACGACGAAAAAGTGATACAGGTGATCCAGATGGGGATTTAGATTGAATTTGGAGAACTTTTATTTTGCTATAAGATGGACCGTGTTGACTTTGATTACTTGACATGACATGTTCAATATGGATTTTCTGATTTCATAAAGATATGGAAGAAAATTTTGCATATTCTGAGACATTGTCATCAAATGAAATTGACTGCATATGTGGACTCTTGCGACAAAAAGTTCATCTGCATTGCGATGGAGTATACCTTAGTCAAAGCATTAGATTTTTGATTTTTCGCATATTTGAAAATTTTGCAATCTCTTTTACTATGATTTCGAATTTTTTGTTTGCTTAATTTGATCGTTGCTATCTTCATTTTTATTATGGTTGTTGACTAAATTATTGATTCAAGTTTCGCCTTTTTATTTTTTTGTTCCTATTGTGGTAAACTCTGTTCCTTTTTTGAAATCCCTATTTTTTTTTTCATTTTGTATTTTGTGCTTTTTCCCTTTCTTTTCTTTTTCGTATTATTATTAAATTAATTTTTAGGATTTTTTCTTGATTTTAGCGAAAAATCAGAGTACTGCCAAATATATTATTATTTTTATTTTCTTTTTATATAATAATAATAATATATAAATAAGCTTTATTGTTCAATTGCTTTTAATATTACTGTTGCTTTCTATGTTTGTGATAATTTTTTTGCTATGGAAATGAATATATGATATATGTCACATCTGATCCGTTTTTTTAAAGGGTTGTTAAGTTTCATTTTTACTATAGTACGTCGATATAATAATGCAATTTCATAACATTGCATATTTTCTGCGGATGGAGGCCATTGATATCCAGATTTTATACCAGTGTGGATGTCGATGGCCTCCATTCGCAGAAAATATTCCAAAAGAAAAAATACTGAATGAAACGGGAAATTTTACAGAAGTCTTGATATTTTTTCTTTTATTTCATTCATTATCTACTTATGCGAAACCCTATTACCCGAGTTACTTAGATAAAAAGCTATTAATATCCTTATAACAATATATTTATGGCCTTGTGTCCCTTTTTAATGTCTCAACCTTCTGTCTTGGTGGTGGATATTTTCTTTGGGTTTCGGAGTATTTGTTATTTTGCTCGACAAAACTAATTTCAGCATATTTTTCGTGAAGGATGCCAATCTTTCGTATTCATTTAATTCTCACTGTCCATTGGTTAACTTAATAGTGCCTTATGTATTCCCAATGTATTCAAATTCTTTTTTTTTTGTATCTGGGCATTATTGCACCTTTGCGTTGATTGCATGTTCTTCAGGTTTGTTTTGAAGCAAGCGTTGAAACATTCAACCTACGCAATTGTGTGTCGTAGTCTCAAGTTACGAATGCATACCCAGTATGTGCCTTCAATGTCATGTATAGGATGGAATGTATTTTTCATAGCTTTAAAGTTATGGATGCATACCCAACATGCGCTTTCAATGTCATGTATAGGATGGAATGTATTTTTCATAGCTTTAAAGTTATGGATGCATACCCAGCATGTGCTTTCAATGTCATGTATAGGATGGAATGTATTTTTCATAGCTTTAAAGTTATGGATGCATACCCAACATGCGCTTTTCAATGTCATGTATAGGATGGAATGTATTTTTCATAGCTTTAAAGTTATGGATGCATACCCAACATGCGCTTTCAATGTCATGTATAGGATGGAATGTATTTTTCATAGCTTTAAAGTTATGGATGCATACCCAACATGCGCTTTCAATGTCATGTATAGGATGGAATGTATTTTTCATAGCTTTAAAGTTATGGATGCATACCCAGCATGTGCTTTCAATGTCATGTATAGGATGGAATGTATTTTTCATAGCTTTAAAGTTATGGATGCATATACTTATAAGCTCAACAATTAAATTTTAAAAATTCGTCTACGTTTTTGGGGGGTTTGGTTAGCTATCATGATCTAAGTCTCTTCTTATTTAATGTGTGTTTTATTTTTTTCATGGATGTCATAGCGTTGCCTCTAACTTCCAGATTCATTTATTTTAGAATCGATAGCAAATGCATTATTTCGAATTATTCTCTTTGAATATGATTGTACTTGAACAATTAATAAGATTGGTCAATATGTATATATTCTTATCCGAAATTTTCTTTTGTGAAGCATGAGCCACAGATGGACCGTGTCGAAGCGATCCATCAGTGACTCATACTTACCAAAAGATGTTAATAATAATATTTAGTAAGCGCGCATCCTTCTTAAGCTTGAGACATTGATGGATTGTGCCACCAAGGCACGATTCATCTGTGTTTCATGGTTGTCATAATTACTCTTTTATCAGGGATACAAAATTTAGTATTTGAATCGTTGGAATCGGACATTTATGTGAATTTATTCGAATCTCTATCTATAAATGGCCATTCGTATTAGTGAGTACATTAACATTTTTTCCTGTGATTCGCAATCCAATAAAGACGTGTGATTGTTACCCCCTTGAATTGTGCTTCTTACCAACCATGCACAATTATCTTTCAGTTACCTCTGCAGTCCTCTGCAGTCATCAATTGGTAACCTCCTGAGTAGGCCTATACATTGCTACATGCTAATAAAAGAAATCGACTGACCATCAAATTTCAGACATTCCCTGAATTCTTTTTATTTTTTAAAAAAGCGTTTTGTATCATTTCTTTTCAATATGTGATCTGATAAAATGTATGGGTTTTATCAATTTTGTTTGGAAAAAAGAAATCGACTGACAATCAAATTTCAGACATTCTCTGAATTCTTTTCTTTTTAAAAAGTGTTTTGTATCATTTCTTTTCAATATATGATCTGATAAAGTCGTATTGGTTTTATCGATTTCGTTTAGAAATTTTGAAAACAAACATGCTAAGTTGAGGTCAAATCAATTCCCAAAAATTAAAAATATTTTTAAAATATCATCTGTATTTCATATCTCAATTTACAATATTCCATTAACTGGAACAAATCACTGTCTTGTAATTATATCCACCAAGTTATATCCTGCCAAACATGGGCTCAAACATGAACCTTTCAGGCACGATCCTTTAATGATGCATTCTTGGTTTTTATGTTACTCCAAAGCAATTTGAAATAAAATGTCACATATTTCACTGTTTTTACCATCACTGTTTCGAGTGGACCGGCCTATCCAAACTCTTTATGTCGACAGCACCATTTAGAGATATGTGGTTATCCTAATTGGTATTTCATTTTGTCAAACATGGGTCACAGATGGACTGTTCCCCGATGCTGTGGTCCATCAGAAGCCCAGGTTTTTTCTGACCTTCTTTCCGAATGGGATTGTTATTATAAAGTTATACGTCCTGGGTTGAATGACTGGTGGACCAGACTTCATTTATTGACCTCCCCCTTCCAATATGTTGACCACTAGGCTGTCACTTCGAAAAAAAATCACAAAAATTCCTCTTGAACTCACAAATTCGCTGCTTCGATGGAGAATATTTTCTACAAAATAAAACTATTCTAGAAGTTTCGGATTTTGGTGCTCCCTATGATTTTTTCCACACATTTTTAGTGCGAAGAATAATTTTATTTTTGTGGGTTTTGTCGTCATATACGGATGTTCTGGATAAATATTTCATATTGTATTCATATCATTACTGTACCGGCATTTAATTTTTAATAACTCGCCATTTATGTCATATATCAGTATGTTATGAATAACCATGCACAGTCACGGTAGTCAAAACAGAATTAATACTCATTGGGAAATTACATTTTGCCCCGCTTGAGCCACCGATAGATTGCGCCTCGGCGCCGATTACTTCTCGACGGTTGAATAATTAATTATAGCCTAATTTACAAGATCTTGTCTTAAACTATGTTCACCCGTCAAAAAATATGTTATCCAGGCATCTTTTATAAGTAGGAGTCACTGATGGATCGCGCCCACAAAACGCGCTCCGTCTGTGGCTTATTCTTGATAAAATTGAATTTTTGACTCGTTTCTTTGATGCCAGATTGCACTTTGTAGTCACAAATAGGCGCTCAATTCAGAATGCAGAAAATATTCGGAAATATTTCTTTCAAGATGTATTGTAAATAGCAAAATATCCGATATTGGCCATCGCTGCGCCCTACCTAAATGTTAGGATCACTGATAGGTCAGCCGGGGCCCTATTCCTTTGCTTTTCTTTAAAAAATATTGATTTATCTAATATCTGTTATAATTCTAATAATGTTGAAAGAAAGTTCAAATTTGTTTTGTTGTTATTTTCCATAATCAATCCATCACTTGTATTCTGTGGCAATGGTTGTCCTTATAGTTTAGTTCAAGCGACGGTATCAAAAATTCACTGTATAAATATAATAATATTTCATTCAAACTTTGACCATATTTGCTCATTTTGCTGCAAATCATTCGATTAATTCAAGAATGATCGAAAGACGAAACTGCTGTTAATCAAAACCGGAGTACTTGACTATTCTTATAAGGACATTCCTACTGATGACGTCATCATTTGGATACCCTTTCACAGCACTGTGTTAGACTATGTACCTACCACTGGTCTTTAACATTTGTTTATACGAGTACGAGTATATAATAGAGTATGGTCCTCGTAAAGTTATCTTGCTATGAAATCAAGTATTCTCTTGGTCGTGTTTAAAAATTGAATTGGTTGTACGAATATGTGTAAACATGTGTTTTGCGCAAAGCTTTTCAAAAGCGTCAACTTTTTTGTTCCAAATGTGATTTTGGGTGAACAATAAGTACATGTATGTCTATTTTGTGCAAAATTTTTTGTTATTGTATACAACACATCTTATGTGCATTGGGAGATGAAAGGATTTGGAATTGGAGGTATGGCGGAAAGTTAGGGTATCAGTTTTAGAATTTTGATTCGAATCGTTGTTAATTTCAATCGATTCTAATCCAATAAAATACCAAATCCAATGAAATGTTTATCTACAGTTTGTTAGACTTCGAAAGCAAACATTTCACTGATTTTTTTCGGTTATTTTTTGCTATAACTTTTTCAATAACAATGAGCTTTTTCTGTCTTGTTCAGTGTCGCTCGAATTTTGACGACTAATGTGTTTTGTGAATTGGTTATGTGAACCAATATAGTATCTTTAACGGGCGAGTTGAAACTGGTAAGGTTTTCTAATGGAACTATAATCAAGGAGATTCGATTCAAATAAGATATGCGAAACATGCATTCTTACTGGATTGTTGATTGTTCTCGTTATCCCGTTTCCTCCTCGCATCTGGTAAATATGGAGAAAACGATGTAATATTTCCTGATTCAAAATTTCGTTTTGTAAAGCTCGAGTCTATGATGCCCTGCGCCTGTCGGCGCAATCCCTCTGACAATCTCTCACAAATGCATTTAACCGAAATTGAAAATACCTGGATTGTATTTTGTCGTCGAAATATAAAAACTTGACACTGCATTTTGAAAGATTGTTTTGTGCTCGATTCATTACTTATTTGAATAATATGTTCTTCGAATATCCGAATTCAATAGTCCAATCTTGGATACGTTAGGAAGATTCGAATACTTAAAAATCTATGATTTGGTCTGTTTCGACAAACGTTGTTTTGCCAAACATTTCGCTGGTTATAATGTGATTTCACGGATATGTCGAAACATTTTACCACGTTTGTTCAACTTCCATTTAAATTGAATCAGAATAAACCTAAGATTGATAGATTGATCCAAAAATCTTTATTCGTATTATTAAGTTTCTTTTTTGTCTGTCATTTATTTTCTGTGGAAATCAGTTATTCTAGAATCAACAATTCGATCCATTTAGAAAAGATTTAAATAAGATTAGATTTCGAAGAAATAAGCCATTTTTAATACTATAAATCCTCTCCACTAGGAAACCCAAAAAATTATAGATACGAATTTTTAATTCAAACTCCATGTCTGAAAATTAAAAGTTTCATACTTTAGCCACATGTATTTTGTCGCTAAAAATGAAAATTCCACATTATAATAGTCGATTCTCTGAGGGAGAAGAACATAATATTATTCGAATCAGTAATGAATCAAGCACAAAAATGTTAGTGTCGAGTTTTTCTTATATTTCGACCACAAAGTACAATCCAGCTATTTTCAATTTCGGTCAAATAAATTTGATGGAACTCGCATATAATTTGATTCTATTAAACCCGGCTGATTTGAATAGTTTGTTCGAATCAACGCATTGCCCTGCCCCCGCACGTTCTTCGGCACGTATATTGAATTGAAGACTTGTTTGTCAAACAAAGAAGTTAGTCATAGTAGCGGACGTCCCGAAATGGTCGGGATATTTAGGATAAAGTGAAATGCGATGTTGGGGCTACAATCTGGCTGCGCTTTTTTGATATCTGAATGTAAAGATTATGAAAATATAAAGTGAACAAGAATGCTCAAGAGGTTCAAGGTATATTACAATAAAAGTGTATATTTGTGGTACTTATCACCACTGGAAATACGTTTTGTGACATTTTACGTTACATGCGAAGATCGCTACATATATACATAAAAATACATATAGGAACGCAAAATACACTTTCGTCGCCTAGTACTATCGTGATTCGGAAGCACCCCTATGTCGTCACGCCATTAAATCTTGTGGCGTCACAGTGACAGCTGACAGCCTTCAACTGCCCTACATAGCATACTTACATCTTGAACGGATGTAAAATTTTACTGCTGCTCTTCTCAATGTAGCGGGCGCGGCTTGCGAGGTTTCCCTAATATAGTTATAAAAACGAGAATATTCATGACGTTTCCACATTCGAATCGATTCGAACCCTCGTATCCGAGATACGAATGGCAGCAAATGATCATTCTGGTTGGAAAAGTTGGCAAGCAACTATCTTATTTAGGAGGTACACTGATAGGAGACATCGGTGACTCATGCTTAGCAAAATAGAATTTCTGATTGAGGTTACACATAGGTATTTATTTAATATTAATATTGCAATCTTCACACGTGTTCAATGGAATCTTCTTTGTTTCAAGATTTAAGGATTATTGATGATAATACATTATACATTGGCTCTAATCTGCTAGTAATGACATGATTGATTAGTAGATTAGATTCTAACTAACCGTTCACACTGAATGACCGATGAATAGAAGGAACAGTTTGAATCTTGTGAAAAAGCGTTAGGAGAAAAACTAGGCTCCTGAGACGGGAAGTACGCACAACCAGAATAGTAGGGGATGAGATAGTTATATTGGTCATTAGAATATTTACGAGCGGTGTATCAGCCGGTAAAATAAACGTTTTAAGCTTGCTAATATCGATATATTGTATCGGTATCAGTTCATTTTGGTGTATTAGTACCGACAACAAAAGTACTATCGGTGTATTACTCAGACTCAGTCGTTCGCAATCTCACTGAAATAAAAAATCTCGACATACCTATACGAAAACAAAGTTGCTTTAAAAATTTTATGTCCTACAATTAACATGATAAATACTTATATCATAATCATTTATGTCATGTACAACTGTACATGAAATTGTACAACTGTACATGAAAGTATCGGTGTACAGAATTATTGTTGATTAGAAAAGATAACGAGGAGAACATGGTATAGTTCTCGAATGCTATAGTGAAATCATTTCAATTAAAATAAACATATTAGAATTATACGTGTATGATGTCTCTAATCGATCGAAAATTGGAAAAATTCTTTTAACTAAATAAAACAAGTGTTCTTTAAATTAACCGCTACACGAATCCTGACGAGACACCAGTCTCTTTGTCCGGTCCCAGTCGGAATAGATTTGTCAAAACCTCTTTTCTTAAGGATGTGTCACTGAGGTCCATCTGGGGCTCATGCTGGACAAAATAAAATTTCTGATTGTGGTACACCTTCGAAAGCGTTACCGTGGAATGAATACAGATCTAATACTGTTACGATGTGATGAAAGTTGGGTCCCTATATGGAACTCTTCGCTGTCTTTCTTCTGAAATGATACTTCATTTACAAGTCGCTCACTTGAGCGTATTATTTGGATGACATAGTATAGTTGATTGGGAAAAAAACTTCGAACTTTATATTTTTGTTTTTTATCCGGTAATATATTTGATAGGTTGGTTCTATCTTTCAATCCCAATTAGCTCCGAACTACTTTAAGATGTCAATAATACAAAATTTTTGCTTTGAATCTAGTTTTTAAGCATTGAATTTTTCAGCAGGCAAGCATACCCCCGCTTCAGGTTCAAAAAGGCGTGCAACGGAGACTCATTGAATATATATATATATATATATATATATATATCAATTTTAATTGAATGATTTAGTTTTTTAACTAAAATTTCGAGAGAAGTTAAATCTGCTTCCGCTTGCACAATGAATACTTACGAATACCTATCTCAGCTATCTACATGTTTATTTATAATAGCAAATATTTTTTACCAAAAATAACAGTTTTAAAATCTTTCGGTAATCATTTTCTATCGTTTTTTCTTCATATTTAGAAACTGCAATCGTCGAAAGAAATCTTGGAAGAAATCCTTCCAGCATTTAATTGTTCTTCTACTTTATACACTTTAGCCAGAAAAATGAATATTTCCCAAAACCATTGTTTTATTGAAAGTTTAAACGGAGATGGATCTAGCGGATCTCCAAAAATTCCTCTCTATTCATTTATTGCATGTTTTCTAGTGTTTCATGTTTATGTTGCAATCATGTTAACAATTCATTGCAAGAAAGTTGTTCGTGAGGCTAGAAATCCTGAACAAAATCGATACAAGTTATTGATGGTAATCGTGGTGACAATCACATCCATCCTTTCTGTCATCTCCTGCTTTGGTCACTTTGTAGTCGTTTTTGCTGGGGATTTTTGTCCTCTAGCGTGCGATGTCATCATGAGAACAATGAGTGCGCTAGGTATACTGATGATCTCTTCCATTTACACTCTGCTTTGGCTGAAACAAGTAGCATTATATTCGAATCCCACAATTACGGAAATGACTTAAAAATATACAAGGTACGCCAGCATTTGTGTCGGTGTTTTTATTGTTACAACACTCTTCACAGTACTCGTGCTTTACAACGCAACGCAGGGGCATTCAAGTATCAAGAATTTGGGATGTGTATCAGTCGAATCTGCGATGCCGAAATGGATCTTATGGTTAATACTAGGTTTTCTTTTTGCTGGCATGCGGTTTACTTTGCTGATTCTACTCATATATCCTTTAATAAAGTATCGGAGATTATCCAACTTGGGTGAGAGAAGATTTATTCAGTCTGCTATTAAAAGGGCGTTCTTTACAACTCTAACCTGTGTTGTTGCTGATATTATAGCTATGATAGCTCAAGCCTCTCTGACATCTTATGGAAATGTTGTAATCGATGTTTCTTTTCAAACAAGCATGGGAATCAACCTTGTGGCATCTATTGCATCATTCAAAAACTGGAGAGAAATGATTCTTCCTTTCAAAAGAACACATAGAGTACAACAGGAGCAAACCAGCAGATAAGATTGCATTTACGGCTTGCGTTATTGATCGATAGGGTTGGTATCCTTATGTCACCATGGATGCGGATATGTCAACCCTCATGACTATTGCTTGTCACCAGGGATGCGGATCTGTCACCATTCATGAGTATTCCTATGTCACCAGCATGCGGATATGTCACAACTCATGTGCATTGCTATGTCACCGGGGATGTGATTTGTCACAACTCTTGAGTATTGCTATATCACCTATGCTATATAGGGAAGTGATACCATATTTTTGCCGATAACTGCACTTTATAGAAAATCGATACCGATACTGCCGATAATAAAAATTGCCAATCGATTCTTCAAACTGAGTAGAAAATTGCAGATACCGATGCTGGCTAAACTTTGAACTGCCGATGCCAGTCGATACGGATACTTCAAAATGAGTCGATTCTACAGATATTCAAAATTACCGTATCCGACACTTTGCCGATAGACCCCAAAAGCCTTCAAATGTGAACTTCAAAGGTAAAATGCATTAGAATAAAGCGGCTCAATATTTCCCAACAAATTTAATACGACTTTGACGTCATCATTACTATATTATGCTAGGTTGTACTATATTGGAATGCCAGTTTGCGTCTTTTCGTGGCACATTTTACAATTTTCCATTTAAAGCGCGTCACAAAACTATTTTTTATTGAAAAATGAAAGGTTTGCAAACTGCAGTATTTTCCAAAAAATCGTGAACCAAACCCATAGACGTGTATGCCCATGTTGTGTTTTCTGAAATGATTTTTCAGATATCAGTCATCCGTTTAAAATATTCGCAGGTCGGAGGCATGTGCTATTTCACAACTAGAATATGAACGCAAATTGTTAAGGAAGTTTTTTTTTTTTTGCTTTTTAGTATATTTGATTGAATTCAGCACAGAGCCTCAAAAAATTCTCTTGGTTAGTTCTCAAGCGAAAGAAATTCATGAATGACAACAATTAGCAATCTTTTCACTATTTGACAAATAAAATGGTTGACTTTCTTTTATTCGGCACATTCTGTAAAGCATTGGCGATATCACTAACGTATTTAGAGAGGAAATTGGTGCAATGCCCGCCGATCGAAAAAAAAAACAGGAAGGCTTTTTCAGTGCTTTAAGAGGTAGAAAATTCCAAAATGTTTCGCGCTCCTCGAAGCATTGTAATTGTTCACCTTATTCAGCCAGTTTCAGGCCACGAAACCTAAAAACAACTGCGCCCCTGTCGCGAGCTATTTTGATGTGACATGTAACAAAAACGCAGTTTTTCCTAAGAACATTTGCCACCGGCGCTGAGAATTTTTATTCAAGAAGAAATCATAAATTCACTCAAGTACGGTCGATAGATTTCGTTGCTGCGGCTCCCCTACGGCCCATGCTTGACAGTGCACAAATCGTAATTGGTAGTTTCTGTCTCTCAAAATCACAGACATTTTATTTTCAAATATTGATACATTTTCTAATGTAGTTTGTCTAAGTAGAAATCATAAATTTACTCAAATGTGATTGACAGATTTTACTGCTGCGGTTCATCTGTGGCACCTCCTTGGTACGGCATAAATTCTAATTGATAGTTTCTGATTATTTAGTTGCGCTATACTTTAATGAAAATTCCTTTGCTACTGTATTGTGGATGTAACCTTTAAAATATATATGTCCGATTGCGTTCAAATATCCAATTTATACAAATGCTAAAAAGACGTGTTCTAATTATATTACTTTAAGACATATTATTATAATTACAAATGTACGCTTTCAGTAAAATCGGCAGCTGTGACATTACGAATGTTTTGCTAGTTTTGTAAGTTTGACTCGAAGTATTACAATTTTCAATATAGTGCAATTAATTTTTTTTTTGCAATTTTTTTAGATGCCATTCAAAAATATTGAGCGCATTCGGACAACACCCACTCTTATCCTAAATGTGATTGAAGTGGCTTCTGCTGTTTGCACGATAATTTTGCTTAAATATTCTCCGGTGTTAACGATATCTGTGAGTTAAGAGTGCAATTTATTACCGACGTTTTTTGCATACGATGGCATTTTTTGTTTTTGTAGAAAATATTAAAATATAGCTCAATATGCAACTTTCTTTCAAATACATTTTTCGTTTATATTTTCTGTAAAATAGGAATTTCAGAGTATTTATATGATTGTTTCTAGATGGGTGGGTGTATATTGCAAATACCTATTTTATGAAATCCTAAGGTTTTACTATTGTTTATTAAGTATAAACGTTAGAAAATCGCTGATATTTTGTTGGGACCATGTATATTTTGATATAATTTTAGGGGTTAATGTGAATACTGTATAAAGGAGCATTCTTTAAATCAGGCAGCTATAGGCCAATGAATATGACGTGTGAGAAATCTTACTTCCTTAGGAGGTTTCGAAAGGCGTTACGGAAAAAAACAATCATTTTCGATAAAAAAGCATTTTCTATTTCGACAAGAGTTAATACAAACTTATAAACTAGAGCAAGATTATATACAAATGTAAGCGCTCATTCCAATCGCCATCTTTGGTTTTCTCCAATTAAGCACAGCATTTTTACCTTTGATTATTTTTGAAAGCACTTCCGGTGAGTATCGGTAGGAAACGGCAATTTGGGGTATCGATGGTATCGGTATCAATTCAAAAAAGAAGTAGTAATTGTGTATCCCAAATATGTCAAGAGTTCATGTCAAGAGTTCTGACAAATCCACATCCCCGGTGACATAGAAATACTCATGAATTGTGACAAATCCGCATCCCCGGCAAGTCGACATAGGAATACTCATGAGTTGTGTTAAATCCGCATCCACGGTGAAAGAGGAACACTCGTGAGTTGTAACAAATCCCCATTCGCGGTGACATATCAATACGCATAAGTTGTGACATATCCGCATCCCTGGTGACATTTAGGAATACTCATGAATTGTGACAAATCCGAATCCCTGGTGACATAGGAATACTCATGAGTTGTGACGAATCAACATCCCCAGTGACATAGGAATACTCATGAATTGCGACAAATCCGAATCCCTGGTGACATAGGAATACTCATAAATGGTGACGAATCCACATCCTCCGTGACATGGCAATACTCGTGAGTTGTAACAAATCCGTATCACTGGTGACATATAGGAATACTCCTGAATTGTGACAAATCCGCATCCCTGGTGACTTATAAATACTCATGAGTTGTAACAAATCCGCATCCCCGGGGGCACAGGAATACTCACGAGTTGTGACAAATCTGCCTCCCCGGCGACATAGGAACACTGAATGTAACAAATCCGCATCCCCGGTGACACAGGAATACTCACGAGTTGTGACAAATCCGAATCTCTGATGACATAGGAATACTTATAAGTTGTGACAAATCCGCATCCCCGGTGACCTAGTAATACTCATGAGTTGTGACAAGTCTGCATCCCCGGTAGCACAGGAATACTCATAAGTTGTGACAAATCCGCACCCCCGGTGACATAGCAATACGAATGAGTTGTGACAAATCCGCATCCTCAGTGACACAGGAATACTAATGAGTTGTGACAAATCCGCATCCCCGGTGACACAGTATTACTCTTGAGTTGTGACAAGTCTTCATTCCCGGTGGCATAGGAATACTCATAAGTTGTGACAAATCCCCATCCCCGGTGACATGGCAATACGCATGAGTTGTGACATATCCGTATCCGTGGTGACATAGGAATACACATGAGTTGTGAAGAATCCACATCCCCAGTGTTGTGACAAATCCGTAACCCTGGTGACATATAGGAATACTCATGAGTATCCGCATCCCCAGTGGCATAGGAATACTCATGAGTTGTAACAAATCCGCATCCTCGGTGACACAGAATACTCACGAATTGTGACAAATCCTAATCCTCGGTGACATAGGAATACTCATGAGTTGTGACAAATCCGCATCCCCGACGACATAGAAATACTCATGAGTTGTGGCAATTCCGAATCCCTGATGACATAGGAACACTTATAAGTTGTGACAAATCCGCATCACCGGTGACATAGTAATACTCATGGGTTGTGACAAGTCTGCATCCCCGGTAGCATAGGAATACTCGTAAGTTGTGACAAATCCGTATCCCCAGTGACACAGGAATACTAATGAGTTGTGACAAATCCGTATCCCTGGTGACATATAGGAATAGTCATGAATTGTGACAAATCCCTGATGACTTAGTAATACTCATGAGTTCTGACAAATTCGCATCCCCTGTGACATAGGAACGCATGAGTTGACGCATTAGTTGCGACAAATCCGTATCTCTGGTGACATATAGGAATACTCATGGATTGTGACAAATCCGAATCCCTGGTGACATAGGAATACTCATGAGTTGTGACAAATCCGTATCCCTGGTGACATATAGGAATACCCATGAGTTGTGTCAAATCCGCATCCCCAGTGACTTAGGAATACTCATGAGTTGTAACAAATCCGCATCCCCGGTGGCACAGGAATACTCATGAATTGTTACAAATTCGCATCCCCGGCGACATAGGAACACTCATGAGTTATAACAAATCCGCATCCCCGGTGACACTGGAATACTCATGGGTTGTGACAAATCCGCATCCCCGGTGACACAGGAATACTCATGAGTTGTTACAAATCCGCATCCCCGGCGACATAGGAGCACTCATGAGTTGTAACAAATCCGCATCCCCGTTGACACGGGAATACTCATGAGTTGTGACAAATCCACATCCCCGGTGGCACAGGAATACTCACGAATTGTCACAAATCTAAAACCCAGGTGACATAGGAATACTTATGAGTTGTGACAAATCCGCTTCCCTGATAACATAGCAGTAAGCATGAGTATTTTAACCATGAGTCAAATATAAAATATATAAATATCTATTAGTGAAAAATATTTCAAATCCTTGTCATAAATTTTGTTCATAAGTGATTTTTGTTGAGCTTTATGTGTTAGATTTAGAAGTGATGTGTTAGAACTGATGAGTGAAACTAGAAAAATTATTTTAGGAATGTTATTTTAATATTGAATTTTGCAAATTTTTCATAATAATAGTGTCGTGAAACACAATTAATAAATTATAGTGAAATATGCCCTTAAAATTTGCAAAATAACATTCAGCATAAATACCAATGATGACGTCATAATATCAATAAATTTGTCGGAGATTATTCGGCCACTATTATGTAGTACAATTTTAGCTATGAAGTTGAGTGGTATCAGTAATTTTGAGTATCGGCAGTATCGGTATCGACTGACTTTGAAGAATTGGTATCTACCGGTATCGGCAATGTTGATTATCGGTAGTATCTCAATCGCCCCAATAAAAATAATTTGTATTGGTCGGTATCGGAAATTTAAAGTTTCGGCGGTATCGGTATGGGTAATTTAGAGTGTCGGCATTGGCTCATTTTGAAGTGACAGAGCAATACGTATGAGTTGTGACAAATTCGCATCCCTGGTGACATGGCAATACGCATGAGTTGTGACGTACCGCATACCTGATGACATAGCAATACTCGTGGGTAGTGACATATCCGCATCCCTGGTGACATGAGGTTACCAACCCCTCTCTTATTGATTGCTCCCCACCGTTGTAGACATTGGAAAAATCTAATATAATCAGTGATCATCTTAATTTGATGGTCTATCACATTATTTTTCAAGGCAAAATATATCTATTTACTAAATAACTATTTTGAAAATGAAAGAAATCGTAGGTTTGAACTCCCTGATGCCAAAAATGTAGGGGGTGGGAGGTCGATCCCTTTGAATAAGCAAAATGTATGCTGAAATTGCTTAAAAATTGGTATCGATTCGAGTGCTTTAGACCTTTTACGACCAAATTACATGATTAGAAGATGTTTTTGAGCTAAAAAATTTCGTGCTTTGCAAAATGACACGTACATTTTTGTGCGGGTTTTCTTTGCTTTTGTCGTATGAAACTGCCAATTCATCTTTTTTGCTGGCGACTCTACCATTTCAATGCCTAAGATCTTCCACATCCGTCGCTGGCGTATTGAGAACATTGAAAATGGGAGGACAAAATTTGAAAAAAATACTTCTGAATTATGAAGTCATAATAATGACCGCATGCAAATAATGTTCCCAATGAAATTCGAAAAATGAAATTTAATGCTTAAAACTATCCAAATAAGTGTATTAACTACTGGGAGTCAAAGGCACACGAAAAAAAATATGTTACGTCTAAACCCTTTTAAACGACAATTATGCTATTTTTTCTGTTGTCGGCGGGAGGCGACAAGGCACTATCCCGCCTCGAATATGCTAATGGTCGCCGCTGTGCTTGATAAAAATACAACCTTCGATTGTGATGTAGTTGTGCTAATTTTTTCATTTCTGGCTTGCTTTTTAAACATGTGTTTGTGATATATCTTTAAAAAAGTACAATGATATATCCCTACCATTCAGATGAATAGACAAAACGCAGAAAAATACGAAAACCCCGAATGACGCAGGTCGGATGGAGTCACTATTTAGAAGCAGATCCACCGAGAGCACGGGTGTACGGTAGTTAGTAGAGATACGTAGCAATTTATCCGTGGCGTTAGACGTGGTATGTGAGTGTAAAGAATTCGGGATATGTGTCAGTCGAAATATCAAATAAATATTAAAATTGCTTTAACGGAGCAAAACCTGAAATAATGAGAGTCACCTGTGACACGGTGCTTCTAGTTCTTCTTTTGTTCTTGGATATGAAATACAACAATGCAAATCCTTGGTTAAAATAAAAGATCGTTTGTACATCACCGGTTAAGCAATTTGAATCACAATAAATATCTCTGGTGACAATCCCTCAATCTTTAGGAAGTACCATTTTGTCAACTCATAATCCCACGGTTAGTCAGCGATTCATATTTGACAAAAAGTGTTAAAAATGCTCTTCTGATTGGTTTTGACCAGCCTTTCTATAATATTCGTACGCAGATACCTAATGCATTTTTGAGACAAAATGGTATAACGCTATTTGGACAAGGATTTCGTGAAACTTTAGCTTACGACTGTTTGGCCACGGATGTTAACAGTAATTGACAGATAGTGCCAACCGCCATGCTTTTGTTGATGTACCGTTTGTTTCAATTATTTTTCTATAACTGATTCATGTCATATAGAAGCTGATTAATCGTGCAAACTGAAAAACTTTCAGTTCTGTATCAGTTATATGTGGATTAGACTTTCTTAATTGGAGAAAATAAATTTTTCAATATAAAAGCGTGTAAGGTCAGCTGTTGCATATAGCAGGGCCGCGACAATCAATATGATTCGATGGTTTAAACACATTCGCAGCGCAAATTATTTGAATTGTCGTGGAACGGTCTTAGGAACAAAAACGTGCTCAATGAAGGCAATAACGAAAAAATGCAATAGATTTTGATAAAATTTTACCAAAACCGTTTGTATTTTGTTTTTTGAAAAATGAAACTTTTTGCTCCTAGACATGGAATGTAATTAAAAATAAATAAACTTTTATATTAAAAATAAAATAGTTGTGATTTTTATGAAATTGGCGATTCGATCCAATTTGTAAAATTATCCGAATCAGATTCGAATTTCAAATGATTTGCTTTTGTTTTCAATCCTAGTTACAGGATCAGAGTAGCATGCTTCGTTGAAACCGGCCCAATAGGTCGTTTTAAAATGAACCTTTTGTTAGGTCCAGTCAACAATAAATTAAAACCAAGCTGAAAATATCTTCTGATTAGCGTTTGCCACTGGCAAATTGACGCACTTGTGGATCATAATATGCAAGAGATGGTTTCTGATATTAAAGCAATGTAAGTTCCAATTTGAATTTAACAAATTTATTATGGTGACCACTGCAACGCTTGGAGAACAATAAATTCCAAGTATGGGATTGGTAATACATATTTCTATCTTGGATCACATTGAAAATTTTCCAAAACCCGCAATTTGAAAATGATGTCATAATGGGTGCCGCAATGGAATTTTTTCCAAAAGCGAATTTCGGGTCTTTGCCAAAAATTGTAAATAACTACTGCGCAGCGCGCACCGAAACCGAAATTACCCACATTTCAAAACGTCATTTTTTCTATCGATAAGATGGGATTAACATGTCACCATGCTCCTGTAAACACGCCAGTGAAAACACGCTTTACCAAATTTGTTTTTGTTTGTACCAGATGGTTGATTTTAGAGATGGGCCGATACTAAAATTTTCGCCGATAGCGATACAAGTACCGATACCACCTTCGTAATTTATATTCCGATACCGATACCGCCGATACCGAGTTGTTGTAGTTGCACCCACGTATGTGTGCGCCTACGTACGTTTGTACCCTTGAACTCTTCTATCCATTTGAGTGCAAACTTTTATGGATGAAAACATACTGAATTGTTGCTGCGTTCAAGCATACATGGGTCCAAAGATTGAGTGCAAATGTTCGTGGTTACACAACTAACGTGACGCCCCATTGAGGCCAAGGCCAAAACACACGTGAAGTTGTCTTACCGATGCGTTGCATTAAGTTCGAGCAATAAAATAAAAACGTTAATACACGCCTGCATTGCTTTGCTTTAATCGTTTTCACATGCGTACAAGGCACAAACGTAAAAAAAGAAACAAGCACTCTGCGGTAGCTTTCATAGCAGACCATTCTGTTTTATTGGAAAACGCAAGGAGATGCATGCAGAGCATTGCTCCTGCGTGAAACAAACCAAGAAAAAACGCAACCTACGCAAACGTGTTGTGCGACCTTAAAACCTTTTTCTGCATCAAAAAGAGCATATAGTGAGTGGATGGGTGGGTTTTATTTAACAAAACCCAAAGTGTAAATAAAATTGTTCACGCGAGACATGCCCCGTTCTAATTATTTTTCAGAGCAGTTGAATGCGAGGTCTTTCCATTTAATATCAGTATTTGTACTCTCCGTTTTGAAGATGTATCCGGTATCGGTATCGGTTTTGGTATTTTCCGATACCAGTACCGATAACGATACTACAAAAATCACCGATACTTGTCGATACCGATTCCGATACCGATACATCGGCCCATCTCTAGTTGATTTCTTCTCCTAAAGTACCGATTTCAATATTGATATCTTTATTTTACTTGCACCAGCATATTAAATTAACTTTTAAGACAATAGACCGATTCAGGCTAAACCAAGCATAGCAGAAATTCGAGAATCCAGATAAATATTATCTAGAAAATTATGAGCACTTCCATGATGCCGTAGGGTGGCAACCGAGAGTGGGGATTTGCTGTGAAATGGACTAAATTTTGCTCAGCGGTTATGGAGCACGACCTTTGTCTGTATTTCACTTGCAGCACCTAACACTGTTTAAAGATATGTCGATTTAAAAAGAGATCAGTATCAAAACAAAAAGTATCCAACTTTGTACTATATCTTGTACATATAACATATGCATGAGTTTGGCCGGGAATCTTGAAGTATAATTTCAATAAATTTGCTGTTTAATATGAATAATACGATTCCAGTTGTCTCTTTTATATATATATAGTCACTCATTTAAGAGGATCACTTTGGCAAGACGCTACACTAGTGATCCGTGTAGGCGAATATAACGCGATTAGCCTTGCTAAATAGAAATCCATGAAGTCTCTAGTTTGATGGAGTCGACCAGTGGTATTACATTCTACATTGGCCATCCGGACACGTATTAACTAGTCGTACTTACTAAAGCTCTTTTCGCAAAGTGTTTAGAGATATAAATGATTATTTTTTACCCAAAAATACGTTTGGTGTCAACATCCGCACATGTTGTTGATATCCATAAATTCTATATTTCGAACCTGTGTACAAATACAAATTTTTGTAAGCCCATTCTTCCAAACAAGTCAGCTTTTGAAAACACCCTCCCTTAGACCCTCCCTCAGATTCGAATCATCGGCCTTTCCATCAAATCAATTCTACTCTTTTTAAAAATGAATAATAGCGTAACTTCTATAACTAACTTTCCACACCTGCATTTTTAACCAGGTGGTTGTCAAAAATATACTTTTATCTGTCGAATGATTAACTGGTTTGTGCACTTTAATACCCATTGAGTGTTAGTTAGTTCACACCTTTATTTGCGGGTTGGAGCTGAGCTAAAAACTATGTTTTCCACTTTTAAAAATATTGTGAAAATTTTTTGGGAAATTCATCGATTTTTACGCCTATTCAGAATTGGATGGATTAGGTATGACTAGCGAGGGATATACATGTGTGGTCAATCATGGCCGTGCAAAAATAGTACTCTTTATTTATATTTTTTCTGTAGTTCAGACTTGACCTTAAATAATATAGTCGGAGTCGTTTTTTTGTAATGGAACGATTTACCAAGAAAACGTGTTATATTTATTTGCAATGTTTTTATAGTGTATCAAATTTGTCAAAAACTTTATTTTTTTCAAACTTTATTATTGAATTTCTGGTTTGACAATCAGCAAGCCTGGTCTGATCTTAAATTTCAATTGGGATCGGGAAATCGACAAATGGCCATGCAAATACAAACTTAATGTGATAATGCGATATGCTATTAAAATACAAAGTCTTTGAAAGTTTTAAACCCGCGTAGTTTACAAGCAAAATACTGACACATTTAAGCTAATCTCATGCGTAAAGTTTGTGTGTTTAAGATTGTTTTAGGTTCATTAAGGAATTTTTTGAAAATGACACAAAAAGCTTTTAGAATGACATTTTTGCACCATAACTCTAGGATACTAATTTGAACCCATATTATTTGAAGGTAAACTTGCGTGCTAAGTTTAAAGTGATTTGCAAAACGAATGCACAGTCAACTTGTGATATTCCATTACGTTTTTCCTGGTTATAGAAGAATTTCCATGAGTTATATGAATAAGGTTGTCGAATATGGGTCATTGATACAACACGCGTTTCATTCTAATTCTTATAAAAAGGATATGGAAAACTCTAGAGTGCGGGAAGCAGAAATATTGGGAAGGGAGGCGTGAATTTATTCATTCAAATATGACGTAATATGGCAAAAATGTTTTTTGTTTGCATTTTGAACAGAACCTTTTTTAGGTTTTCTAAAAAGATCGTTGCCTATAACAACGATAATAATGAGAATAATGGTGTTTTTTGTTTTGCTTTTAATGCATTTTCCGGTTTATAGAGTCCGGTGAGTGTTCATCCCAACGTCCTGGGACTGGAGAACTTCCTCTTGTCGAAACCAAACATCTCATACTTGAGCAATTTCGGAAATGCGACTATTTTATATTTTTTCGTTTCAATTAGTATATAACTTAGAGTGATTCAGTGGTATCTGCCAGTCATAAAAATTGTATTTAAATATGTTAATTATGAGTCACTGATGGATCGCGCCGACGAGGCGCAGTCTATCTACGACTCGTGACTTACAGCTTAAATTTTCCCGTTGGAGTTAAGATCTCTCATGAAATTCGTTGATAACTTGATTTGAAAAACTAATGTTAAAACAAAATAAAAAATACCACGTAGATTCATTTATAAATGAGGCGTTAGTAATATTTAATTTTTCCAAATTGATGACAAATACCCCCCCCCCCCCCTCTAAAAATCTGATCCGAACATTGAACAATTTATCTTATTTTCAGACCAAACATTCTCCGCAGGAGGTATTTGATTACTATATCGCTGGTTTTTCGTATTTTAATCGCGCAAACAAAACATTTACCACATATATTAGTGCTAACGCAAATTAAAGATATCAATATTGGATAAATCAAAATATAAGTATGAATTGGCGTGTGAATTTCCACTGAAGTCTTCTAATGTCAAAGCATTTCCAATTTCAAATAATTCTTGAATCCATTTGTCCAACAACGACACAAAGTAACTGCGCTTTTAAATGCATGTTTAAATAAAAAAAAGATGTTGGTGTTACATGTGTCTTGCCACCCCATATTCCCAGTTCTACTCTGTGCATACTTTGTACTTTGGGCATCTTAAGTTCCTAACGGAAGAGACGATTAAAAAATATGGCAACACCAGCCGTAAATGGTACGAATGGAAGTTTTTTGTCAATTAGATATTGTTTCCAAGCAGACATAAGGTATTAAAGTAGACTTTATGATCCCTCGTTTTTCGTAATTTCGCGCATCAAATTGTTTGCAAAATAATTTATTTTCTGCAAAAAAAATCATAAAAGAGAGTAAGGTTTATAATACCTAATGTTCAGGAGACAAAACTTTCTGGTTAACTTTCCTGTTGGACAGGCAGTCAGCCATATCACAGCAAGATAAACTCTTTAATCATTATTGTTATCAGGTGACACTTCGCGAAGACCGTGATTTCGACATTTTATACCCCGGTGGCCATATGTCGCTCTACTTGTATTTTCGTGCAAACTATGTTCTGTACAAATCTATCTGTTTACTTTACCTATTTACACAATCTGTTATGTTCCAAGTGAAAAATTTTGTTCTATTTTTAGTCCGATTTCACATTTTGTACTTTGAAATCTTATCAAACTCTCCTAAATGATTTTTAGGATGGTAATTGGAAAAGCTTGGGGCATAAGTAAAATACATCTTAACAATTAAAGCGCTTTTGAAACCCATCGTTTCCCCAAACTTGATCGGGATTAAAATCACAGACTACGTTTTTATTGGATTTCCAAGAAAAAGTTCCGCCATTTTGCTGATGTATAGTATAGACATCACTGTAACAAGAGTGCAGTGAAAACACGGCTCTTCGACAAGGATTTTACTCGGTGATATTGAAATAAAGCAACAAAATCATTTTTTTTTTGTTGTCCAATTATGGACTGTTGATGGAACGCACCGCCATCTTAAAAGCGGGTTTGAATTTTGAAAGTAGGCAATTACTGGAAATGAACAGCAAATTTACTGCACAATTGTAACATTGTACATAACAATCGAAAATGTGATTTTGTCAAACATGAATCACAATTGGACCGCGCCTCAGCAGTGCGTTTCACAGGCGACATACCTTCTGTTTGCAGAAAAGTTTTTGGATTTTGTGAAAAACTGGTAAGAAGAGGATTGTTTTTATGTTTTCTGCAGTATAGTGTTGGCAACTCTTGGTAAAATATTTAGTTTTGCTAGTATACTCGGTTTATCAAGTTTATTTCCAAAATACTTCCATCTGATTTTTCGGCTACATATTTCACCTATTTTAAATAAGAACTTTAGGTTGCCATAACGACTGCAGTAAGTTGGAATTTTGCGATGTTCAAAAGTATTGTTTATAAATAGGTTGTTTAGATGTCATTTCGAATGATATCATGACAGTCCCACCAATATTTAACAGGCCTGCCAATACCAGTCAAGTCAAATTGACAGGCTAATTTCAAATTATCGATGAAGGTGAGACAAAATGTTTCACAAGAAACTACAACATCAGCTTTCAAGGTTCCGGTGGGTAAAACGCCATGTGTTTCTCGAGACAAATTAACATTGTTATCTTTATCTTACAACAATACGACAAGTTTTATCAAGAGATTTCTCTCTCTAACACGTCAACTATTGTCTTCTTAAGTATCTTATAGATCGATAGAGTGCAGACTGGTGACCGTATTTTTAGTTATAAAACTCAAGTGAAATATCAAATTTCATTCGCTTTATTGATTTTCCTTGTGCTAAGTACATAATCCAAGATAACAAATATTCGGGTCAAAAGAATGGAAAACGTTATAAAAAATTATGTAGCCTACTATTAAAACTCATTTTTAAGAATGCCGGAATGACGATTTACGCTTTTATACGTTCAGCTGTTTTTCATTTAAAATGTTTCTGACTCAGATACATTTAAATTTTGCCGTTGCAATCACCCATTTGAGTCACTTCGAGCAAGGGTTTTACACTTTTAGCCACTCAAACGGCTTCTCCGTGGCCACCAAACCATCATTCTGATTTTCGCCGATATATTCGACTTTGATCCATTCAAAATCCTGGAATAAATATGTATTTAAATGTTTCTGATGTAATGACCCAATTGAGTGAGTCACTCCGAGTTAGAAGGTTTTATAATAGTGCCACTCAAACGCCTCACTGCAGTTATGGATTCATCATCAACAGGACTTACTGGGTTTATAGAATTCGAAATATCTAACCTGCGTTACCTTTGCAGAAACCAGTGTACCAGCTCGTCCACAGAATCGATGCTGTTATATACTTATAGGGTGATTATTCAAAACTTCTCAAACTTAAAGTATATTACCTCGCAAAATTAACAGATTTTCACTCAGTTGAGCCGCGTGAAAGGATGCAAATATCGCTTATGTTCGACGAAGGGCACTGCCTCTTTTCTATTTACGTGTGAAAAATATCGACGTCGACCATCTTATTTTGCCAAGTATGAGTCACAGATTGATCGTGCCTTGTTCTTGAAAAAGATATCGTGGCACAAAGCGCCACTTAATTCCTGCCTGCTTGTATGCTGCGTTTCCACTTCCACTATCGTTCCACTTACGTGTAAGGGTCAAGAACCTTTGAATATTACTAAACTTATTATCAAAGATTCGTCGATTGGCAGATGGTACTTCGTTTACTTTGTGGGTTTGTGACGTCATCGATCGATCGACGTTGCCTCTTAAGGTTTTCGATAATTCGGGTGTTTTTGACTTCTTAACTACTTTGGTTAGCCATTACTTTTTATGAGTTGGAATTGACACAACGTAACAGCATATGTTGGATATTTAAAATAACGAACATTTTTGCACGCGATTAAATAATACCGTGCAAATATATTTTCGATTTTTAACGCGAAATAAATTGTGATATTATCGAAAGATTTGTTGCTTTTTCTTATTACTGTATAAAAATAATTGCGCTTCGGTTCATGCTGACAAATTCGTCGCATTCCCTCCATCTATTGAGCTAGAAAATGCTGCCACGAAGTCAGTAACAGCTTATTAAATAAAAATTTTGGTAATATTTTCTACTTTATACTTAATTTATTACCTTAATGCGGCGTTTCCTTAAAAAAAAACAACAACAACATTAAGTCCGCTTGCTAAATAACATTCTTTTCCGTCGACCCATAAGGGCACGTAAATATTGGGTTGTCGATACACTAACAAAGAATAAAACAAAATCCTTCTTCTTTGACAGTAATTTTTCTTGGCGGTATCAAAAAAACTCAAAATGGACTTTTTGGCCAAATATGGGGTGTTGATCGGTAAGGTGCGGTCCATCAACAGCCCATAATTGGCATAAATCTCGTCAACATGGCGTTTTTTCAACTTTGGAAATACGCAATTACTGCAAAATGACCATGAAATTACCTGTACTTTTGTCACAGTGCAGCAGGATATTTGGAGTTGATGACTAACTGCAAATTATATTCCAATTCAGTCAATGAACAGAAGGTTATAAAAATTATAATAAGTTATTGTCTCCTGAGTTCTAACAACATAACGAGGTCAAAATGGTGCATATTATCGTTCAATTATATGGTGTTTTTGAAGACATGGTCCTCATTCCAACTTAATCGTTTTTTCATCTGTAGAAATGAAAAACATGAAAAAAGCAGAACCACTGTGACAAAGTGCAACGAGTGGTATCTGCCCTGAACGATGGAACAAACATTCACTACCATTTATTTGTTTCCTTTCGATCGCCTCTCACGACAAGCAGAAATTATGTTGGAGCAATTCTAAACTCCGCGCCTATAGGGTTTATTGGCTGAAAACAAAAATAGTAAAAGCTCACAGATGCTACGATAGTATGAAGTTAAGCCTATTCAATCAAATTTGGATTACGAGTGATTCCTTTTCGTGAACCGCACCTCACCCTTATAGCTCGTTGAGATAGAAACCAAAAAGAGGTCAAGTTATGGCTATAATATGTGCAAGCGCACAGAATGTCTTACATACAAAAAATTCACATATACTGTAGTATATTTTAATTTTACTGCAGCATTTACGCCAAGGAGAACGGTCTATGATATATCATCTCATATCTTACTTAAGTGAAATAGTTATTCACGATATCACATAATGAGGGCAAAATATATGGTCTGTGGAATCAGTCAAAAAAAAAAATATTGCACAAATATCTCTGTTGGATGCCTGGTTATGAATGTCGAACTAACGAAATTATTTTTATGATTTACATAGAATATCGGCAAGTATTGATAATTTCATTAAAACTAAAATTTTATAACGGTTTTAGATTTTTATTCAATAATTTTTTTTCTTAGAAAATTTAGACTCGTAGGACCTCGATCATAATTGGACCACGCAACAGAGGAGGGCGCCATTGGGACGAGTTTTATCAAAATTGGCTTCGCATGCAACGCTTCACTCTCCTATTCTGCCAAACATTTTATTTCATGCAGCTGAACAATGTAGCCTTGTATACTTAGCAATAAGGAATAACCCGTTTTTGAATTTTTTATTTGTGAAATTGCCAATTTCGACAACTACTGTCAAAACATTTTCAAGCGGCATAACCTTTTTATGTTTCCACCGAGATAGAATACTTTTCTCCGCCATATTATGTCGCAACCATTTGTCTCGGAATTTCGTTAAAATGTCCTTGCACAGGATGATCTAGCACAGGCTATTTTCAAGACGCAATTGTTGAAGAGGAAGTGTTATGGATCGTTCAATTTTCATTAATAGGCGTGAAAAAGGAAATTTCTCCCAAGTCTGACACTATACTCACTGCATCTCAGAAACAGATCAGTTATGTTTTCATCTTTGTATCGATAGTTGAATCTTAATTTATTTGGTAGCCTCAAAAGGGATGCATTGGTTTTTCGGTATTCCTACATTGTGACTATCCCACTTTTTAGCATGTCTTTTAGATAACGAGAACAAGACACGCCACAATATAGTTGAACTTTTTATCCAGGAAATAATGCGTCATGCTCACTCAAAATAAAGAAATTTTGTCACAAGGATTCGCCTATTATCTCTTCACGTCAAAAGTCATCGAAATAAAAAGGTTTTTGTTCCGAAAACTCGAAACCACTTCCTCTTTAAAACAAACTTAGGACGGTTTTGCGGTCAAATTTTCATTAAAAATTCATTTTAATCCGTGAAATAAATTAAAACAAACTGAACATTAAAATGTCGGTGTTGTCTGTACGGATACCTATGCCTCTCAATGACAATTACTATTGAAAACTGTATGACGGAGGAAAAAACATAATATAACGGACCCATTAAAGAATCCACTTCCCTTTATCCTAATCAGAATAATCTTGTTAAAAGCAGTCTTGTCGAGTATGGTACACTGATGGGTAGCGCCGCAAAGGCGCTGCCCATTTGTGCATCATACTTAATAAAATGCCTGACGCTGTCAAGAAAGCTTGGCCGAATTTTTAATTTTTACTGTGAAATTGGTTTTCAATAAAAGCCAAATTATAAAAGCGCGCCGAAGGTACAGGAAATGATTTCCTCATTAGATAAGGAAAGAAACACTACATAGAGGCTCTCCCAAATACACTTCGATTACAAATTTCGCTTGTTGATTGTTAGATTAAGTGAACGTTTCCCCTTCAAAATCTCCACACGTTTTATTTTGTTATTTATGCTGTACTATTTGAGCCATTCGTGAAGTACAGTACTGTAGGGGATTTTGAACAACCCGTCAAATTCAATTCTCCAGTTTTCCCAATTTCCTCCTGATTTCTAAATTTTAATCATCGATATAATATGCTTCCATGTGATTCAATGAGGCTTCATTGAAGAAGTGTGATGTGGAATGTTCTCGTCTTTCGGAAGTGCCCTACTCAAAGTAACCTGATACGCAAAATATCTAGTTACATAAGAATTACTATACTCCAACTTAGCAAAATGAGATGAGAGAAGTTAATATACAAATAGATGCACCTCGATTTAGAATGTGAAAGAATTGAAAGCTTTGCTTGGCTTTTTCAGAGCACGGGGACAAAATCAAGGCAGGCAGTAGCGAAAAAAGGGGGGTAGCATGGCCCCAAAAATTGTGAATTCTCTGGGCAGACATATCTTATTGAAACCAAAAGTTTGTATAATACAACAAATGTAGCTTTTGCCGAGCTGAGGTTTACTTCTCGTTCTTATGGGGCTTCTTCTACTTTGGATGCAGAAGGTCATTTCGACTCGATTTTCAGTATCTCGCGGTGGCCTCAATGCGCTTTCCGAAGAAATCCTTTCTAGTGATATTTTTTGTGGAAATATGCTTATTCCAAAATGGGTAGATCTTAATAATAACATAAGTGAATAACTACCTATTTCCCAAACAGCAATTCTATTTCGTCAAGCAAAAGCCCCGCTTTAGCGGCGTAATCCCTCAGTAACTTATACTTAACAAAACAAAAGATGGTTGGACAAACCTTTTCCGATCGGAAAGACAAAATTTGTTCCCATCAATGTTTATCACACATTCATACATGGATCACATAGTACATGACAAAATAAATATATTCAACTTGCGTTTCGGTAGAGCAGAACTTAGGGAAAATCATTTCAAAATAACTCAAAGAAGTGGCTATAAAAAAAATGAATTATCATTCTAAATGATATGGTTATTATTTCGCATTAGATCCTTGATTTTCGACTCAAATAAAATTTTGGATGAAGGCGATTCCATTGATAGCGGTTATTAGTTTTCGTATCATTGTTTGAGCGTGCTATGTTCCTGACGTTGTCATCAGAAGCAGGTAGGTACACTTGGGTGTCCATCATTCCTAGAATGTTTATACAACCATGGTTATCTAAGTATGGCTTATTGATGGATCGCGACTTCGACCTTTCCATCAAAGTTTATGTTCAGTCTCCAGCCCTGGCGTTGTTGGCCGTAGATAACTGATATACTCCTTGGAATTCCTTGCCGCGAATTCCATTTTGGCAAACAAGCATTGGTATATAAGCGATCCATTTTTGACTCATGCGTGACAGAAAAATTATGTGTGACATGTTTGTTAAGTATGAGACACTGACAAACATGGTCGTTGTTGGCATGGCATATTGTATATCTTTACAATCCTTTCCCATTCTACAATTACACCAAAATCCCACAAAATTTCACGCGTTTTTTAATATCGTAAGATTGTTTGAAATAAATTAAGTTGATTTGAATCGGAGGAAATACGGGCCCACATCTTGATTTGCACAATGCATGGATTATATTATCTCAGATTTCAGTATTCATCACCGATACAGAGAAAAGTTTCGATGCTTTGTATCTTCCATTTATTGTAATGTTATTCTATTGAATATGATAACAGTAGAACTGTTCAATTTTTTTTCTTTGTTCCCCTTCTAGTCACTCATTTGCGTCACAGAGCAAAGCCTCTATGTTAAAAATAATTTGCTACATGGAGAGGGAGTTGACATTGTTCGATAAGAAATCACCACGGTAGGAGTTGGGCAATTTAATTAGGTGAGTGGAATCGATCCGAAGCACATCTTATTCGAGGTCGTTCATAGGAGGAAAAATTGCTAAATAAAGTGAAATTTTCATTTTTAACGACAAAATCCTATCGATTTTGATGAGATTTCACCAAAATCAATTGCATTTCGTCGTCGAAATATGAAAGTTATTGCTTTTAGACGTGAACTTTGAATTAAAAGTCTATTTAGGCTAATATAAGTTATTCGTAACAATAAATTTATTTTTTTATGGAATGAGTTATTCGATCCGATTCGAAAAAAATATACGAATAAATTCGAATTCTAAATGATTCGGTTTTGCTTAGGCCTAAGTCCAAAATTTTCTATCCGGGTCGAGGTCACCCAAGTTATTACACGCTGGGCAAATAATGCCCCACACATTAAACAGACTCATTGGGCTCGAGCACATTCAGGAATTATATCTTGCCAAGAATGAAACACTGATGGACCGCGAGTTGGAAACCCGGTGACATAATTCTGCCTGTGAGACACCGTGTCCGTAGCTTTTTTCAACTCAATTCTCAACAATACAACTTCAAATCTTCCCTCATTGAATTTCAATAGACAAATTTATAAAAAATAAATAAATAGCGAACTTCCCCCCATCCGAATCAGCTATGTATGTGAATTGATTTGAATCTTGATTCTAAAAATGACATTTCTACTTGTAGCCCGTTTACTAAATATGTTTTATCAATTGTTTGACATTAGATGAGAATCAAGGCTCAACAGTTTTGAACAAAATATGGTAAGTACCCTAGATGACTTTCCTAAAGCATTGTATTAAAAACACACAAAGAATAGTAAACACAAAGTGATAATATAAAATTATATTCGAGAAAATGCAAAAAAAAACGAGTACATGTAGCACGCAACCACTTGATGATTCGTTTTATAGTATTTAATATCAGTTTGTTCTTGAATAGAAATCAATTGTTTCTGAATTTTTTAAAACATTTTGTTTGCTCGTCTCCAGCTCACAGACGATTTTAGTAAGTATAAATTGTTAAAATTTGAACCCTCTCTCTTAAAAAACTGGCACCCTTCCAAAATATTTTCTGATTTTACTGCTGATGGCATCTTCATCAGCTCGTTTAATTTATATTGTTTTGGCTTAAGAAGAAGTTTGCAAAACTTTTTCAGTGGAATTTCATTGTAGGAAAATTGAAACGTTAGTCTTAATCGGTTATCAACAAACAAAATTCTACGTTATTCCGGGATTAAGATTAATTTTTAATGAAATTTGAACAAAGTATATATAAACAAAGTGGATGAATGAGAAAAAGTCATTCAAGAAGATATTTTCGATTTATGAATGATATAAAAACATTGCAATATAGAATAGCAATATAATATAGCTTTGCAATAGGTTCGTAACTCCTATACGCTGAATTTGAGATTGTATTTTAGATAGTGGCCTGGTCCCAGTGAAAATTATTACGGAGACAAGGAGTTTTGCGAAGTATTAGTCACCGATGTATCGCGCCGCTAGGGCGCGGGCTATCTGTGGTTCATGCTTAACAAAAACTAATTTCTGGTCATCCTGGGTAGTTATTATGTTGGTATCGCAGGTTGTAGATCTCGGGTTCGGATCCCGAAAAGCTGCTCGTTATTCCATGTCACGTTAATCCACCGCCCAACCGATGGTGTAATAACTTTGATAGGTTTGCCCGGACCGGAAAGATTACCAACAACACTAACAACACCAAAATAAATCTTTAGTGGTCGCTGGCACAGAGCCTTGTTCAGGTTGTCCGTTCAAATGATTGGCCACAGGAAATAGTTATATTTCGATATAAGAACATAGTCAAGGACAAGAAGTATAACCATGACTTTCCCAAGCACTGGCCACAAATGGACGCTCATATAAGCGTCTTTTCAAACTTATTTATTCAGTATTACGAACGATTTTCACCCACGATGCAAGTCGATTTTCTCTTATAAAGAAATTATTTTTGCCAAACATAGGCAACAGGTGAACCCAACCTAGGAGGCTTGATCCACCAGGGGCCTAAACTTGACAATATTAAGTTGAATAAATTGTTTTAGTTGGGTCAGTTTTGAGTTTGCCAAAAACAACTTAAATTATGATACTTTTTCTACAGCGCAAAAAATAAATGAAATATTCAATGCAATTAGATAATTGACATAATTAAATGGTTCAAACCAAAATACACATTGTGTAAACTCCTAATGCTAGGTATATTTAAATAAAGTTGCCAAAGTGGTCAAACTCATAAAATTTTAATGAGTTCTTGAGAAGGGTGTAAATTATAACGGCTTAAAATGTCGCAAAAATTTGCATTTCCATTAGATTTTATTCATTATCGAAAGTAGAATTTGACACCTGTAAATTTTGTGACGTCTCGTTGTGTCCATCCAGAGAAGACAACGTCAAAACGGTCTCATTTTAAAGTGTGCTTTTAAAACATGATTTCGGGGTTGTTTTGTGTGTGTAAAATTTTGTCAAAATAGTTTCTGCAGTTAAAAAGGTTTCAAACTTCGATACAGTCAGACTTTTTGCAGCTTGCTTGTGGTTTTGCTGTGAAGAATACAAATTTTAAATGTATCCCTACATGATTAACGAAATAAAATTTTTGATTTGTTCGCGATGAAACATATATTTCAATACCAAAGCAAAATTTTGAGAGAAGATGGATGACCACTTATTTTATTTTTTTAAAGCAGCGCCAAAAAGAAGCCAACTAACGACGACTGAATGGCAGAGAGCTAATACAGAATGCAGTGCCAGCAACTGCACTCTAAGTGAACAAAATCACCATGATAAAGTTCAGTGATTGGTAACTGCCCTGGGCGAAGAAAATTGAAAATTATAAGTAGAAAAATTGTTTTTCGTTCGCGCTTGTGAAATAAAAAAGTAAATAAATAAATAAAAGAAAAACATATTTTAGAACATACGATTAAATGTTATTGTTTCATACGCTTGATAATTACATATTCCTACTACGAATATTAATTTTTAAATAATGCTCATAAAATTATTGATACTTTTTTAATAATGTTGGGCTGTATCATGTTATTCGCAGTATTGCATTATAAAAAAACTCCTTTTTATCTGCTATCTTATATGTAACGACATGAAACATTATAAATAGTTTGATAAAAATTAACAATTATTCGAAATGAGAGTTTGAAGTGAATAAATAGCAATCAAGTATGGGCTGTTGAATGAGGGCGTTATTTGGCGCGATCTATCCACAGCTCACGCTTGTTTCGCTCAAATGACTCTCAAGCACATCACAGCCATAATAACGGTTTGACGAATTTGGATAGCTGAATTTATTAAACGTAAAGATTGACTTAATATATATAATATATGTTATGTTATTTGAAATGAAAATGTCCTAATGACGCTAACATTGGTCATGTTGACCCCTCTTTTAAAAATAGGATACTGAAGTCATAAAGTTCAACCCATATGAATTTTGCCTAAATATGTGTCATTGATGAAACGCGTCGATAAGGCGCGGTTCAGATGTGGTTCATGTTTTAGGGTATACGAAAAACTTTATGAAGATCCGTTTAAATCCAAATCGCCAGAACAAAACTTTTAATACATGATCAAAAACAGTACATCATACATGATATTTCTTTTATTGAAATTCTCTCTAAGCATGGCCAGAAGCAGTGCCAAAAAGGAACTAATTTACAGTCACTTAATCGCAAAAAGCTACTACAAGATATAGCACCAGCAACTGCACTCTATGCGGAAAGCATCCCCCCAAACGGAACTGAACCGCTATGATAAAGCACAGTAAGTGGTATCTTCTCAGGACGATGGTAAAATCATCTACCCCTCATTTGTTTCCTTCCAGTCGTCTCTTATGACACGCGGAAAATACGTTAGGGGTATTCCAAAGCCCGGACCTTTCGCCCAATAGTGAACATCCATTCTATCATAATATATATTCACTGTTGGGCATGAGACACTGAGGAATCGCGCCGCCTAGGCGCGGTTCATCAGTGGCACATGATCAACAAAACCCAAAAAGCTGAAAATTTTTAAATAGGGAGGTAAATGCTCAGTTAGAAGAAAAACAGAACCCCACGCATCAACTGGTACGTATACGCAAACCGTTCGTATTGATCTGTACGTCATGTCACGTACACGCTTATGAGTATAAAGGTAAACTAAAGTACATCTGCCATTCGACAGATTTTACTAATAAGTTTAAACAAACAAAATATTAACGAGCATACACGTTTGAGGAAACTAATACCCTTTGTATTACACTGCGTAGGCAATAGGGAAAAGACTTTTCCTCTCCCTATCTATATATAAAGAGAGGGAGTAACAATGAAATACTATTAACAAAAACTGCAAATTTATAATGATTCGGTTTGATTTGTTTATGGTAATTCGTTTTGCGATAACCACGAGCAAGGTCATACATACCGATGGCAGCATTGATATAAAACTTCTTTACAACGAACAATGGAACACTGTAAAGGAAATAAGAAATTTAAATTTAATTATCTCTAGTTAAACCGAAGAAAGGTTCTATAACATAAATATATACGCATGCGCATCAGTGGCGCAAATAAAGAGTACCTGGGGGGTCGTGCTCGTCCTTACCAAATCTTTCATATACTTGCCGGAAGCCAATGAATGGAGCTTCTTGGACTTCAAGAATACTTCAAAAGTTTTGCAAATGTTTACAAATGATCTAGTTAATTATCAAAGAAATACTCCCGAAAGGACGAATGTTCGAAAAAAATAATTTCGTGGGCTTTCGGCAGCATTAAACGACGGATTACGAATTGATACTTTATGCAGCTGCTTCCTGTAAATCAGTGAATTGTATACAAAATCCCCATGTTCACAATAGGCTGCCATATATAGACCTGGGCAATTCGATTCGGTGATTTGGATCGATTCGAAACACAATATATTCGAATTGATCGTGAAATATTCATAGGAAAAAATACTCTCTAAATGGACTGGAGTTTTCGTTTTCAACGACAAAATGCGATTGAATATATTTTGCCGTTAAAATATGAATATTTTGCTTTAAGAAATGGAGTGTGAATTGAATATACACTACAATGTATAAATTTGTGGATTTCCAGAATGAAGACAAAGTGTAATTATGAAAATGGGATATTTGGTATTTACATCGAATTCGTGATTCGAAGAGATTCATAAAAATTATTCGAATTCCAAATGGTTCAATTTTGCCCAGCCCTGGGACTCACACGTATATTTGATGACCACCAAAAAAAAAATGGTGACACCGACAGCCCAAATAATATCTTACTTCCATCACTGGTGCACATGCGTTTCCGTTTGACCGAAGCTACCATAGCTACTTGGGTTGCGGGATAGGTAGGAGTTGAGAGTGAAGTAGAGAAGAACGGTGGAGAGTAGAGTCAGACAGACGTCTTGATAGGTATGGAAATATTTTCCCTTCCGCGCCTTTACGTCCGTGTGTTGATGTTAGATATCAAATAAAACGCCATTACGTATTGTGATATTTCGCCGAGAACGATTGAGACGTACCCAATCATTTTTTAAGATGCGATTGCTACCAACGGTGTTCCTGAAATGGAAAAGCAGTGATTTATTGATTCTAACGAGTGGTGCAACCCGTATTCCCAGATTTAATTGGTCGGGAAGGGTAAATAGGGTGGCCAAGAGCTTGATAAAAAATGTTATGAATCAAGCGCCAAAAATTGACAAACTCTGTAGTAAAATTTCAAAAATTAAAGAAATATGAGATTATAGAGATGCGCTCTGGTTGCCATTGATCCAATGTTCATGAAGGACTAACAGCTGGTTAAATGAGAGAGATAATACGATTCCAATTCTGAAAATTATTTCTGTCTTCGTTTGTTTTGAACTTTCAAACTCTCGCGCTCATTAACTCATTATAATGGCTTCGGTACATTTTTGATTAACTTTTTATAACTTTTTTTTAACTTTTGTACCAATTATTCTGCAATTTAGCCTATTCCCAACCGGATATATTTTTTGTCAAATATGGACCATGCCACAATGGCGCGATCTATCAATGGCCGATATTTAAGAAATACTATTTAGACGAAGTATTTTTCACTTTTTATGCAGATTTTATATATTTATATTTATATATTTGGAATATCAATTGTCAGAAGTCACTAAAAGGTGATCACTCCTGTTACACCATAATACAGGAAGAACTCGTATTGACACGTCCCACTCGTCACCTTTCCCTAATTCCGTTCCCATGTCAATAAATATGTCATAGTTTAAAATATTATCAAGGAATTATGGCTCATTATTTCCTTTGGCCATTGGTTGGTTAATTATCTTGTGGGCAAATTTTGTGTTTGTGTGTCATCCCCAACTGCTGATACGCCTGAAATAAGCCCTTCCTTCTGTCTTTCTGAATAACGTACTTCAGGATGATCAACCTTGCACCTATGACCTATCATTGCATTTTACTATATCATTTCACCTATTTCAGGTTTCTCAACGTATTGTTTTACTCTCATTTGTTTTCTTTTTCCGCGCAAGGTTAAAAAACATTCTGAAGGAGCTACATTTAATAAAATGTAAAATCAATATTTTTACTCAAAGCAAACAACATTTCATACAGAACTGAGCCGCTATATAGAGTGAAGTGTGTGTATCTCCCCTGGGCAATGTGGTGAAATCATCTGCCCCTTCTTTTCCTCTCTTTAGTCCCATCTCGCAACGTGTACGAATAACATTAGTACAATTCTAAAGCACCCACGAAGTGAAAATTATACTTATATCGCTTTGATAGGATCTTAATGACTTACCCAAGTTCTGAACTATCAATCTTAATATAAGAACAGTAGGAATAAATCTCACTCGTAAAAAGTTATATGTTATTCTATCTTATGTCGCTTCCGTCTGAAACATGAAACATGTCGGATGGTTTAAACACTTATTATTAATCCCACTGGGGGAAATAGCGGAAAGTAACAAGAGTTTTTAAAATGAAAAGGGAAGTTGTTAATTTGTCAACAATCAATAAATTAAGTGTTTAAATAAAAGTGTTTGAAAAAGCGCTTTTGAATGTTTCATTAAAACTAGACACAACGTAATGGATTCCGAAAACGGGCCTTTTGACTATAACTATAAATGCCTTTCTGTAAAGCATACTTCGCGACGATCTGCCGCTTTTGTCGGATATGAATGTAACTTGATTTGCTGTATGGGTCAGATGCAGGTTAAAGTCGAAATCTACATTTCCAACCCTATAGACGCAATACGAACTTTACACAGATTACCACAAGTTTGCTTAATTAAATTAATCAACTTTACTTTATTTAAAGGTATATATGTTGTCGTTAAAATCGTTTTTACAAATAAAGATATAACTTGTATCAACTCGAAACACTTCAAACCAGGTAGGGTTATGTTGTGATATGGGAACTGATGTTGAGTAGATGTTGGCCAAGGTCAAAATATCTGTATAATCAGCTCTGTAGATAAAATACTTTATTTAAATTTGACTAGCCAATGTTTTCCCGAAGTTCCATCCCGCCAATGCAAATTGTCTATTTTAGTAAAGATTTCTACGCGGCAAATATTTTTTGTAAATTTGCTTTTCCATGCAGACAAATTATATCATATCAAAACGTTGAACCATTTGCTGAATAACAGTCTATGACGCAAATGATAGTCAGCAAATTGACCGATTTATTTGTGACTGAGTATGAACCACTGATGAATCACGCCGATCCATCAGTGGCCCATACTCGACAAAACATGATGATTTAAAATCAACAAATCTAATCACTGATTTTGCAATAAACAATGGCAAGAGCAAGATAATGCCACGCAAATCTTCAAGCTTCCTATATAAAACCGGGACAAATGAATATTTCTATTCATTCAAGTAAATGAGGTTTTTCAAAATAAGTTCATTTGAATCGCAGGAAATATGATCCCACATCTATGCATCCAATCCATATTAAACATCTCAGATTTCAATATAAAAGTTTCGATTGTATATAGGTCTGGTGATTTTATAACTATAGATATTTGCCTTATTCTGTGGTCGTTGGTTAAACTTCTATTGCATGCTGTACCAGCCTGGCTTTTTCATTTTCAGGGAAATTGTTATTTTGCTTTGGTTTTCCATACATAATATCGTGGTATTTCATAAATACTGTAATTACAAAAAAATTGCATGAATACAAATTATAGGACTGGGCAACTCGATTCGGTGGTTAGTCAAATCGGCCCCGAATGGGTCATAAGAACAAAAATAATGAGGAATTTTCACAATTTCACGGTCACATTTGGGGCAAATTTATTTATTTCGAAAAGTGATGTGTGAAATAATAGCACACCGGTGAATTCCGAGCTATACATTTCTTGATTTTGATTGTGGAGATAAATTGTGATGGAAAATAGAACAATTATCTATGTGCAGTTAGTTCGAATCAGATTCGAATTCTCAATGACCCGGGTTTCCCTGGCCCTATAAATAGAACTGCGTCAGTTTCAGGTTGTCACATACCTTTCAATGAGCACCAGAGGTATCGCTAATCATCTTTCTCCTCGGTAGCAAATAATTGATTAAAAATATATTAAACAAAGACTTATGGCGGAAAAATAGTATTTACCGGTAGAAATATTACAAAGTTTAGTGTTGTATAAAGCCTGAAATGTTTGTGGGACATTTGCGTAATTTGCAAAAAGTTGTAGCTCATATAAAGGAACTATACTTGTAGGAAAAAACGGATTTTGTAAAAACTCAAAAAATAGTATATCACCTGTCCCACTTCCACTCTGGCCGCACCATTTGACATGAAAAAAAAAAAAAAAACATTCCGGAAGATCATTTTCTTTATTAACCACCAACCATTTGAAATTTGTCACTCAAAATTTAAAAAAAATGAGAAAGGTCGACAATATAACAATGAGTATAATGAAAATTCAACTTACTACATGTCATTATTTTCTCACAAGCCAAATCAAGTGAAATACTTCCAACTCGTCATAATAAACACCCTCAAGCATGAGCAATGGATGAACCGCACCTGCCAGGTGCGATCCATCAATGGCCCATGTTTGATTTTTCATACATACTGTATCGAAAGACATATTTTTTAAGTTTTATCTAAATTTGGGAAGTCGTAAATTTGAAGTAAGAGACGTTTTAATGCTTACAAACGGACGCGTTGGCGACGTCGAGAAATTAGACTTTGTTTGAGTAAAGTGTGTGTGATTTTAACAATATAACGACACTTTAACAAGATATCCGTCTAATGTTTATTGGTATAAGACACTTCATAGACACAAGTTACAACTTAAAAAGAAAAATAAACTTCACGAAGAGTAGTCATTTTGTGTTGGCGTATTTCGCCAGTCAGATTACTTCCACTAAACATGTTTTGTTAGGCATGGACCGCTGATGGATCGCGCCGACCAGGCGCGGACTATATGTGGTTCATGCTTGACAAAATATTGAAATTAGTGATCGGGATGTTTTTATTTAAAATACTATGAACTAAACGCGTGCGTCAGTTTTTAGGAGTAGTTTTGTAACTCGGTACGTACAATAATATTTGTCTTGACACTTTTCTCGTTCGTTAAAAAATATTGAAAAAATGATATTTGGTTTGCAATAAACGGCTGATGTTTTAGGCCACTCAAATGCTGATTATAATTGCCTTGTTGTATGGATTTATAAATTTAGGTAGACATAATGTTGAAACTAAATGTGAAAAGGCCGTAATACAAGTTTGCGTAGGTTGCGTTTTTTCTAGGTTTGTTTTATTTTACCCTTGCGTTTTACGCTAGTGCGATGCTCTGCATGCAATTCCCTGCCTTTTCTAACGCAACTGAACGGTTTGCTATCCAGGCTAACAGAGTGCTCGTTTCGTTGCGTGCATTTTTTGTGCTTTATAGGCATGTGAATTTGATTAGTGCATGACAACTTGACGTGTATTGCGGCCTAAAGACCTAACCCGATTGCGCCATTTACTTTCATATGTACCCATGTGGAGGCAGGTTCTTTTGGTGAAACTATGTCCAGCGTTTATCGCGTAAACATATGTTCCTTCAGTCTGACGGCTGGTTTTCCTAGGTGCCACTGGTACATTATCATTTTACAACCAACCATTGAATGGGTTCTATGGCAGCAGCCACCATGAGAGTGTTGCTGGAAAAGCGTGAGTAATACGTCGCGAACCATATTTCACAAAATTCATTTCATTCCGAGTTTTGAGCATTGATTCACCAGACTGACATACCTGGACTGAAACCCGAGATAGTCACATTGTGAATAAGAAGAAGTTCGCGCCTGATTTTGGTGGTGGATCCACTGATGTGCTAATATGTTTACAAAGCCCTACGTTAAACATAAATTGTTGCTTTCAAAGTTGACGTAATTGCCAAACGTCTTTCCTATTTCTCCTCAGTGCCAAAAATTTAATGAAATCGCCAATACGTCTCTTCTCTGTCGCATGGTATGCTTCGATAATTTTATGGAGATAACATTAACTCTTACCCCCTACAATAGAATAAAAATAACTCAAAAAGGAAACCAACTTCACCATAAAAGTTTCATCATTTTTGACCAAAATGGTTTGTTTTGTCAAGTATGGGTCATAGATGGATCGCATTTCGAGTAGCGATACATCAATGGCCCATAATTGATAAAACATGTATTGGTTTTACAAAAGTGAATTTAAAAGTAAAATTAATAAGATATTTTTTATAAAGGGGACACTGTTTGATCGTAAAAAGTATCGTCTGCATCCAAAGTACACACAATGAGACGCCAACTTTTCTATTTCATCAACTGTTGCAATTGTTTTCCAAGTTTTTGTTTGATATTCTTCCTCGATTGCCATTTTGAAACGACACGGCGTTAAAATTAATATATAATTTTTATGGTCTCTGTCAGTAATTGCGACAACTTGTCTGGTTATTTGGCAATTGTCTTACTCAAATTGATGTCGTCTTCGCAAGCATGAACCATGCATAAAAAGTCAAGTCGAGTCACTTTTCGATTCTTGATTCCTCCGAAACCGTTTACTTTGTTTTCTATACCGGTATATGCGGATTTTGTATGGTTTCTTGCGTGTGACTCATGTCATTTAGGGCGAAAAAATCCTATAGGGAAAATCAAAATGGCGTCTTTTGGATTAAATTTTACACTCTTAATTCACTTTAATCTCTTTCTTTGAAGAAACAATTATAAACTATTCGAGGGATGATAAAATGGTATTAATCGACGTATCAATTTAATAATCTATATTTCGATGTTTTAATCGAGTAAAACACTAAAGTGAAAAAAATCATGATCTTCACAACAATTTACTTGTAGTTGTATTTTAGGTTGAGATGAACGTCTGGGTATGCAGTGCCAAGCATGCGCATTGGATGGTCCGCGTCTGAACGACGCGTCCCATCTACAGTCCATGCTTGACTTTGGACCGCACATTCTGATTTAATATAAAATATAAATATACTATGAAATATTGATAATTCTTTATACAATACGTTTATAAAAGTAAGAAATTGGATATGGTAAAGATTTTCTATGTCATTAAACACAAGACAAAAAGATAGAAAAAATAATTTGTAAGTATGATATTTTTCAAGTGTCGGTGCCTTGAAAGGAAACAAAATCGATTTTATTTTATTTTTTATCTCATAATATAATTTTATATTACACTTATAAATCGCAAGAATTCATTTTTCCATAAAGCAGTTTTTCCAATTTGCCACCATTTGTATTTCTAGAATCAATATTTTGCAGCCATTTCCGGAAGGTAGAACGCCAATTGCTATTACTATTGGTTCCTTTGAAGTGCTTTGAAAACAATTTTATATAGAAGTTATATCGGTCGAAAATCAGGCACTCGAGTAAAAATAGACCAAGTTCACCATACCATAAGTTCACTTGCACGCATGATATCTATTTCCTTTTTATGTTCTTTAATTCCCAGTCGTGTTTTCGGTCAGTTAAGCATATGTATTTCAATACGCGGCTTTACTAAGGAGAGGATAACATTACTTTAATGTATAAATGTATTTATTGATTCAATTTTGTTTAGGATATTATACTTACTTATAAATATCGATAATGTTTTACTAGTTGAATGAAGTACTCTTTGTTACGCACGAGTCACAGATGGTACGCGCCTTTAAGGTGTGGGCCATCTGTTGCTCATGCCTGACAAGGCAAATTTTTACTAGTATACATCTACGTATTCGAGGCCTTTGATGTTTATCGATTAGGCTTGAAAAGCTCTCAAAACGGGCTCGAGATCATAGAGAAGCTTGTGCCATTCCCCCAAGGAGTAGTATCTAGCATTGGACATCCGATTCGTATAATTTATCGATATCGTTACATTATTACGTTGTATCTCACTGCTTTTGGTTTTCTATTTTAATAAGTCGTAAAGTGCGATTATCGATGTGTTAACATGAAAGAAAATGGAAATTAACACAGACCTATGGATATTGGAAATTTTACATTTGATAAAGATCAAGTAAAATAACAAGATTAACCCTTATAGAAGTCACTTATTCTGAGGGGGCCGTCTTCAGCAAGGCTTGACTTCGCAGATTCCACTTAGTGTGGAAGTATTGGTGGAAAGATATAAACTTTCGGCCCTAACCCAGTCTATTCAAGTTATCACATTATAGGCTTTAGTGATTAACATGATCTCAGCAACTGACTGGGGCTTGAACGCGAGTTCTTCACCATTCTGCGTAATTTAATATAGCTGCCCAGCTTTTTGTTATATAGGGATGGCCCTCCGTTCAATGGGTGGATTCAAAAAAATAAGTTGACACTTGAATGCGTCGTGTCATGATAGAGTTAACGAGTTCTGGTCGTAATATAATATATCTGTATTTGTGTCAGAAAACAAGGCACATAACTAGATGTTATTCAAAATAAGAATAAGAAAAAACTAACATGACACAGGAATCAATTAGTACAATACGAAAAACCCTTCTGACGCAAGAAGGACAGTCGAGAGATTCCATAAAGAAACACTGAGTTTCTCATATTGCGTGAATTCTTACTTCAAAATGCTTCAAAGCTTAGATGAGACATTACTAAAAAGATGCAGATTCATTAGAATATTGAGGTTCAAAAAAGCATTCATTTATTAATAAACTCTTTTATGATAGTATTAGCACGTATGCGCATAAAAGAAATATTTTTGCTGTTTATTTACCCTGGCCCCGTATCCTTATATATCTTGTTTGTGACAAAAATACGAGGTCAACAATTGAAATCGTTGTCTTATGATAATATTATGTACCATTTCTGTTTAACGGATATGTAAAAGTTCCAAGCTTAGGCCATTGATAGACGGCGCCTGAAAGGCGCGTTCCATCAATGTCCCGTGCTTGGAACTTTGTTGCATATCGTAAAAATGATTCAAGCATTGTTATTTAGTGAAAATACATGCTTATAAGTCATTATTTTTTGTAGAGTCACCCACACTTTTTAATGTAATAGTTTCCTAGGTACGTGATCTCTTCTCATTATTTTGTGTTTGTTTAAACTCAATAAGAAATATCTTCCGTTCTACAGATGGCTTTTTGTTGATCTTTGGCTGTGGCGTCATAACGGACTATCGACCCGGTCAGGTTTTGACAACTACCTGTACTAACTTACTTTCCTTTACGCTGGTCATGATATTGTTTTAATATTTTTTAATAACATTCAAAGTTTGTGCGGACTTTGCGTTCGATGGAATGATTGTTTTTTAATGCGGATCATGTAACAAGGCAATAAGGTCGCGCATCCTGTTAATACATTTGCGTCACAAAAAGAAAACTAACTTAAAATTAGGTATAAATAGAATTGTTATTATCGTTGCAAAATTACATTTCAGATATTTTGAAAAATTGATAGAAACCACGTAAGTGTTTAAGGAAGTTGTTGAAACGGAAGTTCTACTATCGCGCAGGGCAGATTCCACTCACTACACTTTACTATGGCGGTTCCGTCCTCTAGGATCGTACTACAACTGTAGTAGAACGTTGGCATGTTGCTTTCAAGCACTACTTCCGGCTTCGTATGAGGCGAACTTGAAAAAAAATGAAAGCTGATCAAATTTGTATAGTGTTGCATATTGTTCGAAATAAGTAAATAATATTTGACAAATATACAAATTGATATTTAACAATTACAGATGGGCTTTACCATTCGGTACATTATTCAAAATGGCTAGAATCGTTCAAAAGTATTCTGGTATTCCTGTTATACCTATACATTCTTTTATCGACAATATTTTGTTGGGAAATAGACTTTGCCGGACGTATGCAAAATTTAGAATTCAGAATAAAAATCATTTCATTTTTTCTATGTCTATGTTGAGCGATAAAATTCAGGTACATCAATATTCAAAGACGGCGGATTTTCTCTTCCAAACACCGAATTCATATGCAGATGACATTCACTCAATTTTAATCCTCATTGATTTCTCGTGTTTTAACTACTCTAAACAACGTATTTTGTCATCCTATTTGACCTCAGTTGGTGGTATTGAATAATTATTATGATCTTTTTAACCCAATCGTTCCCTTCTATACACAATCGCGTAGAGTTTGGGTTTCCATATACTCTGGTAACGTAGATGGTTAAGGAAATTAACTTGTTTTACGCAAGTGTGTTATAATCCAATATGTTTTGAATTATTCCGTGGCACATGGTCAGAAATTATAAATTAGGAATAATGCTCGAATTGTCAATACAGCTACGTATGTTTATTGCAATTGACTAATATAATGAATCTGAAATGTACAATTTTCCATTCTTGAATTTTGTTCATTTTTCTGTTAATTTTGAGTTTCTAACATTATATTGGATTTGTGAGCGCATTTACTTTGACAGCTTCATTTTTGATCCTGTATTCTTGTATTTTTCCAAATGACAAATTCAAATTATGTTTTGTCAAATATGAGCCACAGATGGATCGCGCCTAGCGGGCGCCGATAAAATGTTCAATTATGAATCTTGAACATTGGAATCAAAACTGTATAAAATTGTTACAGATGCTGCAATTTTTGTACACGCCCCCTATTCGCGGGTATTCGATTCCTGAAATTTTAACACCTCAATTTTCTAGTGTTAACTTAAATAATTAATTAATGACATCAACAATAGCCTAACATGTGAATTAATCATATAACAACAATATGAACATTCTAATACGATTACAAGTACATATGAAGTATATTTTTACGAGACAATTGTAAAATGAATACACTGTGACAAGAACAGTAAATTTGCTTTCAGATAAAATTAATCGCATATTTTCAAACATTGTGCAATTCCCCCTCCTCACGTCGACCGAAAAAAATGGAAAATGGCCTTTTATAAGTCATTTTAAACGTTTGATCTCGAAATGTTCGCGCATTATACCTGTTACACTCCCCTAAATAAGTTCATTCCAGAAAATTCCACTTGTGAATTTTGGGCCGTTTTATTGTGAGGCACAATAATAAAACTTATTTTTAAGGAAATCTGTTGTCTCCGTCGCCCATTATGCCGTCATAAGTGTTAGCATTGTTTTCATTACTCCTTTTCTTTTCAAACTTTTATTATTCGCTAATTTGCTCGTATGAATATATCACGCTATTGTGTACTTTAATAGTCACCCCATGTTTTAGTTCAGCCATATTTACAAAAATTGTTACCTTGAGAGATTTCACGCAATGTTTTTGTTAACATGCCTCCAATCAGAATATTATTTTGTTTTGTATGCGCCACAGATGGAACGCGCGTCAACGGCGCAATCCATCAGTGGCACATACAAAACAAAGCTTATTTTGCATTTTTTTTCTGATTGTAACGACAGGTAATCAAATGAGGTGTTTAGATTGTTAATTATTTTACAAGCCCCCTACAATGATACTAATTGACGTAATTTGTAATCCTATTACGACATTCTGTGCCGCGAAATTTCTCACCATATTTTAAAACACCTGGAATTACTTTTGGTTTTACGTATAAATGATTAATTTCAAATGTTTACAGAAATGAATATTAGATTTTTTTGAGTTTGGTGAGAAAATTTGTTAGGTCAACTGTTCGAAGTTTCCAAAAAAGATTTAGAATCCAAAAATTACGTTTTCAATACCGACTACAAAAATTTGCCGTGTTTTCGTATGTTTGGCGTTGAATATTAAGAGAGGATAATTTAATACGTATATATTTTTGATTTTAGCTATACTGTGAAAAATGGCGTGAAATCGCCGTTTTTGACAGTATTTTTACTTAAACTATAAAATCAACTTTTCCGGCCAATTAATAACCGTTGATTGAATGCACTGCCCGAGGCGCGGTTTATCAACAGCCCATATTTGGAATAAATCTTAGAAACAAGGCGGTTTGCAATTTTCATAATATAAAATTACTGCAAATAAACGGTACATTTACTGAACTTTTGTCAGAGTATACAATAGAAATACAGTACAAATTTTTTAATGTCCTGTTTTCAATATGTTAACGTTTTCAGATAGTTTATTTTGTTTTATTTAAAAGTAATTTGAACCTAAATTTTTTTAGCAAAATTAAATTCAGAAGGAAATTAAGAATTGTGACACTGTGACAAAAATACAGTAAATTTACCGTTAATTTGCAGTAATAGTGCATTTATGAAATTTCAAATCACCATGTCGATGAGATATGTGCCAATGATATCTAAAAGGTGCCTTCCATCAATAGCCCATAATTCGCCGGGGAAAAGACGATTCTATTGTTTCTTTTCAACATGACAGAGTAAAATTACCGTCAAAGCGCAGCGAGTTTACCCCATTTTTGTTGCATTGTATAAAGTCATAATTGGATGGACATAAAATTCCCACTGATGTGCATTTCCCATCGTAGCCTTTTCAACATTCTTGATACATTCCAAGACAGGTAATTTTACGCTCTAACCGACTCTTTTTTGTTGGACATTTCATTAAACATTAATTTGAAGTCCTTAATTGAAGTCGGTAATTTTTCACAACAAATTGTGAGAAGCTTGAACCTGTAGATATTCCTTTAAGGTCAAATGAACGAACGAATATTTAGTTGTTTATTGCAGAGTTGTTTATTTTTTCAAACGACTTTTGACCGTTTTGTGGACTGTACAAAATGCGTAAAATTTCTTGAAAATATTAAATATCAATATATTTATTTTTTAACTTCGATGTAGTCGAAAGTATTATTTTTTAAAACTATGTGACGGATATAAACCGCTTCTGAAATGAAGGGTCTGTATGTGACAAAGGCTCGACCAAATTTAGAAAAACCTAAGTCGAGAAAACGCAGGCAAATTTGCAGCTTTTTTTATAGTGTAATAAGCGACCTGTCAGCGCAAACTCTTGCGATTAAAACACTTAAGTGAAAATAGCTCCTTTTGTCAAACTTTGGTGGTGGCAGTTGGGACCCAATTTCATAAAATATTAATATTGATCGCAAAACAAATTAAATCGTCACGTTTAAAATAGTTCGAAAGTACGCGAAAAGTGTGCGACAAAAAGATAACATCAGACTTGTCATTTTGTCAAAACTTGAAATAGAATTTAAATTTAACGTTCAATTGGATATAATATTTTTAAGTATTTATATTTGGAAAGTTGTTGACTGGAATAAATCTAAAAATACCTCATTTTCGATAATTCTGAAAGCTATTTTGATTATAATGTGAAATATTTTGTATATCCCGTATATAGAATGATTATTCTATGAAGTTTTGTACTGAGCTACGTTACCGATTTCTTTTACACTATTACATTAATGAAAACACGAGCGATTCATCAGTGGCACATACTCAAAGAAACCTTCGATGATAATCAAAATTTTGATGACTGGGTTAATCTGTTGTTACAAATAAAAACAAGGGTGGATTTAACAAGTTACCAGGTGCAACAGACAATCAGTCGAAATCCCCATCGATTTTGCATATTTTAGTGACTTTTCTATCTTCTTTGGTCATCAAATTCAAAGACGATTAGTGCATCGATTAACTCTTTCGCTCTGGCTAATTCCGAGCCATCCAAATTTCTTCTACTTAACCTTTCTTGTGCGTACAGGGTTAAAAAATATGATGTTTCATGCACATGTGAGCAAGCCTACTTGTAATTCAATGATAATCTACTTGCGTACTTTGCTGGGTCAAAATTGTTGCAGATGACGAAAATGCACAACACGCATGCGCGCGCGCATGTTCTTTTCGACACCACCTGCAAGCGTCAGATTGTCTATCCCGAAAAAAATAATTAATCAAGCCAATCGTATGAAGTTTTATACTGCTAATATGTACATGGTTGAAATTAATCACACTGATTATCATTGATCAAGGTTACGCAATTTTTTTCCGAGGTTTACAAATTTGATAATATAAAACTGCTGTTTGGGAATATATATTTGAACTCAAGATGTAAAAGCAAAAAGTTTGTATACTTTGACTAAAGTGCGGTAAAATCACTAAATCACTACTCTTTAACAGCAATTTGCTTGATAATATTCAATTGATACTATAAAATCGACTTTTTTGGCCAATTATGGACTTTTGATGGAACGCACCGCCCAGGTACGGTCCATCAACACCCCATACTTGGCGTAACAATCGTGTCGACAAAGCAATTTCGAATTTTTAAAATATGTAATTACTGCAAATAAACTGTAAATTAACTGCAATTTTGCCACAGTGTAGCTAAAACAAACAAAAAATAATGCCAGATGTGAGCAAATTCTAATTCACAAAAACTAAGTTACTATGTACCAATCCAGATATCATATATATCGCTTAATATATAAAGTAATATTGATATTATAATAATAATTGAACATAAATTTTTGTTTTTGTTCCAGTGATTACAGCAGAAAAATATTTTTATATGACTAGCAAAACTAGTTTTAAAGAAAAAAACACAAATAAGGTATGAAACAACAGATAATATTTGTTGTTTTCTCGACTATTATTTTTGCACGCATATAGAAGTATAAAATGAGATCGGAAAAGACACTCACAAAAATGAACTTGTTTGATCCATAAACAACTAGAATTCTAGCGTAATTTTATTATAAAATATATTTTTTCAAAGGACCTAAGTTTATACTCAAATTCATACAGTTTTGACGGGGTTTAAGCGCGCTAAAAAAGTCAACTGATTCGGGCCTAATAATGTGTAATGCATTTTCCTAAAACAAAAATGACTGAATGAATTCTTTAGTATGATATGATGAAAACGCGCCAACGTTCATAATAACTTGATAAGCAGATAAACATTTTTTTTTTCATTTGTCAACTCCATAAGTTATAAATGCCAATGAAACATGTCTTAATACTTAAGTTCGAAATGAAAGAAACGTCACCAAAATGTTTATTAGCCTTGTATCGTATAATTTGTTTTTGTTTTTATAAATATATTCGAACTTATGTTCTTCCACATCCAACAGGAATGTAATTATTCTTATTATTACGTACATCCCTTGCGTCACGGGACTTTTAACGGAATAACAAATAAGCATTATATGTATTGCGTTAACAAACATCAATATTTGTATAAATTATTGCAAAAAAATTTCATAATTTATAATATTTTAGATAAATCAAGCATAAAATAAATAATACCAGGTGGCAGATAATCGTCAGCAAACATACAACAAAACGAATCTCGCTTGATGCAGTAGATTTTAGTTGCTTTTCAGTTTGTGTTTTCTAGCAAGACCCGTTAATAGATCGCGCTTATTGAAGCGCGCTCATTTACCGCTCATACTAGATATATCGTTTGTCATTTGTCACGCTGGGCGACATGAAGTTTTACGCTATTGTGTCAATACATGTGCAAATAATTCATTTAAGAACAAACATACGCGTCTCGGCTATGCTTTCTTTGCATTAATTGTTTTTGTTAAAACCGAATATTGTTACAAAATCTTTGACAAAAATTGTGATTGCGATTACAAAGCATAAGAAAAAAGTTTCATTTTTTTTTTCTAAAATTTTCGAATATTACATTCATTTTTCAAGTTTTTCAATCTTTGCTAAATTTATATTTCTATAATAAATGGGGTATTCTGGAAGTAAATTTTAGAATACTTTGGGATTTGGTGCTAAATATGCATTATACAGTAACAGTCGATGGTGGATTGCGGTGTCAGAGTAAAATCAATCCGTATAGTATGAATTCGACGATGAAAATTTTGTGATTAGGAAATTGCACTTTGGAAATACGAAATATTGTTTTTGCATTTGAACTTGAATAACATCTATAATCAAGTATATTGGCGGAAGTAGGTTGATTTACTTGTAAAATCCTTTTATACAATATTTTTTTTTATATTTGCAAAATACAAAATTGTTATTCAAATTCTATTCCATGGTCCCATTTTCCAATATCCATTTACATTTTTGAGATGAAATAATCGTCGATTTCCTAAAAATACTTCCGTTATGCGTAATGTTAACATGTTACAAGGATATTAGATGACTAATTACCTAATTTGTCGTCATCAAAAGGTAGGAGATACGAGTCGGAAATCTGATATGAGATTTAGGTAACATCGTTAACCGGAAACGTAGCAAAAACAGGTCGCGTATGAATATTGTTTGATGGATAAATCTATCAAACAATATTCATCATCGACCAGTATTTGTATATAAGATTATTATTCACATTTGACCTCAAATTACGACATTCGCGTCAATTTCTTAATTAATTTATAATTAGGGAAAGTTTTAAAATGTTTTCCAGTATATTTGCGGTGAAGACTTGTGAATCAATACATCTACCATTCACCAATAGGCATCAAAACTCATTCGGAAAATTGGGGAAAACTCAACTTAATTCGTTGTTTCCCGTAGGAGGCTCAAATTTATCTTAAAACATGTATGAAACTTTTTACAACCAAACCACTCATCTTGAGTAGAACACATTATTCAAAGCCCTGTAGCAGCGATTATATATATATATTATTCCTCAATGTAATTTGTTTTTAATATTTTATATTTTTACTCGGTTCTTTTCGGTTACTTTTCAGGCTTTCTTTTACAATTTCCATTTTCGGTGTCTAGGCAATCTGCAGTTATACAGAACTAGCAAATGCAAAATGGCGTATTTTCAGCAGCCAGATTTTTAGTATATTTAAAAAAACATCGTGTGACGTCATCGAAATAAAAACCTAGTTTTCAAACTAAACCTAATCTGTCCTATATAGTAATCCCATTATACATTTTTTTAATTTCCAGCAGTGAGAACCTGCAAAATTTTTCACTCCAAATCCAACATCTGTCAAGTTCAATTATTTACTCCAAATTCGGCAAAGATTTTATCAACTTACGACACGTGATTGGAACGTTAACAATAAACGTCCTAACTTAAAACCCGGGAAGCAAGTTGTTTACATAGCTGTATTATTATCCCCGCATCCGCCAATAATTATCTATTATACTGTTATTTTATCATTAATTAAGAAAGTGTGCCCCAGCAGCGTTAATTAGAGCATTTGGATACACGTCGTTGTTGGCGACTACCCCACTACCACCAGCCTATTCCACATTTTCAAACGTGTTTATTACACAAGCTTCCGCTAGATCATAGTCCAGCTTCATATTATAAAAATTGCATACTTTTCTTTACATAGAAGTCATATCGTTGAAAATTAGGTAGCAATTGAGTAAAATCAAAACATAGCAACATGCAATCCATCTTAATTCGCAACATTTCCGCCATTTCGTGAATATAATTTCCTGCGTCCCGTGTGAAATATATACGCTTTGCTCGTAGTATATCCAACAAATGGGTCATGACAATTTGAGACCTACTATCTTGTATTGTCCTTATCTTTAACAAAAATATAAACAATATCTTGTTTTTCACACATCAAAGGTAGGATTTATATATTGAAATGACTAGTAAAAAATAGTGGATTGACTTGTATTCTCTCAGCTTGAAAATATAAGTTATTTTCTACCAAACATGAATCACAGAAGGATTTCGCAAATATGACCAAATACATATGTGGCTAATGCTTGGCACATACGAAAAAATAGAAACACAATTCCTTGTAAGCTCGGGTTATTGTAACACATTCTTTAACGCATTCAGTTATGTTGATGGGAATATGCATTTACAAATGCTTTGGTATCGGCAATTTCAAGGCCACAGGGATGTAATATGATTCACTAATTACAGTGTTCTAGACGCGACATCAAGTGAGAGAAAACTCATTTGTTTTCAACTCTCTCATTAATCTTTCAATATTATTCTGTTCTCTCTTCTTGTTTGTATCTCGTTTTGTTGAAAACGAGAGAATAATTTTTTTCGTTCGTGCTCGTTTACTAGACTAAGGCGCAAAATAAATCTCTCCGAGTAAACTAAAAAGAAAAAAGGAAAAACTAGTTACTCAGTTTTAGAGTAGATCTTTTTGTCTTTAAATCTGGCGACTAACCAAAGAAAAGTCAGTCACATAGTCTGGTCGGGGCGTTAAACCGTCCCAAACTAGAACAAGAAAATCATTGAGATTCTCCAGCTTTTTTTTCAAATAATGACAGAAAATCTGATCAGATCGCCAAATTGTTATCAAAGTCTACAGCAGCATTGCCATAATAATTTAGGAATCTTTACAAATTTCAGTTCAAAATTTTAACAGTTTGCTCTTCTTACAGCAAAGGCAAGTTAAAACGTATACAAATTTAACTAGATATATATTTGTTTCACACGTGGAAATAATAACTACTACAGCGTCGAAAAACACTTCAGATATCGGGCAACGTCATAGATTAGCACCGATGTCGGCAATGATGCTCAGTAACCCGGGGAGAGTGGACAAGGACAGTGCGAGGTACAATAGGATCGGCAGGTACGTTAAAAACAAATATTATTTTTTCGTTTCCAAATTGTGACAAGTTCGAAAAAAGTATAGGTCTTAAATCCTTCGAAGTTTTTTATAAGGAGATTTGTAAGTTCAGCAATGAGGAAACAGTCGCGGTTTATACAGTATCTCAATTAAAAAATTATTGTTCAAATATCTTTTGTTCAGTAAGAGTCACTGATGCATCGCGTCAATGAGACGCGTCCATCTTTGACTGATGCTGGACAAAATTCAATTTTCGGTTGGGATACACGAACAACGCCATTTAGGAATGAAAAAACTTCATCGCTTTGTAAAATTTATCATCAGAAACCGATAGATTTTAACTAAACTATATATCAAGATACAAAGGTTCAAATTGCATCAAAAGGGAAACGCGTCTTCTGAAAAATGATATGTCAATGCAGCTCGCTATTGTTTTGTTTTTGTAATGTTTATGGCGAAAATAGTGCCATAGAGTATTGAAAGAAACAGAAAACATTCCCCTATTATACGCAAGTCCATATGTTGCTTCAGCTATAAATGCACACAAGTTATATTCGTAAAAGCTGGTATTTTAGGGAGTTTAATGTATACACTTAGTCATTGACTAAATGTATAAAGACAAATTTTTATCGCATCTTCCAGAAACAAAAGACAATTTAAGTGTGTAATCAAAAAAGACGACAATGCATCTGCTATTGTAAAATTTTTGGTTTAGTTTCCCAGATGTCTGAGACTCGCAACTTGAAAATTATTTGTATCAATGACTCATGGCTTTATATATAATCAAAATACCCATTTTGCCAAGCATGGGCCATTGGTGGACCGCGGCTCGCGGCTTGCTACTTGACAAAATTAACTTGTATTTTATTTTTGATTTTGAAAATGCTCCAAATCCAGTTATGAAGACAAAAAATTTCACTCCCCTAGGTGACATGTATGTGACCAAGTTCTACAAAGCGAAGATTTATTGAGCATTAACAATATCTTAGGGTGTTTCAATATGCCCATATGACACGATTGTTAAAAATCCAAAGAACTCGACTTTTGGGGCAGCTGGCTAGCGATGCGTCGCGTAGATAAACACAAACGGTAGCCAATCTAAAATATTTTACATAAGATAACACTTTCACTTCGTAAATTACTAAATTGTCGCCGACAAGACGGTGAATTATCTGATATAAATGAAATCTTGACGAATATATTCTACTGAAACAAATTCTATTTGAAAAATCTGCATTTGAAATCGTCTATTTTTTACTTGTTTTGTGATTACAACACGATAGGATATATATCCTCAATTGAGAAATCATTTTATTTTTTATTTTTGATAATTTATCAAATTTATTGTGTGCAAATTTCATAAAGTCGTATTTCACATTTAATTCGTGAAAATATTTTTGCGGATGATCGCAAAAAATTATTATAAAATATATCATCCTTTCAACATTATTGAGTTGCATTTAAAAAATCGAAGACTTTTTTACAAGATGACCAGAAACCCATTGTTACTCGTAATATAAATCAATAAAGCCTTGGAGTAACTCCTTCAAAAGATATTATTTATTAATTACCGACACATAACATTTTCTTGTGGGAATTCAACTATTTATCGACGACTTTGAAAATATTAAGGAGTGATATTTAAGTTAATCGACTAATATCTTGATAAAAGAATTCATTTTGCATCCGTAATTTCGTTTGGAAAGAAGTTCAAACGACACAAAACTTTTTACTAGTCAAGCTTTACGTGCGCAGGGTTCAGATATAAGATTTTTTGGTCATTTTTGCTTCGCCAAACATGGGCCGCAGATGTGCCGCGCCGCCAAGGGTATAGCTGGTCAATAAATTGAATTTTAAATTTGAGCTAGAGATCAATATGAATATGATATATTATATCAATAACTCGAAATTGCGTAATTTTCACTTGCTGAAATTTAAAAAAAATTACTTATAATTGTATAAAGGAATACAATTTTGTCTGAACCGGTATTGTTGAGTGTGGATTACTGGTGGAACGCGCCTTTGAGTCCATCAGTGCCTCATGCTTGAGTCGGAAAATCATTGCAAATATTTCGTAATATTTGATTGCAGTATTGCACTTCAATATTTTGAGATAATCACTTTTATTAAATTTTAAAAACACTGATAACGTTTTTAATTTATACTATTCCTAATTTTATATGTAAGATAATATTTTTTTCAGAAATGATATTAATGCATTCCAAAGAGACGGCTGCCATAGTGATAACTCGCCGTCCGATGACGATTTTCAAGAAAGAATGAAATTTTTGCCTCGACCGAATGTTACTTTGAATTCTCATGCTCGGGAAGTTGCCAAATCCTCTCCTCATGAAATCAGTTACGATAGCGATTCTTCAAATGAATTTAATAGGAGAATCTCGCCAGAGAATCATCAAGATGAAAATTCAATGTCTCCAGAAAAATTTATCAATGATGAAAAATATCAACCAGAAGATATGCATACTTTTCGACCTATCAATGAATCTAATAAATCACCGTCTCATCCTGCTCAATCTTCTGTAGATGGAATACAGGAATCTGCGATGAAAACTCCCGAAAGAGGTATGTATATTTATTGCTTCTTTTTATTACGCTGGGAAAATTTTTGTCTTATCTCTTCTATTATCAAAATTCTTTAGCTTGAGGTACTTGTTACAAACGGACTTGAACGTTTCATCGCATTTATGAAAAGAAGCTTTTGTTTTTAATTTACTGTTAAATGGGCTTATATTTATTTAATCTTCCATCTGTTTCAGAGCCTTCAGAAAAAATTAAAAATACAATTCCGCCATTCCTTCATCGACGATCTTTGAGCACACAAGATCAACGACCACTCACTTCTTCACCTCCGCCATTACTACCCCGAGAGATGGTGATTCCGTTTATGCAGAACAGTCGGTCTCACCAATTTCAAGATCGCGAAAATATAATCACTCCGCCGGAAATTGGTGCGCATTCTCCGGCAAACAATAGTGGAATGTATCGTTCTTCACCAGACAGCAACTATCTCGTTTTGAAGTCACCTATGGGTAAGATATCAATATTTAATTAGGAAGTTATCACTGCGTCGCCATTTTGAACGCGCAAATAATCAAAACTTATGTGAAATTAAATTAATCATTTGATTATTGCCTAACTTTTTTGGTTCTCTTTTGAACAAATGGTGAATAAATTATGTGATTATATATTTTAAATTATCGATATTGTTAAATGCAACCCTTGATGGCTAATTGCTATCATGGCGACAAAAATACAGGAATGAAGATTCAAACTGTAATATATTCCAAGCTTTACGATCTATGTGAAATTGTAAAATATTTTTACAATTTATTTCAGGATCACCATTTTGTTTTCCACACGGAGGTTCGAATAACTACAGTAAAGAAAGTAAATGTCCAACACCAGGTTGTGATGGTACTGGTCACACTACAGGCATCTATACTCACCATAGAAGTTTGTCTGGATGTCCTCATAAAGACAAAGTACCCAAGCAAAGTGGGTTAAATATTAGTTATGACTATGAAAGGATGCGAAAGTTTGAATGATGTGACTATTTTCTTTTAGAATTGTCGCAACGACGACTCTCTCTCTCTCTCTATGAGTGCTTTTCAGCAAATTTATTGAAGTGTTTTTTTTCAAGGATGGTTCACTAATGGATCGCGCCATTTAGGCGCGGTCCATTTGTGAATCATACTTGACCAAATATATTTTCGAATTAGAATAAAACTTACTAAAACCATAATTATCATTAGAAGATTTTGTGGTTGTGATTTCAAGGAAAAAACGCGCTTGGTCATTTTTTTGGATTTCTGTCATAAGGCTCATATTCGGCGCGACTATTTTTACGTTATGTCAAAAATACCCTTTTATCGAAAAAAAAGCAATTTTCTGAACGATACACTCTCAACAGGTCATGCGCTTTGCGTTTGCTTGTAGCGTTTACTGTGGTGTATTATATAATAATAATAATATTATTATTATATATATAATATCCACTATTTGAGATGTGGCACCACGCACAACCCATATTTCACTTATATATCTCATATTTTATTTTTTACGAATTTACTAAATACTAGATCGAAATCTGCATTAATTTTAGTATTTAAAACGACTTATATAATATATATAAATTTAAATAATACATAATGTAAATTATATTTTATTATGATATAAATATATATATAATATATCTAATTTTAGTTCAAGCTCTACATGATCGCTCTCCAAAATGTCCGACTGAAGGATGTACTGGAAAAGGACATATTAACGGAAACAGGCAAACACACAGAAGGTATATTTTACAAAAATAAAATTTAAAAATTAAGAAAATATTTTTTTGTTCTAATGCAAAAATTACACTGTATTGAAATCAAAACTTCAAGATCTCAAAAACCTGTTTCGAATGTTTCGATTCTTCCAACCTTAAGAAGTATAATAGTTTCGACGGATTTTGGTCTGTGGCTTATTTCTCAAGATGTATATTACAAAACATTCAATCGATTTATCTTATTTTTTCAGTTTATCTGGGTGTCCTCTAGCAGCTCCAACCAAACTACGATTTCCGCAATCTGAGGATAGAGACATGTCACCTGAACAACATTTCAACCTTCAACATTTTGATGGAGTTTTCCCGACTATTTTCCCTCCTACTTCTTCTTCGGAACCGCAAACTCGTGAAACAAAATCATCTATAAACTCACCGACAGAGACAATGGACCGTTCTGATTCAGGTAAATATGAAATGATTTGCAAACATAACAAATAAAACATATCACTAAATATCAAAATTTCTGATAATTCAATTACAGATCCAACTGGACGAAACTCTAGAGAATCAGATAGTGAAAATCGGACTCCGTATACTCGTTCTTCTCCAACATGTAATGTGGAATGTGCCAGAAGTGAGCGATCAACACCAAAAAATTCGACACCAAAGAATCTGAACATGCCAAGATTTCACGCCAACGAGGAGGTAAAATTCATTTTGGCCCTCGCGATCCGTCAGTGACTCATACTCAACGAAATATGTGTTTACCAATTTGGTTAAATTTTGAAAAAAAAAATATTATTTTTTTAGATCTCCAGAATGCTTGGTGCACGAATGCCACCACATGCATTCAATCCACATGTAGGCAGTCTCGGTCTTCTCAATCCAAGATTATTCTGGGAACAAGAAGCTGCAAAAATTGCTGCTCTTCAATTTATGGTCACACAACCTGCGTTTAGCCAAGTAAGCTTGTAAATTAATTTTTTTATAGTTCTCATATCAAAAATACTAGTTTATTTATTTTAAATAATTATTTAATTGTCTGACTAACCGACACGATTATGAATAAACTCACGATCATAAAAAGTAGCGCTATGATGACGATCATACTAATTAAAACCTGATTTGGTTGAATAAATATCTCCTGGCGTTGGTGCGGCACTATAAAGGTCAAAGAATCTGTAATCAAATATTTTTATGGAACAAATGCCTTAAACGAACCAATTGTCTAAGTCACTCAGAATACTTCTTATGAGAATTAATGAACCAATTCAACATTATACTAATTCATCCTGATTCAGATGTATCCAGCACTTCTTCTCAACCCTTTCCTTGCGGCATCAATTCCTCAAACAAAAAATCCCTTGAAAAGGGCATTTGACAGCGCGTTTGAATCTATTGCCAAAAAGAGAAATATCGATACCAAGTTTTTGGAGAATACCAGAGATGGTCAACGCGAAGTATTGCCGAAAATGAATTCTCCGACTTCTAGTCCGATGATGAATACGATGATCGTACAGGGAAATTCGTCCTCTTCAGAGTATTCAAAAATTTCAAACTTCCGTCGACCATTCTTCGGTAGTTCTGCTATTTCTCCAGTACAATCGGAATCCAGTGACAACGGTAGAAGATCCAGTTTAGAGGGAGACGAAAAAGATTCCGGTATTTGTCTCGGAAAGCAAGAACAATCCCGAAGCTGGAGCGAAAACTCGGATCAGAGTCATAAATCCCGAAGTAACGGATCGTCGTCTAGTGTACGGGATGGTGGAAACACGGAAGAAGCACTGGATTTGACTGTTAAGTCGACAACAAACTCAAAACCAACTCAACGTCAGCGTGAAAGTGACACGAAGGACGCACGACAATCATATTTACCGCACGAAAACTCCCCAAAGATTATTTCTTCTGCAGAAAACAGACGCGAAGATGTGTTTACCCAGCCACAAAGTATATCCAACATGTTAAGACTCAGTCAATCGACTCATTTTCCGGAACATCTTAGAGAAATGTTCCTTCGATATAACCAATCACATTTGGATGGAATGACTACAAAGGTAGGTGCATTTTTTGAATATTTAAGTTATGTTTTACAAGTCATCAAAAGAATATAAATATGAAATCACTTTCTCACAGTAAATTCATAAATATTTAATTTCTTTCTTGACATTTGATATAAAAAAATTTTGTACATGTTATCAGGATATTCGAAATGGCTCAACCAATCCAAGACCATTGTCGATACCAACTTTACCAGTTGAACATAAACCAGCAGGCATGTTTGCTGTACCTAGAATGGAACAACTTCTGGCTCAACACAGACCACAACACCAATTTGCTTCAAGTAAGAAACTTTTTACGATAGAAAGAATATTTTTAATGTTAATGAATATTTATAATTCGCATATAATATAGAATAATATTATAAAGAGAATAAACCGATGGCGTCGAAACGGAAGGTCCAGGTGGGACAATTGAACTTAACGACGATAAACAGGCCCACGTAACATTTATTTTGTCAAGGCGGGTAGCAGATAGCCTGCGTCTCGCCAGTGCGACGTATCAGTGTTCATGCTCCCGATTGACAAGACATATTTAGGCAAAATATTTCTGATTGTGACAAGCTAACTGATCTTTCTGAAATGGACCATTCAATGACATACAACAAAAAGCTAGGTAGGCAAATACGAATCACATACAATCTATATGAAAATTCTCAACATGCTTTTCTGTTTCAGAACCCCCGGTGCACGGTTCCTCTCACGAATGGTTCTCAAGGTCTCATCTTCAACCGTTCCACGGAATGTCAAATCCATTAAAACGCAAAGAAGACACATATCCATCGGACTTAAAACCAAGGTAAATCGATAATAATTACGCTTTATTTACATCATTTTCCGGCATAAAGTAAATGTCTTTAACCTTAAATTGCTTTTTAGACCTCAAATAAAAACTTCATCATCTTCTATGATAAATCCAGCAGCTCATAGAAATTTACTTTCCGTACCATTGATGACGTCACAACATATGACGTCGCAGTTGCAAAACATGGATCTCAAAGCACTACTTGCTTCGTAAGTATCTATATATTTTATAGGTGTCAAGATAATTAAAAAGAAGAAAGTTTGGAAAATTTAATTCTGAATTGACAGGTATTGAAACTAACTTGTGGGAACTCAGTTATTCAAAAAATACCATTCCATCAAATACAGTCACAACAAATCAGTATGACAGTCACTTCATATGTTTACAATTATATTTCAGAAATCCCAACGGTCAAATGACCCCGGACTCTAAAAAAGGAAGGCAAACGTGCCCAATGCCTGGCTGTGACGGGTCTGGTCATTCTACTGGAAATTACACTTCTCATCGTAGTTTGTCTGGATGTCCACTCGCTCCAAGATCACTCGTATCGCAATTTTCAACAGAGAAAAAGTAAGAAAATACTTATAAATAATAATTTTCCTTTGTGTAATCGCAAGATTTACAAAATGTATTTATATTTAAAAAATTTCGGTCTATTCTTTCCATTAGTATTGAAAGTATTGAACAAAAGTGTGTTTAATCACACTTTTTTGAATTACAGAGAAGCTTTTCGGAAATTTTGGCTTTTATCTCACTTATATACCATTCATTTTGAACAAAATATTTTATCTTTTCTATACTACAGATGCCCGAATTTCGGTCTATTCTTTCCATTAGTATTGAAAGTATTGAACAAAAGTGTGTTTAATCACACTTTTTTGAATTACAGAAAAGCTTTTCGGAAATTTTGGCTTTTATCTCACTTATATACCATTCATTTTGAACAAAATATTTTATCTTTTCTATACTACAGATGCCCGACTGAAAATTGTGATGGTTCCGGTCACGTGACAGGAAACTATACGTCACATCGCAGGTAAGACTTATCATTTTAAATAAAATTGATACACGTCAATCATGAACCACAGATGGCGCACTCCATCTGTAGCCCATGCTTGACAAAGTAAAATTAAAATGGAAGATAATTCGTTTCGCTATTTTCTTTTCTCCCTTTTTCAGTTTTTTATTTAACTTTAGGTTTAACTTTTAGCTTTAAAAGTCTCGTGTCAAAAAGTGTAAGTTATCTAGTCTTTATCGCGTCAAAATTTCTACGTAACGAAAGTGTCGACATTACTTATTTATGAAAGTTCTGTCTGGCTTAAATAACTGAACAGAAATGAAAACCTATCGAAATATTTTTAAGGAAACACGAATGTTTTAGTTTATTTGCAATTTCAACGACAAGGGTTATTTTTAAAATATTTTCTATCAGTATAAAGTGTTTTTACTTGTGGTAAAAATGTCGTTTTATTGCTTTTCTAAACAAAATTAGAATATAATTATAGGTCTATAGGAGATAAGGAAACCTTTTCTTTTTTGTATGAAAAATGAACTGAAAGTTTATACTATAATTTGTGATCTAATCTCGCTAAAGAAACTTTTGCAATTTTGAAATTTGAGAATTTGAAAACATGTATTTATAAATTTAATTTCCATTGCTTTATGTCCATATATTCAATATAGTACGAACTATTTTGTTAACACTTAAATGTTAAAAATTTTCAATTGATTCTTTTATCAAGCATTTAACAGCATAACAAATTGTACCTATCTCTAAAAAGGTCTATATTTTAATCTATCTGATCTAACCTCAGTCACGTTTCAGTATCTGTAAATCCAACGTCACATAAAAAAAAAAACGTTCGCCTCAAAATTATATATATTTTAATCATTTCAAAATAAAATTAAACATAATTTTTTTCTTATTTTCCAGTTTATCAGGATGTCCTCGTGCAAAACGGTCAAGAACCTCCGAACCTAGAAGCGAACTTCCGACCACTGTAAATCTTATGAATTCTGAGGTTTTTAGCAACATGCAGAAAAATACACAAAATACCATGGTTAACACAACACAACTGTCCCAAAGGGAGGAAACAAATAATGAAGGTAAATAAATTTTAATCACATTTTTTATGATCAGTGACTCGTTTTGACAAATATGATTAGACAATTTCACTGTATCGCACCAACAGTGTAACAAGTCTAACAAGATGTAAATTTTTAAATTTTTAGCAATTAAAGTTTTTGAGATGTTAAATTTTCATCACCAATTAAAACTATACTTTTGAAATCCAGATAATTTGCACAAAAGTGAAAACAAGCAGCAACAGTTTACTCCAACCCAAAATTCAGAAAAAATAGAGACAACAAAAATTGACAATGAAAATATTCGAGGAAGAATAAGGTATGTCTGCTTGCAATTTTAAGTAATTTTCTTCCACAAAAAATATGCACCGAAAAAAATCAAAAATTTCAGATTTACAAATTCATCCTCGTATTTCATAAAATGAATTTTTAAGTCTTGCTGACGGTGACACTTTCGATATTTTTGTTCGCGGGTTCAATCTTCGTATACCGGATATTTTCTGGATCATTAAATTTTAATGTGATTTTGTTCGCTATACTTTTGTTTCATCCAATTATTAATTTCAATTTGGATTTCGCGAGGAAATATAAAATGTCATTTTATACCAAAAGGTAGTGGAAGCTAATGATTAAAATGATATATTCTAAACTTTAATTTGTCATAAATCGTAATGATATTATTAAACAATAATTTGGATTTTCCTCATATCAATAAGGAAATCTTAAATCAGTATTAAATTAGTTTATGAACTCATCGAATTTTATATTCTTTATATTTTTCTCCCGATTTCGATCATTCGAGAATATTTTATTTTTTGGAATATCGATTTTCTGATTATCAGTCCAATATAACAAAGGTATAAACTAGATCCTAAATGTTTAATTTTAAGCTCGAAGGTTGCCGGCTATATTTGAAGTAAAATATTATAAAAGTTGAAATTCGATCCTTAAACCAATGTTTCTAATCTAACCAAGCCAAAAATGGTCCATTGATGTATTGCGCTTCAAGCGTGATACTTCAGTGGCTCATGCTTGACAAATCTTATATTCGATATTCATCTTTATTTCTTAATTTTCTAGTCCGCCGCAAATCCATATCAAAATGGAAGCAAGGGAAAACATGGAAGAACCTTTTAACAGCCCACAACAAAAAGTGGAAAATATCGTCACAGAGAAAACAGAAACTTGTGAAAATCGCAACGATTTGATCAAAGCTATATTTGACACTGTTCATATGCAAAACGTAAGTATAAATTGGGACAAAAATTGTTTGAAAACTATAGAAACATGTGGAACTCAGCAATCTAGATATTTTTAAGGCATTGAAGCTGCACGACATTTTGCCAATTTTAAATAGTGGTCTTATATTGTCGCGATAATTAACAAGTGATCGCAGGATCATTTTTTTCTCTACTACTGCATTGAAAAGGTAAAATTAGTTACTGCAGATTAAAATATTCTACGAGAGCTAACTTCGTCGTATTTACTTATTGTTGTATTTTTCCATGTTTCAGAAAAAAAATTTGTCCGACAGTAATATCAACAATCAAAATCTCATCAACAGGCTTGCTGGAATTGCACTCCCTCATACCAGAGTAAGTACATCTCACTCATTATTAGAACAACTCAAAATTGAGTAGGGTTTCAACGATAGGTGATTTCAGCAAACTGCACAAGTAGAGCGTTCCATCAACAGCTCATGCCTATTTTGCCGCAAAGATCGATTCTATAGTTGTATTCTGTTACTTCAAATTAGAGTTACTGCCCAAAAACGGCGATTTTACTGCATTTTGGTTACAGTGTGAAATGGAACATTAAATTTACTGATTTAACTATAATATTATAATATGAGGATTAATTTAAAGTGCTTTTGTACTAATGGGATCTGAAACCAACTTTACCAAATTTGGGGGAGGGATCGAGATAATACTTATGTCGCTATTTAATTTCTCGCTTCAGTAACTATTTAATGAGTTTATATCTTACCACAAATACAATCCGTTGACATGAGCCATTGATTTTCAGAGAAAGTAAAATGACTAATAGTCTACAATATGTTCGGAACATTTTCACTGTTGAAAAAAAGCTAAATTTTAATCAAATTCCCTTGTTATTCCCTAATTTTGGGGAATTTTTCTTGCGCTAGGATGTTAAGGGAAAGGTGATGCACCTAATGATATTGCGATTTTGGCTCATAAATTTCACTTTCGCAAAACGTTGCGAGTAAATTACAATAAAATTACGATCTATTTTATTGAAATTTTTAGCGTTAGTTCGAACCCAATCCGAAATTCAATTTTGTCAAGTATAAGTCACAAATGGATCACGCCTCAGCGGCGTGATCCATCAGTGACCTATACTTAACAAAAGATGTTGAGATAATTTGTTTTTTCAAACTGGGAAAAAGATAGTGTTCTGTATGGTTTCAACATGATGCATGTTTCATGTAGTGCGATAAACCGTATATTATTGTGTTTCACGCTCGTTAGAGGGATTTTAGTTTTTGACTTTAAATAACTTACTTCAAGGGCTAATGGAGGAAATCATCTGATTAGTCTATGTTTATTCTATTGCTCACTTTATTACAGTTTTTACCCATAAGTTCGTTTTTATGCCTCGAAATACTTGGAATCAAATTAATTATAAGTAATCCCACTGCCCGTGCCATATGTTAGGAAGAGGAATGTTTAGTCAAGTGCGAATTTTGACTTCGTCGTTGAGAAGATTTGAAATTTTGATAAAATATCATTACTTATGCTCAGAAATGTTTTGGAAATCTGATATTAGGATTTTTGACGCAATATTAGGAATGTTTCTTTATATTGTGAATAAAAAATTACGCTCTGGCATAATATGGCATTCGATCATATGATCACTGTTTTTTTCATCAACTTAGTACACTGTGAAAAACATGCAGTAGATTTACCGTGTATTGCAGCTATTTTACATCTCGAAAATTCTAAACAGCAATGTTCCTTTTATATGTGTGCCAAGTATGGGACTGTTAAAGGACTGCACCTCGTCGGTGCGCTCCATTAACATACCACAGTTGACCGAAAAAGTCGATTTTATATTCATATTCCATTGTCACCATATAAAATGACTGTCAAAAAGCAGCGATTTTACTGGGTTTTTATTACAGTTATGTGTTTGGTGTCATATAAAGCATTGCGAAAACTTTTTTAACCTGAGCACTTTGTTATTCGATTTACATCTTTCCAGCTATCCACAAAAGTGCTTTGGTGAAGAGCAAACTTACCCGACTTTGAAAATGTATGAAATTTTTTTCTTCTATGTCTAACAAATCATAATCAATTAATTTTCAGGAATTTCCAACAGAAGAAAATTTCACTTCCTACTTGACGCAACTTCGACAACATTTGATCGACCAAACGAACGAAGAAAATCGTGCACTGTTGGCGGTCGTAAAAGAAGCTTTCTCCGGCGTAGATCATTCTTTCAGCTCATGAATGAGCATAAGATGACGAAAATGGTTTGTCTGTCCAGAATTTAACTGACAACAGAGATTATACAGATAGCGTTGGACATACGTTTTTGTGGACCTAAGGGGAAGTTCGATATCTCGGATATAATGTAACTTGTCCAATCGTATTACTTATCTCAAACTCAAGTCAAACGTTGCTTTGTTGAAGGTATCGATGATGAACCGACAAAACGTTCTGATCCTGAGTGTATATTGATTAGGCTAAAAGTTATCGCCAACTGACAATTTTGCACTCATGAAACCATTTGAATATTTTCATTTGACGGGTCCCTCCATATCTCAGTCTTGACCCCAGTACACTCTGCTTGAGTCATTTCTAAAATATCAAGTTCTAAGACTAACATTCATAAAAAGAACACCGACTGCCGCTTTTGAAATCATGATTGAGTAACTCTGCAATATATATTTGGACTCAATCATATATATATATATATATATATATAATTTAATATTCATTGCTTTAACTGCCCGATAATGTTCTTGTTTTCAGTTTTTGAGCATTATCACACAATATTTTGTCTGTTTCAAGCATGATCATGGCTTGCACATAGAAGAAATTTGTAGTATGACTGTCGTTTTTCCCTCCACACAGCTTTTTTGTTGAGAGAATCATTTGCTTTTTGTCGGAATGATATAATGAAAAATATAACCGTACTGTGAGAATCGTCTTCATTTTATAGAGTCACACATGGTCGTGTATACTGCTTATATATATTCTATTTCCTATGTAGTTCCGTATTTTTGCAATTATTGCTATTATTATTATTTTTATTATTCTTTTATTCATTCACTTGGTTAATAAATATACAGTGCAGCAAACGATTGAGTCGTGATGGGTAGACTGACTAAGGATAACTATAGATGACAATTGCTAAATAATAAGGCTTAGTAGTGTCAGTAAATATTAATTATGATATTTAGCATATAATATTAATATTATAACCCAATCAAAATAATTGGTAAGTATATTTTAACAAACCATTACGGCATGATCCAATCGTAACTCATGCCTAGCAAAATGAAATTCCTGGTTTGGGAACTGAATACTTAACAATGAGTTTATAAAAATGGGGTACCTGGATTTTCAGGGATTATCGGAATATAAAACGCAGTATATGTCAGAAGTTTTCTTGCCCATCCAGCCGACGCGCTACCAACGGACTTTTTCGAAATAGTATTGCTTTGAAACTGCATGGTTTTCAGGCGTCGAATATATATTTATATACTCAAGGATTTTAGAAGCTAACAATGCTTCATAAATTACGATTCTATTTCTAGGAAACTTTTGGAATAGCACTTTAAAAATAAACTGAGGTCTTTGAGAATGACACGTAGTTGAAGAAATAGAAGGTTTAGTGTAAAATATTCAGTAAACATGTTTTGTCAAGCATGTATCAATGGTAGATCGTGCCGACCAGGCACGTTCTATCCGTGGCACATGGTTGACAATATAATAAAACTTCTGGTAAAAAATTATCAAAAATGATATTCATTTTTTGATTTTTAAATATAACTAAATCATTTAGTGTGTATCAAAAATAAAGGTATAAGGAAATTCATTTATACAAAAATTAAAGAATAAACTTAATAATATCTAAAAAATGTAATGAAAAAAGCTCGATAATGCTTTTATTGCTGTTTACCGTGAGCTTGACGTAATTTAGTGATACGTTTGTGGTCTCATTGCATTACAAAACAACAGCTTAGACGAATTTCAAGAATTTTAATTAACTGTTGAATTAAAATATTACAAATTTGTAAACCTCATTACACGATATCGCTATGCTTCCTCTTGGAAGACTGGAATATTGTTCCAAATCGGTCGACCTTTGTCCCAGAAAATATAGATGAAATCTTTTTTGGCATTGAATAATTATATTTGTTGAATTAGTAGCGAGACCAAAACATATCAGAATAATCTGAACACATCTGTTGTTTGTTGAGGAACATAAACAAAGGCACTTTTTTAGTAAAATAGAACAAACCAAAATAATATACCAACTCCTTTTCACTTTTGCCGTAATTTTCGTTTGTGCTTTCTCAATTAATCATAAAAAATAAGAACTTATTCTTATCACAAGACTTTGCCAGATACTCAGATGAGCCGGTTCGGTTGGAAGTTGTTGCTTCTTTGGTTGGGAGGTGAAAATTACTTTGCTAGACTTGTCGGGATTCAGACCAGGCGTATATGATTTGGAGGAGTACAGGTGATTGGTTCACTACTCCATTTGTGAATTGTATTTAATCAAGTAACATTTCCATACTCCTGGGTGATAGAGTGCAAAAGATGAAAGTTGGTTCATTGATTCATTTATTAATTTTTAGCATATTCAACCTGCCTGACAGATATCCTTGTAAGATATTAATGATATAGTAACAAAAAAATACTGTCACGTGAAGTTGGAAAATAAATTTTGTATAGCTGTTTCAAAACAAATGGTAAAGTATCTAAAATGTTATCTTAAAACATGCTTTATCAAGTATGGTTCACTAATGTACAGCACTCACCGACCGGTCCGCGTTTAGAAATCTTGTTTTTATGTACACAAAAAAAACATGGTTCGTGAACTAAATAACGAAAATCAGGCGAACAGACGAAAGAACATTTGAATAATTTTACTTAAAACAAAATTTTAATTATCCACATTTTCGTAACTTGATTCAAGATTTAGCAGTCTCTTTGTAGTTAAGATAAAAGTCGGATGCGAGTCGTTACCAGCAAATTTATTCTTCCATTGTACAAAGTAGAATAATTTACATCGAAACACATATTGTTTGCGTGTACCTACCGTATGGAAGCCATTAACTTATACCACTAATTTTCCTAATAAATTTCTTTATTAACATCGACTTTTTGATGGTATTCAGAAAACGTTTATTCAAACTCGGCCCACGCATGAGAGGTAGGTTTTGCGCGCTTAGACGGCGCGCTTTATCTATCTCCCACACATGGTCACTACTTATTTTAGTATTTATCAACTTCATTACGTTGTGGTATAGGGCGACTGTGCTGACGCAAAACATATGTTTCTTAAAACCTGCTGAGCGGTGACAAATTGATTCGTTTTAGCTGGTTCAAGTTCGTTCCCCAGGCGGGTTAACGTCTCAAATGATTATTTTGGGTCCGAAAATGGCTAAGTTTCGCTCATTTAGCGAGAAAAGGCTGTTATGAATATTAAAATTTGTTTGAGTATTTATTCGATTTTTTTATTGAGTATATACTCCCTTTTATGGAATATATGCAAAAATGTTAATCATTAGAAACTTTTTGCCTGATTCAAATTAGTACTAATTTAAATTTTTAGTACTCTCGCTAGTGGAATATGAAGCAAGAGTCGTGCTAGTTTATTTTATTTTATATATTTATAAACTACTAATAAAAGAATCTAAACGGAAAATATATATCTTATACATTTTTAATTCAATTTATCCAATTATAAGTACTTGATGGCTTTTCCCACCTCATCTAAAACCAGTCGACATAGACAACGACCAAACATTTCGTTATATAAATGATGCGTCTTGTAAGAGGGTTCAAGATTATAACCAAAAATTTATCACCAACTAGAATAATATTGAAGCATTGGTTTATGTGACTTCAAAGCTTCATCTTAAAAGCACAATTTCGATCAATTAATAGAGGTATATTGTTTCAAAGGTGCTTTCCTGTTAAGCATAGCCTACCTCGGGCTGAATGGTGGAAATATGTGACTGAATCTATCGGGGCTTGAACGCAAGACGGTCGTTGAACTACTATGACCTTATGACAAGGAGTATGCCAGAAACGATGATGGGGCCTTTTAAGTGTATGTTTGCTTGTTTCAAATCTCAATATTTATCAAGGTAGCAACTCTACTCTAAGTGGAAAACATTTCATTTTTATGAAATTGCAGAATTGAACCGCTATAATACTAGCGATATAAATATATAACCGCTATAATACTAGATAGTGATACATACCAGTACGAGCGTAACCATTTCTCGAGCGTAAGTTGTGGTTGATTTATTCTACAACATCTGCTCTTCATTGAGTAAGGCCAAATATTAATGGCGCAGAGTTACGAAAAGTTGGCGCGATCCATCAGTGACCCATACTTGACAATATTCACGCGGGAGTATTATAATATCTGACTTGGGCAACGTGTATACGAAAGCAGAGCATACGTACAAGTCACGACACGAAGAAGCGGAATCGACGAAATAGAAATATCCATATATTTCTCATGACACCTAGTAAATACATACATTTAAAAATTGGAACAAAACCGTCTTTTCTTCAAACATTTCAAACTGTCGACTTTTTCTTCAGCACTTATTTAAACGTCAATACATTGTCTAGGACGGTAAATGCTTTAAATGAGACCACAAATTTAACATTTTGAAAAAATGTGTCGTTTGGGAATTCCAAAAATTACTTCCAAATTTAAAACCAAAAGACATAATCGAGTAAAAGAAAGTCCTTTTGGACTTTCGTTTTCTCAAATATGCCTATTCATTTAATTCTGACTTTTGAACTAGGAGGTATATTTTACTCAAGAATTTTCCCTTTTAATTTGACCTCTGACCAATCTAAGTTTATATAACAATTTGCCTCAAGTTTAAATTTAAATAATGACTTTAAGTAGTAAACTCTTGCTGACTTTTTTATGCACAAAAGCCACAAAAAGTTGTGGTTTTTCCATGCGGTCGTGTGATTTGCCGCGCAACAGATGGCTTGTGCGTTGACTTTTAATAAGCGTGCTCGACCATTTCAATTCCCATTAAAACTTCGGATTGAAAACTGCATTTTTGTGGCAATTTAAGAATGCTGTACAGAAAGAAAAAATGGGAACGCGAATATGATTTTTTTTCTTTTGATAATTCGCCAGGTTTATCGATCATTCACAAATTATCGAAAATAAATTTGAATCGCCAGAGTGCATCGATTCTCCATATTATTTTCCAATGTGACATGTCTTAATATTGTCTTTACGTATTTACTGTGTAACTTGAAAGGCGGCCGAATGGAAGCATCGAAATGGTAGTTGCTTCATTATCACCTCTTAACGCAGATACTGCCAATTGCACTCTACTATAGTGGCTATGTTCGGTATAGAATATTTTCTCTTAGGTTGGTTTTGGGCACAACTTCCGAATCAAGATTTTTAAAAGTATGGAATCAGCAATGAACAAATTGCAATGAATGGCATTATTATATGTATTTGTCTCAAGGTACTAGCCTCAATCAGAAATTTATTTTTTAAAGCATGTGCCACAGATGGACCGCGTCTTGTCGACGCGATCCATCAGTGACTCATACTTGACTTGTACTTGTTTTGACGAAATTTTCTTTAATGGGGACTTTCCGAATTGATCCTATTGATGTATGTATATATTCTGTGCCTCATTTCGTCAACAGAAAATGTATTCAAATGTGTGTAAATGCAAGCAATCTTTACCGGAAAATTTAGAGCGAGGAATGCCGTTGGAGTCAGCAAAAACGACTGCATTTCCATTAAACGCTTGATTTCGAATCCGTATGTGGCTGTTGCCACGAGATTAGAGAGAGTATTCCTCTGAAGAAGTTAGGCTATGACCCAACGAAAGCTTACAAAGATAAATTGTAATTTTGTGGAAAGAGATCATGTTAGTTCTGTTCTTGTTTTGTATTACCAGAAATTTTTCAAATATTAATAAAAATTCACTTTATAGGCGAGCCGATATCGGCACCTGAAAGTTACCGAGTAACGATCACTAGAACGGAAAAGTGTCACACAAAGACAGAGCTGTATCGTTGTAAGAAATTTTGTTATGTAAATTCGCTCTAAGCATAAGGTCGGAAACAGTGTCCAAAAGCTACCAACTAACATCTACTTGAATATTGGCAAAGAGATATTTCAGAACGCAACACTAGCAGCTGCACTCTGGAAAATATCTTGATGAAGATTGAAGGACTATAATGGAGTACAGTGAGTAGTGTCCACCCTGGGAAAAGGAGACGTCGTCTTCCAATACATGATACATTTTTTAATCGCTTCTTATGACTTTCAGGAAATACGTCAGGTTAATTCTTGTCCGCACTCTACTCAAAACACAAAATGTTCACAAATAGACTCCTAATTGCTGAAAATTCATCCTAATATATATATATATATATATATTAGGATTTTCACCAATGCTGCCTGCAAAATATTAGAAATAAGACCAATGAACTCTGTAAACAATCTTGTTTAGGGCCATCGATAGATTTCGACGTTAGATTATTTCTTTCAAAATAGATTTCTTTGACAAGCGAAGTGTTTTTGAAAAGTCGAGCGAAGTTAAAATCCCAATGCGAAAATATCTTGTTATCTGACAAGAATCTATTGCGCTTGTTTTACGTCCAAGCAATTTTTATTTTTTTTTTGAGTCAGTAATTTTTCTGTGACATATGTCCTGCATAATTTAGTATGTAGTTGGATAGGCATATTCGGTTATAGAATTGTCTGCTGATGTCAACTCCCTCACCCCGATTGTAGCAGATAACTTACTTTTTTTAAAGTGACAGTTTATTGCTATACAGTCAAGAATGAGCCAAAGCTTGACCGAGCATATCAAGTGCGGTCCATCATTGGCACATGCTAGACTTATACATGTAGAGTTGTCACAAGGTGACAAGTTCTATAAGTGGCATTAAACAATGATACTATGACCTCTCCAACTTCCGCGTCAGTTTAAAGCACTTTCCGGAGTTTTTGCCAATGATCGTATCGTATTTAGAATTGAAATTTGCATAAAAATATTAGAAAGTTCAAAAGCTTTAAGAAAAAATGCGTAAATTATATAATTTTTATGGTATTCATTTGCGTTTACGCAGGGTATTACGCTGGGATAAATGGTGACTGCGATCAAATGTTTTATTCTGCGATAGTAAAGCAGATGTCAAAACCAGAACTATACGCGAGAGAGACAGAGAAGGAAGTTGCACACGTTTTAGTGGAAATAATTGTGGAAAACAATCCATTCTATCGAATAGAGGATAGATAAATATGAAATATTTCGTGCACGTCCTCAAAACGATCGGTATGCAATAGTGAGCAGGAGAGAGTAATTCCACTTGATTTGAGTATGATCGGTGAGGCTTCCTTCTGGTAGTCGCCCATTCGTTTACTCCATCACATTTATTACTTATGTTTCCCTTGCATTGATGGTTGTGTATGGAACCACCATGACAAGCAATGTAAAAAGTATTGCATTAAATAGAATGCTACTAAGTACCAAATTTCCAAAAACGAGGTCGCAAAAAGCTCGTTACAAATGAGGCGGGTTGATTAATTGGAACGATTTGTGGTTCAGGTGCAATATTAGTGGTACAAACATGTCTAATTATGTTTTGCCAAGGAATTGCATAATTGAAAATGGTCCAAACGAGATTGAAAGAATAAATGTTCAATCGAGGAAAACTGAAAAACAAGTTTTGGTTCACCATTCGAATATTTCAAAATTTCAATTTAAAACTTTTTAGAACTGTGAAAACAACAATCTTTTTTCACATTTTTTCCCGAAAATGAGATGATGAAATATTCAAACCCATGATTTTACGGTAGCTCTCGGTAAGATAAACAAAGGTGACCAGTGGTCATCTGAAAGGTCAAACTGGACTAAGAAATCTTACATTTGGCATATTGAGGTGAATAGATTAAGTAACGAGAAAGGAGATATATGAAGATTTCTAGGTCATATTCTCAGTGGAAAACTTTGTTTTGTCAAGCATATACCACCGATGGATTGCAGTTATTCGGGATGCGGTTCATCGATGGCCGATGTTTAACAAAACATCTTTGAACGACTGGGATTTTTCGGTTCGAATGAGTCGAACGTAGCGCAAATTTTTCCAGTGGTCTTACCGACTCTCAAACCCGAGATCTCCAACATGCGATGTCTACTAAAAGGTTTATCAAATGGAATTAATATAAAATTTACTCATTAGCATAAAACAGTCGCGTTCCCAATTAAGAGAGAAGTAAAAATTTGCAAACTTTATCAAATCAAAATACCGTAAAATTATCAGCGCATTTTCAGAAATATTCAATAAATCAAAATGGTCGAATTCTCAAATGAAATCTCACAGATGTCACTGACGTTTTACGCACGTTTTTATGTCATCACTTGTCATCTCCGAACGTCGACGTCAAAACCTGTGAGATTATGCAAGGATTATGATCGATTAAAATCAGTTACAGGTCAATATTATAAGAGACGAACGAGTTATTGGCACCACATTTCTCACTATTATCGAAGAATATTAACCCGTTTATCGCTGCCGCAGTATCTCAGATTAAAATTAATATAAAAATAGAAAATGTTAGGAGCAAAGGGTAAATTTTTGGAATTCGCAATTCAATTGATTCAAAATCCGATGACAAAAACATATAAAACACGGTTACGTTTGGATTATTTTAGATGCGTACTTAATCAGGTATGCTGAGTACATAAATAGTGGGAACAATCTCTATTTATCTCCATCCCAGAAGTGTTTGAGTATATTACAGACTTATTATATGTAATCTGATTAGGATGATGCATACTATTGGAAAACATGCATAATTACATTGCATTTTTAAGTTATATAGTATCCAGGTTAAATATTCAATTGTTTGGCGTGCGTATCAAAAATTATAATAGTGCACATACAATGTTATATTATCTACCAATAAAAGATTCAAATCATGAGAAATACAATCTGCATTTATTTATTAAAAAGTAATAACATTTTCAACTTTTCACATTTATGATTGAAAAAATGACTAAAAAAATATAAGTAAATATTGGAAATTTAAGTTAATGATATAACCTTTGCAATGTTCTGTCAAACATGAGCCACAGACGGGCCGTGCCTAAACGGACGAATCCATCGTTGAAAATCGTTGATGTTTGAAAATAATATTTGGAAAAAATCGTTTACTTGAGGTTTTATATAACAGACGGTGATAGTAATAAAACATAGTTTTTGTTAAAAATATTAAAACACCACATACTAAAATACATTTTATTTTGCCAAGCATGAGTCACAGATGGGCCGTGTCTAAGCGGCACGATCCATCAGTGGCTCATACTTAATAAACATGCTTAATCAAAATATTAGCTTTTTGAGTCGAAGAATTTGTCAATTTTTTGTATTGCCAGACTTGACAAAATATTTTCGACATTTTTTTCGCCCGGAGTTAATTTATAAATTGTCGAATCTAAACAAACCATCTTTTCGGGGCATCTGCTTGATAGGACACACTTTAAATCACGATATAATCGAGTAAGTTTTCAAGTATTTTCGAATAATAATAATAACAAAGCCAGTCGCATGTGTGAGCAGGTGTAAAATATGTATGCGTTCCAGACATAACGTTTGGCTTTGAGACCTTCTGGATAAATAATTATTGATGAATGCTTTTCGCAGGTCAAAGATCTTGAATTCATTGCCGAACTGGAAGGTTTTTTCCTATATAACAGGGTTATCCACTCAGATGAGTGCTGTATAAAAGTATGTGATGCTTTCGTTGTTTTGTCGATTTCATAAATATATTGCGAATTATATTACCTGGAAATTATTTTGAATACATTTCTTCATGGTGAAAATATTGTGCTATGCATGCAATAAATCCTAATTTTAGAGACACATAAATACCTCCAAGGTCTCATAACAAAATCTTCCAGGTAGACTACAACTATCGATCGATGACGGCAGAAACGAGTAGGGAAAGTAAACAAAACGCCATCTGCCGAATGGTTAAATCTTCACTAATAAGTTAAAGCAAACAAACGGCTGGCTCAGTAACGCTCCGACACACGACAAATTTCACTTATGTAAAAAAGACAAATAATCTGTTACATTAAGCGTGAATTTTACACAACTGGGGTGACACTCACTTGAATGACCAAGCATGTTCCATGCGTCCATACATTCCTACCATACGTAGAGCGCGATTCCCAAACAGGTATCAGGTATAGAACACGCTCGGTATATTTAAAATTGATTTTTCAAATAATTAAAATAATTAAATTTATTACTTTTCAAAAGAACAATAACTATGATTTTAACTGGGATTTTTTTCACGTGACCTGAAACCAATCTACCGTGAAAACTAAATTGCCTGTGAATGAGCTTTAGGTGAAACAAACTAAACACCCCCCGCATAGAATCTCTTCTGGTCACCTGCCTCAGATTTCCAGAAAAATACTTTGTTTGTTGGAAATAAAAAACACAAATCGATTAAACAAATAGATATCTGCAGGATAAGGAAACGATTATAAACATCATAATGAAGAGTTATAAGGAATAGCTGTTACCTCTAGCCTTCTGGCTAAGACTTCAATTCTATTTGGTGATTCGAATCGATTCGAAGCATAATGTATTCGAATCAATCGTGAATCGTTCATATAAACAAATACCTAATAAATGAACTAGAATTTTCATTTTCCAACGACAAAATACAATCGATTTCGATCAAATTTGACCCAAATCGACTATATTTTGTCGTCGAAATATGAAAATTGTTACTCTTTGACATGGAGTGTGAATTAGATATACACTATAAACTATAAATTTCTTGATTTTTCACAACGAAGACAAGTTGTAATAGTAAAAATGAGATATTTGTTATTTACATCTAATTCGCGCTTCAAGCCTATTCGAATAATATTCGAATTTCAAATGGTTCGGTTTTGGCTAGCCCTACTTCCGACTGGAATAAAACACTGGAAGTACACAGATTGATTAATTGCGAAAGACCTTAAGTAATTACTTAGAATTAATAAATTGGATTTCAACTTATTTTTAGGACGCGTTCGAAGGACTATCGAGTAAGATAAAGGTTGCTTTGTCTTACCTATTAGTTGATAATATCGATTTATAAGATAATTAAGAGGACAATAGTTGACGTATTAGAGAGAGAAATATCTTGATAAAACTTGTTGTACTGTTGTAATATAAAGATAACAATGTTAATATGTCTTGAGAAACAAATGGCGTTTTACCCATCAAGATAATAATCCCTTCTCAACCATAAGTTTTATCTCTACCACGCATGGAACCGAAGTTCATGATATATAGATTCTATAGATTCATAGAACAAATTCTATCAATCATATCTTTTTATAAAGACGTAACTGACTTTCAAAATCTTTTGTTCAATGGGGGGGGGGGTTAGGGGGAGGGTTTCCGTACTCTCGTTACATCTATAATACGGCATATATATGCTACCTACGCCATCAGAAAGTTTTATTTTGTGACACGTACTTCACAAAAGTTGTTTTGCTAAAGAGTTGAGTAAAAGTTTTGAGTAAAAAATTGGGTACGAATATCCATCCGAGTTATTCACGTTTTTACGAGTGAGGCAAATGTTTGTTACAGTATACCAAGAGTAAGTAAAAATGTATGTAAGATTGAGTTTATAATAGTCCAACAAATTATGATTTTGAAAGACTCTTTTAATGTTTTGTGTATTTTATTTGACATTTTTTATCCATTCCAGACCCTTGATTTTTTCAGTACCGTAGTTCTATACATATTAGACAGACCGAAACACGGAAGAGGTATTAAGGTATTAAACTTTTTGGCAAAAATTTGTCGGATTCAATCAGAATATGAAACATAAATACTGTTCTTTTAAATAATATGTAATGTAATAATAATATGTAACATAATGTAAATAATATGTAATAATACGAAAATATTATGTAATTTTTTATTATTATGTGTATTTTTAATCCTAATCTTATATACATCGAAATCGTGTTTTAAATATGTACATATTAAATATTGATATAAACTGCTAATGTTGAACAAATTTTTGGAAATCTTTAAGTGAATTAAACACCGAAATATCAAAAACGTGCGAGAGCCAGTCACATATACCCAATTAGAAATTGTATTTTGTCACACATGTGCCACAAATGTGACACGTACTTGACCAAAAGATAATTCAACAATATTTTTTAAAATAGTTAGTCAGCATGCACGCTATTCTCGAAATATAAAATACGAAACCAGAACCCCTAATGCTTGATGTCATAATTCATGATGTCGTTTACCAAATATTAAGGGATTTTCGTGTCTCAAACCGCTCAGCGCGGTTTAGAATTATTTTCCCTGAACGTATCGTTCCAAGAATTAAAAGGGTATTTTTTCTAAAATACGAGGGAATAATGTAAATCTTATGGGTTCAAATATGTATTTATTTTTGTCAAAATGCTATGTTTTGAAATATAATCCAGTAGATGAACACCAAACCAAATTCATCGTAATTTGAATTCAATTTCAAGGCTGGTGGCTCGGTCGGTTAAGCGCGATCGTATTGTCCGGAAGGCCGAAGGTTCGATGCTTGACTGTTTCATTACCGAGCGTGCCTTTGTGTAACATAGAACATATACACAGTCACAACGAAGGTCTACCTAACGGTTGTCGAGTATAAGCCCCCCGATAAGTTCACGGACAGGCCATAGCAAATAATAACCCCCCCCCCCCCAAAAAAATAAAAAATATGGTTTTTATGTTACATATATAGCATTGCTTGCACTAATCATCAGTAACTTATAGAAACTTTTATTTTTTCGGCTATGTGTCACGGATGGACCGCGTCCCGGCGGAGTAATCCGCCAGTGTACATTTTCTCCTTCCTCCATAAATGATTAGAATACTTTGACATATTTTTCTTAGTTTTACACCAATATTATTTGTGCTTAACTGGAAGAAGAGCGCCCATCTCAATCAACTATATTCAACCCAGATGTCCACTAGTAGACCTAGGGTGTAATAACTTGGGTAGGCTCGGCCGAATAGTGAATCCATATCTTCCCAACGACACAAAACCTGTTCGCCTATGTTGCTGTTGGTACAGGGCTTTGCTTCAGAGTGATTCATTCACAATAACTTAACTATAAAAACATTGTCAGGCTTAAAAATTGTCATACCTAACAAAGGTTGTTTGAAGTAAATCTTTCTGGCAGGGATATCTATATAATCATTCGAACTGTTGAAAAAAACATCGTTTGCATGCGTTCGTTTGACCAAATTAGTATCAATATGAACACCCCCGTATGGTTTTCGTAACCGCATTATCTTTAGTATAGTTTAAATATTCTCCATTTAAAAAAGGAAGTGTTAAAAACATGAACAACATTGAATGGAACGAAAACCACAGGGACTTGGGTGTCACACCACATTGAATTGGAAATTTTGTTAAGGATTGTATGGGGAGTTTAGAAGAACCGCAAACGGATAAATAAATTAATATATGATAAATATTTGCATCTTAGTATTTATGTGTATATATTATTTTTCAATGCAAAATATACCCAAAAAATTTAGAAGCAATTTGCGTGTGTGTGAGTATGCCTAGTGATTCTACTTTTCAGATTGAAGATTCGAACCGCTTTTGGATGTACGTTGTATTTTGTTATTCGGTATGATTCGAATGAAAGTATTTTTTAATTAAAACTTCTAGTTTATCAAGGAGGAGGCATAAATCGGTCGCGATTCGTCGGCGGCGCAAACCATCAGTTACTCAAGTTTGATTAATAAAGTGAAGTATTTTAAAATATTTATAAATATATATATATTCGTTTGGGCAGAAATCACATGTTCCTTCCATATTTCTATTTTAGTGCCTTTAGAACAGTTCTACCAATATATTAGACAAATAACTATACTATTTGTTGAGCGCCGCATTATTTTTTGAAATAAAATCCCATTTAAGAAGATTCGATTCGAGAAATTTCCGGTTCTATATTCGTTTCGAAAATTAGTTTTTGTAACTACTCCTAGAAGTGATTCACCCTGGCCAATACCCTGTACAAGCGGCCATTTATAGATGGACAGGGTTAGAGTTTTTGGTTATTTAGGCTTAGCCTACCCTGAGTTGAGCGGTAGGTATATGGATTAACGAGCCGGACTAGTTAGGACTCGAACCCAAGATATTCAATGTGCAATGCTAACATGATAACCACTAGGCCATTGCGCAAACAACAGCGCGGCCTATTCGTACTGACTGCACCCTGTCAATATGGTCTGCGATTGCTGAAGTTAATTTTCAGGCGTTTACTTTCAATTTGGATAATTTGAATGAATTGGTTGAATGTGGTGTAACCAAACACGTGTATGAAATACAATGCGGTTTTCACATACACGGTTATTCACATGCGTGTCAATGACATTCCGTCCAAACAAATATCGCTACGTACAAGTCGCATCGATCAGAAAATTTGTTGTGTCTAGTATGTGCCACAGATGTCAGTGACACATACTTACCAAAAGATGTTCCAACGAAAAACTGTGCAGTGAGCTTATGGATTGCACCGCTGAGGCGTAGACCATCGTGAGTCATGCCTGGCAAAACAAAATTCTGGATGTGTAAGATTCCTTGCACATAAGAACCTATGGCAGAGCCAAAAACATGCTCTTCCTTTCCATTTTTGGAAAACAAAGATATATATTATATATATTTTATATATATATATATATATATATAATATATAATATATTTATATATTATATATATAAGATATATATTTTTTTATCAAATTTATGTCCAAATGAGAGAAATTGCATGAATTAACGCATTTGCGTTACCTAAAACGTGAAACATGCGCATTGCTGCAAAAATGCTACTTCAAAAATTATAATGCATTTAAGAAAACTTCAGTTCGATAAAAGTGCGTAAACTTATCCAATGTGGCATTACCTCACATTATATTTGGTTTTAACTTTTGAAGATTTTGCGCGGGTTTTCAAATTGTGAAATAATACTGTAATAAATAATCTAAACCGTACAAATGGGAAAATCTTCGTACATTTTGATCCACCAGCTAGTTAACGCTACGTTACCTTTATATGTCCGAATTTCATTTTACCTATCATTATATATGTATTCGATAATGATCCATTTCACGAGATCTTCCTAATCAGAAATTTTATTTTGTAAAGCATGATGGATTCAACGGCGAGATCACCCGGTCTACTTTACTTCACAAAACACATTTGGAAACATATTTTCTAAATAAATAAATACAATTTGAAAATGCCTCAAAATAAGAATCAGATATTACTCTTCCAGAAAAATTTTGTTGAAACCATCTTTCGTTGTGCCACTGATGGACTGCGTCGATGAGACGCGATTCATCTGTGGCTCATGCTTGACGAAATGATTGTTATGATTGGATTATGAGCCTAAAAGAATGCGTCTCTCTTCCGCCGCCACGCTATAATTTTCCCACACGGACTTTATAACTGATTTGTTCTGGGTTTTTAAACGGAATTGATGTTATTTCGCGAATCCATGTTTTCTCACGATGTTATTACGTGCTTGTTGGTACTTTGTCGGAAATTACCGCAAGATTACTGGGCCGTGAGACCCTTTTGCTAATTTTTAATCATTATTGTATCAAGTTTGTTTTTCCATGGCCAGTTGTTTAATTTACTCGGTTATACGCTTCAGTTGTAAGTATCGATTTATATGCAACATCGGTATATCGTAAATATTGAAAAAAAGTAAGAATTTCGTAACGTGAACCTGTAATATTTTTGGATAATAAAATTACTAGGTTAAGGTCAAAAAGCGTAAACACTTAGACTCATTATTATATAAATATACATATTTCCGATAGCCTTGTGGGTACGTGCTATGAAATTGCCCTAACCTAGTCAAACTCAGAAAAATTATTTTCTCAGGCGTACACATTAGATGGAGGGCACCTCATCTACGCGACCCATCAGTGGCACTTATTTAATAAAAATATGCTGTTCGTCTCTGTGGTAGATAGTTTATCCAATGCCCCGGGCAGATATCACTCACTGCACTTTAATATATATATATAGCGGTTCTGTTATGTTTATGATATGAGTGCAGTTGCTACTGCATTGCAGTAGGTCTTCGCCATATTAAGTGACCGATAGTTGATTTTTAAGGCTCGCCTTGTTTATAACGAATTTCCGTAAAAAACTCACATCAAATGGTTTGCTCAAACCCGCAAGAAATCTATTTTGCACACATGCTCTTTTATTCAAGGATGAGTTACTGGTAAATGCAACGCCAAGCACCACGAAAATACTGTAAATTTACAGTTTATTTGCAAGCTATGGTATATTCCCCAAATTCAAAATTTCGTGGTTGGAGATGAAAATTATGCCAACCAATAGTACATAACAGGCCAAAAAAAATCGATTCTAAAGTTTTGCTTCAATATAACTAAGTAAAATTAATGTCAAGGAGAAGCGATTTTGCTGCATTTCGATGACAGTGTACATTAGTAACGATTATCAATCATATTATTTTCACAAATGACGAAGTTGTAGCGTAGTTTGCTTTTGTTTCTGTGAACCTTTTCAAACATAAGATAATACTAATAAATAGTGGGCATAAATCTCATCAACATGGCGTGCAATTACTGCAAATGAGCAGTTAATTTACTGTACTTTTGATGCAGTGCGTGTAATAAAATGTATTAGAATGATCGGTCAATATTGAGATGTAACATTTTCGGTACGCATCTTGTTTCACTGTTAAGATTGTTGGTAACAAAATAGTATGTATGCGTATGAAACTAAACGAGCTATATTTGTTGTCACAATATTGTTTTTAATTAAGTAATGGTGCATCTTTCACTGTTGTTTTTTGTGTTACTTAACAAAATGGACATATGTAAAAAATATCATACAAAGGTCAAGGTGCGTATATAATATTACTGTTAAAAAAAGAATTTCAAACTGCGTTGCCACAATTTTTACGGTTTCTAGGAATTTTTACAGTCCAAATCAGTGATATGGTTTAACGCAAAATTAGTCCTCAATTCGATTGACTTTTGAAAGAGATTTACCTTATTAAAATGAATCGCTTCGAATTTGACTACACTATGACAAAAGTGAAGTGGATTTACTATTGTATAATTGCAAAATTTAAAAAGCTTATAATATTGGCCGAAAAGTCGATTTCATAGTTTTATTTCAATATTACCGAGTTGAATTAGAGAACAGTGTAGGTTGCAGTCAGAAACTTCATATTGCTATAAATTTGCCACAGTCGTTTTCGTCATATGGTAAACGCATCTCTAACGTCCTGGGTTCGATTCCCATGCGAGATGATTATACACGAGAGAATTTCCGGACACCTCTCAGGCGCACGGTGGTTCAAGTGGAGGACCTCCACAAACCATGTCAAAGCACAGAAAAATTCTGTAAACGGTTAGGCGAAAACTTCACCTCCGACTTGGAACTGGATATCTGCGAGGAGGTCGTGGTTCACCATTGAGTAAAGCCATATTCTCAGCTTTTCTCTCCCGCATGATAAGTATGATATCACATCCTATTATCGTGGCTGGTCCGTTTTTAAATCAGCCATTACCATATGAACAACTAAGTCTGATACCAAATGTCAAATTATACTTGACTATGGAAAACCATATAAACAATCAAAACAATATTAGTCAAAGAACGTGTCTGTGAGAGCGTTCAACTGCAGTGAATACCTAAAAATAAATTATGATAAAAAACGAGCAAGGAAATTTTGTTTTGTTAAAAGCCGCTGGTCGGGGTTATACACTCCAAGAAGTGGCTATGAAAAAAAGGCTTCAAAATAAGATATATATTATACCGAGAAAAAAACAATTTGTTGATAATATATATATATATATATATATATATATATTTATATATTTATATTTGTACAACAATAGTGAGTGGTTTATTTGTACGCGGGATGACGTAACCTATCAAACTCATTTTATTAGGCTGTACAAGGATAGTCGTGTTGTGTGGTCAAAGTGTTTAGCAAAAAGATAAACAATCGCATTTTATTCAAATATGATTGATGTGTTCCATTTGTCACTTCAAAACAGAATGACGACCCAATGATAAATTTCACTATGTCAAGCATGTGCCACAGATAGATCGCACCTCTCAGGTGCGATCTGTCAGTGGTTCATACTCGACAAAGCATATTTAAAATTAATTTTGTCCTCGTAGGTTCCAACAGAAGAGTACCTATATTGACCCACATTAAAGGAGCCACGCCCTTACTTTAGCCCATGTAATGTTTTTTGAAGTTTCGATTTTACTAGAACTATTATGTTTATCGTCATCTATTCAATATAGTGCCACAAGAAAAGAAATCATTTCTATGTATGTGCATTTGAGAGAATGACTTTTTTGACTCTTACACTCTTTCAAATAGAGATCATATTTTTAAATTTTTATAGGCACTCACTAGGGTTGATCGCCCTGTACCAGGGGTAACATACAGACAAACTAGGTTAGTGTTGTTGGAAAGATATAATCGTTCCGGTTTTGCTAGTTTTCAATTTTTTCAATTCGAATGTCGCGCTTTCATACCCCTGTAAATAGTTTTTTTTCCAAACGAAGTATCACTCTTTTTGACGGTCTTCAGACGTAGAATATTACAATGCCACACCCTTCAAGCGAGAAGCCTACCAGATGCCCTTTCTTATGCACGCTTTGGAAATGAGAAATAATCTTTGTAGCCTGCGCGGCGTAAAAGGTAGTAAATGAATATTGGATTGTTCTGCCTTCAACCATGCTGGGTAGATGCTACTCGCTACACCCATCCATTGCGGTTCAGTTTCTCATTGAATGTTCTCCGACCAGGGTAATGTAGCTTGTTGTACATTGCCTTTGTCTTTGAGCACTACTTCTGACTTTACACAGAATTTTCATTTTCCGGAAAAAAAATCATTTTTGTGCAACCAGCATCATAAAAAATTACTTAACCGTGTTGATGCTGAGTTTGTGTCAGCGATAAATCGATCTGCAAAATTATGTCAAACTTGCCAAACATCGAATATCTGATTGACTATAGATGACTGAATGAACAAAATTGTTCGGGACAGAAAACTGAGCAAAACTAAACAAAAAATAACGTAGTGTTTAATTTATTTACCCACTAAAGGACCTGAATAATTTGAACACAAATGTTTATATTTAAAATTGAAATCAATAATATTTATTAGGACTCAATATAATATAATACAACCAGACACCCGCGGCGTCGGTCAACAAAACTAGGGCTGGGCAAAACCGAATTATATTCAAATCTGATTCGGACATTTTTTCGAATCGTAGCGAATCATTAATTCCATATAAATAACAAATATTGTATTTTAACTATTACAGTTTCTCTCCATTACGAGGATAAATAAATTTATAGTAACGACTTTCCATTATTAGCATAAACAGACCTAAAGGTGATGTATTTTCAACATATGTTCCATGTCTGATAGCGAAACTCCAATTTTCAACGACAAATACAATCGACTTCGGGCAAATTTGTTAAAAATCGATTGCATTTTGCCGTTAAAAAAGAAAATTCTACTTTATTTGGCAAGTTTTTGTTCCTATGGCCGATTTTACGATTTGTTTCAATAATTTGTGCCCGGGATCTATTCGAATCAGCGAATCGAACTTCCCGGCTCTAACAAAACAGACGCCAAATTTTTTGTATCAATCACATCGCGTCTCCTGGTTAACAGTATCTTTGCTAAAACCGTATCAGGTAACTTTGTGCACATGTGTTTTTGTAGAGCTTGTGTCAATGGCGGTGGCGCCATCCATCTGGGGTTCCTGATTTACGAAATAAATTTCCAGGTTTTAAAATTCAATTTTGACATCTCGTTTAAAAACAAATATTTTTATTGTTTTGCAATGACTTTTTTAAACTATGCACTATGAGCTGCTCAGGCCCCACTCTATACAACCGCTTGGCTTTTACCTTGGAAATCTCACTCTTTCAGCTACCCACAAGAGGCCTTGGTGTATGATGTGTTTAATTATTCAACACCACAAAGTTTTTTCATTAGTAAGCATGAGGAGGACAGTTGGTTACTGAGCCAAACCTTTACACAGTTCAGTGAGAAATTTTAATTTGTCAAGCATGGGGCAAAGACGTGTCCCATGCTTGACAAAACACGTCTTGACATATTTTTTCCAACTGGGAAAACATAAGTCGATTAGATTTTTTGTCTGAACAAGCGTGGTCAAAAGGAACATTTTTTAGTATCAAACAGTAAAGGAAACCAAGTTTTGTGATATCACGCTTCTTTTTTTGGGTTAGTTTTAGATTAAAAAGCATCTGGAATGGATTAATTGGGGACCCCTGCCCAATCTGCAAACAAAGTAATGTTTTCCGCCATCAATGAATTGTATTTTATAAGTGCGAATATCTATATAAAAATTGGATAAATTTTCACAAAAGAAACGTATAATTTTGTTGACTTTCCTCGTGAATTTATGGCCCCACGTTGCGATAATTTTCCAGCAATAAATTCGCACGAAGGGTTTAAAAGTATAAGTTTTATTCCAAGTCGTGAACTGGATAACTTAAAATAGTGATTAAATTTCCATTCGACTGGGTTTATGAGTTATAAGTGGGAAAAATTTGTAGTTTTTTTAATCAAATACAATGATTCATAAAATTTGTTAACCTCGTCGACGTTAAGTAAGTTTCTACGAGTTCTTTAATAACAAATATGCCAAACTGAGAGATAATTTTGAGTTTATCATATTCTGATAAAATCGAAAAATAGATTTTGCGAGCCTAAAATTTTGTTGCTGCCGAGCATTAGCTAACAATACTTGGCATAAATGTCCCCAAAAATGCGTTTTGCGCTTTAAAAAATATACGAATACTTCAAATTAAAAATTAAAAAATTAACACCACTTAAACGAAGTCAACTTACGGTCAAGTTACTACAAATGAGAAAACATGCCAAACAGATCTTAGTCGTTATAATAAAGTTCAGTGAGTGGTATTTGCACTTGGCGATAGTAAACCTTTTAATCGACTCTTATCACAAGGGCGTGTAGTGAATTTGCATCGACCTCTATCGGTCTTGCCCGATTTCGATAAAATAGAAAAAAAGGAGACAATGGTTGTACATATCGCACATATATAGAATTAGTGATTCGATCCGATTCGAAAGCAGTATCTGAAGCATAATAGAATTCTGAGTGATGCGGTTATTCCCATCCCCATTAACGACGATGACGTTTGCTTGGTAAATTTTAAACAACACAAAGCAGGCACAACGAAACCCCATCCTGTACTTCTCTATAAACTTTATAAAAAGCGACAAATGGCATAAACAGACGGTTATTATTTCGTACTGTAACACATCTCCGAACCCATCAGAAATTGCATTTAGCCAAGCATGAGTCACAGATGGACCTCGTTTTGACGACATGATGCATCAGTAATTCATACTTGACAAAAATGTTAAAGCCAAAAAAAAATTCTGGGTGGAAATGAACTCTAAACAGTCTTAAGCATACAAAGCGTACGCGTTATTATGTCGAAAAAGGGTCGGTGTTTTGTACACAACCGAAATTTCTGATCTCAGCTCAAATCTGCTCATATGTAAAGTTATTTCAGATTTCATTGAATTCGATGCAACAAATTATAATCAAAAAGAGAGTTTGATTATTTCACATTGGGAGCATGTAGATTATATCCTCACATTAGATTTTGACGAAACAAATAATAGAGCGTATTCAAAATACATAAAAAGCAACATATTTTGGGTATTGTATCGAAAATTTGTTCAATAAACAATAAATTTACGTAAGTTCGATGTAAATGTACACAATGGTACTCGCATTGCTAAGTGTCCAATTATCCTAACTGGTCGCGCTACATCTTCTTCTCAGATCGTGCGAAAAAAGAAATACGTCCCAATTCCTAGCTTTAAATGTGAAGTGTGGCGTTATTGAAATCAGATTCGCAAGGAGAAATGGAAATATGAAATATGGGGGCGGTGGAGGGGGTATTCCCCAACCATTGCAGTAACCGTAGCAAATGGATCTTTTCGGACAGATCCTGGTAAATATGCGACTGGCGTACAAAATCCACGTCTGAACTAACATTATGACGCCATATATATTCGATGTGCAACAACAAAAAAAACTGCTTTTGCCTCTGATTGAAATCATGCGTGTAATTGCGCGCCACCGTTTGTTTTTGTATGAACCGGTTGTGCACTTTGATGGAGTATTCAGTAGAAATAGGACAGGGCAATAACACAAACTATGCGAATTAATCGCGAATTGTTCAAAAGCACAAAAATGCTCCATATTAAGTAGAAATTTAATTTTTAATGACAAAATGCATTCAATTTTGATCAAGTTATTTGAAACCTTAATGAACAGAAGCGTATTTAGCACTTTAAATAAGAGGTGACAAAATTGCCTCCACACGAGATTACCCCAGAATTGCCTTCATTGTGTCAAGCGAAATTACCTCCATGCGAAATTGTCCTTATGGGGGCCCCAGCGGCAATGAACCTATTAGAGGTCAGAGGTCGCCCCTACACGCATTCGCTGATACAAGAGGGTGATATGTGGTGGACCCACTCCCCACGCTACCAGTCTCTGGAAGCCCAAAATTATATTAAAATAAAAAAGACGCTGAAAATATATTATGTTGCCAACTTAAAATTTGTACAAATTTTGAGCTTGCAACCAAGGCATAATACAGAATATACAATCGTGAGAGATTTTGGGTCATATTATTTCAAGTATCGAATATTTCTTATACAATCACAAGATTAAAATTGTTTAATACGGTCAACGCTCAGGAACTTATTTTTTTTTTTTTATTTGTTTTTTATTAAAATTCGCTCAGAGCTAGGCCACACGTGAAGAATCAAGCAATCAAACAATCAAGAATAGGTGCGAATTGGTAGCCAATCGAGTTGACTGATTAAAAATTAAGCTCCCTTGAACAAAAACCATTATAATATAAATAAATAATATAAATAAACAAAATATAAAATAAATAAAATATATAATAAATAAAATATAAATAAACATAGTGAAGCAACGTTGCGGCGGTGTGTCAAACTTTGCAGACCGGAAGAAAGTCTTCTCCGAGTTAAGGGTTACCTGCCAAGTGTTACCCCAATTAGATATTGTGGCCAAATCACACTCGAACGATTTTGCCAGAGCTAGACGTTGTTCCGGGAGGGATTTTTCGTTGAGACAAGAATATAGAGTTGTATCGTCAGCGTAAATTACCAAATCACATATCACATTATCAGGCAGGTCATTAATATATATCAAGAGCAAAGTTGAACCAAGAATCGACCCCTGAGGGGCACCGGACGAAATGGAATAATTTCCTGATCGTTGTCCGTCCAAAACAAAATTAATCTTGCGACTGGATAAGAAAGATTCGGCAATTGAAAAAACTTGACCCGAAATCTCATATGATTGAATTTTCTGCAACAGACCTTGGTGCCAAACTCTGTCAAATGCTTTAGAAATGTCTAGAGCAACCGACTTTGCCTTCTCACAACGATAAAGGGCACGAAATATTTGTTCTGTTATTACTGTCAACAACTCAGCAGTAGAGCGAGAACGACTGCCTATCAGTGAGGAGACAAAGCGACTCCAGGTGTCCAGAAATTTTAATATTAATAATTGGTTCAAAAATTTTACTGATAATTGGTAAGAAACCAATTGGACGATATTTATTGGGATCAGTTCGATCGCCACAGTTTTTGAATGCCGGCGCAATCGTTGCACATTTCCATGTATCAGTGAATGTGCATTCTTTGAGACATTTATTACGCAGTTTGGCAAAAATAGCGGACAACTCAGATGAAAGAAGCCTCAGAATCACAGCTGGAATGCAGTCAGGACCAGGAGATATGTTCGAATCGAGTTTGGCATCTTCGGTGAGGAATGAATTCAACAATTATAAGGCGTATCCACTCTGCGATTTCCACCGCACACTCACCAGCAGGCAACAAGAAAACATCACTCCACGGCACATCGCAAAGGAAGTTCCGAAAAGAGTCTCAGTCACCGCCCTTGTAGTTATAAGAAGTGCGGTGAAAAAGAGACTCTTCACTTATGAGCGTCGGATTTCTTAATCTCAGCTGCAAAATGACGTGTTCGGAAGTACCAAGTGGGGTCTGGGGAACCAGGGAGAATACATCACCTGGACCTGAGACAAAACAAAGATCCAGTCAGGAAGGAGCGTGAGCCGGGTTGTCGGAGATCCTAGTTATAAATTCCACCATCTGTGTCAGTGACTCAGTAATGGGGAAATTATGAGCTTTAATTCCGGCCAGGTCAGCTGCAGCTGAATTCCACCAGGTATCGTGCTGGGCATGAAAATCTTCCATTATAAAAAATTGGGCAGATGGACAAGACATCAAAATCTTGTCCATCTGCAAAGAGATGTCGTCCAGGACAGAACAATCTTGGGTTGAGGAGGATCGGTATGCGAAGAATAGGAATGATGTCGATGTCAGAAGCGACATGCGCAGGCACAGATACGAAGGTGATGTAGACTCAAAGGCAAATTCACGAGCTACATGCAGATTGCTACGAACGGAGACAGCTAGTCCGTGCATATGCCCTGGTGAATCTTTGCGTATAAGCGGCAAATAACCCTCGACCCCGCAATCATAAGATGAGATTCCAGAATTAAGGTTTGTCTCACAGAGTGCAAAGACGTCTGGAGTATTCCTCGCAAGGAATGACTCCACAGAAACGAAGTTTCCTCTCAACCCACAAACGTTAGAAAAACAAATTGGAAATTTGTCGACCGTGAGATTCTTAGCACCCCCTTCCCTATTACGGGGTGCACGGGATTGGGGGCCATTGGCTTTATTCGGACGCGTCATAATATGTGAAAAATCAGCAACTGCACGCTGAGCAGGAAACATTCCAAAGGAACTGAACTCCCATCGTTCAATGCAGTGAGTGGCATCTACCCTGGACGAGTTTATGAACTCTCTACCACTACTTGAGATTATGATTAAGTTTGGTTTACCTTCTGTCTGCAGAACTTCCTGATAAGGGTGGCCCTGCCAGGAGAGAATGTCTCCAATCAGTATAGCGCTACAGATTACAAAGGTAATAAGTCCATCTGCCACGACAAGGCTGTAATCCCGTGGAATCCATATCATCCAGTGTTCCTCATGGACCGACTCTTGACCCGAATATATTAATGACCTGCTCGATATGCGATTTGGTAAGTAACGTTGACGATACAACTCTGTTTTCTTATCTCAACGAAAAATTCGTTCCGGAATAATGTCTGGCAAAATTGGCAGCTGTCTGGCAGCTTTTTGACATCATCTATGATGTTAATAGAGACTGCCTATTCTCAACAACGTGTGCAACAACATAAACAGAAAATGTCTTGTGTAATAAGGTAAGGACGTTATAATACAGACGTGGTGACAATCCCGCTTAAGGTCAAATACTGCGTGGATTTAGGAATGTGGGCCCGGCGTGAGCGCAACCGTAGCCCAAGTAGACCTAATTCGAATTCTATGCGGGGACACCACCCTGTGTCGACAATAGCGTGTACAGTGAATCCCGCGTGGAGACAATAGAGCGTGGCGTTAATCGCGTGTGAGGGGAATGCCACTGTGCGTGCCCAGCTCGTTGGCTCAGTCGGCTAAGCGTGATGCTTCGATGCGTAACCGTTCCACCACCCAGCAAAGCACTTCGCAGGTAGCTGTGACATAGAACAGATACACAGTCACAACAAAAGTCCGCGCCTACCTTTACATGTTGCCCCTGGTTTTTTAAGTGGAGAACGCTGTCAATTTATTGACGGTGATTGACGGAAATTTTGAAATAGCAGCCTTGGGTGGAAAATAAATTTTAAAATATAGAAAATAATAACATAAATATGCACAGAGAATAAGAAATGGCTTTGGAATTATTTTACAAATGCATTTGAAAAATATATGATTTTACATACGCGTGCGGTAATGAATGATTCGAGGTAGTAAAATATTTGACTGTGAAGTGTGCTAGCCCAGCCTGGGTGGGAGGAGCATTGGCAGTACGAATGGACGCAGTAAACCATATATTTAGTATTAATACAAGAGCTCGAAAATCGAAAGCATAATCAAATAGGTAAATCTGTGCATATAAGGATTTAAAATAAGTATGGCAATAAATTGTTTCGGAAGTTGAAGTATTTTAGTAGGATAAATAATGAGAAACGAATTGCGAGAATTCGAGCGTTGCTTCTTGAAAAAATGAGTGTCCGTTGAAAAAAATTGTTGAAAGGCGTTGGTAAACACGGGCGTGGATAACTTGAAACGTTGGTTACAGGTTTTCAGTATTTTTTTCTGTGGTTCGGGCCTTATAATAGCATTTTCCAGTAGCAATGGTGTGACCAAATGCTGTATGCCTGATTCGACGAACCGTTTCTTGAAGTTTGTTGATATGTGGATTGTATGAGTTATTGATTCGACGTCATTTCTTGGAACACTTTGCTGGGGAAAAATCTGCGGCATTTGAATATTCTCGCCATTTCTGCGTTGAAAATTTCTTGTGATTGCTCGATTGATTGACTATGAAAAAATCTGATTTTCTATCCATTATCAGAATGGGAATCACCGATCTTTAGCGGAAGGGTGGTATTTGAGGATCGTAAGCCTACGTTCCACGGGTGTCTGGAGAATAAACAAGGCGACTTTCAATGCTATCGTTTATCTCAGCAGCCTGTAGAGAGACAGCGTGTTATAGGATAGGATTTCCTTTTTTAATCTGTGGGAGGAGAAATCCAAGAGTGGGGCTTAACCGTCTGGCGAACTACGACCTCTTGTGCACACACCAGTTCCGAATAGGGGTAAAAGTTTTTTGCCTAACATATTTCTCGTTTTTCACTGTGCATGGACCCGGTTGGTAGAAGAGGCTGTAAGAAGTGCTTACGTGCACCGCCATGTACCGGCGATGCGCCCAACAGACCTCTCGCACATAATCTTCATCCCTCAAGGAATTCGAACCTATGTCAGGACGATCATAGATAGAAGCGTATTCCCAACGTTTTCGCGATCCCGACCGGGCTTTTATTTATTTATTTTTTTTTGGAGTTGGGCGATGGCATGGTACATAAGTAGAGGTAAATGTGATTCTAGATTTGTTCTGTAGTTCCATTCTGTCATTCGTCATATTCTAGACATATTTTTGAGTTTGCCTGCCCAATGGATACAATACTGACACATATACTCGCATTACCACTGCTTTCCTGATCACGTTGATCAGCATGTCTTTAAAGTCCAGTCAAGAGACATCTGTCTGGGAATTCCTTAGGAATGGGTTCCTTAGTTCCTATTCCTGCAATTCATGTAGATCTTTGCACTTTAGTGGTTCCAGAAAACTTCTCAAGTATGATATGTGTCCCGTAACCTTGTTCTGAGTACTGGCTCTGAGCGAATAGCATACACGTATGGTAAATATATAAACGAACTCCTGTATGGTGGGCTATCTTTATTAACATTTTTTTTTGTAATTTCAGGAAACAATCCATTTTTTTTAATTTAAAGAAAAATCGAAAATACTTAAAAAAAAAATTAAAAATAAGTTTTTTGCTAAAAAATGAAATTTTAAAAAAACTAGAACTGTGTACACAATACTACGAAGACTTTCGCCTGGCCATAATAAACCCCGTCATCAATGGATCTTTCATGAATACTCATACATGCTCTAAAAATGTCTCACAGCACACAGACAAAGACCTTATCCAATTCTTTTTTAACTGTTTTTTATGGAAAATCTAAGATCTTGAATCAAAAAGACTTGAAAGCGCAGATTAAAAATATGAAACAAAATTTTTATTTGCACAGACATTTTGACTATGATTTTAAATCCACTTATCACGGTACTTTGTAGAATCAGCCTCAAAATCTATATTTAGAGACTTTTTGGTCGATTTATTGATATATGTACGGTTCATGTATAGAACAAACACGATAGTCTTAATAATATTGAATATGGTTTAAAAAATGTTGAAACAACCAAACAGTCCTAGTGACAGAACCGACTCCCAGTACTTCCACGTGCCTATGATGTCAACAAATGTGATTCTGACAGTCCAGTAGCCAATTTTAAAGGGATATATCTGAAAAAAAGACTTAGTTACGAAAAGTGCGCGGCATAAGTTTTTCATTGACTCTTTGACTATGATCTCAGTAACGAACTACACTGCGAAAGCTTGTGCTTCAAAAGTCTTTTGCAATTCATTATCATTGCTTTCTTACCGAATTTTGACAGAAAATCTAAGATCCCGGAACAAACAGACTTGACAGACATGCCCTGAAAATATGAGATAGAAAGATTTCATCTGCACAGATCTTTTGACTAAGATTTCAGATCATCAGATCTTGTAGCTTTGATACTTACCAGCATGATAATAAAACGAAAAACAGCGTAGGATTTCAAAAAGACTTTAGTTGTTGCACGAAAGTCTTAAATATTTTTTAAGAAAAAGATTTCAAAAAATAATTCCTTTAAGATTTATCAAAAAATACAATAAAATAAATCATTGATAACGATCTTCCGCTCCATGTCATAGCCCAGTGATGATAACGATGGGCCATGAGGTCGGACCAACATTATATTCTACACGGAAAAAATCTGTGTTTTCATATTCACGTCGCTTTTTTCAATTTCTTTTAAAAATATTTTTTGATTTTTTTTACAAAAAAGGGATTTTTCCATAACAGTACACAAATTGTTGATAACGATAGGCCACCATACAACAGGGACCCTATTCACGAAATTCGGCACTAAAATTCTCATAAACGGGGGAAAACCTGTTCTTTAAAGTCCATTAACGAAAATGAGAGAATCTGTTTTTTGTCAGAAACACGGGTATATATTGCCCCCTCTTTTTTTCAAACACGGAAAAATCCTTTTCTCGAACATCCGCAAATGCGTGAGGGCTGGGAAGATATATGTGCAGCATTGACACAAACAGTGCTTCGAAATGCACAAGGTTTTACCTAAATGCCATATCTGAAGCATGGGATCGATACCACCCTGCCTCTGAACGCCTGAAATCCTTGCAAAAATTTGTCAACGCAGATTTAAGTAAAACTAAACAATCTGAGCTATGGTGAACATATTACCATATTTGCGTTCGGAAATCCCATTTCCTGTGTACTGCTCGTATTCACGGTTGTTATATGTTGTGAACCGAAAGTAAATATTTAAACCGATATTTCAAAACTGCAATCAAGACGCATGCAGTTCTGTGTGACATAGAAGTAACGGCGGAAGCGATGAGGAAGAAATGTGCTTTACCAAACGTTCAAAAACGTGAAGTATTGATTGATCAAGCCGCACGCAGTTCTGTGTGACATGGAAGTAATTGTGGAAGCGATGCGATAACAGAGCAAAAGAAGAAGAATAGCCACTACAAAGGGGCTATAGGCGCTATAGCGGATCTATATTCGATATAGCAGAGCAATATAGGCGCTACAGCTGAGGTATAGCCACAATAGCAGAGCAATGACCGCTATGCCGGAGCGATAGACGCTATAGCAGAGCTATAACCGCTACTATAATAATAGGAGCTACTCTGATGGTGATTGTTGCTAGGCTTTAAAAAATTAGGTCTGCGCAAATGAATTTTCTAACGAGGTCGTTAACATGGGCAGGAAAAATTATCAGATTCACAAATATAATTAAAGAAAAAATAAGTATAGAATACAGTATAAAGAATTTAAAATTGTTATGAACAGTTCACAAATTTATTGAAATCAAATTCACAATATCTAGACTTAGATAGTTCTGAGAGTTTGATCATTAGAACACAGCGCAAAGGCATCTGTAAAAAGAATTCAATGAAATCAATACAAACAATTGTTCCTATGAATGATTCGCCACTAATTCATATAACTTGCGCTTCGAATCGATTCGATTGACCAAGTTTACACAAGTTATTACACTCTGGGTGAGTGCGATGCCAACATAAGGAAAACAATTAGGCCATCGCGCATGTCTAAAACAGCGATTGAGCGTCTTAGGTACGATTAAAGTGATAAAACTTTGCATCATAGTTTATTTTACAATACTTTTACTTTTAAGCCAGAAATGCACTGGTTCAAGGGAAGGGTGGCCACGAAGTGGAAATTCTTTACACCCGAGGAGCGGTTTATGAAATATCGAGTAGGCCATAGACCGTAGCGGTGGGACAACTTGGGATGCCTACGTTTATTGACAGGGAAATACAGGGGAAATGATGTTGCACGGTTGGTAAAAACATTATCATATTTATATAATATATATTTGCATTTATGCAGAGAATATATCTATATATTATATATGATGAAATTATCAATTTTCTGTTACGAAATACGCTTGCAAACTAGAATAAAAAATTTCCACTCAAATTTAGAAATTTCGGATTGCGCTAGTTTCGGGATTTGAAAATATATTTGTGATGGAAAGATGGGTCGCGGTTTACAAATGCATCGGTCTCTTACGGCTTCTATTTTACTCACCTTCTCCACAATGGTTGGAAGTCGAGTGACAAAATGGATAAATGTTATCCAGCGCCTTTATTTCTCAGAAATTAATTTTATTGACGAGGTCTTGGTAGATATTTGTTACTGCTATTTCATGAATATCTTGTAGAAAATAGGTGATTTTAATAGTATTGTTTGTTTCATGATTCGTTGTTTGAGGTAATTTCTCAACAAAGTTTGGAAGTGCTGTCATTTGTAAAAGAAACAAGATCTTTAGAAAAAATAAATAAAAGAATGAATAAAGAATAAAGATGTGCTCTCACCCCCAGTCTCCCAACATGCGAATTATCCTTTTCTATCCTTGGTGTGAGGTTTAAACCATACTGCCACCAGTATAGTACCCTATGTTTTGGTATATAAGTGTATAAGTGGTATACGTGATATAATAGGTATAAGTGTTATATGTGGTTAAAGTGGTACACATGGTATAAGTGGTAAAAGCGGTATACGTGGTATAGGCCTTTTCGGAGACACCGATTATAATCCACTCTCACCAATAATTCAAAAACTGCTAACCAACTAACGCCAGTTGAATAGCAGCAGGAATACTTTTGACTGTAGTACTAGAAACTGCACTCTAATTGAAAGCATCTCGGAGAAGACCTGATTATTTTCACTAAGAATAAGGAAGTTTCATCCATTCTTAATTGCCGATGTTAAAACAATTGAATAAACATTTCATTTATGTTGTGTTTGAAAAATGTTTTTTCAATAAAGTCCTGGACCCTAAGCCGTGATGCTCCAAAATTTGCACACACGAACTCCAAAGCCAATTTTATTTCAGAGTGTAGTTCGAAAAATTAATGAACAACTAATGTGGGAAGAGGCGCACGTTTTGAAGATGAAACTTCAACTGGCGTTATTCGCTGAATTTGATTATAAATATGATTCCAGTATGTGATCCAAAGCGAATTGTGCGTTGAACTTGTTTAAAACTGTTGTAGAAAATAATATTAAATGTCGTCCAATGTCTTTGTGCGGCGGTCCCACTTGTCACAAAATCCCGTTCTCGTGCAAAAAAGTTCATTTGACAGTTATATACTGAAGAATACACACCAAAAGGTAAGCAAGAAAGTCCTTAGTGATTTTTAAAAATGTGGAAATATAATACCTGAACAACTTATTACAGGGATATAATTTGGCTGTGTTATCCCAACAGATTAAATTCGCTCAGAAAATTAGTGTTTTATGAGTTTTATCATAATTTTCACTGATTTTGGGGTCGAACCCAACCAATATTCTATATTGAGGAGTTTCAGCTATAGTTGCCATTAATGCGTATCCAGAACCTTAAAAGGGGGAAGCATAATTTCCAAGGTTAAAATCTAACGATATTCCCTGTAAAATACCGTTTTTATTGTGTTTTACTATAAAACCTCTCAAAAATTACCACAAAAAGAAATTTCAAATAATTGTAATATCATGCGCGCTAAAGAACACAAGCTCTGCTATAACTGACATGGCTCTACTAAAGCGGCTATAGGTCAGCCGGGACTCTGGTCTGAGTATCGACAAATCCGGCTCGACTGTCCATACCCATCATTCACTTCGGCAATTCGTAGCGCAACTTAAATTAGTGGCGAGTTGTTTAAAAGAACGATTTGTAACTAGTACTGCCAAGAAGCTCTGAAAGGCTTCCAAGCAGAAATTTTGACGATATGACACTAACTTATACCTATACTTAACACTCGGCCCAACTGTGACTGGGATACCTTCAATATATAAGCATTTTCTAAAAATCAGTATATTATCTATAGGCCATACTTGGGGCTGATATGACACTATCTTATAGTTATACTGGACATTCGGCCCAAGTTTGACTGGAATACCTTCAACAATTAAGCGTTTTCCGATAAAACAGAAATTTTGCTACGGGCCATGCTTGGAACTGATATGACACTATCTTATACCTATACTTGAAATCTTACTTAAGTTTGACTGGGATAGGTTCAACGGTCAGGAGTTTAACGATAAATCGGTAATTTCTCAATAGGCCATGCTTGGAACTCATATGATATTAACGTATACCTATAGTTGACATTCGGCCGAAGTTTGACTGAGATACTTCCAACAGTTACGCGTTTTTCGATAAATCGGTAATTTATATATGGCCCAAGCTTGGAACTGATATGACGCTATCTTATACCTCCACTTGACACTCGGCCCAAATTTGAATGGGATAACTTCAACAGTTAGGCGTTTTTGGAAAAATCAGTATATTAACTAAGGGCCTTACCTGGAACTGATATGACACTATTTTATACCTATACTTGACATTCTGGCCAGGTTTGGCTGGAATTCCTTCAACAGTTTTGCGTTTTTTGATAAATAAGTTACTTATCCATGGGCCTTACAAGACAACACTGAAACTTGAATCTCCTACCTTTATCTGAGACACGGTCCTATACCTATAACAATTTTTTGGTAAATGGTATAACTTTTTTTTACAAATATATGGTTTATCTACGCACCTTTTATGAAACTACTCAACTTTATCAAACTTTCTGCGTCTACTCTTGAAAGCCAACAAATAATTTAAAGAACAATATATAATTATAGTACCTGGAGGCTATGAGTGCAGTTTAACAGGATATTATTCGAGATTGTTGAATATTTTTATCACATTCGTCGTTCTAAATGTTTTACTAGACCAACAAACGATTGTGCGGCAAGGTACTAAATGATAAGAAGATACAGTAGCAGAGGTCAGGGTTTTGGTAATTACATATATCATGAAAAATTACATAATTTAAAAACATAAAATATGTATATTTTTTGTGTTCTTGTTACTGTTCAAAAATTGGTCCATTTGAAAAAATGAAGCTTTAAGGATTCAGAATCGATTTAAATATTTTTGTTGAAAATGCGAAGTTTATTGTTATGAATTTACTGGAGAATCGTTACACTAATATTAATGCAACTCAAATTTCATTATCTGGTACTGTTCTGTAGGAATCCTCAAATATTCGTGTCCTTGGACTCACACTGTCTAAGGACATGAGTTGGAATGAATATGTCTCTAGTATTACTACACAAGCATCAATGAAAGTAGGTTCTCTATACCGAGCTCGCTATTATCTCACTCCCGAAATCATTCTCGATTTGTAAAAATCACAGATTGGGCCCTGCATGGAATATTGCTTTCTATTTTGGGGCAGTGCCGCTGTCACTGTTCTCAGCATGCTCGACCGCATTTAACGGCGTATGATCAATATAATTCACCCTGAACTTTCTTTCGGCCTGAAAGTTTGCCTGACCGCCGTCCGTAACGTTGCCCCACTCTGTTTATTTTACAGATATTATAACGGTCTTTGTTCAAGGAAGCTTTCTACTCTCGCTCCTCCGAACAAAATTTTTAATCGGTCAACGCGATTGGCTAACAATTCGCACCTATTCAACGTGGAAATCCACAAGCATGATATCCCAAGTGCGTATCAATCCACGTTAGCAAAATGCAAATAAAGTTGTATTCAAGCCAGAAACAAGAGGCCTAGTGAAGTTCGGTACAATATTCTTCAATGCCATTAAATTTAAGACTGTCAGAATAACTCTCAGAGAGCAATTTCCTAACATAACGAAGATATCTGATTAAATTCACGGACGAAGCAGCCGGAAAGAAGTGACACGCTGTAGCGTTAAATTCATATTCATAAATGCAGCAAGTCAAACGCAAAATAGGAAGCGTCTAGTAGTATACATAGCGTGAGTCAAAATTCGCAGTTAGGCGCTTAGACAACATATTTTCAGCATGCTTTTGTGGTGAAAGGGTCGAAAATGGATGAAAAAAATTATGTGTAATTTTGCAGATATATACCGTTTGATAATAGTTTTACTGATGGTGCTCATCAATCCATGCCCACCCCCTAACTTATGACGTATGCTCGGCTGAACAGGACAAATTAGATCTTCCCAGCAATTTTACTCTAATCGTTCACCGGGGTGGTCGCCGATGCAGGGTGTTGCCCCACGGTCATTCGCCCCACTTAGCGTTGGGCAATTCAGTTTGGTGATTCAAATTTATTCGAAGCTGAGTTGCTCCGAATCAGTCTTGAATCGTTCATAGGAATGCTGTAGCAAAAAGCTGTAGACCGAATTAACATGAGCGACAGACAGACACGGTTTTGAGGAGTCATCCGCGTACAGGATGCAAAACAAACAGATCAATTAATATAGAATAGCGCATGGGTAGAATAGAATACGTGCGTATTCGTTGTTTTAGTTTTTTGCGACTATTTTTCATGATTTCCAGTTTTATGTAAGTGTAGTATTGTAGCAGCAATATAATGCTTTCAAATTCTCAAATCTATATAGTTTCGGGTGATATTTGTACATCTCGATCCCTCAATTTGAACCCTGCTATATAGGGCATAAGCTGGCACCAGTTTTACTTTTACATACTCACATACATACAATATAAATATCAGTTAACCTTGCCTATATTTTAGATAATAGTATATTTTGCTATGTGGCTTCAGAATCATTGATTTTGTTCGCATAACATAAAGGCATTCTTCTTTAATAGAATCGACCATATTTATCACATTTGTTGAAGGTGCTTCTCAGTCGAGTATGTCAGAAAAGCATAGACATATACGGAAACTGCTCTAGCCTTCTACATTTACTCAACCGGATATTTTCTGCGGATCGGACCATATGTAGCAGTAGCAGGACTTCAAAGCAGTATCAATATCGAAAAAAGTATAGGTATGTAGCAGAATAAAATACTATTGCAACTAGTGATTAAGTTAGGGCTTCTTTTCGTAGCAGGTCAGCAAGTCGAGCGACCTTTGTTTGTTCGGGAGGATTATTGAACGAAATATTGCGATGTATGACACTCTGTATGGATATTCCCATTTCACCTCCATATAATATAACCAATTCCTATGGAATTCACATTTTTAATAAATAAAATAAAAACTAGAACTGTGAACACAGTCTACGAAGACTTTCGCATGACCATGATAAACGCTATTATCACGGGATCTTCCATAAGTATTCATGCATGATCCGAAAGATGTCTCAGAGCACACAGACTTTCGGCCCAAGATGCTAGCTGACAAACAAAGTCATGCAAAAATCAAAGTTTACTTGTCATGATATTAAATCGGGCAATGCTATAATCCAAAGAAATCATACATACACCATGCACTGTATCAAATCAGTCCCAATCTCATCTTTATAAGCATTTGATCAAATCAATGACATATTTATGGGCCGTGCATGGAACAGGCAGGATGTGATGTCTTGAAATTATGAATGGAGCAGGCATTTCAGGACTGTGTTAAATCAACGCAAAGCACACCTTTGAAAGCTTTTTTATCAAAGAAATGATATATGTGTGGGCCATGTAAGTGACAAACAAGATGTGGAGGTATCAACTAACACTTGAATCATTTATGCCAAGTGTCTAATTAGTTTGTCCAAATTTCGATCAAACCAATGATATGTGCATGAGGTATACGGGAAACAGACATGATATGGAGTATTGAAATTTCAATTGGTTTATTCATGTCAGGACTGTGTCAAATCAGTTTCAGAGCATATATTTACACTCTATTTTATCTACCTAATGATATATGCGTTGGCCATGCAAGGGACAGATATGATGTAGACTCTTGAATCTGCAATTGGATTAACTATATCAGGACTATGCCAAATCAGTTTCACAGCATACATTCACACTCTTTTTGATCCATTCAATGAAGTATGGGTCAGACGTGATGTGGGGTCCCGAAATTGTAATTAAATTATTCATGTATATGTCTAATCAGTTCCAAAGCAAATACTACACTCTTTTGGCTCTACCCTATAATATATGTATTGGACAGACATGTTGTGGAGTCTTAAAATTGCAATTGGATAATTTATTTCGGGACTATGTCAAATCAGTTGTAAAGCATATGTTTACACTATTTTTGATCTGTCCAATGATATATATGTGGCCCATGTATGGGAGTCTTGAAATTATATTTGGGTTATTCATCTCAAGACTGTGTCAAATTAGTATTAAAAACCATCTTTGTACTCTTTTTGATATATCCAAGGATATATATGCATATACATAAATAAATAAATATATATATATATAACAATAAAATCAATTACTACACAAAATGCACTCTCACACATATCGTCAATTATCGCGGCGCGGTGCACTGTGGCGTTTTCTTGACAAAATGTATTTCTGATTGCGTGTTCCACACAAGTTAATTTTTCTTTTCTAATTCCAGGTACGATAAGCCTTGGTATCGCTTATATCGTATCAGTTTTGACTGCGCTGTTTCTCACACCTGTTGTTATACGAAGGTTAGTCGGTTTTATAGTTTTTTTCTTAATTCTACTCTTTTATATTTGAACCGACCATTTTACTGCGAGTTCTTCAAGAGCTAGTTATTGGCAGGTACCGATGAGTTCAAGTTGGCCATAATGGCCATAATGTTAGTAAACACGCGCGTTCGTAAGATAATTAGCCAATTCATTTTATTAACAATTGCTGATATTGCCTGTGTCTTGGTAATAAGGACCATTTAAAATTGACATGGCATTCTTGCCAAACCTTTTTTATTACCAGCTGTTGTATTTACCCCCTCAAATTTCTGCTTATGGTCAATTTATTACGATAAAAATGAAAAAATGTAATTTTTGCCGCAAAAAGTAACAACATGGACTAAGTTACAATAATAAGAAGTTTATAATACTAATTTGCTTTATAGATGTGGATGCAAATGGGCGATTGTGATGGGTGAAGTAGCTAACTTACTATACATTGCTGCTAACTTTTATCCCAGTAAGTAAATTATTGACAATGTTCGCACTTTTTATATGCTGTCAGGTGAGGTTAATATTAGTGATATACCGTTTCCAAATGGTCATATATATATTCAAAAATTCTCTCATTAATCTTTTCATTCGTTTTCAAATACTTCAAACTAAATTTATTCAACTTCAATAGATTTTTTGGACTCCAATATGTGCCGAATTTTGTGTTGTAAAATGTGGCATTTACAAACTATAGTCTCATTGAACAATGTGCGACACACCAACGCAGAAAGTGTTTCTTCATCGAAACATATTCTAAATATTTCAAGTATTTTGGATCAATACGTACAGTTCGTATGGAAGTATAACAATTCCTTTGGAAAGGGGCACTAAGATCTTTAGCTGATGTTTGAAAAGCCCCACAGAAATTCAAACTTTCTTGGTATTTTTTCAAATCAAATGTAATAGAATTAGATTGCACTATCCATTCAGTAAAATGATTTCATAAATAAAATCCAATAAAAATTTCACAAGAAGGTTATTATCAAATTACGGTGTTAATTCGTTGTTTTCCGAACAACGTAGATACGTTCCCAATATTGGAATTCATTAGCTTACTTTTATCATTTAGGAGGTTACATTATGATAACTGCCGGCATTATCGTGGGAATCGGTGAGGGATTGATTTGGACGACATTGCCAATGTTCAGCACTTATTTTGGAATTAAACATGGACAATTTGGAAGAAGACCGTGCGCCGAATATATAAGAAAATACACTGGCATATTTTTCGGGATCCATTACGCTGGACTTGTAAGTCAGGGGTGAAATATCAATTTGATAATATTAAATGAACGCTGTTATATTTCTCATTTTATTTCGTAAATCAGGATAAAAAATAATTTGATAATTTGAACCAAGTCCATCAGTAAAAAAACAAAAACTTTGATCAGATGCTACCCGTAACCTAGAAAGCCAATACCTTTCAGATATCGCCTTCAATGGGATGTGGTCAAATAACGTTCGCGGAGAGCTTGCTTAGCGATCAAAGGCGTATGTATCTAGGTGAAGGGCTCTATGGCCAGCAAATAGCAAATATTTCTCGCGCTTTCGACACGCAATTGTTATATGCCATATTAGGCAAATTTCTGACCTTGACCATTTTTAGGGAAATTTTCGCTTTTCGGGGTCGATTTTTGGACTGATGAGTGCATGATGAAAATGCTACTTTTGGGCAAAATTTGCCTCTGAGCCGATTATGACGACACTACTTGGTCTGCCAAAAATGTTTGGCAACTTTTGAGCTTCACTGTTCACGAGTAAAATGAAGCAAAGAATTGATAGATGGTATAACGATGCCCAGGGCAGATGCCCCGCAATGAATATATTAAAAGGTAATTTATGTTCAATAATTAATGAACAGGTTATGTGTCATGGTCGCATAATTTTTAGAATTCGCTGAACATGAAATTGGCATCAATTATTATTGCTATCAATTAATTAAATTGTCAATATGATGTCAAATAGTGCTTAATTTTGTGTCAATGGAAAAAAATATGAAACAAATTATTATACAATGGTAGATAATAAAATAAACAAAGAACATATCTATATATATGTGTCGGTTTTATTAGTTTCTTTGCTTTCCTTTTTGACGGACTCTTGGAACAGAGTACCACATTTGACAGACATGCGGCTGCAGGAAAAGGATGGTGAATCCTCGCGACATGTAAACAAACAAAAAATGACCAGTAAACACTTTATTCAATAAATCGGAAAAGAAAAAGAATGAAAGAGCAGAATAGTGAAAATAGAATATATTTTCTGATTATCTGCTATAACCTGTCTGTAAACCTTCCCGGGGAAGAGGCTGGAACCGACTACGTAATATCTTTTTTGTAGTTATGTCGTTATATTATCTTTCTTTATTATCTAATTATTTATTTAATGAATTGATTTTGTACTTTAGGTGTTTGGGACGGCAATGGGATATGCATTCCTGTACGGCGGAAAACGTGGATTAGCATCGGAACGTGACGTCTCAAATATAACATCATACACAAATGTCGCCGTGGCTAGAAATCAAAATGTTCTACCAATGAAAAATACTTCAAACACTTATGATTCGACATATCCTTCTAACTCAATAAATTTTATTCTAAATTTTAACAACGTGACGAGCGTTGACGCTTATCTTCATTGTGGGTCTAGCGACTGTCAAGAAACTGGTATTACCGAGGTTTTTATCAACAACTATGTGCCAGCTGAAAGAAAATATTTGAATATTTTATTGGGAGTTTTTTGTGCACTTACTTTGGTGGGAATAGTTTTACACATTCGATTTCTACCTTTGGTCAAACCGGAAGAGTTTCAATCGCCAGAAGATGAAGATGCTGACAAGCAGACAAGTAGAGAAAAGGTGACTAATTTTTTGGTATTTCTGTAAAATTGTGTTCAAGCTAATGATGTTTAGCGAGAAGATTACGAATATCAGTCTTATTTGTCAACCTACTATTGGGTTTCATTTAGAATAGATTTACTGTTTATTTGCAGTGATTTCCAACGCTCGGATTCATTCTGCTGATGAGATTTATGTTTTATATTACCATCCTAATTCGGCAGTGAAATTATATATTCTGTTTGAAAAATTTTCCCTGGCGGAACATATTATAACGTCATAAATTTGACGACTGAAATCACCCCTCTTTACCGAAACCTTATTCCGTGGGGGATGCGTGGGACTAACTAACTACCAGTGGGACCCAAGGGACAAACTTTGACAAGCAAAACTATGGGAGATTAATGACTTATACCAAAAGAAATGCATTGCAGGAAACCGATAGAACTACTCAAAAGTGTTGTTAAAAAGAGCTTTCTTGTCACTTGTCATTATCAGCGAAAGAAAAAGGTTCCAAAATTGTTTAATTGCAAATCAATAACATTAAAAACACGCCAGCGGAATTACTTATTTTGTATACATAATCAATATGTTTGCATCATCCGCTTTGAAATTAAAATAAAGTCTCTGCCTCGACGTCGTGTATGTAAACCAGGGGTCAAACAAACTTAACTTGCTTCGAGGGCCGCGATGTACGGAGCGCCAAGAAATTTGAGAAAAAAGTCCTTGGGCTGAGAGACGTGAATGATTGATTGCATGGGAGAAATACCCAACATATTAATTAATAGCGCAACTAAAATCAAAGTTTGCGGGAACGATCTTATGCTAAATATCAAAGTCTACGATCAGCGGGACTTTTTTTTATAGCCACTTCTTATAGTGGATCAACTCTGTCCAAGGCCCTGTAACAGTGGCCACTCATAGACGGACAGGGTTACAATTGTATAGATATGGTATTTTCCTGTTCGGCTTAGCCTACACACTGCGGTGAGTGGTGGGGATGGATATGCGAGCCAGACTCGCCGGGACTCGAACCCGAGATCATCAACCTGCGATGCCAACATGTTTAACGACTAGGCCATCGCGCCCACAAAACTCCAAGTGGCTTGCAATATGCAAAGATATTGGTTGCACATGCGCGATTCACCCTTGTTGCCATTCTCTGTATCCTACAAGATTACGTAGAAAATAATTCTATATTTGAAAAATTGAACTTTTTTAGATTGTACCACTACCAACACTCAGATCTACTCTTATTGCAATATGCCATCACAATTTGGATAAATTGCAACTACTCATTTGCCCCCTTGTTGTTTATAATGGTTTAGTGTTGGGATTTTATTTGAGCGAGCTGGTTCGAGCATTTACATCGTGCATTCTTGGAGTGGAGCAGGTAAATTTAGATATTTTTTCCATTAAACAGCATATACTCTATATACTCCGATTTTATAAAAAAGCCGAAGCAAAAATTTCTCAGATTCATTACGTTTTAAAACACTTGAAAGGATATCCAACGATATTTTTGGCGTCAAATTGAGGGGTCTTGACACCATGGAACCGCTAGTGACCACATCCAATCAAACCATGCATGTAAACTCTGAGAATACCCGATGTGTTTAAGCTAGCACAAGTCATTATTATTATTATTATTTTGTTGAATTCTAGGCTGGATTGTCGTTAATGGCTTTATCAATTACAAGTGCAATTTCATCGGTTGTCACCGGAAAACTGATGGGAATATTCGGAAGAAACATCATAATGTCGATTATGTTTGTTATCGATATTTCGAACTATGCATTCTGCTTGTGGTGGAGACCGCAAGAAAACACCGTTGGGCTAGTGTACTTGATTTTTGTCCTTTTCGGTATTACTGATGCTTGTTGGAAGAATAATATAATAAGTAGGTATTTTATTGGAATCAAAGTTTGCTAACTTTGCGGAGACCAACTCGGATCGGATACTATGAAAATCCAATTTCTTTGTTAATACGTTTACCTCCTTGTGTTCAAGTAAAACGTCATAAAGCAAAAACATGATCTCCCACACGTGGTTCGCAATATCTTACCTCATCTTCAGATATTATTTTTTCATAAATTTTATCCTATTTTTGCAATAAACAAGGTTTATCTCTCACAGCGTTTGCTCTTGGCAAAACAGATAGTATATACACTGCATTAATATTTTATTTTTCGTGTTAATACTTAAATGCTTTATTCCGTTACAGGCATGTACACGGACTATTTCCCTAAGAATAAAGAAATTGCATACAGTGTCTGGAATTTATGGATGACGTTGGGAATTGCAACGAGTTTTTGCTGGAGCCCAATGTTATGCGTTGGTACAAAAATATACGCTCACTGTGCATTGTTGACATTATCTGTTGCACTATATGGTAAGGCACATTAGGTCATATTTAAGAGACAGCCCATTGACTCTGAAATGGCTATGGGCGATTTGTGGGGGTAGTGAATTAAGGAAATGGGTGAAAGCCAGTTTGGTTGAAGCCTGAATATTTGGAAGTTAGGTGCTTTAGTGAAAAATACTTTCATTAATACTGTAATTAATTCTCCTTATTCATCTCCTTTTAGTTTGTTTATACAGCACTCAGAATATATGAAAGGAAAATTCTAAATTTACACACATACAGTAATTGGTGCAAATTGCCTGGGGTCTAACAAAAAAGCCTGATAAGAATCTACTTAACGTTATTTCAAGAGTATATAGGTCACTTTCCGAATCCGACAAATAACATTTGGCTGCCCTCCTCACCTCGATGAGTCAAGAGCAAGAAGCATTACTTCCACCCTGTCAGGCTAGGCATGTCAATGCTCATTTTTCAGGAGTTGCTGAATACTTGTACAAGTCAAGAAGAGCTAATCCAGACTATTTGACGTCACAAGACTACGGCGGTCCTCAAAACAGAAGATTAATGATGTCGGAAGCGCAGTCATAAGCATTATTTTTCGATCGAGACTTACGGACTCGCCAATATACGCTTTATCGGAGTTTCGGTTATTTATGCTTTTCGATCTATTGATGACAATCTTATTTTTAACTGATTTGTTTAGACGAAGTAAAATGAATTTACCAGAAAACTAGGCAACCCAGTTCCATTTTTAAAATTAGGTAGTACCTAAATTAAAAACAGGCAACCGTCGTTCGGGTGCATTAAGACATTTTTTAATAGGGTTGAAGATTGGAATCACCTAATTGCCAATTTCAATATTTTTCACAATGATTATATGATTTACCGAGTTTTTCATATTACCCCACTTTTTTTTAAACCAAGCGCCTCGTTAAATTTTTTAAGTACCTAGTTAAAAATAGTTGTATATTTACTTATTTAATCCAATAAATTAGCTACATAAAACAGAAATTTGGTAGAAGTTGATCTAGGTAAAGTAGCCAAGTTTAATTTTTGCCGAACTTTGTTTTATTCAGTAAATTTACGATTTAAAAACATGTAAATTTACCTATTCTGGCTGAAAAAAATAGGTATCCAGTACAAAAAATCTTTTGAAATAGGCCATTCCAACAGCAAAACCTTCAAAACGCAGTTAATGTGATTACGTAGTTTTTAATCTCTTTATAAGGTGAAACTAGGTTACTTTGTTCCGTGGGCAATTCGTTGTACCTCGCCTAGTTTAAGATAAAAACAGGTTGCCATTCATGACCGGGTTACGACATTCCTATTTTTTTTTTCTTTAGCCACTTCCTAGAGTGGATCACCCCGTCCAAGGCCCTGTAACAGCGGCCACTTATAGACGGATAGGGTTATAATTGCTGGAAATATATGATCTTTTCCTGTTCGACTAGCCTAGCCAAGCTATTACACCCTGGATTGAATGGTGGGCCTGGATAAGCAAGCCAGACTCGGGCTTGAACCCGAGATCTTCAACCTGCGATGCCAACATGTTTAACCACCAGGCCATCGCGCCCACTATTGGAAATTATTCTGAAAAAAAAATAGAGCGCGCATGTTATAAATTTGCCAATGAATGTAAAGCAATTTGTAGTAATGTAATTTATCAGAATAAATCTAGTTTAGTACCATAAATGCCCCTTGTACTTACCAACCTTGAGGACTGCGAGGTAATAGGAAGTATTCCGAGCAGAGGCTCCCATGCAGCCTTGGAATTGCTTAAGTAGAACCCCCGCTTTGTGGAGGAAAGTAAGAGGGGGCAGTACCCTGAAACACTTGCGCTACATAACAAGTTTAATGTTGACTTTATACCTGGATAACTTAACTTTAATAATACAACGTTCCTATATGATCGGGAACTCGTCCAGCTTAGAAGTTGAGTCACGCAAGGAGAAGTCCGGTCGCCCACCCAGTTTACCGGCAAATTGCAGACACGAACGCATGAGTATAGTTTCTGAAGCAATAAATGCTTTTACACCGATTAATTCCAAATAGATGCCACCACTTATTTGCCAAGTTCTGGAACTATGAATCGGCAGTTAGATAAAAAAAATCAGATTTGTTATAGTTCGATTCTATTCGAAAATAACAAAAGGCGGAAATATTTATCGGTGACATCGGAAATCCCCTTTGGATTTTTCTCTCGGTGTGGTTATCTTCCAACGTAAACTACCAAAAATAATTATGCTTCAAAAACATGGATTTATTATAAGATACACAAACAATTTTAATTCAGGTACAACGCGATTTCGGTTTTCAAGAAACACACGTCAAGTAAGCTTGTTGTGAACTGTATACTAATGTCATTGAAGTATTCCAGCAAAATGGTAACGTTTCCTAATCGAAAACGTTCTCACATTTTTTTACTTGCCAAATTAAAACTTCAAATTGGGTCTGACATCCATACCAAAACACGCCTTAGGTCACGATCCGATTTAAGCTGAGTAGTTTAGGGAGGATTGTTTTTTAAAAGTATCACTTTTATCAAAATCATTTTCGTGCCATCACCCGAACGCACATGTATGCAGCATTAGAAATTTTAGCGATATCCAATCATTCATCAAAATTGTTTTTGGCCGCACTTAAAACTACCAGAGACACAATTTCAACCAGGAACATAGCGACAAAAATTACATACTACATTTATTGAACTTTTTTCACAAAAGGAGGGAATTTATTGTTATTAGTAGTTCGCGGCGTTTGGAAGCAGCCCTAGAAAATTGCAAGCTTCCCACGTAGCAAAAGAGGAACACAAAATATGGATCTAGCGAACCACCCTTCGCAGATAACATCCTGCTAACGTAGGGGGATACCCGTAGTGCGTGATTAGTACCCGCTTTTGGACAATGGCTAAACCGTGTGCCACTTCTCAAGATAATTTCAACAAAGTAATAATTCAATAATTTCAACAAAATGAATTTTGCAAATTCATTGCAAATCGAAACAACGAAAGACATATTTCTTCTACAACATCGAATTCGCTTAACGTTTAACATGTTGCGTTGCGCACTCTCAGGCGGGTCAAAATAACACGACACAAAAAGTTTAAGAAATCTCACTTGAGAGCTTCGATCACAGTTTCAGTATCTTGCAAACTAAGGACGAGGGGGATAAACCCAACTACATCAGGTGGGAAGTTTCGTAATAACTGCGCTAATATCTTTATCTACCCGGGCTTGCAAAGCCCAATGCGGAGCGCGGAGGTCAAAAAGTACCAGGATGTCGCAAAACTTATTTTTGTTGCTAAGTGAATTCGAAATACGAGCCTTGAGAATTGCATTTTTCACGAACAAATGAGCATTATATTTATTTCAATTATGAAGATTCCGACAAAATGTTTTGTTACGACGCGTCCCGCTTCCCTCATCTGCTAACACAATCAAGGAGTATACAAATCACATGATCAAGAACAAGACGGCAAGGGAAATTTAAAAAAAGATTAAACCAATCAACCAAAACAATTCTGCCAATTTATGTTTTGTCAAGCATGGCCCATTGATGGATTGCGATCCATCAATGACCCATGCTTGAAAAAACTAATCTTCCCATCATAAAAGAGAAAAAAGTAAAGGGCGGATAGTTAAATCTGATGCAATAAAAACGAACATTATTAATAATATTAATAACAAAAGAACATAATAATCAGATATATATTTGATATCGAAAGAAATTAAAATAGAAAATAAAATTTCATTCGTTATATAATAGATAGATTTTTGAAAGAAAATATTAACTAAATTGCAATACACTAAAAAATCAAAAACACCCATTTTGATTCCCTATTCATAATAACCTTGAACTACTACAATTTGAACTCGTTGTTTTCAAACGGTTTACAAGATGAAACGAGCCATGAACTGAGAAAAAGGGACCTAGGTCAAATCGAATCATCCGACAATGGGAATTAATTCAGAATATAGCAAAAGACTTGTCTTGAAAATCGGGCATTTGAATCAAAACTAAGTTTTCTTCCATGCAAATCCAGGCGACCCAAATTTCAAGCCCATTCAACAATCACTGGAACTTCTCGTCCCCAAAAAAAAACACATCGCTGAAATTTAAAGTCGATTCCGTGCAAATGATATATGTCATCATGGTTAAACGAAACAAAGTTGTGACATTAAGCATTAAAATAGCGAAGCATTTATTTCGACGATGAGCGCTTTTTGGGAGCAATGCTTCATTCTACATCTAAGCGATGTTACTTTCTCAAAAATATGACAAAACAGGAATAAAATATTGTTTAAAGGACAGAGAATTGGAACATAAAACATTTTTGAGTCAAGATAAGTCCAAAAGCCCTAAAATGAGTTAAAATAATTCACACCCATCCCTTCCAGCCAAAAAATTTTAAAAAAATAGCAAGTTGATTATCTGGAACAGTATTATTATAAACGACTGTTCAATTTTCGACGTTTTGAGTTGAATCATAACTATGAACTAGACAGCAAAATTCGTTTTCAAAAATGGTGCTTGACACGAGACCTAACCCAGTCCAAAAAATTTTGGATACTTATTGGTGGATCGCGACGCCAACGCCCGGAAGGAGTTCGCAAATTGGTGCAATTAAAAACACACGTGTTAAAACGAAATAATGTTTTTTTTTTTAATTGTCGCGTTAATAGGGTCCCGATAGGGATAGGGTGTTTTGGTACGCTACCAGGGTACTTGGTGGAAATTTTTGCATCAAGAGGTTTTATATAGAACAGGGTCTTACATGGCCAGCATTTGAATGCCAAAATCGAAAAAACTACGCTTTCCTCACTTAACAACCCCAAAGAAAATCTTTGCATCCGTCACAGTTTAACCTTCACCTTGATACAGGTAAACACAATTCATATATTATATTATAATATTTAGTCGTACGCTATTACTGACTATGGGCTATACTATTATTAAAGTCCATGAAAATTACTTTCATTTACGCACAATTCAATCTAGACGCCTGAATAATGCGTAAATACAAGAAACTTTCGCCAGACGTAAGATGAATCAAAATACTGATCTCCGAGTCACAGGTTTTATACCTATAATAAATATCATTACAGAACACTAACAAATATCGTCTTGAAATTACACTACACTGTGACAAAAGCGCAGCAAATTTACTGGTCATTCGCAGTAATTGTATTTCGCATATTCGAAACCGCCTTGTTGATGTGATTTATATCACCAATTATGGAATTAAAGTCGATTGTATATTTTATATTGATATTATGTAGTAAAATTAATGTCCAAAAGCATTGATTTTAAATCATTTTAGTTACTGCCGTCTCTCTTTTGAGGGCAGCAATGTTTTCTGATGACGTCATATCCGTCGCCATCATTACATTTTTTGTGAGCATGATTCCGACTTGTAGTGAGTAGCAGCATCCATTGACGGCGGGATGTTTCGTAGAAAAGTTGCTAATTTGTAATTTGATGACGCCACCACATAACGTAGGACGACGACGTAATTGACAATAATTATTTGCTGTGGCGGAAGACGTTCACAGTTATAAACCCGTCGATCTTTCACTGCATTTACACTGTAAAACAACTCAAGATTATCCACAAACCAAAGATTAATGACAAAATGCGAATAAAAAAATCGTAGCGGAGAATGATCAATTACCATTACTTATTCAACCAGAATGGCAAACGGGTCGCAAATCCGATACGCAATTGATCAGTTGCACACCACAAACACATGACAAAATTATTTTGAATAGAAATGTTCCAAACATTGATCTTCAAATCTAAAGCTGGTGCTTTTAGAAATAGATGGAAGTGCTTTGCTTGTAGGATACTAAAGAGAGACTTCAATCACTATCATAATGAAACATCCGAGATTGGTTTACTGGTGTAGTTTCTTCTGTAGACATTTTTTAACCTAGTAGGTACAGGCTTTAGAATAGTCCTAACGTATTTCCTGCGTTCGTTAGGCGCGATTAAAAGGAAACAAAGAAGTGGTAGATGGGCAGATAACCATAGCAGTTCATTCCCGTTTGGAATGTTTTCTCGCGGCGTAGAGTACAGTTGCTGGTACTACATCTCGTAGTACTTTTTCTAGTAAGTGACCGTTAGTTAGTTCCTTATAACACTGCTCGTGGCCTTGCTCATGGTGAATTCAGAAAAATACATATATTTAATTTGGGTATCCAAGTAGTAGAGTAGCTGACATCTTACCAGTAACTATTGTTCAAATGGTTGTAATTGAGTGAGACATTTCATGGTCTGTTTTCAATATTCATCTTATAATTACAGTAGTATATATATATATATATATATATACCTTTAATAAACATGAGATGTAGTCACAGCATCTGACCTGATCACATATAAATAATTCTATGGTGGTTTTGTTAGTTTGGCTTCTTTCTTCAAAGATTCATCTAAAAACATAAATAATTCAAAGATTTAGTTACTTTTCTGCTCAAACAGACAGTTTTTCAACTATAATCCATGGTAAAGTATAGTAATTAGGAATTCACACAGTTCACAGTTAAAAATATTTTACAAAAGTAACTAAAACAAAACAAACAAGTGGCAGATGATTTTAATCCAGCTAATTAGATATCCTTCCACCAAATATCGACACAGACAGAAAAAATTTATTAAGAAATAAACAAGAATGAGTCGCGGCGGTCTTTCAGAACTGTGATAGAAAAGTCGCGAACATTGAATTATAACATCATTTCGAAGTCGAAGTCCATTCGAAGAAGATACTCACTAAAAGTGCTAATATTTCAATGCCAATCGGAGTCATTCCGTGTGTATTCAAATAATAAGGGACTGAATTATGCAATATTGAAACTAAAAGTTTGATAGGAGCAAAGGTAACCAACCCATAGCACAACTTTCAAAAGGACATATTTTTCCTTTGTTGTTATTCATGAAAAAATAGATTGCGAGCTCCAAAACGAAATAAATTCAAATACCCTGTTACGTTGGGAAGAACAAATTTTATATCTTATTTGCGTGTTTTAATAAGTATATAATACTGAATGACTGAGCAGCCGCAAGAGTGACTGATGCTTGGACAACAATGTTAAAAATTGAACATTGTATAGCATTCTAATAAATAAGCGAAATCACAAAGCAATACACAACGCTGGCGTGGTTTAAAAACGCAAAGATAACGCCGATTAATTAGAGGTCTTGAACGCGTGTCCACGCTCCCCTCTCGCGGTACCGTGGGAATCGTTTCTATGACTACGAAGCAAAACACAAGCGTAAATCAAATGACGCGACATCTAAGCTCAGAGTTCCTGAGTACACGCACGAATATACACACAACCCGGCATCATTCGAAGTATGTTGACCCTCAGGGCACTAGCAGTTTGAAAAGCGCGGGAGAAGTTTGTTTTTTGTTATTGAGATTATAATGTTCCCACAAACAAGGCAAAAGTATGAAGCGTAAGATCAGGAAAGATTTCGACAATTCGTTCTTATATCAAATGCACAAATCACTGAGGGAGCCCTTGCGTAATGACGAAATATTTGACCGAGTTCCAAAAACAAGCAAAGGTAACGCGTTAATCTGCGTAGTAAAGACCCCGTCACAGAAACGCACTACATGTCAAGCTTTATCGGTTGACGGAACGAGCCGTTTAAGCACGAAGCATTGACAAACCACGCTTGGATAAAATAAACTTTCTTTAAACAGAAAAGGGAAGACACAATACACTACTATTAAATGAAATGTCCGTGGGAACAAAACTATTCACGAAACAGCTGATAGCGTCGAACAAAAGATCGATGACAATCAGGTGAAAGCGAAGACGTATGGTAGTAGCAAAAGCTAGGTTTTACGAATCCACAGCGCGTCGTAGATCATATTTCATACGCGTTCTGAAAACCACTCGGGCGCCGCGCATTTCAGGTTCGGTTGAGAAACCCATCCAATCAAGAAATTTTTGTCAAATATATTTCTATGACGCATGCTTAACAAAACTCGGAGTTGTGTTTCAAGGCGTGCCCGCCACTCAACCTAGAATGCTATAACTTGGCACACATGACCCGACCAATCAATCTGAGGTGTTATATCTTAGGCAGGCTTAACAGTTCGGGGAAAGGTACGTACTTTCCAACCACTCTGTTTGTTCGCGGGTATGGCCTTGCTTATAAAGGCTCACCGAAAATATTGAATAAAAATTTTTGCTGCTTCATTCATGTTTTGTTATATCCAAAGTTGATTGTTAAATAATATGCTTGATACACGTGCTGATCCATCAAAAAGTTCGGCAAAGTCTAATGACTCCATAAACGCGTACTCTGCTGAGAGACGCAATTTTTACCCAGCCACATATTTCGCGGAATTCGACAACCGTTACTTCCGTGGAAGAAATTTTGATACGGTTTGAATTTTAAATATCGCGCCATTTTCGCAAAATGACTAATGTTTAAAATCAGAAAAATTTCAACGAAGTATGTTTTTTCCGGTTTGGGTCACAGATGAAAGCGTCGTCGAGGCTCCGTTCTTCTGCGACGCATGTATGACAAAACAATAATTATGAGATGAACACGCGACCTACATCCAGCTAGATAGTATTCACGGATAGCTATCTGATTTGGCCAACATTATTCAGTATCTATTCAATACTTTCAAAATCATATGGCACAGTGACTACAGTCTCGAAGAGTGAACCGTGCGTGTCCCAAGATTGACAAAATGAAAACTCGATTAGATAAACCAAAAATTTAGTTTCAAAATTATTTAATTACAGTAAATTTAGGAAAGGTAAATCTTTTTCATATTAGATTCCGATATTTTATACAAAACAGAATTCGTGTTTAAATATTCATTGACCAATACGGACATGACCAAGGAACAACAAAAGCCGATTTAAAAATGAAATAACTTGACTTATACAATAGCAACGTATAGTTAAATATTTATCGATAGAACTCACTCATCTAATAGCATTGTCGTAAATTTAATATTACCATCAATCATAGTAAATATAGCAATCGTAACAAGCCAAGCTGGTATATCTTTAATCACCCTGACTACAAACAAACAGGTACTGGTTTCCAAGCCGGTGCCGCGTCCATAACAGCTGTGATGGTAAACGGGGAAAACCCTACTACGAATGCTAACAAAAGAAAGCTGGGTGCGCCCGAAAGGACGCTGAATCTCAAACATAAACAACTAGAAGTAATGGCGTCACTTGGCGATAAAACAATACACAAACAAAGCAGCTAAGTGAAAATTAAACGTCCGCGCTGTCCTTGCTCGGAAGAAAGGTGAAGTAAATTCATAAAAAACAAATCGAAAGAACACTAGAGAAATTGCTTTTGCAAAGCAGAAGCTACTGATGGCCCGCGCTTCCGCAGCTCAATCCATCAATCAGTAAGTCATACTTTACAAAACATTATTAGCCGAAAGTGAGGCTGTCTAAAATATTGGATTCAATTTTACTAGCAATTCGGAATCAACAGAAAAAAATTAAAAATCAAATTTTCTGAAAAGTCATGTACTATTTATTCTATGTAAAATTCTAAATACACACTTCATTCGTTAATTATGAAAATATGATTTGAATATTCGATTCAATTCCGACTTCAAGATATATTCGATTTCGGCTCCCACCGACCAAGGCTCAACTTCAGGCATTGAGCAGCAAGCGAAGCATTTTGATCCAATCAATAAGTAGAATGGTGAGTAGAATTCGTATCAAAAGTTCATCAAATCAGTTAGCCCATGTTGATTCGTATGAATACATTGGAAATGACTGTTGTATTCAACACGAAATTGTTTTACCGAAATCCGAAAGCTATTCATACTTAATAACCGATAGACAAACAAATTTTTGACCAATCATAGCGTGCCAAATATGCATGGCAGTATGGAACAATATTGGACCTGTCTTTGTAGACACTGTTCATCGGTGGCCTACGCACAAAGGACGCAGGGCGGATGGAACACTTCCGGGTGTTTACTTTCACTATATTTCGAAGCTTTGTGGCATGGCGAATATTCGTGAATATTACTATGTATAGGGCTGTCCTCAACATTTGATTAAAACGGTATTTGGAACTCACTATACAAATAAAATGTTCCAGCATTTCAAATAAATAAAAAATTGTTGATATTTGAACATATCTTGTCCGTTACAGCAAAGTACTGATTTATGTCAAATTTTACAACACAATATTTGGCATATCTCATGATTCACTGCAAAATGGATCAATTTATGAATAATAAACCATTGACTACTCACACCCGAACATGAATATTACTATCCTCATCGGTTTTAAATTTTGTCACGTATGGACAAGTTCAACAAAAATGTGTGATTTGTGTATAATTGTACCATGCTTCATTTTACTCTAATATTTTCATCATATTTTCTGCAATATCAAAATTAACATAACTAAATTCTAGTGACATTTTTGGAATTTCTTGAATATTATATTAAATTTAATTAGAAATAGAAACGTTAAGTTTATAATCAAGATTCTAATCCATTCATTTTTGCGGTGCGGTATGACTCGATTTCAGACATGTAGAAATTTTTACATACGTTTCCATAATTTTTGACAAAGATGTTGAGAAGGCCAAGCATTGGAGTTTCCCCAATAATTTATTAAAATTAAATACATATTCGGAGACATACGATTCGAAATGATACGATTCGCAAATAAATGTATCTGGAAATGGTAACCCTAATTAGAAACATTTTCATGAGTGACAGAATCTTGTTTTCCTTCGGGTGTCTAAAACGTTCATATTATTTACTTAGGGTGACCAAAAAGGCTTCAAAACTATCATCACTGCTGTATTCCATAGCAGCGTTGATGATTTGGAACCTTTTTGTGTAATCTGCTACCAGAAACTGAAAGAGGCTTTATAATCCTTTACCAAGAGTTAAATTATGAAATATTGCTTAATTGGCATTTTTCTTATGATAAACCCATTTTCTTCCGGTGTCTGAGAAGCAGAGTAGCTGGCATGCAGCGAGCGTGCGCCTATGCTATCAAGTTTTGTGATACAACTTTATCATGATTTAATATCAGAAAAGGGTCGTCACGTCCATTTTCTTTTCATCGTAATTGTAAAAATGTTCGAAACATACGTAAAGTACGACGTATTCCTCACAAGTTTTGATTTAACGAACCACAAGCATTTCGTACACACATGTTGTTGTCAACCTGAACGCACTGTCATTTTTGGATACCATACATAACAATCCTAAAGCGCCTTAAGCCTAGGCTATAGACAAACGGAGCATAAAATAAATCAAAAACTACATGACATTCCCGTTGGAATAACAAATTCGTCACTCCGCATAAAACGTTGTCTTGACACTAATTCCACATCCTACCCCGTTTTTTAGACAGGAAAAACAGAGCTGTCCACAACACCATCTGGCAAGTTACATAAATTTCTACCACTGGAATTACATTAAATAGAATAGTACTATTATATCACGTAGAATCATGTGGTGGGTAATATTTAAATGAAGACACGAATTATATTGATGAATACTTAATAGAATCTTTGAAACACGAATAAGGTACAATTACATTAATGTCTCATTAACACATTTAAGTCGGTCATTTCTCCTTCGTAGTATATTTATGGAACATACTCAACAAAAACGGTTAAAAATACTAACGGAATTCGAAATAACTCCAAATCGAATATCTTCTGGTTTCTGAATCAAATCGAATAATTTTTTCGAATTGAATGGAATATTTGAATCAGGATTCACATAATCACCAAGCATAAACATCGTTTTATAATTAGCGTAGAAATTCACACACACACAAACAATTCACACACAAAAAATTGAAATGATCATTTTGTTGATTTCGAATAGTTGAAGAAATCGAATAATTTACGATTCGAATATCGCGAATCGAATATTTTGGGTAGCCCTAGTCAAAATAAGGCTTGACGTATATGTCATGATCACGATACACAACACTCGACAGTATCGAATCTGGCATAGGAATCACCGAAAACCAATGGCGTGGGAAAGCGACATCTTGATAGATTACAGAAGTGCTGATCAAAATAGATATTACTAAGCGAAGAAGGAGAGAGCAACTGCACTACCCACTTTTCGACAGGTTTCGAATTATGTACGCTCAGCTATCCTCAAGGAAGACCTAAAATCAACACCTAAATCGGACCTAAAATCGGATTTTAGCTACATTTAACATAATAAAGAGAAAAAAACAAGGATCTGCCAAAACTCAAAACCCAATCAGAAGATTTATTATAAGCATAATTCACAAATCGACCGCGTCTCAACGGCGCGATTTATTCTGTTGAATACATAATTTATTACGTTAAGCCTTCATAACGGAGGTGACCGAGGTGCGATCCATCAGCGTCTCCTACTCGAGTATTGTCATCTTTTTTCCAAAGCGGTTATCACTGTGGTATTGTCCGAATCAAAAATGTTGGTGCGTGAAGCGCCTGATCGGCGTGATGCACCTGTGGATCATGTTCAACAAAACATGTCTGCTGAAAATATTTCTTCAGGGGTAATATGACAAAGATTCGAAAAAAGTACGCAGACAATCGCGAGTATCTGAAAAATTTGAAATGATATTTTAATTTATATTATTCGAAGAGCCCTTGCAAAATTCTGAGAAACTCTTGTAATTGTGTTATAAGAAATTTGATCAAAAAAGAATAATTCGAATAATTTCGAATAATTCGAATAATTTCCTAATTGCTTTCTAGGTTAAAACAGACATATAAAAACAAATACCAGATTTATCAGACATTGCAGTTAGGGGTGGACGATTCAATTCGATGATCTTTTGCTTTTGATAATGAAGACAAATTGTCATGGTAAAACCAATTTATCGTTTATGTAGGATTAGCGATTCAATTCGATACGAAAAATTTATTTGAATCCGATTCGAACCTAAAATGATTCGTTTTTGCCCACCCCCAACCGCAGTGTATCTTAACAACACTACAACCAAAGGAGAGATGGCCTCAAGCTGGATCTGGCGTTTGTATTAATACCGGTACTGAACACCTTTCATATCATACCAGGTTTCGATGTTATAGTAATTTTATGTCCAGATGATGACATCACCGTAAGTAAAATCGCTATTCTTTTACAGTAATTTTATTCTATTAGGTAACATTGGAATATAGCTATGAAATCAATTTTAGGGACAATCATTGAATTGATAGAACGCGCCGCCCGAGCTTCGTTAATAAGGCAATTTTAAATATTAGAAGTTAACATCGATTACAAATGAATGATAAAATGCTTTATTTCTGTCACAGTGCGTTTGGCATCATTGTACTTAATAATATCATTTCACACTTAGCAAGACTATCTCAGGCTTAAATATTTTATCTTGTTTTGCACGAGCTAAAGATGTGCTGTGTCGTTGAGGCGCGGGCCATCTTTGGCTCCTACTTAACAAAACATTCATGTACAGGAAATCCAGGTAAAGATGTGACTTCCGAGGAAGAAACGATATAGTAGATAATAACAATATAATCAATACATACAACGGGAAAAGACTTAGAAGATGAATAAACCAAATTAATGCAAAGATGACACGATCAGTAATTCATTGTAAACTACGCGGACATCAACCCATTTGCGTTGGCGAGCGTATTTTTAGTTGTATAAATCATTTCGATACAGTAGGGTTCTGTACCTCGAATTGAGGATATCTCAAATTCATTGTTTCGAAGTGGTAACTTCGATTTTGCCTTCCAAAACACCTAGCCATTAACTTAATAGGTTATTATTTTCTAGATGCATTCTTTGGGAATCAAGCTTTGTTGGGCACACCATTAGGATTCAAAGGTTTGTTTCCCAAAGTGACCAAAAACATACTCTTGAAATATTTACGTCGCATTCTGAATGTATGTGTGCCTAAATATAGATAAAAAAAACTAATTCGGCAGATCCATTGTAATTGCTTAAATAGTTCGCATCAAGCGCCGGCGCCATGAAAATATCGCAATCCGATCTTAAGTATAAATTAATGGAATCAAGCTTGAGTTGCGAAAAAAATCAATCACAAATATTTTTCCAATACTGGTCGATAAAATTCATCAGTGAGTCATACTTGAAAAGACATGTTGTGACAAAATATGTGTCAATGAGAAATACGTATTTAAACCATGGACACATTCGATGAGCATGCTATTCATATCGTGTATCCAAATAAGCATCCTCATAGATAACGCCTTTTAGAATAAACACTCGGCTCTACTTTACATAAGTCAATTTAATTACCATTTATCCAGTGATTAGTCAGAATATTTAACGAGATATACACGTAAATTATGGCGGGTATTAGGATCTCTCAAACCATACAGTAATGTGCCGATTAAGTATTACAAACATAACTAATACATATTATAACGCAGTAATTTTGAGAAAAAATTATCCCCAACCAAGCGTGTGCTAGAGATGGATCGCGTTAACGAACGCGGTCCGTCTACAACGCCTGCTTAATAACAACATGAAGCCCGCTATAGGTGGAAGCTGGATACAAATATAGATAAAAAAAAAACTAATTCGGCAGATCCATTGTAATTGCTTAAATAGTTCGCATCAAGCGCCGGCGCCATGAAAATATCGCAATTCGATCTTAAGTATAAATTAATGGAATCAAGCTTGAGTTGCGAAAAAAATCAATCACAAATATTTTCCAATACTGGTCGATAAAATTCATCAGTGAGTCATACTTGAAAAGACAAAATATGTGTCAATGAGAAATACGTATTTAAACCATTTTTATAAACATAAATGGACACATTCGATGAGCATGCTATTCATATCGTGTATCCAAATAAGCATCCTCATAGATAACGCCTTTTAGAATAAACACTCGGCTCTACTTTACATAAGTCAATTTAATTACCATTTATCCAGTGATTAGTCAGAATATTTAACGAGATATACACGTAAATTATGGCGGGTATTAGGATCTCTCAAACCATACAGTAATGTGCCGATTAAGTATTACAAACATAACTAATACATATTATAACGCAGTAATTTTGAGAAAAATTTATCCCCAACCAAGCGTGTGCTAGAGATGGATCGCGTTAACGAACGCGGTCCGTATACAACGCCTGCTTAATAAAAACATGAAGCCCGCTATAGGTGGAAGCTGGATACAAATCAAAGTGGGGGTTAAGGTTAACCCACAGCCAATAAAAAGGGTACACATCAAAGACCATCATCTCTTCACAAGTAACAAACAAAAGGATCCACTTAAATCTTTGTGGACAGCGTCTATATTTAGCGTGGTTTATAGGCCGAGCGCGTCATCGGCGTTAGAAATTTCAGCGCGTGGCATTCGCGTCTCTATGTAATTTGCGGTGGCTTAGCGTCGCATATGTTTACAGATTTGAAATATCATTTCCAGGCTTAGTAGAAATTTTATACAGACTTGAAATAATTCAAATACTGTATAGCAATCTCGTAACGATTAAAAATATATTTTTTTTTTACAATGACTGTTTAAAGAAGTAGGAGGTCAAATTCATAAGGTGATTGGGTAAAATAATAATGAAACTGATTATATATACATATTTATGTAAAAAATATATCCGAATAAAATAATATTATAAAACAAATTTTTAACAATTCGACTAGACTACGGGGTCAACGTCTCGTACTGTACATGAATTATTACTTCAGTAGATTTGCGATTCGTAAATATCTCGTATGATTGAATTTAAACTGAAAAAACTGCCAAAACCAATACAAATCAAATCAACACATCCTAACCAAAATTAATCAGAAAAATCTTCACGTTAAACCGTCGGGTGTCTGGAATTGGCATGCAATTTTCTTTGGTTACTTTAAAAGCTCAAATTTATCATCAACACTGCTAAAATTCATATCAATGTTAATGGATATAAAGTATTTTTGTACATCTTCATATTCATACACTTGAAGGAGATATTTCGAATTTCAAGTAATGCAATAGTAAGAAAAATCGTCTTTCGTGATAAATTTTCTTGTTGATGGCAGCCATTTTCTATAGGTTTTTAATAGAAGAATGGCAGCCAGTCTACATTGCATCATTCTCCTGAAATACGATTGGTTTGTCACTCCAGATATGAAAACGAAATAGAATTTTTGATGCGACAGTTTCACCCAATTTTTTTTTATCAAGCATAATCCATAGATCAGAAGCACCTACTTCAGTATACCATAATTGACATATGAAATTTCGACCAACTTTTGTAATCATTAGAGAAGGCAGCAATACTAATGCCCCTACACAAATAGTCAGGTATCCTGATTAAAAGTAAACTATTCGTTTTTCGATTATTTTCAAATTGAATCATTGTGCTGCGAGATTATTATTATATACCATATTTTACTTTACTTGATATAAATCATTACTTTGTGACGAATATCAGAAATCGCTACACTAGGACAAATGGGTGTGTTAAACCAATTTACAAGTCGAAAAGACATTGATTATAGTGTATATCCATCAGCCAATTATTTGCCAAACGGAGTAATCTTAATTGAATCATCCGATGATATTTATCCATATATAGCCAAATTTCTGATGAGACAAGTTCAATCGTTATTAGTTCAACAAAATGGCGTATGGAATTTTCACGTTTTCACGAGTGGTGTGAATACAATTCCAAAGACGAAACTGCAAAATAGGCAACAACATTGTCAGCAATACACAGTCACTACAAAGGTCCGTGCCTAACGGTTGTTGGGTATAAACCCCTCGCGGTAGGTTCATGGACAGGCCATAGCAAATAATAAAAACCTAAAAAAGTGCACTATCCCAGTCACAAAAATTCTGTCCCAAATATTTCGGTGAATATGTGTGACCGATGGATCGTGTCGCTGGCGCGGCGGTCATAATAAATTATGCTTGGCAGAATAAGCTGATTGGGAAAAAGCATTTTATCGGGTTTTGGTTTTGACAATGATATACCAAAATCGATGGTCTTGTGATATCAGAACCATAACGAGTGATCCATCCGTGTAAAATCGAACAGAGGATCTTAATATGATAAATTGACCGCAACAGAAAATTATTTTTGCACAGTATTAGTCACTGATGCATCGCGCAGAGAAGTCGCGGTCTGTTTGTGGATCTTGTTTGACAAAATGAAATTATAAATTCTAATAAAACGAATTTGTGACTGCTGAAATCAAAATTAAATATATTGATTCGGCGACAAATAAAATGCAATAGCTGGGACAACCTTTAAAAACAAACAACGAACCAGGTTCAAAAAACTGCTTGGACCACCAACAACCTTACAAAAACAAACTATGATATCAGTGTACCCAAACATTGTCTACGTATGGATCTATTTCAAAAAAGGAACTGAGAAGTTTGAGGCATGAATCATATGCGAAAAGATTTCAGCAGTATTTTTATATTTGTTTTCAAATCAAGTCAACGCAGCGAGCTCAACTTTTTTTCTAAAACAACTTGAAAATTGCAATAGAGTGACTAATAGTAAAAATAAAGATGTTAATAAAGACGTTTGACAGAAAGAGAACTATGAAGCAAGCGATTGTTATCTGTAGCAATTACCAAAGTTATATATACAACACTGACATGCATTCAGGCCACAATTTTTTGCATAGTCAAAACAACTAAATTACCAACCTGGCGGGTTTGGGCAAGTCTCATCTTGTCTCGGCGATAATTGAACGCAGTTTGTGGCCGCAACAACAGGGTAATTTTGTCGTCTCAGTGAAAGTAACTTATTTGTGACGCTTGAGTTTACTTGAAATACTCGATTGAAAATTTTGGCCAAACGTGGTCCACAAGATTAACTGCGATATAGAGGTGCGATCCATGAGTAGTCCACGCATGACAAACATGTTTATGATTGAGTAATAGCTAATGAGTATAGCAATGAGGATTTGGCCTGTTGTAATTATTTCGTGTTAGAAAAAAAGTTACCAGGAAAACGGTGTCAATAATGCATGGTTAATTCAAGTTGCTTTTACAAACGTATCGCACGTATTCTTATATTTGTTTCCCCCCCGCGAAAAGTAATTGCTAAATAATATATACTGCATATTCAAAGATTGGACCTTTTCTGACACCAGAACTGAAAGTTAGGGGTTCCTCTAAATATCATTAAATTAAAGTGATGTAATACGAGAAAGATTTTATTCCATAAATTTACTACCCGTTCATCTATAATGGTGCCGCAGTGGTATAGGCTGACGATCAAAATAATATAGCGTATTATTTCATCAATCTATAAAAATCGCTTCAGGTTTGATCATATATGCATTTCTTATAGATGGGTATTCGGTGCATTAGGATACTAATAATATATATATATATATATATATATATAATTTATTGAATATTTCGAAAAAGATCTTCATAATTGTTACAAAAAAATATTAAGCTCGATTATCTGGAATTACGAAACGTTATTTCATAAACTAAATTGAATAATTTACAAACTATATTCTGCTTATCAGCAACTCAATTTTTATCAATGTGCTTTGAATAAGTTTTAAAAAATAGAAAAACTTGAACATTATTGTTACCTGTTCATTTCAATCTATAAGCATAAATAATTATTTGAATATAATATAACTTGACGTAAATTCGCGACAATATCGCGAGACATGTCTACTGCCTTGAAAAATAACTTCCTATTAGGATAATAATAGGAGACAAAAAGAATAGCAAGATTATGAAAAATAAATATACGGACTATGGTTGCCAACTTGCTATTTTCAAATACATACATTTATTTTCATACATCAAATCAAATCTGTCCATAATCTCATTCTATCCAAAAAAACTCATACGGAAATTCAACAAAAGTATTTCGTTTAAAATAGGATTAAAATGAAAATCAATCAATTCACTCACCATTGTATAAGACACCAGGTGCCTTCCTTTTGGACGATTCTTTCACAACATTCTGATTAGCATCCTTTTCATCAGATGAAATAGATGATTTGCTCACTTCACTTTCACTGGAAATAGATGACAAAAAACTTTTTTCATCTGAAGACGTGGAACATTTTTCAGTATTAAAATCTGAGACAGTTCGATCTGGTGTTGAACTTTTAACTGCTATCGTAACAACTTCTTCCGTAGAAATATCTGTGTCTAAACTTTGTGGTAGATGAGAGATACTTCTACTCGAAGTAGCTCCAGTAGAACTGTTTTCTATTTTCTCCCACTGATATCGACCAGGTAAAGGAGTCTCATTTTCAATTTTAAAATTCCAACGTTTTTCAAAAGCTTCTGCAGATTTTCGTTCTTCTTCTTTGACTTGTTCAGACAAATCTTGATTCAGGGTTTCATGATCTTCACGGCCAAATAAACAACGCCTTGGCCCTCTTGATCCGTTTTCTGTCATGGTTTCAATATTTTTTACATGTCAGCTCAATTTTGTAGCAATGGCAATGTTGTATCTGATGTATTCCTGTCAGCTCAATTTTGTAGCAATGACAATATAATATCTGATGTATTCCTTGTCTTCGAAGGTGAGATACTTGTGCAAATGCAATTTGGTCAGGATTGACCTCAAACAGTTGAACCAACTTGATCACAGTGAACAAATTCTTTGGTATTCAATCACACTTGATCATCAAATCAGTACACCATCCAATAGCGAACAATTAAACTATGATGAAGATCCATTTTTGAAAAAAATTTCAATTACAGCAAAATGGGCAGGAATTTAGGTAATTCTGAAAACATAGAACCGGTTGAAATGGCACACACAAAACACATATTCTTAACAAGACCAGAAATCCTATTTTGTCAAGCACGAGTTAATGATGGATCATGCCAACAAAAGATGTTTGAGCGCAATTTTTCCCACTGGGATAAGGGTACTATGAGATATACAACACGCTCATATCCTAGGTAAGATATATTACGGTTGAAACTGGAACTACAAATCACTGAGTAGATTACTTGAATAGGTGACTCCGGTTCTGCAAAATAGCAGCAATAGAGTGGGCAGTAATAATATAAGAATTTGGTTTAATAAGTAGGACCCAATATTATAATATCAACTGATGGAATAAAGATTTCAGTTAACCAAAATTCCCACTTTTAAGCGCATTTGGCCAATTAAGCAGCAAAAATTAGAAAAGATAAAATTGATGTTTATCATGGTTCTAAAAAAAGAGAATTGTAGAATACCAATACGACAATATATTTTTTATAAATATATGTACTGCACATGACAGACTATTCTAACATAAGTTATACAGCAGGGTTACAGAATCGTTTCATGTCCTTTCTCTTGTATATCAAAAAGCTTTAAAACCATCAACACTGCTATTTCATAAACAGTATTGGTGATTTTGAAACTCATTGTTCAGCTTGGTTGCTCACTGACACTCGAAAAATATATTTTAATCTCCTAATAAGAGATATATCGTAAAATATTGCCTTTTTGCTGAATTATCTTTTAATAGAACCAAGTGTCTAAGTTGCTGACTATTTTCGCAAGAGTAAACCTCTACTGCTCTTTTTGACATTGCTTCTATAATATAAAAATCAAAAAACATTATCCATCTATTAAAAAGTTTTGATAAGCCAGTTTTCATTTCATGTGTAAACTACAATGTTAAATTTCACATATACCCTTAATTATGAAGAGTGAACAATATACATTCAACTAGGAGGGAAAATACTGGTAAATAAAAGTCTACAATATGTTAAGAATTTTTACCTAATTATATAAAAATACACTTGTTTGTTCTCTTCTTGGTCTTATTTTTTTTATTTACCTGTGTAGTCCTCTAAAAAATTTGATACGGTTATTACCTATATTTCACAGTATTTATTATGTATATACTTCAGCCTCCTCACACCATGGACTGTTCATACTGTAGTAACCCTCAAACCTGTGAATTAGGGATTTTGAAAGTGAAAATCCCAGTTGAAAAATATAACAAAAGAGTGCATTGCATTGATTTTGATATTCTTCCCTAATGTTAGTTTGAGTCACCTCGTGCATGCAGATTTCCATGGACTGTGATATCCACTAAATAACAGAATAATATTCTCATCATATTCTAATCAATGCTGGATGGACATCACATTACATTGTAATCGTAAAACTTCAGCCAATACCGAATATAACCTAATAACAAGAAGGACTGATTGCCATTAAGCTATTAACTCGGGCCGAAAACATGATTCAAAACTGCTGTTATATGGTTAAGGCCATACTATATGGTTTAATCTGCATTCTTGGCCTCTACCAATGGAATTTAGGTCTGTTTGTAATTTGAAAAATAATTTTTAAAGTAGTTTTTGGGTCTACTGAAATTTAGTACCATACTGTATTCTCTATTATGAAAATTATTCCTTATCATAAATTATATTTTAACCCAAGATGCAATGCCATACCATATGCTTGCAGCAGTAGCAGTCTCTGCTTCAGATGAAAATATTCGGCCAGTTTTCAATTTTGATGACATTTAGGTTCCTTTTCTTGGTAGGCTATAGACTATCGGGATATGATCACTGGCCACGAAACAGATGGAGAGGAATCTGTCCTCTCTCAATTTTAGGAAATGGGTAACGTCCCCGATGATTTTGGGGTCTCATGAAGTTTGGTACCATATATCTGATTATCATAATAATATCCCATGTTGCAAGCTACTCATCCTAACCCGGGAGACAATACCAGATGCTTGCAGCATTGGTGCCCCTAGTTAGGATGAGAATATTCTGCCAGTTTTTATTTTAATGACATTCGGGAATATGGTACTAAACTTCACAAGACCCTGATTTTAGAATTTCGCACAAAGAAGTGTTACATTATCATCTGCCTTCAAGACACAAAAGTTCTTCCTATACATTCTGCAATGTTATTGTCCCCAAAATGGTTTATTTCTAAGCAATACAGAATAGGCCTAAACCAAAAAAAATTTCTCTCCACCATTGACCGACAAATTTTCGCTGAAAAATTTTAGTTCTACTTTTCATGTTTCCCCCCAAAGGATTCAGAACTCCAACAACTGAACTGAGGCCCGGCAAATAGGTGCAGGCTAACATATGTGCTGTGCTATAACTTAAATAGATCAACAAGATCATTGAGCAGTTCACCAATATTAAATGTAACATAAAATATAACTTAAATGTTAAGTTATACTATGTAAGTTAACATACCTGTATTGCCTACGTTGAACATGATTTTGTATGAACTCATACTGCATACGCGCACACTAAATTATGTTTATACAGCCAGAGGAACAGAATCTTGATATCCTTGGGGTAACTTTCTCTGTCCATGAGACAAACACTAAACATACCATTCACTACCTGACCACGGCGTGTTCACACGTCATTGAAGTAGAAGAGACAGAGGGACGCACCACAGCTAACCCATTGTCCGAATATCTTGAACAAACAAACAAAGCAGCTAACCTATTTGGTATCAGGTTTCACACGAACACGGTACTTATTTAAATATATTTGACCAAGTATGGCTCACAAACGAATTACACCACTACGGGGTGGTTCGTCTAAGACCCGCGCTTGATAAAACATACTTTCTTGCCGAGTTATTCAGACTGAAAAGCCATAGTAACGCTCTGATTGGTCGAGCGCGTTTTACAAAAGCAGCGCTAAAGCGAAGTGCCGCGCCCTGCGACGTCTGGCGGATAAACCGCTGCAACACATCTCGTGAATAATATTAAAATCTTATCGGGGCGAGCCTAACTGCGCGATGCAGGCACCAAAAATTCATATTTTGCATAAGATTTTCCTTAAGACCCACAGAACCTCATTCTTTCACACAACACAACCTCGTCAGGGTTGTCGATGAACTGATAATAAATTTTCTCACCCTACCGCAAGTCACCAATATCAGCACATGCTTGGAAAAAAAAAATTCACTATATGCCCACCACAGGTTCATAAAAACAACCGATAAACAGATTACCTACCATTCTCTCTTAACTAAGGCATGTGAACAAATTTTTTATTGCCAATCAACATCATACCATTTATTAACTCAAACCTGTACAAAAAAGTATAATGAGCAAGTTACACAAAATAGAATTCGCCTCGTCTAATTAGAAATGGCTACACTACCATATAAAGTAAATTTTTAGGGTTTTAAAGTCGCCACCTTAACACCGAATCGAAATTTATTTTGTCAAGCATGTGCCAAGAATGGGCCATCAGTGACTCATATTTAACAAAATATGCTTTGACGAAAGTTTTCCAATCTAGACACGGGTATCCATGTTGTCCAGATCATGGAAATTTTGATCTGAATCAAGAGAAAACAACATAACGGAGTTATAACAATAACTCCTGCAAATTCAGAAATCAGATCATAGTGGTACAACAAATCGTCAGTAGTCTGGGGTCTTTCAGATCAAACCCCTTCACAACCGAACTTCCCCAGTTGGGAATGAAACTGTATAAGCAACTATTGTGTGAAGCTGTATTTAAAAAAACGTTTTCATTGATGCGGACCTATTTCAACAGATTAAAGAACATTAATTTAAAATCAAAACCGACAAGGGATTCTCAAAAATTGTACGAGTCGGTTACAGACATTCGAACATTATTAGGAATTAGCACAAATTTGATGGGTGTGTTTCAAGTTTGCTCAATAGTATTCGTGAAAACGGTGTTCTACTGTATTACATGTATATGAAGAATAAACAACACACACTAATGAACTTTATGCCAATTTTCAAACAAAAAATCAATGAGCACTTATCAGAGCATAAAGAGCAAAACAACAAATTCCATCATCTGTACTTTGTGCTCAAAAGCCTAAATCCTTGGCAAAAAAAAGTTACGACAGAAGAAATTGTTTGCTAGATTCAATGAAAACGAACTTTCCAGAAGTAATTGGTATATACAAATCAGAAACACTATGACCCAAAAAAGTAGAAATACATACCGAATTACATGATAGTTAGATTTAATATACATATTCAGCCCTATTTACATATCGTAACACTACATTGGGTAAAAATTATTTACAGCTATTTGGCCCGTATTAATGACAAAACCTTATTTTTGCAACATCCTTACAAGCAGATAAGAAGTTCAAAACCAGCCCTACCCAATCAAAAACATATTTAGTTAATCACTAGTTCCCAATGAATACACTTTGGTTACGCAATTCATCGTTAATCAGTGTTCAACAAGTAGCATTTAAATGATTGGATAAAGCTTTGAAAAAATGGGAAACTGAAACAGGCATCACTAATTTACGCTGTGTTGGTTTTTGATAAATATACTAAAATATTATAATGCTGCCAATACTCGTGGCTATGGAGATTAGCTTTAATAAAAAGCAGGTTGGGGATAAATGTACAACGGCGATCGCATTCAAAAATAGATACTGTACACTCTTTTACATTCTTTTTACACTATTCACATCGCACTTTTGTACTATTTACTTATCTATGCACAATATTAACAAATTTACACTGCCGCCAAAGTTCTCACACTTCAGTATGATACACTTTCGCTTTTGAGGCAGGATGGTTAAGTGTCACTGAGTTGCACGTACTATAAACATACCGCATTAAATCATGAAAATTTACATCTTACGACAATGGAAAATCTTAAGCATGATATGACTAAGGCACTTTTTAAGTAAAAAAAAATAGCTGTTCGCTAGACTTGTTGGTGCTCAACAAACACCGCTTCGCATACTATGTACAATCAAAGACTCATTCAAAGTGATCGCTCGTCATTTCACAATTAATACTCTTTAAATATATACAGGGCCTCTTAGCCATGGCACGGAAAATTTTTCAGGCATCGAGAGAAATCGCTATCTTACAACAGGAAAGGAGAATACATTTTGTACTTAGGATAAAAGGAAAGGGAACTACTAATCAAAAAAATTTGGCCAAACTGAACAACTTCGTTAAGAATGAATCGCCAGTCGCTAATAGATCGGACGATAGGACTGTCAAAGATTTATACTCTACAAAAATTGTTCGATCGGGTAACAATAATACACAGCACATAAATAGATATTCCAATCATGACAAAAAGTTTGGCAAATAGACAGACTAAGAATCTACTATGAATACCTGAAATCTAATTCTTTTGATTCAGATTTGAATACTTCATTTTTCAAATAAAATGCAATCTAACTAAATTTAAATTTACATTGATCTCACGACTTCAGATTTCAATTGTGAATCAAATATTTTATTTATGAATCACAAATCGTATCAAATAGTAGGACACATCTAGTAAATGCTGCCAAACAATTTTGACACGATTGGTTTCATTATGAATAGAAGAGAATCAGAATATCGATGAATAAAAACATCGCATATTAGAGTATATAGGTGAAGATCCTTGAGATATTTAGACCTCGTAGACCACCAAAAAATCAAAGAAAAAAGGTTGCAGACGACACAAGTCTGAATTTTTCAACTATGTGAGTGAATGCATATAGACAATAGCACTGGGAGATAACAAATCAACACAAAAATACAATACGGAGTGAAAATGGTCCAAGGTACCTTGAGCTAGATATTGTGTTTGAAATATAACATTTTATTTATACATGATGGTAATAAAATTGTAGAATATCTATACTGAAATGTTCATGATGCCTTTTAGCTTGAATATCTACATTTTAAAAAATGTTACTTCGATATGTACATGATAAAAATATTCAATGCATTATAAAGTCATATATCCCGCCTTGGAATTTTCCATAAACATGGTATGTACAAAACAAAGGTGGCTTGTACAAGAAAAATTATGTGCAGCCTCCAAGGTCCTTTCAATGAAATATATATTCATCAAAAGAAATAATGACATCTTTATCAGGGGCACACTTGTACAATTTTTCTGAGAAAGTGAATTTTAAAAAAAAAAATAATACTAATAAAGCGACATAAGTTGTCGAAGGTCTAATCAGCTCTACAAAAAAATTATTTGATTTATGCCAGCCAATTTTAACAAGATATAATATGCGCAATGCTACGGATTTGTAGGCATGACATTGTTTGTGATATCTCGAGGCAAAACAACAGTAGGTGCACCAAGACTTGGAGAGAGAGTGGTGGATACCGATCCTGTCGGGCTGGCTGTACTTTTCATCATTATGAACTTCTCCAATTTAGCAATTATGTGTTTCCCATATGTGAACTTCCTGAGTTGAGCCATGTGGGGACGGATCTTGTTGATCAGCAACTGTAAGAACGTATATAATTTTCATTTTTTCAATCGAACAAGATAAAAGTAATGCAGAAAACAAGTTTTCAGTTCACTGAAAAGGTGGTAGCAAAGATACTTCACCAAAAAGGTAAATGTAAAAATGTAAAGCCTCACTACAAAATTTTTACACAAGATCAAATATCTACTTTGATTATGGCAATGCAGTATGATACTTCTACACCCAAACAAAATGGGATTCATTAGAATAAAATTTGACAAATGGGCATCTTTTCTATGACATATCTCTTGGTAAAAGAATAAGATGTTTCTGAAGAAAAACAAAAATCTGCCACCCTGATTCAGCCAGTTAACTTCTCGAGTTCACTAAAAATGATTTTATTTCATCAAAAGATGTGTGTTTTATGTGCCAGACTGCCACTAAACTTAAATTGCAATTGACTTTTTTACTTATTAGTTCCAACGCATTAAAATAATGCCTTGATAAAAATTTCGCCATCAGGAATGACATATTTATAATTACCTCAGAAATGCTATTTCAAATCAGTAGTTTCATAAAGGACGCAGCATTTTCATCACAGGTACAATTTGAATATTATAAATTAGGGAGATAATTATCACTCCGTTTTCTAAAACAATGGTTCTTAACCTTGTACTGCAACAGACCAATTAGGTAGAACATCTTGGCGGCAAAATAGGAGTAAAAATTTCCAGGTTGACACTCCAAAAGTCGCGTTTAGATTCACTAGCAAATACGATTGTGCATGTTAAAAACTTTTGCTTACTATGATAATATTTCTGTATAAAACCTCTTATCACAAAATCGGGTGCATTGCTCCCGCTGCAACCTTTTTGAGGTGTCTTGCTTGTCGTAACAAATAGTAATAAACAACCTTACTTATAGTAACATACAAAAATACTCACATTCCTCTGTGGTATTTCTGCAACATCCAGCATTTTCTGAACAACATAATTTGCGAATTGATCTTTCATCATGATCAACAACGCATCTGGTTCTTGGCACGCTTCTTCAATCAAAATAGCTCGTTCCATGCGAGACGAATGACTTACACATTTCTCGACGACATTGCTACACAGAAAGATTAGATTTAATTATTAACGGAAAATTCGATTCTTGTATTGCGATATTCCGGATTTTGCATTGATGCATTATCAAATGACACTTGGCTACAGAATATGATTTTAATTCTCTCGTACTACAGACGCATTGCTAATCAAAAGAAAGACTAAAAAATTTACAAAGGCTAACAATATTCTATTTTGAATTTTGAGATCATTCCAATCATCACTCACATGTATTCACCTTACAGGTAACTCCAAATAAACCGATTTCACGTTCAATACACCAATACATCAACGATGACAATGCTACAGATTGCTAGAAGCACAGCAACGTAAACCTGAACAAATTTCAACAGGTTTACACTGTTGCACTTTTAACAATATGTGCTAACTTGTTTTGGTTGCAGCAGCAGTCATCCAAATACTAATAATCAACATCAACTCAGCAGCTCTCACAATTTTTTGGATGTGAATATTGTTAGACCAAAAAAAGCAGCCAAGAATAAAATTCTTACTCTTCTGAGGAAAATCATTCTAATAATAATCTCCCTCTCAGTTTACAAAATAAATAACCAACCTTGCAAACTTGTGCTGGCTTAATTTAAGAACTTTGCCCGTCAAACCCATCACTATTTTACTTTTATTCTCTGGCCTTCCATGCTCAAGTATATGTTGAATCACATAATTTCCATATTGATCAGTCACTAACGTTTCAGCATGCTGCACGAAATAAAACATGTTAATTTCTTCAACATAATTAAAGTTGGCTCTTATCAAATGAGACTTAATTACCTAGACCCTCTAATTCTACATTACAATTCTTCAAACCACTTGGCACAGAGTAAGCATTTTGTCTTTGCGCAAAGGTTGTCACTTCCAAATTTATTCATTTAGAGATGAAATGTTTCCCAATGATCTTCGAATTATCATACCAAATTACAGAAATTCTCATTCTAGCAACTTTTAATGGCATTACTACTTCAATTACATAAGCTGTTTCTATATCGTCATCAAAAGCATCGCCAAGGAGTATTGTTCCAAAATAAAAATAATAATCAATACCTGATGAAGTTCTTCTAGAATAGGTAGAGTCTGTTCAACTGCACAATGTTCTAATATCCTCTGCATTACTCGGCAACCATAGGGATGCATCGACAAGAGAATAACCTGATACATAAAACAATATTAAGTACTTAATGAAAGGTATTTAATTAAATGAGATCATAGAATGAATGGATTAAAAGAAAGAGTTAAAAGCAAGAGACTGGCATAATGTCAAACACTTTGCCCCTCATGGCCATAGTAGATGATTGCAGTCAATAAAACTAACGAAATGATATTGTTTGTTAAAAAGCAAATATAAACAACAACAGTTTTTGGCCGTTCCACATATACTTGGTCATTTTACTAGTCGTAATCATCCAGCGGTCGACAGGGAAACAGGTGCCCAGACAAAAACCCTGTTGATTGTGATGTGATCACATGAACAAACACTGCAGTAAGGTGGGATGATATTCATATTGAATAACTTTCACTCTGGTTCTTGGCAGAGGTTTACTGTTCAATATTCTTAATCCTTGTCATTTGTTTTGTGTTAAAATATAACACTGAGAGGTCGCTGAAATTTATATTTTATTTAGTTATATTGTAAAAAGATAATACTGGTTAAAATCGAGATATCAGTCACCAATATCAGCTTACTATCAGGTTATCAGTTCAGGGTACAAGCCTCCAATTGGTGGCCTCTAATTACCATAATTTGTATCACATTTCAAGCTCAAAATTTTAATACTGTTTCGAAAATAAAAATTGGCTGGTTATTCATTTTGAGGGTTAGAAAAGGGGATGCGACTAGACATTCTATTAACTCATTATAATTATTTCGGAGAATGAAGTGACATTTTGACTGTTTTGGATTTAGTACGGAGCAAATGATGTATTGGAAATATATTGCTACTGAGGGCAATCTCAAGGCTGTATTCATACACAATTCACAAATAGGTACCGAATTGGAGAATATGTCTCTTAAAGTGTTAACATTCAGAGGATCGTGTTGTCTAGGTACAATCCATCGATGTCCCATACCTGATAAAAAACTTCTGATTAAAAGTTTGAAATTTCAGAGTAATCGAATCATGTAAACGAGTTTCATTTACATGATTAAGATGATTCGAATATCTTCTACCTAAAATTGGCATCCATAATTACAGCATCCCACAATGAAATTAAACTCAAATATCCAATAACATCCAACAAGGCAGCCTAAATACAAGGTATCCAACCTGTCCTTTGAAAGCATCAATGATGAACTGTAGATGAAGAGGTTGAACACATTCAATACATTTCTGTACAACATGATTTCCATTCTGGTCTTTAACACATTTAACAAGATGACCATCAAGCTCTTTCACAATTTCAACCTTAAATGGGGAAAAAATAGTACGAAGTTAATAAATGCCCAGCGGTATATTAAGAGGTTTCTAGTTTATTGAAAAAGCTCACTGAATGAAATCTGTAATGTATCCAAACTCTGGTGACCTGACCAAACAGAGTCACATCTTTTAAACTGCTAAACATAGGTAGAGTACATGGAAAAAAACTATAAAAGTTGAGAATTCTACATCTTCCTTATTTTTCAAAGATCATAACTTCAACCTACATTTTTCCTCTAATGAAATTCACTCCAAGCGAGGCGCTCTAAGAGGAATCAACTAATGGCCACTTATAAGGGGAAATAAAAAAGGTATAACAAATGATAGTGCCCACAATTGGACTTTTTAAAATTGAAAATAGCCCGAAAAACTGAACCCTTATAATGAAATGCGGAATTAATGATTCTGTATAATTTGATCAGACCTGATATTACTGAAAGGTATGATAATGACCCAGGGCATACACCGAGCTGTCTTTACAAGACAAGAAAGAGGCATTGAACAGAGAAGAAAATTGGACAGTTCGATTGATGTGCAACTCCAAAGAATCTTTTTGATTTCGAAATCTCCCTATATTCAATAATTATGAATAGAAGATTCTATGAGCTCTATAACTAAAAAGACAGCATATGCAATAACCTCAGAAATGCTATCAGAAATCAAGTATTTCATAAAGGACGCAGCATTTTCATCCCTGGTGAACACAATTATAATTAAAAAATAAAAAAAAACACTTTCAAATAAGAATTAGTAGGCAAACCACTTGCCTGTTCCTCCTGAGGAATGCATTCCAAAGCTTTTTGAATAACTCTACAACCATACATCTGCAGGGCCAGTGGAAGCACATGGCCCCGTATACACTTAGCAAGGGCGAGCTTTTGTTCCTGTTGAAGAAAAAGCTATGCATTAGCAATATACTGCAAAATTTCAAGAAAACAATTTTTGCTATTAACACTGACACCGAACAAACTATGTAATCAACCAGTCTCAGTAAGAGAGAGTTGTATGCATCAAAAATCAGATACAAAAGTGGTCATCATTGACTGGAAATTGGCAAATTATTTTCGTTACATCCAGATCAGAATTTTCTTTTTTTTTTGTTTTTAGAAGTTCGCTCAGAGGCCGAAAACGGTGCCAAAAAGGAACTAATGGAAACTTGAATGACATGAGCTACTACAAAGTGCCAGCAAATGCACTCTGTACAGGGCCTTGCCAAGCCTGTACCACTGGTGTGAAGCGTAGCAGTTTATATAAATGAAGGATTTGTAACTCTGTCAGATATATTTTGACCAAACATATTTAGTCAAGCGCGAGTCACTTATGGTCCAATTGTAGCTTATAATTGACAAAATAAAATTTCTGATTGATAATGCCCAGGGAAACCAGTTGAAAACAAAAGATACCTGAGATCCAAATTCAAAAAACTTCTGAATGACATAATTGCCAAATACATCTGTCATTAACTGGTATGCAGCTCTTGCAATTTCATTAAAAACCAACTGTTTTTCTTGTGTTGTTGCTCGTTCCAACTTTTGTTGTATGAACCTGTTAAAAAAGGGAATGTATACCAGCACTAGAATAACGGAATTGCGCAATGGTGACGGAATTACGCTGTTTTTTTCTTAAATCGTTTTTATGCTAACTTTTTCAATCGTTGCTCGCTTCGCCACTGCGGCCCATTTTATATGACAAATTGATATTGAATTTAAATTTTTATGTTAACTTCTGGCTTCGATGGCACGCTTATGTAAATAAATCTGACATAATTACGCAAGGCCTAAAGTAATTACAACCCAACTCTAACCAGCACTTCCAAACATCATTGCTACATTTTCAGAAAGTGACTCAAGATGATGACTGAATTTAATGAAGTTTATCAGCAAGGAGTGATGCTGGAAAGAACGAAACAATAACATTATGGCATTATTATATATATATATATATATATATATATACGTTCGGTGGCACGCTTATGTAAATAAATCTGACATAATTACGCAAGGACTAAAGTAATTACAACCCAACTCTAACCAGCACTTCCAAACATCATTGCTACATTTTCAGAAAGTGACTCAAGTTCGATGACTGAATTTAATGAAGTTTATCAGCAAGGAGTGATGCTGGAAAGAACGAAACAATAACATTATGGTATTATATATATACGATATACCAATGAAACACTTGAGATGCCATAACGGACATAATTAGAAGTTCACGAAACACCACCAGAGCAACACGAAAGAAACGCAATAGTCCAGTGTCCCAAAGACATCTTACTTCAGTTAAAAATCGTCCGGACCCTTCTCAATTTCGGTCAAGTATAGACATTAGGTATATTTCTAAACAGTTGACTCAATAATGGTTTTATAGTTGCAAAAAAGTCAACAGAACTTCGTTCAAAAAGATTCGGAACACTTTCACAATGTCAGATGCATAGATTCCACCAAAACAAAGTATTTTTGGGGGGTTCCTCTGATTATATGAAACTTATGATAAAAAAGAAAAAAAAGGTCGGTCCAGTGTGCATCAGATACAAATTTAACATCCCGTAGATTCAGTAGTATCCATTGGTTAAGTAACATCATTTGCACATTTCTATTTTCCTCCGCATACTTTTACTATTACACATAGTTTAAAATTAGGTGAATCAGAAACAACTTTTATTAATTTGAAATCTTTCGAGATGGAAATATATTTACAAGACAAAGTGGAATACAAACAAACCTCGAACCATGTTGATCTCTTGAAAATTCTACAATGTGATTAGTAAGATCTCTCAGCTGAGGATTCGGAAATCTGTTGTTTCTGAAATCATCTAGTAATCTACTTCGACCTTGTGCCATGAACATGTCTTTGGCCGAAATGGGCCTGTATGAAATAGAAATGACATAAGTATTCGCACTTGGTTAAAAGAATATTAACAAAGAAATATAACTAATATAAAAATACTGTTTTCGTATTATTTATTCTTCTTTACACTAAATACAAAAATACGAGATTGGCTGGTTGTCCAATAGTTTAAATCATCACGTAAAACTTTTCTGAGCGGTTGTTTCCTGAATTTTTAAGCTGCGACGCTTAGCTCATGAATGAAATATCACAAACTCTAAATAAATATGGATATCTGAACTTAAATCCTGAGAACTTAAATTTTGGAAATGACAAATATCATTCGGAATGGAAACAATTATTACCTTATTCTTGTAGGAGGAAAGAGGGAGCTTCCAGAACTTCCAAATATATTTGAAGACATCATCGAGCCATTTCGAAACTTTGCTTCAGCACCCGGTGCAGCTGAAAACATCCGATTACCTCCTGTAGAAAATTGCATTACGGAATTATATCAAAATCACTATTGCCTGCTTAAAATTCGTCAATGCCAAGAAATTTGAAATTTATCTGCCTCAGATGTTTTAGCAATATTTTTTCTAAACACAATATATTCATAAAGGTCGAAGAATATTTTCATCATCATTGGCGTATAGCAACTATAAGTTTAGCAACCGAAAACAGTTTTCAAAATCTTACTATTCCTCAAAAGCCGGATAAATGCCGTCACCAAATAAACATTTCGAAATACAATATCTGAATATGGAACATGTAGAATGAATTATGTTGCTTGACCCAGCAAGATACGCCTGGGCATTAAATAATTTTTCTTATAATATTATCATCTGCCCATGGCCTCATTTAACTAAGTCACCAAAAGCCATAAAAACAGAAGTGCTAGATGGCTTTTCTAGGACATAGGGAAGATACGCACTATACAACAAAAGTGAATCAGTTCTGCATGAAACATTCCCCTAGTTTTGGTTGAACCAACTCAATTAGCCTTTTTTAATGATTGTCTGTTGGCCCCATTTTACAACTTCCCAACCAAGAGTGAATGTTCAATGAGGAAAAAACTCACCCAAAAATCCACTTGGCGATGAGAGAGGTGGTGGACTCATACTGTGATGACTATGAGCTGTACCAACCATTCCACTGAGGGGTCCAGGAGATGGGGAAATAGCACCAATTCCCATACCAGTGCTGCCAGGTGACATTCCAAAAGAATTGTAAAACTGTGACATTGGACCACTGTATGGATGTTTCGCATATTCTGAAAATGAGTCTCTTCTTTGAGGCGTTGAACTCTGGCTCCCCATAGCTTAAGAAAAATATAAGTTCATAAAGTATTGAAAAAAGACCAAAGCTCAAAAATATGGAATCTTGAAAGTATATTCAACAGTTGACAATAATGGTTATAGTTGCAAAAAAGTCAACAGAACTTCGTTCAAAAAGATTCGGAGAACTTTCACAATGGCAGATGCGCAGATTCCACCAAAACAAAGTATTTTTGGGGGGTTCCTCTGATTATATGAAACCTAAAATGAAAAAGAAAAAAAGGTCGGTCCAGTGTGCATCAGATACAAATGTAACATCCCATAGATTCAGTAGTATCCATTGGTTGAGTAACATCATTTGCATATTTCTATTTTCTATACGAAAGTCACATTTCTATAAGAAAGTATATTCATTTACTGGAATAAATTGCTTATTTCTGTAATCTTGCAACGAATGTTCAGTACATTCACACTCCACCTTTTGCTTGTAAAATACAAGGCTTTGTGTAGAACAATGGAAAAATTGTAATGTATAATACTGGAAAAAAAACTCCAAATGGTTCGATCCCATCTCCATCTAACACTATTTGTTCACGAAGATTACTCTAACAAAATTAGTATACACTGAACATAGAAGCAAAACCTACCAGTTCCTAAAGATCCAAGGCCACTCAGTCCACTGAAAGCACCTAGCCCCCCATGTGGACCAACAGGCGTATAAGCACCACCATGACCTGGGCCAGGTACCGGAGTGCTTCCTCCACTTATTGTTGGACTCGTGTACATAGCCCCTGGTGTTTGATCTAAAACACAATAAATTTTTCAGTGTTATCGCTATTTTTTTTATATATTAAACGGTATTCAAATCTTGTTACATAACAAAAGACTAATTCAACAACTCAGATGAAAAAGTTCTGATATTTGACCAAATGTTACAGCTTAATGTGGTACTAACTACTTATCCTCATTCTATGCCTTTGCGTAAGCGGATTTTTATGCTAAAAAATCCCAGAATGCTTGACTATCCAGGTAAGGGACATTCAGGAATGTTACAAAACAAATAGTATGGTTCAGATAATTTGATAAAATGCTTTGTTGAAAATATGCCACATACAGATTGGTTGCTCCATTTGGAACTATGAAACTTTGTATTATTATCAAAGAGGTGATTCCCTTCCTATGTACAGGAAGGCTCTAATAAGGTTTAAAGGATATTAAGACAAACAATACTGATAAAACGTTGGATTGTTGATGATTTTGATATTTTGGTTTTGATATTTTTTGTACCCTTCTTTTTCATATTTGACACTGGTTTTCCTCTTTGGTGAAACGTAATATATCATATGAGTTTGTTTGGGAGTCTGACATTGCAATACACTGCAACATACTTTGTGATCCATTCATGAACATAGGTGCAGCAACTCCAGGTGCAAACAAACGTACAGGGCCACCTCCATATCTCCCATTGTTTACTATCAGTGCTCCTGTCTGATCATAATAAGCAGTTGGAATCATCTGGTATCCAGAACCTTGAAAAAAAATTTGTTGGAATAAGAACAGATCTAAACATAAAAGCTGGGAAAAAAAGAGCTGACGTGAATATAACCGGGTGTTATTCGAGTAAATATGAAAAAAATCGCTGCACTGTGACAAGACAAACAAATAATGATTGAATCAACTGTTTAGAAAAAAAAACCAGGACCTTAGCAGGGTTAGTTCTTCGAAACCAATTTGAATTTTTTTCATTGACTTCAGTCTAAGCAAAAAAGGAAACTTCAAAAGAAGTAAATGAAAGCCAATTATTAATGATAAACAAAGACCTACTACAAGATGTGGTATTAGCCGCCATTAAAAATTTTCAAATCGAATCGGGCATGCAGTGCCTCCTGAATCAAACCATATTTGTTGGTAACCACTTCATAGAAAAAAAAAAAAAATATAACATGCTATGTATGCGCCACAACTAGACTGCCTGTGCAGTCTATATATTGTAATACTGTAAATCACCAGTGATACAGACAACGAATAGAAAGACATGCCATCTTTCTTCAAGTGAACAAAAACGCTAAAAAGTAATATTCATCAAATATGTATCCAACTTTCAATCAAATGCCCTCACTCAGCTTAACATTTAATTTGACTAGACAAAACCGAATGCTTCTTGTGTGGATATCTTGCAAAAAACTGACTTACCAGACATTGCCATAGCTGGATTAATTCCTTGACCTGCCAATGCAGCACTGGTCAACATATCTTGATACACAGGAGGTTGAATACCAGTTTGTGCTTCTGCCGCTGCTGCTCCCTCCGCTGGTGCTTGCGGTACAGCTTGCGGAGTTCCGGTTCTCTGAGTAATTTCAGCTTGTGATGCTCTACCACTTTGCAAGCTAGAATTCGGGCTTGAGCTCTGTTGAGAGGCCACAGCTGTCGCTGCCATTTGTGGAGTGATCATGGGTGGGTAAGCTACATTCGGCCATGCTGCATATGCAGGATATTGTGGCACCATGGGAAACTGGGATGCTGTAGCTGGATCAGGGAAACCTAAATAAAAAAGTATACACCAATGATTTCAGCAAAAATAAAATAGTTTTGCTAGGCTAGAATGCCAAATGAGCAATAGCGCAAGCAATGCCTACAGAAGATCTTTGCCGGTCCGTAGCCGGCTGGTCGGTACCATGTGAGAATCACATTAAGATCTATGGTTCAATCTATAAATTTATGACCATAATAGCAGGTGTAATTTAAAATCTGAACATCGTGTATAAAAGACAAACCAACCCTGTAAAATTTGCACAACAAAGCTAGACTAACTAAACATTAGTTACTGTGAGATTAAGTTAAAGTATACTCTGAAACGCAAGCAAAAGTAAGAGACAAATTAGACACATACCTCCTGCATTTGGTGCAGCAATAACATAAGGATTTGGTAAAAATACTCCTGGCATTGCAGCCAATTGTTGTTGAGCAATAATGTATTGCTGTTGCATTGCCAATTGAACTGCAAGTGACTGTAATTAAAAATGGTAAATATTTTTGATCACTACACTTCCAGTGAAAACAATTTTTGTTTGGTATTCATCTCACACTTCTGCTCAGAAGTGGTAATATGTAGCATTTTAATAAGTGTGCCAAAGAATGTGTCGAAAGAATTTTACAAACTCTTCAACTCTTCAAGCTCAAGACTACATAGCCCTTCTTAAAACACTGATTAAATTTTAATTCATACTTGAACATTTAAAATGAGAAAAATATAGGATTAGGAGTTTAAGAATTATGAGTTTGCTATTCCAATGCAGATAACAGGAAGGGAAATTATTTCATATGTTTTTGTACACCCATTGGGCTGTTTTCTTTCCTGAATGAAGCTGAAAAAAGGGTATTCAACACTCACTATTCAATCATTATTTTAAATATTTACAAGTTGTGTTAGAGACTGTGAATATTAAATTATTCTGTATTGTCCATTGAAATAATGTAGATCACACTACCTGTTGTTGAGCATTATAATCCAAATTAAGTTGACTCATTTGTTGCTGTAGAACACCATCAATTGATGTATTGCTAGTTGCTTGATTTTCAGGCTGAACAAATTCAACGTCACCGGCACCAGGAAATGTACTCATTTGTGGTTGTTCTATGGTGGTTGTATTATCAGATGCAGATGTTGCAGGAACTGTACTTCCACCTTTTTAAAAAATAAACATCAAGATATTAGACTAACAATCGCAGCGGAAGAAATTCTAGCAATAGGGGACTTCCAACTGACAGGATAAAATTGAGTCTTTTACTAATAAAAATGTGTATGCGCGATGTAAATTCAAACAAATTTCATCGAAAAAAAGGCTCTGATGATCATTTTGTAATGGAGCGATGAGAATAGCAATTTCCACAATCAATTTGTGCACCAAAATGACTCTGTCTGTAAACCGTAACGTTACTCTGACAGAATGACAATCCTTCTCCTTCATTTTTCAAAAGCTTGAATGGAATTATTATTTTTTTGATGAACCAAAGGCCACATCAAAAGCATCACTACCACCAAGGTTGTCCAAAACAATTCAAATATTCTAATACATTCGAAGATAAATATTTTTGGTAGGAGTGGAGTTTGAATTGAGATTATATTTTTGAATAGTAGCATCAAATAATTTATCCAGTTTGATGCAAAAATGTGTATAAAAAAATATTCACATTTTTACACACAAACGAATTCAGAATGTATTTGATATTCGAAAATAACTAATCCGAAGGAATTCAAAATAGTGAAATATTGGCCATACCTGAACTACTATGGAATAACAGTGTGGGCGATTATTAGACCAGTTTGAATTTGTTACTGCCGGAATTTGTCTGGTTGGATTAATTTCACTTTTTTTTTTACAGAAGCAATTTTTTATTCAGTCAGTATTGCAAAGTAGGGAAGTAGATAAATCAACTCCGCTATGTATAAATGGTTATGATGGGTTTTAAAAATCAACTTCAGTTGTAAAAACCTATGCAATCTATCAAAAATGTAGTAGATGGTTGTACCTATACCCAGGGCAGATATCACTCATTGCACTTTGTCATGGTTCGGTTCCGCTTTAGACGTTTTCAGTTTAGAGTGCAGTAGCTAGTATGTCATCTTTAGGTGGCTACTAAGTGTGAAAATTGGTTCCTTTTAGGCACTGTTTCCAGCTTCGATCAGAGTGAATTTCAATGAGAAAAAGGCTATACCTTAATATCAGGCAACTTTTTTATTCCGAACCCCAAATTGAGATTCGCCCTCACAATATCGGACTGAAGCAAACCAAATAAAACATTCCCATGCAGAACAATTCTTTATTGGGCATTGCTGTCTGCCATTTTTAATAATCCATGATAATAACACTATAGAACGAGATATACAAAACAGAAAAAAAACTGTTTTGAACAGCAACAAAATGAATCCCTAACATGGGACCTTTTCCAATTCCCATTGAACATTTGTTAGTCTTACTTGTTACAGCAGTATCCACGGACTCGGTGGCTTGACTTTGAGTGGTCGATTCTGTTGGTTGGGGATTGCTGGCTGTTGTTTGTTCTGCAGTGTTGGTGGAAACTACAGATGTAGCAGACTGTTGTGCTAACATTGATTGTAATTGCTGTTGATTCGCAGATAATCTGTGAACTTTTAAATCCTCTTCAGTTGGTGAATTGTCTCTACTATTCCCAGCTCTGTGTTGCATTAAAAAAAGTGCCTTGAATTTAATTTGCTGGAATTGTTTCATCTGTAGTGGAAATATGTTTAAGTGAGGCTTACATTTACATTATTTGTCAAAATCAAACGAAATATTTTATTGATTGATAAAAAACTGGCAAATCTCTGCTTCTCGCCTCGAACGAATACCAACAGAAGAAAATTTTAAAAATTGGCATTATTCAATGAAAAAACTCCCAAGAGGAAAAAAATGTCGCTTTTGAGTCCGATAGTGACAAAACAGAGAATAAACAATTTAAAATCAGTGTTGATGGTTTCGAAGCTTTTTTGTCCGCCCGAAGAAAATGGCATGATTATTTCGGACACAAAAAAAAAAAAGATTCAGCCCCGCTTGATGGCTTCCCTTGTACCTTGTGCCCTCAGAACTTGAAGATTTTTGCTCTGCTCCAACTGCTTGCGTTTTGCTCATTTGTCCTGAAGTCTGGCTGGAAGCACCGTTACCATTTCCACCAGTGGTAGTTATGGCTGATGCCTGGAAAACAGGAATAAATTTAGTGAGAATTACATAATTTAAAAAAAGTTCATTATTCAATAGGAATGTAAATAACATCTCCAAAGTTGCTAAAGAAAAAATAAACATATTATGCCACAGTGTGCAGCCAGCGGAGGTATTTTATTCAACAGTTATGCATGCATTTCTTAGCATATCACTGAAAATAAGACTGATATTTGAAAGTTCTGCATGCTCTTGAAGTGCTTGAAAACCCTAAATTCTTACAACACTATCAAATTCTCAATCAGATTACATAATTCGTATAATGCAGTAAATAAAGATGTTCTAGACACATCTTTATCTACTGCATTATACACAGTGATGAAAAATAGAGCCAAAACGATATGATATTTTGACAATTAATTAATTTCATCAATAGGGGATGCTCGCTTTTATAAATATGTTTAGAGGATCACATTTTATCAGAATGGCCGACGTGTTCATGTCATTTGTTTCAAAACCATAAACACTGCCTAGTACGTAGTAGCTTAGATGATTTTGAAATTTTTCTATGGTCTGGTTGCTGCTAACGTAGGATGGATCAGTTTGAGAATCAAAAATAAAATCACTTCTAATCGGAATTCTAGAATACCCGACTACACAGATGAAGACAAACCTAGCCTGGCTCTTAATGAAAGAATCTACCACATGAAGTAGAGAAGTATATTCACTATTTTAGCTATTTCAACTGAAAGATATGAAAAGTATAAACAAGTATAAATCCTACAAAATTTGGTTGGTTCATCAAACTGGATGCATCTCCAACAGATCCACCAAGAACATAATCAGCAATATTAAACCCTAATCCAGCAGGAGAGTGAGATGCAAGGCCGATAGGATTGTTAACGGTAGACTCTGTCACATTGAAGTTACCTACATATAATATAAAGAAAGAAAAATCAACTCTTATCTACAACATAAAGAGCATAATCTTGTTTCAGAGTGTCCAAAATATTCAGTTCATTTTCTTCTAATTGACAAAAATGCTTTTAAACCATCAACAACGCATCAACTATTATCCGTTTTTTTTTCTTCTTATGGACAAAAAAGCTATAAAACCATTAACAATGCTATTTCGTGGTAGTATTGATGATTTTGAACCTTTGTTCAGCATTTTTGTTGCCACACACTAAAAACTTAATTTTTTCTTATAGCAAGAGATACGTAATGAAACATTGATCATTTTCTTCTGATGGAATCCATTTTCTTTGAGTGTATTGAGTAGCACAGTAGCAGACATTCTGCCAATCCGACAACATACATGTGATGTCCCTTTCAATAGTGTGACCAAACAATAACATCGAACCACATAAACAAGGGATGTATAATTTCAGAACTCAAAGAATAACAAAGGACTTGAAGATCCGCTAAAAAAAACTCAATATCTCCATTATTCCATGCTGTATAGTAAGGATAATTCATTCTTTGACATAGTTACTTACCAGTAAGCAAACTTGCCGAAGATGTCATTGGGAGAGTCTGATTATTTGATGAAGATTTTTCTGTAGAGCTAGGTTGTCCCCATGGTGCACCTCCAGATTCTCTGCCCCATTGCTTTGTTCCAAGTAATGACGCTCTGTCTGAGCCTCCACCTTTTGAATTACTGCTGTCCATATTCCATAACTTGGTGCCAGAGGTGTTCTGCAAATATTCAAAATAAAAAAATTGTTGCAGGATCGCATATTTTAAGGCAAATCAACAGATTTTTTCCAATTGCAGCACAAATATATAAGTGTTAATCGAATTTTATTTATACTATATTAAAATTGTGGTTAACAGAATACTTCAATATTCCAGACTATTTGAACCATTTAAGCATAATTTTAATTGTGTAAAATTTTACATTGTAAAATTTGCCATAAAATGATAATTGAGAACAAAAGAGATTCTGAACAAAACATCTAGGACATTCCTACTTGTGACAATGATGTACCGTATACAAATTAGATAGAGCAAATCATAAAAAAAAGTTAATCTACATCATCCAAATGATTAAGTTATTCTGAAATTTTGGTAAAACTAATTCGGATATAAATTAATATTGATTCACTTGTAAGTGAAATTTTTTTTTGTTGTTGTTTAAAGAATGGCTTAACCCTTATAAAATAATGTCTCTCAATGTGAATGAAGATTGATGGATAATAGAACGATTTCACTGACTAAAAGAAAACAATTTCTTGAACATAAAACAAAAATGTTTCAGAAAGGAAATAATCAAAGCTATCAATTTTTAACTTCAACTTTGTAGAGTGAAATTAAGAGTTAACAAATAGCCAATAATATAGTCAACGTTTCATATAACATGATGAGGTTATAGTTATTAATAACTAGAGAATTCCCTGTAATGACTCATCCTTTAAAGTAAACCCTTAAGATTATACAGCAAGAAAATGAAAATAAAATTATTCAACATAAATTCAAAAAATAATAAAAGAAAAAGTTATCCATAGAAGCTGAAGAAGCTTCTCTGATACAAGATTACAAGAAATCAAAAGCAAGTAACACTCAAAATTGAATACAAGCAAATTGCAGCAGTCATTTTCAATCAATTTTTTTTTCGCAATTTGTGCAAGACATGCGTCAATTTTCATTTCATCAGTAATATTTCAGGCAGATGCACAAGTTATAAACATACAGGGTATTCTGAAACAGTTCCCCAGGATGTTTGTGATTGGTTACTAACTGCTGTTGAGACCGGATTAGTCAGGGAATACATGAATGTGGGATCATCTTGGGACATAACCTGAAATAATAATTTTTAATCTGGTAAAGTTGCTTTGCATTTGAAAATAATCCCCCTTGTAAACGATATCTAAACAAATTTTGTTTAAAAAATCACAAGTATTTTTCTCAAGTATTGGGTATATCGGCCTCCTAAATGGCTCTTATTGAATTTGTCCCCTTCGCAAAACATATTAAAAAATATGACTGAAATTACTGATGTAATTATTGACTTGGCATGGTAGGATATATTCACAATTTTCAGGTTCTCTGTGCAGCTCTAGATGACAAGCATCGAAAGATTGGGGTTGATTTTAAGTTTTGGCACACAAAGAATTAGTTCCAGAAATAATTAGGTTCCTCCAACATCTGTTCAGGGTACTTTCTGATGTTTATCAGTATTTTTTATATAAGATAGGCATATAATATAATACAAGTAGCCTAATCTCCAAGAGACATTCCTCAAAATGCAGCAGATATGCTAATTCAGAATTTGACGCAACAACAACAATAGACTAACGTTCAGCATCTAAGACATTTTTTATTTACCTTTAATCAATGACTTATCAAATTTGTCCCGTAAATCATACTTTATACGTGCCAAAAATATGCATTGGTTAAAGGATAGACAAGCTTGAAAAACAGACGGATTTTAGAAGTCATTCAGCATTTGCCAGTATTGTTTATGGCAAATTTTGATCCAAGATGAAAACAGCCAAATAAGCCTACGGTTAATAGCTTATAAAAAGTAACTTGCAATAAGGAGGTTAAATTAGTCTGACTGTTTTTCCTGTGTCTAGAGTCATGGCACCACATTGCTACATTTTAGTCAGTTTCACAAAATCACTTCTTACCCCAGAACCTTGTGCAAGTCTGTGTAATTGCTGTATAGGCAGCTGTCCTGGATTTAAATTATAGTTTGGCACGCCTTCAGGCCACATTCCACCTCCTGGTCCACCAACATTTCCAGGTCTTTGCATTGTACACTATTTACACAGCCCCATGAAAAATTATCGCACTGCTGAACATTACACCGTACAGATTAGAAATTACAGAAAGCGACCGACACAATACTGCAAGGCTAGAATAAAAGTAAACACATAATTTCCGACTGAAAAGTAGTTTAACTGATAAATTATACATATATAAATACTAAACAATTAAACTCACCTGAAAAGAAACGGGCAAACGACGGATGAGAAAAGATATATATGTATATATAAATACTAACACACCATCACAGACCCTTTCATTGTTTTCTTTTTAACGCACTGAATTATGGGTAATTTGCCATGCACGTGATGAGCGACAACAAACTCGTGCTGGCAAATTCACCTCCAAAACAGGTCGTCCACGCTGGATGGGCCAGTTGTTGTGTGCCGGATCGGCGCGTGTCCTACTCCTTTATAGCAAATACATTTCACCTTGGCCTTGTACTCGATACATTGAACAAGACAATCCATCAAAGCAGAGCTCCAACCTCCGCCGCGGAACACATTCAGGTGCGCACTGCGGGACAGTGCACAAAGCGCGCGAAAAAGAGTAGGTTCGTTATCGTTACGCTCTAGTTCCCTTTACATCAGTTTTAACTTTGCATATCCATAGTAACGGTGCACAATCTACTACGCAAACATTATGTACTCGCTAACGTTTTGAGGCGGACTATTATCTTTACAGACTAATAAAATGCTCAGACAAATGAATTTTGTACCTATTTCGCGCAAGCGACTGACTCCGGTAACTGTTTCAGCATAACGATGTCAAAAACAAGCAAGATTCTTTCGTACATCCGACATGTCCTTTAGGTATGTGGTTCACGTAGCTGCGGATGCGTGAAATGTTGAAAAAACTGTAGCCTACAGGGATCCCAACCAATACTTAAAGAAACCTTCCTGTTTTGAGATCAGCTCATTTCTGTTGATTTGTGAAAGGAAATCAAAATTTTTCATTTCACAAAAACTTCCATTCATAAAACAAACGAAATGCTCTTGTGTATTTTTCATGCACACAGCCTCCTGTGGTGTCAGAAATCGCCCAGAGTTAACCGAAAACCTTCAATGTCCTCCTCCATATCTGTACTGCAATTCTTCGGTAAACACAGCATCAATGTCTAAAAATCTAGATTGCATCACAGAACATCTCTAAAATGGAACTTTTTATTCAAATCAAACAAATTTATTTATTTTAATCAAACAAAATAAACGATTTGCGGTTATGAAATATGCAAAAAAAAAAGTAAAAACTGAAAAAATACTAGCCCAGACAGGAACTGTTTTGACAAGCTGTGTCACAGATTGACCCCTCCTCAAGGGAGCGATTCATCAGCGGTTGAAAAAAATGAAAGTTTTGAAAAACATAGCTACAACCCCATCAAAAGGAGTGGCTGGGTTAAAAACAACTCACAAAAAACTTTAGCTAATTCGAAAAAGTTTTAAGGCTGGCCAAATGGTTCGAAATTTTCAGTTTCAAGCGAAATCTGGCAACATGCAAAATTTTCCGATTTTCATGGTTTTTTGTTATTTTAGACATGACAGCTGGTTCTTACTGGTTTTCTTATTTATCGGCACATCACTCATGCTGTAGCAATACATGGAACATGTGGTTTGTTATTTTAATGTTAACATATTTTTACAGTTCTTATCTATGTCATGTCATAAAAATACCATTTAATATGAACCATTGAACTTTTTCAATTAACATGGAGTCATAATCCAAAGATTTCATATTTCCAATCCTTGACAAACCAAAAGACAATCCATTCTCTCCTTTGCATCTGTCAACAACCGAGATGTGCTGCTCAGGCATTTTCATCACTATAAAGTACAGCAAAAGCTGCGAAGAACAAAAAGAAATGATACAGCTAGGGAGATTGGAGAAATTTGGCTTCCAAACTTTTTCAAATAGGCTAAAATTTGTTGCATTTTCACCCAACAACTCCTTTTGACAGGGTCATAGCTATGTTTTTCGAAAATTTCATTTTTTTGAACCACCCTCGCGACCCACGCTTAACCAAATGTATTTGGTCAATTTGGTTTTTCTGACTAAAAATGATGAAGCAGCTATGATCCACTATCGCGTATTAAAAAAGGGAGTAGTTGAATCTGAGCACAAAGTCCGTCATCATTACTTCTTTTGAGTTCAACGGAAATGCATGTATTTTTTTTTATTAAAAATCACTCTAGGCAAGGTCAGAAGTAGCACTTAACTACCACTAACAGACAATAATTTGCTAAAAAGTTCCGTAAAATAACAAAAAAAGCAACCCACGGTGGAGGTGGAAAAAGTCTCGTAAACCGCTATAGTAGAATATACTAGGTGTCATCTGCCCTGGGTAATGAACTAACCACATAGCATATATATATATATATAGTTTTATCTTCTGCATAAAAAAACAGATTTAGATCAGTAATCAAATTCAACACAGGAGTAGTTCGAAAATCTTGACTATGTTTATCATTAAATAGCTTGAAAACTATTAATATGATACATAATAAAGTATCATCACAGACGACTGTTATTGAATAATCAGTTCACAGTGCTAAATCAAATAATGAATAAATTGATGAAGTACTTGGTAAAGTAATAACAGATAGTTCCCAATGAAGTTGTAATATGCATATGAAATGGGCCGTGAAATATGTCACAACGAAATGCAAAAACCGCACAATCACAATGAAACTTAAAAAATACTGTAAAATCAAACTAGACGAATTTGAAAGAAAGTTTGAGTTGAAACAACTAAAATGGGTGATTTGTGAAATGCATACTCAATTTAATTGAACTAGCCAATTTCGAAACAAGGCTATTGCCATCATGCACATGTTTCAGCAGGCAACAAATCAACAATATTTAACATTCTTCCAATTTTCAAGGAAGTGTTTGAATTAATGTAGCGTTAGTTGTGGAAGAAGTCTGTCTGACAAAACAACAACAAGTAGAATGTCAGAAAAACAATATAATATTATTATGAAAAAAAAAGAAAAAATATAATTATCTGGAATCGTGCTCACATCAAATTTCCAACTTCGGTAATATTTGGATGAACATGCAAATACAAAAAATGAAAATAAAACTATTTTAAAATTACTTTGCAATCGCTATATATCACTTTTACATGCTATTGAAGCAAAATCAATGTAACCAATAAAAAATTATTTCGCCAAGCACATACTCATTTATTTTTCTGATTGGGAAAGCACAGTCTCTAGGTTGGCTAGTGACGGGAGGCACAGGCCACTTCTAACTATGACTAACGAACAACTATGTGAATGTTGCAAATGATCACAGCGAATATATTGTGAAAGTTTGTACCGATGGGCTACTACAAATTTGCATAAAAAGTTCATGTTCTTCTTCTTTGAAATCTTCACCACTCAATTGCAAACAAACCCCTTCAGAGAGGCTATATAATCTACCAGTAGTCTCACCGTTCTTGACTTTATTACCCTAAAAAGAAAGAAATGTGAATGAGCAATATTCATACAAATGTTCCCTCAATTTCTAATCGAAGAGCTAACACAATAAATAATACCCTATCTTTATACTGCAGACTTATACAAGCATCGGTGACTTAAATGTTTGTATATTAACCAAATCATTTAACGATATGTGACACAAATTTGTTTGAACATCTTCAACCAACCTACCCTTGGGAAAAATAACCAACTCTGCGATCCTTCCTCTGATTTACATTTCATCAATCTAGGATTCTCAGAACTAGCAGCATCAATACACAACCTGGAATCACTCCCAAACTTCAACTCACCTGAGTACATTTTAAAATTGGTTAGTAATGTTTTAGGCTTGATGAGACAATTTTTGAATATTCAGGCCATAAAAAACGCTAGAAGAATGACAATGGACTTCCTTTTTTAGATCCATGCTTTGAAAACTGAAGATAATATTGTTTTTAAGAATCTTACACAGCAGTGCTCTTTGTCCAAACATCTTTGTAGAGTCACTCAGCGAGTAGATTCCCCAATTATTGCTCTGAATTTTATTTCAAATAATTGAAATCAACGAAAAAAAGCATATTTTACCTTGAAATTACTTTATTTTTTTTTTGATTTGGCCTGAAATATGATTTGAATCAAAATGAATACATTTCGAATAACTGAAAATAAGTTGAATCAGAATATTAACTAATACTCATATTTAGATAAGGTACTTCCACACACCCATTGCAGTCATTCTCCACAACTGTGCTGGTGACTTTTTATCACATTTTCTTGCGACGACTAGGGATCCTTTTTCATTGTCACTTTGAAGACACAAATCCAATCCCGAGACTTTGATAAGACCTCTGCTAGTTTCCCTCCATTTTTCCTTTGTTGTTGAAGGCCGGTAAAATTTGATCTTACTTTGTCTTACACCTGGGATATCTATCTCAGGATAAATATTATTGAGATACCTGAAGAAAAAAAAGATTTGAGGTTTCTTGTAAATTAAAAATTTATAACAGTTTCTTTAGCATAGACTGGTACAATGCCAGCTACTCTGCTGCTCAGACATCTGAAGAAAATGGCTGCCATTATAAGAAAATTCAGCAATCGGAAATATTTTATATTTTAATATATCTGTGGCTAGAAGATTAAAATATCGCTTTTTAAGTGTCCATTAAAATCTAAACTGTATCATCAATACTGCTATGAAATAGCATATCACAGACAATGAATGATAAGAAGACTTGCATGTTTCCGGCAGCGTATCAGACTATCCTTCAACGTAGATAGGGTTAGACATTTATCTTTAGCCTTTTATGTCTCTTTTCACTCAGAATTTAGAGTATTTTATCTTTTATTTACTAGCTTATTTTAGAACGTCACCCTTTACAGTATATAGTATTGTTGATGACTTAACCATTCCATTGCCCTGATGAAGAACGTCTGTATAGACATTCGAAACATTGGCAAAATATAAAATATCGTTTGCACATCACCGGTTGAGCAATTAGATTCACTATGAAATAGCAGTGTTAATTTTGAAGCTTAGCTTTTTTACCGAGTGAGCTGAAGAAGCTCACAATATCAAGTTTTCATAGTGCAGCACATGTACTGCACAAATTATTAATAAAAATAACTAATAGAGTATACCATTTTATGTGAATAAGAATTTTTTTGTGTAGAGCAAAGTCTAAATATATTTATGTTCACTTCAAATGTATCATATCAATATGTTCCAAATGAGGGATGAAGGTTTTTGGAGAAGTGGTTGAAAAGAGAGTTGAAGCACGGCTTACGTGAGCCATCTAGCATATCCCTTAGGCCTTTGTGTGTTTCAACTTTAATCAAAAAAGAAAAGAGATAGGAAGGTAAAGGTATAATATTTCAACCTTAATTAAAATGATATGCTAAAAAATATATTATGCTGACAAGGTTTAATCAACATGGCCATCTGATGAAGATGTTGAGCAAATAACAATTTCATTGTTTAAATCATCTCGAACAATATACCGGTAGCCGTGCACAAAGCACGGTCATTATCACTATTGATGAATGTCCTATTCAAGGCTCACCAGTCAAAATCCTGACACTTCAATTCTTTTCTCAGCCTCACTCTGGCAGAAACATCGCCATAATCGATTGACTTGACTTTTGTTCTCTGCTTGAAAAAACTTGTTTTATGCCCGTCCAGCCAAACTGCTGCAACCCGAGCCGCATTTCTTCCTGGATTATCAACCTGGAACATTTGCGTTACCAAATAGGTAAATTTAATTTGTGAAACATGTGAAACAGATGGTTTGCATCTCATCGACGCAGTCCATCAGTGACACATACTTAACTAGACGTCAAAAGTGAGCATCTAGTGTGGAGTGTTATTCAGGGCTAGCACTCAGAGTTGGGTAAACAAGAAAAATTGAGACAGCATAACTATAACACAATAAAAACAGTATACAAACCATTACCTACACCAATACACTGCCCTATCTTCCAAGATAAGATATGAATGCATGAATATGTTATTTCCAGTAGGCAGAAAACAGAAGTTGATATCAAGAGGAAAAATTTAAAACATTTTATTCGTGGTGTCGGTGTACTGGTACTTACATCTTGTATTGAGTTAGGACGCCTTTGACGAAATATGTGCCCAACCCTCGAACAAGGAGCTATCAATAACTTTCCACCACACATCCACAATCGGAATGATAACTCCAGATTTTCACCTTTTTAAAATAAAACATGCACATGTTATAGAATAAACAATAATTTTTTAATCTGGGAATGTTGAATAGTGTTAAATGGTAGAAGAATAAAAAAGGATGATTTATACTACAGATGTGAGTCTTAACTATGCTTATCGTCAGCCAAACTTTTTAATGTTGTTTCAAATAAAAATTACAAATTCCATTCAGGGTTGCAGAATCTAGGGTTGTGTGTCCCAATTGTTCATGCCATTTTCTTCAGACGGACAAATAAGCTTCGAAACCATCAACACTGCTATTTCCTCAACTATTGATAATTTTAAACCTTCTTATAAAGTTTGGTTATCACCGGACACTTAATGATACTTTCAAATCTTCTAGCCCACACACATATATATATATATATATATATATATCAGTTATGAAGTATTTGCATTTTTTGAAATTTCTTGTGATGGAACCCATTTCCTTCAGTTGTCAGAGTAGCAGAGTTGATGGCATCCTGCTAGTCGGCCACTACTATGTTAGAAAGAGCCAGCATAATGACACTTGTAAGTAGCTTGCTTGTAAACGTAAGTATTCTCAAATAAACACTACATAAAAAAGACTGTTCATAAAATAAACACCCTGTTATAGAAACTCTATCCCAAGAGCAAATATTTTGTCAAAACATCTTTTGTCAAGCAAGTGTCACTGATGGATCGCGTCGATGAAAACGACCATTCATAAAATAAACATGCTGTTATAAAATCTTCATCCCAAGCGGAAAAATTTTGTCAAATCACCTTTTGTTAAGCATGTGTCATTGATGGATCGCGTCTATGAGACGCGGTCCATCAGTGGCATATGCTTGACAAAATAAAATTTCTGACAGGGATCATGGTATACCTTATATACTATAACCAATTGAATTCATTTCAACATCTACAAATAAGTCTATAAGCATATTTATATTCATATACAAACATTTTACATTTTAGAATTTCGATGATCAATGATGGTGCGGCAAAATTATGACGTTACGACAAAATTTACATTTCATGATTTTTAATGTAATCATTCCAGAGCACAAGGGATATGCAACATATTTTTTTGGTTATCTTCAATATATTCTAGTTAGTGATAATCAAGTTGACCTCTCAATTAAATAGAGATCGAATCCCAGTATAAACCTATCATACTCGAATCGTTTTAAGTTCAGCCAAGCTAAAAAGCTTAGGACAATGTCAGTCATTTCAATTATTCAAAAAGAAAATGGGCTATATTTTGTCCAAAACAAAGCCCCCTAAAGCCAATAATAATCTCTATTTCAGCTAAGTTTTTATGTTTAGAAATTAAATAGAATATCACATTAGATATTATTGGGAATGCTGAATCCAAATCTATGATAAAATTAATCTTTTTAGGGGTTTGACATTGAGGGACAAAATTTAAATTGCTGATTTTTTGTGTGTGGGTAGTATATATGATCGAATTCATCATATCAAAAAATAGAGAGAGTATTTTTTCATGTACTGGTATATATTATTGTGGGCTGACCTACTTTGTACTAATGTTAATAGAGTTATGTGATTGGTGTGAATATTCTAACCTCCCCATTCTTTCATATCTTCATCGTAATACCCAATCTCTTTAAAATACATTCTGTTGATTGCAAATAATCCACCAGCCATAGTGGGAGATGGAAAAGGTGCTGAAGGATCCTAAATAAAGATATAAATATTGGTGTGAAATTGATACAGCAATAAGAAGAGCATGTAAGCATGGTTAACATATATATACTGGGATATAGCACACAGGCAGAATGTCAGATATTCTGCTACTCTGCTTTCAAAACCATCAACTTTGTTAATGGTTTTGACACCTTTTGTCCATCCCAAGAAAATGCCAAGGATTTTGAACACCAACATTCAAACAATATTCTGTTACCTTGGCTTACAGTTATCTTATTCTAAACAAAATAAATATTTTGTTGAACATTGATTGAATAATTAAGCAGTAAGTTTTGGAATTAAGGAACTCAGGCTTGCAATTTTGCAGCAGAATGGGTTTCTATATTCTGGCACAAACTCTCATAAAACTATACAGCCAAGATAAAATTTTTTAAAAACATTCAATTCAAGAATGAGAGATTCCCTCCTTGAGGTTCCTTTTGCCTTTTCCTTGTGTAATACAGTATTGATTCCCTCTTAATCGACTATATTATGAATCTTATTAGAAGATGAAAAAAAAATATATGAAATCCCGCAAAATGCAACAAATTTGCAAATACAATACTTTTAAATTAGACAAAACAATTAGAAATAGGTTCAGGTTTATATATTAATAAACAAAATATATCTGAACCTACTTTAACTTCATATGGTAAATCTTCCCATGAAAAATGAAGACCCCAATTGAATCCCCCACGCAAAGCAGGTGATGCAATATATGACATTGTCATCGAATTTATGATATCAACAACAGGACAAACAACAGTGGATCTGAAAGGGTTAAAATATTTTAATCATTTGAATACCCAACGAGACAACAAATAGTATTTTCTCCTGTATGCTACTACTAGCAAGGAAATGGGAGAGAAATATATGACAGATAGTGATGCTAACACCATTATTATACGAAAATACAAAAATAAGTGAAATAAAAAATATTTTCGGAGCAAGAAATCCACCTGATACAGAATTGATGGAAACTTACAATATAAGCAAGGCTGTGGCCTGTAACTTTCAGAAATTCGAATCGATCTTAATTTGAATTGAATCTAAGCAATTCAAGAAAAATCGTTGTAATTTTAAAAGATTCCTACGTCGTGTATGATAAGTTCTAGTGTGTCAGACTGTGGTGTGACAAGCTTATTGATGAATTTCCATTACCGGTATATAAATTTTAGCCAATACTATTGTGCCAGTCATTAAATCAATACACAACCGTTTAATTATTGTTCAGTGTAGTATGGATTTCAATAAAGAATGCGTTTTTAGGTTTTGTAAACTAATATAGAATCTTAAAACGGTTGGGAATGAGTTTTTTTAGAATCATATTCGAAAACATTCAATTCAATATTATTTTATTAGAGATTCGATTTGAAAATAAAAGTAGCAAACCTAAAATAAAGTTAATCACACACGATCGAAGTTTCAAATAGATCCGAAGATAGTTACTTTTCATAAGATGTAATTAATATTTATCTCACAATACACTTTAGGTCTTAGATATACACTTAATCTTGAAAATATGAAGCATTTCAACTACATTGGTTCGTGAAAATTACACAGGTACAGAAGTTCATCTAAATTAAATTAGTATTTAAAAAAATCAAAATATCATAATTTAAATTTTGTAGCAATGGGCAATATCTCTTGCTAGAAGATTGTTATGTGTTTTCTGAGTGTCTGGTAGCAACCTAATCAAACACAAAATTTCAAAATACTCAATAATGCTATAAAATAGCAGTGTTGAACATTTGGAGGCTTTTCGGTCGGTCACCTGAAAAAATGAACATTCCAGACACCAGAAGAAGGAGATTCTGCCACCCTGTCTCAATCAAGAAGGTACTTTTATACCTGTTATTTTGTACAATATCGAGTAACGGTTCGATCCAGCCAACATTAGGTTCACAGTGAGAATCAAGAAACACTAGCACATCCCCTGATTGAGAAATATGTTTTTGTTATACATGTTATTTAATTACCACACCAGTTAGAAGCGAAAGCGTTAGAAGCTTAATAAATGAAACTATTTAAAAGAAATATCAGTGATGGGTACTGGAATAAGTAAATAAATATTTTCTAGGTAAGCACAAAAATGTTTTCATATGTCAAATTTTGAAGCAAATGACATGTCACCAACGCTATATAATTCCACTATGAATAACCAAATAATAATTTGGGTCTCATAAAGATTAGTATTATATTCCAGATTACCATAAAAATGCCAGTGTTGGAAGTAGCTCATCTTAACCTGGGAGACAATGCCATATCATACACTTGCAGCATTGGCATCATCTAGTCCGAATGAGAATATTCTATCAGTTTAATTTTGGTAACACATTGAGAATATGGTAATAAACTGCACTAGTTGCATAAATTTGACATGTTTTTTTACAGTGACACACTCAAGAGGAGGAGTGACAAATGGAGTTCAAACTCACTTTGAGTTACTGAAAAACACATCAAAGGTTCATTCACAATTTTAAAATGAAACCAAAATTTATAAGCACAAATACCTCATGAACATGACAGGACATCACGTATTGAGTTTTCATACAGTTTAATTTATACAGCCACTCAGGGGGTTTTCGTTTGCGTATCTAATTTAGGAGATTATGTACATTTCTGTCGGTGTCAGAAAAAGATACATTAATTTCAGTCTGCTACCCAGTGATTTGCCATGAAATATTACCCTTTGGATAAATTTTCTTCGGATAAGATATATATTTTCTTTATATGCCTATCCTGTCAGTCTGGAGCCACGTCACTACCATAGATCAGTCAGCACATTGTTTGATAAAAAGCAACTAAAAGAAAACGAAGTGGAAGGTGGTTTTGCCATCACCAAAGCAGATACCACATACTCTACTATAATAGTTAAATTCTTTAGGATGTTACTGGCACTAGATTTGATAGTATACATATGCCTTTAGTTCATTCTTTCTAGATGCCGCTTTAGTTTGTTAGAGCAAACTTCACCAAAAAAATATGAATAGAATTTTGTGTTCATCTTACCACTAGCTTCCTTGGCGCCCATTACTCTTGCACCAATCAGTCCGAGCCTTGAATGTGAATGCACAACTCTAACTTTACCATAAGGATAATGATGTTCCAGAAACACTGCAAGTTTTTCACTTTCATAAGCTGTGTTGTAGGTCGAAATGGTTAACAGGAGACAAAGCTAATAAAACTAAACAATTTGTGAAGGGTACTAGCACTATCACAATGACAATAAAAGCATCATAATCAAGAGAAAATGTTATCAATCTCAGAAGGAAACCTATGAAATTCAAATCTGTAGGGTGTGATGCCTAATGGTTGTCATGTTAGCATTGCATGATAAAGACCTCTATATCGAGACCCGGCAGGCTCGACTCGCCGATACATACCCTCCTTTCACACCAGAGTGATACTACTCGAGTTGAAAATGACAAAAAGAAAAATTGGTACATAAAATCGATTGGAATTAACAGCACTTAGAATCGATTTGAAAGTCAAAAACTTACAACTCCAGTACAGGGCACTCAGAAAGAGACATTTCATTCTTCTAGCAAGAAATTTGTCATGAAATGCTGCCAGTTTATTAAATTTTTATCTGATGGAATCTATTTCTTCGGGTGTCTTAGTAGCAGGATAGCTGACATCTTTTTCCACATTGAAAGGTGAAGGATATAAGGTGACAAAAATATTTCCAATTAAGGATGTTTAATTCAATTATTAATTTGCACAATATTTTCACCATAATCTGCACACTATGCAGCACCCTCAAGATTTTGTCAACGTTCTGCACACTATGCAGCTATGCCCTCGATTTTGTAAATGTTGCAAATTTCGGTAAATTTGGTATATACCGGTTCATATGATTTTATTGCGAAATACAACAATTTAGAATAGCTGGTATGCGGAATTTATTTTTTTTTATCAGAATTCGAAACTAATAAAACATTCTAGATAGAGCCATTGTGATTTCAGCAATCAATATCACACCATAGATATATTACCATTGTCACTGAAATCATCGACCAGTATTACTTCTTGTAGAAGTTGTGGGGGAGTTCTTTCTATCACAGAAGCAATAGTTCGAACTAATGCTGAAAATGCTTCTTTATGGAAACAAATAATAACTGATGCTGACACGCTGATGTTGGAATATGTTTTTTTACGGCATCTGGAGGAATAAGAATTTCACATCAGGGATAAATTTATAGGTGGCAGAATCAAGTTTGACAATTTACGATGTTGGAAATTACTGTAGACACGAATGCCTACCTAAACCGATACCAGGGTAGCAAAATGTTGTTCCTCCTTGGGGGTTCAGAATTCCTCTTCTTAGAGTGACCAAAAAGCTTCAAAACAATCAACACCGCTATTTCATAGCAGTATTGACAAATTTGGGATTTTTTGTATATTAGTTTACTACCAAGCACTTAAAAGATGGGATTTTGATCTTTCAGCAAAAGTATATCATGAAATACTACCATTTGCCAAATTTTCTTTTCGTGGAACCAATTTTTTTCGGGTGTCTGAGTAGCAGAGTAGCTAACATTCTGCCAGCCGGTACTATACTAACATCTTTTTAATAAAAAACACCATTCAAAAATATATTAAAACACTAGCTTTCTCTGTTGAAATAGTTTCATGCAATAAAATAAAAATGGGGCTAATAAGCACTAGAAAATAATTATTTAGCTTCCAATGGGTTACACTTTATATCACGATATGATATGACCCACAAAATCCCAACTGTGGCAAACGCCAAGCACTTTGCAGCAAATTTGTTCATTAGTCAAATACATTCAAAAATGAATATACCTGATATAAAACAAAATTTGCATTTAAAATATATTCTGGCATTTAGATTTTTAAATTTTCTCTGCATAGATGAATAGAAATTAAACATAAATCTAAACTATTCTTCCTCGAGAGAATGAATTTTTCAGATTTTCTAGTTTCTAATAATTTAATGAACATGTTGGAACGCTAATTATAATCACAAAAAATGGAAATTTACAAAGTTACAATGCTTACATTTCATGTCTTGTATCAGGAATATTTCTTGCTACCGGACCTATCCGATCACTTATCAAAACATTGAATGCATGTTTAATCTGTTGTTGTTTATGATATCGTAGTTGTTCATTATTTAGTACCTCACCTGAAAATGAATCATAAAAGAGTATTGAAAATTTATCACAGTAAATATTCAAGATGTATACCGATGAATGCATTTTTATTTATGAAAAAGAAGCTATCATTGGGTTATTCACATTACATATAAAAATTTATGAGAAAGAGTAGCATAGCATGAACACTCAGTCATGATATGATACCGCCGCAACTACAGTTGCAAGCTTTATATTATATTCAATTTCAATAATAATTTGTAACAACATATTCGTGCAAAACTTTTATCTCTAATTATCATAATATGTTTTTGCTCTTTGATTTGAATAGCTAAACACGGCATACAATTTTTGCTATTTTTTGGATGTGAATGGAATAAAGTCCATATCGGTATGATAAAAAGTTACTGCGTGCATAGAGTATTTATGATCTTGGGTTGAAAAAATAGCAAAAATGAGTTTTATGATTACCCGATTAAATCGAGTTATTAAGTTCTTCTTTATGTGGTGCTTCCAATATTGAAAAGACTAAATTTTGATTAAAAAGTGATTGCATCTCATTCCTAATAATAAACAACTGTTTTAAGAACTTTGAGAAACAACCAATCATACAAGTAGTGAAAAGACACAGAAATCAAGAAAAATGAGTATATGATTAATTTTTTTTTCATTCAAAATCAGTCAGGTTTATTGGTTAAAACACCTCATTAAAAATAAACTCATTGCAAATACAAATGTTAAAAATTAAATCTGATATATTAACCTGCATTTAAGGGCATGGAACCATCACGAGATATTTTAACAGTTTCATTGACAAACAAAACATTCAGTGGATTAAATGTTACTAGATGTCGTTTAGGTGGAGACGTAACCAATTTATCTTCTTCTTGTCTAAATGCCTCTGATAATCTAAATACATAACAAATGAATAAAGCACAACATTTAACACAATATACCAACTACTAATATGGCAGAGAATTACATAATAATATACATAGATAATTTAAGACTTTTTATTCATCCACAGAAAAATCATCTAATATGCCAAGATTTAAACAGTTAATATCTTTAGATTTTACTCCCAGGCACATCAACTTTTGAAAAGAATTTTTCAAAATTATTTAGAATGAAATTTCACAAGTATGAAAAAATTTTAAAATAAATGTTTGAATTTAGATAGAACTCTGCGGTATGGCATCAGTCACAGAATAAACAAGGAAATACAATGGAAAAAATTTTCACCATTAAAAAAAAAAAATACTTTGATTTGAGCTGAATCTTTATAGCAGTACTTGATCCATGTAGAGAGAACACAGTCAAATAAATTGTTACCGATACAACAAATATCAACAAAGTGAAGCAGAGTGCAACTTCACGTCGTGTTCCATGTAACATGACAACAAATTATTCATACCATATTATCAAGTAAATAACTAAGAAAAAAATGCAAAGAATTAAGCTACCCAGTCTGAAAACATCATCGATAGGGATTTTAGATTTCTGAATAAAATTATTGTTTTCGATTGTGGTATTCTTAAATTGAATCTTTTGCAGTTAAATCATGATATATGATAAAATTTACAACATAAAATTTGACATAAATCATGACTTTGCTCCAAAATAAGCTATGCTCTAAGAAAAATAAGTATCACTGCAATTTTGCCCGTCCACCCTATTTACTATTCACTGTGCAACAGAATCCATATCCAGGATACTGCTTTCCTAGTGATGTCAATCTGCATGGTTTTATACCTCGGGTCATGAATATGTTTTAGTGATGATGATTTTGGACTTACATAACACCCATTAGCGAGTTAAGTTGACTTTATACATTTTGAGCTGGGTAGCACATGCGATACAAACTTGACATTACAAAAAGGACGAAAAATAAACTACTGCAAGTCAAAAACCAGTTTCAAATTTATGCACATAACTATGTCCTTTGAATGTATATCAATTGTTAATTGAATATCAAAGGAAAAAACACAAGATACTTGCAACATCTCGGTTGCCTTTTACTCTGAATAACTAGATCTGTGATTCAAATTAGCATGATAATCGATTCAAAATGATAATAATTGATAAATAAAATGAAAGGGCATTGTTCCGACCAGATGACAGACAACAGATCTATTGAAGTGATTAAATGTGCAGTGAAAACTAAATTTGTAAAATTATCCCGTAAAATTATACTAAACTGCAAGAATTGAATGTATTTGATAGACGACTTTTTCCAGATGTACTCACTGCACTATAACACACAGCTGTTCATGAGGTTTTCCACTTACAGTGCAGTTGTAGGTAATATAATTTGTTGTAGATCTTTGTCTTACAAATGGCTGTTGGTTGACTTCTTTTTCCTTGTTTAGAGTCATCTTCAACAGAAAAAATTTCAAAACTTTTATCACTGTGCATTCCAGACCGGCCAACATTTGATAATTTTACCACATTGAATTGCACTTAAAACAATATATATGCCTTTAAAACTATATCGAATTATTTACACCTAAATGCATTTAATTGTCTGGATGAAGTTTTCTTCAATAGAGAGCCCGTCCATATACGGTATCATAAAGAGGCAGCTCATGTCATATGAAAACTATGTTCAAAAACTACAAATTATCTGAAATACAGTTATGGTATATTTCCTTATCATTGAATTTTACAAAAGTATGAATATATTATTGTACTTTGAAGATTAATTAAATTCTAATATTGTTATACAATACTTAAAACACAAAACAAAATTAAATACAAGCATTCAAACAATGGTATTGAAAGACTAACTGGGAAATGTATTTATCACCACCCAGGACAGATACCTCTCATTACACTTGATTTAGTTGGTTTAGTTAACTATATTTATTGGTATCTCTTTTGTTTAGAATGCAACTGCGGGTACCACATTTTGGAATACCTCTTTCCCATTAGTGGGCATCAGCCGATTCCTTTCAGGTGTTCGTTCAGACATCACTTGGAGCGAATTTCCATGAAAAAATTTGTCTGCAGTCTGCAATCTGCATTTACATATATCAACGAATCGTTATCACTAAAAATAACTTGCCAATGGCCAAATATAACATGCTCTACAAAAAATAAAGTTTTCATGTATATTCTTAGATGATAGCTTCTGTTGTGCTTCAAACAGAATTTGCTGATGCCATGCACAGAGAATTATATTGTCAAAATAGTCATTTACAATTCGATAACATGATAAATGTAAACAAACATTTGCAGAATTTTCAAGAATCGTGTAAGAATTTATTGAAAGCATTATATGAAGATTCCATATCGAAGACCATTTGCCGAACTTGACTTTCATCCAACTCATCAGAAGCTGCCATAGCGTTAAATGTTGCCAGCCATTCATCAACTTTCTTCTTTCCTTCAAAATGCGATGGAAGCGTGCTCATCCTATGCATGCTATCGGCGAGATCTTTGAGATCTGGATGTATCTGGTCCATGGCTGTTATTTCAAGTCTCAGCCAATGGCCAAATATAACATGCTCTACAAAAAATTAAGTTTTCATGTATATTCTTAGGTGAGAGCTTCTGTGGTGCTTCAAACAGAATTTGCTGATGCCATGCACAGAGAATTATATTGTCAAAATAGTCATTTACAATTCGATAACATGATAAATGTAAACAAACATTTGCAGAATTTTCAAGAATCGTGTAAGAATTTATTGAAAGCATTATATGAAGATTCCATATCGAAGACCATTTGCCGAACTTGACTTTCATCCAACTCATCAGAAGCTGCCATAGCGTTAAATGTTGCCAGCCATTCATCAACTTTCTTCTTTCCTTCAAAATGCGATGGAAGCGTGCTCATCCTATGCATGCTATCGGCAAGATCTTTGAGATCTGGATGTATCTGGTCCATGGCTGTTATTTCAAGTCTCAGCTTATCCATAATTGTAATAAAAAGCGAAACTATATCAGCAATGCATTTACTTGTATTGCCCTTATCATCTTTCATTGTGATGGGACGACCTTCCTTTATTCTTTCTAAAGCGGCAGGGCAATCCTCCAACTTGTATTGCTTTACAAATTCATCGAGGGTTGGGAAATCTGACTGGACTTGTTTAAAAGCCGCTTTATATTGAACAAGAAGTCTTGAGCAAGCTCCCGTGTATTCCTTAGCAGTAATAGAGTCTTTAATGTACGCCTTTTCAAGGGCTTGTAATGTTTTGATAATAGAATAAAGCTCCGATAGATTGTCAAAGTATTCACGTTCCCTTGCAGTAGTATATAGCTTGACCTCTTGATAAAGTTCTGGCCTACCTGCCATTATTTTGTGGTTAAGAAGCTTCTACTGTTATAATTATACACTCTACAGTATAAGAATCTTAAAGCATTTATAAAAGCATGCCTGTTAATCATAAAGAGAAAAACTGAAGTATCACTGGCACTGAGTAAAAACTCAGAAAACTACAGAGTAGTCAGAGAACATAACCTATCCTGTATCCATAACGTTCGGAATAAGTTCTGAGTTAGCCATTCTAGCATATAGCATGGTGCGTTTTAGTCCACGATTGTTTTTTTCGACCTACAGTTTGGTCTGCACAAGATCCACCAAGGAAAAATTGAAATGAATTAAATCAGAAAACAACACATGGAATACCCAGATACGGTAAGGTCTCATTTAACAGACTTGGGGGATGGGTCAGCGTTTTTCAGATCAGAGTTTGGAGCTGCTGAGTTAATGATATTTTCATTGATCCTACTTTGTATGATTAATTTGGAGCCTATTAGGATTAAGTTACATAGGGTCAGTTACCCAATTTGCGACCACTTTCACTAAATTGCTTCTAAAATGAAAACGAATAAACCTAACCCACTGATTTTTTTTCAATTCGACAAACGAAGATGTTTGACAAATCAACAACTTTGAAAATCGACGCTACGTCAAAGGGTTAAAAAGCTACAGGCCGCTGAAAAAAGACACTTCAGGGATGAGTTTGCGGCGTCACGACCAAAATGCGACTAGTGTTTTTTTGTTGGTTGTCGGCCGCCAGCTTCTTCGAGACTACTAAAAGTGACGTCATCACAACTAAGTTTATCGACGGAAAACCAATTTTGCCATGTTTTTCAAATGAAGAAAACGTGTGATAACTTATCTGACATAACTTCTGTGTTTTAAATACTAATATGAATAACATGGCCCGCACAATTAAAGAATCAACTGTTGCATACCAAGTAGCGAACGCTTGTAACAGCGATTTGTTTGTTCAGAATATTATGCAATTTTTTGAAAAATTGGGTGACCTATCTAATATTTTTGTTAAATAAAAACTCTTCGTGCACTAGCAAAATCTAAAAAATCAGAGGTATGTGGGAAAATAATCTTCCGATTTTGAATGGATATTCAGGTGAAATTACTAATAGCAAAATTCTTGCCCATCTCCGGCACGTGGATAGTTATGCATAGAAATTAAACAGTTGATTGTCCAATAAAAAATTGTGCCTGTCCCCCCCCCCCAAAAAAAAACATGTTTCCTGGACCCCAGTCATACGGAATACAAATGGTGAACAATAATCTTTTTTATTGCAATAACGAAACGATTACACATATATGAAATGAATAAGAACAGAATAATGAATAAGAACAACGAAAAATATTTAACAGTTTAAATACTTGACAGTTTAGAGGACGTGGAACCATTTAAACTCAACCCTTGAATACGATGGCAGGATATCTGCCTGTCATAATTTAATCTTCAAAATGTTTAATATTTGTACTTCTCTGCTGCAACAAAAGACCGACGAAAGACCGACGCAAAATCGTTTGAAAAAGAGCCTGTCCGCGAATCATGGAGTAATGAATTGTCGACACCCGTCGGATTCCCGCCCGATTTTTATTCTCTCTTTGATACCTTGACCGCGAATTTTCGTAGTTGGTTAAAAGAGACTAAACTCCGACAGTGTGAAAAGTTTCAATTATTTCTCTTTTTTATTTTATGAGTTAGGAGCTATTACTCATAGAGGGAAATGGAGCACGGAACATGGCGAAAAATCGCTTTTTTTCACTAATTTTGCTTTATGACGTCTAACTTCGGTAATATTTAGTCGATTTAGATGAAACTTGGAGGACATGTAGGTGACATGCCAGTCGAAGTCCATGCAAAATATCGGAAAATTTGTCAAAGTTTAAGGATAGGAAATGACGTCACAAATATGTTGGACGCAAACTAGCGTAGGACGCAAATTGGGTAGACCACCCTATAGCCTAACGTTATACTGTATACAGTATATGCTGTATGTGTGGTCTGCTGGACACCTCGCTGGTGCACGGTGGTTCACGTAAGCGCTGCTTGCGGCCTCCTCCACCGAAAGGTTCCATGCACAGGAGAAATGCAGAATGTGATAAGCCAAACACATTCACCACGATCAGGAACTCAGAACTGGTACCGTATCTGCACGAGAAGTCGTGGTTCGCCACATTATGTTTAAGCTGTAAGGTATACTCTCGACCTTCCTCTAACTGCTAAAAATATCCCATCGGAATACTTACTGCTTAGTACTAACAGGCTGGGTATCCAATGTCTAACTATCCTGTCCCATCAACCCTGTACCGTACCAGTACCGGTACCGTACTTCCTGCTTCTATTATGTACGTACGGTACTAATCTGTAATTCTGAATTTATATAGTATAAGGGTAGTAATCTTACACGTACAGCTTTACTGTACCGGTATATAATAATGAAGACCCTAATAATTTCCGATAAATTTATTGCACTGAAACTCGATCTAGGCAATATTGCTAGCGATATTGTATTGCTTAAAATGAGCTAATTGCCATTCCCTTTTTTTTTGTGCCAAATAAAATCCAATGCCAATCCGGATTTTTGTTTCATGATATTGACGATGCCAAATGTTTATGTCCAAATTCAGATTGATTAATCCAACAACAAGCCCAATAATAAACCGAATAAAGTAAAGCACCATATTATTAAACACAAATTTATTACCATTATCGACGAGGTATTACCATTCCATATAAAGTTGTTACATTGAATTTTTGATGTTCATATAATCCATTCATTGTTGTGTCCAAGTATCCAGTTTTACAATAGTTTAATTATTGTATTATTTTAGTTTAAACATGAAAAAACAAGATTTCACTAATTAGATAACTAGCCAATCCTATCAGACCTGGTGTGGGGGCTTGCCATGTTCCATACCATTCCTGATCCAAAACAGACCAAACCTCTTAAAAATAGTAAAACAAAATGCAAAAACTCTGAACTGTAGCACTTTTTTTTCAGACTTGAATCTTTACTTATTGCAAAACAGGACGACATGAAGTGCTTATACAGAAATATATAATCATCAATGCAATTGAAAATATATGATTACGCAATAATAGATTTATCAAGCAATGTCCCTACTCTGGAATCTAAATACTTGACCCTTTTAACTTGGGACACAGTATTCAGATGTCCCATAACACTAGCTTTAAACTGTGTTCTTAGAATTGATTGATTAGCTTCAATTCCATCATATTTTTTACTGTTTCTGTGTAACCAGATACAATTTTTACCCATGCCTATTATAAAAATTGAGGTTTCATCAATAACATCACATAATAGAAGAACATTATTTGCATTCAAATGATCCACTCGACACCATTCCCAGAATTGCTGAGAAAAGGGACAGTCCACAAACAAGTGTTGTGTGGACTCTATTTCATGATTTCTACAAAGCACACAAAATCCATTTTCGTCATCATACCAATGTCTTAATATATTTCCTATGGGCAATGCAAAATTAGCAATTTTCCATGCAAGATCCTGTGTTTTACGTGGGAGATCATAAAAAGCAATCTTATTCCAACATATATTAGAAAATTCTATATTATATTTATCAATAAACTTTTGTCTCAAGACCACCTTTTTTTCATTTTGGCCCTCCTGCATCAATTTTGAATAAATTTTCTTTGTTTCTGGATCAATATTTATGTCCCATTTTTCCCCCCAGATTGAATTATAAGTTTCATTTGTAGTGGTATCATTTGGTAGCCAGTGGTTTACTCTGTGAATAATGCCCCTCTTTAATATAACTTATCTATCCTGTTCTGAATTGTACTGAATTGCCATTCCCTTGCCAAATAGCTACGGCACTTCAGAAAGTATTTCCAACAACAGCACCACCAGTGGCGTAACTGAGACTTTGTTGTAGGGGGGGAATAGGTATCATGTTGATCCTGCGGGAGAGGGAAGCCGAGAATACTGCTTAACCATACGGCGAACCACGACCACTCGTGCAGGTTGCTAGTTCCGAATCGGGGTGAATGTTTTTGGATTATCGTATTTCTCATTTTTTCTGTTCATGGACCTGGTTGGGGGAGGAATGTGTCGAGATGTGTTCCATCTTTGGCTTATCCCTGGAGAATGTGAAGACTTCCATTTCAAATTTAGCACTCTATTTTAAGCAAATCCACCCTAACCTTAAAACCAAACGGCCTGACCGATGTAGAATGAAAATCAAATTATTATTTTTTTCTTCCCTTCTCATTAGAATATTAACTAGGTAAATCGGCATTTGAGTCACTCAGACTCGATAAAAATTTTGATAGAGCCTGCCTCCATTCCTACCCCGCTGTATTTTTTAACTGCTTATATGTAGGTAGCCCAATTTGATGCAAATAGATTCTTTTCTTTTAAATATATATATACTTTGAATTATCTGTATCATTACCTGTATAATTTTCTATGTTGTGTTTTTGTAAAGGTGCGTCCTTTTTTACATATTAATATTATTGTTTTTTTACATATATTTTTTTTCAAGGGTTTTAGCCACACACCAGTGCTTTAGGTCGACAGGGCCTTGTCCAACTATCCTGTCTTTTATTCTTCTGTATCCTTAAATTTTATATTGATTATTACGAGGCGAATAAACATACATAAATACATACAAGCGTATTCCCAACGCTTTATCGATTTAGCTAACCGGTCACCTCATATACATATAAACCGCTGATTTTTGACGTCATAATATGAACGCATCCCTGTAATAACGAAAGTTGTGATAGGTCAATCAAAAAGATAAGCAGAAATCATAGCAATAAAGCCATGGCGTAGTTCCTGAATATATCGTTAGCACCGACGATTTGCCTTGGCCTGTTATATTTACAATGGCGCAGGGAGCACTGCCCGAAATCTATCGACTACATTGGCGGATCCGGAAAAAACTCAGGGAAGGGCACATTTTTTCCAACATGCAAACACAGCCTTTTAATTGAAAAAAAGATTCGCGAGGCACGTGTTTGAAAACAAAATTAATCAGGGAACCAGTAACCACCACTATCACGTAGAAGTATATTATCACGGCAGAAACATCAGGATATACCGATACATTCAGGTTGTTTGGAGTGCTTTCTAATGCTCATCTCAATTAGTAGTTAGATTTTGTACGTCTGCTGCCTTTATGCTAAATATTGCTTCATGCCAGATTTTCTTCCTCTAAGATGGTGCTCACCCCACCGCTATTTTTAAGGAGGTCATCCTCCCACCAGTTAAACAGCAACTTCAAGTAAAATCCATCCTAGACAGAACTGAACAAACTGTATAAAGTGTTATCTACCTCCGACAAACATAAACCACTTCTTTTGTTTCCTCTTAGTTAACCTTAAGCAGAGTTTATTTTTTCACTGAATATAAGCACAGTCTTTTTTCACTGCTTGAAACATAAGGATGTTCAATTATTAACTCATTCCATGTTTTCCAAAAATTGGAACAACGCCGCAGCATCAATTGTAACTTCAGTTAGAGCACTCTTGAAAACTTCAGTTTACCAGTTTGTAATTCACATACCTATCTAAGGATTGAATGACAGAAGTTTTACATATAAAGAAACAAGAAATTAATATACGACATTTTTGAGCACAGATCATGAAAGTGTTTCCATGATAAGTTGTGTAATATTTTATTTTGCGTAAAATAGCTCGGCATTGCTTTCACCAATGTAAGATATATCATCATTTATACCGCGAAAGGAAAGCCTGGAATAATTCATATGGCAATTTTATAGTGCAGTCAAAAATATCCCAAGTTCGGATTTTATCAAACTAATACTTGGAGAGGTCCCGATTAACAATAAATTTAAATGTATTATTTCCTCCTCCCACGGATAAAAGTTATTGCCGAAACCTTTTAGCATGAATAGAAACAAGAATTGCTCACACCGCACCATCAGTTCACACATAGAAAAAATATGGATTGCTCAGTATTAACAGCTGTGGATTTATATCTTTGAAGATTTGATAAGTTAAAAACAGTATTTTCAAACGCAGGTAATTAAAACGTATTGACACTTTGGTTGGTCACCGCTTTTTTATTGAACATTGACTCAAAGAACATGATTTTTAATATCATATTTTTAATATCTATATCACATGGGTTAAATACCTCACAATTTTAGTTGTGATTTGAAATACGACTAACACATTAACAAGAAGTATGTTGAGATTTCACAATTTTAGGTACAGTTAGTTGGGTTCTCTTCGCTGCTTCAAACCTCGCTTAAAGTGAAATTTCAATAAAAAATGAAGCTTCCAAATTATTTTTTTCATTTCACTTAAGTTTTATTTAGCACCAAAAACAAGTCGAACAATTCGAATTATTTTCTTCTTTGCTGTTATGACAAGTATTTTTTTTGGTATTTAAAAACTCAATTGAAGCCAAAATCTTAGATTCAATTTAGGAAATTTTCACCTATTCGAAAAGGAATAGTTTCAATGTTGCAAATTAGAATTACACAAGACATGATACATGATAACACATTACAACCATACATGATTTCAGAAAACTGAGAATTGGAAACTAACAGAATTGGTCCCAGCACATGATAGAATTGCATTTCAAAGATAATACTATAGTATTGTATAATGATATAAATTAGGTAAAAAATAACCATAAACTCACATTCTCAAAAGTAATAATTGGGGACTATGATGTAATGAATGGAAAAACAAGGATTAACGTTTTTAAAAATGAACTAAAAAAGCGTTTGACACATTGTATAAAAATATCTTAAAAAAATTGAAGCATTTGAACACCATCAAAAACCCATCACATTCGGACTAGGTGCTTATAGATTCTAAATTCGAGTCAATTTCTATACATGATTGAGTCGAATACATGATTTTGTGAAGGACCAAAACTTTTATAGATAAATTACGTTGGATTTTTAATATATTTTTCAAGAGCATTTTCCTCTGAATGAGAAAGATCCGTCTATTTGACTGTTAATATTTAACTACATTGAAGCAAAATGATTACCTGACAAACGAAAAATATGATGACGAATTGGCATAACATCAATAACATACTGGGAAGAATATTCAGTTATTTGATATACTTTGTTAAGCCTAATGCGTATGCATGTCTGGAAGATGCGGTTCATCAGTGGCGTTCACCGCACTTTGCCACAAATTGCAGCATATCAAACAATAGTCAATCACTCCTTCACGCCGAAGTACACGAAGACATTTCAATAACTGTAACAGAATGACTGTCTGATGATGTTTGGTTTCTGCTGGAACATGATTTGCTTGATTTAGAATTTGAAAGAGACGATTCATTTCTCAACTTTGTTCTATTGGAATTCCTTTTTCGCTTGGAGCATGTTCTACATCGCCTACAGCAACAAGCTCCCAGATGTCCACATTTATTTTGGGGGCCAGCCACGGTGCACAAGGCCTGAAAGAAGTATGTTCCATAAAACCAACTCACTGCCATCACAAACATTAAAAATATTCCGAATTTGTAATATGCCGTTACTTGCGCAGGGATCATGCAAAGTCCAGCGAGAAAGGTTGTAAGAGCAGCAAGCGCAATCGCTGGACCCATTGTGCTCGCTGCATGTTCAACTCTAGATGTTCTGTCTTGGACAGGAGCAAGCAAATACGCAACTGCATAATGAACTGTGAAATCAACACTGAGGCCGATAGCAATTGATATTGTAACAGATTCCAGGATGTTCAATTCCCAACCTATAAGAACCAATAAACCAACTGTTACAAATATAGTGAATGCAATGGTCAGATTCGCCAAAACTGTGATTGTCACATTCAATGTCGTTAAAAGCAAAGCCAAGCAAACCACACCCATTGAAAGACCAATTGCTGTTACAGTGCCTTTGTAAAGCCCAAGTTGTAAAGAATGGAATTCCAAATCACTAATAAACCATGCATCTTCTCTGAGACCAGGTGGTGCATCTTGTAACTCTTTGTTCAGCCAAGTTTCAATTGTTTTATAAAATTCTGCAACTTCATTGTATGAGCCAGTGTATAGTTGCGTACTTGAGAACTCAATTATAACAGCACGGAGTGTGTCATTAGCATCATATCTGAAATGAAAAGAAATTATGATTGTTGTGAAATAACGTTACGACCACTAGGGCGGATTATCAGTATATCTAAATAGTACCGTATTCTAGAATTCTGATTGAAAAAATTTTTTTATCCGATCTTTCTTTTATTATCATTTATGTCGGTTTTACAATAAAAAATATGGTAAAATATACGCAGTTTCATTTATCTGAAAAGTTGAAAGATTCAAATACCGGTAGCGACCGAAAAAATGTTTAAATTAAAATAGTACAAGGTTGGTAAAATTTTGGTTTTCTTAGGGTGTCCAAAATGTTCATTTCATTTTATTTGCTGGACAAAAAAGCTTCAAAGTCATCAATACTGCTATTTCATAACAGTATTGATGATTTTCAACCTTTATATAAAGTTTAGATGTAACAGCAAGAAAGTAACCAGATACGAAAAAAGACATTTAAATAGTCATCAGTCAAAGATATTTCTGCGGATGTAACCCATTTTCTTCAGGTGCCTGAGAAGCAGAGTAGCTGGTATTCCGTCGGCCTGCAATAGCCACCACCAACATATGTAGATTATTACCTAATTATATCATATATACATCTTTCAAATAAATTTCACTCTTAGGAAGGTTGGCGGCAAAAACTGAAACAAACTAAATCTAGCAACACTAATTTTGTTTGAGCGTATAATTAAAAGTTATCACATTTACATGTTCTTTTTCTCAACATGTGTTGGATCCAATTAATATTCACTGTGAACAAAAAACGATTACAACTGTAGCATAAGAACGAGTTAATTTCATGCAACTTAAGTCATACCCATCTTTAACCATCACTTGTAAAATAAAGAGTCTGTGAATCCAAAGATAAAAAAGGATCTGATGGGATATACTTTCATAGGACTAAGTGTTTTAAATTACAAAACAACGTTTCCCGTATGCGTGAGCGTGAGGATGATTTCAAAGAAAACATTACTTTACATGTCACATCAAGGTTTTTCCTCTCCATCCCATTAACTCTGTGTAACTAGAGTTCAAGCTCTTTATCTTGTTACACAGTACAAGCAAAAACGAATTCAGCCATGAAATGCAGCGACCCCTAGGATAATCATCTATAATCGATATTTCTATGCCTCATGGTGAAGAAACAATACAAATGCCCAGATATGTTTTCAGTATAAATATAAACTATTCATTGTTTATAACATCACGGTTGTTTTTGTGATTAATTTATTAAAAAATATAAGAAACATCCATAATGGTGTAATTCCCTTGGTTACTCAAAGCGATGCACAGTCTGAGACATTTTTCCAAAGTTAACCCCTACTGAAAATGAACCTCTTTGTATATGGCTTTTAATATGTTGTTTTAGTTTATACAGATGTTTTCGGTATGATAATGCATCAACATTTAGTAAAGCATCTGGATTTTCATAAAAAAAAACTCTTATTACCAGTATACTGCCTAGCATCTCAGGTCCCTGTCCTCATCAATGAACTAAATTTGCAGCCACCCACTATAACTGCTACAATAACGTTGATTAGCACCATACAAAATATGATCATTAATGAACAAGCATATTAGAAAAACTCCATAAAAATATGTTTTGACACACTCTTCAACATGTCTGTTGTGTGATCCATCTGTGGTTCAGGCTTCATAGAATATTATCTTACAGGTATTCGAATTGGATGTTTCAAGCGGTAAACAGTACCTATCTGTTTGTGTTGAAAAGCTAGAAAACATAGATATATATCTGAATTATTGAAGAAAAAGAAATCCTATCAGAAAACTCTCCACAAAGGAAATACGCTATGATAATATTCAGTAGGGGATGGGGTGGCAATGAATCGAATATTAGAATCAGAATTTATATAATGGACAAACAAAGACAATGTGACAATGTTTTATCGGCTTCAAATTTACGTGAAAATTGCACTTTTTATTAAACAAAATCGATTTTGCATTGTTGCAGGAATCAAATTGGATAATTTATGATTTGAATATTGCAAATCAAACTGAATATTCTTGACAACCTTTCTCTAAGGGATTGAAATTAATTTTGATGGTTTGGTGGTATAAGAAATGTACAAAAAGCTTCAAAATCATCAGCACTGCTATAAAACAGCATTCCCGATCATTACAGCATCGTTGATTGGCAAAAAAAAGATTTCAACGAAATTTGCTACACTGACAGACCATGGACCAAAAATGAAACTTGCATGCTTAAAGCATGAGTGAGCTTAAACTGAAATAGATTTACTTATCAGTACAATGTGGCCCAAATGTAATTGGATTTTCGTATCATTTTAATGTGTTTTAAAACACTGGTCAACGTCACCTACTCAAGGGTAGTGATTGGAATGAAGTTTGGCATTAAACTCAGTCAGTCAGGAGTCAAACAGGAAATATACATCATTCCGATTTGATTTCTTTCACTTGGAAGGATGTCTGTAATATGATTTCCTTCATTGCTATGATTTATGTTTCCGAATGAGCAAGATCCTGAGAAAGTTATATATAATGTCGAGCATGGAGTACGTGCCCAATCAGAAATTTCACCTCGTAAAGTATATGTTATTGATGGACCGTACCTTTTCGGCACGGATCCATCAATGACACATACCTAACAAAACACGTATGGATAGGATTTTTCTGACTAGGTGTTGACTGCACATAGGTGGGTGACTAATGAGTAGTTCATACATAACAGAATGATTTGAATGAAAAGCTCTCTTTAAAGTGAATATTCTTGAAATCATTTTATTTTTGAATATTGAGGTTTATTCAACCGATGGCCCATGATATCTGACTACTGTACATCCTAAAGTTGCTGATGCTTTAAAGATAAATAATGATAATTATGATGATTTGATTTAATTAAATTCCCAAAGCATAACCAAAATTATTAACAATTCTAGGCAACTGATATGGATTAGCTGAGCAAATCTCTTCGCGCTCTTAAACACATCACTCCAAAAAAGAAATCCAACTGATTGTGTGGTCCCTTTCTAACCCCTTCCAGTGACATTCTATCAGTGATTGAATTTCATTTCATTGATTGTAATATTGTACAATACAGCAAATGAATACCATATCTTCAGCATTTAGTTCTGATACTCGCATAGTTCTTCATGTAATGAATGAAAGATTTAAATTTATAATCCTTGGAAGCAAATCAGCATGAGAACAGCTTTTTCATTGTTTAATATACCGGAAAATGACAGCTGCACCCTCGTTTTATTGGGGTGCGGGGGGTGAATTAACAACCCAGATCGACTGGGACTCAAAATCCAGATTTTTAATCTGTGAAGCTAAAGTGTAACCAAATAGCCTTCAAACCCAATAACTTGAGGAATTAGCAATCCTACTCATTACTATTCATTTTTGTAACTACCTAATATTACCTTGGTCCTGGTGTGAGGCGATCTAATCGAATTCCTGGAGTGTTTGAGATTCTCAGCACAGCTTTCTTCAAACATTTATTAAAAACTGAAGGTGAGTAAGGAAATGTACTGCTCTTGCAACATGGTGTGTAATCTTCACCATCAGCTGTACAAGCAACAGAATCCATCCATTTCTTGAACGCCCCAATGAAACACATTCTAAAAAAAGATATTTGGTCTAAAAGTGTTGGTGTTTACCAAAAAGCGCAAATGAGGTACTTTAATTTTAATTCAAACATTTTCTAATTAGGTAGAGCAGTATTACAAAATTTTGAGGTCCTTCACATGAACAAAGTTGTGACATTGTTTAGTGGATTCCAACATTTTAATATTAAACCCAATAAATTTAAGGCAATCAGTACCCTGAAATATTATTTTCTCTTAAAGCAACCTTCATATTATGAGTAAAGTACCGTTAGTAAATTTTCTGCCATGTACATCTCTTAATGTTTACATAATCACTGGTTTTGGTTTCCTTCACTATCCATGCTCATGTACAAGGATAAATCAGTAAAAGGTTACGAGGTATGACATAAACTGAAAAATTATAACTTGTTCAATTTTCAACTAATTCATCTTTTAAAACTCTGGATAACTGGCTACTGATAATTTGAACTAATAGAATAATTAAGAAATTGACATTTTTATTTAGCTAAGCAATCATATTATGCGGATATTACAAATATTACTGATTGAATAAAATAAAAGGCAATTTTTATTCTGAAAATGCAACAGTCCAAGAAAAATAAAGACGCTGGCAAACTCAATTAATTTCAGAAACTGAATCAATATTAACAAAATAAGCACAAGAATAATAACCTGAAATCTTCATAATCATCTCCAGTAGACTTATAAAAATCTTGTTGTTGAATCTTTCTACAAAATTGAAGAAGCCATGTTTGACTACGGGGATCTGACATGTTGAAATATTGATTGAAAACCAAACTTCCCCTGTTGTCTGGATCCATTGGATTTCCATTGTCTGTAGGTGTTATTCCGAAAACAATAGTAACTGGCATATAACCTAATCCACGTTTTTCAAATGCGAACCGGTCACTATGAGTTTGTGTATATGTTTCAAAAGGATGTGACGATTTGAAGTATTGAAAATAAGAACTTGTGGTTGGTAACCGGAGTTTTGGATCAATGAAAATAACAAAACAACCTCCACAAGCAATGGCAGTTCCAATGGTAAGCCAGAACCAACGCCATTTCACAATGAAAAATACTTGGATTTTATGAAAGAATACTCTGCTTGCTTCGTTAAAATATTTCTTCAGTTGTCCACAAGTGTTTCTACGTATTCGGCAAAACTGCAATATTTTGACATATAAATCAGAAAAATTTCTCTCATGTATGACGACCGCAGCTGGAAGCCATGTTACACATAAAAATAAATTCATAAGCACAGTGAGTCCAGTATAAATTCCAAAACATTTGATCGCCGTTACACTACTAGCAAAGTTCGATAAAAATGCTGCCGCTGTTGTCATTCCAGTCACAAACATTGACCTCGCTGCATGTTTTATCGTAACTCTGGTTATAACACCAAGTCTTCTATTTCGTGGTTTGCCAGACGTCTTTTTGACGAAAAAACTCGCTTCTAAATTGTCTTTTTCTTTGTACATTTTCCATGCACTACAATATACTAAAACATTATCAGCACCAATGCCGACCATCACCATAATTGCAGTTAAATTCATAAATGGAAAGTGAGAAAACTCAAAAATAACGGAATAAAGAAAATAAGACATAAATAAGGAACTAACAGAAGCTACAACACTCATTAAAGTGATAAAAATGGAACCAGTAAAAATAACAATGATGACCATCACAATGACCATGGCAATGATAGGATATATTCCATCATTTCTCAAAGCATCATCAAAAACCCTATCTTTCAGGCCAAAATCAATGCCTGTGACTTTAATTAATGAGTTATCACCTAATCTTGGTGGCATGAAATTATGATAATACAATTGAGCCAGATGCTTTCCTCCCTTAAGAGCTGGTAAAAACACTGCAGTTTGAGAAAGTTCAAAATCTAAATTATTGGTTTGAAGAATATTTTGAAGAAAATCTGTATCAGTGAGGTAGTGAAAAATAGAAAATACTGCATCATATTTAACACATTTTCTTGGAATCTCAGGGCACAAGTTGGCACTTTTTGAATTTGTTAGGGATTTCATATCCCAACAATGGCCAGTAAGAGAATTATTAGAATAAAAAGGTGCACAATCTCTTAGCAGCAATGATATTTTGTGTAAATTGGTGTCTGTAATCTTTTCGCAAGTAGGAAGACCAGATAAAAATGTAATATAATTAGGAAGAGACAATGTTGGACAACATGTTGATGCATCCTGAAATAGAAAAAACTGTGTAAAAATAAATAAACCATAAAATCACAGGGATGAACTAAAATATGTTACAATGATATGATTTTTTGCATTTAAAAATATATATAGTTTCTCCAATCAGAAGACATCTGTCAAAATAAGTAAGTATGGGTCACTGATGGATCGTGCCGCCTTCTTTTATTGGTACATCTACCAAATTCCAATTAAACTTTATTATAGGGACAATCCTACATACTTGCACAACCCATTCGAACACTAATACTAGTTAACTGATCAAAAGAAAACAACAACATCAATATTTCCACCCCAGGGTGGCAGAATCTTAGTTTTTGTCGGATGTCCAAAATATTAATGTCTATTTCTAGATGAACAAAAAAATTTAAAACCATCAACACTGTCTTTTCATAACAGTGTTGACGATATTGAACCCCCCTACACAGTATGGTTGATTCAAGCTACAGATATACCATGAAATGATGTCGATTTACTAAATCTTCTTTTGATTGAACCAGTGTATGAGTATCAGCCGATCTGCCAGTTTCACTATGTGCCACCCTGACTCCGAAGAACATTGAGGTTTTAAATTGAACTCACCAAATGTGTACAAACATCAGAATATGATACATGGGACACAAGCTTTTTTTCTGCTTCGCAGATAGCTAGTAATGCTGGCACACTCCATAATGTTTTAGAATCATCATTGATTTCCATCACCATTCTGGCATAAGAAGGTTCTAAATATATAGGGTATATTTTGTAACTTATGATTTAGTCAGAAGAAAAAACCTATTAACAAAATTTTTGAAAATAGATTATTAAATAAACATACAAAATCAATTATTATAGCTTTATTACAGTAGAGACATAATAGAATAATCCAAATGGAACATGTAAGCTTTTGACATACTTGGATTATGACAAAAATATTCTTGAGTAAAATTCCATGAATAAGAAGTAACATCACGCTTGTTTCGAACTTTCAATTTATTCCTTTTTCGTTTGCCATTCTTTTTATTTCTTCTCTTTGACTTTCTTTTATTCTAAATACATAATTAAAAGACGGAAATTAAAATTTTTACAATAATTCGCACAGAGCGGCAGTAGGTAGGATACCCCGCACTTGAGAACAATAGTTTCATGTGAAGAAGATACAGCCAATGGGCAATTTTTCATGACATATCTCTTGCTAGAGAATAAAAATGTCTCTTTGTAAGCATCTGTTAACAACAAACCTGTAGAAAATCTCAACAATACTGCTATGAAATAGCAGTGGTAATAGATTGAAGTCATTTTTTTCTATTAGAAAAGAATGATATGAACACGTGGACACCAAAAAAACAAGATTCTGCCACCCAGGACTCACTGTCAAAATGAGTACCTTTTTGCGTATTTAGCCTACAGTAGAGCAAAAACAGGATTCGACACTTGATGAACTTATTAACTTACATCAAATTTTCTTGCTTCCGCAAGTCTTCTTGCATACAGAGTAGGAGAAGTTGATAAAGTATGATTGAAGCCAGTATTATCATATAAATTCTTCCAGGTAACAACTCTATCCGACAAAGGAGTACCTCTTACCTCAAATCCCTGGACAGAAGAAAAACATATATCAGTACCTATTTCTCCACTCTGTTACTGCATTTCAGTCATTATTAAATTTATTTTCAATTTTTTATTATATAGGCCACATAGATAGTGTTGTAGTAAAGATTTACGACACCCAGTGCGGGATTTAGTGTTTGGCATGGATTCATTCTAACTCTGTGATCCCAACATGATGACCACTAGGTCACCAGGTCTACCTACATCTGTACAGCAACACAATTCCACAAACTCAAAAAATGTTACGAATTTAATGTTAGATTACTGATGATCAAAAATTCCACTTTTTTATATTATTCTTTCATAAACTGCAGCAACCTGACCAAAAAGTCAATATTCCAAAATAAATTATCCTGTAAATGTCTTGCAGCAACAAACTGAAAATCATCAGCGTTGGCTCATCAGGCTCAAACGAAAAAATGATTGAAAATTTTCAATACTAGAAAATGCAAGTGTTCTGTTGCACTGTATTTTGGCCTACAGTGATCACAGAATTAAAATTTGAAAAATTGAGAAAACAAACCTTGGATGGTTCACTGAAATCTGGAGGTTTAACATAACATACTGACACTGCGACACATCCAGATATTAGAAAAGCACAGAGAAATAAAACTAAATAAGGATGATCAGCTACAAGCCACGAATACCTGAATGAAAAATAACAAAAATTCTTCTAAGTCACACTACATTTTAATAAAAAGCGATAGTAGGGATACAATGTGAATATAAGTTTACAACATACAGTTTGACATATACTCGTATAATACAGCTTTTACTATACAAAATATTAGAATATAATAACTTGATTGGATCTCTTTTGCACACTATATCAAGTTACTTCTTTATCCGTAAAAGGCGAGGTTGTTATACAAGTATTGCAGAATGAAACAAGGCGGCTCAACATCAAATAATTCTTAATTACCGGTATTATTAACTAATAAAAAATAATTCGGTTTCAATTTTTCATTACATATTCAAAATTTTGAATCTGAAAAAATTCCTTCATGCAGTAGAAATGACACCTTGTGTTGAAATAACTATTATAAATTTGACATCTCTCTTTACGTAACAATGAGCGCTCGTAAGCAAATTTTTGAAAGATCCACTACAAAAATTGAAATTTTGACAACATGAATCCTGCCTATGGTCACGAGGGTTATAGAGTCACCAAATAAACGATCAGACACTTGAAAAAATAAAATTTCTTTGTGGAATTTTCACTGCATAAATATTGAATTTATTTTAAAAGACTACCGTAATTTGGACATGTTTTCCTCAATTCAAGACAATATTAAATAAAAGAAGTCTTACTAACCAATCAACATTTCTTTCCTGTTCTTTCCGCTTTTTTCTTCGTTCGTCTATTGACTTTAAAACTCGCGCCACTTCCTTATCTGACTTTTCCTCTTCCATGTCTAAATACAAGTGGCGGAAATCTTTGAGCAAAGCTAATATATATTATTATTACTGAATTAAAGCGAGTCCACTTGAAAGGTCATGGTTGTTTAATAAATAACTTATTATATTCTCATGGAATTTAGCATTACAAAATTGACAGCCTTTTATACTCAGTTATAATACAATTACCGTATATATAGATATATACAACTGCAAATTTTATCCCGGTTGAGCATGAGCCATAGGAAGATTGACTGTAATACACAGTCTAATAACGAACATACATGATAATAAATAATATTTCAACATACATATTATATAATAATATCAATACCAAATTTGACCTGTATATGAAATGAAGGAAATGAAAGCTATTTCAATAGCAGTTATTTATAAATATTCCTCCCGTACAAATTAATTGTTTATTAATATATTACAAAATGGAGGTTTATACTGTATACAAAATTCAAATTATATGCTATAGGTTATGTTTCAAAATATCAGACAACAGAAATTTTATTTTGTTATGTATAAGTTACTGATAGACTTATACATAGCAAAAAATGTTTTGATAAAAAAGAATTTCTGATCAGGTACTTCAAATGAGTGTTTTTAAAATATATCAAACAGAATACGGTAATACCAGTTATAATTTCAATCAGAATTGTAACTATAAACTTATCAGAATAATGACCTCCCTACAATATAATTCTAGCATTCGAGGAGATGTATTTTTTGGAACTTCCAAAGATATTGGCAATGATGTCAAAATTATCAGAAAGTAAAGCTGAACTGAAAACGTGTACATAAACGGATCGATATGCCAGCCTCAGTATAATAACAAAGTATGTGACCTTATCAAAAGCATCATTCAGTATGTATTCATATTTCTAACAGAGATAGGAATATAAAAAATAAGCTTCCACATTAACTACCGGTATAGGCTAGCATTTGTGAGATTTTCAATTAGAGAAAGTTTAGATTTTCCCCTACATAAGAGTGCTTTTCCCATTGTTGAGTGGTGATGTTTATTTGTATTGCTAACAATTTCCATGTCCGCGTAATCTCATGGTGTTATCTCCATTATATTCATAAGGTTTCAAATGACTGCATAGTTTATAATGCGATATACATTGCTCATAATTATACTGGATTAAAAATACCATGGTCAAACACAGAATATAGCCATAAAGTTGAAACTTCTTTAAAATTCATTACTTCAGAGTATTCCAAATGGCTCCTTTGAGTAGTGAAATAATTATGGTACTCTAAATTGTCCTTACCGGTACTCAAATTATAAAATGAATACTCCAATCATATCAGAGCAACTAACTAATTTATTTCACACAAGCAGAATATATTAAAAAATATTCCAATAAAAATGTTTACAAAACTACATGTAATAAATATGACTGAATCCAGGTCAGGACGACAAAATAATCTACGGTAGTATTATTATAAAACCTTACAATCCTACAAAAGCCTACTGGATTAAGCAGTGTACGGGGTAATTTGTATATACAGTAGTGTATGGGGTAATATGTATATACAAGTCATTAGACCATGATGTAAGAATGATTATAAAACAAACTGAACTTTCTTCAAATGATAGCAAGCATTTAAGTCCTGTGAAAATATCAGTCACTGATAGATACTACCAGTCGGGGTGCAACTTATCTATGGCACACACTTGGCGGCAAAACAAATTCCTGATTAGCACATTTCACCCAAATTTATTTCAATTTGTCTAACTAAAGTCAAACATCTTCAAGCAAGCATTTTAAAAAAAGTGGCAAAAATAAATTTCAATACATCAAAAAGTTATTGTACATCGATTTGTTTACAAGATGAGATATTAAAAATATTCAAAGTATTCTACTGAACAGAATTTATAAATAGATGAATTGTGCAATGGCATTGAACATTCTGAAGTACCGGTAATGACAAAAACATGACAATTAAACTATAAATAGCATAACTACTTAACAAGCATTTTGATACTATAACTCTGAACTCGGGTGACCAAATCTAAATAACTGAAAGTGTTTGAATACTTTTATCACTATTTTCATTCTTTCTTTTCCCTGGTTATCAGAGTAGTAGTATTTTTAATATGATGATCCACAACGAAGCAAGACAAGACAGTTGTGATGGAATTAGCAGCTTGGTGAAATGTCATCTACTCAAGACCCTTAAGGAAAATCAACCAAATGGGGAATATTGCTTGATAAAACTATGTGTATATTATCATTTGGATACTTTTTTCTGGTGTCTTACAGTATTAAAATTACAGAATAGGCATCAAAATAAAGTGTTATGAAAAAACAGTGCTGGTTGTAGGGATAATGAAATAAAATTTTACTTTTAACGGTATTCAAAATTAAATTGCATGGTAAATCTAATTTGTGTTACAATTATAATTATTTCTCTGGCAATTTGGGCATATCAGATAATGAAAAAAATTTAACAGTTCTTGATGAATAACGATCTCTTTAGCTTGACATAAACGAAAACGCAAAAGTTAGAAAGCAAAAGAATACAGAATGCTCACCTGTTTCATTTCCAGCACAGTATTAATTTTTGAAACTTCATATAATTTGACTAACATGTGTAGATGACATATAATCCAGTCAAATATGGCTTGAAATTTATATTCATTCCCGTTTCATACATCGTAATACAGTTGTTGTTCTTTTAACAATCATTTTCTCACTTATGGAATAATAAACAATCTCTAAATATTTAATAGCAAACAAATAAAGGCATTAATAAATAGCAAAACAACACAGTTAATAATGTCAATAAATTTCATGGATAGAAAATGGGATGAAAAATGGACAAATAAAAACTGTCAACGTGACAAGTATTAAATCACTGTAAGGAATAAATGCCAAATAAACTGTCTTATCAAAAGGTCATTTATAAATTGTTGCAATATTCCATTCAAGAATTAGTCTATAATACGAGTTGTTTTAATTTTAACTTCAGAACGAACCACTGTTTTTACAGTGTATTTAGTGTATTCAGGCAGATTGTGCAACAAAATAAATCAGAAATTTTATTTTGTGAAGCATGAGCCAGAGACGCGATTCATGAGTGACTCAGCGAATATTTTTTTCTGATTAGGGTGAACCGATTGTTACAAGGCTTGAAGTAAATCCAATTATGAATAACAAGTGGAACTAGTAAAATACAATCATAAACAATTGCAAATAGAACTGAAATTATTCAAGAAAAACAGGATTCAGATGATGGAATGCACCAAAAGTATGGTTAGTAAAGCCACTGTTAAACAAGATTCAAATATTTTTATATGATTGCAATATCTTTTCATCGAATGACAAATGTTTAAGCAATAATTGTACCGCATATGTGGCTATATTGAAAAATTTGGTCGTTTATTAAAATTTTTCCCTAAATGTATGAAATCGAATAGGATTCAACGAAATTCACTTTGAAATCATCAGATTACAGATTCAAAAATGGCAAGCATAAACATGGTATATTGCCAAATTTAGCTGAAGTATTGTAAAACATGTAACATTACCAAATAATCCGAAATATTGTGTTATGAATATTCCGAGCCTATCAAGCAACAAAATCCCAATTTGTGCCAATTTTTAACACAAGAATTATAATATACCCAGGCTTGCAAATTCGTGTAGTCACGGGTGTCTAGAACTTTGCACAGACTCTCAAATATCTTCTTACAAAGTCATGATGAAATTAAAAAACATTCACTTCAGGAATAAGAGATTGAACTACTTTTGCTTTATTTTCTGTGTAATCCAGTATTAATTTTTTCTGATCTACTATAATACGCTGACGATGAGAAGATAAAAAAAAATCGGAATTTTATAAATTGCAATGAATTTGCAAGCCTGCATATCAACATTTTACAAACAATAAATAATATTAAGATAAACTAGATAAATTGTGTTGTGCAAATAGTCAGATTTGGTTAGAAATTAATCCTGGATGAGCTCTAGTTAAAATCGCCAAAACTTAAACCTGCTTAAGATGTGCAAATTGCAAATCTGTTGAGATATGGCTGCGAGATATTCACTCCTCAAATTGAATGCACACACTTTTATCAACTAATTGTCATTATGCCATCTCAAGTTCTAACTAAAATATTCCAAAACTTGATTCTATTCAGTAAATTCGGAAGAACTAAAACATAAACTAATTTCAGTTCAGAAATGTTTTCAAATTTCAACTATGAAGTTACATAGACTTTTTGCTAACCCTTTCCAAACTGAATAGAGTTTTCAGCCAAATTTTGAAAAATGTTCCTAATCAGAAATTTTATTTTATCAAGCATGATTCACAGATGGATCCACAAGTGACCCATGCTTAACAAGAGATGCCTTTACAAATTTTTTCGGATCCAATCCTAGTATACATACACATCAATAATCTGAAAAGTACATCTCTAGCAATATCTATAACTTCTGTAAAACTGGGATACAAAATGACTTCATCAAGGTGCGATATTGCTATTTCAATTCAAAACATATTAAGAACAATTCAATTTTGTGTGGAATATTCTCATCAAAAAATGAATGTCGAAATGAGTGGGATTAAATGTGTCACTGATGAATTGCACCAACTAGGTCCGGTCTATCTGTTTCCCATGCTTGACAAAAACGACATGTGTGATTGGATTAGATTTGTTCAGGCTGATATAATGCAGCATATTATAATCCATGCTTAGGGAAATAGGTAAAGTGTCAAATCAAGTTTTCACAAAATATAGAAAATTATCAACGAGAGTTCTCTCAAGCAGTTTACACGGTTTGGAACATTTCACAAAAATATTGAGTGTTAGCAATGAAACCTGTTACAGTAAAAACTTTTTTAAGATATGAACATGATAATAATATTAAATAGAAGCAAACAGTTCCATGAAAATATAAAATAGGCATACACCTGTATCACGAATAAAAAGAAAATTGTACCCAAGCAGAATGCTTGCTGAAACTAGGGATATCATTAGTCGGAAATCAGTATTAGATGCAATATGCCAAGGTGGCAGATAATTGATTTTCTTCCGGCGTCCAAAATGTTCACGGCATTGTCATCAGGTGATCAAAAAGCTAACGACCATTATTACAGCTCTTTCAAGGCTGTATTGATGATTTTAATTTTTTTTTTTGAACAGTTTGTTGATATCAGATGCTTGAAAAGCCACTTTTAAATCTTCATGTCACAGATATCATGAAATATTGACCATTACTAAATTTTCTTCTGATGAAACCCATTTTTCTTTGGGTGTCTGAGTGACAGAGTAATTCAAATTCTACCAGTGTGGAATACGACTTTGAAACTAGATCTATATTACGCTCCTACACATTACGTCAATTCTTTTATTGTATGATAAAGTCTTGTTAGTACAAAATAGTGTATAGGAAGACAAGACCTCCGGTCTCGAGACACCGGGTCACACGTCAACCATGAGAGTGCATTATAGTTTTCCATAACATATCGTAGAACTTGAGCAGTCTTATGTGAGTCCAATTCATGATGTTCATCATTAGTTTCACCACCAGCGCTCATATTTTGAACTTCATCACTGCTGATTTGAACATGAAGAGCAAAACGCAGAAACACAGGACATCGGAATTGCGCTTGTGGACAGGAGGCCCAAAAAGAATCGGGCATTGGACCAGTAGGAGCAGTCGAGACGAGATATCCCAATGCAAGTGGTTGTTGCTGGAGCACTATCTCCTCTGGGACATCGGTAGAGATGAGTCTATCAGGCTGGGGTTTCATATGTCCAATCTCATCAGTTTGTTGATTGTTGCCACCTGGTGATGTTGGATTGAAAATATCACCAACTTCAATTGGAATATCATCAGGCCCATCGAATACTGACAATCCCAATTCATTAGACAAGAAATCTATGTTCTCATTTTGGAATGTTCCACCAGCTGCAGTTTGGACGTAAGATGAAGTTGGAAATACATAAATATGAGTGCATGAAATGTCCTCTGGGGTTTTCAGTTGAACTTGATTGTTGCTATTCGTGCTCCGACCAAAAGGTGCAAGCTTAACGAGGTCAGGTAATATTGTGAATGAACCTTCAGGTTCAAGAGATGTCAAACATGCACTGACAATACTAGGATGCTTGAAAGCTGCATTCAACATGCACTGATCACATTTTGTTGCAACTTGCTTAGAAAGCATTGAGAAATTTCTTCGGTTCAAATGTTTGCTCCATTCTTGTATTTCACCATGGCCCAATCGACCTAGTCGGCCAATTACAACCCTCCATTGCACTGAAGCTGTACCTGTGATCAAGCTAAGGCAAATCTTCCACAACTTTTCTATTGCAGCAGTCTTCACACAAATACGTTGCTTCCTCCTTAAGGAGACTCTTCTAGGTGGGACATCGATATTTACACAGAAGGTTTCAAGCATTTCCCCATCTTGATCAGTTGCTGAACCAATGAGCCATTTTTGATCATGCGACAAACAATATGTCACATACAAGATATTGCACTCCTTTGGCCTTTTTTCCACAGTTAGACAATCTTTTTGGTTATTTCTTGAACCAGCTAAAATGTATGCAGGTGAATGGATAGCAGGCATAGCTAGTTTCAGCTTATGTTCCTGAGCAGCCTCGTACTTGGTTGTGGCTGGCCCGAATTCTGTCATGCTGCGGACTGGTGCAGGACTAGTCATACGATGTCTGCATTGAAAATAAGAGCTGAATGCAAGTGAACGAGCTGCAGAAACACTAGACTTCTTACTTGAATTTGCATATTGTAAAATATCCTCGAGAGAAACTATTTGAATAACGACGGAATCTCGTTTTGATTCTGGCAACGATTTCATAATTCGAGAATAGCATTTCCAAATCTGAATTGAGAATGCAGAACAATTTTCCCCTAAAAATGGATCAATAAGATACAGCAAAATAGTTGCATTGTCATTTGCATTGTGCTTACTAGCTAATTGTGCTTGGATGAAATCTTTTCCTGCTTTGAGTTTAGGAGGTAAGGGAGTCGCAGGACGATTTGGACCTGGAGTTCCTATAGAGTTTGATAAAGGACCAGTGGACTGAGGTGGCTTCATTAATTCATTTTGTGTGTCTGGAAGACTTATGTTAAATAATGGAAATAAAATATCGCGACAAGCAGCTACATAAGATTCCACAGACTTTGTGGCATGATTGCCACCAACATGATTATGATTAGGTGTTGATTCAGGATGATTAGGGTCACCTGGAGTGCGATTAAGATTGTTATTGAAACTGTTATTATTTATAAAATTGTTTCCCACACGAATGATTCCATTCCATTCATCAAGCATACCGCTACTGCGAATAAAAGGCTTATGCATGCCCAATCTACAAAGATCATATATTGAGCTAAGTTCATTGAAAAAGAACCTTGTCGCACTGAAAACATGCTCTACTTCGGGACACATCACTAAATATGATATATTAGTGATGCCAGCATAAGGTTCAAGATATAATTTTTCCCAGTAATCAAGGGCAAATGGAGAAACAGTCATCCAATCATGATTCTGTCCAACAAGTAACATTGGAACAGGTAAAGGCTCAAGTGCTCCTGTATTGTCTTTACAGAATTCCCTCCATGTTAATGGTCCATTAACACGTTGTATAAATTGGAAGGATCTTTCAGATTTACTTCTTTGTATTGCATTCTGTAAAACAGGTTTCAAAAACTGCATCATTTGGTAGAGATCAACTGAACTTGCACATTTCATTAAACGTGTATCAAGCCAATGGTGAATGACGTTCTTGCAGTGATGTACTTGTATTTTTGGTTGATGGCCAGTTTCCATAACAGTGATTCCACCATTGATGGCTTCAACACAAGCTTCCATAATATCTTGTTGTTCAGCAGTGTTATAAACTTGGCATTTGATGACACATAATGGTGAATTAGTTTTAACCTTCAGATACGGATTTGGAGCTTGTCTGACAGCAAAATTAACGACTGCTGACAAAGCACCATCAGAAGGTTTCCGCAAGGCATCCCTACCTTTAATAATGTCACTCTCCAAATCTTTCCCAACAATTTCCAGTTCATCTTCAAGAAAAAGTCCAGCACCAACAGAAAGACAGCGGTTTCGAACTGCACTAAAACCACATGAACATGGAAATTGGCCATCTGACAAATTGTCGGCCATTGATGGCAGGTAACCAAGTTCAACATCTCTACTACGGATATTTTCATTACATACACACATCGGGCATTGGTCAAAAGATATATCACGAAATAAATTTAAAACAGAATCGGATAGCATGAGAGTAACATAAATAGACGAGGCCCTGCAATTTCCAATGTCTGACTGTGCAACGGATGACGACACACTCGTCTGCGGTGTATGCATAGAAAATCTTCCATGTGCAGCGGGATTTGGAGTAGAAGTGGCAGGAGAAACGCTACCACGTGGTGTTCTAGGCGTCCTGGGCGTTCGTGGCATTTGCTGAGGCAGTGGTGAAGGCTGCGGAACGGAAGCAGGAGTGTTAACTGAATATGAATGAGAGATTGGTGTGGGAGCATCATAAGAAGGAACATGGTTGACTTCCTCTTGGGCATTCACGGGTGGCGTCACATTTTGTGGAGTGACATAATGTTCCATTGGCATCTGCCATGAAGGTGTATAAGTAAATGTATGAGGAAGTTTTCCATCAAGTATAGCTTTTGCTGTATTTTTCAGTTCCAATGGTGCATACTTGACAGTTAATGGTTGGCTACTCAGTGGATTTTTTGTGTACACTTCATTGTCGTCTCTGGAAACATTTAATGGCCCGTGACTCCTAGTCAATTTATTCGCCAAAGATCCGAGAGTTTCTATTGTTAATGAATCCTCTCCAAGATTTGTATGAGATCCCATCCTGTTGAGATCTGCTTCATTATTCGGAAAAGGCACAGGGTATTTTAAAAACTCTCCCTTCACATTTGAGACAAAAGATTGACTCTGTGCATTTTCAAAGGGCACATTATTCGAGAACACTCTGTGGACATCAATTTTGTTCGGATTAACCATATTCAATACCATCTTGGCTCCTGAAATATCATCTGCTGCTGAAGTACCTACATCGTCATCATCTGAATCATTGAAAATGTTGTCCAAATCAAAAGCTGACACCTTCAAGTCACTTTTATCCATCAATGAAGACCCAATTTGAGGTTTTTCTAGGATTGGTCCATCATTAAACAATGATGGTAGTCCTTTCGAAAACATACTTCCAGATTCCTGCTTCAAAAGATTACTAAGATGACTTGTTTTTTGGCCCATTTCAATATCGCTTGCCTTCAGGGTTTTCGTTGTTTGACCAAATACCAGAAGGTTGCTTAAGACTAATGTCAGCAGTGAATGGTGAGTTGAATGGAGCTGCATTATTAGTGTCCTTTTCTTCATCTTCAAATTCATATGGATCCGATAGCACAGTCATTCCAGCTAACTCTCCTGTAATTGAACCTACTCGAACATGTGGTGGAGCAGCTTGGTCCGTTCCTATACTCAAATTATTATTGAAGGTTGGCAAAGAAGACATCTCAATGTCTTCTGCGGTTGAATTTTCATCTTCAATTTTCTTTTTTTTTGAATTAAGACTCCAAGCCAATTCTTTCTGAATATTGTTCACATTATACTGCATACGTTTCAGGGATCTCACCGAAATATTTGACGCGCTGCATTCGGATTCTAGATTTTCAGGCATAATGAATGGTCTTTGTGGTTTTCTATTTTGTTTGGAGCCCCCAGACTGTTTCTGACCTTGCTTTGGCAGTTTTATTTTCTTCCATATTGATACATTTTCCTTGATTTCTCCAACAGGCGCATTTGCAATAGCTTCATCACTGATGCCATACTGAAATCCTGGATCAATATGTCCATGTCCACTCTGAAAAGTATCAGGAACATTGGTCAAATCATTATTTTGAAAAAACATTGGTTCACAAGATACTTGATCCAATGGTTTCGAGATATCGTCTTGATTCCATTGAGGATAATTTACGAAACCAACTTGTTGAGGGGGATACATCATCATCATTGAATTTGTATCATGATGTTGGAAATTTTGATGCATGAGTTGCTGACTGATATTTGTAGTTGCAGTATGTTCAGCGCTACTATGATGAAATGGAACAGTTACCGCCTGTTTTTGTTTGTCAGATTTACGTCTACCATCAGATTGTTGAATGTTATCATTTATGAATTTATGCTTCCCCGTTCCTTGACTCAGCTCATCATCATTAGGAGGTAAATAATTCATTCTTTGTCTCGCTTTTTTGAACTGACTACTGAGTTGAGGCCATTGTAATGGGCTATTGTCGTTGGATGTAGAGGATTCTGGAAGATGAGGATGTATTCCGTTAACTTCATTTTCAAGTTGCATCTCAGATGACACACTTGCATTGACAACTCTTGAAATAAGATTTTGGACTAATGATCCTGCAGTTTGAGGGTTATAGGAAGACATCCCATCTCTTGGAATTTCAGAAACAGGAGAAGTTGCCATTTCGTTTACTGACAATCCCATGCTGTCTTGGAAAGATCCAATAGATGTTATATCACCCTGATGACTAACACAATCGATTGCTCTTCTGTCAGAATTCCATGACCTATTCTCACCATCCTTGAAAGTCAAACGATTTTCAACTGGAATAAGTACGTAAGCTGATGGGTAGTTTGTTCGGACACCGGACAAAAATACCTCAACTACTGGAGGTACTGGCTGTTCAATATTTTCATGGTCATCATAATTTGGTCTTTCATACATTGAGGTATCAATGGGATAAAAACCTTTCCATTCATCAATCACAGTTTTCACTGCTTGATCATGGAGAGACTTGTAAACCAAACCGGTCACTGCCGCACGAAGTCCAAAGGGACTAAGAATGACACTTTTTGAAGCAGCATTATTAGCAACTTGAAGCAAATATTGATTGTTCAACCTTTCTACTGGTTGGTGAGATCCTATATCAACAGTAGCGCATACTGTGTTCTCACCCCTGAGGAAAAAAGTGAAAGATAGTGACAATCTATCACATTCATCGATGTCTGCATCTCTTTTAAAAGGCCGTAAAAACCACTTACCAATCCTTACGAAACTCTCTGAAAGTAAACAACGCTCAATTAGATTATGTATGGCTTTGAACAAGAGTGTTCTACATTCATATGACAATCCAACATCTTCCCATGACTCCTCAGACTCATTTGTGAGTCCAACAGATCGTCCCACCGCTTCAACAGAAGGTTCATTCTCCTTACCCCACCAAAAAATCCACAGTTCCTTTTTGAGTTCAAAGTTAGAACCAGCATTCAATTCATCCTCATTAAATTGGTGAGGATGAGGTTGAGTCAAACTTGGGGTGCTCTTTTTCAAGCTTGGGGCTTTTCTCCAAACAGCCAGTATATCTTGTGACAGACAGTTACTGAAGGCATTGAGTATAGGATCATCAGATGGACTTACAGGAAGAGATTTTGGTCCCGAAAATGTTCTCCATCTTAACCCTGTCAAATCTGCTAAGGAATATATGGATGAATGACAATCATCAAGTTTACCTCCATTGTTGGCAGAAGTAGACATATTCATAATGTCTTCTATGACATTATGTTCTTATTAAATACAACACATCTGAATAATAAAGTCATAAAGAAAATGAGTGGGAAACATAACACATAAAGGATTTTGTGAAAAGTTGAGTTATTTTTAGGACAGAACCGATATAATTGCCTCAGTTTCAAGAATGTAAGGAACAATGATATCGGCTAAAATGAGTCAATGGCCCCTACTGATTTACTCCAAAAAATGCTCCAAAGATATTCAAATGATCTGACCAATATCCGAAAACTTAAAAAACCCTATTATTACCCTACTGGTAATAATGTAAAAATATTCACCTTCTTTTTGTTTTCATGAATACAAGAGCATGGCTCAATCATATGTTATGGGTATTTTAGTGCTCGTTAAAAGCCACTGTTTTTTGAAAACGCGACAAGGCACTAATTATCAAAAAAATATTAGTTTCATATCGGTTAAGAACTGAAATATCAGATCTCCTATTGGTATTGACCAAAGACATATCGGTCTGGCCGAAGATATTTGACTTTACTATTTACATTTAATAAATGTAGTTTTCCAAAATGCAGTGTACTCTGTACCATTCTTATCATAATATCATGATACCAAGATATGGCGGCATACCGACTATACAGTATAGCATAGATCAACGCAAAGTTACTTCACGATCTAAGGCACATGATAGGTATATCGTATTGGAGGGGCATTGTGTACGTTTTATCATAATAACTTATGTGTTAATATTGTGCCATATTCATGGTAGCAATTTGAGAGTAGATTTATATTAGAAGAAACCAAACTATTGGGACAGTCATAAACTGATGTGAATTACATATAAACTAACATTTTACCCTGTCCAATAGGAAACTATCTTAAGCCTAAAAAAGGAGAGCAAGGTGCCCAATGCCTTCAAAAATAACTGCTTCATCTTCCAAAACATAAGCTTCGGCCTTGATTTCTTATTTGTTATAGCCAAAACTTGCACAATAAAAACCTGAAAGGCATGAATATCGGAAAAGAATATTAACAGACTCCTCTATTCTGTATTGTGTAATATTTCTGCAACTCTGCTCTGAATATAGTTGATACCAGTAGTACTTGGTGACAAACCACTAACCTGTATGTTATAATTTTTCTCAGAGGACTTTTCTATTAGTATATTTTTAAATAATCATCGGCAGAGTTATGGGGTCTCATGAAGCTTAGTACCATATATCCGATTATCATAAAAATTTCCCATGTTGGAAACGACTCATCCTAACCCGGGAGACAATGCCAGATACTTGCAGCATTGGCGCCCCCTAGTTAGGATGACAATATTCTGCCTTTTTATTTTGATGACATTCGGGAATATGGTACTAAACTTCACTAGACCAGAGTTATGTGTGTGGGGAGCGTTCAAGGAAATATGAAACCCTTTATCAAGCATGACATACCAATTTGTCTTGTATGCCATAAATATCCTGTATCTGGCTTGTTTGGGAAAGCTGCCTTTAACAAACTTTTATATGTTCCCCGGCTTAACCTGTAATTGTATCAGATTTGGTCTTTTCAGAATATTTTTTTCCTACTTTCTGCTTTTTAAAACAATTTAAACTAAACTGTAAATAGACTGTAGAGAGATATTAAAAAAGATCCTTGTTCCTCTCTAAAAAAGCAAAGTTGGTTGTTGGTTTTAAAAGCTAGCTCAGAGTTACACTGCACAATCATTGTCATTAGGTATTGTCATTAATAAAGTAAAATTCAAGTTATATATATCCAAAATGATAATAAAAACGAATTGGATTAGAAATTTCCATGTTTTTAGTTTTTAGGGATTGCTAAATCCGTTATTTTATAGAATTTCACATTTCATGACATCATCTTTAGAACAAGATAGGATTTCAATTTTATTGCAGGGGGAGTAAAGCTGAGCATATGGCTTAATTATTATGGTCACTTGTGCAGCCATCGGTTTAGAATAGGGTTAAGGTTCTTTCAGATTGTCCTTATTCATATCTCTTTTTTCCTGTGCATTGTGCAGTGTGCATGCACCTGGTTGGTGAAGGAAGTCATAACCAACCATTCTACCATTTGCGTGCACCGGTGAGGCGTCCAACACACCTCTCTCATATAACTCAACCGCCATTCAAAACCCCCCAACGAGAATCAAAACTTGCTGCTTGGACGATGATCAAGAATGACTAAGTTCCTGAGTTAACGACACTTTATCAATTGAGTTAACCAGGTCTGTCGAAATATAACGTTATCTGAATTTTTCTATGAAACCATGCAGAATGTCTAACTTAACACTTTTATACCCCGGTACCCAGTATCAGTACTGTTGCTGACTATATACAACATAATTGAATACTGAATACATGACCTCTGAATAGACGTAGAAATAATTCATCCATATTTATTATTCACATTTGCATTCTAAAAATCCACAAATAATACACACCGTACAATATATACTGTATAGGGTTACTCTAATTACGAAACGACAGAAAAGTACTGAAACGACCCCGAAAGAATTGGAAAAAGTATCGAAACGGCCCCGCGGTTATGTTGACCGGTCGAAGATCAGGCTGAAATCGAACTTTTAAGGCGACTCCAACCATTCAGCGGGGGGGTGAAAATATTAAATATAGTCCATAGCGTCACCTAGCAGCGCAACAATTTTCACCGCATATTATCGACATCGTCGCCCATGCGACAAAGTGACACTTTTTGTACTTAATAATATCTTGTTTTTAAATTTTATATTGTTAATTATTGGGCTTGTTTGCTATCATTGAGTCAGTCAATTTGAATTTGGACATTTGGCATCATCAAAATAATAAAAAAAATCTGGCTTGGCATTGGATTTTCTTCGACACACACAAAGAAGAGAAGATACCTTCCTTTTACTGGATGATTACATAATAACATTTATGTAATGAGAATTAAATTTGGCAAGACATTGTGAAACCTTATTATCATCTGTCATCATTGTGCTGTTATTATTCTAAGTGTTATAATCACTAATCACAGATTTTAAATTTGCACCCTGGGGAGGAGAGGTAGGATAGGATTTCAATTTCATTATGCGGGAGAGGAAAGCAGAGAATATAACTTAGTCATATGGTAAACCACGACCTCTCGTGTAGACACCAGTTTTGAATTGGGGTGGTAGGTTTATTTTCATGCCTATTGTTATGTCACCGGGGATGTGATACTATAGATTGTTACAATATATTCACCACTGGCCGCCGTTCCGAATGAGCAGATAGGTAGCTCTTTGACACGGCGGCTATTTGGGAATTATCCCTAATCCTGTATTTGTGACAACAGGAAACTTTGCCTACAAAGGTGGAATGTTTAATATGTGATACCGGTAGGCCCACAAGTTAAGCACGGTAGTTAAGGCAGACCTCTCGCATATAATCATAATCATCCCTCACAGGATTCGAAACTGTGTCATGACGATCAAAGATGCGTAGCTCGAAGCGTACTCCCACGCTTCTACCGATTGAGCTAACCGGGCACCCATCCGTTTTCTTGGCAAGGACATGTTCCCATTGATAGGTTGGTTGGCATCTAACTAGAAAATTGAGGGTGCCGGAGTACACTTCGAAGTTGCGCATCTCTGATCGTCATGACGTAGTTTTGAATCCCACGGGGGATGATGATTATATGTGAGAGCCAGATTTAAGCCAGCTCTGAGGAACCCACTGACAGTAAGAGAGCTACCGTTACTCAAAATCAGGTATAAGACAGTTGAGCAACTGAAGGGACCAGTAAGAAGCTTACTGCAGAACGTGACAGGTATGTATTGAGTGATTTGGAATTAAACATAAGTTACTGTTTGAACACTGTTGAGCACTGTTGAAATGAACACTGTTTATTCAAAATCTGGTATAACAAAAAAATGTCAGGATGTTATGTCCAATAGCTTATGGAAAAAACTGCTTTGAATTAGGAGTCCAATCTATAGTGATACTATTTTTGCCGATATCTATACTTTATAATATACCAATACTTCTAATATATATTTAATATACCAATTCTGTCGATAATGAAAATTGCCAATGATACTTTAAAATGAAATCCGTTGGAACAAAGCGGACCAATATTTCCCAAATTGAACGCTATTATGACGTCATCTTTACTACATGCTATAATGACCTCATGATTACCATATTAGGCTAGGTCGTGGTATATTGAAATGCAAGTTTGCGTCTTTTCGTGGCACATTTCACAATTTTTCATTTAAAGCGCGTAGCAAAAGTAAATTTTCATTGAAAAATGAAAGGATTGCAATATGCAACCAAACCCATAGACGTATATGCCCATGTTGTGTTTCTTATAATGATTTTTCAGTTATTAGTCAACAGTCTGCAGGTCGGAGGCATGTACAGTTTTACAACTAGAATATATACGCAAAATGTTTCGGAAATTTTTTTTTTGCTTGTTAGCAGCTTGAGTTGAATTCAGCATACAGCCTCAAAAAATTCTCTTATTTAGTTTTCAAGTGAACAAAATTCCTGACGCGAATTAGCAATCTTTTTCACCATTCGACAAATAAAATGGTTGACTTTCTTTTATTCGACACATTTTGTAAAGCCTCGGCCGACCTAAAAAAAAATACAGAAAGGCCTTTTAAGCGCTTTAAAAGGTAGAAAACCCCAAAATTTTCGTGCGCTTCAAAGCATAGTAATTGCTAAAGTCAGGTCATGAAATCTAAAAAACAATTGCGCCTCTGTCGCGATTTTAGAGCTATATTGATGTGATATGCAATAAAAAAGCTATTTTTTACAGAAAAACATTCGCCAGTGGCGCCCAATATAACGTCATTATTTGACCACAATTCTTTTTCATATTGCCCCACCCCCCTTTTTCAAGGGCTTTTGAATGCAACTCAAAAGGATAAGGATTACCTAGAGATTTTAAAATATTAACTTTAATTTTGGCCGGTAAATACACGATAATATACACGGAATATACACGATTTTTTAGTCACGGGCCCCTGACGGATAACGCCGTCTAGGTGCGGTCCAACTGCGACCTGTGGTTGGTTGGCAATATAAAATTTTAGAGAATTTGTAATATTCAGACATACTTTCGAGAGATACATTGCTTATTTAAAAATAGATTATTGTACGTACGTGAGTAGCACGACTTGTGAAACTCTTGTCTATTTGGTTTATATTCTTTCCATAACATCCTTGGGTGAGCGTACAGATCCACTTAAGCCAATGCACAGAAGAAGGATAAGTAGTTAGTCCAATGTAAAACCGACAACGAGAGATAAGAAGAGCGCCAATTTATTGAATTGAATCTAATTTATTTTTTGATTTATAAAATGTCGAAGAATTCTTACGCGTGATACATATACATACAGTGGCCCGGAAAATGTTAGGTCAGAGGGAAGAATCAGTGTCAAAGTTATATCCTGTTTCGATATATAGCCAAGGTCCAATCATGCTTTTGTTTGATTTCAATAACCTCTGACAAAATTAGTGTGAGGAGACCGCGATTTTACTGGATTTTTTTACAGCGCAGCTACTTTGCTTGTATAGATTTACTATACATTCTACCTACATTCGACAATGTAACTCTCAATCCTATATTTCCATCACAGAGTTTGTTTCACGATTTTATACGTATATTTCTGATTTTGCCAGATCAAGCATGCGCCACTAATGAATAACGTCGATAAGACCTCATTTATATGTGGCTCATGCTCGGAAAATGATAAACTAAAATCTTGATACGTAAAGAGGAGACGGTTCAATGTTTACGGGCTAAGTTTAAAAGTATTGTTTTAAATGCCAGGTTTTATACGAGACTATAGAGTTAGACTTCTGTCATACGTTCCAGAAATAAAATTTGCGTGTATGTGTGAAGTAAAACTCTTTGAGCAAAGTTTGCATTCTTTGGGCAAGAGGGATTTCTTAGTCTCACGGTTGAGAAATTTCAATACTTTCTGAGTAGAAATAAAATACTGATGCGATTAAATAAATCCGATAACTGGAAATTGAAACTTTTCTACCAATGACACATAGAAAAACTATGTAAGCGCAATGTGATCGATTTTTGTTTAATTTTAATTTAATTGCGAATTTTGTGTCTATTTTCATTTGTATATATACTCGAAATAAGGTTCCGCAAATTCCATTTTATGAAGTCATGTAGAGTATTGGCGGTTTAAGGGATTGTGACATCCCTATCCTTTTGAACAATAGAATTTACTCCTCATTGTCCTTTATTCGATAACGAAAAGTTTAAGTAAATATTTTTTATTTTATTGTCCAGTAATGCAAGCCACAAACGTCTATGGTTTGTGAGTAACACGTTACAATACACTGTAATAAAACTGCAGTAAAATCGCCGTTATTTTACTGTAAATTTAATTAGAGACAATAACACTATCAACTTTCTCGGTCAATTTTGGTTGTTGGTGTAACACACCGCCAAAGTGCTGGGCATTTAAATGACCCGAAGATATTTCCTACGTGTCATTTTTATCTAAATTCGCCGCTCAGAGCAAGGTTTAATAGACTTTTGATAAGAGTCCCAAACCACTATTGCGCAAAGAGCTACATAAGAGCAGAAATGAATACTAAAAAATCTTCGTTACCAAAAGATACTTGAAAAAAATGAAATTAAAATACTAAAAATCCTTGCATAAAGTTTTTTTGGCATTGTGGAAATGACACATTGGGCGAATCGGTAGCCAAACAAGTTGATGGATTGAAAATTTTTTTCGGAGGAACGAGATCAGAAAGCTTTTTCGAACAGAACAAAGACTATTACAATATATACAAAAATAAACAAAGTCAGGCAACGATACGAAGGCCAGGAATGGCGCGACTTTGGCGAAACAATGAAGGATGGGTGCTTTTACCATCACTCATTTTGTACTTTGTTGCTAAAAATGAAAATTCTAGATCGTTAGCAAGTTTTTGTTCGTATGAACGATTCACGGTTGATTCGAATAAATTGTGCTTCAAATCGATTCGGATCATCGAATCGAATTGCCCAGCCCTATTCGTGACAAATACACATCCCTGATGACGTACGAATACTCATGACTTGTGACAAATCCGCATCCCTGGTGACATAGGAATACTCATGAGTTGTGACAAATCCTCATCCCCTGTGACGTAGGAATATTCATAAGCTGGAACAAATCCGCACCCGTGGTAACATAGGAATACGCACGGGTATTGTAATCATGGGTGAAATATAGTACGTATGAGTCAAATATAAAATATAACCAAAGATAAAGATATCAATTTATTTATTGAGTAGTGAAAAATATTGCATATCATTGTCATAAATTTTGTTCATAAGTGAATTTTGGGGAACTTTGTGTGTTAGAATTAGAAGTGACGTGTTAGAACTAATGAGTGAAGCTTGAAAAATCATTTTAGGAAACACTACGTGGACATCTAAGTCATTGATCAAAATACTTATCGATTTTAGTTCATGCTTTTTTTAATATTAAATCTTGCAAAGCTTTGGGCTTGCTTCCATTTCAAACAAAATGAAAACCATGAAAAAAACGCAACACCTACGCAAAAAATGCGACCTCAACACCTTTTAATAATAGTTTTGTGAAACCCAATTAATAGAGCATAGTGAAATACGCCCTTAAAATGCTCTTGCAAAAATAACATTGCAATGTAGCGCAATCTGTCACATTTTGCTCAATTATCAATGACGACATCATAGTAGTGAAAAAAAAATCATTGCATAAATTTTGGATAAGTGAATTATTGGGCCACTATTGTCTAGTTACTAGTTAGAACATTGTTTGAAAAATCATTTTTTAGGAAACATGAGTTGAGTCGGTATCATTATCGATTTTAGTTGAGTATCAGCAGTATCGGCATCGACTCATGTTGAAGTATTGGTATCGACCTGTGTCGGCAACTAGATCCGCATCCCTGGTGACATGGCAATACGCATGTGTTGTGACATATCCGTATCCCTGGTGACATAAGATTACCAACCCTTCTCACATTTCTTTCGGCGTTGACAGGAATACGTACTCCCTCGCCACTAAACCGAAAACTATTGAGCCTTCAAGTACGTCTAGGAGGACTCGGGATAGTAGATACTTCCGTATCATAACACGCTGTATTTCAAGCATCCAAGGTTCTTACATCCCATCCTGTTGAGCTTGTAAAGAGGCAAAATAATAATGGAAGCAAAAAAGCACATGAAAACTAAAAATCGTAAAAGACAAGATGGAGAGGCTGATAAGTTGAAACAATTCGTTGAAACGCTGCATGTCACTTCTTACTGAAAATGGCTTCGTCTTCGTCTTCGTTGTTTGTTCTTTCCTAGAAGAACACCTTTCCTAGAATAATTTTCTCAAAACCTCGAGATCTCTTGCCCTACTGGATGTTTCGCCATTGTGGGGCACAATGAAATCAGATATATACAGCTTGGCCTCCTGACTGAGGCGTATCATAATATCGCAGTCGAACCGATCCTGCAATCTCTGCCGGGTGAAACCATTCTGGTAACGCCAGTGACCAGAATGTCGAGACGGTCATCTCGACATTCGTGTAAGAGTGTTTTGGAATGCAACTGAAGATGCATTTTTTGACCTAACGCATCTAGTAATTTGTCAACCAATCTTTCTTCATTGTATAACAAGCACGAACAAGCCAAGAAACGGGAATACAATTACCGAGTGCGGGAAGTGAAACGTGGAGTTACGCCTATAGTGCTTTGCGGGAATGTTGGGGTAGGACGTGAAGCAACAGCAATTTTTAAAAGATTGTCGGAGAAATCGTCAAGAGAAACGACAACAGACATATGCAAAAATTATATCTTGGCTGCGATGTCCATTGTCACCATTTATCGCTCCACCGTGCATCCGTGGAAGTATATCTATATTCAAACCGGTCCACAGAGGCGATATACAACTCGCAACGTTACAAAGTCGAATTCCAACAACAATATACTTATTTTATATATTTGCATTTTATTTATTGTCTAATTTACATATTGCCATATTCATTAAACTTATTTAATTCCTTAAAAAAAATGTCTTTATACCATAATTAGGTCCTAATCGTTACAGTCAGGAAGGTCGTTAATATAAATTAAAAACAAAGTTGGACCAAGTAAAGATCGCTGAGGGACGCTAGATGAAATGGAATAAGTTCCCGAGCGTTGACCGTCTAAAAAAACGACGTCAATCTTTCAGTTGGATGGGAAAGCTTTTACAATAGAGAAAATTAGACTCAATCAATATTTTTGCAATAAACTCCAGTGCCAAACTCTGTAGAAAGCTTTGGAAATGTCGAGTGCAATCGACTTGCCACCCCACAACGATCGAGAGCACGAAATATCCGTTCAGTTATTAGTGTCAACAAGTCGGCAGTAGATCGAGAACAACGAATCATACTATTTGTCAGGGCTCCGGGTGAGCGGAAATTTTATTATTGATAACGGATTCGAATATTTTACTAATAATTGGCAAGGGACTGATTTAGCGATACTTGTTGGGATCTGCCAGGTATCGGGAAAGTGCATTCTTACAAGCACGTAGTGAATAATTTTGTTTTTAGAACTACCTAGGGAATGTTGTCGGGACCAGGAGAAACATTAGAATTCGGTTAGGAAATTATTTTAGAGACAGGAAGCGGAGTTATTGACACTTTATCTAATACCACATCAGAACGATCAGGAAAATTTGATAAAGATGTATTAGTGTTTGGTTTGGGCCGCAGCTCTTGGTGAACATTTTTGTATTTTGTTGTAACAGTACAGTATCAGCAAGAGGATCAAACGAATATTCAACAAAATAGTCACGCTGCTCAAAATTCTGTAAATTTGTAACCTGTAAAATTTGTAAACCTGCTCAAAAGTAAAGTTCGCAGAAATGGTCATCATAAACGCGATAGCCGTTCAATGTTCAATAGTCATTGTTGATGGGCACTTGTAATTCGGTTCTTTTCGATTTGAACTAAAATATATGCTCTTCCGTGTTAGGATTGAATTTTATTTTATCCTATGGGATAAATCGAGCACCCCGACTCTTTAAATCCATAGCAAATTTCATCAAGGTTTGAATTTACCTGTGTGCTATTTTTTCGGGCACGAATTGACTGACAACCATGCCCACCAACTCTTTGCTCCGTCGCTTGCTTATATTTCATGTTTAAAAGAGCTAAAAAATATGGAAGGCTTTTTTAAAAATTATTATCTTGAAACGAATTAGCAAGTTCTCAAAACTAGTATTAAACTGTTAGGTATCCAATCTTAAAAAATTTCAGTAAAATTTTCTGCAAAGGAACTAATAGCAAAGAAACATAGATTATTGGAGAACTTGATACAAATAGAGATATTTAAAAACAACATCCAAAATTAACGACAGCATTAAGACAATCAGTGAAAAACAACATTTAAACAAATTAGTTTCCGGCAAAATAAAAATTCTCGATGGAGAAAAATTCACCAAATCAAAAAAACGAGGACATATTTGAATTTTTTGAATCAAGTCCATGTCCAGAAGACGAAATTGATTGCTCAAATCAACCCCAACCACGAATCTGAGAATTGTATCCCTAGAAATATCTGTAATTAAAATTTAAAACCCGGAAGTTGTGGGAGAAGAACACAAGTTCAATAAACAAGCTTAACAATCCATCCGCAAGTATACTGATCCACTTCATTACATATGTGTCGAATACTATACTGAGCCGACTGATGCTCCCTTTTTATAGTAGCTCTTTGTCATTCAAGTGACCGTAAGTTGGATCTTTTAGGAACTGATTTAGGTTAGAGCGAATTTCCTAAAATTCCAAACATTCGAAAGTATCGGTGGCATCGGCCATTTTGCGGCCGATACCGATACTTCCAAAATAACCGATACTCCGGTAAATCCCTACTTCATACTATTTTCCAGGTCGTGTTGAGCTGCAGGGCTATAAAACTCGAGTCGATGAGTATCTTTTAATAATTCGTTAGTCTGGTTTGAAAACCACGTATTAAATGTCTCTTAAAACCTTAGTGTAAGCGATAGAATGAAAAGGATTAAAAAACATCACCTGAAACTGGCTAAATATTGAAAACAACTATACTGCGCGAGGAGGAATCGTGAAAACTGTTGGATTTCCTACGTTTTGAAGCACTTCAAAGACTACCCTACGATTTACCCTCCGTAGGGTAAGTCAGTGAAGGGTTAATGGCATGAAAGGCTCTCCGCCCTTATTCACTTTAGTGCCTTTGGCTCACGACTAGGAATAACTTAATATTGGATGAATGCGATTTTTCGTATAGAATGGGCCAAGCGCGCCACTACGAACGACATCTTCCGACTCGGTGGCTCAATCGGTTAAGCGCGACCGTATTGATCGAAAGGCAGATGGTCCCATTCTTGACAATTACGGTCGCACAGACATGATTTTAGTAACTTAAATGCAAATGGCATCTAAGGCTTTCCCTCCCCTCGAGCCGAGTGTGCAAGAAGGGCAGGAAGTGTATATATCTTGAATTAAAAAGGTTCATCCAAAGTTGCTCTTACAGCCTCCGAGGCAAGAATATTCCAAATGTTTTGTCCCTGGCGTTTTTGTATATAGGAAAATTTTCGACGATAACGGAAGAAAATATCTTTTTCAATTTATTGTGTTTAAAACAGATTCGAGCGTTTGAAATTTTGGGTGGGAAATTTAGCTCTGATTTTGCGTCATTGACAGAAATACTCCATAAAAGCTTTACGCGCGCTGCAGTAGCGCGATGATTTTTCACAAAAAGTAGCGCCATTAATTCATCGATTCTGCCACTCAGTTAACCCATGTGTCCACAATGATGCTCATCGCCTCCAAAATATCATCGCAGCTGATTTTGTATTTGAATTATCCCTGCGTATCTTCTACGCTCTCCGAAAGCTTCGTGACGATTTAGCAAGATTTGACAGCAATTTTCCATACAGATTTGAATCACAGGCACGTATGAACCAAGCATAACTTCGGACAAAAGATAACCACGAACCAGTTACAAAGAACCAACTTCCGTTTTAGCAATACTCGTGTCGTTCGAAGTCTCATCCTTTTATCTAGTACCGTAAGAAATAAAGCTGTGTAATAAGTTAGATACCATGACCATACCATTCGGAGAGGACCATTGACATAAATTAAAAACAAAGTTGAGTCAAGACTCCATTCCTGAGAGGCACTAGCAAAATAAGAGGAGAGTTTATTATTCGTCAACCAGAAAACAAATTTGAGGCTACTTTCGAATTAGGTATCATTTTAAAATACCTAAAATCCTGAAATATTCTGCCAAGTAACACGGATACCTAAAAAATATGTGCAAACATACTGCTAAATCTCCAGATATCAGAAATTTAATTTTGCCCAGTATGAGCCACAAACGGACAAACAGTGTTCTTTCCAACTGGGTATAACAGTACTTGAAAACAGGCGTAAACAGATATTTTAATGGACAAAATTTGTTTGCAACCAAGCAGTAGGCGTATTTCGTCCAGGCACATCTGAAACCAGTCAGAAGACTTACATCACATTATGGAATGACGTTTTCCATCATAACATGCTACGTCAAATGGATCAAAAGTCGATTTGGAAATATTTGATATTGCTTTTTACGGCCTTACAGACCTATAAAAAATCTTGAGTAAAGCGTTAACCATCATAATATTCTCTTTTATTGATGCTTAGCATAAATATAAAAACGGCAAAATACCATGAAAGAATAAACCGTATATAATAAAGTAACGAATTTGCAATGACCTGTTTCATTTAAACCAAGAAGAACCAAATCAAAGTGGTAGTCGAGTATTGTATGAGCCATAAATGGGCTGAGTTTCAATGAAACAGTCCAATAGTGGTTCAAATATTAATTGAGTACTCCTTTTTCTGACTTGATGGAAATAATTAAATAGTCTGGGTTATGTCGATTAAACAAATCATTGAAAAGAGAGATGCCCTCTATCCAAAGTTTTTTATACATCCCTTTTGAAGCATGAACAAACAAAAGTTCCTATTAGATTGAAACTTTGTTTTTTAAGGCATGAGCCACTGATGGCCAGCATCTTAGCTATGTGATTCCTCATTATAGTTAATCCAAAAATTTTCAATTGGACTGTGACATAGCCATCACAGGCACCAGGGTGCATAATAAAAATAATGATTACATAAAATAGTCTGAATATAATTCCCGAAACCTATAGATAAAACAGAACAAAAATATAAGGGAATGGCATGAAACGATCAAACAACTCTGATAAAATTGTACAAACAAAAACAAAATGCTCGAGAAGTAGATCTTTCGAACCAAAATGAAAAAATAGGACAAATATAGTGGCCTGAATCTGTTCATATTAATAACCAAACCCTAATAAAAAAGTTATCATAGTAAATATTTAAATGGAAATGATCAGTTATATTATATCGTACAAAGCATTTAACTACTATTAACAAAACTCTTTCAAGTCTTGGTATACATGCCAATAACAATTATGAAAGAGGTAAGCTAGATAATAACTTGTCATTCATAATGAAAGCATATTTAATTGACAAATACTGCAGATTTGTCAAGCCCTTTTAAACAAAATTTGTTTTTTTTCGGTGTCCGGAACCCCTATGTAACTTTGTCATATTTACTTCAAAACCATAAACACTGCTATTTCTTGGCTGCTTTGATGATTTAGAAGTCTATCAGATGCTACAGTGAAAACAGAATACATTTTTTATTGAATGACTTATCTTGAAACAATGCCGAAATTTTCCTTCGATGGGACGATTATCTTTTATCTTAGGGTGACTAAGCAAAGAGAAAACTGACATTCCAATAGTCTGTGTGATTGAATCTAGAGATGTCAAAAGAATCTATTTCAAACAATATACAAAATTCAATTTAGCTTATACAATACTGTTCCACCATTAGAGAAAAACGAAATCACTGTTCTGAGCATATTTTCCAATTGCGCAGAAAAATCATGATTTCTAAAAAAAGGCAAATGGGTCAATTTTGAACATTCGAAAAAACAAAATTATTCTAATCCAGAATTCTGAGTACTTAATCATTTGGATTAAGGACATTACTGATGCAAACAATTCAAACATTAAACTGAGTGAATAACGAACACAAACAATTGGACTAAAATTTACAAATGGTTAACCCGATCATCCACATTGCTTTTCCCTTTTCATGTTCACCTGCAATTGCAGCAACATCCATACTGGTGCTGGTAACTGTTTATTTCCCAGTGGAAAGTACAAAGTTCATTAAAATGAATTCGAGAATAGGAAAATTGGACTCATAAGGCCAAACATAAAGAATAAAATATAAAATGTTAAGTATATCATCATCATAAGGCACGACCTTCCTTAACTGGAGAAACTACGTATACATTGATGGAACAGCACGGAAAATAATACATAGCGTAAAATTGAAACATGTTAACATGGGCCACAGATGGAAGGTTGACTTCAAAGTACATTCCATCCATGTTCCAGGTTTGGCAAATTTCAATTTCTGGGCACGACATGTACGTAATGATTATTCACATAAAAACTCAAGTCATATCAATTTTGATTGTGCTTACGATAATTAATTTCATGATTAATAAATGTATCCTAAACATTTAAATCAATAACATAATTACTATTAATAAAACATGTTAAAGCATTTTTAAAACAAAATGAGGAATTATTCAAATCAGGGCATATGGTAACTAATTTAGCAGCGAAATGTAATCAGCCCATAATAAACAGTCTGGAAATACTAATGGTGCTTCACTATCAGAATTTCTATGTTGTCGAGCATGAGCCACAGATGGTATGATCCAACAGTCACATATGCTTGCCAAAACACGTCTGGGCTAAATATTTTTTGACAGATTTTAGTACTTTCATGGAATAGCTTACGCAGCAGGTCAAAACTGGAAAATAAAATATTTCATCTTGTAGCAATGAACATTGACTAGACTAGAAAATAAAATTGATAAGAATCTCATTACAACACAAAAATTTTTGCTCACAACAACATGTATACGTAATTCCACAGTGAAAATACGCAAACAAACAAACGGACAAGACAAAGATGCAGAGAGAACATATACCTATCAAAATATGATATTATAATAAACATGACTGTGTGAGAATGGATGACGAGATGGCAATAGTTGCTTTCTAAATTTTCTTGTCAGTTGTAATCAACATTTTTGTCCACTCCAGTTATTAGTAGATAGAAATATTCTTTAGTCAGTTAATATAAGCCATGATGAATTGGCATATATCACCATATTGTGGGAAATAAGGGTGGTTTCTTTGATATTTGATGCCAATGCAATTAAAAAACAACAACCTGAAAACCTTTTAATAAAATTTTGCTCCATAAAACCTTTGACCGTCACTGCCAACTATGTTGCATACATGAACTTTATCATATTTCAAAGAGCATCACAAATTATGCTACTGTTGCAGTTTGGTTTCATGAGGCTACTACCAACCTAAAAAAAATTCCCCAAAATTTGGTTCACACGATGCATACAGGACGAATACAATATTTGAATTATTTGGTTTTTTGTTTGTCTAGTTTGGTGCATGCACCAAATTCTAAATTGTTTTATTCGTAATGATTTCGGCATAATGCTGTCTTAATAAAAGCTGCCCAAGGTACAGTTTTTGTCATAAAACATGATTAAAATTAAGTTGAAAAATAATATCGAACAAGAATAGATATCTGGAAATGTAAAAAACAAATCATCATTTGTTTGTGAAGTCAAGCAGAAATTACACCAAACATGTTTCGACAGTTTTTTCTCATTGAAATAGTTTATATATTTACCGCGATACGCATATTTGAATAACTGAAATGGAGTAAAAGATGTATATGGTAATTACTGCATTGTTTTTTGCAAATTTTGCATGAAATTGATTAAATATAAATCTGGCATGAACATATACTTATTGTTTATAATTATGCAATGATAAGGGTTAATCCAAAAAGTACCACCTATATCAACTCAGATGATGGAGTGGCTCAACCCACATAACCTAGAAAGTCAAAATTTCCGTCCATAAATGTTCGTAACAGGTGATTATTGCATAATTTTAAATATCCGATGACACTAACATATCATGCCTTTAGACTTGTACGTATATTTTCACTTTATAAGAGTGTACAGACCCATTCAGATATATTACGATTTGTTAAGCGTAGTTCACATTTAAAATAAACTTTCCGACTGGGGTCACTATATGTAAAGAGGTTGTCAATAATGCAATACATCTTTAATAAAAAACTGAGGTCATGAAAAAACATCGCAAATGTGAGATTTCTAGATGTACAAGGTCAGACTGAAAGAAAATCAGCAACTTCGCTACTCAAGACATCTGAAGAAAACACTTCCCATCCACAGAAAATTTATCCAAAACAAGGTAAAAAGATACGAAATATGAACATCCTTGTCAGAAATTTTTGGCCACAACATCTTTTGATAAGCATGGGTCACTAATGGATCACACGAACTGACACAATTTTAGAGGATGCATTATTCCAAACAAAATAAAGTTCTGGACACTTGAAGAAAATAAATCTTTTGCTACCCTGGCCACAACACCAAAGTGTTGGGCCTGATTAAACCCGGCATATTTTAGTCAAGTCGATATCAAAGTAAAATCAATGTATGAGAGAGCACAATTACACTTTTGATTTAAGTAAAGCTTGTTGAAACTGTGAGCATGGATATTGATACTATGAATCAGTGAATCCCTGATTGGCAAACAAAAATAAAAAATAATATACAATATTATTATCAGCAAAATAGCAGTAGTATTAAAAAATAAACTTCTTTCTGCTACAAGTACCCATTTAAACATTTTTGTTCAATACTATCATGTTAAGCACGTACTGTGGAAGGGTAGTGCCTTCGAAAGGCAGAACCGCGCACGTTTGTGCTCGACAACGTTTTTTTTTATTGGGTATGTAATCTAACGAGTGGAACAAATTTTTTCTAGTAGATGTCATGATAATACTCATGTGCAACAACGTTGCATCACGCAGTAGCGCAAATGCCTACCAAAACCAGCAATATGATATTCATGGTGGCAGCGACGATAACAATTAATTTGTTTGAGTTTGTCGCTTTTGTGCTACAATATTGTACAACAACCTTTCTTTTCATTCTCGACTTCTTCTTGTGGTTCCGAGTCCCAAGTTTGAAATTCCCTGAAAGAAGAAAATTAAAGATAAAATGGAATCACAAATAATGATTGTAACATTATATTGTTAAAGGAAACTTGAAGTATATGATACCCGACCTGAAGTAGATAAGAGAATTTAGGATGGGCAAACTTCGTTTAGATTGTGCTTCTAGAACGATAACATGACAGAAGATGCATCATATCCCTGTAATCCAGAAGTCTGAGAAATACTTTTGTAAATACTTTTGTAAAATAATAAGCCTTTTTCCTGGTTGTCCTTGTGATTAGTCAGATTGGCCAATTTTTTTACAACTAACAATCCCAGTAATTTCAGATAACCACTGTCATAGACACATAGATAGTTCTCTATGTTACTACCCAATCAAGAGTTACATTCCAGATAAAATCACTGATGGTGCCTTCTGTATTACGACAAACATGAGCCACAGGACTGTGCCTGAGCGGAACAATCCATCAGTGACAAATACTTGACAGAACATATCTGGTTGGGTGTTTCAATAAATAATTTTTTAGAATTTTGAGTATAATTATTTTTTCTCTTAATGTCTATTCAATGACTATAAGAAGCTATTTGCAAGATAAAGCTGATATTAGCACACTGTGCAATCGGGATTTTGTAGCACAGTCAACCAAATATGCTTAGAAATGATAACTTTTAATCACTAGATATTCAAAAAAAAGTTATACACTAAATAGAATTCTGAATAACAATCATTACAACAAATGAATGAATTCAGTTTATGTTAGAAGATCTCTTACCTAATTCTGCGGACTAGATCATAATATGCTTGCTCAACATTGAGTTTAGATTTTGCACTAGTTTCGATGTATGGTATACCAAGTTCTTTTGCCCTCGCTTTGGCTTGCTCTTGCGTTACCTAAAGTATAAGAAAGGATCTTTACAACTGGATATTTACAAAACAAATAAAAAATATACACTCGAGTAACCACACATATAAAAAATGTAAATGCTATTTTGTTACTACATGTGTTTGACGTCATTAAAGGTTAAATGTGTTGTATTGGGGGTTTGCTTTGCCTAATAGGGGTTGAGGGCAAGACTCCAATTAATTGGTTGTTAGCTCTAAAAGGGCTCTAAATTGTAAGCATATCTATACTTATGTTTGTATTTTTCATTATAACACATTTTTTAATGACAATTACAGCAAAATTTAATCTGAAAAGAATTTAAATTAATTTAAAATTCGGGATAAGGGCTTAAAGCACAATGTACTTACGAAAAAAAATAATGGACTATATTGTAAAAACCTTAAGCACTTGAAAATGAAAAAAAAATGTAAAAGCCATCAAAACGATGGAGAGAATCTAGTTGTTTTTTTTGCCTCAGGGAGTTTTGTGTCACTTTCTTGGGATGAACGAGTCCAGCATTATCACTACTAGGCGCTCAAAAAAAGATGATGCATCTTCATGTAAATGATTTAGCATGAAAAAATACCCACTAGCAAACCAATTTTTTCTGATGATGCTCATATTCTCTTTGTGTCATGTACAGACAGATGCCCTCAACACATAAAATTCCTCAAGTCAAATCAGTTTCAGGAAATATTGACACCGCTTTTTTAGTCACACATGGACAATAGATCGCGCCACACAGATGCAACGAAATCGTGGCCCATGTTTGACAAAATATACATTAGACTGGGATTTGTAAATACCAAACATGACAATCCAAATGCGGTAACACCGTAGATTATGTAGACATGTGATTTAAAGGACATCAAATGAAAATTGGTGAAGGAACTAATGTCTTAATCAGATTTCCATATCTTGAATCATCCATCCACGAATGCATCAAGTTCAGATTTAAGAATATAAACAGAACAACTAGAAAACAACCATACCCTTCTCTGTGTTTCCAAATCACATTTATTTCCGACTAAAATCATAGGAAATTCATCTCTGTCTTTCACACGAAGAATTTGTTTGTGAAAATTATGTATTTCATTGAAACTGAAAACAGAAAAAGTTGGTTACTGTGCCAGTATTTAAAATCTTTATAAGGTCATCAAACCTATCACACTATTTTATTGTTGTTATTGCCCGTTGTTGTTATGTTGTCCTCATTAATAGTCAAGCATCAAGAAATGCAGTGCAAAATGCATCAGTCAACTGCAATGTGCGAAAGAAATTCCATTGTACTTAACAATATACAAAAATATATTTTCTTGTTCAATTCACCTAAATACTTCATTTGTTATTAACATCAACCTTCTTTTTTAGCCATTTTTACTGTGTGGTTAAAACTTCTTACGATTGACAAATACTCACTGTATCACATACTTTAACAGCTCGTAACCCACACGCAGAGCATAGAGCAATTGCCCATCAATTCTTAGATAGCAGTGTGTAAAAGGAGCAAATAACATTGTCGTAAATATATTCTTAGCCAAACAGACAAAAAGAAATACGAAACAGCGGGCTATCTATGGTCTGAGATAACATGCAGTTGAACTGAACAACACGTTTTGTCAACGATAATAAGGAAAAATTGACCAAACTGCAGAGGCCATCCATATCCTTTTAATAACCCCAACCCTGTTCGTCTTTAATTAGCTGCTAGTACAGAGCTTATAGTAGTTTTTGGTATTTTTTTATTATTCTATTATATTAGCAAAACTGAGCACTAAATGAATGTCTTATTAATCATAAACTTCACTTTACCCTTGAAAAAAATATCAAATAATACTGCAGTTTTTTGTGTAGGTGTTTTTCATATACTGTCACAAGTTGAGAAAGTGTTTCTTTCATAAGAACACATGCTCAATTAACAAATCAATATAAAACAAGGTTGCCTGCTCATCATTGAGATAACACAAAAAATTCTTATTCATACTTACTCTAATTCTTATTATTAACATGAAAAATTAGGAAGAGTTTTCACTGCCCTCAGCAAGGTTGTTATATTATAAGGGTGAATAATGAATGCATGACTGTGTATGTGCACTATAGCAGGTTAGAAGGAAATAAGAAACGATTGACAAGTTGCGACCCAATTTTATATAAATACCATGACACAAATGACGTCATATCCATTTTTAAATTTGTCTGATGTAGTGCTAACATGACTTATGATTGCGTGGACAAACGTGATGATCGCATAAAAATTGATCATCATTTTGTTGAATATATATTACTTAAATTCCAAATTGGGAAATATTGTTGAAATACATGTTCTTTTAAGTATGGGGCACTGATGCACCATACGACTAAGTCAGTTTATCTACGACCAGAGCTTAGAGATAAAATGTGGAATGAACGACAAAACTATGATTTACATAAAATTCCACAGCACAAAATTAAGTATTAAGATTTTCATCAATAGTCCTGTTTACAGTGTCTACTATTCAATAAGCATTTATTGATTAGGCAATTACCTGCTCTCGTCAGTGACCGAAAACACAAGTAGAAATCCTTCTCCAGACCTCATGTATTGCTCGCGCATTGCACTAAATTCTTCTTGACCTGCTGTGTCCAGAACTAGAAAAAAGAACCCAAGGTAAACATTGGAAGGAAATTCCACAGAAAGGAACATGATTGACAACCTAGGAATTCAATACAAAAAATTGTAGAAATTGAATGAGTGGATTTGATTAAATAAGTTAACTCAGTGAATCATATAAAATTTGCATATTCTTGAACACATTAAAAACTTGAATCATTCCATGAGGTAAAATGGCACAACTTGGGCCATGAATCTGAGAGCAGAAGTATTAAATTTAAACTCAACCACCAACCGTGAACAGTAATTGTGCACATAAAATGTATGTATGTATGTATGTTCATTTGTCTGAAGCAACGAAGATAGCAGGAAAAACAAGATCAAAAAGGTATAATTGAGATGAGCCGGTTGGCCTAAAACATTAACGTGCAACGCAATCGGCCGAGTTAGCTTTCTTTTTACAAATATCAGTAACACTTAGAAATGCCTATTACTTATTAATTCCTGGATATAGAAATCAAGTTTGAAAAAGATCTAAATGCAAAAATTTATTGACCTAATTGTACTCCCACACTTCCTGCCATTTCGATGCACAGGGAATATTTGGCACCCACGCTCTAGCTGGTTGTTTTCACTTTCACTTTTTGTTATGAAATTTATAGATAAAGCAAAACTATGGCTAATAGTTAGTATTACTTGATACAAAAAACACGCACATAATTCTGCACTCAAATAGACACATTATTAATAAAACTCAATAAAATATTGATACACTTATGTGACTGATTTGAATCAGTTTGCAATACTTGAAGCCAAAACTTAAACGATCAAGTTTGCCAAGCACAGGGTGATAAATGAGTAACAAAAAATATTAACATGTCAAAATAACCGACCTTATTGCTGTGCTTATATAACTAGAATCAGTAAAAAAATTGCTCGAATAACCCATAAGCTTAGCTAAACTATAAAAACCAATATACAGTATATAGATAATGACCGACATTTAAACTCCAAGACATCGCTAAGACAAAAAAAATATGTAAGAAGGAAGCTATTTTAAACTTACTATCAAGTTTAGCTACTTTGTTGTCTATAACACATTGCTTTGTGTAAGAGTCTTCTATCGTAGGATCATAATCTTGTACAAAATATGACTGCAATCGTAAATAGAAATAAATATGAATAATAATATAATAAATAAGCATAGCATAGAGCATTTTTAAGTAGTAATATTTGAAAATTATTTTCATAATACTTTGAAATCGAATATTTGGTTATATGGCAACTACTGTATTTAATAAAACAAATGCATAATAAGGATATGTTTGTAGATGCTCATCGTTGATTGAGAGATAGGATTGATTAGATATATTTATTAAAATGGTACAAATAGTTTCAGAGATAATTGAACAAGAACTTCCCCCTCACAAATTAATGGAAATTGCTGTCCAATGGTAGGTAGAATAGCACTCCTAAGACCACTTTCATTCAGTTATAATTTATCCATCTTAATTAGTAACAATCCCTTTTCAATTTATGCTCACATGAGTAAATAAAATCTCACCTGTATGAATTGAATAGTTAATGCACTTTTCCCGACACCACCTCCACCAACAACTACCAATTTGTAAGATGTTTGCTCAGGATTACCTGCCGCCATGGCAGAACAAAATTACTTAAGAAACTTATCTAATAATATTTTTTATGTTGACGTTGACTGTATGTTATAACAGTCCACTTTATAAGTAAAACAGTGCTCTCGTAATCAATAACAAATTAGTGTTCCCATAGTCGGATAAAATCTGTAAAAATTTTATAGGTTATAACACTGTATCTGAATCAAGTAAATCTAAATACAAAGAATTAGTTAGTGAACACACGCTTAGCTCTTTAACAGATGGTCAGCTACGCTCAATCTAAATTTTGCTTCATACACCAACTGTTCAACTATCATTGTCTATAATGGAAATCTGAAGTCATGCTTTCACTGAAGGTTATCAATCATCAACATGTTAATTTCAAGGTAATATACACAGACAAGCATGAACCATGTCACTATAGTGTGATACCGCTTGTGATCCATGTTTAGTCTTTTGTTCATTTATGATGGGGATTTAACAAGCAGTTGTTAGACATGTATCAGAAAACAAATAATGGTAGCATTATTGCTGGCTTTATTGCAGGTATACCATAAATCACACAGCATATTTAGCACCACTGTGAAGACCTATTGTGGATGAAAGTGGCGGAGATGCAACTACTGAGTGAATTATTTCGTAATATTAATAACAGCAACCTGCCATTTTTTTCAGTCTAAAGTGATCGTTATTACACTTCTACCTTCATGAACAGATCACTGTTCACTTTCACATAAATATTTTTTTGCTAAATAAAATTAATTATAGTCCTTCCTACCCATCAAGTCACCAGAAACTCTGTAATTGATTAAAAGACTATCCTTGATAGACATAACAAAATATTCATAATGAACCGAAAAATCTACCAATAACTTGCAATATATTAGTTTCAAATATTACATAATGCAATACCCTGAACTGATATCCCTCAACAATACCGAAGTGTCACAATAAATCCTATATAATAAAATCAATAACATCTATACAAGGTTATTAAACAAATTTACAATAAAGTCGAGGTGCAGTGATCTAATAACATGTGACTGGTAGGGTATTACTGGTGTAGTTTTCTCGTAAAATATTGGAACATGATGACAAAACAATGAAGTTTCATATGAGTTATTCTGAAATTTTGCATTTAGTTCTGAACGGCTGCCAAATTTTTACCAATGCATAGCACAACAAGATTAATCAAAAATTTAGGTTGAAATGAGGTTTTATTACATAAGACCCACACAATGTGATGAAAATTAAAAATTGAATAATCGTACAAAATATTCTTGTATTCAGTAGCACTTGGGTAAGTTCAAAAATTAAAACTGATGATAAACCGATAATAATTTTAGTTAAAATATTATGGACAATTATTTTATTGACATAATATGTACCCCAGAAATAAGTCAATAACATGTTACTTTGACTTGAAGGTAAGTTAAACAACTAGGTTTTTAGACACAAAAATCCAGAAAAGCATTATTACATACCAGCAAAATACAATAATGCATTGTAGTAGAGCAACAAAAATGTCAGGAATGTGTTTCACATTAAAGGCTGTCCTAATAGAGCAGTTACCGGTACTAAAGTAGTGAATAATATTCAAAATTCACTTAATAAATAAAAAACAATGTTTCAATATTTCAGATGCTGATATTTGACCATATATTGCGTATTTACAGCCAAGTCATTATTTTCGTCAATATATAATTTCAAAATGAATCAATTTATAGGAATAATCAAAACACAAAATTACTTCAACCAGTAATCAGACTTTTTTGAATATATTGCTTTTCAAACAAGGACATCCTTATTTCACATGCCGACTGAATGTTACATAAATGTGTGGGTTTGTAAGATTCTACTATATTCTTGAAAAACATCTATGCATACCACTATCAGATACAACCGTTTGATGGAAGATTATTAATTTGTGATGTAATATAATATACCTGGGGTTAACTAGGATCACTTGACAGTACTGTTGAGATTATTATCTTTTCCCACTGAGTCTTGCAACTGTGAGGCATGGGCCACAGATGGAGCATAACAGCAGAGATCAATCCGTGGCCAAACTCAATAAAACAAATTCACAAGATTATTTTTGACTGGGAACATATCAGGTAACAGGCCATATTCTTGGTAACAGTCACAAACATGCGAGCATTAGCCAGGAACTACATGATTCATTCAATGAGTGTCTGAATTACGAGAAGCAGATCATGTAATGTCGACTTCCTGAACACATAACCCGGTCAGAAATATTCCGTATGAAAATGTTTTGCAAAGTATGGGCCACTGAAGGAATGTACTATCGATGCCAGTTTATCTTAGATCCATTCATGTGGCGAGATATAATGGAGCATCATGAAAAAACAATATCATTTGGGTTAGTAAAACCTAATGAAACCTTTTGTTGGAAAAAATTCAATACCAGTGAAAATAACTTGGGATATTTTTGAATAAAATGATTTGAATAAAAATAGCTCATCAATTAATGGATTCAAACACACAATATTCAACAAAAACATGCATAATCATCAATAACATATTTCATTCATAATAACATTAGTCGGTACATTCATAAGCCAAAATTTCATTTTTCATCAAAAATATGTGATATGAAACTTGAAACGATGTTATAGGGTTATTTATCGGTATACAAGAAAGCTTGTTCTAAACCTCAAAGTATTGGCTTCAGAACCGCCTTTATTGAAGGTGACCCAAATGAAAAAATAAGAGGTAGATGGGTTTAGTAGCGCTCAGGGCTGACACTGCTTGTAAAGTTAACAAATAAAACACAGAATTAAGTTTGGATGTGCACTCTGCCATCACATATACTCAACTAACTTCGAAGGGGATAAACAACACAGCCTACCACATAAGGATGCTCTTTGTTTCGTCATGACATTAGCTAGTTGTTTGTCCGATTTGATTCAGTCAAACAATCATAATTCCTATTGTTGAACCATTTCTTTGAGAGTGAAGATTTAAAGTCGTTTATCAGAAATGTTTTTCATTTCAATGCATCAATCAGTGATTTGTTATCAACCAAAACATCAATTGGAAGTTTGCATTTATAATTGTGATAAATCTCTGAAAAAATCTAATTAACAAAGCGTGTACTTTTCACTGCATCAGATAGGGCCAAAGTCAACAAGTGTACTCTTGGCAACTCTCCTTACTCTTCTGGATTTCCAGTATGACAAAGAGCACTTGTGATTTTCACCAACCAGAATGACTAGATGCCCACCTTGACTTCCACCATCTTTCAGATTGCCATAAGCAGCATCTGCATACAAACCAAGCCACAAACTATCATCTTTTCTCAAATTTTCGAACTCAGGGTCCATTCTGTGTGCTTCCCATTTCCTACTTATTTTGTTTGCATAAAAAAAATGTTTGGACTTTGCCTCTTTCAAGTGAATAGAAAATTGGCAAATATTAAACCTGATACCTGGTCTTGTCTGACTGCTCGTCCACAGCAGTTTCCCAATGCTAGATCTTGAACCGTCTTTCTCATTATCATTTAAAGGTGTGTCATCATTTTTTCTGATGGTTGGAATCTGTTTCATATTGTCCATATAGATATTTTGGTCCAAAGTGATTCTTGTTTCAGCTTGTGAAATGTTAAGTCCAAGATATCTGAACTGCTGGAATTTGCCAGAACCAATTCGAAAAGTGATTTTTAACTCTTGCATTAGTGTGAACTTGAAATGATCTGAACCAGCCCATAGAATGTCATCCACATGAATTGTTACAACACCATGCAATATTCCATTGTTATACTAGTAGAAGACAGCTAAGTCCGACGAACTTTGTTTGGCTTTTTGAATTTCTTCATTCGCTCATACTATTTCAAGAAAGCATCTGACAGACCATAATACATATTTGCTTAACTTCCATTACCGTTCAGTATTAGCTTCACTTTGTTTTTATATTTAACATATTCAGCTTCGAGTTTTTCTGAGTTATAATTGCAAAAATTACCCGCAATGAGTCTTTTGAACGGGCAGGAGACTATTTTTCTAGGTCAGAGAGCTTCTCCTCAATAACGAGCCTAGTTTTTGGGCCATAATCTGTATCTTTGATGTTGCAGACCCAATACACAGATATTGCATATTGTTCTCCACCCTCAACTTCACTGTAAACATTATTTTCTTTCCAACTCTCTATTTCCAGTAATTTAGCATTCTAAAAATCTATATCACTAGTTAAATGAATTTCTCCAGTGTCTTGTTTAACACTCATTTCAAATTTATCAATATCATCAAAATTAACATATCCAGAGGTTCCTTTCATGTGAGATGGAAGAATATATACTCAATACATATAGGTACTCAACTAACATCCAAAGACAACACAGCCAAGCACATTAGGTAAATAATCAAGTAATCAGAACAATCGGAGGTAAACAACAAAAGCAATTCGCAAACAATGACATTGATTGTATTTTAAGTTAACAATACTAACTTTACTTTATCACAACGGTTCAGTCCCCTCTGGAACGTTTTCCACTCAGAGTTAAAAGCAGATGCTGGAACATTTTGAAGTACCGTCTATATATATATGTGACTGTTGGCTGGTATCATTTTGATATTGCTTCCAGTATTACATGGAGATTAAATAAATATTAAACCCCTTGTTCATTTCATACAGAATATTTCTTACCCTTGGATGGGCCTCAAGAACGTTATTGTTGATATTAATAAATCTAATTTTGATAGATGAACAAGGAACCCACAAACATTCAGGACCAACAAAGGGAAAACATTGGACTAATTTCACCATATATTGTGTAGTTACAATTCAATGGTATTTGTTCCAATTTAGTTACCTTAGTCAGTTACCTTAATTTTTCATAAGAACTTGATAAATTTTATCAGGTGAACAATACTTCTTCATTTCATGGCAGAATGGATGAACTTTTTATACATTTTATTTTTTGATTGCTACTCAAGTAGCCTTATTTTAACTAGAAATCGACCGATACTACTTTTTTGGAGCTGATACCGATATTCCAGGTCCAGACACTTGCTACTGATAGGTCTAATTTTTCCATTCAAAATAATACATTAATGAATTTTAATCAATTGATATATGTGCTGAAGGTGACTAATAAAAAATATCTGTCAAAGGACGATATCAGATCAATTTATCGGACAGCCAATTGATCTTCACTTCATTTTGTATATATTTGAGCTGAGCTGAGCTGAGAACAGTGGTAATATATAGAAGATGCTTATCTGACTAGTGCTTTGTCAACATCCCAATTTGAAAAATATAGCAAATGACAGTGTGATAACCATGGCAAATATAAACGTGAGATTTTATAAAGATTTTTCTTTATGCACGAACAATATAATGTCTTATTGAACACACTGGACTATTTCGATTGCCTGATGTTTGCGTTGAGGTTTGTGTTGTCGTTCCATGATATAGTAAAAAATGATATGTTATAAGAATATTTAATATATTTGAAAAATATATCATGAAATGGTAATTGTGAAACAAGGATTAGATTTTACTGCGATAAAACAATGATACATATGGTTCAGTTAAGGGACAGTCAAATTCTACAAACATACAAAATCTATTGTGCATACGGAAGAGGTTTGGAAAATTTTGTGACATTCTTGTATGTCAATCTTGTGAAGTTACAAGTGGGTGGTATTTTTTCTTAACTTATTGATATTTTCCTATCGCCACCAGTGGCGGTAACTAAATAGCCCGATAATATGGTTTATCTCCAGCGAGATACAACCTTTTCAAGTCTGTAAAAGATCGCAGTTTTCGATGATATCTCGCACATGCCAGAAATCATGAATTCGCATGCAGTTGAGGTGCTTGCGAACGTATACTTATTACATATATACATATTATTTATATTCATATAACATAGCAAATATTCACAAAACCTAATAGAAAGGAAGCAAACCATTGTGGCTATTTTTCAGCGGACTCCATGGTTGGAGACTTTGAAAAGATTTCATACCAAATGACTTACCACTATTAAATAATATGATAAATCCTATAAATGATTTATTCAAACACAAATAAGAAAATTCTCATCCTAACTAGAGCAGAGAGGGTGCCAATGCTGCAAGCATTTGGCATTGTCTCCATGTTTAAGATGAGTCGCTTGCAACATGAGAAATTTTTATGATAATCGGATATATGGTACTAAACTTGGGTCTCATGAAGTTTAGTACCATATATCCGATTATCATAATAAGATGGTTGCAGCATTGGCGCCCCCTAGTTAGGATGAGATATTCGGCCAGTTTTTATTTTAATGACATTCGGGAATATGGTACTAAACTTCACTAGACCCCTAAACTTCATGAGACCCCCGGTACTGACCATGAATTGACTGACAACCGTACGAATTGACAGGCAACACACAAAAAGCACAAATATTTTTTTATCAAACCCCCTGTCAATATCGAAGTAGTCCTGTTTGCCGGAATGGTGCTTATTTAGGTATCAATGGTCATGCAAAACTAAATTTACAAAATAGGCCACACTGCACTGCAGAGTCTATAATAAGTTGGTGGACTGTTTTAGATTTATCTAGCTTAGTTACAATATAAGTTAGTTAAGTTAGGTTAACTTAGCTACGGAATAGGAACGTACCAAGTTTTCACTGCCAATTGATTGGTTACCGTACATAAATCTCAAAATACGGTGTTGAATTTACTTTCAGCAAGCAGATTTCAACCTTGCGATCTTCCACAATACTTGGCTGTTTGAAAATCTTACTGTAATTTAATTGAATGATAACTACAAACCTGACGTTCGAAGGAGTTTCTTCTGTCCTATACTGAATAGGCCATAATCCTTAAGACACAATTGCTAATCCCACACACAACCGACCCAATGTTTGAGCCTACGTTTACACTGTACAGTGTCTCGGCAAGCACCATAAGGTACAAGATACCGGTACCGCTACAGTGATACCAACACCAACACAGAACAGCTAATGTATTCAGTATTGTTTTGCCGACGGCCATTACGAGCTAACATATCGACGACCTTTAACCTCACTACGCCAGGGTGTGTCCCAAGTCTGAATACGGTAGTATATTCTCGTTGATTGGAACGATTATTCTCGATCGAGTGTGTTTGAAACGATCAAATTACTATCATAATGAGTCGAAACATTCAAAACTATTTGCAAAGCGTATCAATACATTTTCCTCCTACCAATCTTTTCTTCTCTATGCTCAATACTATTTGCTTTCTCTTATTATTACATCGTTCGCTGTTTCAAATAACATATACTTGGCCTGCAGAACTGTTTGTTTGGTGCATGATTCAGCCATTGCGTTTTCTCAGGTTTTACATTTTTTACATTGAATCGGCTCTAAATTCAAAATTGTAGTTTTCATGATAAAAAGTCAAAAAATTCAATGCTGTTGTGAGCCACATTGCAAATTTCGCCTCAAAGTATAATTGCAATATATTTTTTGGTTCATCCTAAACCAGTTCTACTCAACCAAATAACTCCTCGGAGAGGTGCTGACCGATTAAAGACCGTATGGTCACTCCACTCCAGCCCCCCCCCCCCCCCCCCAATCAGTTATGTGTATATTTTTTCTATAAGTTTCAATATGATATTACTTTATTACTTTTGGTGTACTTGCATAATTGGTGAATAAATTAAAAGCTTCTGTCGGCATATGGACCTTTCCCCGAGCGTGTTGATAAGTTTTGCAGTTTTGCGTGTTTTTGTTTGTAAATCATTTAAAGATATATGATGACAATGATTTACTCATTGTTGGCATCATGTTTTTTTCCGTGAAATCCATAAATCGAGACAGAAATTAACAGAGTAGTGTAGGTGTAAATCGTGAATAACAGAATGCCGGGAATGCTTAGGTGTTTTTAGTGTTTTTTTTTTTTTTGGTTAAAATATTATTCGCCTAGACCTACGCAGCAAGACTATTCCCAAAATATAGATTTATTTCGATCTTCTTGTTGTGAGCTATAATTAAATATAATACAGTAATTGAATACGTTATTAAATACAGTAATACAACAATAGAAAGGTCAGGCAGTTAGACAAAACCTGTTGCGTAGGAAAGGAGGGGGGGAATATACACAATTTCATAGACTGTTATAATGCAAGTATGACAATGGCACTTAATTATATTGGACAATAAGGAGGATATGCGAGACAAGTGTGATTCACTAATGGAGTGCGTGAAGGTATCCTGGCCCATCTGTGGCGCACACCCAGAAAAAGAGGGCAAGTTATGGGGAGCCCAGTTAGTCCAATCGGAAAAAGCGTTGGGAATACGCTTCGAGCTATGCATCTCTGATCGTCATGACGCGAGATTGAATCCTGTAAGTGTTGATGATTATATGCGAGAGGTCTGCTGGACGCCTCACCGGTGCGAGGTGATCACGTGAACACGGCTTGCTCCACCAACCAGGTCCAGGGAAAATGAGGAATATGAAAAGCTAAAACACGTTAAGACGCAATTTATCACGTGTATGGGAGGCAAAAACGTGTGAAGTGATTATTGTAGAAATCTTGAGAATTGGACCGCGTTTTGGTAGCGCGATCCACGAATGACACATACTTGCGGAGTTCGGTAAAAACACATCAATGATCAATCGGTAAAACGTCGGGAACGCGCTTTAGCCACGCATCGTCACGACACAGGTTCGAATCCCGTGATGGATGATGAGTATATGCGAAAGATCTGCTGGACGCCTCGATGGTGCACGGTGGTTCACTGCCTACGGCTTCCTCCACGAACAGGTACAGAAAAAATGAGAAATATAAGCTAAAAAAAAACCTTCTCCCCGATCCGGAACTGTCATCTGCATGAGAATTGTGGTTATAATCTGTATTCTCGGCTTTCCTCTCTCGCAAAATAAAAACCTATCCTATGATATTTATAAGACGTGATCGACAGAAAAGTCCGTTGATATTAATGTCTAAATTGTTTATCTCGGCAAATTTTCAAACGTTGGCTAATTAAAGTTGCTACCCTTCAGGTCATTATTATTTACGCGACCTGACGAAAACCATCCCGTTGAACTTTTCCCATTGCGAGGCTTATGCGAAAAAAAAAATGATAGGGGTCAAAGGTCGAGCAAAGCTCCACCATGAAGGCCCACTACACGATTGCTTGGGTTGCGTTTTTTCTTGGTATGTTCTATTTTAACCTTGCGTTTTACGCTAGCGCAATGCTCCGCATGAAAGCTCGTTTCGTTGCGTGCGTTTGTGCTTTGTAGGCATGTGAACACGACTAACACAAAGCAATGCAGACGTGCATTGCCGTCTTTATTTTGTTGCCCGAAACGTAATGCAACGCAGCTTCACTTGCATTGTTGCCTTAACGAGTAAGGAAAACTCAAGTGAAACAGTTTTCGAAACTTCTATTTTTCAGATAAATGCGTTTATGGGTTGGGAATGGTGGCAGATTTTAACGACGCAGATTAATAAAGCCCGATACCGATAAGCTTTATCAGTTTACGCATTTAGGAACGAATTTGATCCGACCCTTTGGACGTATTCCGTTCGCAGTTATATTTTGTCGGTTTCAATTGCAGGAAGATATCCCCAAACGTACCGGTACCGTATTTGATTGCATTCTAAGCACTTTAATTTGCAGAACACATTACCACTGCACGCCACGGAGTATGCCTTCACCGCGGCTGGACAACTCACTGCAGAAATCTGGGTCACGATTGACGATCAAGTAAGGAAGCTTAGCACAGGATCAACTCTATGACAGTTGCAAACGGCATCTATGTATTGCAGAACACATTACTACTGTAAGCCACCATTCATAACTTTATTGTGAATGGTGCACTCAAGGCGGAACAATTTTGCATCAAGTAAAAAAATCGAACTCACCAAAATGGCAATTGTGAACTTTAACTTTTCGTTTTCAACATGTTCAGATGTTGAACATTTTTTCAACATTTAGTTTAAACAACCCACACTGCATAGGACACTCATTCATTGCCGGGACATCTTAGCATAGCCTTAGCTTAGTGTTGTTTACATATTACAGCATTATGTACTACTCACTCACATTGTTTATAGTAATTTGTTAATTATGACCGGGATCGTACGTCAGGGATTATTGGTGAAACAAAAACGCCCGAGCATTCATGACTGTGAGAACGATAGTAGAGTCTCGCGAGACCAAGGTTTATATTGTTCAGATGCATTGTGCACTAAAACTTGGGGGGCAAAAATAGATGATCTTTCTAATACAATAGCAATTACCACATGGTTTGCAATAGCTATCCAAGAATTTAAATTTGATATGATCGTGACAAATTGCGGAAGAAGACATGTTTGCGATTAAAATCTATCTTTTAAAAAAAAAAAATGGTACACAAATTTTACAACGTTAGACATAGTCATCCAAAGAAACTAGACGTACTGCAAAACAAAATTTTAGAAAAATCTGGATTCAACTCCAATTTTGTATAAATAAAACAAAGTTATACTTCAATTCTTAAAAGCAGTAAATCACAAATTTTACAACACCATTAGACATTGCCATTTAAATAATTTTAACTTAATGTACTCGCGACAAACTGCAAAAACAAAATGTTGAAAAAATCACGATTCAACTCTAATCTTGAGAAAAATAATACAATGTTACAATTTCAATTGAAAAAATTCCATATGCCTGAATGTTACCGAAAATTCAAAATCCTTCATGAAACACACATATGCAATGCCCTGGTTAAAAACCAATGGACCACTGAAACATATATTGACAATATTAACAATTTAACTGAGTTTATAAACATAATATCCATACGGGTGATAATACAAAACTGATTTAAAGGACATGATTAATAATAATTCAATGCAGGTATCCTTAATCTTTCTATGTGTGTAATTCATAATATCAGTGAACGACAATAAGATTTCTCTTCATTCTATAGCTTGTAATGTTAGGTGAAGGAGGTATGGTATGATGATAACTTTCTCTTGAGCTGTATTTTTCTTGATGTCGATAGTGTGTGTATGACGGTTGCAACATGTCTGAAAAAGAAAAGCAATCGGATGAAGCATCCTTGGATTTGACTTGTAAAATAACAGTGCTAACATTTTACTGTTTAGCTGTTGAGATCATTTAGTAAGACCCAGCATGAATTCCTGAAGGCTAACAAGTCTGTATGAGGCAACGTTTAAATAAAATTTTAAAAATGGGTTTGGTTTTTGACAAAATTTGAAATCTGGTAAACAAGCGGTTGCGATTTCGCGGGAATAAAATTGAATGCTTTCGTCTGTATTTTCAAACGACAACAAATCTAGATTGGATAGGTTGACATTAGTCTTTGCACCATAATTAAAGACTTAAGTTATAACATTCTCTTTAAAAACTTCGAGACCCATTTTATACTTGATTGTTTACTTTCATCGGTCATGCACGTCCATCCCTTTGATGGATCATTTATTCACTAATGGAGTGAGTTTCACACACGGCAATCACAAGATTCTCCGATTACAGCTGTCAATGCCTAATCCAATCATATGAAGTGAAAACGATTGCAGTGCAATTAATATTCCAATTTATTTTTATTGAATTTTGATATTCTTGCGCTTGTTATGATGGCTACAGCAAACATGGCTAAGTTATACAATATACAAACCAGAATACAAACATAAAACTTTAATACATATGTTGAAATTACTATATACATCACTTAGTGTGAATATCAACCTTTATCTGTAAGGCATCGAATATTCACTATTTTTAATCAGATCTAATCCCTCAAATAAAGTTAGTCCTTCGTAGGTTCATGTCTGCATTAAATCTGTAATTTCCATTCGCTAGCAGCGCTAGCAGCATTTAGATCATGGAGTAAAGTAAACCAGGCACAGAATGACATTTTTGACAAGCCATTGATTAACATATGGAACTATGCATTTGCATGATTTAATGAGTTGCATAAATTAATAACATAATAGATAATAATGCTTCAACACATATTGAATGAAATCATTTCTGCACTCGGACGAGTAGACACCAAATAAAATGAAGATAACTCATTAGTGAGTTTGGGTGGTTGGGTGGAATTTGTGAGTTGCAAATAGCAATATATGAATGTATACAACATTCAGGTAACTGGCACTCTTGTGGAAAATTAAAGCCCATAAAAGATTATAGATGGAAAACACTGTCAGCTGAGTAGTCGTAACAATGACTGACTGTAATATTGCAATTTCTTTGAAAAGATTCCTTACCATCGATAAGTTTAAAATCAATGGAACAGTTGGATGAAGTTGTCAGGTTGGTGTTTTCAAATCTGCAATAAAATATGAAAAGTGTAAATTGCCATAGACAATGCTTATTCAGACCTGAAGGTAGATTTGGGTTGATGACAATGATAGGAACCAACTCGAATGGTAGTAAGCTACTTACAGAACATAGCGCCAGCAACTGCGCTCTAAATGGAAAGCATTCCATACAACACTGAATCACCATGGTAAAGTACAGTGAGTATTATTACAAAAAAGAGGCGAATTAACAGGCACATACATGCTTTGGATGATAGCACTGTAACGCTATTCCTAAAAAAATTCCCTTCACCAATATAATGACTTGAAATGATTCCATGACATGGTTCTGATGTTCTGAAGGCACCTGATCATCCCTTTTTTATTTAATTACTGACAATCACAAAAAAATTGACTTGATTTAAGTTTTTGCACCGAACCTACATTTGATGCAATACAGGGTCATAGCTATGATCTACTTCGATATTTGGCGACAAAAGACAAAAAAGTATATAACAAACAGACTAAGAATCCGGATAACGGACAAAATCTAAAACGTATTCACAAGGTATCTTCGCGCATCTGTTCTCCAAAAACACAAAGTGAGGATGAAAAGAAGGGGCAGATTTTACTCAAGAGTATTAAGCGATCAAACTTGAATGTTACATCCGGATAACATGTTAAGGTTGAGTGGACTTTGCGTTAAAAGTGCTGTGAAACGAAAATGAATTGCGCACATGTAATAACAAAAAATTAAATTCTACTCACCTCATGCAGACAGGCAATTCTGAACGACCATGATTAATTTGTCTGCCACAATTGCTGCACACAGTTTTTGCAGGATCTTTGCACACTGTGGGAACGTGAGCCATGAATATTACCGCTTCGAGCATTGTACATATAGAACTTTTCTGAACTTTATTGATAGAAACGCTGTCAACTTTACGATGTGGATCTATGTCAAGATTGGATTTAGTATTACTATAAGAAGTAATCGAAACATCTGTGAACAAGGTGGTGGTGGTGTAAGTTTTGACTTCATTGACTGGCATCGGAAGAGTAACTTGATTATTGGATGGTGGTCGGCCTCTGAAAAGATGACCCTGAGAATTTCCCAATCGATTTCTCAAAACTTGCTTGATGATGTTTGAATGGGAAGGAAACCCAGGAAAACTTTCAGCATTCAGAAGTTCTTCAACTGGTTCTACTAGGTTCGTTGCCACATACTCTGTACATTTAAATTACAAAAATTATCATCATTAAAAAAATTTCTGTGTTAGACCGTTATTGAACTTTTAGTATATATTTTGTCAACACAACACCTAGATTCAATGACAACGTCACAATGAAAATCCTGCACAAATCATGATTTGTAGTAAAGTTAATTAACTGGGAACTGACTGAAAATGAAGTTAATTCATATTATTTTAAATGAATCAGATCACAAGAAAATATAGCACAGGTTGATAAATTTCTGGTCACCACTCCTGAATACTCCAACTATTCGGATAAGGAAAATAGACTATCATAGCACATAAGGAAAATATTCTACAGAAATGGCATTGTACCTTCATCTGTATCATTGCATTCTCCATAAGTATTTATGTGATGTTTTTGCGGGTGTGGTCCCATTTGCATTTCTCCAGGTCGAGCCAATTGTGATACAGTAACCAATGCAGCTGAAGTGAAGGCAGCGAGACAGACTAGTCCACTATACATAAGCATACATATACAGGTGGCCTGAAAAACACATCATGATTAAGTATATATATAGCTTTATAGATTACATTTCACTCTGGATGATAAGAAACTGTGGTATACAGATTACCTATTGACAGATTTATAAAGAATATCAGCCAGAACTAATAGATAGGAACTTTTTATAATTACATGGACAACTGAAATAGGATTAACTCACTTACTTGAAGCCATTTTTTGAGACATTCGAAGATATATTATTTACAATTCAGACAGAATAAAGTTGACCAAACATCTTTTGTCAAGCATGAGTCGCTGATAGATTGCACTGACGAGGCGCAGCTTATCTGCAGTGCATTCTTGACAAAGCAAATTTTCTGATTGAGAAGTATCACAAAATTTCCTTTGTCAAGAGCAATAAGATAAAGAAAACAGTCCAATAGTTCAAGTTGTAATTTAATAGATTAGAACTTCACAGCAAAACTTTTATGGCAAAAAATACTCTTGCTTTCATTATGGAAAAAACAATGATAAAAAGGATGTGATTTTTTAAAAAATATCATCACTTACTTTTGACAGAATTCCAGCAGTTTGTGTAAGTTGATTGTATATACTATGACAATTAAGTAAAGAACGTAAATCACTGTATGTTAACCACCCACGTTCGCAACCATTAGAAAGAGCAATGCTGAAAATATTACAAAACATAAGGTAAACTAACAATCACTTCTAGTTGTATATTTAGTTCAACATTCATTCAAAATCCCATTTAATTCATTGAATTATGCTTCAAAATTGCAGCTAATTGAAACCCATGCTTTACAGTTGGCTGAAGTGTTGATGTTCCATCTCACAGTAAAATTATGGTTATAAATTATAAAATTATGCGACTAATTTTATAGAAAAATTTTAGTAAATATTAGGATTATTGATTTGTCTGTAAAATGGAAAATCAGGAAACGATAGGCCATAGTTTAAATTATATTTATATGTTAACTTCGATAAGGATAAAACATTTACATTGGCCAGTAACTTCAACTGTACTGGCGGGATTTAAGTATATTAAATCTTTTCGGTCTAATTTTTGCCATTAACCCCCTATATAATAAGTGAGTAAAAGCCAAAGTATTTTGCGCTACTCAAATGATGCTGAAGAATTCCCAATCAGAAAAATATTGACAAAGTATTTTTTGTTAAGTATGGGTAACCAATGAATCACGTTGATCAGACATGGTTAATTTCAGCCTCATGGTTGACAAAATTTCTGATCGGGTTTTCAAATCAAGAACTAACTGAATGTGTTGTCGAAGTATTACGCTGTCAATTTGCAGTTCTTGTATGGTCAACAAAATAAAATTTATGATCTGGGATCACCAAAGAGAAAAATTTTTTTTAAATACTGGAATACTGTAAATATAACATATATACATAAATTGAGCTTACTCAGTTTCTGCAATATTCAGCATTGAGGAAAATTCATGACGGTGGACATACAAATGCCAATCAATAGCTCCAAGGAAGTCTCTCTCCAGTTTATTCACTTTTTCGACATCCATATCCCCAGATATAGCCCATTCATCATTGAAAACCTCGTCCTCACAACCTTCGTCGTATAGATATTTTGATGCCACCATCTATCGGAACAATACAGTAAATAATATATATATATATAATTCTTAAAATATATCAGCATTGAATAGTGGAGTTGATGTGTTTCGGATAAGATTCTTAAAAAGAATCAACAATTGAAAGAATGACAAATTTATATCGGTACATTCAATTCTCATGCCAAGCTGTATTTATCTTATTCAGGATTTCGTTGGCCTTAAACATTGTCAGAAATATATCTAATAAGAATTTTGATAATAATTGATTAGACTAGTAAAATGTCAGCTACTCTGCTGGCCAGACAGTCTTCAAGGAAATGTTTCATATGAAAATTTCTTGCAAATATGCAATACTTGATGATATAATATCTTTTGATGGGACAAAATACCTCTTCGAGGGTCTGATAGTAATCGAACTGTAGAAATATCAATATAAAATATGGGTATAAAATCACTATCATATGAAGTAGTAGCAGTTTTGTTGCCTATCCGAAGAAAAAGGCAAGAACATTTAGGACAGCCAAGGCAAAGTTTCTGTCACCTCTGAAACAAATTGTGTTTATTAACAATTGAAGCTGTTAATGAATCTGAGCATGTACTTGGGGCAATTTTGGTTTCTGCTCTCGATACCTTTTGATTAACACAGCATTATGAGATAACATGCAAAAACAGTATAAAACAATTATTAAATTAACAAAACAATATACCATTGAAATCAGGAAAAGTTCAGATGAGGAAATAGTATCCAAGTAATTTGGATTCTTATGTTTCAATCTTTCAATGTAGATTAAACCAAGTAGTAAAGCACAAGGTGATATACAAGCATCTCTGTAACAACAATATAACAATATATAAGACTCGATTATAACAATATATATATATAAGACTTGTTTATTTGTTTCCAATAAATCTGTGCTAGCCTCGTCATACAAAATGGAATTATACCAGGAAATATCTGAAAATGCAGGGTCTTGTGAGTATAAAGTCACACATATATATTCATAAATATTTCTCTTCGAAACCCCTGTTGAAGCAACCAGTTGTGCAATAAAACTGTACAAAAATGCCTCAACATCAGAACTGCTATAAAACAGTAATGTCAAAAGTTTCACTTTCAACAGCATTCAACACTCATTTGAGGAAATAGTCATGGAAGTTTTCGACCCCAAAGCAAATCAAGAATTTACTTCCTTGCCTGCTTGAAATGAATTTTGTTTTCTATTATTCCTAATTGGCCACTGAGCAACGAAACCAAAATTATGCAATAATTAAGTTGCAAAATTGAACACAAATCATAGCTTTGTCATATAATAGAAAACATTGTGTGAACTTGGTCTGGAATAATTTACAAAACTTCAAACATAATACTGGGTTCACTATGACTTTTTATGCTACTTCATTACAGCAATATAACACCTCTATGGGTGTTAACAAAGTAATTACTGAATGAAGTTTGTTGACACATTTATAAATGCTATAACTCACTTCCTAAGCTATCCATTAAGATAATGATATTGTGCTTTTTATGACTCAAGTAACCATGAGATCTTATTTCCATTACCATACGTTAAAAAAGTGATTTATACCTTACGACACGAGATGCATAGCGATGTCCCAGTTTCCCAATGGGCATTGGAGCTGCATGGCGAAAACAAGAGACTGCAGATTCTGAAAAATTGTTATTGAAAAAGATATAAGAGTAGATGCACACATGCACGGTTGCGATATGACAGCTTACAACAGTTGTCGCCGATTCCCAATAAACACATCCCTCATTTTCGCTGTCGGGTGTGATTGGTACAGCTGAATTCCTTGCTGCTATGGCTCTACGGCAAAGTTGAAATTGTTGAACATTGTCATAGAGTCGTATGACTGACAGACTTTTTCTTTCAGATTTTGGCATTTGTATTAACTCATTAGTAAGGTTTTCAAAGAGTAGATGCTCATAATCGATTTCTCTGGAGCTGGGGAGATAATTCTACACCATACTAATAGGTAAAATCACATGATACTTGTTACCTGTACAAAGTAAGCTACCGGTACTTGTAAGCGTATATCTGTCGAATCATTGAAAATACATATGTTTTAATGAATTTAGGTTGTAGTTTTTTTAAAATATTCATATGCAGCTATTTATATCAATCGTAAAGGGCTAAACAATTTGTAGCCGTCAGCCATCGTATAGGTGTATCAAAATCATAGAAATCGCATGGACCACCATCAGGAATTCGATCGTTGCCGTTTTATCGGTTATCTAGACAGCGCCTTTTAGTGGAACAAAAAACATACTATGTTTTATTGAAAGAATCAAATGAAATAATTATATTCTTTCATTAATGAATGATTATTGCGATTTACAAATTTTGTTCATAATTTTAGCAGCTCTAGTATTTATAATGCAATAATAATTTGCTGAAGCCCTGACAAAAACATACATATTATTCATAATAATCCGCCAAGGTATTATCCTAATTGATTTTTAAATACTTACTTACGATTCACATACTCATTTCATATTATTGATTCGTAGATAAAAAGACAAGACATAAAAAATCGAATACTTAACGTATGCTGAGTAATATCTTTAGAGATTCATAGATACTATCAGTACAATACCCAACAAAATAAACGACTGATAAACAACTACCAAATCACAAAATATTATTGTAATTTACTCAACATTATATTTTTATTATTTTGAAAGTCATGATTAGGTATAACATATACCAAGAACTTGTATCATATGCAAAATTTCAATGAAAAAAAATATGACATTTAAAGAAATTTAGACTCGTATTCAAAAAGCGTGGTTGGGCATTTCAACTCCTCCATGATTCAAGGAAGTTTTTCCTGAATTTGAAATTTTTAAATCTTGGAGAACAAACAGACAGTGCTCGCAAAAATTTCCTTGTGATCCAATTAAAAAATAAATGCATCTGGAAATAGCTAATTAATAATCATTATATAACTTAAGTTTCAACTTCATAAATATGCTAATAATTTCAATGAACTGAATAAACACATCTCGTTAAAAAGAATAAAACCACAACAACAGCAGGGTGGTGCAAGTTTTCGACGAGTAAACTGCTGCAGATTCTACAACAAAAGATTTCATTTTTCTAAGTGTGTGACATGCATGCATAAGTATCATTTTGTATGTTCCACATAAGATAAGTAAAGTTTGGTAAAAGATATATCATATAAGCAACCCAACTTCATCTTTATATTATCATGTATAAACAACAGCTGATAATCACATCCTCAAACCATTCATTGACCCATACATCTCACCAAAGTTGCTAATCGGATACACTTACTTGTTGCGGAGAACGAAAGTGTGTCCATATCAGGTCTTTTTAATGGATCATAATAAAGCGTTCGTTTTAGTCTGCTTGTCAGCACATCATGGTCTAGTAATTTCTTAAAGAAACGTAAAATAATAAGGATTAAATATCAATCAGATTTTATTTTTTCATTCAAATTCACTTTTAGCAAGAGGAGGTAGATGATTTTTGCTTTGGGATGCATTCAGATTAAGTGCAGTTGCTGGCAATTCCTTTTGGAGTACGTTGTTGCCATTTGAATTAATTGATATTTGACCCTGCTTTGCCCAATATGCAAAAAAAATCATAATTTATAACAGATTTTATAACCTGCATATTGTTTTGCAGAGGCACAAATTTTTGTTTATATTTAACGAATGTATATAATATCCTTGTGATAATTTGTTTGCTGATACCTGATTGTTGTTGAAATCAAAATAAAGCCCTGACTGCATTGTTGGTTCTAATTTGTAATGATTGCGAGTTGCTGATCACCAACGTTCAGAAGAAGCGTTCGATCTCGTAGCACTCAAGATGTGGACTCGTTAATGTTACTCTTTGTTTACTTTTTTTATTTAGTGCCCAATTTTAAGTAGAAGAAAGCCTTAACAAGCAGAGGTGCAATGCGTCGTTTATGATAGAATTCACAACAATCATAAAATGAGCACAGTCACAGGTTTTGTGCGCAAAAATCCTTTCATCAACTTATAGTAAGTGAAAATAATGAAAGGTTTAGGTACAGAAAGTCTCAGTATGATCGAGATAGCTCTGGGCTGAATTAGAAGTGGGCAGCAAAATCATTTGTGTAATGTGACAAATTTACACAATACTAAACCCATCTGACATTAAAATTTTGATCAAAATTGTTCATGACAACATATTAAGTGCATTACCACAGTTATTATCATATAGAAAATCAAAATATGTTTTCGGTACAGACTGAGTGATAGCAATACCAACCCGCAATCATAATAAATAATACCAAAAAAGAGGCCAACCTAATAAAGAAAATATAGCCCAACTGAACGTTATTTTAGTCCTTAGTATTTAGCCTAGCTGACATGCGGTTTTGAGGTTTATCGTATTAAGTTGAAATCACATTTTAAGAAATGTGCCTAGCTTATAAAATCATATTTTTATTTTTCAGGCATTAAGACACACTGCAAAGGCTATTTCCATCCAGGTAGTCATCCAAATGTCACACTGAAGTTAACAGTTAAGCAATTAGCAGTAAGTTCAAAGTTAACGTTAACTTACGCCCTCAACTGCCCAAACCATAGCCCTAAGTCCTGAAGTATTTCAGCTACGGCTTTAAATTAACATACCTCGTTATCAAGACTTCTGGTTTGTGCCAACATTTCGCTCAGGTGGAAACCATCCCATAACTGATCCATGTTCAGCAGACAAAACCTCGCTTGCGAACAACGAACAGGCCAACCAACACTGAACGAACGTCAACGCCTGGAAGAGGAAACTAGAAAGAGTGGCGCAATGCCCACAAGAGGTCGGGTGTGAAGAATGGCACAGACGTAATTGCTGTTTGTTGTGAAGGGTGTAATGAAGCCAAGTCAAAATATTGACCAACAATGTTTTGTTAAACGTGGGTCATCGATGGATCGCGCCGTCGTGTTATGAAAATTTTGAAATAAATAGCACTAAACACAAAAAAGACATTGTAGCGTAGAAAGTATTTCAAGATAAAGTAAGTGTAGCATAAATCGCATCTATATCGCAAAGCAATATAGTGACTATTGTAATACATGTTAACTACACAAATTCACACTGTCAGGAATCGCAATACAGATGGTGGGGGTCAGAATGTATAGTGGGGATCAGAATTGGTGACTGTAGAACTACACAGAGATGCATTAAACATACATTGTATTATCCCCAGTGGAATTGCACATAGGCCTAGTTAAATTGCACACTTGGTGATTTTGTACCTTGATGTGAATGTCCAGAGTGCGAATACAACGCGTGGAATCAAATTTCTCTTCCTAGCTTAGGCCTGCGGTAATGAAAGAGAACTTCAAGAACGGTAGCGATTTTTCTGAAAGGCGTTTTACTAACCCCGGAATGGTGATTTTGGCAACAAAAATTTTGTTCCCATTGTGAGGTATAGGCTAAAATTGTTTACAATGCTTCATAATATGCAGATACCACTCCAGATACTGCACTTTATCATAGAAATTCCGTTCCCTTTGGGATGTTCTCTGCTAACAGTGCGGTTGCTGGTACTTGATCTTGTAGTAGCTCTAAGTGGTCGTTATAGTTGGTTACTTTTCAGCACTACTTCCGACCTTGCCCAAAGGTAACTTTGATAAAAAAGGTAAGGTTAGTTTTTAACTATAAGCTAGTGTCGGTATTAGTATTTTTTCATCAAATGCCGTGTCGTATTTGAAACCTTGAGGAATAGGGCCAAAATATGACGTTGCAATGGGAGCCAAAAGCAAAAAATTCTTCATAAAAATAGCGCTTTTCACTGTATACATAAAAAGAGCAAAACAAAAAATGAGCCACATACGCGGCAAATTTTATAAATAGAATTTCAGGGTTTTAATCTGGCCAAACCACCATCGACTCCACGGTGAAAGCGCATAAAATTTTGGGAATTTTTATGTTTCAAGCAATTCAAAGGCTACTGAGCGAATTACCCGGTCATCGAGGGAACATGGCATACGCGTTCTCTATAAATATGCTAATGCTCCTATGCAATGCTAATTGCACAATGGCGCAAACACACATGGCTGTAGAAGTACGGGGTTAGGGTACTTAAAAAACGACACTAATTTTAGAAAATCGATGCAATATATAAATATAAAGTTTAAAAGTCCTGCGATGTTGGCTATGGGGTATACCGGAAACTAAAAAATTATCCTCGATTTCGCACGTATTAACCTGATAATATTATGCGTATTGGCTTATTGCTTCGTTTGTCTTCCTTTTATTCTCGAATAATGATAGAGTTGCGTCTGTGATCAGACTAAAATGACAGAAATTAATTTGCATATTAAGAATACCTCAGTTGAGTTCTGGGATTTTTATTATAATACTTTATCGCTTTTATTAACTATTACAAATTTATACAATATGCAGCAAAATCATATTATATTGAAGAGTTTAATTCTGAAAACTTGACACAAATCCCGAGACTGTTACGCAATAAACACAATATGGTGAATATTAATATTTTCTAATATAATATTTATCTTTTGGAACTTTCTATTATCAAATATCCTTCTCCGAATATCACCGTTGCCTATCATTTTCAAATTCCCGGTTCAGGACTTGTGGACTTTTCTTTACGGCTGTTTTTGTGTAAGAAAGTGCGAAATAAGATTAGATCATTTTAAAAAATGATCTTATCTACAACACATCATAAATGAGGCACAATAATTTTGCCACAAAAAAACTTTTATTATGTTAATATATTTTGGTTCGCATCAATGATTGCATGGGTGAAGCGTGATCATTTGTAGGAGAACAGCTTGATCGAGCATTTGACGGCGAACTAGTTCCAGATTGTCGTAATACTTTAACATAATCGACAAAGTGAAATAATAAATCTTCATGACCTACATGTACCTCTACCTTTGAAAAATAAAAAATGTGTCAAAAACTGCAGCTACAGCTATTTCTTTTAAGTAATGAACATTTAGTGTGTGTCTATGTTGCTAATGTAAAATGTTTCATCAATTTGAACTTTAGCTTATTGTCGTCAGCTCAATTTATACTTCGGCTCACAAGTATACCTTGATGCAATTATTTTTGGAAAACAATTCAAAACGTATTTCAATATAATGTCACCATATATATGCCGTGGTCAGTATTATTACCCTATAGCAACAGGTTTTCATAGCATATAGTTTAAGCCGGTGATGATGTTGCGTTAGTAATAAAGCGAAAAGCAGATTGAAGACAATCCAAGCATTTAGGTAAAGATCGCAAATTTTTCTCGTCCCAGTCTACAGACCCTTACTCCAGTATAATCAGTCACAATATTTTATTCACTAGACGGCAGACCACACCACATTCATTATTCGGGATAGAATCAGAGGGTTCCCGGATCTCTAAACAAAAAAGATCATCGAGTTCATGCACCGGTGTAAGGAGTTTATGTAGTTATTGACAGCGTTAAGTAATAGAAAAAACATATATTTTTGCGAATAGCGAAACGCAGAAAGGCCAAAAGTCGGAAGAACTTTTTGGTATTTTAAGTGAATAAGAGTTACTACCGGGTACAGCTTAGCCTCGTATAAGAAAAGAAGTCTTCCGCGTCAATATAGGCAATTCAGTTGAATCAAACAGATTTTTGACAAAAATTTAGCACCGAGGTGGATGCCAAGACATACATTTGTTTTGAAATTTTGATTGTGTTCAAAAAATTACGAAATGGCGCAAAGTGAGCCTAGGTAGAAAAAGAATTGAAGACCTTGGTGTTTTTGATGCACCCTAATGTAGGTGCCGGGATCGGCGGCACGGTTGAGCACAATCGTATCGGCCGAAGGCTCGGCACCGTCACATTGATAAATAACCTTCTTTCTTGAAAAGGAAATTCTGGCTTCCGATAACTTGAGTTGAATTAAGATGGTTTTGCCACTGCCCACCACACCTTACCATATTGGCTCAGCCCAGTCCGGAACGTTAAAGAGTGGCAAGCTGCTGGCACTACAATTCGCAGTAGCACTTACTACTCCCGAAATTAAAAAAAAGATTATTGGTTCCATCGTGCAATAGCAGCAAACCGAAGTGAACCCACACGACCGTGAGTATATTTCGACCCAATAGCCAGAAAAACGAACGAGACAATTGGTACAGCGTTTCTCGGAAAGATTTTTAGAATTCAAAGCTTCAGGACAAATTTTCGCTCCTAAACGTTTGACTACCGGCATTTGAGTGACATGCATATGACATACCACAGCAGCAATATCTTACCGGTTCTCAAGAATTTAACCATGCAACCTCGACTCGCACCAAAAAGTATTCAAGGGAACTAATCAGCTGGATGCTAACGGTTCACTTACCTGTCTGTAAAACTTCATTTTAAACATACTGAATACAAACAAAGCTATTGTCAATTCTCCCTAAAACGCAACTGCAATCATCTAACCATAACTATTGAAGTCTCACCAACTCGAATCTACAGACCTGCCTTCAAAACAAGGAGAATGATAGTTTTGTGCGCTTTTATTTCTTTACAACCACCTGAAAAATACAGAATATGATTATTACTAAGTCTAAATATTTACACGATTCTTATGACGCTGTCAGTACATACAGTAAATTAATCGAAGAGTCCGAATCCCATGTCGTCATCAGATTCTTCCTCTGATTCCTCTTTCTTCTCCTCCTCTTTAACTAGAAATGAGGGAAATTTAATATCACATAAAACAAAAAGGTAGCTCTATGGGTATAGGCTCTAAAGTGCTTCAAACAAAAATATATATTAATCGGCAGCAGATGAGGGTTATGCAACTGTATATCATATCATAATTTCCCCAACCAAAAAAAAAATCAGTAAGTGGTTAGGTTAAAATCCCCCCTTCACGACATACATTATTCTTGGCATTCCTCTCATGTGGCAAGATTAAACATCAGAGCAGACTCTGAATGTTTAACAATGACTACGCCTTTGGTTTCATACCCATGAAGAAATGCTATGTGGCAATGCCAATGCAATTGAACAAAAAAATTATTGCACACAGTCAAAGTGACAATAATATTGCACTCAATGCAAAGACCACCGTAAATTAGTGATTTCCCTTAATCAAAGTAGTATACCTGCCACCCATCTATGTGCAGAAAACAAGCATTGTAAGAACAGTACTAGGCCAAACAACTTTTTAAGATTTTCAGTGTGATAGCTATGTTATCATTGAAGAACGTTGGCAGCAAAGCAGGGCCTATAGTAACCAAGCATGGCAGAATTGTGTTGGCTGTTTTGTATTTTCAGTTCATACACTAAAAATCTGCAAACTGTGGCTATTTAGATATTGCAGTTCGTACAGCACACTGTAAACTATAATTAGAAGATCATGGAACTTACAACCAAAAACATGAAAATGTTGATCCAACAGACAAATATTTCCTGCACTATGCACAAGCAAAATATGAAAAAAAATTATCATTAAATGCTTACCCTCTTCTGTGGCTGCTTCACCTCCAGCAGCACCACCGCCGCCTGCTGCTGCTCCTCCACCTCCAGCACCGACATTACTGATCAAAGATTTCACATCAATGCCTTCAAGTGCCTGGAAATAGGAAAGGCTGAATATTCGTACATGAATTTTGTAGGAAAAGTTAAAGAATAATGACAAAATCAATATCAGGCAAAATATTTTGGATAGTAAATACATAATCAGTCTTCATAGCTAAATTAGCAATCTCACCATCCGAGTAATCAGAGTTCGGTAAAATAAATCATGGCGTTCCTACAAAAAATAGGCCAAGCCCAATCAAAATTTTATTTCTAGCATGACTCACAGATGAGCGGTTTCTTGTCGACGTGTTTCATCAGTGACTCATGCCTGATACACACTTAGACAATTTTTTCTGACTGGCTAGTTAAAGATAGTTAAATATTTTTTAATCTGTAATTCAATTTTATTCAACATTTATTTTCGGATCAATTCTTTTCAAATATGATACCATTTATAAAAAAAACTAACAGAAAAATTCCAACAAATCATCAAGATTTAAACATATCTGACAGAATTTTTGCTCAAAATATTTTTCGAATCACACACAATTATTAAAGAATATTTTTATCGGACATGTATACAAGCCTTGAATTATAAGGTGGCATAGCGGATTAAGATAAATTTCAAATTAATACTTTTATTCTTATATGATACCAGAAATTAAGACTCCTGTCGAAATCAAATAAAGTTATCAAAAGCACAAATATCATATAATAAATAGCAATATTAATGCAGTTGCTCAGTGGGATAGGATTATCTTCATCTAAGACATCGTTTGCGCTTTCAGATTTCATCATTGCAACCAAGTTTAGAGATTATGAATAATTACATTAAATAATATTTATTATTTAAAATTGAACAATCTAACCTTGGCAAAAAGACCTGGCCAGTATGATTCCACTGAAACGTTGGCAGCATTAACAAGGGTTGTAATCTTGTCAGCCTGAAAAATTAATATAAATCATAAGTGATATCTTAAATAGTTCCGATCTGTTCAGGAATTAATGGATTTGGAACTGGTCGCTCAGTGGGATAGGTGTATCTTCACAAAATATTCAGATATAATCTCATTCGTGTTTTAAGATTGTCATCATTGCAACCAGTCCAGACCATGCCTAAAAATTGAATTTTAACAACCACAGTTGATCAGTAAGCATGTCCTTCCCTGCACCCAAAAGTACTGACAATGAACCCATTCTGCCAGTCTTGATTGTTGAAAAATCGGGTCTAGTGAAGTTTAGTACCATATTCCCGAATGCCATTAAAATAAAAACAGGCAGAATATTCTCGTTAGGGAGCGCCAATGCTGCAAGTATCCGGCATTGTCTCCCGGGTTAGGATGAGTCGCTTGCAACATGGGAAATTATTATGATAATCGGATGTATTGTACTAAACTTCATGAGACCCGAAAAATCTACCACAAAGCATTTTTCAATTTATAGCTCCGTCACGATCTACAGCCCTTCCCTCATAAAACAAAAGCCGAAAAACGCTAGGACCATAAGAGATCATATTTGACGCTACCAATAAATACTAGAGCTTGAATAATATCATATGTAAAGCCAATGGACTTTTTAATATTATCATTATTAATCAAATCAGAACAGCATAGCTTTTTAGACTCGGTAAAGTTGAATACTATAAGAACAAGAGAAAATGTATTCTTCTGTTTCGGAAACTTCTTGACTGGGAGGTAACAGTTTGACCGACCCTGTTGACAATCAATATGATAAAAATGTACTCACAGTTATTTCAATTTCGTCATCGGTGAGGATTAAAGCGGCATATACGCATGCAAGCTCGGAAGTAGAACCCATGGTTAAACGGTGTTTCTTAAATTTAGGAGCGGATGGTTAAACTGAACGATGTACGTCGCCGATATAGATCGACCTTAGCCCAAAGAGAACGGTACACCTTCCACCGAAACGAACGTCCGAAAGAAAAGGACCGCTTGAGCACACGTGATTTGATTAGTCACGCGTAGAGAGGGATAAATGGGATATCGCCGTGAGATGTCGCTGACAAGTCACGTCGCATTCGCAGATCACACAAGGCATCGCTAGGATAGAATATAATTCTATTTTCATCTCGCGGGAGAGCAAAGCTAAAAATACAGCTCAATCATGTGGCGAATCGCGGTCTCTCGTGTGAATACCACAAGTAGTTCCGATTCGGGGTGAAACATTGGGGCTTATCATATTTCTCACCTTTCCACCTGGTTGGTGGGAGAAGCCGTTAAAATTGCTTAAGGTCTCTGCACACAGGATGCGTCGCGTCAAATTTAGGATAGCATAGGATATCATTTTTATCCAGCGGGAGAGGAAAGTCGAGAATTCAGCCTAACCATATGGCGAACCACAACCTCTCGTGAAGATACCAGTTCCGAATTGTTTTTTTTTTTTGGATTCTCGTATTTCTCATTTTTCCTGTGCATAGACCTGGTTGTCAAAAGTCTCTCGTGTTGTGTGACTCCGTTTACCAATCGGTGATATTTAATTAGCACAATCTCCAGTTGACAATGCATCTAAATGCAAATTTAGTAAAACATACGCATAAGCTGTAAGTTTGAATGATTTAGGCATCTTGGACTGATTCCTCAACTGGTACAATATTTCATGAATACATGTATGAAAAAACAAAAATCCTACTGTACCGGGGTATGAAATCATTACAATATGGCCAGTAAATAGGCCAATTTCTATAAGATAAGCTCATATACTTCCCCCAGAAATATATGCTTCTTCTTTTGGTACAAACCTATTATTGATAAAGCTTATGTTTGTTGACATCATTAAAAAATTTTGCAAGTGCAAAGATAATTATAGTTTATAGTTAAGATCCCTGATATTTCTGCCATGTATGACTGTTAAAAACAAGCCATGTTGGCATCACAAGAATTCCTTGGAATTTAAACCTCATCTTGAAAATTGAGTAAATATTTCAATTTCACTTGTAACAAATTAAGCTCCATAAAAATTCAATTCGTAGCTATCAGATGCCAAAAGAGTAAATGTCTAGTCATACTAATGATTTCGAAGAATGTAATCAGGGTATTTGCGGTGCCTTGACTAGCTCAGTCTCTCTCACATGGTGCACAACAAGCGAACAGCAATCCACTCAAAATCAATACCGGGTTGGAATGGTGCAGTCAGTATTGCTTATGCAGCTGCATGTGAGCATATCTTGAATGGATTTACTAAAATAAACCCAGACAAGGTCCTGTTTTTGACATTTATATTAAAGCATGCTAAATAAAACGTGCTAAATATGAGTCATATGGTATTGCTAATTCATTGATGGTCAAATGTATTAGAAAATTTGAGCATCAGGTCAAACGAATTATTGCGGATGAGAGTCACTCCCTTATCTCAGTGACTGTAGGGGGTGTAACTGAGGAGGAGGTAATAAAAGGCATGTGGAAGTGTGGATTTTAAGAAATTTTCAATAGTGTTTTCTATGAGAAGGACAAGGACTTTGTTTTATCTCATTTGTCTAATAATGTGCATAAAAGTATCAATAATTAATTGTTGACTACCAACGGTTTGAAAGAAATTATTGTTTCCCTTAAACCTGGTTGCTCTCCTTACATCGATGGATTAATTAAAGAATACCTGGCGCAAGCCCGCCCGAGTTTGCTAGTAGCTTGTGTTTGCATATTAATGCATGTGTATATCATAGTTATATTCCTCCTTCCAATTTATCTAACTACATAAGGCCAATAATTGAAAACCAAAATGATGGCATTGGCAACACGAACAATTAGGCCTATTGCTGTATCAACGGTTTTGTCTAAAATATTTGAGAAGCATATTTTGAACAATACCTAGTCCATTCTAACTTCATCAGAAAACCAATTTGGTTTCAAATCTGACCATGTTACCGACTAGTGATGGGTCGATACCAAAATTTTCGCCGATACCGATACGAGTACCGATACCACCATCGTAATTTATATTCCGATACCGATACCGAATACTTTGTTAAATATGTTAAAGGTCTTTTTATATCCACATACTTATGCCCTAGTTATAGTTGCACTCACGTATGTGTGCCTAGGTACGTTTGTACCCTGCATCCATTGGAGTGCAAACTTTTATGGATGAAAATATACTGAATTGTTGCTGCGTTCAAGCATACATGGGTCCAAAGATTGAGTGCAAATGTTCGTGGTCACACAACTAACGTGACACCTCATTGAGGCCGAGGCCACAATACACATGAAGTTGTCTTACCGATGCGTTGCATTAAGTTCGAGCAATAAAATAAAAACGTTAATACACGCCTGCATTGCTTTGCGTTAATCGTGATCACATGCGTACAAAGCACAAACGCAAAAAAAAGAAACCAGCACTCTGCGCTAGCTTTCATAGCAAGCCGTTCTGTTTCAATGGAAAACGTAAGGAGATGCATGCAGAACATTGTGCTTGCTTAAACCAAACCAGGAAAAAACGCAACCTGCGCAAACGTGTAGTGCGACCTTAACACCTTTTTCTGCATCAAAAAGATCCTATAGTGAGTGGATTGATAGGTTTTATTTGATAAAACCCAAAGTGTAAACAAAATTGTTAACGCGAGACATGCCCCGTTTTAATTATTTTTCAGAGTACTGGAATGCGAATGCGTCTTTTCATTTATTATCAGTAAATAAAGGGTATTTGTACGCTCCGTTGTAAAGACGTATCCGGTATCGGTATCGGTGAGGAAAATTTTCCGATACCAGTACCGATACTACAAAAATCAGCGATACCGATACATCGGCTCATCTCTACTACGACATATGTGTTTATACCCTGAACAATTAGCCACATATTATTAAAAAAATCATCTCCTGTTTTTATAGCATTTTTGATGCATCTAAAGCGCTCGATAAAGTTAACTAACTATTGGTACCCAATACTCAATTGAGCATGATATTTCATACAACTCTGATAAATCTGTTTGCATGTATATTCAGAGTAAAAATTTCTGATTGACGAATTTGCCTCAAATAAAACTTGATGAAACTGTACTGAGGTATGTTGCATCAGTCAAATACACCTGGGTTTATTTTTCTGAATGGTTTGAGAGATGGTCTAGACTTGAAACGCCAGCACAAATCTATTTTCTTCATTGCTCGTTCCGTTTTGAAAAAAATTTGCCAATTGTTCCTTACCATAAAAAAAAAAAAAAATTCTTCATTTCGCGCATACTGTTCTAATTTGTATTATTCTCAGCTATGATTTTTGTTTCCAGCTTCACAGCTTCAACAAAATAAAAGTTGCTTATAACAAAGTATTCCCTCTATTTCATGGTATTTCATTCTTTATGAGTATACACCAGGAATTAGTAGAATCAGGCATTTCGTTTTTAGAGGTGTTGTATAGAAAAAACATTCGTCTTTTTGTTTAAAAGATGTAGGAATAGTAAAAACACATTGCTTTAATCTTTATTTAATTCTGAGATTCTTTTTCTGATAAAATATTTACCATTCGTGAATTCTTGCCTAATTTTGGGGATTTAAAGCAATACAGCGCAACACAAAAATAAACATATATAACAAATTCTAGAGACTCTGGAAAGTAATCAAAACTAACAAGAAAGTTCAAGGCATATATAAAGATATGCGACCGCTCACCATATTTAACAAATGCATATAAATTAATTAAACAAATTACAAGTCAACTTGGGCAGCGCTACTAAAAGTGACAGGAGTGTACGGATACAAGATATATGGATCTTTCCCTCTGCTTGCTGTGATCGAAACGCCTACTTTCCACGAGTGCATGTTCATACAATTTATTTTTGATTTCATAGTGACAATTTGCATACTTTTTATTCCCGGATACTCATCAAAAGATCAGTGCTAGCTTCCGACACCGCGAAAATATAGATCAAGGATAGGATATCATTTTCATCCTGCGGGAGAGGAAACTCAAGAATACAGCTTAACCATATGGCGAACCACGACCTCTCGTGCATATACCGGTTCCGAATCGGGGTGAAGAGTTTTGATTATCGTATTTCTCATTTTTCCTCTGCATGGACCTGGTTGGTGGAGGAAGCCGTAAGCGGCGCTTGCTTGAATCCCCGTGCACCGAGAGGCGTCCAGCATACCTTTTAGCTGTACAATAGTTGCAAGAAGCCCTTATACAAGCCACAGAATTCGAAACTAGTCACGACAGTAGGAGTTGCGTACTCGAGTGTGTCCTCAATGCTTTACTGATCAAGCTGACCAGACAACTAGCAACGACTGTATTCATAATCACTTGTTATATATACATATATGAAAGTGCCCACGCTTACGTTGATCAAATTTAATGAAGTATGGAAAACTCTTTCACTGCACAATCGGCAAGACATCAACAATTGCATTCAGTAACACGAACGTTTTGATGAAAACTCACAAATGTTCTTCTTCAAACATCACAGGATGTAGCCATTGACTAGCAACAAATTGAAATCACAGCGTCCTGACTAGTGATGGGCCGATGTATCGGTATCGGCAAGTATCGGTGATTTTTGAGGTATCGTAATCGGTACTGGTATCGGAAATTTTCTTCACCGATACCGAATACGTCTATAAAACGGAGCGTACGAACACGCTTTATTCACTGATGATAAATGGAAAGACCTCGCATTCCACTGCTCTGAAAAATAATTAAAACAGGGCATGCTTCGCGTGAACAATTTTATTTACACTTCGGGTTTTATTTAAATAAAACCCATCAATCCACTGACTATATGCTCTTTTTGATGCATTAAAAGGTGTTGCGGTCGCATGGTTGGTGTTGCGTTTTTTCATGGTTTGTTTGATTATACCATTGCGTTTTATGCAAGCGCAATGCTCTGCATGCATCTACGTTTTTCAATGAAACAAAACGGTTTGCTACGAAAGCTACCGCAAAGTGCTTGTTTCTTTTTTTAAGCTTGTGCTTTGTACGCATGTGAACACGATTAACGCAAAGCAGTGCAGGCGTGTATTGCCGTTTTTATTTTGTTGCTCGAAACGTAATGCAACGCATGGGTGAGACAACTTCACGTGTTTTGTGGCCTTTCGGTGTCACGTTAGTTGTGTAACCACGAACATTTGCACTCAATCTTTGGACCCATGTGTGGTTGAACGCTGCAACAATACTTTATATTTTCATCCATAAAAGTTTGCACTCAAATGGATGGAGGAGTTCAAGGGTGCAAACGTGCGTAGGCGCACACATACGTAGGTGCAACTATAACAAGGGCATAAGTATGTGGATACAGAAAGGCCTTCAACATATTTAACGAAGTACTCGGTATCGGAATATAAATTAAGAGGTGGTATCGGTACTTGTATCGGTATCGGCAAAAATTTTGGTATCGGCCCATCTCTAGTTCTGACCCACTAGAAAGGGCATAGCAGAGCAGTGTTGACGATTTTTAAACATATTTTTTTAGCCTTCGAACAAGTAAATAGTGACAAAACATTCCTTTTTTGGTAAATTGCCTATATTAGCAAGGTCTATGACATTCTGCCAGACTTTTGCAGAAGATCATGCACATTGATTGCATCTTTCAGCCGATCCATTACTTGGCTACTCTAAACACAAACACATTCCAGAAATGTTTCTTGCAACAACTGGCTTTGAATAATTTCCTGCTCCTTTATTATCAGTTTTCTGAAAATCCTAATAAATCTCCTGAAGAAATTGCATTAGAAACATAAATCATGGTCATTCATGTCATAATTCGTGATCATCTGGATGATATAGTTCACTTAATAAACGATACATATAAGAAGGTGCATTGCCACCAATATTTGATATAAAAAGCGTTACAAGTTCTGGTGGAACATAATCGAACATTGGTGAATATATCTGAACACCACACAGTTCATTGCTTCCTGCCATGCCATAGTCCAATACAGCTTGCGGTGAAGTTAACCTGATAAATAGAACACAATTGGAAGATTACATTTTCATACCCAGTCCAGAAAAGTTTTGCTCAAACATGTTTTGTTAAGTATGAATCACTGATGGATCTTGTTGAAGCGTGATCCAGCCGTGGCTCGTTATTGACAAAATAATATTTCAGAATGGGATAACACCCCCAGGAACTTAACAAACTCGAGAGCAAATATGAAATAATTAATATCAGGAATAAAAACATCATGTTTTGAACCTACACAGATGTGAGTTTACTTTCAATTTTCACTATATTTACAGTACTTTTCTAACAGGTTTCGACAATCATTCTGTGCTGTTTATGGAGAAAAGTGAAAACCATCTGATAAATGTGATCAACCACTCAGTATAGCCATTTAAATACAATACTAGTAACAGGGGTTCCCAACTTCGTTCAGTTAAAGGACCAAATTTCAAGCACAGGAGGAGCCGAAATAAACAAAAACATAGTTTTACCACAGAACATTTTATAATTGGATTGGTTCAATTAAAAGTAATACTCGCAATCGACTCATCTCATGCTACCATATTAAAAAAGTAATGCTGAGGGAGAATGGGGCCTGGGGGCCGTGGCCGAGAACTACTGCTTCCGGTATTGAATGAAATGAACAAAAAATATCACTTACCTATTGAATGTTGCATCTTTTCCAGCACTATCAGCATAATGCATTGGACAAAGTTTATACATTGCTGCCAGAACAATTAGTGGTACTGCATGTCGTTTTGCAGCCAACGCAACAAGCCTCGTTCCAACAACAGCTTTTAAACCTCCGTTTGCAAGAATGGAATGTGTTCCAATGATGACCTAAAAGAGATTCTACTGTGACTATTGTACCAAATTCACTGGTAATCAAAACTGATATGGATGATGCTTGAAACATCTATTTTAGTTTGACAACATTAGGGGAATGTTTATCAACATTAGGGGAAAGTTGAAATCCACAAGCATGCTTTTTAAGCATAATATAACCCATTATCAATATAGAGTGCTTCGTCCTGTGATTAATGGATACATAATTTCTACAAGAATTTAGGTGATGTCATGTACTGCTCATTTTCTTATCTTTTTTTATATACTGACACAGGTTACTTGGGTTATTAACTTAATAGCATTTAATACAGTGGGGAATATTACATATCGGTTTGTTGTGAAATAAGAATATGTGTCATAAGTTAACTGGGATATTTATGGTTAATATAGATAAAATTTAGTCTTCTATACCTTATTGACTCGAGACATGATTGCAAATACAGCGGAGTCTGTGATTATCGTAGTTTCTATTCCACTTTCTGCTAATGACTTTGCGAGTGTGTGGCCCTGAAAAAAACAAGATATTTCAAGGAAAGTTGCTATTTTCCTCAGGGAGGAAGAGAGGCCAACACAACATGCCCAGTGCATCACATTCTCTCACCCCGGTCTTAGCGTAAAAGATGAATGCTAGAAAATATTATTTCTAGTCGGGTGGAAGAAACTTACTGCCAAAAGTGAATTAATTGCTTAGTTCAATAGGGTAAAACAGTTAAAAATGAAATTTTGAGGATAGTGTTTTAGTACTGTGCCAAGATTCATGTAGGAAGTTATGCTATCCCTACAGCTTAAAAAAGCTAAAAGCAAGAACCAAAAAAGGATGTTTTACAACAACATTATGCTCTACCATTTAACATTTTCTTTGTCATAGAGCATGTTTTGTGATGGATATATGATGTGTTGTGTATCTCTTAGATTCATCTGTGATTAAGTAAGACAAAATTATGCTCTGATTAATATGCTAAAGCACACTTTAATGTGTATGCAAAAAATCTGTATGTTCTTCAAAGTTACACATGATTTTTACCCATGTCATTTATTAATTAGAATATAGTTTGTATGAACAACGCCAATAAGTTCATCTATTTTGCATTCACTCACTTCAAAATTTGGGGCTCCTTCAACAACAATCACATGGAACTTTCTTGTTTTGGCAGCTTGTTTCAAGAATGCTTCCACTGTTCTCGATTTCCCAATAGTAAGAACAACTTCATTAGAATGGATGTGTTCAATTGCCTGAATTATATAAGATAAAAGTTGAGAATGTACTTTGTTCAAATACAAACTATCTTGTTTTAATAGCAACATTATGCCACATTCGAAACTTGGATGGAATGAAAAAGATCCAACACAACACAATAAGAATTAATTACAATTTGATATACATATATTAGAAAATAATATTTCTTAGAGGTGGAGATGTCGCTTTTATACAAGGTAGCAGAGTTTTTTTTTTCTGGTGTCGAAAATGTCCTTTTCCTCAAATGTACACAATCGCTTCAAAACCACCAACAATACTATCTCATAGAATTAGTAACGATTTTGAACCTATTTCTACAGTTTAGTGGTTACCAGACAGTCGAGAGATATTTTCATCTATCATTAATTGAATATCGTTCATTTTGCAAAAAATTTTCTTCTGATGCTGGCATTCTGCCAGTCTGCTTTCAAATATATATTTATTTCCAAGTTAAATACCTAATACTGATTCCACAATGACACAGTTTATTTATGGCACATACTTGACAATATGAAGTTCCTAATTGAAAAAATTTTTGTCACAGAGATTAGTATCCAAATCCTCCAGATTGGACACATATCGTAACAGATTTGAAGCAAAGATTTAAAAGTCACAGTAGCAAAAAATATTCTATTGAATAACTACATGGCAGTATCAGTCACTGCAATTAACTACATGAAGTACCTAATTGTACAGACTGAACGGTTTTGACTAAAATATTGCAAACTTTAAAGAAAAATTGTACACATATCAATTTGAAACCTGCGCTGAAATATTGTGTATTGAAACTTCTAATTCATCAAGATATTCTTTTATTGCTTCCATAACGGTGATTTTAAGTTCTTTCAAAGACATCAGAAAATCATCCCCTGTAATTAGAAAAACGCATATTCAATAATTCAAAGCGACATTTTAAGATGAAGTACTATGGATGTGATAAAAAGGTAACCAACGTTAATAATAACAATGAGTTTTCAAAATTCGACATTTGAATTTAATAGAAGCTTTGTATGCATGAAGCTAGAATGACAGACTTTTATATAAAACTCATTACAATTTGTTCAAATGAAGCAAAAGGATCTCAAAGCCATCATCTGGAGTTGTACGTACAACTTCATTAAACATCCAAGGGATATTTTATTCTTCCTGTAAGTAACATGTCTAAGCATATTTCTTTCTTATAAATTAATTTTTAATGTTCATTTGTGAATTTGGCATTCCATCCATTTGAGGGAGTCCACCTGGTGGCATTGGGGGAGGATTAAGGCCACTTTCGTCAGATTTAACATTACAGTATGGCGATGTTTCATCAATTCAAAGTTAGTAATTCACACAGAAAAAACAAATAAGTTAAGTACTGGAATTGAAGAGATAGCAGCATAAAATCGTTGTTTTGGGCAAGTGACGGCAAGTACTGGACAACAGGCAAAGTAACCAGTTATTTTGCAGCTTCAATATACATCACTGATATTTGATCATTCAGACTTTGGTAACAGGAAACAAACGAACCTGCTTCAGCCGCTGTCAGCATTCGATGAAGAGATTCCTTCCCTGCAGATTCCTCTGATAATCCTCGTAATCTTGCATATTCTTCCCGGATTATTTTTAATACCCTTCTAACCATGTTTCCAACGACATAAGCTGATGGCTGCAATGCTATAATCTTTTTACCCTCCTGCAAAAAAAATCATTTTATAACAACAGGTTTGTTCAAAGATGATAACCATAGTATACTAAAAGCTACCTGAAATTTTAACTTTGATAACATGTATTCAAAAACTGCTGGGTACAAAAAAAAATCATTGGAAATCTTACCAGTTGAATTGTTTTCATTAGATCCTTGGCATGACTAAACCTTGCAGCACTTATCACATGGCGTAGGTAGTTGATTGTTTTACAAACAGTTTCATATGATGATTTAAAACGATCTTGTTTCAAATCTATTAAAAATTGGTCCATTGCTAAAGAGGCCATAGTGCATGGTCACAAACTATAGTCCACAATATCTAGAAAGCATGAAAACAATATTCAATGTAAACATTATATTTGACAAAGAGCAGCACTGAATTTGAATTGAACAGACGCATAAATGGTAAGTTCCAAATGATGGATACTGTTATTGTCACTTCATCAACTTAGTTATTTCATATCATAGAGGCAGAATGACGACTACTTAGACACCTGAAGAAAATGAGAAGAAATTTTTGTATCTTCCACTTATCAGTAGAATTTCAGTGAATGTTTTCTTTCAAATGTAAAAATGCTTTGTATTAATTATGACGCTCTTATATTCCAAATCCAATCAATTTGGTCATAAGCTCAATTCAGAAGATCTAATTAAAATTTTTGTGAGTCGATATGATTCAAGAAATACTTCCAAGCGTTCTCACCAACACCAAAATTTTTCATTTAAATTCATGTTCATACAGTTCGTTGAGAAAAATTTGATATGATTTGGCGTTTGTAACTAAGGATGGGCAATTCAAAATACTTCACTATTCCGTAATACCTAAATCAAATCCTATTCCTAAATCTAAGATAACAAAGGGGAATATTGCATTGAAATGTTCTATTACCAATGTGTAATGGAGGAATCGAGTTCGCCACAGAAGTTTTAAACGTAGTTAGGTAAGCACCAGATCAAAAATTCAGATTTACTTATTTCTATATATGAAAAATGTTTAATCAAACAAGAGTGATCTTGATGTGTTCTTAATTATTTGACAGCATTATGTTATTAGAATAGAATTCTAATATCCCAATAAAATTGGAGCTTGGATTCGGATAGCTTACAATTCCAGATCAACCGGATAAGCTATTCTGAAATGTCCATCCTCATTTGCAACATAAATATTATTGTTTTTAAAAATGCGACACAGACTCTGAATGATCACATGATTGTCTTTATATTCTATTATCAACAGATCTTGCCAAATGCAAACGAAAAGATTATAATTTGTCAAGCATGAGCCACAGACGAATCATGTCTTGGTGACATGATAACCATAGTGGCACTCAACATCCCTGCAGTATTTGAAAACAATCAGTCATTCCATCTTCCTCCATCCATATTTGGTGGAGGTGGAGGCCCTCGCATTGGAGGTCCGGGTGGTGGACCTCCTGGAGGCGGCATAGGAGGGAATTGACCTTGACCCCAAGGACCAGGCGGACCCATTGGTGGACCACGTGGAGGTCCTCCCATCATACCTGGAGGACCACCCATTCCCATGGGAGGTGGAGGACCCCACGGCGGCATTGGCATGTTCATTTGTGAATTTGGCATTCCATCCATTTGAGGGAGTCCACCTGGTGGCATTGGGGGAGGAGGCAGAGGTGCCATACCCATCGGTGGCATTGGAGGCATGCCTGGCATCATGCTGGGTGGACCGGGGGGTGGAGGTGGCATACCCATGGGCATTGGTGTATTTCCTAGAATTGAAGTAACTTTTCCTGGTGCAGGAGCAGCTGGTGCATCAGCAAACATTGTATGTGGTCTATCCGCTTGTGATAATGGATTCTGTACAGCGAGTAGTCTTTCTGCTGCGCTTCCATGCCGTTCACCTTTCGAGTCTTTTTTGAATGCATAAGATATGGTTATAGCTCTATTACATAAATATTGACCATTCATTGCCTCAAGAGCTGCATCAGATGCTTCAAAACTAGCAAAATTGATAAAAGCAAAACCTTTAGAATTTCCAGTATCAGGATCTCGCATAATTTTTGGAGTCTGTAAAATAACACCAAAGGCACTAAATGTATCATATAATAACTTCTCATCAATTTCTGGGTCTAGATTTCCAATAAAAAGATTTGCACCAACATCCAGATTCTTCTGATGAGAAGAAGCCTTATTGACGCGAATGGGTTTGCCAAAAAGTTTAATCATGTTCAGAATTTTTATAGAGTAATCTGCATCATCTTCTCCAAGAAATTCAACGAATCCATAACCCTGATGTGCTCCTGTAATCCTATCTTTAGGCATGTGAGTGCTGACAACAGGACCAGCTTGTAAAAATAATTCCCACAACAATGGTTCTGCCACTTTATCATCCAGTCCTCCAACATAGACAGTTGCATCTTGGTTACGTTCAGATATGGGGCCAGCAGCCATGTTGTACTGTGGTATATATACACTATTACATGAAATAAATATAAACCACCTAAAATTGCAAATTCTTAATTGGGTAACACGGCAAGTGTAAAAACACTAAATTGTGTATATATAAAGTGAATAGAATAATGGACACTTTTCATTTTCCTTTTTACAACTTGTCATTTCATTGTAGGAGAGGATTTCATTTAGAGGGAAAGTCAGAATCAGGCCACTTTTAACAGTTAAAGCACGGTTACCCTAATTATCAAAACTACAGAGAAGACCTAAAGCGAGTGAGAAATGTAAGTTACCGAAACGGCACCCCGAGTATACTTGGCCATTGATAATCGATCTAAAAACAGAGTTTCAAAGTGGTCCCACCAACCTTTCCTGCCCAGGATGCGAATTTGAAATCTGTGATCAGTGATTATAACACTTAGAAAAATAACAGCACAATGATGACAGATGATAATAAGGTTTCACAATGTCATGCTTAGCCAAACTTGATTCGCACAACATAATTGTTATTCCCCATTATCCAGTAAACATAAAAGGATCTTTTATTTGTGTGTGTGTGCTAAAGAAAATCCAATGCCAATCCGGATTTTTTTATTATTTTGATGATGCCAAATGTTTATGTGATTAATCCAACCACAAGCCCAATAATAAACAGAATAAAATTTTAAAGCACAATATTATTAAACACAAATTGATTACCCTTATCGATGAGTTATTACCATTACATATGAAGTTGTTACATTGAATTTTTGATGTTCATAATCGATCCATTGTTGTGTCCAAGTAGCCAGTTTTACAATGATATAATTATCGTATTATTTTAGTTTAAACATGGAAAAACAAGATTTTACTAATTAGATAAATAACAGACTCTATCAGACCTGGTATGGGGGCTTGCCATGTTCCATACCATTCCTGATCCATATAACTTAACATGAGATAACTCAATCTTTGTAGTTCAACAGCTATACATAGACCGCCGATATGACCGTGCCATGATTGGCATGATTCATCTGTGGCCCAAAGCATTATAAAAGCAATAGTAGTGTTGGGAAAATTTGATTTGAAGATTTTCTAAATTAGCACATAATTGAATGGTTCAAGACATCAGTTATGTGTACATACGACAACATTTCTTCGCTTGTTAAACTGTTCATAAGTCGCAGACAAACAAACAGATTACTGTGTTTTGCGGCCGATAAGTCGCTACTTTTATCCAAAACTTTTGTTTCTGAGACTTCTACGTTGCTGTGACCTATGTATTGTTTTTTTCCAGACTCACAGCGAATTGTGAAGCGTTTCATATTACGGTATATAAAAGTTATATACAGATGACGCGGCGAGCGCATGTACTTTCAAGATACGTCAAATTGTAGAGAGCTTTGAATTAAATTGATAATAGACTGCACCCAAATTTACCGTGTACCTAGCACATGCTCTATCTTTTTTGCTTGCAGACATTAGTGAATTTTCATTGGTACCCGTCATACATGCGATTTAATTTGATGACGATCCGATCATGTGTGATCATCAATCGGAACGGCCAGTATTATATCATTCATTGCAAAACGGCGCAATAGGAAATGTATGTAGTTTGCAATCGACGCCAGCCTCTAAATTAACGAAACAAGGAATTTAAACTTAGCAAGTTCGACGCGAATTACTTTGACGTTTTGACAATGACGCAATCGACGCCAGCATCTAAATTAACGAAACAAGGAATTTAAAGTTAGCAAGTTCGACGAGAATTACTTTGACGTTTTGACGATGACGCAATCGACACCAGCCTTAAAATTAACGACACAAGGAAAAATGTACAATTGTGACATCGAAAAATATATTTTGGTATTTAAAAGCCTGATTTATAAAAAAAAATAAATTATTTTATCGCCAATAATATATTGTTTTAAATAACCCCCTAAGGAATTTAAACTCTGAAGGTTCGGCGCGAATCAACAAAATCAATCAATCAAGAAAGTTCCACAATTGTACATTTTCACACTGTGTCTGTGATAATGTTTTGTACTATTGTAGAAACTGCTTCCGTTAAGTATGTTTTGTTTATGTTCACGACATGACGTCTTGGTAGGCAATGTATTAAAATGCAAAATGTGTATCGCGATAAACAATAATTACAACAACAAGAAATGGCGAAATTAAATCAGAACCCTTCAAATTCTTCGTCTTCGGTGTCTGAGAAAAACAGATCATACACAGGTGATTGGTTTGTAACGATCAGCTTAGAAGCGGGCACTTCAATTTTGTCTGAAAAGGGGGTAAAATATACCAGCTTTCTTAAAACCATTCACTACGCACTCCGAGCTCACTTGTTCCCATGTTTCAACAATCCACCGCAACACTTTGAAGGGAGAAAAACGATGTTTTACGGTCATCGGCCGAAACGATATTGCACACCTGGACAAACCTTTGCGACTATTACAGTCATCTGTGTAGAAAAATGACCTTTTGCGACCATTACCACGGAGGTGATTATACGCCGCAAAATACGGTACACTTAAACAGTGCTCTCATACTGCTTTTCATTTTGGGTATGTCATCATATTTCACTGAATTACAATATTGCCATATTACAGCTTTTCCACATACTACATTCAATAGTATTGCTTCATTGTCAACGCTATTGGCTATAATCTGCTCGGGACCAAAAGAACTCATGTAAAACCAATTCCACAAATCTTTAGCCCATTCACAATTCGCAAAAAGATGTAAGCAAGTCTCCTCAATATTTACATCAAATGATACACATACACCTGATTCATCATCAAACCAGTATTTCCTTTTGTCTGCTGTAGGTAGTCCATTATGAATAATTTTAAAGTTCTTTATATTTATTGCTAATTTTTGGTTCCCAAATATTTTTCCACCGAATTGGTTGTATGAGATGCAGGTTGTTTGCCACATAATTATTATGAATTGTTACTTGTTCATTATTCTGATTAGACCTCATACGTTTATAAGTATTTTTGATGTTCAATTCGTCAGAAATTATATATCAATCAATCCCCCTTCTTGATTGGCGTGTTATTTGATTTTGAGCAAAAATCCCTTTCCAACTAATTGGAAGGTGTCTCCATATATTTCTAATTTCAATAATACATTTTTTCTTGTAAGTTAGATATCTACCATGTGAAACATTTAATTCTCCATATTTTTCTAATTTCAATAATACATTTTTTCTTGTAAGTTAGATATCTACCATGAGAAACATTTAATGGACAGTATTTTTTCTACCAACTCATTCACATTCAAATCTATTAACTATCCAATTTTTAAACCTTTTGCCTGAAACCAATGAATTTCAAAACCAAGAATTGTTAATTTGGTTTCCAGTGATAATGCTGGGTTAAACCATACGCTTTCGGGTCTAGTGAAGATTAGTACGATATTCCCGAATGTCATCAAAATAAAAACTGGCAGACTATTCTCATCCTAGGGGGCGCCAATGCTGCAAGTATCTGGCATTGTATCCTGGGTTAGGATGAGTTGTTTCCAACATGGGAAATTTTTATGATAATCGGATATATGGTACTAAACTTCATGAGACACATGCTTTCTAGTTTGATTTCATCTAAAGTGATTGGAGGTTTTCACTGAAACTCAAGTTTCTTAATAGTATTTACTATGCATGTATGAAACTTTAGCATACTAGTGTTTCTTGTATTATATACATTTAAATAGAGAAATTCCATATCATCGTTTGAAGTAAAAGAACAATAGTTATTAATATAAAATCCAGCCCCAACACTCCCCAAGGTTTTTGCTCGCCATGCAGTAGTTTTATGATCCATTTGAGTTATATAGCTTTAATCTGGCTTTTTAAATTTGTCATTTCTATACCACCTTCACCTATTTCTCCACATATCACGTTGGGCTTTCCACATATTCATGAATGATTGAATTCCGTCCAAAATTTTTTCTCAGTTTTTATCTAATGCTGAATGAAGTTGATTTAACGTAAGTTAACTATTTCCTATCCTGTACAGTGTATCCAAACACCTAAAATTTTAATTTCATCTCTGCTAACTTTAATTCCCTCATATTCTTCTCCTATTTTCCGGACAAGTGCACTTCCTCTTAATAAAATTTGATTCTTGGACTTATTTAGTCACATTTATTTCACATTGCGCACATTTCCTGATAGCAGATAGGCCTATCCTGTACCTGCGACATGTCCACAACGATGCGGCAAAAAGGGTTACACTGCTAGGTGGCGCTATGGACTATATTTCATATTTTCATTCCACTGAATGGTTGGGTCCAGCTCGACGACTCAGTCGGTTAAACGCGATCGTATTTTCCGAAAGGGCATGGTTAAATGCTTGACCGTTTCACCACCGAGTGTACCCTTCAACAAGGCACTTCGAGTAGCTGTAACATAAAACAGATACGCAGTCACTACAAAGGTCAGTGCCTAAGCGTTGTTGGGTATAAGCCCTCCCGTAGGATCGCGGACAGGCCATAGCAAATAACTCAAATACCCTAAAAAAATGAACGGTAATTCGAAACGGTAATAATTTTCGAAAAATTTCATTTCTTCATTTCTCTTTGCACTCTAGCGATTTCAGGGACTTTTATGTATAATCACTGGCAGCGGAAGCGGTGGGGAGGAGAGTCGGGTAATATATTGGGGAGGTCCTACTCCCCCCACCCTAAATTAGCAAATAACGCATTTTTGTTTGGAGAAAACTGTTCGTTTACTTTTTCGTCGGCAAGTCGGACTCCCTAATGTCGTAGATCTTCCGCCGCCGCTGTGTATGATATGTCACTTGCAACCTTACGATGAGCGAATTGCATAAAAGGTTATTTGGCTGCACATCAGGCTGTAGTTGAAGGATAATGGACGTGGGATAAATTGACTCTCGATAATTTAACATAATATGTTTGAACACATTCGGGAACTTTATTTCCATCGAGATGGAAATATTAAAGCTTGGTCATTTAAAATTATACTTTGTTTTGAAAAAAAAATGCACAGCCTACCTGGGGAATTTTTATGAAATCAGCACCAACGAAAGGGTAGGCAACATCATGGAAATATTAAGAACAAGATTACTAATGTCATTGTAGTTGCGATTAAAAAATCAACAGGGTCGCCGAGAGAGTTAAAATTCACATAAGACACCAAGTAGTCGATAGGTTGCATTTTCATCAAACATTCCTTGATTCAAACTGTTTGGATCGGATTCAACGTGTATTCCAATGAATGGTCTTGCTGTGCTGAATGGTCGATTCGGGAACCAACGAGTGTATGGAATGTAGTTACCGTTAGAATATCGAATTCTTCTTGTCTAAATAAAACAGTTCATTCCATCTCAACAAAAGTTGGGTTTATAATCAGGGTCTCCAGAAATATGTGAGTGAGGACATTGGGAGGGGCGGACTCGACAAATGAAGGGCCTTGAAATTTTTGAAAACGCTTCGGACGTGCCCGACAAATCAATTGAAACTAAACCCAGATATTATATAGCAAAGATAATTTATACAATTCTGTCTCTAATTTCTCAATGAAATTGCATTTTGTCCCATAACCATATATATCATCGTGATTGACTGACTGATATGACTACAGTTACATTTAAAAAATTGGTAGATAGTTTTATTAGTGCCTGGACTAAAACCCCGCCCTGCACTTTACCGCAGTGGTTCAATGCTGATTGGGATGTTTTCCGCTTAGAGTGGAGTTGCTGACACTTAAACTTGTAGTAGCTCTTCGTCATTTCCGGGACGTAGTTAGTACATTTTGGGCACCGCGGCCTTGCTAAGGGCGAACTTCTATAAAGTCATAAAAAGTCTTACGCTTGTGTTCAATGTCATTCCAGTCCAAATATGATGATAATGGTAATTAATTAGAATTCGCGATCTTATCAATGCAATCATTTGGTTGAAGTGATCTTTACTGTAGATATGCGCTGGACTGGCTCCAATATTTTGACAAGCAGCCTTGGCCTCAGCCAAATTAAAACGATTGTCTTTCGTTATCAAAATAAAGCATTTTCCGTTGTAGACTTCATGACATTTTTCTGTAAAATGATACTCTTTTACGTTTTGTAAATCTAGTTACGTTTTTAATCTAGTTTTTTATTATTCTCAAAATAATTCATTTTACAGTGAAATCCTGACATTTGCCAACTTTTACATTGCAAAATTTGTCAAAAATCACTTTAATGAAAAAATATAGTCAAATATCATCCATTTCGCGTACATGAAATGTTAAAACCTTACCCCATTTATAAAGTGAGTGAATACCGGTTAAATTTACATTAAACTATAAGGACAGCCTGAATCATTGCCATCGTTTTTGTCGAAAAGGGTCCCAATCAGAAAGTTAATTTGGGCGGAAATGCGCCAGAGATGGGCAGCGTCTTTATGGACCATCAGTGACTTAACAAAAGATGCTGGGGCAATTTTTTTTTCCGATTTCGGCAGCGAAGTAAGTAATGTGTTAATTTATATATAACATACTGATACTTACCCTATAGCCAAATATATCTTCTGAGGCAAAGGATAGAACTGGAACATGTTTTTGTTTTAGTTGAGATTATGAAATACTCGATATTGCAATTTACAAGTTTGTGAAATTAACATGTTGCTATTTAAATAAACTTACCCAATTCATTTCTTGTCATACAATTGTTTTTCAAATCATTCACTTTTTTAGTCGCATCTTTTGTTGCGGAATCAATCTCAGAAATTTCTGTAATGAAGAATAATGAATGATCTCAATAATATTTCAGATAAAAGATATAAAACATTGTAGAAAATATAAAATATTATTTTGGGCTACCATGCTCACTACTTTTGCACGAAGGATAAGACCCCCGGAGTATAAAATAATAATTGAGTACAAAACTTGACCACAATTTTTTTGGTTTTACGACAAAAGTAATCGAATTCTAGCATAGGATACTGAATTGGAATATAATTTGAAGGTCATTTTCGCATTTTATTTATATTAACATAACTATCCCCACACGTTTATATATTCTTTGTAATTCTTCTGCGTCAGCTACACCAGGTTGTCCTTGGGAACCTTTGATTCCTGGAGGTCCATTGGTTCCGACTGCACCATTGGGACCGATGTCACCTTTCTGTCCTTTCATTCCCGGCGGACCTTTTTTGCCTGGTAGGCCCGTTCTGCGGGGCGTAGCAGCTACTGATTGCGACTGATGTTCTTCGTCTGCAAATACGTCATCCAATTGCTCACACACCATTCTCTTCTTATTACCATGGCTCCGTACTCCACTCCAGTGTAAACAAAGTATCGAGATTAATACGAAAGTTGAGTTACAAACGTACATTTTCCCTTGAAACATTCACTGAAGATTAATTCTATAATGATATTTTCTATATTTGCAAAACATGATTAAATATCAGAACTTGAATTCAAATTATCGCGATTTCAAAAATAATTTGTCTGAAAACTTTGTATTGATTTTTTTGGAAATGTCCCGCATAGAAAGGCGGCGTACCTATCGGTGGCTATTCGAAAAAACAAAATGTATTCATAGTGATATAAAATTATGTCTGTTTTGTTTCTCTAAAATCTTCTTCCAAAGGTAAAAATGAAATATATAGATTTTTTGCACATTCGCACTTTTTGTAAATTAACATATATTTATTGAAATTGCAGAACATACGCAATTAATGAATGTCCTTCAAAACACACAAGGATGTTTTTATTATAAATTTATCGCCCAAATATTTCAACAGCATCGAGACTTGAACCAATCAGTAATTTTTATTTTGTTAAACATAAGCGGCGGCGCAATCCATCAGTCTCCCATGCTTAACAAAGAATGTTCAGAGTCGTAGTCTAAAATCTTTTCTCAATAATACCTTTTCGTACGCAACAACTGTCTCCGTACCAGCCTGATACTATATATACTGGCTATAGTTGTGTTTACGACTTAGGCTGACATGTTGGCTGCTATTTATAACTCCGACAGCACGAGGGATTACAAAATGCTGTAAACAAAATTTCCACAACAACATATTAAAAACCACAGAGCTACATCTAAATTGATGACTTGATATCATGAGAACCATAGCAAGGTTTTTCCCACGGTTTGCAATTACGTCTATTTATAAGAAATAAAATATTGTTTGAAAAGCTATTTTAGTTAGGATCTGGCATGTTGCGATAAACCATCAACGATGCACATGATAGAATTTTGGTCTCAGGTGACTATAGTAGATTTATTCACCTCGAATATTGGAATTCCTACTGTTAACGCGCGGTAACCTAACATTTCTTTGCCTCCTCTGCTCGTACAGGGTGATCCACTCCAAGGAGTGGCTATAAAAACAAAAGCGTTTTCTGGTATATGTCTTGGATGATCAGTGCCTATATTATAGGGTTTAGGACTGAAGTATTTCGATGTTAATTAATAGTCTTCAGGGTATACATTGAGTTATAATTGACTTTGGAAGGTTTTTTGGCGTCTTTCGTAAAAATGACCACAAAAACACAAGAATGTGTTTAAAAAAAAGAACCGCACATAGCTGTTCGCGCATCAGACTGCATTGGTTGGCATCTTTTCATTAAAAAGTGAAACAGTGGGAAAAGAGGACGCGAGATTTATTTTACAAACTTAATTTCTTTAAAGCGAATTTCAGCATTTCTTGCACTTTCGACATGTCGCGATATACAAACTAAGCTATAACAAGCTGATTCTCAATGTTTTATGCTCCCCCAGTGACGATCTTACTGATTTTGAGTGTTATCACCACTTTCGTGAATTTATACGTGAACCATTTATCACTAATTGCACTGCTAAGTGGTTATACCAGATTTCGAAAACAAGATGTAAAATTCGAGTTTTCGCTAAACTCTCCTTTTAGAAACATCGCTGGTCTGCCATGTGTGGCCCGTGCTTCCGCGCCACGATACATCAGTCTCAGTATTAAAACTTGTGAATGTGTACATTTCTGACTGGGATATCCTTACGCGGTCGGACATTTTATTTTGTCAAGCTTAGGCCATAGCTGGACCGCGTCTCGTTCACGCGATCTATCAGTGACCCATGCTTAACAAAAGATGTTCTGACCAAAACTTTTTCGTTTCGGCAATATCAACAACAGCAGTCTTCTTGGTAGTATTTATTCCACATTAACATTGTTAAATTATTTAAATCATTACTTAATTACAAAAATTGTTTAGATCGCTTGAAATATTTGAAATAAAACCGTAAGTTACACTTTATTGGCATTAAAAATACATAATTTGAGCTAAAAGTTGGCACTGCAAATTTATCGGAACAAAATAAAAAAGTGCAATATTTGCAATAGTACACATAATTTTTTACAAAAACAATTGTATTTAAAATAATCCCATTCACACTTGCACTTGTTGCTCTAAAGCTTCGTCTTTTGGAGGATTATAATTTCCTTGTCTAAAAATAAAATGAAAACAAGATTAATAAAATACAATCGTTGATCACTGAGAAGTGTAAATGGGAAATTTACAAATTACGAATGGTTCATGTGCGTTTCGTGCGCAGTTCCAATATGTTCGATGATATATTTGTAAACAAACGGGAAAGACCCCCAATCAAATTTTTTTTAACAAACACGTTTTTTTAAGTATGAGTCACTGACGGATCACGATGCTAAGCTGCGGTTTTGTGTTTGGCAAGTCGCTGGCGTGTTTAGGGGATATGTTTCACAAAAACCACCCATTATACGCATCATTCATCGTTACTAAAATGTTTTCTCGGTCCATGAAATCTAATTCCGAGAAATTGGCCGCAACGTTTTTTATTCGTACCACTTCGATTTTCTGATGAAATATCAAACATTTTTCATCTCCAGCGAGGGTTCTCTAGCTGCACAACTCCAATTTGCGGTGATAATACACGGAGATTTTTTTGTTAGGTAAAAATGACGTCATGATTGTTCCCTAAAATTAATCTCAAATTTGTCTCAACGGCGGTTTATTTAACTCTACAAAATAATATTTCTTCTTGGATTAGTGTCATTTTTTCGTATCCGCGACAATAACCACAGCTTGCATTCAGAAGCTTATATTGTATTTCCATTCCCACCAGTGTTATTCAGGTTTGTACTTACTTTGAAAATTTGAGATAAGCAGCATATATAAGAGCAAATATAACGAACAACATCAAACAGGCCAGGATAATCAAGATGTATACTATCTGCAGTCCGGATTCTCTCACTGAAATACAGAAAATATTTGAAGTTATTTAAATTAAAATCAGAAAAAAATTGTAATTGATCATCCAGATAAAGCTTGACATAGACTAATTAAACAATCAATTTGAAATTCAAGTAATATAGAAGACGCAAAACAGAAGTAACATGAGTGCAAAATAATAAAAACAGTCCATCAAAAAATATCTATGTCAAGATTACGACAGCGGAAAATTAACAAAATTCTTACATTTTACACCACAACATCTTCCTGGTTTGTCTGGATCTGGTGATTCGTCGATATATCCAGCTTTACATTCACAAGTATATGTTTGATTACTGACATATCCAAAACACAATGCCTTTGCTCCACAGTCATTTGTGAAAGGATTATCGCAAGGATTGTAGGCTAAAAAATAATCAAGAACATGAATTTTGTATCATAGCATAAAGCATAGCAGTGAAGTACTAAGCAGAACGAGCCTTCATCCTTCAAATACAAAATAATAAACAATGGGAGGGATGGGGAAGGGGCGAATTTAATTGATTTCATAACATCCCAGTTGGAAAATCGTGGTCATAGCATGTTTTGTTAAGTTTGAGTCACTGATAAATCGCGCCGTCAAGGCGCAGTCCGTCTGTGACGCATGCTCATCAAATATTCTTGTACACATCAAGCCTGTATTCTTATTAAAAAGGCAGTGACCACATCAACCCAACTAACGTTTGAGTGAATTAACTTCTTCAAAAATTACAGAAATGTAAATAGGCAAAATATAAATCAACCCTTTATAAAATTAGAAAAAATATCATGCCATCATACCTCCAATGAAAATTTGCTTTGTTTTGATGACTCCATAGTTGAACTCAATTTTCTTATCATATCTATTTCTCACTTCCCTTTGGATATCAGATGGTTTTGCAGCAGAAACACCGGCTTGTGGTACCAGAGAAAATTCAACCTATAAATGGCAGTAAGTAATATGAATGAATGAAGGATTGAAACTTTCATAAGCATTTATTTCGAATCGATTCTTTTTAAATCAATTAATTCAGGAACAAAAAATGACGGATTTGTTTCATAACATTGACGAAAATCATTGATATATATAGATGTGTACGAAATCGCAAAATAACAGATGGATTTTTGCTAAACAACTAATTAAGTGTTTTGAAAAGTGTTATTGGGATCGATTATTCAATTGAATATTGAGACTACTAGTTTGTGATACTCCAACTGAATAAAATGCTTTCCTATCGTGAATTAGTAGAATGTAATTAAAAAAGCTAAACTAAGATTCAATAACACTAAACTCAGATTCAAAGTAAAAAATATATCTGTAAAATAGCAAAACTGGAACGCTGTATTGAAAATCATTCAATTTGAGAAATATCGCACGATACAACGAACCGATAGACGAAACTCGCGAATTTTTATATTGTATTACCTGTGTTTTATTCGATTTATAATCATCGCAAGGAGTATTTTCGTCGTCTGAATATGTTGATACAGTAGGTTGTCTTATTACATATCCTTTTCTAAGTGCATCAAGAATCTGTATAACAATAGTTTGGTTTAGTTCCGTTTGTCAGCATATCAATAGAATTAATTAGTGCTTCTATGTTAAATGGGGGTTTGGCGAAAATGAAGGAGACTAGAGAAAGATAGTGTGGAAAGTATTTCTCTTACACATTATCATACGGTATGTCCGAAAACAGAGTAGTAGTGGAGGAATAGAAAAAGAAAATGAGAAGAATTTATCTTACTCATTATCGTACGCTAAATTCAATAAACAGAGTGGTTTGATGGAGATAGAGAAAGGTTAAAAGGACATATTTTCAATTCATAACAGGTGCTATATTTAACATACATTGTCCAGCTAAAAATAACGTCAATTAGTATGTCCCAGTGATGGATCGAACCTTCGAGACGCGGTATATGAGAGGTACATGCGTGGTAGGCCAATTCTCGATGCTTTAAAGAAATTTTATCCAAATCCTCTGACAAATCTGATTATCAAACATTAATAAATCCTCAATCAGTATATACGTGGACTATTTTAATAAATCACTACATACCATATCAGACACGAAATCTTCAATCACATCGTCGCTTGGAGTTTCTTCGTTGTTTTTCAATTCAAGAACGACGGCACATGGTATTCCTCCCGTTATATCTATGAAACAAAAATCAATACGAAATTCAATGACCGGTTTCAAAAAGTATTCATCCTATACGCCATCACTTTCGATCAATATCTAGCAAAGGATTTTATCCTTGATATAAATTTGTTGTAGATTTAGATAATTATTTATGCAATACTTATATACAACTTTTGTGGAAAGCCTTTCAAGCAGAATTCCGAGCCGCTATAATAGAGAGTATACAGTGAGTGGTATCTTCCCTGGGTGAGCATAAAATCATGAACCATTTTTTTGTTTCCACCTAGTCAGCTTGTATGAAATACTCAGGAAATACGTTAGGGCAATTTTAGCTCCCATATTTGTTTTATTTAAATTTTGCTAAATGTGGTAAATATTGAGAATATAAAATATTAATATTATAATAATCGGACAAAAATAACTTACATGCTTGAGCCTTTGGCGGCTTGACTGTAAAAAGAAATGAAAATAACTATTAATAATCATATAAAACATTTATTACGTCACTGATAATGACGTCAGAGTAAAGTTTGATAGCTAATCATGAACGATAATAAAAGAATGGCGACGCCAAGGTGAAAAATTTTGCCAAAGGGGCTTTGTCATAAATGAGTCCCTGATGGATCGCGCCACCAAGGCGCGGGTCACCAGGGATGCATTTTGAAAAAATAAATTCATTAATCTGGATGATAAGTATTCGTTTTATTGTGATATTTTGTTTATTTACCGTATGCTTGTAATGTTCCGATCTCGAAATCTTCCATGTTGTTTTCTATCATAGCGTTCTTTAAGTCTTGTTGTATTTTTTCTGGCATGATGGGTTCGTTATTATTTCCAGTTACTTGGAATTGTATTGTCCTTAGTGTGGTCGGCACAGCCATGGTAGAAAAAACTGATTCACCGCTTCCGCCTCCGCTACCCCAGCCTGGAGATATGATAAAAAATATTGTGTATGGTTACTGTGTATGGAGAATGCACGAGCGAAAAAAAGAAGAGTGATATCTTACGTTGAGTATAAAACTGCGAGTGGATGTGAGTGGGATTTTGATTTGGATTGAATTAGCGTGAAAAGTGTATGGGAATGTAATGAAGCATCAACGTGATAAAGCATCAAAAATTTAACTATTAGAATAGTAAAATGGGTCATTTTTGTAAAAGTAGTGTGTAAAAGGAAATATGCTACCTTATATTAAGAAAAACAGAAAAGAAAAGTCGTTTTACTAAACTTACCGCTCGATTCTGATCTGTCTGGATATTTCTCCACTATATCATCAATGTCCCTCTGCCAATATGGTAGATCAGGTGCTTTGCCTTTTTCAAACAGAGTCACAATTGTGTCATTACCAAGAGCATCTTGAAGCTGCAACAAAACATAGGCTTATTAAAATTTATCCATGAGAATATGCATAGATTAATAAATAGATATATTGATATTACTTCAGATGTCAAAATGGGAGAAATCCTGCACGCTCTGTAAGTGCGGGCTTTAGAATCGTGTTTAAGTATTTACTGCGGGTCGTAAAAAGCGGTAGATGGTAGATTGTTTTAATATCGCTCAGGGGCAGATACCAATCACCACTGCACTCTATTAAAACGGTTCAAGCCACTAAGGGATGTTTTTCCTCTCAGAGTGCAGTTGTTGGTTGTACGTTTTGAAGCAGCCGATCTTTACCATGTTTTTGGATAGTTGGTTCCTATCAGACAGTACTTCGGACCAAGATTTCCAAGAAAAATGTATCCTTTTGTTAAGTATGGGTCACTGTTGGATCGCGTCGATAAGACGCGGTCCATCAGTGACCCATGCTTGGCAATATATTTCTCCTAATGGGTGGCCACAACTACTTACCATTTGTACAGCATTCTCATCTGTGATATTATCAACATTAACATGTCCAGCGAATACTCTGTTGTTCGCAAGTTGCAAGTCATTTAATGTCAGATTTTTCTCCTTTGCTCCGAATGACATGCTCAAGTAAACATCGACAACGCTTGTTGGTTCAAAGACTGTAAAATATTGAGACGTTTAAAATATAAAGTTAGAACATACAATAATGTAGTAGCCATAAACAGAATGATAGGATAACTACTCACATTTGTTAAGGAAGAAGTGTAATCTCACGGATTGACGATCCACAGGTTCAATATATTGGAGGTTAACTGCAAATGGCAAGTCATTGACCTAAAATTGAAATTTTATGAGATCGTACATCAGAAATGACAATATATTGAAAAGAGTCGAAGACGATTAACTGACTATATTATGTAGTATTCACGTGAGACTCGGTGCTGTATTTTTGCCACCAAATGGGGTTCAAAAATTCGACCTTCCGTGCAGATACCAGATCGAAGTCCGGGTAATTTTTCTTATACATGGACATGGCTGGTGGATGAAGCCGCGATGATTGGCGGGTGTCTTATACACCGGCCACCTGCAAAGTGTAGATGGGGCATCAATCCCCGCGCATATAATCAGAGGAATAATATTGGACATTTCTCCGGCATATACGCCACTGTTACAAAAGTGAGCGGCAATAGAAATTTGAGAGCAGAAGCGTATATTTGCAAAACTATAAATTTGCGTGAATTTGTAAAACAAAAGCAAAGGAACTTAAAATGACCAAAAAAAAACATAAATTTAATGTGACAAACCACCAACTTACAGTGTCATACAAAGGCTGTGCTAGTTCTTGTGATACAGGAGAATCGACGTCTTTCCATGTTTCAACAACTTGCTGAGCATCCAAATTATCAACCAGGATATATCCTGTGTATTCTGGTGCTGTCAATGAATCCGGTGGAAGGAATGGTCCAGGCACTGAGAAAAAAGATTATTTTAAATATTAATTTGAAGCGATTGATGGCTTAAGTAAAGATTGAACAGATGAGCAATTTAAATGTTAATTTTGGGTCTTCTCTATGTATTTTTGTACTATAAAAATACGCATATTTATCGTTTTCTTGATTGAGAAAAATCGGCCGGTTCCAAGTTGAGGCTTAATGATTTTGTTAAAACATTCGAACCAATAAAAAGGTTTGTAGTGATTTGACTCATTTTGCAGTAGAATCATGATTTATGTCAAATTTTACAAAGTAAAATTTGGCATATATCATGATTTGGCTGCAAACAAAAAAAAAAGATTAAGCAAATACGACAATTACTCTGAATTGCTAACAATTCAACTATAAGAACATTGAAGTCATAAAAATCTTACCTCTTATAACTATTTTATCCTTATCCATTCCATATCCGTCTAAATCTTCGTCTTCTCTAGCCTTGTATTGTAAGTCAGGCGCAAGCGACGCATTGTTAGGAGGTAATTGTAAATCAAAATCGGCCAAAATTCTTTCATCATCATAAATTGGTTTGAATGGTTCAAGGTCAACAATACTGTCATTGCCAACTGCATCTTTGATCTGGTAAAATGGTAATGGAGGACATTGGACTGTTTGGTTTGTTTAAATGGTGGTTGAAAATGATGGTTGGTGCTGGTTAAAGTGGTTTGGAATGCGAAAACAACGGAAAGTACAGTTTGCTCTATATTTATATCCACTATAAACGATTGAAAAAACTGTTGGTAATTATGTGCTCGTATTTCGTAAACATTTTCTCAAGATCCTATATTTAGAGAATATGCGTGGGACGCATGTTTTGATAGGTGTTCATAGGTGAAATCAATCGCAGAATAAAAAGATATAAATGTTGCTGTTATTATGCTTTTTGTTGACTCTACACTGTGATAAACGTGTTTCAATGTCTCTTTTTTATTGAGGCTTATACGCATTTGTATTATATGTGTATTCGATAAATCGACGAATAGAAAGTGACAATGACCCTATACATTGCACTTAACTGGACAAAAAGGATATAGGAATAAATATTTACCATTTCAGCAATGTCCTCAGCTGTTTCTTGATATGTCGGATCCGCTTCGTCTTCAAAATTGATTTCAGGAATATTTTCCAATGTTAAATTACCAACAAAGTCTCTTGGATCTGAAGTTAGTAGAACATTCAGTTGAATGCTTAGTACTTGGTAACTTAATGTGCAGCAAATTTACAGGTTATTTCTAGTTAATGCATATTTCCAAACTCGTCTTATTGAGGAAATAATTGCCAAATGTGGGCTGTTGATAGACGCACCTTGGCGGTACGCCTCATCAACAGATTGGCCAAAAAGTCGATTTCGCAGCGCTGTTTCAATATCATTGAGTAAAGTAAGTGTCAAAGATCGGCAAATTTACGGCAATTTTGCTACAGTGTCGGTGAGGTCTGAAATATCTTTTCGTACCAATGTTGAATATGGTTTGAATATATCAATGTTGATATGTCAATATATTTGAATATGTCAATGTTGAATAAAGTTGTTAAGATCCATCTTGCCCACAACGAAAAATAATACTTACTCCCAACCGTGAAATTATCGGGAACGTCTGGTATATCATTCAATAATTTTTCAGCTTCTTCGTCAGTGAGATTAACGTTTGGATCAAGTATAAGTTTGAAATGCGCTTTTACGGGTCCTTCCGGTGTTTGTTCAAAATATTGAACTTCGACATCTTGTATCCAAGGATCGTCTGTTTCCGTTTGATTGTTGTCAATCAGATCTTCAACCTAGAACAAGGACAGAAATGATATTTGAAACGATCTAGAAAATTTAATGTAATTTAAACATGGGACTCCGATGGATCGCGTCCATGAGACGGGGTTCACTACTGGTATATGTTTAGACAAAATAAATTATTACATCATTTCATTTAAAACATACTTTTAAATTTCTGATTAAAAATAAAAATATAATTTCTTTACCTCTTTTTTGAGCCTATTAGCTAAATCTGATTCAGGATCTTTATACAACAATGCAACTTCATAATCCTTCAAATCAGGAATTAAGAAATACCCCGTGAGAGTTTCTCCTTCCACATCTAAAAAAATATCAATTACGTCATTAAAACAAATCTGGTTAATTAAATAAAATGATATGGGTGTTCATCTTTTTGCACTACAACAATTTTTCACACAAAATAGCCGCTAACAAGAGCTATATGAGTTCAAAGCTCCAAGAGCAGTTTGCAACTCAATAAGGAGAAACACCCTGTAAAGTCCCTGCACTTTTTTTAAAATTTGAACACATTCATCCCAAAATTAACCCTAAATACATACAAATGTACAAAAAAGTGTTTAATTTGGGTGCTAAAATCGTTAAATTATTACCATTTTGAGTTATCAGGCCACATTTTAAGCTTCTGATTATGTTGGTAATCGCCGGATTAGTTCTCTAAAAATGTACACTTTAAACAGCTACGCTAACAAATGGTAAGATCCTGGCAGATGGTAATAGTGACAATATAACTTACATGGTGGTAATACATATGATGTTATATTGACTTCATCGAGGCCGTCTACTCTAATTTCCATTTCATACGGTGCGCCAGGCTTGGCGATGTAAAATTTATAGTTTTCTTCTGTCATGATATTTCTCAAATCAGAAGTCATTTTGAATGGTTCAAGTGGCGTATTGACAGGCAGTGAGATGTTGGCGACTAATTTCAAACGATCATGATCGATCTCAAATCTGGAGAACAAAATGGAAAATTGAAATACAAGAATGTTTTCATGATGCCATCGTTCGGTCTATCTTCTTTGATGGACGAAACATCGGTGATCAACACTGGACTCATATTTGAAAATGGCATTCATCGTTGACATTGACAGTCAGTATCGGTTCTTGACTGTCCTTTGCCATTTATGACTCAATATACATGGTCAGTTTTGGTATCGACCTAAAGCCAAAACGACAGCCAAATATTTTGGATAACTTTTTAAATTATCTATAAAAACGAAACAAACGAAACCATTAACATAGACTCACCTATCAATTTCTATGGTAAAATATGCTCCATTTGTAATATTTATCAATTCAACCCGTAAAACCGGGTAGAATAAACTCGAAAATGATGTCCAGGTGTCAAGGTCGTACTCCAAAAGCGCGTTTTTAAGTTCCAGGTCATCCACATATAAATAAGCTTCATAATACAAGGTACGAGGAGTGACCATTGCAACACTGTCATTTACATACCTGCAGATAGATAATATTGTTGAGTTAATTCAAACGAATTTGTATCTCTGACAGGGTGTTTTGTTTTCTCGCCTGTCAAAATGAAAGACGAGAAACAAACCGCCTGTCAAACAAACAAAATAGCCTGTGACGGAATAAATAATTCCAAGAGAAAATTTAGCACATTTTTCAAAATTCATAACACGAAAATCTGGCCTGTAAATTTTGCATCGATTGAGTTTATTTGACAGTGATCATAATGACAGGTAAATTTTTAAAAACATAAAAAAACTATTCAGTCTTCATGTCTTTTGACAGAAAACCCTCAGACTGTGCTGTCAAGATGACAGTTCAGAATTTCACTTACTCATTGTCCGAACCAAGGAAGAAGCCGTTCATTTCTTTTAATGTTGCTTCGAGTTCTTCAGGATGATATTCATATGAATATATCAGGAAATAACCAGTTAATCCAACAGTGCCATTTTCGGTAAAATATGGCGAAAAATATTGAGCCGCGAGAACGAGTTGAAATTCCGCGAATGAGTTCGTAAGCTGCGTAAGGAAATGAAAACAATATTTTAAAATTCATGTATGATAATAACATACTGATATAATCCAAACATGAAAAATGTGGTGTAATGATGATTTGTATCTAGGTCACAGAAACTGGTGCAATGTTTTCTTAAAACGTATGTACATTTTATCTTCAAAACTGGAAATTCCATATAACAAAACAGCGCAATTATTACAATTGGTCAATTTTAGCTTCAAATCAGTGAAATTCGGGTATTTAAAAATAAGATGCCGATTTCAAAAATTTGGAATGATTTGAATACAAGTCCGATGAAAATTATTATATTACATACAACATTTTTGAGCAAATAATTCTACCTAGACCCATTAAGAAATCTTATTTTTTCAAGTATGAGCAACTGATGGATCACGCCTAGACGGCGTGATCCATCATTGGCTCATACTTGATAATACAATTTCGTGATTAAGAATGAAAATGCATTCTCTTAATTGTTTGAGCTTCTGATTTTTTGTGATCGAATCACATCCGGGAAAATTAGATTTTAAGCGTTACAATTCTATATTCGATTTGAAAAGAAGTTGCAACCCGATTAAGAAAAAACTGAAGGGGCCCACATCGGCATTATAACACACCCAGTGTAATATACTATACTTACCACGTCGTATAGCTGTATATACTGTAATCTGTAACTCTCACTATTGTTGTCTTTACTGGCAGATATGTAGTCGATATTGTTCCCCAGTTTTGGGAACGAAAGTTGCCCATTGAATATCACTGAAAAAAATGAGATATGATTGGGATTATTGCAGAGCAAAAATGTTATGTAGGCTAATTATGAATCATTACTTGAAAGAGACAAATAGGTTTGATTTAGCAATGAATTATGCTTGATCTACTGCAGACATCGATAAAATACGAGTTCGAAATCATGAACTTCCTTGTGAATTACAAATTTGCATTGGTGAATTTGATCTAAATAACCCTGAACACTAGTGGTTTAAGGGAATTTTTTCATGTATGATGTGCGTCTTGCAACCTTGGCCTGAACAATATAAATATAAATAAATATATATATATATATATATATATATAGTCTACGATCAAAAAGTAACTTGGGCAACAGACATATAAAAATTTATGAGTATGTATACATTGGAAAATATCCAATTTCGTTAAATCATTTTTGTACATCTTTAATTGTGAACAAATTTTATTTACAAAAAATATACTCACGTGTACTTAATGGAGTGAGGGACGTGGTGATCTTCAAATTGCTGTCAAAGGTAGCATTAAAATCTGAAAAAGAGTGCAAACATTCACATAAATGACTAAATATATTCACAACGAATGAAAATATATATATATTGATTGAATTATCAAACCTCCAACTTCATAATTATGTGTCTCCATTTCATCTCGCAGTTCTTTTGTTAATGTGAACGGATCTTTCAGATAATTCATGGGCATTGATATTTTGATCTCGATTTTTAACAGATTTTCACTGATTCTTGTGACACTAAAAGTAAAGAAACAGAATGATAATATTTCAAATAAATAAATTTGACTAAGTTTGCTTAAAATATATATATTTTTGAGATTCAAGATTTCAAGGATACATTATGATCCAGTGATAATTTTCTGTGAGATTAATCGAAATTTTCATTTTGTCAAACATGAAGTATAGATGAATCGGTGACGCAAGATTCTTAAAACAAGTTTGCACAAAACATAGCGCAAAAGTTTGATATGTCGCGATTTCACCTATATTTCGATATGATTCCTATACATGTCCGATGAGATTTATTGACGGCGTAATTCATCAGTGGCTCATATTAGATTATAAAATTATCAGAATAGAAGAAAAATAGCATTGGTCTTATTTGTTCAATTTACCGACGATTTTTGTGATCGAATCACAACCGGAAAAATTCGTTTTTAAACGTTACGATTCGAAATTCGATTCGAAAATCAAAGTTCTAACACTATCAAGAAATTGTCGGAGGGGAGACATTGTTAATAATTATAACACACTAAGTTTGCCTATATTTCGAAAATTCCGAACAATATATTCATCTCATTGATATTTGAAATATAACCAGATACGGAAAAATTCGGTTCAATGTTCATTCCAGAAAAAAGGTTTTTGAAAATGGCAACGTGTGGTGGTATCAGTGGTATACGTTCTGGTGAATCTCGTAAAAGTACCCTGGTTTTTCTGTGTTAAATTCCGATTCTGCTATTGCCGCTATGTCGCCTGTGATGGTTTCAACGATTGGATGTGGTAAATCCATATTCCTGTAGTATTCTTCGAAGAATGTATCGTTGTCCACCTCCAAAGTCGCTTCAAAGTAGAAACTTCGATTGGTTGGAATTTTGAGGAAACTGAAAAAAATTGTACGATTAGTCAGTCAGCTATCTTATAACGACCAAATAATATAAGGCAAAGACATGCTTACCTGTAATCAACGCCTGTTTCGTTAATACGCTGTTCAAAATAATCACCATCACGAGTATATATTGGTGTAGTAATAACGAAATGTGCTGCTAAACCCATCACAAAATTATCGTAACGTGGAAGATGGTAGGATGGTGAGAAATATTGAACCTCTATTGTCTGAATCTCCTCTGGAAGAACGATGGCTTTATAGAGCTGTAACACGTAATTTAAAAAAAAAAACCATATAAGAATCAAATTGGACAAATGTGTCAAGATTAAAAGCCTTGTTTGCTATGTTGCTCTAAAGCTTAACACGTAATTTCAAAGAAAAACATATAAGAATCAAAATGGACAAATGTGTCAAGATTAAAAGTCTTGTTTGCTATGTTGCTAAAAAGCTAAAACCTATGCTGTATATCGTTCAAATAGGGCGGACAGAAATTGAATAATATTCTTCACAAGAGAATTGATTATAAAAGAAAAGCATAAAATAATATCGGCAAGTAAAACTTTGTTAAGTATGTGTCAATGATGGATCGCGCCATGGAGGCGCGACCCATGTGTGGCGCATATTTCACAAAAATCAAACTCACCCTTTTTACGCGCAATCAATGAAATATAAAAAATAATAAAAAAAATTTTAAACACTAGTCACTGGTACCCAGTCAGACAAAATAATATGAACAAACATGTTTTGTTTAACATGGATCACTGATGGATTGTGCCGTTTAGGAACTGTCCATCAGTGGCTCATCTTCGATTGGGAAACATTTATAAATCTGTTGAAAAAGATTTAATTTTTATGTGTTAATAATGAATATCTGTACCATATCTTCAACAGCTGCCTTCTGAAGTTTGAAGCTTTCTGACTCTGGGTCAACACAGGCTTCGGGTGGAATAACACCATCTGCTACTATGGGAAGACCAATTTCGCCGTTTATTGATTCTGAACAAGTAAGTAAAATTTTTACTTTTTCTTTGAACTAAAGCTCAAAAAACAAAACAAAAAAACATGGAATATGGAAACTCGACGTGTCAAAGCACTCGAAAATAATTTTTTTTGACGTTCATGAAGACGTGATGTTAACAGTAAAATACTCGTAAAAAAGAAAATATATGGCTCTGACAAGTAGTCTGTCAAAATGACATGTGAATGTTGGAATATTAGAAATCTTTCGAATATACCATAAAGTAACAAACGAAACATAATTGGTCTGAACATAATTCTTTCGAATAATCAATCTTCAACCCTTAACTCAGTTTTTACTTCATCTATAGTTCGTCTGCCTATATGGCGGATAAATAACAACAGAAAAAGTTAGTGTTGTTTACTTTTCTCAAAGCTGTCTTTATCAATGAGAACCGTTACGTTGAATGTTTCTACTTCTATGTTAGCAATCTCATCTTCTGAAACTGAAAAAAAAAAAGAATTTTACTTTGTAAACAAAATGGCGCAGATCATCAGGAATCACAAAGAGCTGTACCAAAACAAACAGATTTTTATATGGACTATCATGTCATCCGCCTAGCATACAATAGGGCGAGAATAATCTATTATTCAAATGGGCTCAGACACGATTTTCAAACCATCACCTTTTTAGATTCGGCTAACCTCATCAGAAAAATATTTTCCTGATATACGCCGTTGCGCGGGACACAATGATAGATCGCGCCTCCCAAGCGCGGTCTATCTGTGGCTCATGCGCGACCAAGTTTCTTTCTTGAAACACTTGTATCATGTGATATAAATCAATTAATATAGAAACATATATCATACGTTCAACTTCATCGTTCACTCGTAGAATATTCCTAAATTTTCTTGTCATTTCCCATGGATTAGCCGGATAATTTTTCTTCATTTCCAATGAAAAATGAATTTCTGTTTTCCCTTCTTGGTAGAAATAAACTCTACAGAAATAAAATAAAACATGATTTATTCAGTACAATGAATGGAGGGACACATTAATATATATCTTCGAACACGCTTCAACATATTAGAATAAAATGAAATCATGATAATATTTTGATGATGCCATATAATAGCATCGTTCACCTTCGACTAATAGTATAGTCGTACATGGAGTACGACTCATAGTATCATTCAATGTAAGATTATCAAAATATCGTACGGAGGACAACATAGACTGGTGTCATGGCATCTAGTCAATGTATATTTACAGACAGAGTCACAAAATCATATTTTTGATGACGTCGTAGAACTATATATTTATCACATCCAATTTGATGACATCATAAAATGACGTCAAAATACCAACTTCGGTAACAAAGTAATGTAATCACCCGAAATTAGATTGATTCAATAATTATGGACACTATACTGCCAATACGAACCTTTCGATGACCAGTGCTTCTATTTGTTCTTGTTCTTCTCGGTTTTCGTTGTAAACATTCAAGAGTTTTTCTGCCAGGGTTGTATATTTGTCAGATATGTTTGCGCCCTCTAACATCTCACCAAGTTGTTGTGTCGTGTTAAAAAGATACAACTCGCCAAAAAAACTTCGACTCAATCCAACCTCCTCGGCAGACAAGATATAACTGGATATTGAAAAAATACTGATTATATATGAGAAATCAAGTAGTTAGAATCAAGCATTACAACTTTGTACAGCTCCCAAACAGAAGCATGTGCCACAGATGGACCGCGCCTTAACAGACTAGCATAAACCCACAAAATCCCGTCGCAATAGGTACTATAACATTTTATCTCGTTTCACTTTCCCGTTTTCCTCTTTGTGGGTACTTTCATTCATTTCTGTTATCGAGGAAACGAAATAAACTATTACTATTGTTAGTTACAAAATGTAGACACTAAAATCTAAAACGCTCACGCAAATGTACATCAAATTCGCAAGTAAAATTTTTATTGACTTTACATACTTAAGTTCGGTGGTATCATCTTCATTGACTTCAATGCCGTAATTTTGTATCTTCGTTGCGATGGATTCAGTCTTGTTGAATTGCGACCACACTCCGAAATGGAGAATAAATTTATCAGAGACAACATCCGAGAAAGCATCAACTGGTGCAAAATATTCTGGTTTTATGAAGAATACTTCATCGTCATGTCCAATAAAGTACTCGTCAATCTAAAATGATGAAGGTGTACAGAGCAGTCAAGGAATGAAATCAGGACGTGTGACATTTTAGTTGGCGAAGTACTTATGAAAAAACCTGAATGTTTCCTTGGTAAGTAAACAATATCTTCTGGAGATAACGGTAGATAATTTACCACAGGTAATGCGACAATATGTGTGTGCTTTCCAATTATTATCAATATTCGTATATTGTTCAAAATCCGTCTGCGTTATCGTGATATTCGTTTAGTATTGTTCTATAGCACATGGGTACACCGCCAAAAAAGCACATGCAAAACACATGAAATAATAAACACAACTTGTCATTGGTACTATACGTAAAAAAAATCCAAACTTACCAAGTTTTCCACCAAATCCATCAGCCGTTTATGATCTTTACTATCTCTATCAATAAATCCTTCGCGTGTAATCAGATTTAGATCATATGGAGTGTCGGTGACGATAGTTGATAACGCCATTTCTCCATTGAAATAATGAGGAACTGGACATAAAATTTCATGGATAGTTAGGTACTGTATTTTTAAATTCTGAAATAATATGTAGTTTTTTGTTCAAGTCATTTTTGAGTTTCTTTCCAAATGTAGTAATGATTTTTACAAAACTGAAGTCTTGTGTAATATGAGCTACTGATGGACCGCGCCTCGGCGACGCGAATCATCAGTAGCTCTTTCCCGACAATACTTGTAAACGAGGTTCATATTTACAGTTTTATTTAGCATTGAAATGCCCCCTATGCAAATCTGGAAAAAGGCCCTAGGCGTATATCCCCAAAAGAACTAAAAAGCTATATTAAAGTACGGTGGGTGGTATCTGACCTGAACTACCATTCAATACTTCTTCGTTTCCTTTCAGTCGATATTCAAACTTTTGTTTGTTCATATATTTATTGATACTTACATTTTCTGTACGGTGCATCAATAATCACTGATATATTAAAAGTTGAAACTTCTATGTTCGCATCAAGAGACAATTCTAAAAAAAATTAAACAAAATAATAAGCATTTATACAATTCGAAATACGATTTAAAAAATTCCCAAAAATAATATAATAACATTAATATCGCTCAATGATTGAACGAGATGAAACACATACCAGAGATATCGTTATTGTTTTCTAATAAGTAACGATATTGTTCCGTCATTTTGAAAGGATCTGTAACGTCATTCTTTGCCATGTAAACCTTGAAATGAACTTCGGTCTCGTCCTCTCCGTAGAAATACATTCTAAAAAAATTGGATTCAATGCAACAATTTCATCAAATAGAAATTATCTACATCTATTTTAATTTTCGATACATTTGCAAAACAATACAGAGAACAAGTTAGAACTTATTCGTACTTACTTGGTAATTTTCAAATCATCTATATTTCCCAAAGATTTATCGTTGTCCTTGTCATAAATTTCAAGAAGCTTATCCTTTAACAAATCTGAAATATTCACTCGCTCCTTCGTCATTTTCATCCACTATCCATCCTAGTGCTAGATCTTCTTGTAATTTCGGGATCCCAAACAGAGTACATTCACCCAAAAATTCTCGCGCAATAGATATTTCAACTGATTCAGGATCGAGCCTAAAAAATGAGCACAATTGTAAAAATAGTATTTAATTCAAAATTTGAAATTTCTGCAGGAGCATACAAAGTCACAAGTAGTAATTTTATTTTGTCAAGCATGCGTCACAGATGGCTCGTGCCCCGATTGGCGCGAGCCATCAATGAGTTATGCTTAATAAAATAGGATTGAGAGAGATTCTCTGACAGGTAAACCAAGACAAAAATGGAATGGAGGAAAATGACAGTGCAAAAAAGAAGAATTAGAAGGAAGAAGAAACGAATGATCAATATTATTAAAAAAGAAAGAAGAGGAAAGCGAGAGGTAAACAAGAAGAGCTGAACTTACTTTATGTTACTTTGGCCGTCGGCATTTTCAGCCAGGACATCACTAATTGATTTGGGATCTTCAGTTGGCCAGAATATTTCAAAGTTTGCTACAATTTCATCGTCATTTTCACCAGGTGCAAAATACTGAGTGAAGGCTTTAGCTGCAGACACGTTAGAGAATGCGTCTACAAACTGTAATAATAAAAATGTAATTAAACATTGATACAAATATCCACTGATATGATACTCTTTAAAAAGCATGTTAGACTAGATTTAAAATATACTTACGATGGCTGCAGCTGTCTCTTCCATATATTTGAAGTCGTCACTCGATCTATCCAACATGGCTCGTTTTATATCAACGTCATCACCGATATTTGAAAGTGTGAATTTTCCGTTGAAAAGATTTGAACCTGCGGAAATATATTGGGGTATTTTAGTAACAAATGTGAATGATTTTTCCCAAAAAGGGCTTAGGCCTATTTTAATTAGTTGTATATTTTTAAGACTTGAAAAATATCGTCTCGTGCCATCCGTCAGTGGCATAATCCAACAAAAGTTTTATTTTCAACAAAACGTACATTTCACGCTTACAAAACTTTGATTTTTATCAAAAGTTGTACTGATGAAAATTATTTTGCGAGGATAACTTCTTAGCATCGCCCCGTAACAACAGTCTTTCCTGGTCGGCTGAGCCTACTCAAAAGCTTACATACTTTGTTGTTAGCATTGGTATATTGGGATAATCGGGCCAAGACCCAATCCCTAATCCCAATATTGGATTTAGTCTGTGTGGCGAAAAATACCATCACAAAATTGCCATACTTACCAGGCATTCGTGTAGGTACATCCAGCAAGACGGTTATGTTGAACGTATTGATTTCAATTGCTGGAGATGGTGAAATACCTTTGAAAATAGGTAAATATATGAACTTGAAAATAAAAACTTCAATAGATACAAGTATGCGTATGGTGAATAAACGTATCTGTTTCATTAGTTGAAAAAATTCAAATACACTTGGCTGGAATTTTAGATTTTGACAAAACTTGGTAACAAACTCACTTGAAATTCCGAAATCGTTTTCTAGCAGTTGTCTGTATTGCTTTGTCATCGTGAAAGGATCCATCAAACTATTCTTTAACATTATTACTTTGAAATGTACTTCTGTTTTTCCTCCACTCAGGAAATAGATTCTGAATAGATTACATTCATTTCACGTACAAATGAAAAGAAATCAACTAGCACAAATAGCAAGAATTAGACATAAAATAGGCATCCTCTCATTTCAATTTGCTCTATTCATACCCATTAGCGGGAGATTACCTTATCATTACCCAGGGCAGGTGCAGTGTACTTATTGGGTTGGTTCAGTCTTCTTTAGAATATGTCTTCCAATTAGAAAGTAATTTCTTTTACCTGTTCTTTTTGGATGCTGCTTATAGCGAATTACAATAAAAAAGAAGGTAGGTGTATCCATTCAGAATTGGCAGATTGCCAAGTATAGGACACTGATAGCCGCTGAGGTGAGGTCCTTCGATGGCCCATACATGACTATGTAATGACAAAAGTATTACCTCGTAATTTCAATGTCTTTTATGTTATCCAATTCACTTGGTTCTCCGTCAATAGTAACATTGGTAGTTTTAGTGTAAAGACTTAGAAGTTTTTCTCTGAATAATCCAAAATACTCTTTCGTCGCTTCGTTCTCGTTCCCAACAGTCCATCCAAATTGCTCCAAATAAGGGAATCCGTTAAGAATCATTTCGCCAAAGAATTCTCTTTCGTATCCGAGTTTTACCGAATCAGGCTCAAGACTAAAATAAAAAGTATAATGTGGAAATACACAGGCAGTGAAAATATTGAAGAAAAATGAAAATGTGTACATTTAACTTCATTGTCACATAAATATATACAGAGAATTGCATAAAAATGGATGACCTAATATTTAACATTGCGAAGTTCAAATTTAAACAAATCAAAATGAGTATTCCAATACTTAAATGTTTGTTTACGCTGGATTCTTAGTAATATATGTTTCTTATATCACTTACTTCTATTTTTAATTTGCAAAATTGCTTTTAATAGTAAATTTGGTTTTCAATTAATTTTGACTTTTTCAAATATGGGTCACTGATGAATCGCGACACAAGGCGCGATTCATCTGTGGCTCATACTTGACAAAATAACAATTCTGGTCGACCAAATATCAGTGATAAACGTAAACTGAAAACGCCAAAAAATGACTTACGCCAAAAGTTCGATTGCGGATTCATCTTTGAAAATGTTCAATATTGTGTCAGAACTTGTACCACGCCAGAATATCTCAAAATTAACGGTAAAGTGATCCTCGTTATCTGCTGGTGAGAAATATTGGAAGAAAACGTTTACGTCTGTGTCTCCGAGTATTGTTGTAAGCTGCAAAAAGAAACATAATCACCTATTTAAAGTCTGTCATCAGAGAGCTAACTGCTTGGTTAGGCTACACAACACATTAGTTGGTCTAAAGCCTGACCTGGGCTTGTAGGTAACGGTCACCAAAAACAAAGGGGTGATGGGTGGTTTTAAGATCGCACAAGCCAGATGCACCATTACATGGACGCTGACGTAATTGATTCCATTCCCTCGATGGCAATTCTTTCAAATTTGTTTGTATTTAATTCCAATTGACCAAAAAAGATGTGCCAGGTCTGTTTGTTAGGCCAGGCAAAAAGTTTCAAAATTCGTCAAAACGAACAGGTCATGAGCAGTAAAATACATACCGCGTCGCCGAACTTGCTTGCTAATCCTATGAAATCCACACTCGTATCGTTCTTCATTATATTATATCGGTTAAAATTTCCAAATTCTTCGCTGCCTTGAGTCACAAACTTGCCATTGCTCACAACTGAAAATTTGAACAAGTATTAAATCTTTGATGAAAATCAAGTAAACAGCTTAAAATTGACAAAAATAAACGACGGTGTTATGTAGATACAAAAAATCAGTGCACAAATACATCCAAGCACGAGCCACAAATGGATCGCGCCTTATAAGCGCGATTAATCTGGGCCCATGTTTGGTCAAAATGTATTCACCATCATACCTGTGTCTGGGATAATAGGCTTCTCAACATCAACAGCATCAACGTAACTGGTAATGTTGGCGGTTTCGGTTTCAGGTAAGAATTCCCATCCTGTAAAAATAAGTTTGAATTTAAAATTGGTTTAGCGATACTAGGATAAAAGAAGCTGTGCCGAGTACGATATTTTTCCGTTAAGCACAAGAAATTTTTGAATTCTGATAATCCAAATGGATGTGAGGGGATCTGTAGAAAATCAAGATTGCATGATTTACCTGTGGAAGTCTTCTGCGGAATATTGAACAAAATCATTCTCAACCGAACTGTAGTTGCAAACGGATCTAACAAATCGTTGTATGGTAGATCTATGTCAGCAACTAACTTGACTTTGTTATCATCAATCGGAATCAACCTGAAGAAAAAGGTTAATTTGGTCAAAGAAAAGAACAAGTATATCACATCTCAATTGAGCGTGAAATCAAAGGTACATTCTTGTAAAACTAGATAAATATACCTTTTTTAACAAAATTCACTCTGAGCAAGGATGGAATCCGTAACAAACAATAAGAAATTGAACGACCACTCACATGCCAAAGATTTACAACAAAACAAAGTCTCCGAATTTGCGCTTTAAGTGGAAAACATTTCCCACATAACTGAACCACCGTAGTATGGTGTAGTGAGTGGTATCTGCCCTGGAGGATGATAAAAGTATCTTCCACTCATTCATTTGTTTCCTTTTAGTTGACACGATTTATAGCTATACAATTAAATTCACCAACTAATCGTTCATGGGCCTTAAATAATAAACCGCAGAAATAACAAGTCAGGTTGAATTTAAAGTACTGAGTGGAATATTTTCTTCAAAATTATTTCTTTTGAGAGGCAAGGGCCACTGATGGATCGCGCCTAGGCGCGGTCCATCTGTGGCATATGCTTGACAACATGAGTTTTGAAGCTTTAAAAAGTCAATCCTTGCCTAGAAAACGACATATCCAAATCGAGCTTGAGAAGTATCAAGTCTGCCTTAACGTCATCCAAATAACCCTTTATCGAATCTGGCAACGCAAGGTTTTCTTTTGCAAACGATTCTGCCAGTGTGTCGGTGATGCCTGGATCACGAACTGTAGTGTTTTCTACTACCAAATCGATTTCGAAGTACAAAGTACGCTTTGACGGAATAATTACAGATGCAGGTAAAAAGCTGAAAGTATATAAAAACGTTGTTAGAAATGTAAATAAAAAATGTGTGTTGCTTGAATTATTTAAACGGAAGCACCATCATTTTGCGGAGCATCGTGGTTGACAAACCACTGAAGCGGACTTCAGTATAATACTTTCTTGTTTAAATAAAAATAATGCAAAGAATTGGCACAACTTCAAGTTGATCGTGTTGAAAATACCAGATAGATATCGAAGGCAAGTATTCCAGTCGGAAAAATCTAAGAAATCGGTTAGTTATTGCAAGATGAGGTCGATGACAACTATCTCAAGCGAGAGCGAAGACACTGTGTCATTAGGAATATGGCTTGACACAAAAATAAACAAAATATGGTATATATGGGCTAAATGAGGCCAAAATTAGAAAAAATACGTAATAGTAATAATGATCAACATTTGGAACAAATTTTTTTGCTTTGTAGATTATTTTTTAAATTTCTTCTTTCAACATATTAGACATAATTATAACTTGCGATCAAAATTGCAATATGATTAAACAAAATGATTAATACAAAGAAATAGTCAAATGACAATAATAAGAAGACAACCTTGTTGGACTCGAATCTTCGCTTCCATAGCTTCGTATTATATCTTGAAGTTTGGAAGGATCGTAAATTGATGTTGAATTGATAATAAAATTAGTTGTTAGACCAGTATCGCTTCCATTTATTGGTGAGAAATGTAGAAGTTCAATATCGAGACCGAATTGGCTGAACTGAAATTAAATATAAATGTTGTTATGACTCTTGAAATGAAAATTTTGTCAAGCCTGGGCCAGCCATAAATGGATTGCGTCTCTAAGACACAGTCCATCCATGGTTCATGCTTGGCCAGTTTCATTTTGATACGATATAGCGTCTTAGAAGTAATAGACATTTCACAAGCTGAAAGGGCAGTACAATCAGCATCAAAATCCAATCAACTGCAGGTGAACTAAATAAGTGGTCTACGGTATTGTGTGTTCACGCAAAACGTATACAATCGGAATGGGCGATATTATAAGAACAACGTTCACACTAAAACATTACTTACCACATCAGTCATTATAATTGCTTCAGTTGCAAAACTAGAGCTTTGCTTGTCTTTTAATGCAGAAATCCAATCCACACCTTCTGGGAGTGTTAGGAATGTCATTTCGCCAGCGAATAGAATACCTGGATCCTCGAAGTCTGTATTGAAATGATGCAGTCATTATTAGATTAAGCATAAATAACTACTACAGTTTTTTTCATTGAAATTCACTCTATGCAAGGCCGGAAGCAGTGCCTAAAGGAACCAACTAACGGCCACTTGATGGCAATGAGCTACTAATAGATGTTGTTCCAGCAACTACACTGTAAACAGAAAACATCTTAAATGGAACTGAACCGCCAGGGTGATGTGCAGTGAGTAGTATCTGTCCCGGGCAATGGTAAAATCATCTACCACTTTTTTGCCTCCTTTTAGTCGCCTCTTAGGTTGTTGGGACTATTCTAAAGCTCGAACCTAATGCAATTTTTATTGTTTTTATTCAACAGAATTCACAGTAAAATCCGTTTTGTTAGTAAAGTTTATACGATTTGGCAAAACGAGAAATCGTGTACTATACAAAGTTTCCTACATTTTAGATTACTAATTTAGAATGCTGCTTTTCATCGAAAAAATGGCAGAATTCAGAATGCATTCGAAATAGCGAAGTTTTGATTTTGGCCATCCCTGCATAGGATTTATAAGTGGAACTTTCTTCGACCCGTGTCCCTTTATTTACGATTTTAAATCCCTTCGAAATCACCAAATTTTGATTCGAAAGTCCTGACTGGAGAGACCGTAATTTTAACGTAATGTTCATTCATTGAAGACATCTACTAATAAATTCGAAGTTTCAAAATCAAATAATTTAATTATTCAGGAGTACCATCCATATATACAGGTATATATACTAAACCGAACTACTGTCTTGCCTATACTTCTAAGGTATTACATACCACCCGGTGATCTTGTCGGTTGATCCAATATGACTGTTATATTGAAAGTATCTACTTCTATGTCGGTGTACGTCGATTCGTCATGCAAAACTGGAAAACAAATATAATGTTAGGAAAATTTTGCTAAAGCGCGAAGCATTGATGAATTGCACCGCGATCAAAAATAATTTGATCGTGTACTAGATTGTCATTGTCGATTTTTATGAACTTTACCACCCAACTCAGTTAAAATTCTGGTTTTATCCAAATTAGTAGCTCAAGATACCTTTGAAGACTTTATCATTTTACGAAATCATATTTGCTTTACTTTGGTCATATTTAAATAAATAAAATCAACTTACATTGTACGTTATCGTTCCTCAACAAATCTCTAAATTTAACAGTCATATCAAAAGGATTTGATCCATCATTATCTTTCATAGTAAGATTGAAATGAACTTCTGTTTTGTCTTGATCGTAGAAATATACCCTTCGAAAATAAAAAAAAATGTTAGATACGACAATCACTTCGTAACAATGAAAATACTAAATAATCCCAGCCAGAAAAGTTTTAAACAAACAAGTTTTATTAAGGTTGACATATTTGACAAAATAAAAATTGCGATTAGGAATAAAATGAATCAATTTTTTGTTTTTCAAGTAAGTAGAGGTATATTTACCTTGTAAGTAGAAGTTCTTCTATTTCATCTCCCGGTTTACTTGCATTGTTGTATAAATCGAGTAACAAGTTTTCAATAGGTTCCAACACAGCAAAATATGGATTTCTTTCATCAATGGAAGCCCCGAACAGCGCATCATATGTCCAACCAGGTAAATATAATTCTCCCAGGAATGAGCGTTTTACCATTACTTCAGTTGTGTTTGGCCTTGAATATGAAACAAAATTAATAGTATTTCAGTTAAAACATTTATGGGTTTGTTAGTATAATTACTTATCCGTGTTCTATACCTCCGTGAATCGGGATTGGGGTAAGCCTAAAGGTAAGGTTGTTCTAGCAATGAGAGCATAAAAAATATTCACCTCAAATATTCATCCTCAATTGAGTCCAAAGTTTTCTTTATTGCTTCAGGATCATCCACAGTTGTCCAAATACCGAAATGCACATCAAGTACGTTATCTGTATCATTGCCTTCGTCAGAAGGTGCAAAATAATCCACAGAGACAACCGAATACCCATCAAACAATCCCAGCTCCGATAAAACCTGAAACACGAAAAGTACGGAGTGAGATATTTTTTGTCTTCATATTGATTTTGAAACTAAATCATAGCATACAATAGTTTTAATAATGCAAAAAATTATGATTTTCAAAACTAAATGCGCAGTGCCCTTGTGATTTGCGTTTTTTTATAGCCCTGAAATAGCGGCGAATTTATACGGACAGGGTTAGTGTTGTTGGAGAATAAGGTTATTCCAGTCGCACCCAACCTCTGTAAGATTGACAAGATAAATTTAATTTCATAAACGACAAATTGTACTTGGAAACGCGGCAATGACATGGTATTTTGATGGCATGTTTATAAGGCATGTTATTCTACAATAGTATCGGCAACTTAAAAACTTAGAATGTAGTTTTCACAAGTCTAAAACAAAGCGATATTTATTACCCATCTTCATACTGAACAGCAGAGATTATTCTAACATTAAATAAGTTTATACCTTTTCCGTTTCATTTTTCATCCAAATATAACTATAGCTATCTGGGTCAGTCATGGCGTCCATAGAATAGAAATCTAGTTGGTCAGTTGGGAGTGTGAATTCGATTTTACCGTTAACAAAATCTGAAGAAAAATTTATGATGAGAATAAATTTGTATTTTAATAATAATGCTCAATCAAGCATGAACCACAGCTTTATAGGTTCGATGTATTTGTGGCCCAAGCTTAATCAAATAGTAGCAGTAGTAGTATTCATTAATGTTGAGGTCTGATGAACCTCGATCATGATTGAAACTGATAACTGGCTGGAAAGGTTTTTCGACATTCTCAACTTTTCTCTATCCAGGAATAAAAATGGAGATCGACGCCAAAAAATATACGTTAAAGATAATAGGCCGTAGTTCTCTATATAGTAGACCGTACTTCCCGCTTTTCTCTGTGTAGAATAGAACTAACAACTTTTTAGTACTTACATTTCGGCAATGGTGCATCTATTAGAACACTGATGTTAAACGTTGATATTTCGATGGACGGCTCGAAAATTTGAACTGGAAAAGTAAAACAAAGCTTTAATGAGGTATAATGTTGAAGGCTGACAAAATGACAGGCTTGTGTGTAATAAATATATCAATTTGGCAGCTAGTGTTTTGAATAGGGAAGATTCTGGCGCGGCGTGTGTGACAAAATGGCGGATAAATAAGTTATTTCGACTATACAATATACGCTGGTAAACACATCAAATAGCCTTACGTGCAGTAAGGATGTCATCCTGACATATAGAGTTGATAACTCGGGTGTCAAAAGACTTACTTGGTATTTTATTGTTATCTATCAAAAAATCCTTGTATTGTACAGTCAAATCGAATGGTATGACATTTTCATTCAATGCTGTTGTTATTTTGAAATGAACCTCTGTCTTTTCCTCTCCGTAGAAATAAATTCTGTAACATAGAATCGAATAGAATTATACAGAGAAGAATGGATCATTAAATATGAGGATGGTGGAACGTATCATTCAAGAGTTTGAAATTCGGAACTATTGACAGATGATATTTTTCAAATGACAAAATATTTCCATTCTGTCTCTATTACAAATAAGTTGCACAGGACGATCCGTGATAATTTCAAGCAAGGAAGCCTCAAATATGAAAAATGAATATAGCGTTCTAAGCAAAAGTCACAGATTTCCATTATCAATCAGATGAACTGGTTCATCTGATTGATAATGAAAAGCAGTGACTTTTCGATCCATACGTTTTATTCTTCTAAAGGCTACTTTATTGTCAATTTTATTCTTCGATAGTAATATAGCATTAAATCCATCTCATATTAAAAAACATTAAACCTTGCTCAGGGTTATATACTCATAAAGGGACATCAAAGTTTACCATAGAGGCATTCGAGATTCAAACCGACTATATACAAAACGAGAATAACAAATACCTCAAAATTTCAAGCTTGACAATATCGCCAGCCGCCCTGAGTGGGACGCCGGTTCCATCAGCTAAAGATACAGTTGGTTGTTCTCCGTTTTGTGATGAGTAAACGTCAAGTAATTTGTTTTGGATTGCTTCAAATATTAAATCGGCTCCACTAGATTCGTTGGTCATGATACCGGTGAATCCAGAGGAAGGTAGATCAGTCAGGTACATTTCGCCAAAGAATTCTCGTTTCACTCCAACTTTGACTGTTTCGGGTTTGTAACTGAAAATAATATTCGAGGTATATGCATAGGTAAATGTATTCATTTACGATTCAAAAATATTCAATTCTTGACGACTAAGTTCTAATTTAAGTTGGATTAAGTTGGATAACAATTTTTTGTCATCGAAATTCATTCTAAGAAAGCCCGGAAGAAGTTCCCAAAAGGATCAGCCAACAGTCACTCAATAGCGGAGAGCTACTAAAAGATGTAGTACCACCAACCGCTAAACCTCTAAATAAAAAACATTCCAAACGGAACTGAACCGTCATGGTAAAGTGCAGGGAGTGGTATCTGCCCTGTGCGATGGTTAAACCATCTATACTTTTTCGCATTCTTTTAGCCGCCTCTTACGACACGCAGGAAATACGTTACGACTATTCTAAAGAACGTGCCTACATGGCTAATTAGTCTAGTGTGGCAAAATGTCAGGTTATGGGATAGTTTTGTCATGCGACAAGTCTTCGTATGCTATTTAGCAAATAAATATTTTTTCAATTAGTATTTACAATTGAAGAACTTTACATTATTATAAATCATGAAACACGAGGATTTCAAAATAACATGACTATGGAAAATCTTGTCTCCCAAGTCAGAAATATTTTGGTAAGCATGGGTTACTGATGGACCGTGCCGCCCAGGTGCGTTCCATCAGTGGCCCATGCTTGACAAAATAAAATTCCTGATTATGTACAATGACAAATATAAAGTCTAATTTTAAATTTAAAAAGGTAAATGATATATAAAAATTGACAAGCATATAAATATATATAATTTTACCTATATTTTACAAATTTTTCATCCACAAAATAATCAGTCAGCATGTCATCAACTATCGCAGCGTTTATGTTGTCACCAAATACCTCAAAATGTAGTGTCAACCCTTCGTTTTTATTTTCTACTTCCGGAGCAAAATATTGTGCAAATGCGAATACATTAGTAGTATTCTTGAATATGTCGTCAAACTTAAAAATAAAAAGGAATGAAATAGATGGAGATAAATTAGCATAATATATGTCTTCTTACGAAGTTGTTCAAAACGAAAGAACAAAACAAAATGAGATGCAGACATCGATTTTACTTTACCGGGTACAAATACACATGAAGGATAAAAAAGAACGCAATTGAAAATTACAACAGCCAAGCATGAGCCACACATGAAACGCGCTCCAGTGGCATAGTTTATAAATCTTATACAAATTTTAGAATTTCTTTAGAAATATCACACCAAAATTACAATTCATCGATATCTTTATTTTAATAGATGATTCGGACAATGAAACTATAGAACATGTTTAACATAAGATTATGATCAAACCCCATTATACAATAAATAACTAGTATACATCGTTATTTGTTTTCATACCATATTCTCAATTCCCGATATATATTCTTCAAATATAGGGTTGGTAGCATCAAACATCAATGCGAGTCTTTCATCAGCGGACGGCACGTTGAAAAAGGAGAATTTCGCAGTGAACCAAGCTATACGTAAGAAAAAAAGGAAGTTTTGTTTAATAAAAAAGTTTGCTTCGCAAAGTGAGGACATCCTATGAAATGAAGTATCGACAGTACGAAATGGATATGAATTACCGATATATAGTGAATAGAACTTTCACATACACATATATTTTGTGGAATAGGTGTCACTGATGGATCGCGCCATCGAGGTGCGATCCATCAGTGACTCTTTCTGGATAGAATAAAATTTCCTATTGGCAATGAGAGTAATAAGCTATTTGTTGGCGATTCATTCACTATTTTTCTTTAATGTATTTCACATAAAAAAGAAGGATTGTGTATCAGCATCTGGAAGGAACCAACAAGCGGCAACTACTGAAAAACGGTTTGGATTAACATGTCTTGGGTGATGGTAAAATCTATTATTTCTTTAGAGTCGTCAAGCAACCTCTTACGACAGGAAAATTTGTAATGGCGATTCAAAAATCCTGCTTCGTAAATCTATTCAATTTTGTCTCACCATTGGCTGGCAATGTTGGTATGATAGCTGTTCCTGTATCGCTAGTCGTATTAGAATCGCTAGGTGTGGTAGCCGTTGAAATAACAGGTTCAGTAACGTTAGGCGACGTTGGTAGATGGCCGGCTAAAAACAATTGAAACATAAAGTTAGTAAGAAGATTGTAAAATAGAATAAAAAATTGGTTATTTTGCAAAAAAAAAAATTTCTTGTCCAATATTTCAGAACAAAAAAGATACTTGTTGATGATATTTATTATACATCTATGAATTGCGATGATGAATCCTATACGTCTATGAATTGCCACCCAAAACTACATATTTTCCAGGCATAAACATGTCATGGTTATTTTTGAATTTGCAAAATGAAGATAATATGATATCTGTTTTTTAGATGTGGCTTTGATAGAAAAGCATCCAAATTTGAATTAATCATTTATAATTAGAAAATGATGTTTGCAGATAGCTACATATATTTAGCAGCATGCGAATGAATTTCATTCATATACTTCTCTTTGTACACGTCGAAATCCTCCTGTCTCAAAAAAATCTAGTATACTAATTTGAAAATGAATACGATAACAATGCAATTCAGTTTAATTTCGAACACTTCTCGTAATCAAATTTTCACTTAAAATCCTAATCCTTCGCTTTATTCAGCCATAAAAACCAACTGAATAATATTGTACAAAACAACCACAGACAGCCCTTATCGGAGTCGGCGTTTTTTTTGCCTATATGCCTTTGTTCATTACCACACATATATTGATTTGAATATTTGTTTTAATCAGAAATGCCCTTAAAATTTTGATTTCAAATCAAAGCTTTTAGCGTTTAGCCACCTCAACTTACCATAGACTTCAAAACTTCCAGATATAATAGTATTCAGTAACTTGTCATCAACGAATCCATTAAAGCTTTCTTCCAACATTTGTGGAGTGCTGACGTCATAATATTCCATTTCAATATCGAAATAAAACATATTTTCATTCTCATCAATTCTGGTCACCTCCACATTTTTGTGATAAGAGTTTGGCATATTATCCAACAATTCTTCCACCTTGGGAAATAGATAAATAAAACGAACTAAATAAATTTTTTGGTTATGTTTTATCCTTTAGAGACTAGTCAATGTTTAAATTTTGGGACACATAGATTGAGAACAATCGCTTTATGGCCCTGTGATTACCATGCTGACACCATGAGTTAACTCGATTCATTGACAAATCTATATCCACCGCTCAAATCAGGATTTGATGACTTGGGTACAATATTCGCTCATCTTTAAATTTATATTTTTACAATAAAATCAATTTTGTGCTTGTGTGTTCGTCATTATTTGCTTGTACATAGTCCAGAGTGAGTGAATTCAATTTACATGAATCAATCAAAACAGATTCTTTTCTGTATTAGTAAATTGCCCGAATGATTATAATAGAATTAAACAAAAAACTTACTAAAGAATTAAGCAACAACTTCTCTTCATCCGGTAAACTGAATGTTTCGTTCAACAACGCAGTACCCCAGAATTTACGAGGTTCTTCAACGATATTTGTATCCACAATGAACGATTCTGCCAAAAAGCATTATCCTTATAAGTATAGATGTTTTGAAATTGTTTTCATTTTTCATTCAGTCCCAAATAGTTTTATTAATTACTTTAATATTTGAAGCAAAATGTAAAATTTGGCATTTATCATGATATTGCTGCATGATTTGCGAAATTGCTGAAACGGTACTTTCCATTATCCAATAAAATATCGAAATTAATACCGGTAAGTGTACTGAATTAAGATTGAAAAACCAACTATTGAAAATAATATTGTAGCTGATTAAGTGCTCATTGCATACTGACAAATCTTACCAATAGCTGATATTTCCTTCATCTCATTAATGATTGTAGAAGCTGAGATAAAGTCTGGATGCATATTATTAACTTTATGTACTTTGTAATGTATTATTACACTATCGATTGAATTCTTGCTTGGTTCCGGATAATCCACTGTTATTGTACCTGTGAAATGTATAGTGTTCAGTCTGTATCATTGCAATGTGCTTTGTCTAAGTCAAGACCGGTCACTGGACAAGGGGCAGTCGGATGAAGACAAATCCAGTCCATTTGACAGGCCGATCGAAGACAAACGCACACAAACTCTTCTCCATTGATTGTTTTATTGTGTTTCAAAAAAATATTCCATCAATTAACTTGCTAAGAATAAAATTTGCCACGATAGTCACATTGAATTAGATTTAAATATATATATATATGCTTTCATAACAACCGTCCATTTTGAATTATTATTCGAACAAACACATGTAAATATTACTGGCATAACGTTTGCATAAGATATATTGCCAAAAAATATTGTTAAATAAAAACAGATCTTACTTATATTGAATAGTATACTGATGTCGGTTTTATTCAATGCTTCAAGTATAATCAATTCCAAATCATCTGCCGCGTTGGTGTAGACAATTGAACTTTCTTTGTCGTTCCACATTTTTAATATGTCATCGTATGAGACAGTCAAATTAATTTTGCCTATAAAAATATAAAAACAGAGTGAAAATAGTTTTGTCACTTCAATAATATCATTTCGCTAACAGATCTATGATTTTCAAGGGAATTGCAGTCAAATGATGCAACCACAATCATCTCAATTCATCAATTGTTAATATTTTAGACCGAAAAATGATTTTTTTTCAACATTCCAGGGCGAGTCCTTAGGAAATCTTGATATATCGCCTCCTCGTCAAAAAGTAGAATTAAACATAATACAAATATGTCTAACATTATAAAATTTTTCTAGTATTTACCCGGAATTCCCAATCCAATAACGTCATTAGCCGGCCATATAAGTACAGTTTCAGAAGATACTCTACTACCCATCGCTTCCAGGCCAGACTCGTCAATTTGAAGTTGTGTGGTGGCCAAATCTCGCCTCAGTGTCATTGGCGTGAAATATGATTTTTCCTCTGGAGTTGGTTCCATATAAAATAATACATTAACCAATTGACCCCGATCGAGGAAATCATCTTCACCGCCGTATATCATCTAAAGAGGAATATAATTGTAAGATAGTCGATTAATCGGAAACAAATTATGTTGTATAGTGGCAATCAGTTTAGTCAAGTATGCGTCGCTGATGGATCGCATCGCTGAGGCGTGGTGCTTCAACGGCTCATACTTTTCAATTTCAACCGAGGATGTACAAACAATCCAGTTTTAACGACGCCCGAACTTCAATGTCTTTGAGTAAAATTTGCTCAAATATTTCAAGTAATCAAAACTGCGAAATTCTGAGCCTACTTGATGTATTGTATAAAATTTTGGTAGTCTATCATGATTTTGCCGCAAAATAAATAAATTTAGAATATAATGTACAAAAATCCGATGTTAAACTTCAAGGTAACACTTACTCAACATCTGCATTTACTCGTGAACAAGATATAAATAACATCAGCAAGAAAAAAAAAAAGAAAAAATAAAGACTCACATCCTTGATTTCCGTTTGCATGTTGTACCCCGCTTCGCTCGCAAGTTCAGTTATAAGAGTTGCAAATTTGTTTTTGAGATATATTTGATCTGCTGGATCAGTGCTGTTCATCAATAACATATCTTCAGTAGGTACATCTTGAATTGTCAAACTTCCGATAAAGGTTCTTTTGTCTGGGTAAAGCAACGTTATGGCAAAATAAAAATACAAATATAAATAAAAAGATAAATTATAATTGTTAAAAAAAATTTGAAAAGAAGATAAAACGAACCTTCAGTTGCAAATGAGTCTTGTTCGATGTCCAAAAATTCCGAAATATTTCTTTCTTGGTCATCAGTTGAGTTGTAGAAAATTTCAGCGATTTCAGCAGTAATATTTCCAACAGATTGTACAGAAATATGGGCTTTGATACTAGAAAAGAAAATGGTTATAAATGTAAAAACTATAAACCAATTAGCAATACTATTTTGACTCTACCATAAACTAAGATAGTAAATTATAATAAACGTTCAGCCATTTTTTAAAAAAAGCTAGAAAAAGTTGTACAAGTTAATTATATGTATATTACAATTAATATGGTGCACAAACCAGTTTGCGTTTGGAAGTTTATCTTTTGAGAAAAACTAATCCATGGTTTGCAATACTATGGATGGTTTTACTTTATTAAGCGCAAGTCACGGGTAGATCGCGCCACCTGGGTCCTATCCATTAGTGGGTTGTGTTCAACAAAACCATATTTTCACATAAATCGGAAAAAAAGGACTCAAATTAAGCAAAAAGTGTTTATCCTCTTATCAAAAGATTTTTAAGTAGCATACTAACCGGGACATTGGCATTGCTTCTGGTTCAAAATAGTCCAGTTGCACGATAGCAGTTTCGTTCATATGTCCGTATATATCTTCCAAAAATTGAGACAAAATTTGATATTGGTCCTCAAAATCTTCTGAAGAAGGATCTCTAGTAATGGAATACACATCCGGCGGTGGAACATGAAGATTGAATGTCATGTAATAATACCCTGAAAATAAGATATACAATGAGTGACTTTTGAGTGGGATTATATTTTTCAAAACTCCCACAAATACGTTCTTGAGAACGGAAGCGAAAGGTCACTGAAAAGCCCTGAGCTGCTAGATAGAACAGAGAACTAGAAAGTATATCACAAGTAGAAAAGCATTCCTAAGAGAGATCAACTGTTCTATTTGGATGTAGTGAGTAAGTGTTTTCTTCATGTGTTGAGAGTGAGATCGCTCTACCACTATATATGTTCTGTAGAATGGATTTCAAAAACAATAATTCTTTTTTGAAATACGAGGTTCATCTTTAATATAAAGTTATACAATAAGTGAAGAATTTAAGCAACGGTATCAATTAATTAATATATATGCTGTTGACATTGTATCTTTGTTTGTTTATATATGTTATAGAATTGTTCCTCACAATGATACTTGTCATAGAAGACTTATATTTTACACGAAAAAGTTTGATAGGTACCGGCTGGCATTGCAGTTGGTTTTGCATCACAGTATCGATTTTGCTTTGTCCTTGATGAAAGGAATCCAGAACCTGAAAAATATACGAATATATATTCATTAATACAATTTCGTGAGTTTTTGGATGTCTATTTTAATGACTGCGCTGTCATGTGTGCCGGTCCATTTGTGCCCTAAGTTGACTGGAAATCAAACGTTTTTCATTTTGACAAACAAAGTTATTGTATTCAATGGCAGCGAATTCGGAATTGAAATTTATATAGAATAAAAATTATATACATACCTTCAATAATCAAGCTCTTTCCGTCAAAGTTAAACAAGTATGCCTGAAATCCATATCCGACTAGCGTTAGAAGTCTCATAGGTACAACTTGTTCGTTTGTGGAAGTCGTCACACTAAAATGTGGCACCAAACTGGTGTTTCGAGCACCGCTTTCAACGCCATCGTATTTCCATTTTACTCTTCTCTGAACTTGAAGAGGGAAGGAAGGAGTTCTGAATGTCTTTCTCAACTGAAAATAGTATTTATAAATTATTTCAAACATAGGATTTCATTTGGGCAATTTACAAGAATTACAGCACTAGAACATTAGTTAGGACTGTCATCAATAAATTGAAAATGACTCACCGCCACTCTGACTGTAGTTTTGAAAGCATCTTGAGACTCAGTCAGAGAAGTAATGACATATCCCTCACTCAGATTAGTGATATTAGCATATCCGCTGAATTTTCGACGTCCTGAAATATTTAGGTACATTATTCAAACCCGTTTATATTATGAAATTAGAATACAAAATATAAAACCAACAAAAAAAAAACATTGATTAAAATGGTTTATTATAACTGCATAATCATAAAAATGGTAAATAAAATGTCAACATACCGTCAACTCTGAATGATTCTTTAACAATCGAGAAATCCTCAATTTGAGTGTTGTTCTCTATAGCCTGGTTAATGATGGATTCGATGTAACAAGGTTCGTCATTGTCCAATTCTGTAACGTAAAGTTGAAAGATATACTTACATACGTATTAGTAAGTATAATATCATCAATGAAAAATTTATTTCCATTTTACGTCCATCAAATGTAAGAAAAGCAAATAATCCATATGAACAAAATTGTTACTACAAAATATCTAACCAGAAAATGTTACCTCTCATTGTAATAGCGAAATGAGCTGCCATATTAGGATATCTGTCTTCATAATATTGAATTTCAAAATCATATATTCCGGGCCCGTCTATCTTATTCCTTTCTAGAGTATAATGATCGTTGATCTGTAACAAAGAACAGTTGCTGATCGGAATCAATAAAAATTATCAGTTTACAATTGGACTGCCGTCATCACATCTCAATCCAGTGTATAACAATATGTGTAAGATCAGTAGAACTGGAAAGTATGTATATCTCCAACAAAACTTATCATATTTGCTTTCAGGTGATTGCTCGTACAATGCCTGTTCACAGTGATCCACTCAACTGAGTCAGGGTAAAAGATTTCTACTTCGTTTTGTCTATCAGTGGATCAGCATGTTGTCTGTCAATGATTTACAATGATAAAAAGATTTTTCCATGGGAAAATTTTATTTGGCGAACTTTTCACATTTAAAATTATATTTTACACTATTTAGGATAAAGATACAAAAAATATCCAAGTACTTACAAATTCCTTCAAATTTGTTTCTATATCTTGCGATAACGGACTAGAAACGTCAGATTTGTTAATGTTGATTTCTTGGTATGATTTTTCTGGTAGTTGTAAAACTATTACTCCTATGTACTTTTTGCCTTCATATATTGGACGCTCAGGCGGGTATTCTGAAATGATTTAAAAATAATTAACATTAAATATATTACTAACTTTTTGGTAGCGTATATTCTTAGTCATGTAAAATACCAAAATGACTTTTTATAAACGGGAATTACGGATTACATTTATAAATATGAATTATAACTTTCTACATTTTTATAAATGTACTCGTATCGTTGGCATAACACTGGTACTGAAGAGTCATGTTAATAATCGCATGCCGATAAATCATATTTTATGATTAGAGCTTGACAAAACAATTTGAGATTGAATTGTTCGGATAATTTATCCGAATCGACTAGTTAATTCCGTCCAAACGGCATTACCGAAAAAGTTAAGTTATAAATTTCATTTTTCCGGTTAAACTTGAGAGCACCACCCCGTTTAGTTTATGTTTGTATAGTTGATTTACGACTGATTAGAAGAATTTATGCTTCGGATCGATTAGAATGGCCCAGTTCTACTTAATGATACACAAACTGGTACTGTACAATTGAGATATTTTGCAAATGACAGAAAACAAGAAAATGTACTATGATCTTACCCAATATAACATTTTCAGCAAAGTTGGGTAGTAAGCTTGTAAAGTCATACAATGGAATCATTGTTTCATTCGCAAGCAAATCTCTAAATTCTTCTGTATGGTTATCAACTGTTGTATGATTAGGTCCTTGTTCTTTTATCGTAAAATTGAAGATGACGACAAGGTTCTGTAAAAATATTTGCCTTAAATTATTCATCGACGTTCTTCAAATGAACATAAAGATCTTAAAATCTTAAGAACTTAAAGTGCTTAAAATAACTTGAAAATAAAAAAAAACCCAAAATATAATGCCGGAAAGAGCAATCCATGTGGAAAACATCCCAGAGAACTGAACAGCTGTGATAAAGTGCAGTGAGTGGTATCTGCCCTGGGCAATGGTAAAACATTTATCCCTTCTACTTTAAAAATTGGGCCCAAGAATAGAAAACTTTGCCCTGCGGTAAATTGGCCAAAGAAGTAAATGTTTGGAGATTTTGGCAATTTTTACATTGCACAATCATATAATCAAAATCTTCGCCCCCTTTTCCTAATTTCTCTTTTTGGGAATCGGTCCCAAGTTCCATTGTGTGTTATGTAGTTTTTTGATTCGCTGATCAAATTTATTTCATCGTTTTCTTCTTTTCCAATCACAAATTTTATTTTGCCAATAAAGGGTAGTCAGCGCGATCAATCAGTGCCCCATACTTAACAAAACATTCAGCGACCAAGATTTTCGAACTGGCTAAAAATTGACTGCTGTTAAGTGTAAAATACTCCAAATTGTAGTCGAGGTAATTTTTAAAAAAAACTTACCTCTGGTTTTTCAAACCATTGATCGTAAACATTAACGTCTGAAATTTCACGCTTGTCATCCAAATCACCAAACTTCTCCATAAGTTCAGGAATCTAAAATATAATAAAATGTTAAACAATTGTTCAAGCGGATGAAATATAGAAGGGAAAACAAAACAAAGTGAAATAAACATAACTTTGAACACTTTTCATCAAACGGTTTAGACTACTAAGCAGTGCGAATTTGACAGCAGACTTAATCAGCAATCTAGCAATCTATGTCTCACGTATATACCAATGTCATAATATATTTGGATAACGACTAGCAGTATTCAAAATCTAATATCTTTATAGTGTTTAAAGAAGTAGGCGGAATCTTTAGCGCGTCGTTAGCTTGAAATTGAGTCAAAATAAAATTGTCAAAATAATATTGAACAACTGAAATCTAAGTTACTTTCTACCATTTGTTCTGTGACAACAATTTCTGTTAAAAATATATGTCACTGATGATTCGTGCCCCTGAGGCGCCATTCCTCTGTAGCACATATTTGGCATAGTAAGTTTGTGACAAATGTGATTCATCTACGGCACATGCTTGACAAGATGAAATGTTTGCCTCGTTTAAATGTACATTTCATTTAATATTCTTACAAAAGTCTCGCATTCTTCCTTAAATTCGTCCGCTTTTGTTTCATCATAGTCCTCAGCCGATAGTAAAATCAACACAAATTTTCCATACAACGTTCTAGTGATGTCCTTCTTTATCCTCCTTAAACAAAATAAAATACTTTGTTAGTTACTATTTCCGTATTGAGTATAATATGAGTAAATTTCTCCCAATAGCACTTACCAATTAGTGTGAGGAGGCGGAGGAGGAGGTAGAGGAGGTGGCGGCGGAGGTTTACGTTTCGAAGGTTTTGGCGTCGTTTCTTCTGGAGCTGTAGTAGTCATTTGAGCTGCAATTGAAAAAAATTGATCTTGGACGCATGATTAACAACAATATTAATTTAACATCGAAAAGTGCAAAAACCTAATAATAATTGGACGTGTGGTGTGCCACTTTGAAAGACATGTTTCGAACAAGTCGTGCTACAATTAACAAATTATTGGCATAAGATATCATCATTTTGATTGCAGTTATAGGCAGTATGCTAACTATGTTTCTCTTGCGCATTTGTGTAAGCGAATACGTATGGCACTGCTTAATGGTAAAATGTACTAGACGAGCTAACAAACATATATTTCTCTAGCACTTCGTCAGCCGTTAGCCCTGTGTGTAGAAATATCAATGAGCCTCTTAGCTAAATCATCAAATATTATTTACGTGTGGTAACTCCCGCCGTTGTCTCTTCCTCGGTAGTAGCTTCGTCTGTGGTAACTGACTTCGTAGTGATATACACCGTGGTAAGTCTAGGTGTAGTCACATCTGGTCTTTCTGTAGTTTCCGCAGCCGTTGTAGTTACGGTTACAGGTTCTGGCGTGGTCGACGGCGCAGAAGCTAGCAATGTGTGAAGAAATGGTATAAGGAAATGATTTTTGATGACCAGGCCATGCATTAGCAATGATATATATGCCACCATGATTTATGTATTGGAACATGTTTCAGTTCCGAATATGAATTTATGAACAAAAAATCAAATTTGCAACATATTTTGCTCAGATTGAGATTTTACCATAATATCGATTTCATTGCAGAACATATCAGTTTGGAAGTGATAGAATTTTTATTGCGTCGTGTAATCAGCAATTTGCTTTGTAAGTACAAGCAGCTTTCATTTGAAAAAAGCTAATGACAAAATTGCATATTGAGTATTTGATTGTAAATTTTGTTACCTGTAGGAAGTTCTGTTGTAGTAATCCACAAAGTTGGGGGTGGCGGAGTGGGAGGAAGAGGAGGCGGTGGTGGGGGGATTGTTATGTTTTTGCGATAAGGAGTGGTTGCTGTGAACCTGGTATAAGCTGTGGTATAAGATTCGGGGGCTGCGGTAGATGGTAATGCACCAGATGATGTGGTATTAGCGTGAGGAGTACTGCTTTCATGCAACATGCTTTTTGTAGTGACATCAGCGGTAGCGGTCTCACTTGTGAACTCTGTAGTCACAGATTCAATTGTGTATTCAGAAGTGGTTCCTTCTGGTTTACTGGTCGTTGCATCATGTGTCGTGGTACTTCCACTTCCAGTTGCACCGCTTGTAGTTGTTGAGTCATCATGAAGAGTAGTAAAGTACTCAGTTGTTTCAACAGTTGTTATTTCGGTTACATTGCTCGGTTGGGAAGAACTGCTTACTATGGTAGATGAAACAGTTGTGCTAACATCGGATTCGGGTGTAGTGAAGAACTCAGTAGTTGGAATTTCGGTTGTAAACACATCGGTTACATTGTCAGATGGGGCCGAGGTGGTGCTACCAGTCGACGTACGAGTTGTAGTGGTGTCAAATGTTGATGTGATATATTCCGTTGTTACATCAGTTACTACATCTGTGGTATTTTCGATAGTAACTTCTTTAGTTGTATTTCCGACAACTGTGGATGTTTTGGTGGTTTTCACCAGTCGCTGTGCCACGTGTAGTCGTGTCTCCGTCAAATGGTGACGTAAAATATTCTGTTGTTTCAGTTAATACATCTGTGGTAACTTCGGTAGAAACTTCTTCAGTTGTATTTCCGACAACTGTTGATGTTTGGGTGGTTTCACCAGTCGATGTACTAGCTGAAGTGGTTTCTCCGTCGGATGGTGACGTAAAATATTCTGTTGTTTCAGTTAATACATCTGTGGTAACTTCGGTAGAAACTTCTTCAGTTGTATTTCCGACAACTGTTGATGTTTGGGTGGTTTCGCTAGTCGATGTACTAGCTGAGGAGGTGTCTCCGTCAGATGGTGACGTGAAATATTCTGTTGTTTCAGTTAATACATCTGTGGTAGCTTCGGTAGAAACTTTTTCAGTTGTATTTCCGACAACTGTTGATGTTTGGGTGGTTTCGCCAGTCGATGTACTAGCTGAGCTGGTGTCTCCGTCGGATGGTGACGTGAAATATTCTGTTGTTTCAGTTAATACATCTGTGGTAGCTTCGGTAGAAACTTCTTCAGTTGTATTTCCGACAACTGTTGATGTTTGGGTGGTTTCGCCAGTCGATGTACTAGCTGAGCTGGTGTCTCCGTCGGATGGTGACGTGAAATATTCTGTTGTTTCAGTTAATACATCTGTGGTAGCTTCGGTAGAAACTTCTTCAGTTGTATTTCCGACAACTGTTGATGTTTGGGTGATTTCGCCAGTCGAAGTACTAGCTGAGCTGGTGTTCCCGTCGGATGGTGACGTGAAATATTCTGTTGTTTCAGTTAATACATCTGTGGTAGATTCGGTAGACACTTCTTCAGTTGTATTTCCGACAACTGTTGATGTTTGGGTGGTTTCGCCAGTCGATGTACTAGCTGAGCTGGTGTCTCCGTCGGATGGTGACGTAAAATATTCTGTTGTTTCAGTTAATACATCTGTGGTAACTTCGGTAGAAACTTCTTCAGTTGTATTTCCGACAACTGTTGAGGTTTGGTGGTTTCGCCAGTCGATGTACTAGCTGAGCTGGTGTCTTCGTCGGATGGTGACGTGAAATATTCTGTTGTTTCAGTTACCACATCTGTAGTAACTCCTTTAGTTGTACTTCCAGGGACATTTGTAGTGGTTCCATCAGTCGGTGTTCGAGATGTTGTAGTGTCATCGACCGGTGGTAAAGTGAAATATAGTCAGTAGTTTCGATTGTTGGTATTTCAGTAGCCACAGTTTCGGTGACACTAGTAGTATTAGTCATGCTAGATGTTGTTATTAATGTTACGTCTGTTGTGGTAGGGGGGTCAATGATTTCACCTGTCGGGGCATCGAAAGAAGCAACGGTGCTGCTTAGATCACCGGCTACAGTTGTGATGTGAATGGTATAGTTGTGTTCTGATAATAAATCATCGACAAAGTATATAACAATCTCCTCATCTCTGAAAAAAAGTAGAAAATGAGTTGAAAAATAAAAACTAGAAATACAAAGGAAACATGGATCGCAAATGCGGTAAAATGATGAGACAGCAATAAAAGCAACAGTTCAAATAAAAATAAAGGTATAGAATGGTATTTAAGTACAGGCCACTGATGGATCGCGCCGCCAAGGCGCGGTCCATCAGTGACATGTGCTCAAAATAACATGACAAAGCATTGAAATCGAAAAAATAGGAGCTCAAATCAATGGTAAAAGAGAGAAAAGGGAAGAGGAATTAGAAAGAAATTCCTCATTTTTTAGACAGAGACGAAAGATCAATTTCATACAACTTATTGAAAATCTCTCACATACCCAGCTGTTACGTTTGCCGTTTCAACATCATCGCCAACATCGTCCACTAAAGTTACTAAGTAATAATCTTTGTATCCTTCCACAGGTGTGAAACTCAAAGAAATATTATTGTCTGTGGTTTCAATCGACACATCTACAACGGCATTGGGAACTAAAAATGAAAAGTCGAAAGTCAATTTTTATTTTGGTATATACTCACATAAAACAAAATACATTAGATTGATATGGATCTAAAATAATATTCGTCGAGTTCGTCGTTCGTATAATCCGTCAAAATTCGCTGGGAAAAGCTCCTAAAGTGAACTGACTAACGGCCACGACAAGAAACTACTACAAAATGCTGTACTACCGTATGTGGTAAACATCCGGAACAGAATATGAAACTCTATAATTGAAGTGCAGTGAGTGATACCAGCACACGGAAATGGTGAAACCAGCTATCTCTTACCAATAGGAATAAACAAAGAAAGATAGTGGAACTAGTACCTGTTCTTTGCCGAATTTCAGCATTTTCACCAGTTTCTTTGTTGTCGCCAACAGGAATGACAGTGATATCGTACATAGATCCAGCTAGTAAATCCGTCAAGTTCCAGATTATCGGGTCACTGAAAAAAGAAAACCAGTTTTTTGTTAATATATATATTCGGCGGTGGTATGAGTTGGTCTAAAGCTTTCCATTCAAAAATATTATTGTTTCAAGCAGTGTCTAGAAGAAACCACTTACAAAAACCTAAATAACAACGTTGAAACGTAGTACCGGCAACTGCACTTTAAGTGGAAAACATTCCAGGGAAGACTGAACCGCTCTTCGAAAGAGCAATAAGTGCAATCTGTCCCTGGACAATGGCAAAATGAAATTGCACGTTGGAAAATTTAAATTTCGTTCAGTACAATACAACAAACCTATTACTAGTATCCGCAACAATTTGTGTTCCATCAGTTTGTTGAACTTCTTCAATAATTGTACTACTCTGATCTTCAAAGAATAATGGGTTAGAAATCAGGTATTTCGTTACAGAGGGATCCCTTGTCCATGATATCGTGATGTGGTTCGTTGAATAATCAAGCACCGTCAAATTCAATGGTTTAGTAGGACGATCTGGAATTTCGAGAAAAAACTGTATGTAACCATTGGTGAACATTGTGCGAAAATATTTGAGGACTTCCAAATCAATCAATATTTTATTATAATCAGAGCGCATAAACTCTGAACGTTTTCAGGGAAGACTTTCTGAGCATTTAAGCAAACATTTTATGTTGTCGATGAAATTACCTCGCATTGAATATGTCATTCAAAGGGAAAATTGACCTTGCATGCTAAATAAGAGACGCGGTTCGTCTGTGGCTCATGCTTGACAAAGTACAATTTCCGATTGATTATGCGAAAAACTTTCCAATATACTTATTGCATAAAATAAATGTTTTTATCAGTATTATCGAAGGCTATATCATGTTTGGGCTACTGATGAATATGCTACGCGGTTCATCTGTGGCTCATACTTGACAAAAATTCCGTTGGGTCAAATACAATGTTTGTGAAATGAGAATGGAGAACTATTGAAGGCTTGGCGTGTGATGTGGTGGTACATCTTGGTGCGTTCTTCGTAATTAATAATATTTTGAAATTATTATGCTTACCAGTGGTTGCATTTCTTGAGCTTTCTGTGTCTACGCTTCCTCGTAGTATCGTTACAAAAACACGGTATTCGAAACCAGATAATAGATCACCAAATATTATAGGTTGATCAGTTTCATTTGGTAATATTCGTTGTTTCTGAAAATATAAATAATATATATATATATAAATGTATATGGAACATAAATGAAAAATGAAATAAGAAATTTAAACGATGAAAATGTACTCACGTCCACTAAGATAGAATCCTCTTGAGTGAACAATTCGACTTCAACCATATCAACACTTGGATCAGACGTGTTAGAATTTATTGTCACAATGACTTCTGAATTTGTTGTCTCAACAGACCAGAGAGAATCATCAAAACCAGCTGCAAGAAAAAAATATAACTTTGGAAACAATAGAAATGGTAACACATTTATATAATATTGTACAATAAATAAATATATACATATATATATATATATATCACAAGTTAATTTTTGGTATCTCAATAATTCATTATTGAAGGGATTTGAATGCGAAGTCCTAATTATCAATTTCTAGTTGCTATACATACCATCTGTTAACACGATTTGCTCATTTTCTGGTCCAGTATAGGTACCCAATGTAGAATATACCACAACAGTATAGTTGGTATTTGGTTTTAAACCGATGAATGTTTGTGGAGTTGAGTCGGAATAAGGTACCGTCACCTGTAAGATAACATTGTTATAAGTTGTAACCAAACGATAAAAACGGGGTGTAAATGATAGAAAAGAATAGTACGCAGGGACGAGGAAAGCAGATCCGAATCCCGTGTACCGAGATATGCAGGAGAGGCTTACAGGACACCTCACTAGCGCAAAATAGGTCAGAGTAGCTACTGTTTACCGCGTTCTCAAGCAACTCTGTCCATGAATTGAATATGAAGTAGCCTAAACAGTAAACGGTATGGAGGGTTAGTGGTTTTCCCATTATCTTAAAATCACAAAATTCCACTACATTAGGTAGAAATAAAACACAAAAAATCTATAACTCACCTTATCAATAGAATTTTTATCTTGATCCCATATTTCGATTGTAATATTTTCGACTTCTAGTTTTGGTTTTTCATATATCACCTCGATGCTATACGGAGTTGTAGATGTATTGAACTCAACGTACGGCAGCGGTTCTAAGAAATTATATTGTTCAGCAAAATGGATTTTTTACAATGAGATTAGTTTTATTGCCGAAACAGACATTTTATTTTGTCAAGTATAGAGCACTGATGGACCGCGCCTGGACGGCGCGTTCCATCAATGCCCCATCCTTAACAAAACGCGTTTCGGTGGATATTTTCATACTAGGTATGTTATCCAATAAATATACTTTTATATTATCGCTCAAGTCAAAAATGACCATAAGCAACATGTTCGATTGTTGTATACAGTGCCTTTTTTATAGTCACTTCTTGAAGTTGTTCATCCCCTCCAAGGACCTGTACCGTCGACTACTTATAGACGGACAAGGTTAGAATTGATGTGAAGATATGATCTTTTTCGCTTTTGCTTAGGCTACCTAAGTTATTTCACCCGGGGTTGAGTGGTGGGCATGGATTTACGAGTCGGACTCAACGAGACTCGAATCCGAGTTCTTCAACCTCTAATGTCAACATATTCAACCACTGGGCATTGCTTTTATAAATTTCTTTGTTTTTCCATGTTGTTTTCTCGAAGGAAGACAGGAAGCTGTTTAGAAGGGCTACTCAAGAAGTAGTGAGGAAGAGATTTCATAAATGTTTTCCAGTGACATGTACCTGTGGATACATTCTTTATCGTGTCATCGCCTGAATATTCGCCCGAAACTGATCGTACCATCATTTTATACTCCAAACCGGGATACAAATCAGAGAATATTGCACTCAGAGGTTCGTCGTCCCAAGAAATGTCTTCTACCTGCAGTAGATACAAAATAAATATATTTTAATATTTATTATGCCTAGCGACATGCCTTTGCCAAGCAAAAAAAAAAACGAATAATTTTATCGCTGTAATCTAAAATGTTTCTTGTAAAGCATGGCGATTGATCGAGCGATAGATAGATAGATCGGTGATAGATATCCAAATATGATTTTGGATATATGCATATTATTATTTGTCTGTCATTTTGACCGACTGTTTCACCGCTGGATGAAACGAAGTTATGAAATCAAAACAATCAAGAAATTTTGAATATTTGTTCTGAATCGCGTTTCGATACCCCTATTTGAATTTTGCAGCCACAAATTTACTGAAAACAAAATAATATAGTACATAATCCTACAATTGACACATCAATATAATTGTGTAAATGGTATGAAGATTCCCATTTTAATTATTCTTCACTGCTAAATTTTTTATATTAAAGAGTTTATTATCGAATTGAATCGATCTTCTACACTCAATGAAGAGATCTGATAAAAAAAATTGATTAGCATAAGCTAAAACAAGAATATAATAAACCATAAGAAGACATGCCCATGGGTCATCGTCACTGGGGTTGAGCTCCACAACAAAATGATCAACTGTAATATTTGGTCTTTCAATAATGACTTCGATAGTTGTGAATGTTGAAATTGTATTGAAATCCACGACAGGCAGTTCTGGATCTAAACATACAGAATATAGTTGCAAGAAGTGTCAAAAACGCGAACTTACCCTGTAAAGGCTAAGTTTAAGTAGCTGTCATCAAAAAGAGGTTCACCAATCTGAGGTTTACAAGAAGTCATTTGCATTATGCAATAATTAATTATTTCGCTAAATGTTTGGATTGACCATATTCTCATGTTTATCAAATAAAAAAACGATTTAATTGAACATAGTAGTTCATGTCCAACAAAGGAAATTTTTTCGCATTATATTCCCATGTTATTTAAATTTTGGCATCTAACTTATGTTTAACAAATCAATTGATGGTCCGGAAAGTAGTATTCAATAAACAATAATAAATCTTCAAATATAAAATATATTTGTCCACGCTAAAAATAATTCGAACTATAATATATACCTGTGATGGCACGGAATTCGGATTCCTCACTTTGTAAATTTCCAGCTAGAGTCACGATGACAATAGTATAATTGTGTTCTGGTATGATCGCAAAATTGAAAAGAGTTGTAATGTCTTCATCGCTGTTAAAAAAAATTATTAGAGTGAATTCGAGAGAAAATATAAAAGGAGAGAAAAATATTAAGTTGAAAAAAGAAGAAGGATAGCAGATTGAAGATATCGAAAATATTTATTGGAATACAGGGGAAATCCATAACATAGACACAGAAAGAGGGATATAACACGAAAAATATAAATGTTTGGGGAAGAAAAAGTTAGGAAAAATGATTGAACAATCGTATTGCCCCAAAAAAGGATAGATATATAACTATACATAAAAATTAACATACCCAGCCGTTACATTTTTGGCGTCGACCTCGATCTTTTCTTGGTCCAATAATGTTACCAAGTAATAATCTTTATATCCTTCCACAGGTGTAAAAGTCAATGATATACTGCTGCTTGTTGTTTGAATTGATGCAGAACTGACCCCGTTTGGTACTGGAAAAAAAAATTAGTGAAGAGTACTTTATAAAGAATCAATCTTTCGGGTTAACGATGCTATTATCGATTATAAGCCATATATGAAGTGCACTGTGGCGGCGCATTTTATCTATAGCTCACACTCGTTAACAAATATATTAGGATTAGGAATTATTTCCTAACAAAGTCAAAGAAAAGTGATGTATGAGTGGAAAAAATAATATTTAAGCTGGAAAAGAAAATAGTATTGTCCCATACTGATTAATGCATTGGCATAGCACGTTAATGATCACTGATTTAAGTCCAGTTGAATCCAGTTTGCAAATTCACGTCCACTCGTTACTTAAATTTTATGAATTAAGACATGACCTAACAGGAATGTTGACTTAATTACGTTTTCTCACAACAAAAAATTTGTATATTTATCTTCTTGTAAAGGTTCGTGCTATATTTGGCAGACGATTCAAATTACTTACTTGTTCTTTGTAAAATTTCGGTTCTTTCTCCGCGTTTCAAGTTATCACCAACGGGTACAATCGTAATATTGTACATATATCCAGCAAATAAGTCAGAAAATGTATGGACCATCGGATCACTGAAACCAAAATATACAAATTTTTATTATTAGCTGGTACATGAAATTTAACATCATTTTGTGTAATAGTTGGAAGCAGCGCCGAAAAGGAACCTGAAAATGCCTGACTGCAACTTATATAACAGAGAAGGCCCAGGCTGGCAAAATGTCAGCAACTCTGCTACTCATATAACCGAAGAAAATGAGTTTCATCAAAAGAAAATTTAGCAAATGAGAAATATTCATGATATATCTCTTGCTAACTGATTAAAATGATTCTCTTTTAGAGTATCTGGTATTAACTCAATTGTAAAAAGAGATTCGAAATCAACAATAATGCTATGAAATGGTATTTTAAATCTTTTTTGTCCATCCGAAGAAAATGGCAGGAACGTCTCGGATACCTGAAGAAAAACAAGATTCTGTCACTCAGTAGAGCTACCATAAAACAACACTTTTAGTGGAAAACATCTCATACAGAACTGAACCACAATATCTACTAGAATCTACTCTGTACGATGTTGAAGACTTCTTGAAATCTTCCATAATGTTTTTTGTCGTGATTTATTTCTATTATACAATACCATCTTACGTGTTACTAGTATCAGCAACAATTTGTGTTCCATTAATCTGTTGAACTTCGCCCTTAATTATAATACTCAGATCTCCAAAGAAACCTGGAATAGAAGTAATGTATTTCGTTACAGAAGGATCCCTTGTCCATGATATTGTGATGTCTTTCGTTGAATACTCAAGCACCGTCAAATTCAATGGTTTTGTAGGTGCACCTGGAAAAATAAATGTTATAATTCTTAAAAATAGAAATTAAGTAACAGCAAAGTATACTGCAAAATCGCTCAGATGGATTGTTCATGTGATACGCAATATACTGATGTAATGTATTGCCAAAAAACCACCCACTATGCGGAAGTACGACTGATCAGTGACTTCCCAATCAGAAATATTATTTTGCCAAGCATGCGTCACTGATGGACCATCAGTGACACAGACTTGATAAATGATGCGTTGACAACATTTTTACGATCGGGTCATGTGGAACAAATACATAAATTATTTCTTTGTTTTGACTTATTGATAGATAACTATTCTTTAAAATACAAACAAGCACCTGATAAAACTGAAATAGACATTACTATCAAATATCAAACTCTTCATCACTATGTTCTTGTTATTAAATATCACTGACATAATGTCAGCCACTCTGCTACTCAGACACCTGAGCGAAATTGATTCAGAAGGAAATTTGGCAATTGAGCAATATTTCGTGATGTGTATTTCTTTCTGAAAGATGGAAATATATTTTCCTGGATAAGGAGTATCAAAAAACGTGAAAAAGGAATAAAAAAACAATAATGCTACTGGATAGCAGCAGTACTGGCGATTTTAAAGCTTTTTTCAATCCCAAGAAAATGACGGAAAACAAGATTCTGCCTTTATCTACCACAATCAGTTAAATCATGATTACATTTCATACCTGTTGTTACGTTTCTTGCATTTTCAGTTTTGAGGTTTTCTCTTAGAATTGTTACAATAACACGGTAATCGTACCCAGATAATAGGTTATCAAATGTTATTGGTTGGCCGGTTTCATTCGGTAAAATTCCAGCTCCCTTAATATTAAAAAATGTATATTAAAAATACACAACATTTTAACGTTTCCACGTTTTTTGGCATCTCTATTTTAAAACAGAAACTGTATCTGGACAATGAATTGTTGAATATCATTGTCTGCTCATTTATACTTGTATAGTCTAGAATTATGGTTACAAATATATTATTTTATGTTTCAGATTCGATATAATCACCGACATTTTTTTTACAGAAATCCTGATTTCACTTCTTGACGGGCAAAATACTCCAGAAACCTCTAATCGCGAAAATGCATAAAATATTTATAAATAAACTTTTTACTTACATCCACGAGCATGGCATCTTTCTGAGTAACCAACATAATTCTAATGATTTCAATACTTGGATCAGACATGTTTGGATTTATTGTTACAATGACTTCTGAACTTGTTGTCTCAACAGACCAGTTTGGATCATCAATAGCAGCTGCAAAATGAAATATGAGGAACCTTAATATGATTTAGAGAAAAAGTATAAAAATCCTCATTCAAAAAACGGGTGCTTGACTAAATGATACTTTTTGTGACGATGTACACACGAGAACACTCACTATTCAAAAAAAAAAAAAAAAACGATAAGTCGAATATATGAAATGTTTCAATTTATTTTTTCTCCAGTATAATGAAGAGAGTTCTAAAAAGGTATACAGGATTTCAAAAATATTTGACGGTCATTGACGTGGAAAAAGATCAGTTATAACAGAGCATTTAAAATAGATGTTTGTTTTTTCATTCTTGTTTCATTCCGATACGAATTATTATCTGTATTTAAGCATTTTCATAAAACAAGTACCTTGGGAAGCCTCATCAACCGGTCATTGATTATTTTTGAAATATATATATGTATAAATTACTAACCTGTTCGAATTGTTTCAGTAGCCGGTAATATTGGAATAGTAAAATAATCTGGTACAGCATTGACAATATATTCAGTATCTGGTGACAAATCTGTAAATATAGTCCTCAATGGATCATCCACAGAAAATATTTCTGTTTCCTGCAAAATGAATACAGTTAAAAATTGTTTCTGTAAAATAGTTTAACATCAAAATCTGATGTTATTAAAGAATAATCTCAATCCGGAATTTTATTTGACAAGCATACGCCACAGATGGACCGCGTCTCATCGACGCGCTCCATCAGTGACATATGCTTGACAAAGTGTGCTTTGACAAATTTTTCCCATGGGGAAGAACTTACCTTGACGTCTCCATTTGGAGAGGTTACACTGACAGTCACAAAATCAAATGGAACTTCTGGTCGTTCAACTTCAATTTCGATCGTATTTATTTTTGCTATTGCATCAAACTCGATAGTATAAATCTTATCTGAAAACAAATTTTTTTTAATTGAATACAATAGCTTGAATAAAACAGATGAACAAAAAATGACAAAATGTATATATTTGAGCTAAATAAAGAGGATTATGCACTCATATTTTTATGATATTTTCTTCGGACAATCTTAGCTATCGGCCACAAAAGACGATATTGGTCGATCCCTTTATTGTCTTTTCATAATTTTTGTTTACATACGAGATAAGCAACATTTTTCTTACCATCTGTAGTGACAGTTTGTTGGTTTTCAGGTCCAGAATATTCACCCAAGGTAGAGTATGCAACAATGGTATAATTTGTTGATGGAATTAATTCCGTGAAGAGTTGAGGAAGTAAGTTTGAATAAGGTAACTGGTTCTAAAAACAAGGAACAGATTATTAAAATAACAAAAAAGGTTAATTTTGGACAATCTAGAGCGAAAGACGTAAAATCGGATTGTATTTGCAAAAACCAATCGAGTTTTATCAAGTATGATCCACTAATAGACGGCATCGAAAAGACGCAAGCCATTATTGGCTCATGCTTGAAAAGGCAAAATATTTATCAAAATACTAATCAAATAACCACAAATTCTTACAATATCTACTGAATTTCCTTCTTCATCCCACAACTCAATAGTAATAGAATCAACAACAGGTATAGGTCTTTCATATGTAACTTGGATACTAGACGAAGTTGTTGTTGTGTTGAATTCAATGTATGGAAGAGATTCTGAAATATGGAATATAATTTAAGAGTTTATGATAAAACAGATTAGTTCGTGGTCCAAGGTTTTGAGTAAAATTGAGAATAATTTTGAATAAAGTATTCTCGTTTTAGACGTAAATTAATTAAAAAGATAATAATTCGAAATATTTCGATTGCAAATGGTCTGGTAGCAGCCAATTCCGTCTAGATAGGAATAAACGACTACAGCCTGTAAAAATTGTTAAATTTTGTGTTGAAATTAGTAATAGCTGCGTTGATTTTGTTTAGTATTTGGCTATATCTATGGACTAAAATCCAGTCAAGGCACAGTATACAGTAAGGCTGCGTGGAGGGCTCTCTGCAGATTTAGTGTACACAATGAAGCAAGTACAAGCAATTAGTATCTGTACGTGTAATTTTCACAAAATATGAAAATGCTAGGAAGAGGAATTTTCATTCATTCGCAGCAATCACCAAATGTGGAGCAAAATTTTAAAAATTTTAAAAAACAAAACATACCAGTGGAGACGTTTTTAGCGTTAATATTTCCTCCGATCTCATCCGACATAGGTTGTACATCAACTTTATATTCTGTATCCGGAATCAAACCATCAAATAGTGCAGTCAATGGATCATCGGTGGGTAGAACAGCTTTAATCTGTTAAAAATGAATGACAAAGACTATAATAAAAGAAATTTAATTCTGATGGCAATATATTTCAGAGCACCGATAATAACAACACCAAATTATTCATTTTCATTCTACAGGTCGGAATTGGAAATCAACATTATTTACACAATAATATAATTATCCTGATTGATAACCTTCAATAAGCAATGTTATTTTTTGATTTTGTTAATTGAAATTCCAGGCCTGCAACAACGCCAAGAAGGAACTAATCAACGGCCACTGGTTTAACCGGGGTCATCAAGAATTTTGTACTAATAACTGCACTTTATGCATAGGAACATTAGGAAAATTTTATTTTATTTATATATTCAATCATTTTGTTTGTATGGTCCGAATAAAAGACAAAAGTAGTATGATTTTTATTGATAATTTAATAATTTAAAAACAATTTTGTTTATATACTTTCCACTTTGCTCAAACTGTGATGCCATAAATATCAAGTATTATATACCTGAGAAGAACCACCCTCCAGTAGAAGTTGTACAATGAACATTTCCACTTTTTCTTCCGGTCGTTCAATGATAACTTCAATGGTTGTGAATGTCGAAATCGTGTCAAATTTTACCACGGGTAAATCTTCATCTGAAAACGTAAAAAGTATCTGCTTTTCAAAAGAATCGTTGAAATAGATTTTTATGAATACACTCTAGGCAAGGTCGAAAGTAGTACCCAAAAGAGACACCAACTAACGACCGGCATTATGGAAAAGAGTAATACTAAATGTAAGCCAATCTTAAGCCAGAAAACAAGCCATGCCAAATTCTATCAAATAATAGAGAATGGTGTCTGGCCTGGGCTATGGCGAATCTTCAACAAATCTGTAGCTTTTTATAGCCACTTTTTATAACATACAGATAATATATGGAAGTAATTCCAAAAGCTAGATCCTAAAAGGCAAGACTTGGGTAAGTATGGGCCATTGATGAATCGCGCAGGTAGGACGCGATCCATCTATGGGTCATATTTAACAAGGCAAAAGTTTTGAAGGCTAACTTTAATATATCTAAGTTCTTATATTATTGTAGCTTACCTGTCGTGGATTCAAACACTGATTCCTCGCTTTTATAAATGTCGGCAACCGTTGTGATACCGATGGAGTAATTGTGACTTGAAAGTATTTCGTCATAGAAAGAAATCGTGTCATCTTCGTCTCTGTAAAAAACATTATTCTTTTTTAAGGCAAGAAAACCAAAAAAAGAGAAAGAAAAAATTGAGGAAATTGTCAGAATTGAATTCCTGTTACGACCATTTTTAAATGAGCCTGCTGAAGTTATAGTAGAACTAAAAAAACGAAACAAACGAAGACATACCCCGCAGTTACATTAATACTGTCGACGCTATCCCCTTCTTCGTTATACAAAGTGACGATATAATAGTCTTTATATCCTTCTGCAGGTGTGAAAGTCAAAGTTATATTGTCGTTCGAAGCTTCAATTAAGGCATCTGTGACATTGTCTGGAACTGCAAAAAATAGTATTGACGAGATAACAGTGAACAAAGTGATATGATGCCAAAAATTAAAACCCTCAAACTGTGAAAATAGCTAGAGGAGCAAATCATAAATTGATGATTAATCCCAATTCGAAATTTCATTTTGTTGAGCATAGGCCATTGATGGACCGTGCCTCAGCAGCACATATTTAGTCAGATTTATAAATGCAGAAGCGCAATCCGTGAGCGTGAGGGCCTAGATGTTCTCATGTCGACATCGCAGCTTCAAGATATCGGGTTTCAATCCAGACAAGTCCGATTTTTTAAACATACCCACCAATCAACCCAGGGTATTATAACTTGGGTAGGCATGGCCGAAACAGGAAATATCATATCTTTCCAACTACACTAACCATCTTCGGCTCTTAGTGGCTTCTGGTACTGGGCCCCTTTTTCAGGGTGATCCACGCAAATTATAAAAACCCACCTGCGGTGCATGCTCAAAAAACCTTAAAAAGATCCAACAAAGATAGTACGTTTACAGTATAACCGAACTGGCAATTGGGGTCACTGGGTTTCGAACTTTGAGAGTCAATCCTATAAAGAAAAAATCTACTTACGTGTTCTTTGTGATATGGAAGCAGATTCTCCAGGTTTTGAATTAGCACCAACAGGCGTGATAGTGACATCGTACATATATCCAGGAAGTAAATTGAGGAATGTATGAACCATTGGTTCGCTGGTAATAGAAGAAAATACATAATTTAATAAATATGGTTGCGATAAAAAAGAGAAAGACTAATGCAGCCAAGTCCGAAAAAATTTGAATTATTCGCTCGCGTGCCGTGAAGGAAACTAAGCAATAGTCAATTTTGATTTAGGAATAGAGAAGTGAAAACAGTAATGTCAGTATTTTTGATAAAATTGTAATATTGCCATACATAATATGAATATCTAAATGAAAAATCTAATCAATTTTTACCAGTAAATTAGTCGGAAGTTCGAATAAGTTTCAAAACTGTTTCAGGTATGTAGTATTCATACCTACCAGGAATGAGCTTATCCGAAAACTCAAGTTTTCTATAATTCTGAATAAAACTACTTTGTGATTTCGTTTCTCTTCTCTTTAAATTTATCCATTGCACAGTGAAATAGAGATATAAGTCAGATTTCACGTTTTTTTTTTATATAACCAGTTCTCGAAGTATATCCCCTGACAAGGTTAGAGTTGTTGGGGAGACATAAGTACGACTTGACGAAAAATCGGCAAATATGACCAGCATTTTTTATCAGGAATATTGAAATATTATTTCCAATTATATAGTGAATTTTAAAAAGTGTTGAAACTAAACTGTCATCACAACTCTAATACATACATATTGCTGGTATTTGCCACAATTTGTATTCTGGTAATCTGCGGTACTTCACCAAAATCAGTGAGATTGTCTTCTTCAAAATATGTTTCTATGGAAGTCAGATATTTCGTAACAGAAGGATCCCTTGTCCATGATATCGTGATACCGTCGGTATAGTCAAGTACGGTTAAGTTCAATGGCTTGGTTGGAGAATCTGAAAAATTACAGTAGTTTAGTGTCAAGTCAGAAATGTACTTAGTTTAGTAGATCACTGATTTAGTCCTTATTTAAAAGAGCAAAAAGGAACAAGGTAAATCAATAAGAAGTATAACTTGTCAAGCATGTGTCACAAATGGACCCAAGCTTGGCAAATTGGTTCAAACAGTAAATGTTGAAAAGGTGGAACACTTCATCGCTTATATAAATAATATATTAGTATAATCCCGGACTTACCCAGAGTGAATTTCATTAAAAAAAAACTATAGCCAAGTTTCACTATTACCTTACTATAGAGCATCCATAGCAAAATATCCTTGTAATTGTACAAAAACGAATACAAAAAAATTCGAAGCAATACCACACCTGCCCCTTTGTTGAACATGAGTCAATAAAGAATAGCACTGCGGCATGTGCATGAATAGAAAAATTCATCTGTCTCAAACTATCAGTATACTAATACTACTACAGTTAGAGCACTCAGAGCTGGTTATTCTCAAGATATTGTACTACGCATTTCCTAATAATATATTCTTACCTGTTGTTACGTTTCTTGCACTCACAGTTCGTGCATTTCCTCTGTTTGTTGTCACTAAGACTCGATAATCAAAACCAGATAACAAGCCATCAAATGTATGAAACTGATCCGTGGCATTTGGGGAGTATAATACCACCCTGGAAAAGTAAGATTGTTATTGTAGTCTGAGAGGACTTGCTGGTAACAAGAGAAGTAGTTTCCGATATCATCTCTGAGTGGGTGTGCATGGAGGTGATTGAGATAAGAGTATTACGTTATGAGTGAGTTTGCTTTGAGCAAGTGAAAAAAACCCTACCCTCAATGAAAAAAACCTTACCCTACGAGTGAGTTTTTATTGAGTGATAAAGTTGTTACTCGTTTTGTTTGCTTAAAAAAGGTTTCCTTTTTCTTTGAGAAATATGTCCTCAGCAATACTTTGCTACAAACAGTAACGATATTAATATTAATTAATTTTACCTCGACCAGGAATGAGTATTCTTGAGTAACCAACATAACACGAGTTAAATCAATTTGAGGATCAGTCAAATTAGGATTCATGCCGACGATGATTTGAGAACTTGTTGTTTCAACAAACCAGTTTGGGTCGTCAAAAGTTGCTGTAAAGGTAATGAGAGATTTATATAATTAAATGGCATTCAATGTTAAAGCATCCAAAAACGAACACAGAGAATAGTGGATTTAAGAGAGTATAAGCAGGACGCCATGTCTAGCAAACTTAGAACGGACACTAGGCTGGAACTGGTTGATAGAATATTGAGTTTTCGCTTTTGAAGTAAAAAACATATGATATCACTACCAAATTCAAACAATTGCTTGGTGATCTAAAATAAATCAAATCAGTAGTAACCAAAATTTGCTCTGTTCAATTTGTATGTTTTTAGTTATATATTTTTATACCAACATCCAGTATAATATTTGAAAATTGTTATTATTTATATATGATATTTATTTTAATTATATATATTTTGAAACAGAAATTAGAAAGAAGTATGTCTGATAACAGAAAAAATAAACCAATTTTCGAAAATAGAGATATTTGCCAATAAAATTATCTACAAACATTTATTTAAGCACTTACCTGTTCGTACAGTTTCATTGGCAGGGAATATGGGAACATCAAAATAGACTGGTATCACTTCAACAAAATACTCAGTATCTGGTGTTAAATCTCTGTACGTTCTTGTTAATGAATCTTCAGATGAGAATATCTCACTTTCCTGTGATGAAATTGAATTTTTGATGTTGAGTGTGGAAAAGGCATTTTCGGTTAAGCTAACCTCTCAGAAATTTTATTTTATCAAGCATGAGTCACAGATGGGCCGCGCCTTCGCCGCGCGATCCATCGGTGAATCACGCTTAACAAAACATGTTTTGTCCTATTTTACCTGGCTCGGTAAACAAACAAAGTTATACACAATGGGCTCGTAGATCCTCTTGAATACATCAAATGGGCGGAGTTATCAGGGCTTGAACCCTCGATCTTTAATCTTAAACACTAATATAAAATCTCTCGTTCGTACTATATGAAAAAACTTACTGTGTAATTGCCTTCTGGATATGTAAAACGAATACTTATTGATTCGAAAGGAGGAAGTGGTCGTTTAATTTGTACTTCAATGGTTGTTTCTGACGCTCTAGCAATGAACTGAACAGTTTCTGGTGGTGCTTCATCTGAAAGAAGGTAATATCAAACAAGGGGGTTACTTATAAGGGTAATGTGCTTGAAATTTCAGCCTATGTATTTGGGTGTAGAAAATTTTAAAGTCAAATTTTAAAGAAAGAGAGATGAAGAGAGGGGAGAAGAAAGAGATATAACTCTTGCACTAATTGCTGGTAAAATATTTTGGTTGCACGAAAAACAACAGGTGCACTAACCAGTTCGCACAGTTGCGTTTGCGGGCAATATAGGAACAGCGTAATATTCGGCTTCAACTTCTATTATATATTCACTCTCTGGTGTCAAGTCGGTGAACGTTGTTGCCAAAGGATCATCAAAAGGTAGAATCTCTTTTTCCTGTACATAAAATATAAATCATATATGATTTATACCACGATAACCCAAACTATTTGAAAAAATTTAACAAAATTCAAAACGATATGCAGTATCCTGATTTAAACAATCAGAAATTTTATTTGGTCAAGAATGAATCACAGACGACCGTGCCTCCACGGCGCGATCCATCAGTGACCCATACTTAACAAAATATGTTTCGTCAAAGATTAACTGATTACTTTAATAAAACTTGCTCGTATATCAATATTTTTTCCATTAAAATGCATTGCTGTGATGAAATTTAAATGCGACAGGATAAATTTCAAACTTATGATCAAGCGTTTACGGCATTTCGCGAATTAAATCAGTATTGTATTGTATTAAATCAAGTCTTGTATAAGGAATGGCTTTGATTTTCACGACCCATTTAACACAAATATGTACACAAGCAAAAGCAACTCCGCAATCTAAAAAATAATTACATACCACTGTATTGCCTGCTGGCGAAGTGAGTTGGACTCGTAAGAAAATAAATTCAATGCTTGGTCTCTCAACAATTACTTCAATGGTATTATGAGTTGCAACAGTATTGAATCTAATAGTATCCAGCGGTTCGGATTCTGGAAGGAAGTAAAATGAAATTGTTTTCTAATAAGGCAAAATTAGAGTGCTATGAGCATAGTTCTCAGGGTCAAGCAAAATGTTTGCCACTAAGGACCAGGCCTCGGAGCCGATGTTAAGATTTTTGCAAATGAAGACGAATTTTGTAAGTATGAGACTGAGAGTCAAGAAACGCGATTTTTTTTATCTGATACAAAAAATCGACCGTTTGAGGGTGAAAAACGCAGTATACCACAGTAAAATGACTCGGCATTCCGTATGCATATGTAGTAAAATATTTCTCTGGAGGGGGAGTTGTCGGGGATGGTTCGGAAATCAATATTTATTATGAAATTATGTTACTATTTGTCCGGTTGGGCTGATGGGATTTTATTACTCTAGAAATGGCACATAAACAGGTGAATTTATGCTATTTATTTATTTTTAAACCAGATATTGTTCTTTCAATAAAAACAAACTAATACTCTTATCACCAACAATTACAAATACCACTATTCTTACCGCCCGTTCTTATTTTCTGTTGTGTTATTGGCCCTGGGCGATCATTCAAAACATAATATGCGTTGATAAAGTAGTTAGTTACAGGTGTAAGGCGACCAAATGTTGGAGATATAATGTCATTGTATGGGATTGGAATCTGAAAAAACATTAAAAAAGTTAGGCAAAATAGAGCAATAATCAAAGATCATGCCACAAAGACACAAACGGAATTCGTTTTCATTTATAATTTGGGCAAATAAATTAATTCTAGTCATAATCAAAATATTACATTGAAAATGTCCAATTCCGCCAATTTAACATTGCTATTAATACACGAACATCGAAAGGCGAGATATGATTTCCTTTCTAAACTTTTGGATAGGAAGGCTTAAAGCACGGCTTACCATAGCAAAACCTTTCGTGTTCTACCTCACGAATTTGAAAATTGGAACAGCAGCAGATTTGAAAATAGTTATTAAAAAACTACCAAAACCTCATTCAACCAAGTCAGAAATCTTGTAATTACCGTTTGAACAATGTTTCCTTCTTCATCTTGTAATTCGACTATTATAAAATCAACAGTTTCATCTGGTTGTTCAATAAATACTTGGACGCTATACGCAGTTGAATTTGCGTTGAAGACAACCAACGGTAGTTCGTCTGTATGAGAAAATGAGAGGAATAAAAAAAGTGTAATATGGTTCACTCACGAAATAGCCCAAATGTCAAGCATGGGGTATGGAAAAATAAAAGTGAACTACCAGTGGCGCATGCTTGGTACAATATATTGAAATCATATTCTTTTTATTTCAAGCAAAGAAAAATGCACATTACAATTAATGGTCCTTTTCGTCTTGCTGAATGACCCGTTCAAAAATGTTGATGGACCGATCCATCAGTTCTCAACACAATGATTAGTTAAAACGTTTCAGCTCGGAAAAATTTAATAATTTAAATTATGCGAATGTTTCATTAAAAGTTGTCCTTGAACAATAGATTCTTTGGCGTCGGTCAATTTTAGTATCATCATATTTTGATGGTTTGTTTACCTGTATGGTTGCTACTTTGAGATTTCTTATTTTCGAATCGAATATCAATTCTGTAGCGGAATCTATTTCGAAAACTAATTTGAATTCGAAGCATTAAAGACGAGTATTGGAAATATTCGAATCGGACATGTAACTGATTCGATTCGAATTCTAAGGTCGCATCGGTAATTACTAGATATCATCCGGTGCACTAGTAAACTAAAAAAAAATAGAAAATTTTTGCCAAGTATAAATTTTTTTTCACTAATTTTTTTCTACTTTTTTCACAAAATTTATTTTGTTAAGCATGAGTCACTGATGGACCGCGCTTCAGCAGCGCGATCCATCGGTGACTCATACTTAACAAAACTTGTTTGTGTTCTCTTACCTGTCGTAACGCGTACACTTGAAATTTCCCCAGAAATGTCATCCAACACTGAATAGACTTCGATATAATATTCAGTTTCGTGATCCAAGCCTTCGAATAAGCTAGACATGATCGGATCCCCATTTGGTGTTATGATGTCTTCCTACAAGTTCAAAGTATTGATAAATTAAAATTAGTTTAAAGCCGATCATCGTCCAATTATAGACTTTAGAAGGTTGAATCCACATTACTAGTGCGAGGACTTCAACTTCAACTTATCAAGGACTTCTTCAGGTGAATCAAGAGATTACTTAATCACTCAGTGCTAATAAATCTGGATCCGAAGGTTAACAGTTACATCAATATTCACATCTCATACACAATATGATATTGGCAAGTCTAGGTGTACTCACGAAGTAAAAATCTCATTTCAATTTCGAAATTAGAAGAGCGCTAGAATATCATTAAAATACGGTAACATTTGAGTGGAGACTGTGCGTATATAGTTTTTAGGTTTTTAATATTTGCTATGGCGTGTCCGTGAACCTACTGGGGGGCTTATACCCAACAACCTTAGGCACGGACCTTTTCAGTGACCATGTATCTGTTTTATGTTACAGCTACCTGCGAAGTGCCTTGCTGAAGGGCACGCTCGGTGGTGAAACGGTCAAACATCGAACCACCGGCCTTCCGGACAATACGATCGCGTTCAACCGACTGAGTCACCGAGCTGGGTGTGTATATTATATTATATTATATATTAGACTGTGTATATTAATAGTTTTTGCAAATTTGATTCTATTTGCGCGAAGTATTTCAAACAATTTAAACATTTCAAGGTATCCCAGAATAATACTTAAAAATAACAATAATAACATATAAAAACAAACAATAAATGCAAGCACAAGAACAAAACAAGAAATGCTACTTGCTATTCATTTTTACTGTACTTTTTATCAGTGAACTACTCACAGTATCATTTCCTTCGGGAGGTATCAGTCTAACAACAATTTCGTCCACTGTTGTGTTAGGCATAGTAACAATGACTTCAATGGTTGATCGTGTTGCGATTGTGTCAAATTCAACAACTGGTAGAAGTGGTGCTAGCTCTGAGTTAAATAAAGTATATGATGTTAAATGAGAAAAAGTACAAATGCGTACACATATTAAACAAATGAAAATTAAAAAAAAAATCATTTTCTGTTTAACGTGCCATCATTCTTGAATGATAAGCAGAATTTATAATAGTAAAATCTTGTTTGGTATGGATGGAATGGTCGCTTGGTCCAAATGGTTGAGATATGGTCTCATGTTGCTATAAAGTACGGTGACTGTAGGCGACAAACATACCGGTCAGAATAATTTTCCTCAATCGTGCTAAGTCAAGTATGAATCACAGATATATCGCGCCTCTCAGGCGCGGGCCATTTGTGATTCATGCCTAACAAACCAAACGTATGACCGGGATTAGCTCGAAGAATACTCGACCAGTGCTGACCACTGGGTATTCGATCAGTCGCAGAATATTAGAGAGATTGAAGTCTACGAAAGAAAAAATGAACAGAATGTATCACCTTTAGTGGATATGCTTTCTTGAGTTTCTGGTCCAAAGTATCCGTCCAATACCACAAATGCTATCACAGTATAATTACTAGTGTGATTCAATTCATAGAATGTTGTTTCCAGAGGCTCCTCGATGGCATCAATTTGTTTCTACGTAAGAATAGAGTGTGTCATTTTTTTAGTTAAATGAAGTGGCCGCTGGTACAGGGCCTTGGACAGGGTGATCCACTCCAGGGCAGTGGCTTAAAAATAATCTCACCCGGCAAAGTGATTTTTTCTAAGCAAAAAACCAACTTTTCTATTCTCCATCCTTTAAACAAAACAACAATGAGAAAAATTTCCAAGCGGAAAAAGACAAAACTAAAAAAATTAACGGAATAGTCTGTACTTTCCTGTTATAGTTTCTGTTCACCTATATTAACACATTATATTATACTGTATAACTAAATAGAAGCTAAATCAATACTATAAAGATGTTCCAATCTATATATTACCGTGTCTACGAGTTCCGTTTCTTCATTTAATAACTCAACGGTAAAAGCATCAACCAGAATATCAGGTCTATCTAGGATTACTTTGATAGTACTTGGAGTAGACGTAGCGTTAAATTCAACAAGAGGTAACGGGTCTGTAAAAGGTTTACGAAAATAATTAAATATTACGAACAAAGATTAATCGAATTAAAAGTTCTTTTATCAATCATGACCCACTGAAGGACCGCGCTTGGACGGCGCGATAAACATGTTTGGTTTTGTGTATATTAAATTCTGTACGTGGTTGTCTGACCGAAAACTATTTGAGTTCAGTAAGCTAACACCAACGCGGACAAAAAGTGTTTTTGGGTCAAATTGGGGTGGGAGGGGGGATGGGGTGAGGAGAGGTGAATCACTTTCAAGTATAAATTAATTTAGTCAAAAATTTCAATGTTTTTTAATATAAATACAAATCTGTCATATATTTTCAAAAATAGTAAAATATTGAACCCAGTGAAAAAAAGTATGAAAAATATAAATAGATATGTTCCTAATTCACAAACATCGTTCATGGTTTATTCTAAATCGAGATAACAGTGACCGGATTAAATTTAACATATCACCTGTGAATATGAGATCAAAAGTAGCATTTCCTTCAACATCTTTGTATTTCGGTGAAACTTCAACCATATATTGAGTATCTGGTATCAAATCTTCAAAAATAGTGCTTAGCGATTCTTCAGTACCCAATACAGTTTTATTCTGAAATTGAAAAACAAAACGGTTGATTTTCAATCAAGTATGGATCATTATTAAACTTCTTCTTAAATTGGCTTATGTTTGACTCAATCTGCACTTCTTTCAATCAGGGCTGGGCAAAACCGAATCATTTGGAATGCGAATCTGATTGGAATAGTTCTTTCGAATCGGATCGAATCGCTAATTCCATGTAAATAACAAATATCCCATTTTTACTAATACAACTTGTCTCCATCACGGTTATCAAGAAATTATTAGTTTATAGTGTTTTTTCAATTCACACTACATTGTCTAAGAGCAACAAGTTTCATATTTTAACGGCAAAATCCTATCGATTTTGGTCAAATTTGATCGGAATCGATAGCATTTTGTCGTTAAAAATGAAAATTCTAGTTTATTCATCAAGTTTTTGTTCATATGAACGATTCATGATTGATTCGAATAAATTGTGCTTCGAATCGATTCGAATCACCTAATCGAATTGCAAAGCCCTACTTTTAAAAAAGGCAGTTTCTTTATTATTAACAGTAAGTTGTCAATTTAGAAGACACAAGTAAGTAGATAGGAAACTTTTCTTCTAACAACCCAACATGCGTAATTCCCTAAAACTACACGTCTCAAATGTGTTGGAAATTGATAAAAAATTTGCTCTTAACGTCATCACTACTTTTGCGTATTTATATGAATTTTAGATTTTGGTATTTAAAGTTATTTGACTTGACCAACTCTCGTCATGAAAGCATAATATGAAGTATATTAATGAGAAAATTATTTTACAGAAACAAGTTTTGTTGAGTATGTATGGCCTATTGATGAATCGCACCACCTAAGCGCGGTTAATTAGTAGCTCACGCTAGGCAAAACAAAACTTTAGCGTTAAGATTCACAGCATTGGTAAAATATAAAAAACAATAATATTAATTTTCACGCACACACACATATATAAAAATAATCGAAATTATAAAACATTGAAATACTTACAGTTACATTGCCTGCAGATTCTTGTAGTTTGACTATATATTCATCGATAACTTCATCTCCGGTTGGTTCAATAAGAACTCGGATGGTTGTTGGCGTAGTTTCGGTGCTAAATTGTACTGGTTCCAAAATTTTTAATGCTGGAAACAATGTTTAAGGAAAGTTAAAAGCAAACACTTTTATATCGGGATAGTGGTGTAAATAAATTCACACCATTGACGCTCTAAAGCAGTAGTACATTACTCATTCGTAGTCTTTTGTGGTTACCAGACCGGTAGAATGGTAAAATTCGCTTAAGGACTGGCAGTCAATGAAGCGGAAGGTGCCAAATCTCGATGGAAGAATAGAAGTAAAACTATCTAACATTCTGATTGATTAGATTTACTAGCCAATATGATGGCGCAACGAAGACGTTCGAAAACTTTGCTCAAGTTACTGCAACGATATTTTGGCATAAAATTCCCGAATAATGGAATTGGGTTGATTGCTCTCGCTTCTCAGACCCCCCATTTAAGAAATTTGAGAGTAAATTGATGAAAGAATCGTTTATGGTGCACATGAAAGAAGTTAGCCCTGGCAGACGGGCAGGAATTACCTTGGCATTAATAAAGCGAATTATATTAAATATATATTTACCATCTGTCGTAACGTTTTTCCTTCTAACCGGTCCACTACTAGTGAAGATACTCGCGTACACAACTACAGTATAAGTTGTATCTGGAAGCAATTCTTCGAATGTATGAGATGCATCTTCATTTTCAATGTCTGGTAGTGACGCCTGAATATAAGAATAATGATAAATAATATTGTTTCGAAAATGTATATGAGAGTGTTGATAATATATCCATTTTTTCTAGCTATTTCACAAGCGCCGAACAGTTAATGGAAAAACCTCTAAATACAGCCTCCCATCCTCACCATATCCATGCATTAGAAAAAAACACATTAGGTAATGACTTCTATCGCTGAATTTCCACTGGTAATTTTACAGAGTGACTGTGTTTCAACGTATGCTTAAGCTGCATTATTCACTTTTCCCCTCTCACAAGATAAAAAATGATAATCTTTTTAATCATGTCGATTACCTTTTGAGCATACACCATTGTTAGATTGCGTCATGGTGGCACAACTTATCAAAAATCCAAGCATGCCAAAAAACCTGAAATGGTGAATAACAAGCAGGTGGTTTTGTGGAGCGAGTTTCATTTCGCCCACAGACGCACATATAACCACCTAACAGATAAATACACAAACGCACATGTAGCCACACACGTGCATAGATAAGTGAACATATTTTATATTACAAGCACATAAATTTATTCTGTGCGAGCATAGGTATGTGTATGCTTTTTCCAATACTTTATAAATTTGCATATGTGCACACATGTATTAAATAGTAGTAAAAGTTTGAGAAAAGATCAAGATCATAATTATCAATCCTGTATGTACATCCATATAGCCACAACTTACCGTGTATCTTGGGTATGTATCAGTTTCATCCGAATGGATACCAACTTCGAAATGATCGACTTCAAATTCTGGTTTTACCACTAAGACTGTAACTGTTGTATCAGTAACCGTTGTATTGAATAAAACCGGTGGTACAGGCTCTGAAGTAATAAATTTATATAAAATTCAGAATTCATTCATACAAAATTGTAATATAGACTAAAATGAGCTTTTTATCGAAATTTGGTAAATTCTTATTCCATCTATGGCCTATATCCGACAAATTTAAGTCATTCCCAGACAACTATAGAGTGCCGAGATTAAATATAACTCTTTGCACTTTATCATGGCTGTTCACTTCCCATTATTTTTTTCCGCTTAGAAGGGTCAGTGGGATATATGTTGCAATAGTTCCTTGTCATTTGAGTGGCCTATTTTACCCCCTGCTTGCTCTTTGAAATGAGCCTCAATAAACAAAAAAACAAGAAAAATACTAACCGGTTTTTTCTTCCAAAGTGATAGTATCGCCATCAACACCTTCATAAATACCATAGACTACAATTGTATATAAAGTATCTGGAATCAAATCTACGAATTTTGTACTGATCGACTGTGCAGAGCCTGAAATATTGACGCTCTGAAATGTAACAGAAATGAATTACTAATGTTTTGAACTTGAGCTAGGGATGGGATTGTGTAACCAAGCAGAGTATGAGTCACTGATCGATCGCGCTGCTGGCGCGCGGTCCATCGGTGGCTTGCATTTGACCAAATAAAATCCCTAACGTATTTGCTGTGTGTCGCAAGTGGCGATTAAAAAGAAACAAAGAAGTGGTAGATGGTTTTATCATCGCCCAGGACAGATACCACTTGCTGCACTTTACCATGGTGGTTCTGTATAGAGTGTTCCCCGCCGAGAGTTTGATTCAATTGCCTGCGTGTTGTCAGTTGGTTTCTTTTTATGTGCTGCTTCTGGCCTTGCTTGGAGCAAACACCAATACAGCAAATGATCTTTTTATTAAATAGTACTTAAACTATCTCAATGACTTTAATGTAATAAATCAAAAAATTGAAACATTATCATTATTTAAGCAATAAATAAATAAATCCTCATTCATTTTCAATTAAATTACAATATAATATCCCAAATAAAATAAAATTTAATTCTTACAGTTTCTTTTAATCGAGGCGAGATTACTTTTATCATATATTCATCTACTGTTGCATTGAGTGGTGTAACAAAAACTTCTATGCTCGATGCAGTTGCAAATGTGTTGACAACCGGTGCAGGTAACTTGTCAACCGGGAATGCTGAAAGTAAGGATGAAGGTTAAAAATGAAAACTGTACTGTACAAACTAATGTGTAAAGAGTATATCAATGTATCTTCCCAGCAAATTCGTTTCTGATACTACACTTTGTATCTGTCTTTTGGTAGAATGTAAGTGGCCGGTAATAAACATTTTAGGAGCCGGAGGAATTTGTGTAAAAAAATCATTTTGATTAAAGTATATGCTATTAAGTAAGAGACACTAATGGATCGCGCCGCCTAGGCGCGGTCAATTTGTGACTCATATTTGGAGTTAAAAGAGGACTGCTGGCATCGATAAAGTCAGACAATAAATAGGGATGAACAATGTTTTCGTATAAATTTTATATAAAAATAGCAAACAAAAATACTTACATGATTCATCTGTTGTAACAAGTTCTTGATTTTCAGGTCCGACATGTTCCTCAATATAGGAAGTCACCGTTACAACGTAGTTTGTTGATGGTCGTAATCCGTCAAATACAACCAGCAGATCGTCATCGAAATTCAATTGTTCCTGCAATATATAATTTTGACTGTTTATATCCGTAATTTTACCGGTTGTAACATCTTGATTTGGTGACAAACCACAGCGTATGTGCCGCTATATCACAAAAATGTAACTCTACAACTATCGGTATAAATTCTTTTCAAACATATCACAATGTGTAGAACAAACTCACCGTTTTCAACAATTCTAATTCTTCTGACAATAAGTTTATGGTAAAATCGACTCTAAATTCAGGTCTCTCTAAGGTAACATTGATGGTATCTTCGGACGTTGATGTGGTGAAATCGATAAACGGCAAAGGTTCTGAATTTAATTTTTAAAAAGATTATTGCAGTTTTTATGAACATAAATGTATCAACGATTTCGTAAATAAGATCGCTTGAGGTTGATTTGTATTTACTTTTACCAAAAATGAGCCATTTACACATTAACAGCTTGTTATAAATTTATATTCATATTTGCTTGGTTCATAAACTATTGTATTAAATATAATGTACAATGTATGTATGCAGGTGGATGTGCAATTACCTGTACTAGGCTAACTGTACAATAAATTATTTTTATTGTCATTTATTTACTTGTTTGAATGACTCCAGTAGCCGATGGCCCTTCCACGTTATCGGTTAAAGTTTGCACTTGTACTCTATAATATGTCTCTGGTACCAAGTCTTCAAAGAAAGCTGATAGTGGTTCTCCCGTAACATTGAGTGTTTGCTCCTGCATGAAAAAATGTTTATTGGTAAGAAAATTTTAATACACAATATACAGGAATCTGACAAAAATAGCAAAATAATTACACTTACCGTAAAATTGCCTTCTGGATCAACGATTCGAACTCTGTATTCGTCGACTTCGGGGTCGGCATTTTGTATAGTAACTTGTATAGTTGTAGCAGTTGAAACATTGGCAATTTCAACTGGTGATAAATCTAAAGAAGGTGTGTAAATTTAATCGCACTGGTTGTAAAACAAGACTATATCTGAACCGCCTTCATTCCTAGAACAGAGAACATAACCCTTACAGAAAAAGTAGCATGAACATGTCTTGTCAAGTATGGGCAATTGATGCATCGCGCCACTCCTTCTGTGTATTAAACTTGGCAAAATATAATCTTTGACAGTAAATAAAATAGAGATTTAATAAGTATTTCACGAAACGTTATATTTTAATTTTTACACTGTCCGATTCACAAGATGAATTCTCTCGGTAAATACGAATCCACAAAATCAGTGTCAGGTGAGCCTAATTTCATAAATCCAAAAACATTAAAAACTAAAATATCGTTAAATTGCACTTACCATCAGTAAAGAGAATATCTTGGCTCTTGGGTCCTTCATATTCCCCATCGACGGCATAAACAACAACGAGATATTCTGTGGAATGACTTAATCCATCAAATAATGTACCGAGTCGGCCATCCGTATATTGAATTTCGTTCTACAAATTAGAAAAGAATATAAAACCTAACTAGATTATTTTGAAAAGACCGATAAAAAAATCGTCATATTCTTTTCTGATTATCTTTGATTGTTTGGGTGTTGAAAATCTTTTCATGTGTTATTCATCTTGGACAAAGGCATTTTATATTTTCAAAGAAGCTCGAAAATCGTGACTCAAAATCCAGACAAAAATATTATTTTCCCAAGCATGAATCCCAAATGGACCGCGCCTTGGTTAGTTATGAATTTTCCGTCTGGGAATAAAGCAGAAACCGCTGTGAAAATTTTCAGAACTACAAAAATAACTGGGCAGAATAACGAAGGGAATCCTTGTGCTATAGTCATATTTAGAGAGTTGTATCAGCCAGTTGTTAAACAGACCGTATACCGGAAAATACCTACCGTTTTTACTAAGTTCGTTCCATCAACGTACAATTCGACTTTGAAATATTCGACAGGAACGGTTGGTTTTTCCAAAGTTACAAAAATAGTCCTGTCAGTGACGGTACCAGTGAAATCAACAAACGGAAGTGAAGCTAAAACAAAACATAGTTTTTTGTGATATGAGTTTCTAGAATTGAGTTGTAGAAACAAAACTATACCTAAATAAACACCATAAGATAAAAAATAATTTCAAGACTATATGACTGACCTGTCTCTAGAATCTCGATATTACTCAGTCCTTCAACGCCATCTCGAGTTGCCTTCACTTCAATAGTATGTATTGTTACTGGTTCCAACTTATCAAACGTTGTTGATAATGATTCTGCATCGTATGGAATCGTTTGCACCTGAAATATTTATTCAAAAAACTTTTTTACAAAAGTGTAAAGAAAAAGTATTCAATTTCGAAACAACAGAGTGGTCAACAATTACGTAACGCTTGTTAAAAATCTCGAGTCCAGAGTAGTTCAGAAGCAATGTCCACCAGTTGACCCAGGGTCTAAGTACTTGAACAGCTTACAAAGCCTTCAGTTACTTTTCCGATTATAATCAATAAGTAATCGAAATGTTCTTAACCGAACACATACTGATACGACGACAAAGAGTAACTAAGATAATGCGAGAATACCAACCGACAGCATGCATGAAAATATACCTATCAATCTATATATACCAATATGCTATATACTACGTTTACCAATGTTTCGTTGCTATTAGATGGAGTTACTTCAACGATAAAGCTGTCGACTTCAACTTCTGGCAATTCAACGGTGACTTGTATAGTTGTTGCGGTTGGTGTTGAATTGAAGTTAATAAATGGTATTTCTGCGTTAATGCAAAAAGAAAGAAAAGTGTTAAAAAAATTGCCTCATTGACTTCTAGAAACCATAACATATTAACTATACAATATGAAAAGTAAAATTTCTTAAATTCAGACTATGAAAAATATTCACCAATCTGTTTAGTCTTGACATTTTGATCATTTGCCGGTCCTTTGACACCTTTTATAACAGATCTGACGACAACAATGTATTCTGATCCCGGTGTTAAATTATCAAAAAATAGAGATGGTTCGTCTTGATCTGATGATACTTGCTCCTGTAAATAAACATAGACATAGTTTATTTCGACACCTCCGTCGACACAAAAGTAAAAGCTAAAGTTTAGTTATTCACAGAGTAACTATCTGACTGCTAAATTTAAGGCTTCGATTGGGTTCTAATTTAATACATATATACTTTTGAAAGCTCACGATGACGCCAATATCCCAGTCGGAAAAACATGAAAACGGGTATGAAAATAATGAGCATGCTCCACTGATGGGTCGGTCGCGCTTAACAGCTGTGGCTCATGTTCAACAGTCAAAACAGTGGTCAAGATAAAACTATCATAATAAAATTACTCAGAAATCAAAATAAATTGAAACATTAAAAATATACATACATTAGAAGAAATTGAATTTTAAATCAGTTTTCGATTAATGCAGTAATCTTACCCTGTCAACTTCAACCAAATCACTTGTCAACAAGATAACGTTAAAATATTCAACTTCAAATTCTGGCTTTTCAATAGTAATATTGATGGTATTCAATCCAACTTCGGTAGTATATTCAACAAACGGTGGCAAGCCTGAAAAAATCAAGGATACAATTAGATTTTACATTTCGTAAAGGTTGCGAAAGGTACGTTTCCGGGTTTGCGTTAGTGATGTCTTAAATTTCAGCGTTCACTTTGGATTTTTAGATTCTCTGCAGGCATTTTTAGCCAAGCATTAAATCCAATATATGGATTGTATATGTACATGGAATCGCATTAAAATGTAATATAAAATAAGGAAGGGAACACTACTTAGGAAAAAAGTAAAGAGGGAACACTATTTTTGGACGAAAAAAGAAGTCACATAACCATAAATACCTGTACTGGCAGATGTACTAGAATATAGTCCTTCAACATCTAGTAAGATTGGTATCACAGTAATGGTATAGTTGGTATTCGGAACCAAGTCATCAAATGTGGTTGACAGAATATCATCATCTGGGTATATGATGTCATCCTGAACGTAAAATTAGAGTGGTTACGGTGTAAGTTCGAATCCTGGTAACCGTTGAGGACGATTGTTTTTTACTGTTGAACATAAGTCACTGATGATCGCGCCGCCAAGGCGTGGTCTATCTGTGGCTTGTATTCAGCAAAATCATAATTTATGGCATGAAACAGAAAAACTAACGAAACTGGCTCACACAAAAAGTCCGTGCATAATTTTTATTCAAAAACATGTATTTTTTCATTAATATAAAAAAATGGAAAAATGCCAAGAAACATACCGTATAATTTGATAAGTCGCTAAGTTCCAGCTGGACAATGAATCTATCCATTTGAATATCAGGTCTCAGTAATGTGACCGTTATACTAGTCGGTGTGGTTTCAAGGGTATAGTCAATCAACGGTAAAGATCCTGTAAACACAAATTGGAGAATTTTATATATTGTATTATGTGAGATACTTAGCCATGCTTAAGCTAATGGCATTTTCAACTTATACGAATCCTTAGCGCATTGAATTTCAAGAATCTCAAAATATCGTTGAAATACCCTGGAACAATGCCATTAATAATGGCAATTTAGCATAGTTGTGTGTTTTTTTTTTAAATAAAAGCATCAAGTAATGTTAAAAAAAATTAAAGTTTACAATCTTAAACTATAAAAAAATTGAATCTGACATATCTATATAACAACGTAAGCTTAACTCTAAATAGTCTTATGAGAATATTCAATAATAGGCTTATATTCAACAAAAGGCGTAAACGAGATATATACCTGTTACGACCTCCAATACTGTCTCTGGTCCAACGTGATCGTTTTTCACAGCCGCAACATGTACTTCATACACCGTGTCAGGAAACAATTCATCAAATGACTCCTCAATATTTGAATCAGTTTGAGAAATATTTCGTACATTTGAATCTGAGAAAAGGAGGTATGTATTCATCAAGTAGATTTTAATTTTTGATTGTAAAAAAAATTGGTGATATCTACAACAGTTTTAATATTTTTTTCTTCAAAAAAATGAAAAACAAGCAAATTACTTTAGAGAAATTTCGTCAAACTCGACAAAAATTCTGTCACCAAATTAACTTTGACCACTGCTGACAAGGTGGTAATAGAAAATTGTCTGTCCAATTTCATGGGATAAATATATCAACTAAAATAAATTTACAAAATTAGATAAATTATAGTAGTTATAGTAATAAAAAGCTTACCCTCTTCCACAGGTTCTAACCAAATTCTATAACCATCAACATCTTCAATAACAGGAGTAAAGAACACGGTGATACTTGTGATGTCAGGTGAAGCAGTGACATTAGTCAAACTTGGTAACTCATCTGAAAACGATAAAGTAGGAAGAATTCTTTGCATGCATTACTTTGATTACTGATCAAAATTTATATGCGTGTGGGCGCGATGGCCTAGTGGTTGAACATGTTTGCATCGTAGATTGAAGATCTCGGGTTCAAGTCCCCGCGAGTCCATGCCCACCACTCGACCCAGGATGTAATAACCTGGGTAGGCTAAGCCGAACAAGAAAAGATTATATCTTTCCAGCAATTTCAACCCAGCTCGTCTAAGTATGGCTGCTGGTACAGGGCCTTGGTCAGGGAAATCCACTCCGAGAAGTGGCTATAAAATATATTTATATAGAAAACATTTATATATGGAAGACTTCGAATCCAAATTTTCAAATAAATTAGAAATTTTATTTCGTCAAAAACAGATCACAGTTGGACCGCCTCGGTAGCGCGATCCATCAGTCAATATAGCTAAAAATTCAGATTCAAATTACCTGTAATAACAGTATCATTTGACACAGATCCCTTGTGTTCACCAATCATTGCATAAACCTCGATAGTATACGTTGTGTTTGGGATAAGATCTTCAAATATCGCATCTAGTCGCTGTTGTTCGCTAGGATAGTCATCAGCGTTTAAAATCTGTAGAAAGGATAGAATGAGTTTCTGACCATCCACTTTTGTCGCGTTTCATAACAATGTGAATAAATATTACACAAAAGTACCATTTCATGGAAATGATAATGGTAAAAAATATAGCACTTACCTGAATAGGTCTTTCTTCTTCTTCACTTGAGACTTTGATGGAATAACTGTCCACTCTGACATCGATAGGTTGTTCCAGTGTTATATATATAGTTGAAATTTGAGCGTAGGCATCGAAAAGTATCATGGGTATATCATCTATAAAATGCATATAAATTATTGAATATTTTTGTCAAACATGAGACGCTGATGGATCGCTTCAAAACAGCGCGATCCAACAGTGGCTCATGCTTGACAAAATATAGTTAGAAAATGAAATAAATTGAGCGAAATACTAGGATAGGTATTTTACTATTCAATCAATTTAAATAAGTCTACTAAATCGAATAGAAAAATTGGATGGCCACATACCCCAGTACATGTTATTGAAATGATAGTCATTGTCATAGATATCGAGTTCGGGACCCTATGGGTTTAGTGGATCGATCCAGTTCCACTACTCGTCTTGCACTGGTAAGTTCATGTCCTCAAAACGAAATTTTCATAAAAACAAACACGGATGCCCAATTATTAAAAGTGGATAAATTTCGGCAAAGCGTAATATTGTCAGATGGAAATTTGTTCCAGAGCTGTCGGTATTTATGTGTAAAGATTGCAATGTAAATAAATATAGAGTTAACCTGTTACAACCATCACATTTGTTTCTTCACTGCTGTTTTGTCCAACAACGGTATAAATACTGATATTATATTCAGTGTTAGGTTTCAATCCACCGAATTCTACTAAAATTTCCGAATCAGTTTGAGCGACTGATGTGGTGTTAATAACATCATCTGAAATACAGAACCATATTGGGCATTAAAATATTTGTTATAAAATAATACATGATTTTTTTAAAAATATGTAAATAAAAAAGGCTAGAAGCTTGTTTTTCCTGGTAGGTGGTATCCCTCATCTTACTATATATAGTAGCATATGACAGAAAATAATTTAAAAAAAAAGAAAAAAACGAGTATAACCCACTATAAAACAAACTTCACAGATTTTGTTAAAATTTAAGACAAATTTTACCAGGAAATGCGCTCTCTCTTATTTCCAATGAATATGAATCAGCTATCAAGACTGGTAGGAAAGTAACGTTAATATATGTTATTCCAGCATCAGTAGACGCACTTTCCACAGATTTGACATCATCTGTAAAAACAAGAAATTGACTGTTCGATATAGTCGTTTAAAGGTATAAATGAAAGGTGATAAAATATTTTGACAAAAAATAAGAATTTTGACATGGATAAAAATGGCATCGGTATTCTATACAACAGCTTAATTCACTAGGGTCGACATCGCAGTAAAGCGAAAGAATTGAAATGCAAAAGTCAATTCCCATAAATTAATCCGTACATAATACAAATGCAATATAAACTAATATAAATAGTAATTTTATAGTAATAACATGCGTTAAAACCACACCTGTTTGTACAAGTATTGATGTTGTAGGGCTAAGTTTTGTTTTAACGTCAACTTGTATGGAAACATTGTACTCAATTCCTGGTGTTAAATCATCAAAATAATAATGAAGTGCGTCCACATCTGATTGGTTGACTGTGACAACTGTAATGCAATAATAATAGTTAAAAGAATTGAACTAGGAAACTTTCTTTCGACTTTCTGAAATGTTACTCTAAATTTCTCGAAATATTACGTTGAAACAAACTTCAATAAAAATATATAATATCCCTAAATTACACGACGTTAGAGTACAGAGTTAATTTATACCTGTAGTTTCAATCGGACCACTCAAAGTCAAGATATAGGAGTCAGCAATTTCAACAGGAGTGAATGTAACATTGATATAATTGACCCCCGAATCTCCAGTTATATTGAGTACAGGATCGACAGGAGCTAAAATAAAAAAGAAAATTAACAAAATCTGCACTGAAACAAAAATCCAGTGAAATCATTGTTCATTGTCGGTCATTTTATTAGGTTATGTGGAGAAAATGCTAAAAAATTGACTTTATCGTGCAATTATCGGTTTTATTTCATATTTGCCCAACTAAAGTATTCAAGGGTAATGAAGTATAGTAGACGGTTCATACCTGTGGTAAAAGTCTTTGTGTTCGCAGGTCCTTCGACGCCTTTAATAATCGAAGTTATAGTGACTTCGTATTCTGTTTCTGGCGTTAGATCTGTTGATACCTCCGATGAGGAGTTGCCATTTATTTCCTGTAAAATAAGTATTCAAATTATAATATTTCCACGTATTCGAATAAAGAGTAGTTATGTATAATTATATTAGATTCGTGTAACGCACATTGATTTGAACATTAGGCAGTAAAATCATGTTGAAGGTTACGTTTCATCGCCTGGAATGAAATTTAGCATTTATGATGATATTGCTGCGTATTGCATAATTTGTTTAAATTTGTTTTTGCGATTTGGGTTATAAAAAGATAAAATAGAAAAAATCATTTCTTACCCATTCTCTATCTCCCTCAATTTCGTTACTGATTTTGATAATGTACTCATCTGGCTGGTAAGATTCGACTTCGACAGGTTCGAAATATAAGTTGACAATAGTAGCAGTTGCATCGAGCGAGAATTCGACTTGTTGCGGTAAATCTGTAAAATTGAAGTTCAAATTGAATTATGAAGTATTTGCAAGAGGGTACGCAATTAGCAATTTGGCTACGGACTATTGTATTCGTGGGGCATCATGAGCCTGCGGTTACTTTCAGACGAACCTGCTCACTGTTATCCCACCGCAGTGACAAATGCAGCGAGTGCTGTTTAAAATGACGAAAAAGTAATTCAGATGAGCATTCAAAAGTCGACAATTCAAACGATTACCGTTAGTGAATTGCTGAACAAAGCAATGCTATAATAAACAAACTTGTAGTGAAGTTTCCAGTAGATTCCTTGCTTTCAATTCCTCGTGTAGTTGCGACCAATGATACATAATATATAACTCCGGGAGTCAAGTCTTCAAATAATGTTGCACCAGCTTCGTTGAAGAAGATAGTTGAATTCCTGTATAAGGATTATGAAGTGTAAAAATATCGTATATAAAGGGATGGATGATTTGATGGGATATACATTATATTTTGCCTATTATTCGTCGGAAATTTCATTCTGCCATTTTGGCGGCACGATCCATCAGTGACACATACTTGACAAATCATATCCGTGCAACATTTTCTGACAGGACATATAGAAAATCGTATACCCTACTCCGCCTCCGAAGTCTAGTTTGAGTGAGTCCGACAGGTTAATCAACGTACACCACTCAACTCAGGGTGTAACAACTCAGGGTGGACAATTCACTCACGTGGATGGCTGCAATTTTATTTTTTATTTTTTTAGGTTATGAATTTCTCTTACGTTAACGGGTTTTCATTATCATCTTGTAGTGTCACCGTCACAAAATATTCATCTATATTCTTTGGTGGGGTCACGGTAATCACAGAAGTTGTTGGCGTTGTTAGTATAGTAAAGTCTGTCACAGGCTGTGTGGCATCTAGATGGAAAGAAAAAACACTTAAGCTGCGAACAAATGTGTATTTACTTAAATTAATAAGATTACATAAGGTGTATGTATACCAAAGGCGATTAATTTTTTCGTTCGTTTAAGTTTAAAAGCTGTGCCACGTACAACATTCTATTTAGTAGACACATTTATGAATAAATCCAAAGTAATGATGAATCGATTTGAAGCGTATTTTTTGCGAAGAATGAGCTTTGGACGGCGCTAATCAATAGCTTATACATGTTAAAATTTAAATTCGTACCCATAACTACAACAAATCCATCTGATATTGCTGTTTTATCTTTGCTACGACTTCTAACAAAAATTGTGTAACTTTCTCCAGGTAGCAAGCGTTCATCTGTAAATGTGTGTTTCAGTGGACGTACTGCTCTTCTTGGGGATACCAAAGTGACGTTCTCTAGTACCTCTGCTGGTGAATCGTTCTTAACATATGAAAAGTGTATTTACAGTTAGCTACGTTTGTAAGAAGTATTATAATACTATGAGTTGATGGCTTGTTTGAATTATATCAAAAAAGTTTTTGCCATATGGAGCCTGGGACAAATAAATTATTTCGAATGCCTTTGAGAAAATATTAATAATTTGGCTACACCATCATAAATCAATGTAAAAAATATAAATTTACCTTTACAATCCATACTTGATAATCGTCAACAATTCCCTCAACATCATCAAAACTCACATCAATAGTAGTTGTAGTCGGTGTAGTATCAAGTTCCAAAACTTTAAGTGGTGCTGTAAAATATCAATTAAATCTTACAATCCGTTTACACGCATTCATTTACCTTACTAATATTATACCTGAAGAAATAATTTGGCCAATAATGAGGATAATGAATGACGTCGCTCTTACCCAGAGTTTCCACGAGGACGGTAGCGTTTCCTAAGAAATTGCATCTTTCGGCTTTAATTTCCGTTTGATAAGTTTCACCGGGTATTAGGTCAGTGAATGATATTGATTCTGGTGGCGAAGACAGGTATTTCTGTGAATGAAAAAAAATGAAGGTATAATAGATAAATCATAACATTGAATGCGGGTAAGTAGTAGCATGGATGAGTAAAATCACATTTGATAAATAAAATGGCCACATCATGATGAGTTTTTCAATTCAGTTTTTCCAAGTAAAGAACCCACAGAAACAACTCAGAAATCGCCCAAACGCTTTAGACTACTGATATACTGGGAATCACTGCATAGAACTCTGCGAAACTTTTCAGCTACCGCTTCTTCCTACATCCTCTACAACCGTAACAGTCTATTTGAATTGCATAAAAATGGAAGTGTAATTTGAGAGAAAACACTCACAATCCAAGCCATCAATTTACATTACGTTTTCGATCAATACCAGATGGTTTTAGTATCTTACCGAGTCCAAAACAATCCCGGATCGTGTTTGTTTTGCTATAGAAACTAGGTATCGGTCGACAGGACCATCGGCACCGTTGACATCTACTGCTAAACTGTTGTTTGTGACAGAAGATCTAGGAATCGATGCGTCAGCTGTAGGTACATGAGCTGAAAATAGACGATATTTGAGTAAGTTAGAAAGATCGTGCGATTAAAACAATTGTAAAGTCTAAAAAAATATTTTTATATGCGATTTTATATATATCATTATATGAATGTATTTACTCCATGTACTTACGTATACTGATGAAGAAACCCGTTTTGTTTCCTTCCAAAGAATGGCTGATAGGCCATACAAATAAAGTGTAATTATTTCCAGGTCTCAAAGTTGTTTTATCAAATCGTACCGATACTGGATCGTCTGTGTCATTTGCAACGAATTTCTGTGTTAAAGGAATAGGTGGTATTAGATCCGAATTCATTTGAGAGAGAGCGAGAGAGGAGAGAAAAGAAATCAAGAAAAAAATGCAAATAAACAGTATCCAACATCAGAGAAATGGAGAGAGAGAGGTGAGTTGAAATATGAGAGAAATATGTGGGCAAGTTAGGATTGAGGAAAAATGAGAGATTTTTAAGATACATACCCTCGTCCCTCGTGATCTTTTCGTTCCAGTTTCCTGGAAGAATTGTGTTCGGTAGTTTGTGACTTTGCCAAAAGGTGGAGTGAACTCGAGAGTTGCGAAACATTCTTCCAAGAATATTCTGCCTTCAGTGATTGCGCTCGGATCTGTGAAACAAATGATGCAGAACTTTATTGATCAATGCGTTGCAGGGACTAAACCGCATCCAACCAAACTTGATAAAAGTGAAAATTGAATTAATATATCAAATCACTAACGCAAGAAAACGGAGAGAAGGGAATGTAAGTGTAAGTCACAGATGGATCGCGTCTTATCGACGCAACCACCAATAACTCATACTTGGCAATAATATTTTGACAACTTTTTTTCAAATGGGAAAATACCATGTAAAAACAATAAGTTTGTCAAATATGAGCCACAGATGGATCGCGCCTAGTCGACGCAATCCATCAGAGACTCAAATATGACATGAGGTGATCTAAGAGAGTTTTTCTCTTTGGGAATGTCCTCAGTAATATATTTCATTAGACATGCCAATTTTCACTTTTCAATTGATCATTTAAAAATACGAAAACTGCTTTGCACTGGTGACAGCATTAAGATACACTTACAAATTGCCCTTTCTTGACTGAGAGGGTTGCTTCTGACCCCTCTGATGACCATACGAGCCGATACATCATACTGATTGCCAGGCATCAAATCCGTGAAGCTGGTGGTAACAAAGTCTTTGGTATAATTTAAAAATCTTTCTGCTAAAACTGGGTCAGTTTCATTGGCAGTTGTTGGTTTGATAGAAACAAGAACCCCGTCGGTTTGAACATCACAAACATCAATCATTTCAATTGTTGAAACCAGTGCGTTTTGATTTGGAAGACTGTTGAGTACGAGTACTCTAGGGCGCTTGACATTAGCTGAAAGAAAAAAAATGTATTTCTAATTCTTAAATAATATAAAGTACCGTAAAATAGAGTAAATTTACTGTTCAATTACAGTAATTGTATATTTCCAATATTTGAAAACGCCTGCCAATCGGAAAAAATTGGCAAAACATCTTTTGTTATGTATATGTCACTAATGGATCGCGTCGATGAGACGCGGTTTTTCTGTGGCACATGCGTGACATGAAATTTCTGATTGGGCTTGTTCATTATATTATTTGCAAATACAATCTGAATAGACCGCGATTGTTGAGAAAGTCCAAGTGCATGAAAAATTTGATCGAATTATTGACACCCACGATTTATTCAACCTTTCAAGTTCATTCCTAATACACAACGATAACACTCACTGCACTTTACCATGATGGTTCAGTTGCTGGTGCTATATTTTATAGAATATCTTTGCTATTTAGTTGCCATTAGTTGTTTTCTTTTAGGCACTGATTTCGGCCATGCTCAGAGTGAAGTTCAATAAACAAAAGAATATATATATATAATATATAAAAATTTAAAATTCTTACGAATAATTGCAGTTTTCAAATGTGGAATTGACTCTTTTCCTTTACTGTATGATGAAATGAACAACGAATATCTTTCGCGAGGTTTAATGAAAGAATCATCGTACACAGTGCAGTACTGATCGTTTACTTCGTCGTAGTCAATATTCGCATCCAGTGTACGGAAGTCCAATATTATAGATTGATTGTTACGGGGTGTACAGGTTATTCTGTGTGAAAAAATATGAAGTTGCCAACTTGGTGAGATTATTGATAGGCTGTGAATAGTGCATTACAACATGATATCTCATACCTTGATATATTTCTTTTCGTGTCTTTAAAACGCATTATGTTTAAATTTGCTATACGTGTATACGATTAAAAGTAAGTCATTTGTTTTATAGACTATAATTTTAGAAAATATTGTGAACTTTTTCAAACGCTTCTTCTACTATTGTAGGAACTACTTTGGCATTTGACACATTCAGAAATTTATTTACGAAATGAGTTTTGTTGAGTATGAGTCACTGGTGGATCGCGCTGCCAAAGCGCGACGAGGTAAATTTTTAGTTGTCTTCAAAACTAACTCAATCAAAAATGGGCGCCTTATATACGCTCATCTATTACGCATCAATAACCCACAAAAGTCCTTTATAGGAATATGACTGACTTGGAGACGGAACAGAAAATACAAAATTCTTTCCCCCTTACCCAAAAAATGTTCAATTAACAATAGAAAATCTACTTACGAATAGGTTTCTACAATGCCAACAGCTGGTTTAAAACAAAGAGTGAAATTGCAGACAGTACTTTCGGTTGTTGCTCCTCTGATTTTTTTAGGAGCTGAAATTTAAAAAAAAAACATAATTGTAAAAGTTGAAAGTTGTCCGAAAAGAACATTTTTATAAACTATCGATATACAAGCTCAAGATACGTACCAATAGAACCCCGTGAAATATGGTGTTTTGCCAACGTGTTCTCCAATAACATGAGTAACGTTAATGATGTACATTTTCCCCCATGTCAGTGAGGTAAATACCGCGGATAAATCGTCGTCTTGCAATGTTGTCAGAGCCCGTCGATCGAGCTCTGTATGTGGTTCGTCGATGGACGCAAGTACCACTCTATACACTTCGACGCCGGCGACTTGTGTCAGTGTTATTCTTATGGTATTTTCGTCTACCGAAATTCGGCTATTTCCAACTTTCGGAACGGAAACTGAAAAGAAGAAGAAGCGTCAAAATAAACGGTAACCTGAAATGGACGTAAAAGCAATTGAATTGTAAGATAAATCCGAATGTTTTGTTGAGCATGAGTCACAGGTGGATCGCGCCTAAGCGCGCGATCCATCAGTGACTTATGCCCAACAAAATTTAGATATGTCATGCCATGTCTTCCAAAATACAAACCAAGCACACATACACCATCGGTTCATAGGGCCAGAATAAATTTGACGTTGAGCTTAATTAATCATATGCATTCACTCACCAGTAGAAGTTCGTAAATCATATCCCTCACTAGACTGTCCCGCACTGTATGTTATAAGAGTGATAGTGTAGTTGCTGCCAGGCGTTAAATCCTCAAACAAAATTTGATGTCTCCCATTGACATCTTGCTCGAATTTTGATGCTGATTTCCGCTGTGTGAATATACTGCTTGGGTTGAAGCTCGGATCGCTGAATAAGTTTGGGTTGACTGTCTCAGTCAACTCAGCCTCGACGTATTCATATATTCCAGGTGGAGGAGCGAAGTCAACGGTAATATCGACGAATCTCGATGTGTTGGTGACATCTTGCACATCCGCAGGACCTATATGACAACAATGTTTTGTTATTGTGAAATGTGGCAACGACTCATAGATTACAGAAAAAACAAATGAGAATGCCAAAAGCCGACATTTTACGATTATGTATGGTTTTAACTAGAAAAGCTATTTTTAAAAGTCGTCGGCATTTAGGTAGTAAAATGGCACAGAAATATCATAATATATGTCGAATTTAGGACTGTAGAATTCAATCTTCAAATACGTATTCTAAATTCAATAAATGGCCAGCAAAATTACGGCTATCATGATAATCAACTATGAAATCATTAGCCTTAACTTACTGATTAGAGACCGCCCTCTTAATGGATCACTTTCAACCTCTCTAAAAACCGATGCAACAGTGACGATGTAGCTTTCACCCGGCGTCAAATTTTCCAAAAACATACTGTTTTCTGCTGTTTCTTGAACAACTTCTCTAGAATCTGGTGTGACCGGAGTCGCTCGTATCCGGAAATATTCATGCGGTGCTTCTGGAGGAGCCCAGAATAGGATAAGACCAAAGTTTTCCGCGCTTTGTATGTTCAAGAAATTTGGTTTCTGTACTCGAGCTATAAAAAGAGGAAGATGGGTATTTTTCATTGTCTTTCTCCTTTGTAAGAGATTTTGCCTAACAGGACGGCTAAAGAGACCTGTTCTATTAGCGTGATGGGTGTATGTTTTTTGGGATCTTACAGGCCGAAAAACACTTTGTAATGAGTATAAATATATCCAAATAACTACAAAAAATATTATAGCTGGATGAGAAATATTATTTAGTCAAGTATGAGCCACAGATGGATCGCGAGATTATTGCGCGATCCATCTGTAACTCATACTTGACAAAACAGTTCTATTTTTCTGCAATAAAAAACTCATCTCAAAACTACTCAAAATCACTCACAAGAGGTAAACTCGAAATCAGCAGTAATGGTGCCACCACAAGAGAGTGTTTCAATGCTGACAGAATATCTTGATGCAGGAATAAGGCCTCTGAAGCTGACTTCACGGTCTGATTCGAAAGGTACAGTTTCACGATCAACTTCTACGCCATTGCTGTCCTTCAATATAACTATATACTGATCTGCAAGACCGACTGGATTGAGCTTGAATTCTGCTCTGAATGTTGGACGACTCTTGAAATCAACAACTGTCGGAGTAGCAGGAGCTGCAATATGGCGAAAATTGGTTACAACTAAAAATTTTGTGGGGCGTACGCTACATAACTGGTATATAAAGGTGGGGACATAATAAGTAATTACCAGACTATATGTTGTGACGTATCAATGTGTTTTATTCGTGTTATTTCTAATACAAATTTAGTTCTGGCGTCTAAATGCATTCTATTGTACAAAAATCGATAATGGTATCGCACTATTAGGTACGGAATTTCAAGACCTAAGGGGTAAATTGAAGAAAATCCATCCAACTAGCTATGTCAAAGCTAGTCACAGATCCATACGTGACTATCACTATAAAACTAGAAAGGTTAAGGACATATACTAACTGCATTGTCAATATAATACTTACCTGTGCACAATTCCTTTTCCAACAAATCTTTCTGTAGAATTTGAACTCGGTATTTCGTTCCACGCACCAAATTTGGAGAAGTTATAACTGGATTCCTTGCTGGAAATCGGAACGTGAAATTCTGTAGAAAAAACATTTTATTAAACGTAAGTATAGGAAAATTATAACCATGCATCTAATTATATTTGAACAAGAATAAATGTAATAATCGTGGTAATAAGGCACCATGAGATTATCAATTTTCGATTCATAGTGGGAAAGATGTAATTCAACGTTTTTATATTATTAGGCCTAATGCCTATACTCTGTCAAATTTCGCCATTTTTTCACCCATTTATGTCTTGGTTTGAATATCATTGCGTTAGAACCTTTATCCTGATCAGAAATTAAATTCTTTTTGTCAAGTATGAGTCACAGATGGAACGCGCCTTGACGGCGCGAATCATCTGTGATTCATGCTTAACAAAACATATCTATGTAATGCTTTTCTGACTTGGCATATACAATGTCAAGAATAAAAATCACATTGTCGCTGAGATGCTAAATTTAACTTGCATGCACCAAAGAAGTGGATTGCAACTCGAGAAAATTCTCACTTCACATAAAATAATACTAACCACGACCTTCAGGACCTACCTGTCGTTCGTTGTCATCATTCAATACTGATACAACATATGAACCAAATGTTGGTAAATCACCGATAAGTTCGAGTCTTATTCCGCCATCTCGTCTCGCCGATACTTCAAAATCATCGATTTTTCTATCGCTCTCTGTATTTTTAAAAGGGAATAATATAAACAGGGAATTGAATGAAATAAAACTGGTTAAATGAATTATATATTTAAGAACCCAGACTTGTACACACATATCGGGCATATGTCACATCGGGAGCAGATTGGGAATGGCACTCATCATCGCCCAGGGCAGATACCCCTCGCTGTAATTAGCGGTTCGAATCATCAACAAAAATATGAAAGGAATATAAACTTCATTTTTTATTAAGCATGCACAACAAGTAGACCGTGTCTTATTGATGCGATCCATCGGTGAACCATGCTTAACAAAAGATATTTTTGGTAAAAGTTTTTCGAACGGGACGGTTTGGATGGATTTTAATAAAGAGTATATCAATAATAAGTATGTAAGTTGGGTATTCTTCGTTCAATTACCGGGGATTTTCTACTTCCGAGTTCATAATTATTAAATTTCCCTCAGTTTCAGCATATTTAATACAATCCATTTTTAAAGCAATAAAATCTTACCTGTTGTAATTTTTTGTACAGAAGCACCGTCTTGGCTTCTAAGATCTCTGTGCCATGTAACAACTTCAACTTGATATTCCGTTTCCGTTTCAATCGACGGATCGTCGAAAACACCACTGAATTTACCGTCATCAGCAAGGTCATCAATTGATATATTTTGTGTCAAAGGGACGAATGTATCGTCACCAGGTTTAGTTAGAGTGGCAACAAAATGGTCGTACAGCCCGAGTGGTGGAGAGAAAAAGTATTTTCACGGAGTTGTGAGTTGCGTCCAAATTTAGATCACCAACGTTAATCGGATCTGTAAAAAATGAAATACTGTGATAAATCATCTAATTTAATTTCATTTTGGTTAGTAACACACCTTATTGGGCGGTACTTATTTCGTATGAATATCATTATAAAAAGTAAAACAGCAGTGGCACTGCACCGATTGAAGCATTTTGAATTCCTCATTTAAACGTGCCGCAGAACATCCTAAAAGCGAAAATTTACTATATTTGGCGTCTAAAGTGTAATAAATGAGATAATTTTTTTGCCATTTAAAGTATTTAGTATCACGACAAAAAGGGACGTTGATGGACAAAGCCTTTCAATGGCAAATTACAACTTAGGCAATAATGTATTTACTTATTTGAAGTCGAACTTTAACGGGTACACTTTCAACGTCTTTGTACAGAGTTGTAACATCGATGGAATAAATATTTCCTGATTGAACAGGAAATTCGAAAGTCGTGTCATTGGTAGAAGCAACAACTTCATCATCTGTAAATTGTGACGTCACAACGACTCGGAAATTATCTCGTGGTCCATCTGGTGCGGTGTAAGTTAAGACGACGAAAACTTCGTCTTCCCTTTGTTCTAATTTGTACTGGAGATCCGCGGGTGGCAAAACTGAAAGTAAAAGATTGTTTTTATTTCGCTTTTTAAAATAAGCATTGCTAATATTAATAAAATTTGATTTTCAAAAATCTCAATGAAAAAAGTATATTTCAAATAAATATATTTTCGTTTCATTTGAACCCTTGATGGATCGCGCATACGAGGCGCGTTCCGTCTGTGGCTTATATATCTGACCCAAAATTTTTCGATTGCAGCTGCTGGTACTACATTTTTTTCTCGTCATATAGACCAATCGAAGACAACTCTGCTTACAGCATTTTTAGAGTGAATTTCAATACCAGAACACCAAATTTAAAGTTTACCTTCAAGATTACTGAATGTGCCGATGACACTTCTTTTGCTTTTGCTTTTTGATGTTACTTCAAACACATGAATTTTATTCGGATCCAATTCATCGTATCTCACAATGATAGATCTTCGTGTTCCTGACAAATGAACAAAAATATATTTCACTGTCATTTGAAATATATGGTTGTACTGATACTGGTTTTACCGAATATACCAATATCAAACAAAAAAAAACAGTAAAACTAACATGGACTATGTATGAATCATGGAAGAGTAATCAACCTAACAAAACTCCCAACTTAATGATAAGTGTCTAAGAAGTATAGGTTGATGGCGTCAAGGCATTAGTGCCCCAGGCATGAGAACGTAAAAGCGCAAAAGTTTTTATGATATTTTTTACAACTCAAAAATATAATGATGGCTAATTATCGCTTAATGAAAATTGTCTATTGTTTCTGAAATCACAAAAGCTGATAAGAAAAAAAATAATTATCGAATATTACTCTTCTGATAATTTCTCAAATTCAAGAAAGTTATTTCATTTGCAACCAATAAAAGAATAAACTTAATACAACGCATTTTCATCAAGTCCACATAATGGTCCAGTCATGAAACGCTAGATCAGATCAACGTATGTTTAGTGTGATTAACAGATTGGTCGCCCATATAGGTTATTGATATAGCACAACATTACCTTTGCTAAATCAATCAAATTTTATTAAACTCCAAAGATACTATCATATTCAAGTAAAATTATCATTCATCATTCGAACGCTATCAAAATAAATTGAATTTTTAATATTGATACTATACCTGGATTTTCTACAGTTTTTACATCGGTTTCTGGCAAGGAAGTATCTTCAGCTTTGACGTTGATAATGTATTCTTCCACTACACCTTCAGGTTGTTCAAATTCTAATATCATCACATTGTTTTCTTCTGTTTCAACCTTTCCTTTTGTGGGCGGTATTGGGTCTGAAAATAGAAGTCATAAATAATATAAGAAAAACGGAAATAGATTGTGTGTGGGATTCGAGGTAAAATTAAAAGGAAAACAGTCCATCAAGTGCTAAAAACACGGTTAATATCTATTATCTGTAGTTGTGAGTACCTTCCGCATGCCGTTTGCACTGAAATCTTGGAATCCACAAATATAAGTCCTTGGTGCGCAAAAATGTACCATGAGACACCAGTATACAACGTCAGTATACAAATGTACGAATTAAGCCTAATTAACTATTGGATATAAAATATACTACTTACTCAATGTGTCAATGAGAGGAGATGGTGGTCCTTCTGCCCCACCTTTTGTGATGGGTTGAATGAAAACATCATATGTTGCACCAGGAATTAGGTTGTTGAACACAACAGATTTTTGAGTTGGATCAACAAGTTGTATTGCTGATATTTCGGATGATCCTTGGAGTTTGGCATAGACCCTTGAAGCGAAAATACATAATTTAAGTAAGATTTGCTAAAGATTTACAGACAATACCTATTTTAAAGGAATTTGTTTGAAAATATAAATTTCGAGGAAATTATTCTGAATATTCCAGGTTGGAAAAATAAATAAATTTTGAGTAGAAAAATGACACCAACAAAATTGATCAAATAAAAAATCTAAATCGATATGCCAACAGACAAGACTGGTCGTCGCGCCCCATCGATTGCACATGCTTGAAAATAACAAATTTTTAATATCTCGAAAAAATCAATTTCCATATTACTCAATAAATTTTCCTCAAGTTATGTATATATTTTTTTATATAAAAATTTATATATTTTTAAGTTGCAAAATATAAATTACAAAATTTTTTTAGCATAAAATACCAATAATACCTCAATTTGTCCAGATTCTCTGCTCCATCGTCGAGAAGTACTAGATGTACAGTAAGATCTTTACTTGTTGCATCCGTCCAACCAGATACAGCAAATTGAGCTAAAACACATTTTGTGAAGGCTTGAGTACGATGGTTTAGTAAGGATTGCCGTATTTTGTTTCTTGGACTGGACGCTTCAGGTTCAACTCCCGGCAAGTTCAATTGGTGATGTACAACATTTAACACAAGGGGTAATATGTTATGTAGTAAATGCCCGTGGAATCACTTTTTCTAAAACTACAATAGCCTTTGCAGAAAAATATCGTTTTTTTATTTTTTTTTTACGAAGTTCGCTCAGAGCAAGGACACAGAAGGCAAACTTGAACACTGTTGAAGCCACTAAAGTGCAAAGAGCCGAAATGCAGGGGAAGGATCCGCGACAGATGTTTATTAACGCGAATTTTAAAGCTTGTCAAGATAAAATGTCTAAAAAAACCTTTTTCTAAAATATATGACCATTTTGGAACCTCCACGACACATTTGGTAGCCAATCGTTTTGATGATAAAAATTTTGTTCAATAACGAGACAGAAAGAATGAAAAAAAACATTTTTTTATAAATACGTACCAATGACAAATTTCAATTCGACCGGTCCACTCCTCAAGATATTGCCATCTTGATCGATGAGTTCATTGCGAATAAAAGCTGTGTAATTTATAAATGGTTCAAGAGGTTGTATAAATGACACCGTGTATACGTCGCCATCCACTTTCTTGAAATGATATGAAGGAATCTCACGATCCTCATCTTGGATTATTTCAATTCTGTTGAAAAATGAATTAATGGATAAGATAAAATATTAAAGAGTCGACAGTGATGAAAACTAGATACATACATGTTTTGTCAGATATGGTCCAATCTGTGGCCTATGCTTGACAAAATAAAATTGTTTGTTCAGTCAAGAAAATGTTTGAGTTTCATCGGGAAAAGAATCTATGGAAGCAAGATTTACAAACTTACATGAAATTATCTGAATCGCCTTCTGGTTTGTTATAAGTAAATGTAACTTTGTTGTCTTTGTCGTATTGTACTTGCATGTTGCTTACTGATGCCGGCACTAAAAATAATAATGATATTCGGTGTTATTAATTAAAAAAAGATTTATGCGGAGATGATAATTGAGACAGAAATAAATATAAATATTTATATAATGGATATACTGGATCTTACTTGTAGTAACTATTTCTTCAGTAGGAGGTCCGCTTACACCATCAATCTTCGTATAGATTCGGAAACTATATTTAGTTCCTGGTGTTAAATCTGTTATTGCAGTTACTGGTGAATCTTCTGGAGTTTTTGTAACAGTCTGTTGATCCGGGCTGTCGATGCTAAAAAGAAATAATTCAATTACAGTTCCGTAACTGTTTACTTGAGTTGAACAATGAGAACGTCCTATCCCAGACATCTTCACGCATTGTCGGCGAAAAAGATGGTTACAGAAATATATCGGTGTACGTGTGACGTTTAGAATAACTCGAGTTTCTCCTGTTTATATTAATATAATTAATTACTCACGGCCCATATTCAATAGTATATTCATCAAAGCCAATGTCCTTTTCGATTAATTCCAGAATTGAGAGATGTTGTAGTTACTTCGGTGATTTCAATTTCAGCTTTCGGTGGCAAATCTACAATTTCACACGAATATTTAATTGAAAATAAAACTAGAAAAAGTTTGTCGATAAAATACCATTTGCCATCGAAAATGTTCGCTTCGAATAAATTTTTATCGTTCGTAAGTGTGTTTCGTATTCAACAAAAAGGTAAACCCAGTCATGAATGGGGGACCAGATGGCTGATCACATATAATTTACCCAATATTGTTTGGGTATCATGATGAGTTATGAGACACCCGACGAAAATATATCTCAAACAGAAAATAGGAATACCATCCCCATCGGAAAAGAATTTGTCAAAACGTCTTTTATTAAGCATGAGTCACTGATGGATCGCGTGGTGAAAATTCATTTCTGATTGAGATACGATAAAGTACACCATGCTTATATCATTTGTAAAAAATAAAATAATTCAAAGTCAACAACAATGTTACATAACACCAGGCTAGCTTCATATGCACAGGGTTTCGTCTTAGCCAGATCAGACTGCCTCGGCCAAGATTGAACTGATATTCATAAAGTTATTGCAAAACTGCATAAAATTTCAATACCCACCCAAAGTCACATCTTGGTCTTGCGGGGTGCTGGCTCTATCTCCGTATTCGGTAGTAACACGAACTCTGTACGATTCTCCAGGAGTTAAGCCAGTGAAAGTTATCTCACTTGGTTCGTCATCTTCCACGATACTTAATTTGCTTGGCTTGATTGAACACGAAAAAAGGGGATTAAAGTAGGTTGAAAAAGATCCTAAAATTTTTACTTGAAAACTGGGTCAAACGATCAAATTGTAGAAATGAGTATCCAAATTCGATTCTAGTTTTAAATTGAGAAGTTCTTTACTATTGAATGTGGTCATTTAAAGACTATGATGACCTAATGGTTATCATGTTGGCATATTAGGCTGGCGATCTCCAGTTTGAGCCTCGACAAGTCCAGCTCGTTAACTCATGCTGTCCACTCAAGCCAGTGTGTCATAACTATGATAGGCTCGGTCGAACTTATTGTGCTATATTACCTCAGATCCATCTTTTGGTGCCAACTCTACTGCAACGTGACTATATTGACTGGTAGGCTTTGTAAAATATACTGTAAGATTGTTGATTCCTGGTTCCACGCCCAGTTCAGTAACAGGAAGAGGATCTGGTAAAAAAAAATCCAATTTTTAAATGAAATAAAATGCTGGACATATAAAAAGAATTAGTAATTATATAGTGTCAAAATATTAGAAAATAAATAACATGGTATAGCCTCGTTTCAAAAAATCTCAAAGGACGTTTTAAATCCCATTTCAGCCCACAATCCTTTTTTTATTACGACAGACACTGGTTTTTGTCGAAGTAACCAGGACTTCCAAACAAAAAACATTAAAGTAAAAAGACGTTTAAACCTTAAAATGTTTTTTGTCCTTAGGAAGTTTGTGTTTTGAACAAGTATTCTTTAGTTCTATACATATAATTATATTGGATGATAGTCAACACGTTTACTAAAGAATTGTAGTTAATTAAAAAAAAAAAAAAAAATAATTGTTCGTATCAAAATTTATACTTACTTGTTACAACATCATCCAAGATAATTTCATCTCCGGTAAAAGTCTCGAGTTTCGGAGCAACCGTAGCAGTATACGTTATTCCAAACTCCAAGTCAGTAAAATCTCTCGAATATTCACTACTTCCATCATACGTAACCATGACGTCATATTCCTGTTCGGTGATGTCATCAGGGATTAGCTTGACTATGAATTCGAGACCGTTTTCGAGGTCAGGATCGACGTTGAAACGTACTGTGATTGTGTTATCACCAACCAAGGTAGCGTTACCAGTAATAGTTGGAGAATAGGTATCTAAAAAGTAAAAGAACTTTTAGTTTGAAATATATTTAGAAGACGAAAATATATATATTTACATGAAAATCTGATGTATGACTCACTGATGGATCACGCCGTCAGTAGCACATGGCTTGACAAAATAAAATTTTTTATTGTGTGCTCTGCATATACATTACGTCCAAAGTATATTTAACGTGCCAGTGGCTTAGATCCCACGCTGCAATTAACGTAGCGCGTCAAGAAGACGCGACCCACTATCTGCCTATGCTTGGCATACTGATAAAATGTCCATACTCATCCATTGAACAACTTCTCACGGTTGCTTATTCATCAAAATGATCATTTCATAACAATAAAACAGCTTACCAGTCGTAACATCTAGTTCCGTCAGATCACCAGGTTGGCCATTGCTTGTACCAGATATGGTAATGGTGTAGGTGGTGTTTGGTAACAAATCTGTAAACTCAACCTGAAGAAAAGCAAGAAAATTAATATTGACATATCAAGAAATAATTTTCAGTATACATATAGTCAGATCATCCAGTCGAAAAGTATCAACACTTCCCAATAGCTCTTGTAAAAACAAATTGCAACAATCTATTCTATCGAATCCATCAATGAATCGAGATTTTACCAGTTTTTCTCCCGGATTTTCGCCATCGTGTGAAGATTCGGTCACATTAGTCCTGTATATATATCTATCTTTGTCTTCCTCTGTTGTTATACGATATTCAATCCAATCGAACGTAATATCAGGAATAAATGACGTTATAACGATAGAGTTGTATGTAGTGTTTGTTGAGATATTGTCTACATTGATGTCTGGGCCTAAATTCAAGAAACAATATATCAATATATAATGTTTACCAGACTTAATCAATCGTACCCAAGAGGGTTTGAGCTCGAAATCTCTAACCAGCGGCTGTTTATTATTATACTATAATATATAGCAGCAAGACTCTTTCGCTTCTATAGGTACTGACTGAATCACCGAACGTGTGCCTCGAAGGAGTGCAAAATACCAAATTAGTTCTCAACAATATTATAATAGGTGAAATACATTTAGTAAATAAGGGCATATGCAAATAAGTATGACGTAATATTTTAGCCTGGTCTAAAAACGACAGTTTCGGATGTTTTATGACAGTCAGCTCATTTCAAAAGTAAACACAAGGCTAGTATTTTAAAACAAAATTTTAGCCTCAATCCAAGTCAAATTTTCGGGTTCTTTTTTCTACAAGACCGTTTTGGCAAGGCATGCTTAGAGGAAGAGTTCCTCACAATATTACGGTAAATAGGAACGCCATTGAAATCACGCAAAAATTTGCATGCATAAGTACAAGATTTAAGCTTGAAGATTTCTAATAAAGGCATCCCGCCAGAAAAGAAATACATTATTCAAAACAGTGTTTTCTTTACGGAATGTCGCTTTCACAAGTAGGAAGATTTATTTCTCTTTGCTTACCGAAAAGTTTCAAGTTATTTGTAGAGTATTTGAATAGATTATGTCCCAATTGAAAGAATTAGTCTAAACGTAGGCGCGATTTATCTGTGTTTCATGCGTGACAAAATGCATTGATAAATTACCCCCAAGTACTTATTACAAAATGAAATCACAAATGCAAGTGTAGACTGGGTACGATAAATCTCGCTAAGTCGATAAAACATCGCTCGCACACATGCGATTTATAGCAAAACCAAACTTAACTATTAAATGAGCCCTGCAAAGCTAAAAATCAATCATGCGCGCCTATGTGGGTCACAGGTCAAACTGCAACAAATCCAATACTCGGAAATGTCAAAAATTCCCTACTTGGTTACTAGATAAGATGATGGGGCATGAAATATTGAAATAAATACCTTTGCAAGAGTGAAACTCATTGATACGGTAAAAGTTAATATACTTGCCGAAGACTTACAAGTATAATGGTATATTCAAAGGCATCAACTGGGGTAGGAAGGGGTGTAATAGTCAAAGTACTATCGTTGGCCCATGCATGGTTGAAAATTACTGTATGATTTGGGTGTTTGTAACTGTATATAACTATGATTATAATACTAATATATCATTTTAGTGTCGGGTATATATGAACAAAATTAAATTTTGTTGAGCATGAGCACAGATGAATCGAATTGAGCCCATGTTTGACAATATATATAATTATGCAATCACAGGGATATTGAAATCATTTAATAACGAAAGTTTCGAAACCAATATCTCTATGACAATACCAAGCAAATAACGCGTTGTACATACGTAAAGTGACTACTCCAATGATATCTGATGGGAGTTTATCGTCTCCGTTATGCAATGCAGCTGTGACAGTATATGTTGCTCCTGGTTCAAGATTTTCAGTAAATTCGACCTGCAAGAAAAAACAAAAATTAAAAAAATAATAATTTGCAATGAGGAGGTTGGAGGTTCGAACATTGGTGATGATATAACATTGATATGAACAATATGAACAATATCAGACGATACATCCATTAAAGTATATTTCACAATAATTTGACTACACATGTTCCAAAAAAGGCTGAAATATTAAAATTGTAATATCTTATAGTACAACTTCTAAAATCATACCGTCATGTCGGCATTCGGCAAGGCCATGTCTTCTGTGTCCAATATATTGCCGTCAGGCCCGTTTAATTGAACGACGTATTTGTCACCCACATCTGTGTTCTGGTACATTTCCACTTTAATTGTATTGTCTGTGGTCAAAGTCACAAGTCCTTGAGCTCCGACTATTGGTTTTGGTTCTGTAAAATAGATAGAGATATACATCAAAATATTAGAATTCGGGCATGTGAAAAAGGGGCGTGTGGAAAGAGGGTTCTATGGGCGATGAAATTCGTACCATGCCACGTGCGAAAAATATTTTGTATGTATAAATTTCTCGAGCTAGAACGACACGAATAGAATTTCATATTATCGAACCAGAGCCATAGATGAACACCGCGCGAATTATCAAAAAACGAGAAATTCCAATTTTACTAGAATTGTCGGATATCGTTCCCATCACTGTCTCGCGTACCATACAACACGTTTTGATACTTTTTTTTTGATTAACATCATTACGTTAAAAATAGAACGGTATTTTTCAAAATCTCATCATTATAGAAAATAAACTTTGCCAAGCTTGGGCAGCTGATGGATCGCACATTCAATCTGCTGATCCTGTTTGACAAAATATTAGTTAGTTAGACTTTCAAATTATAATAAAAGCAGTGACCTTATTTAAGGAAAAATCAAATATTCATGTTTCTTTTTAGCAAAAAATATATTCTTTAAGAGTAAGATTTCACCGAAATTATACATATATTCTCTAATAAAAACAAAATCTCAAAAATTGTAACATACCAATCTTGACATAATAGCGTTTGGTGACACTTCGAACATCATCAGCAGTATATGTAGTAATGCGGACGACAAAGGTGGTGGTTCGTTCGACACTGGGGGCCGGGAATTCATGCGATGTTCTTTGACCAGCAATGTGGTTAACCTGTAATTTTTATTATAAAATGTATGAATATGATTTTATAACATTGACGATGAATATAATATTTGAATATAATCATCAATATTTCGTGCTACAGCAGAATCAAATTTTAAATCAATATTGCATTCATATACATGCATTAACGGCATGTTTTACAAAATTCTCATGTAACCGTCAATTAATATTTTGTTGCGAAATTCACCTCAAGTAAAGCCGAAAGCTGTATCGAACAAAATCCACTAAGAGTCAATTACATTATAAACAGCGTTTCGAGTGAAAAAAAACATTCTATATGAAACCGAACCACTTTTTTCAGTGCAGTAAGTGGTATTTGCCCTTGATGGGCGTAATACCAATTAAACAGTATTTTGACAAAAGTGCTCTAATAGAAATATATATATATATAAACTTACGTCCGCTGAATCGATGATTCGATTTGGACGAAATGGTCTTGCCAGAAGTATTCTATAAGATGCAGCGAATCCTTCAACATTGTCGAAATCCACTTTGATTTTGTCGTCTTCCACTCTGACGTCGGCATCAACAGAAGCAGGAGCTGGAAAACAGAAGTGTTAAACTTGGAATGTACACTGTGAAAAAGTACAGTAAATTCACCCCTTCTAACGAAAAAAAACTTCTACTTACGGATTGTAAACTTCGCAATATCAATTATATCGCTAGGTACACTGTTGACAAAAGTGCCAATTGACACCACATAACGCTCTCCCCAAACTGCATCGGTGACTCTATATCTCACAGGGCGTAGCCCGTTTGCTGAGACCTCGTATTCCGTAAGCCTTGCTTCTCGCGATTGGGCTTTTTGGTAGATAACGTAGTATGTGTTGGTTCCATTGCTATATTTTTTGACTTGCGGCGATGGTCGAATTGTAACTGTGTAGGCATTTCCTTTTCGCCTAGACACAAAACCTCGAGGAACTGCCGGTGACGCTGGAAAAAATTGGTTCACAAAACTTTTAAATCCCACATACAAACGTACATAATCTATGCTGAATTAAAGCAAAATCATGAATGATTTGAACGTTAAAACCTTGAGGTTATGAAAAATGAGAAAAGCATTTAAGTCAAAGTATGCGTTGTCAAGTATGGGCCAATGTGGCTCATACTTAATAAAATAGGATTTTTCAAAAACGATGTTATCAATTCAAACAGCAAAAAAAATATACTCACGAAGTGTGACTTCAGCGTTGTAAGCATTCCCCGTAACGCCATTATGAGTAGGTACAAATTTTATACTATAGGATTCTTCAGGAGTTAGTCCATCAAAGGTATATCTTAATCTGGGTTGGTTGCCATTAATTCTTCTAGTATACATTGTATGACTGGCTCCGTTACTGAGCGTTATTTCATATGAATCGGACAGTTTTTTATTGCGGGTAAAAATAATCGTGATCGAGGTTGGTCTCGCTTGAATCCTAGGGGCAATAGGAGATGGTTCTGTGAAACAAAATGGTCCATATATTATTAGTCAATGATCAGGTTAATTGATATATAACGGAAAATATTGTCAAAACGCTCACTAGTTACTGGTACTGGATAAAACTCACCAAAACAAATACGTAAGAATGCAAATAATCTTATGAAAATTTTTCCGGAAAAATATTTTACAATCAAGCCGATGCTCAATCTGGAACGGTTCGATAAATCTGTTTGATTCCAAATATTGTTTTTTAAAAAAACGTTTATACTTTGCCTGACAATTTGCCAGGCCTATACCTCAGTCAGATAACATCGTATGCGAGGTGAAGTACCAAACATCGAAGTCGATACCTACGAAAACTATTCTTTAGTCACTAAAAGTGGACAAGCGTTCGTGAGACAATACCTGCCAATGTGACTGGTGACCTGACACCAAAACGGACGAGTGTGTGCGATACATTCAACCTTCCAATATGAACGATTAAAATAAGTACTTCGGGTGGGTGCATGTAAGAATGTTTTGCAAAAAGTGTGAGTCACTGATGAATCGCGCCGTCTAAGCGCGGTCCATATGTGACTCATGCTTATCAAAATAAAACTCCCTATGGTAAATGCTTCTTTAAAAAAAACTTCTTAAAAAGATTAACAAAAAAAAATCAAATTTCTTACTTAATGTCACAGGGTTAAACTCAGAAGGTCTACTTTCATATTGCCCTCGTCTGGCCCACAACGTTATGACGTAATTTCCGGGTGCCAAGCCAGTAAAATTATGAACAAATCCTTCATCAGCGTTCAAGATAATTTCTGGTTCGTCGTTCATTTTAATTCGATAACTTTCGATCACACCGGTGTTATCGGGTGTTATTCTTACTCGAATGGAGTCGCCCGATACAGACAATTCTCCGGATGCAGTAGGAAGATCAGCTGCAAAGTTGGATATGATTTATGATATCAATTTACATTCAATAATTCTGCATTTCAAGTATTCTAAATATATTTTTTGTGACCGTTATTTATATCAAGAACATAGAAAAGCAGTATTTTTTTTTTCGATATCCAAAAAAAATGACCTAATGAATACAGTACAATGAATATGACATGTTAAGTAAAGTTATATGTTTTGACAATTTTATCAAGTTTAATTCAGACAACAGATTTGATAAGTGTATTACATGTATATAAATATATATATATATATTATGTGAAGTTCTTGTATACTTTTCTACCACAAATTTCCAACAAATATTAGAAAAAAAACCTTCACTCACATGTTCCAGCCGTAACGTATGTTGTTGGTCCATATCTTCCATTACTATAAGGTCGTACAAACACATCATACTTAGAGTCTGGAGCCAATGTACCGAACGTATAAGAGTATTCCGATTGTCCATGTACTGTATCCAAATTAACACTCTAAAAGAAGATATGTATGAGTATTTTTGTTAGATTCGAAATTTTTATCAAGAACATTATAATCATGCATGTGTCGTAGGTGAGTCGTGGCATAATGGTGTGTTCCATCCATGTCCCATGCATGATCATACTGAACATATACCTGGATGGTTCCTTGATCGCCATGTCTAATGTATACGTTGTAGTATTCCACTTTTCCGTCAGAAGCATTGAATGTTGCATTAAGATCGGTGGGGGATCCTCGAACAGCTACACTAGGTATTCCGGCAGGTACTGTAAAAAGTAGGTAGTAAAATTGACAACAAATTCGATTTTTTTTACAATATAGTTTTGTAAAGATATTTCATACTATTTTAATTTTTTTATTCCATAATATATAAAAAGAATATAAAGAGAATTTTGAGGATATTTTTTGGACATTTTGTGGGCAGACGAAAATCGCGAATTTAATTAAATATTAATTTGAAAATAATCTCAAGACTTTGAGAAAGGAGATGAGTTGATTTATGAGGCAAATAAGTTCAATTATTAATCGAATTCAAATTTTCAAATGTGAATTATATGTAGAATTTTTTTAAAAATTATTAAAAAAATAATTTGAATAATATTTTATACGATTTGGATTCTTGCGCAAAAAATCATAGTTATCGATATTTTGCATAATAAGTATAAAATATATCTAACACCAATAGCCTTTCTTACGCTACTGATCAACTTCTACATGCACTTACCGATAACTTTAGGCGGAATGTCCACTGAATAACCTTCTTTTTCACCAACTACAGGATATACAATTCCTTGATATAATGCACCAGGTGTCAGTTGATTGAATGTTGTTGATGTGAGATGAGGTGCAATAGGATTCCACTAAAATCATGATAAACAAAATTTCCGATAGTATATTTTATTTTATATATTTACATATTTTGATTTCGTACTGCCATGCATAATGTACTATTGTTCTATTGTTATAATAGATCCGACTATTCGATAAATTCGAAAGGATATTTACACAGCTCATGAGTAAATTTCAATTTTGTCTATTCACACCACAATTTTAATTCAGTTCTTCCAATAACGCATGTAGATCGCCAAAATTTGCAGCAAAAACGTGAATTTTACGAATTTGGCATATATACTGATTCCGCTGCGCAATGTCATCTTGTTCATATTTAATGAAGATGATAAATTTTAATACTATATCAAAAACATAAAATCCGATACACTTGTGAGCATTCCAAATAGCCAGGCATAAATTTACATAACATGTCACCGATTAACAGGCCACAATGTGCTTGGGTGTGGTCGCTACTGTACGAGAAATGTCACACCAGTTGTGTAATGTTATCTAACATTTTATCACGACATTTTCATTAAAGTTCGTGAGTTTGCGACCAAATGAAAACGTAGTAATCTAACATTGCGCGCAATGGCCTCAGGATAAACGGCCGACGGCGTAATTTCAAGTATTTCACCAATTTTATACTGATTCAACCGAAATCGGTATTTTAAAGTAAGTGACCTCGTCCAAGAATTTTCGATTCCAAAATCTGCATTTGTATGAAGAATTATTGATCATGTTCGTTCCATACATATATATCAGAATGTATGTCCGATCATGTTTAAATTCAAATGATTATTAAAATTTTTATTACGAATGAATTTTATTTCGTAATAGAAATATGAAACAACGTATTAAGTGTCATGATTTTATTGGCATATTACTAATGGTGTCCAGAAATGGAATTCTTATATATTTAGGAGATTTCATGAAATTACTTGATATTTTGAAATGTGAGAAAGGGCGTGGTAGACCGTATATTTTTTTTATCTATATTCAAATGATGAAACAGATTACAATGGAAGTTTGCAACAGATTCCAAAAAATTTCTTTCAAAGCCTATTTTGTCGAGTATTGGCCACTGGTGGATCGCGTCTATGAGACGCGGTTGATCTGTGGCTCATGCTTGACAAAATTATATATTTTTTTGATTTGGTAACGCCAAATCTGAATTAAATTTCGCCAAATAAGGATCCTAGATGGATCGCGTCGCCGATGACCGATCTACACTTTTCCTGGCGAAGATTGTCTATATACAAGTCAAACTATTGTGCCGGTCAAACAATGGGCACATAAATGGCACTCTCACCTCAACATTTTGTGTCTTGTTATCCAGCCTGTCATCTGACCACAATACAACAACAAAATTTGATCCCGATCGAGGTGGAGGAAGTATATTCACTGTTAACGATGTTCCACTTACTATTGGTATCACGGCCAACGGTGGTTGAATGTCTTCATCAGCTGAAATAGATGGGAAAATTGAACGGAAATTCAAAAAATATGTTCATTTTGGCAAGCAATATCGTACCTTTCCGTATACATTGAATATTGACGATTAGATTTCAACTCGCTCTGATGACGCAATCGTTTTGAAAGCAAGTTTTCGGGTGTAAGTTTATATAAAAAGTATATAATATATGAAACATGCTCGCTAAACTAAGTCTTATACGAATATGTGATATATGCTGACAGAGAAAAATATTTACGCGAACTTTACAAAGATAAAACAAAAGTATAAACAAATTAATGTAATACAAAAATGTGCACACATAAATTCTCGATTTATACATATCCATTGGGTTAAATATTGATTCGGGGCTTAGTTTTGGAATATATTCAACTTACGCGTAGACACAGTGGTACTGACAAATTCAGATGTTACATTATGGCTTGAAGCAGCCACTGATACAGTGTATTGTGTAGTCGGCGTGATTCCATAACTGAACGTTCTTTCCGTTTCATCAGAATTTACAGAAGTCTCTGTGATAACTGCACCGTCTTGCGTTCGAACAACTTTGATCCTGAAATGTAAATTCGATTTTATATTTTGTTTGGATTGGTGGATTTCAGAAAGAAGCATCCCTTTAAAAATGGTGGATGGAAAAATGGTCTTATTTATGGTTTATCTATTATCTATTGCTTATGCTTATATGATGTAGTATTTGTTAAAAATGAATAAGACTTTGTTTCGTTTATTCACGATTTGTAGTTTTAATAAAAACTGATGGTAACAAAAATTTACTTTTATCTGAGTGTTTCACAACAAGGTCCTATTGCATAAATTTATCGTAGATTTAATATTGGAATAACATTCAAAATATATGCAAATATTATCTCAAGTCCATTCCGAAAACAAACTTTCCGATTGAAAAGCAAATATAAAAGCGAACGATATTTTTTGTTTTTATCTTATAAAATTGACTGAAATTATATGAAATATTCGACGAGTATCTAAATTAAATTAAAATATATTCAGCTTTGCCACACCCTATATTTCTGCGGATTTTTTGAAACCATCGATATCTTTATTTTAAATCACATGATCAAAATCAAAGGATAAATCATCCGTGACTCATGCAAATAATTACAGAGACATAAACACATGTACAAAATCCGAAGCCTGATTTTCCAGTTCAAAGTTTTATCAAGTAAGTAAAAATGAACAAAAAATAAAAATTTGACAATCATCAATGAATGAGACATCTATTTTACGGTATTTTTAAAGTTTTAATATTCGCCATTTGAATATACAATATCCTGTGACGTTGAAGTTCGGACAAGAGCAATCAACAAGTTTTAATTAAATAATGAGTCGCTGCCAAACGACAAAGAAATGTATGCATCATAATGAGAGGTACACACAAATATGTTATATCCACACCTTGGCAATATTCACATGAAAAGCTACATGAAAGTCATTTTAAGAGATCAATCAAAAATATAAGGTGATGTGGGGATATTCGACACAGAATAAAAAAGTTTGAATGATCTGCATACTTTTGAAATTTGTTCCATGGTTAACGACGGGTTATATTTACTACGTTAGAGAAATATTTTGACCGCACATGTACATGTTTTGTTAAGCATGTGTCACTGATGGATCACGTCGACCAGGCGTGGTCCATCTGTGGCTAATGCTTAACAAAATAAAATATCTAATCAGGTAAATAGTATATTCAAATCATGTCATTTGACACGCATACACGCACTTACCATAAAATAAAAAGTAAAACTAATACAGGTGTTCGACGCACGTATGCGTTGATAAGCATTGTGCGTGAAAATATTATATCCGATGTTGACGTTCAAATGAAATATCGGTATCGATATATCCCGTACAAAACGATCCAATCAATATAGTTCCGATCTTATAGTCATGAGCATAGCTTCATGTGTCCCAATATTATGGGCGGAATGTTATAAGTATGGAAATAAAAATGCTAAAAAGATCATAAAATTACTTATAAAATAGGAAGACAGGATCGGAAAATCAATGACTAGATTTGAATCTCGCGATAAGTAGAGAGTATCAGAACGGCCAATTCGTTATAACTGTTGTGTATTATGACCCATATAACATATATAATTGGCGATTTCGCAGGGTTGGCTAGCAGGCATAGAAGTTAAATTAAGATTCGTCACTACACAGTTTAATTAGATTTGATTCGATTGATGGAAATATAAATTCTGATAAAAAAAGTGACTCGTTTAACTCCTACATAGAATTTAATTTTCGATCAGCAAACTGAATCTATACGCGCCACGTAGTGCTAAATTACTCGAAATAATAAATAGTAAATGTAAAACATTCTCGTACTTTTTCTTCATTATACTCAACCCAACCCCAACTTCGTACCTAGTTAAGCTTTAGAACTCCTCTTATCGAAGTCTTACATCCTAAATCTAACAATCTAACTACAGAAATGCCGAAACACTTCCGATACAAAATACACCTTTTTCTGTAGACTTCCGAAGTCTTACTACTTTTACTACAACTTCCATGAACAGTTGTGATGAAATGAACGACTAATGGTCACCTTAGGACAACATCATAACACCAAATTAAATTTTATTACAATTAAAAATGACCAAAACAAACCTATATATTTTACCATGCACGGGCTATGGGAAAATCGCGACGCAAGCCGCGATTTATCTATAGCCCATGCGTGCTAAAGCATTAGTCACGCATAATTAGAAAAACGATGGAGGGAAAATTTCAAGCGCTGCTCAAACACCCTAAGGCAAATTTATAATTTTAACGATCTAAATAATACATGCGAAAAAGTACGAACGGTAGATTTCTAAAGCCTGGCTAATTGAACGTTTTGTTTAGATTCAAATGGGGATAAATCTCCCTTGTTTCCAGTTTAGAATAAATGAGTGTATGCAACGTTATACAATACTCTAATCTCAATATCTTAAGAATAACATATTCAAAGTATGTATGTATTGTACATATTTGTATGGAACAATATTAGAATATTTTGAAATCTCTAGTTAATCGTTATCATCTTGACAATGCTCAGGCAGGCCTTCACTGGCTTGGGGAATTATTTTTCAAAGATTTCGCTATAAGCAAACTTCAATATTGACAATGATTTCACCAGAATATCGCTAAACTGAAATGCATAGCGTGCTTTCTGAGACAGTTTCAAATAAGCGTCACTTTGTACTGACATAATTCTTAAGCGTCTCAATGCAAAACACTCCAAGCGAGGTGGTAGAATCCGAACGAAGAGGAAAGCAACGTGTTTTCTTTTCGTCACTTAAACTCTATGAGTCTCAGTGTACTCAATTTACTCATAGTGATGAGTCGCGCCGTCAACGTGCTGTCCATCTTCGTCTCATACTTGACAACAAAATGCACATGTATAACAAATACAAAGTCAGAAATTTTTCAACCATGACACGTTTTGTTAAGCATGAGTTTCTCATGTTTGACCAAATAAAATTTCTGATAGGATGAATTATATCATTACTTTGGTTAAACGATTTAGTACGTAAATTTTAAGTGTGCCATCTGCATGCAGTCGCCCGGAAATATTCCCTTACATAAGATGTGCCAGATTGCTAAGGTTTTTTTCTTTGCCCTCGATTCACCGAGATTTGAAAAACTCATACATTATAAATAAGTAAATTCATTTGAAATTCATAGACTTGTCACTTTGTGAAGCTAATGTAAAATGTTGATAGACGATAGAGTGCTATAACTGTGTAGGCTGCACCCGTCCCAAGTTATCTAAACATAATTTGTAAGTATGGGTCACTGATGGCGCGCACCGCTGAGGTGTGGGTCACTTGTGATCCATGCTTGGCAAAATAAATTTCTAATAGATTTTCAAATGGTTCATATCATTTTAAAAAACATACTAAACCCGATTTCAGGTAAATGAGGCCAAAACGATGACTTGACTTGCATCTGAAAGCAAGATTTTACAAATAAAAAATATAATTTGATTCCACTACTTAATTTTTAAAATAATTGACTAATAACAAATGAAATCACCTAATCTCTCGCTTCCATTGAAATTTCTCGACTATAGTAAAAACAAAACACTGGGTGAAAGTAATCCAACTTACAAGACATGCAAACCTGAAAAAATATTCAAAATATTTCTGAAAATAAAATATTATAAATCGAATAAAAATACTTCTTTTTGTTTCTTATTGCTTGATTAATGTTTTTTTTTAAACTTTACAATAATATCAAAGATAATTGAAATGCTATAATATATTTATGAAACACAAAAAAATAAATAAAAACGGTAATTATTTCTTTTTATGTAATTGTCTTTATCTAACTATACTATAACTTCACACTTACACAAATTTATTTCTGTAACGTTCGATTACAGAAATAAATTTGTGTAAGTGTGAAGCAAGACTTTGAACCCTGTCTAGTTGATTCATAATTACTCTTGCTATTGTATCCTTGCATGTACTGCATACGGGCCCGCAAACACGAAAGCACAGAGGAATGATAAGTACACGTCCTAGCATAAGTACACAAACCTATCCTAATGCTATAAAAATATATCTTGTATTTTTTCTATTACGTATATTAAGAAGTTCACTTTAGTAAAGTATATTTAACACACGCAGATCCACGACTATTCACTTCACAGCAATGTCTTAAACTAATAACATTACCCCCTAATTCATATGCGTTCATGTTACTGGTGCATTCATTCTCAAATAATCAAAAAACAATGGAGAATCTTTTACAACGTCGAAAGCAGTCATTACAAACAAAAGTTGGCAATTATCAAATAATTCGATGCTGACTATTAATTACTAGTCGTAAATTTAACGTTGGCCAGGTATGGATCATAGATAACTCGCGCACTCAATGCGCGAGTTATTTACGATTCACACTTGGTCAAACATGACAAAATCTACTGGTCTGAAAGTTAAAAGGTCACACCCAGTATACCAGTCGTAACAATTTCCTTTTGTTATTTCTCTAGTTTTTAATATACTATAAAAAATCAGTTAATTTATTTAAACAACCAATACGTTTTTATATAAAAGATTTATGAAAAAGAAATATGAAAAATGCTGGTTATTTATTGAAATGTGCAAAACGTGCTTATGTCCCTTAAAGGCTTGAAACCTGGTCTGGTTCGTGAATCTATCCTTTTACAACAACAATAACCTTGCGCGTGCGAATGTGACAGTCGGTATGAATAAGGCATGGCCCAGGACCAATTCAATGGCGATACTGTACAAAAAAAATAGTTACCTACTAAAAAACTAACGTAATGGGTTGTATTAAACACGAAAATTATTAATTGATTGAGTAACATAAATTATTCCATCACACACACAAGCATCTTCAAAGTAATAATGAAGATAATGTAATATGATGTCAAAACCTTTTTAGTTAGGTATGAGCCATTGATGGAATGCGTCGCCTAGGTGCGGATGCCTATGGCTCACGCTTGGTTTCTTCGAAATTGCAATCACTGACTAGACAAGCTGATATTCGTTCAAGCATGGGTTAGAGATATTAGAATGAATTTTTTCAAGTTTATGCTATTCGTAGGCACAAACTATCAACATAACACATTTTGTCAAGTGTGTGTCACTGATGGATCGCGACGCAAAGGCTCGGTCAATCTGTGGCTCATGCTTGCCAAAATAATAACTGTGTTTAGGTACACGTATCAATATCAATTTTATTAAAAATTATATAAAAAAATCGGCAGTTTTAGAAGACTTTTTAAACGTTAATTCAGATAGCATTCAATTTACTTTAAAAAAATTGGAAATGTCATTTATCGGATAGGAGTATAAGCAAAGCGATCACAGAAATGACACGGAATTTCCAATCATTTTGTTACATTCTTACGTAAGTGTGCGTAATAAATATGACCAATTCTCTTGATGATTTTCTAATGCGTAAATGCAACAGGGAATTGCAATAGTGTAAACCACATTAAGTGAATTTGAACTTATTGTAATTTGATTCCTCACACTCGGTATTATTCTATTTCGTTTTGACGGGGGTTATGACTGTGACCATACTTTTGTGAATGAAATTCTTGCAAAGAAAGGTCTCAGCAATGCCAAAATGAGCAAGTAACAATGAATTAACGTACTAATTATAACCAGTAATTGCAAATAGAAAAATCCAGTAGAAAAATCCAAACAGAACTACTGTAGTAGGTTGCAGCGAGTCGTATCTGCCCTAGACGATGATAAAACGATCTACAATCTTCTAAATTAGCTTTCAAACTTCGAATGTCAAAATGATATAGAAAAATTCCAACAGTATTCAAATTTTTTTATTGTAATTTTCTATTATACAGCAAAGCATTACGTTTATATGTTTTATATGTCAGAATAAATCAGATATTTTTTCATTTGAAATTTCAAATGAATTTGAACTTAATAGAAACTAGTTTCATGCAATTAAGTAACGGAAACATGAGGCGTAAAGTTACTTCAAGATATAGAATAGCAATTACTGCACTCAAGGGAAAAACAAGAAGTGCACTAAAGAAGTTTTTAAGCCGTTAATATATATATATATATACCAAGCTGCTAGTTAAAACCGAACCCTACATATTAAAACCGAAAATGATTCGCAAAACAAAATTTTTAATTAGGAATAAATACAATGATAAAAAACTCGATATCCAACATTTTCACCATTCTGATCGACTGAAACAGAGAGATTTTTTTAAGCATGATTCACAGATGGATCGCCCCTGCGCGTCTCGATCAATGAAAATAAGCGCGGTAAACCTATAGATCATACTTGACAAAATAAAATTTGTGAATGGCTCATAACCTCGATTTAATATTCTTTATTTCTAAATAAACGTCCAAGTAATTTATAACCCGCAGCATTTGTGCAATCACCTTTAATGAGACACTGTCCCAGACGGTGCGCGTGAAGTAATGACGTAAGACATACCCAGTCAGAAAAATGTACTTTTGTCAAGGCCTGGTTCATTTGTGACTACAAAATCAAATTTATGATTTGAGGAAGTAAAGTTTAGTACATTGAATCTATTTTTTTAATCATATCAAATACTTTGGAATAATATTTAAAATTCATGTCACTTTCGAACAGAATCATTCTCAACACGGGTTAATTAAAAGGATGAATTTATGACAGAATATATTTTTAATCGGTATCAAATTTTTTTCAAAATATCAATTCAGAATTACCACCAAGGGTCATTGTGGGAATAACCAGGTATCCTAGTACTTCAGGAATAATTGCTTCGATCATTACTTTTTCTCATTCTCGAATTGATTCATGTAGCGGTGAAATTATGGTATATTCCAAATGACATTAATAAGACATTAATAAATTATGATTTGCTGGAAATGGGAAAATATGGTCGAATATCGGCAATTTCCTTTCTTTGAAATGTTGGACATTACTCCATTTAACTCTCGAGCTTCGAATACAGTTTAAATTAAACTATAAGAACAACTGTTATCACCATTTTCGAACCAAATCTTTTAGAACACGAGTTTATAACAAAAACAGTATATATAACATGATGATGTAATGAATATTCAATTATTCGAAATAGGCATTCTTGAATCTCACACTGTGAAAAAATGGCAGTAAATTTATTTTCAAAAAATTTCAAATTGCGTTGTATTAAAAATTTGTTCCTATTTTTGACTGTTGGTGGATCGCACCTCGACGGTGCTTTCCAAGAACTACTCATAAATGGCCGAAAAAGTCGATAGCATTGTAGTATTTGAATATTGGCAAGTAAAATTACAGGTAAAGAACGGCAATTTCACATCATTTTTGAAGCAGTGAAAGTGGAATCGCAACATTCATAACTGGAAAATCTACTGCTTCAATATCATCTCTACCTTCTGGATCAAATTAATCTAGCTGGCAGCTACTCGAATACTTCAATAAGAAAATGACGAAACTATAATTAAAGGCATTAGCGCGACTAGACAATCCTTTATAATTAAAATGTCTTATATTATACCTGGAGTTACATGGACGGTTGAAAACCTAATAAAGACCTCTCAAAACCAATAGGCCACGCTTGTTTGAGTTACCAACGATATGACGTGAGTTGAGGAAGAAATGTTTTGTGCGATCGTGTTTTGTCTAGTATGGGCCACTGATGGATCGTGTCGCAGGACGTGCGGTTCGATCTGCGGCTTATGCTTGACAATCACAATTTCATATTGTTTAAATACAATTCTGTAGAACAATTTAGACTTATGGATCGCACCTGAGGCATGGTCCATTTGTGGCACATGCTTGACAGATACAAATTTTTGTTTGAGTGAATATTAAACAATGGAAATAAAAATTTAGACGCGCACTCCAATGAACAAAAATCCATAAAAGCTCAGATTCGCTTTTTCTGATGGCGATTTATTGTTGACGATGAACGGCTTGACCAAATAATATTTATGAATGCTTAAAAATGTCGCGGTATCCCTCAATCTCTCGATGTACTTTTTGGTTTTCAATGTCTTCCGTTAGATTTTCAGAATCCTTCAATAGGATTTTTTAAGTGTACATGGTCCTTTTCGTGTGATTACTTAAATTTAAAGGATTTAAAGTAATGTGGCATCCAATGGACTTGTTGAATGTTCATACCCAACAACTGATAATCACGAACCAGGCACCGTCAATGTTAATGTTAATAAACATACGACCCGCGAAACACTTGCACCGAGCATACGGTAGGACCGACTGAATCATTGAAACTATGAATGTTCTTTAGGCCCCTTCATCCCAACAAAGTAGACTCGGGTTTTCACAGATAATAATAAATATTTCTTACCTATATTGTTGGACTACTCCATCTGGTGGTTGGTAAGATACCTTTATTTTTCGTGGAGTGGGAGCTGTAGCTTCTAATGACAAGACTTTACCAGGTGCTTGATAAAATATAAAGTAAAAATGACTGAAATCGTTTTTAGTAGATATATTTTGTCAATATGAAGAGGGGCAATCAGGGGTACTAGACAAAAAGTAGTTTTTGATTTTTGAAATAGATTTTACAGCCAATTAATTATGAAAAACTCATTCAAGAACATCTAATGAACGCACAGAATCTCACACATCGGAATATACCTGACATATACGAACTTGAATATATATTCCAGAAAAGTATTTCAGCAAACAAGAATTTAGACATTTGACTTTCATGGGTTAAAAACCACACATTTGAATAACCTTTTGCTGTGAAAGAAGGCCTGCCTTCTATGACAGTTTGTATAATGCAGATATATTGCGCGATTTAAACTTCAGTAACGACCAGCAGTAAATGGAATCATTAAAACACAAATTCGGAATCAAAATAAACCAGCTTGGAGGGGTTTACGCTATAAAGAATTCTGCTGCCGTATATTTGGGAATCAGCGGTTTTCGGTATCGCTTATAAAATTTTAATAATTAATATTTTACTAATGCTGCAAAAATCTTTTCAAAATATAATCGCAATAAAAATTCAACTCACAAACAACGAAGTATCCCAAATACGATTTCGGTCTCATTTGAACATCATCGATAACCGCCAACCAATGCACAAGATATTTTTGACCAGGAATAAGTCCGAAAAATACAACATCTAGTTTTCCATTTGTGCTCCTAACTTCCTTTTCGAGAGGTTCTTCGTCTGGGCTATTTTCGGGTGTTAAAATTACGATGAATTTTTCAGCTTGTGTCGGCTCGTGCTCGATTAGCATAATGACATTCCCATCCGCTACATTAGGTGCGAGTGTTCCGATAGGATAATTGAATGGTTCTGAAAATATATATACATCATGGGAAAATCGGTCAAAACATGTTTTGTTTGCTTTTGTGAGAAGGATCGTATGACAGACAAGGAGAGCATTAGTCGAAAATCACGATTGGAACAATTCTACGGTTTCGAACTTTCTGTTTTTATGAAAATAAAAGCATTTACTTTTTATTACTTATTTATTTGTTGAAATTAATCTTTTTGGAAGTTGAGTAAAAAATTTTGTCACATTCCCTCCGTACACTAATCCTAATATCGATTGTAAATCACTCATAAAACATGGTTGGAAGTCGTGATTCTTCAATATTGAGGATCAATATTGACAACGACAATGAACAACATTAAACAATAATGCAGTTCTATTGCAAAAGAATATGCTAATACGTGAAATATAAATGATAGCCTAATATATAAAGTAATATTGGGTGAAGGAATATATCGGTGAATTATAGATGATAGTTTAATTCGAAAAAGTTGCAAATTAAACTATCATCTATAATTCACTGATATACTCCTTGATATCTATAACCTGTTATAATTTAGAGGTCTATTTTTTCAAAACGAACTATCCCTAATAAAAATGTCTGTCTTCGCTATTCAAGCGGCGTTTGGCTGTTTCCATCTAGTAGTTTCTTCTGGCTTGCTTAGAGCGAATTTCAATATAAAAATGTTTGTCACGATACTACCGAAGGACTTACCAGTTTCTACTCGCATGGTTGCTGGATTGCTCGAAGGTCCACCATTTACATCAGTGTATATTCGAACAGTATAATAATTTTGTGGTTGTAATGATGGTGTTTCATAAGAATACGTGGATTCTCCCGCCACTCTTGGTATCGTTTTTGTATGAATCGTCTCATTTTCACCCAGATATGTAAAAGCTCTGTTAAATTCATCATTCAGCATATTGTTAATAGGACTTTGATAGTGTATAGCAGGGAGTAGTTTATTGATAGGAATTACTGTAATATCATTGGAATTATAATACATTCGATCAACTTTGCTTCAACATTAGAAACATTAGAAAACACTTTTCGATTTAACACGTTTCGTCCGTTGTATAAACAAAGATATTTTTACCCTATAGCATGGTGGTATCATGCAATATCTGGCATAAATCATTCCATCAAGAAGGTGGGTTCAAACTTTGGAAATATATTATTACTGCAAATGAACAGTGAATTCACGGTACTTTTATCCCTGTGTATTATTACCGAACAATAATATCAAACTTTTAGCAAAAGACCATTTCATTAACGACTCTTTCGTTTATATATTATAATTTTCGTATAATTATTTTCGTTACCGGAATTTTTTATTAGAGTGAGGTAAAATTTTGTCATATGTGAAAACTTAAAGAAAAATTTGGCGTAACTAAAACACGAATTAATTGTAACCAGACACAGCAGTGAACTTCCAGGAAATAAGAAAACAGGAAGAAACATTTGGTAGAATGAATATCTGTGTTACCGAGTACACCTCACAGATCTTATAGCCATTGCATGGTTCATTAGCCGTCATTTATGACTCTCATTTGATAGACAGCGCCAGAGCGGCACAGCCCATCAACGACATATACTTTAACAAAATAATTTAGTAAATTTTTTGATGGTGTACTTTAATCCAAAAACCCCTATCAATGAAAAAATGCGTTTAAAAATCTTTGTTGATAGAAAAAATTTACCTGAAATAATCCGCCTTCTCTGGCGATTCAAAATAAATTGTTGCGCCAGTAAAATTACGTTCCACCCTCGTAATATTGACGGAATCAGCTCCTAAAAAAGAAAAAGAAAAATCCATGTTAACGAATTTGAACGTGGATTTTGACTTCGAACCATTCGTGGAAGATTTGCTAAAATATGTTTTTTGTTGAGTATGGGTCACTGATGGATCGCGTCGATGAGACGCGGTCCATCTGTGGCTCATGCTTGACTCAACTTCAGATAGGAAAAGAGATGATAAAATGGCAAATTTCAAAACGCGAAAGCGCGCTGGAAGCGTGACACGTTTTTCAAATTTGAGCATTCGTCACTGAATAGGACTTTAAAATAAAAGTTTGCCGAATGTGCAAAAGCAATTATAGCTCTTTAAGTGCGGGCTTTAGAATAGTTCTAACGTATTTCATGCGTGTGAGAGGTGATAGTTGGTTTTAACATCGTCCAGGGAAGATACCACTCCCTGCACTTTATAATGGCGGTTCAGTTTCGTTCGGGATGTTTTCCGTTTAGAGTTCAGTTGCTGGTACTACGTCTTTGAGTAGATTTTTGCTAAAAAGTGGTCATTAGTTGGTTCCTTTTAGGCACTGCCTCCGGCCTTGCTCAGAGTGAATTTCAATGAAAAAACAAAAGATAACAGACCCAACTTACTCGTAGTGAATTCTAATGATTTTGGTTTGCTCCGTTTGTCATTTCGAACAGTTACTGCTTGTATTATATACTTAGTCCCAGCATCCAGGTTAACTAATATTTCAGAATATTGACCATCGTTCGGATCGTCGATCTGTAATTTAATATAACAGAATTATAAATTCATGTCAAACACTGTAATAAAAATTCGCATTTTTTTGGCAATAACTTCACTTCATAATCTAGTAATACAATTATGATACAGACTTGTGACCTTATTGGTGGAACGCGACGTAACAGACTTGGACATTCAAATTTTTCTAATCTTGTTCGGTGATTTTACTCTCAAACCGAAAAAAACGTATTAACGCCTTTAACATACCAGTGGCTAAATAACATTAAGAAATTTGATTTTGTTAAGCATGAGCCACAGATGGACCGCGCCTTGGTGGCGCAGCCCATCAGTGACACATGCTTAGCAAAAGATATTCTGGTAAAATATTTCTGATTTTGATACAAAAAAACGGCAAACACAAGTGTCAGAATGATTTTAAAGTTCAAGAAGTTAAGAGATTCAAAACTCGATCTGCCTAGAGCAGACTCTACCCACTGTACTCTATACACGACTATCTTTTTACAATTTACCTCGCGTTTATATTGCTGAATTGCACCGTCCCAGGCATCAAAAGTGAGTATTACGCTCTCCAACGCTGGACTGGCCAAAAACCAGTTGATCGTAACATTTTCATTATTTACATCAGATACAAAAAATCTTCTCAGGGAAACAGGATCTGTGAAAAGAAATAGAAATATTAAAATGAGAAAAGATAACTTAAAATGATTAAAGAAAACAGAATCATTAATATAGTAATTTTAAAACAGTATGCAATACTTACATTTAAAGGTAAAATATCTAAGGATTTCGAGGTTAAATTGAATAATTCCTGCGATGTGAATCGAGTATTTTGGACAGCCGTACAAAGCACAGTAAATTTACCCTCCATTTACAGTATTTTACATTTTCAAAATTTGAAAACGCTTTTTCATACCAGGTAAAAACTGCTGATAAATCGCGTCTCGTGCGACGTGTTCTGATAACCGTCCATAATTTGCGTGAAGTCGATTTTTTGTTTTATTTCAGCGTCATCAGTACTGTAAAATTACTGTCAAATAGGGCTATTTTACTGCATTTTGCTACATTTTTTGTTTAATAATATGTCTTTGCAAAGTGAAATTTTGGATTATAAAGGTGGGCGCATGTAACGTGAACTTGAAGCATCGAAGTTACATCCTTTGTTGAGTGGTTGGTCCGAGTCGGACTTATCGGGACTCGAACTCGGAATCTTATTAGAATTCTACATAGGTTCTATATTTTACTAACCAGCAATAACTTCAATTAGTTCTCCGGGTCCAACTTCATCGTTTGAGACACAACTTATATTTCCATTGTAATCTATACCAGGAACAATATTTATTTTAACTGAATATTCATCAGCGGACGATCTTCGATATACCTCTTGAGATATTTCTCGTTCGCCACCCTGTAGGAAGATCCTTAAAAAGAAAATAAAGCAATGATTAATTTAACAAACAACAATTCCATGTTTTGAACCTTTTATTGTTGAGTTTTTGAAAAAGATTGTGGGTTTCTTTATATTTTCTGTATATATAACTGTCGAAACTTATATGTTGAATTACCATTGAAACAATAGCCTTTCAATTAAAATTATGTTTACATCATTCTGAGGAAGTTTTGAAGTAATGTTCAAATTCACCTGCAGAAATCAAATTCCCCATTTGGCTGTGTATAATTGATTTCAACTTCACTATCATTTGGTGTGACAGTAATGTTTTTCACGATATCAGGCTCTGGAATAAAAAAAAGTTAATCAATATTAAAAATGCAAAGCGATAACTTCATATTTTTAATGCTTTACGTAAAATTGTGAGGCTTCAGGATAATGATGTCCAACTCTGCAGCCCAATCTAATCATCCCTTTTAATTTTGCTTAGTATGAGACAACACAGATGCATCGTCAATGGTTTACTATTGTCTGAAAATGTATACATTCCGTATTCTGTTAAATCAGAATATCTGGAAAAATCAATTCCGATAATTTATGAATTCGAGAATCATGTCCCGATTCGAATATTTCGTTGATCACATTCTACTAATTAGGCTGGGTATTCCAATCAACAAAGATTAATGCCACACTTCGGCAGTGTGTTCCATAAACAGACTATACCTTACCAAAATAATTGGTTTTTGCACCGACGCAATTTTTCAGTCTTTTCAATAAAGTTAAACATATATCAAATGAGAAATACCTGAATTAAATTCGAACTCTTGTTTTTCGCTTTCCAAGAAGTCGACTTCTGTTACGATGTATCCTTCGTAAGATGTCCCAGGAACTACTGGTATTTGGACAAGTTTAGGAGAACTTGTGTCATGTAGAGTGTAATCCACCCAGGCAATTTCTGTCTCGCCACTTTTTCGTACTACAATCCTGTTAATAAGAGGCAAGTACAATATTATTAGGACGCACTAAGACCCTCGCTCATTCCAGTTCCGCTGCATGATATATCGCTAAAGCAAGTGTGACTGTGGCCTGTGCGTTTTCAAAGTTCTAACTAACTGGATTTGGTGGCTTATCGGTACTGACTTGCATGTATGTTTGTGCCGAGAGTAGGGAGAGGTTTTTGAAGCGTTGAGCGTAGTGAGCCTGGTAAGATACTTAGAAGATAGTCTAGAATAGAAGGTAAGCGTAGTTTTTGCAAAATTTCGACACCACACTTTGTTTTTTGTGATGTCTGAACTATCATACGGGTCTCATAAAGATTGATACCATATTCCCGAATATCATCAAAATTTCCCAAGTTAGAAAAGACTCTTGACCTGAGAGGCAATGCCACGTGGTTGCATAATCGCGGCCCTCTGACTTAGATGAGAATATTTCTGACAATAGGGAATACTGAATATGGTATAGCAGGTACTGATTGAACTTCGATAAACCAATGGAAAGACCCCTATCATACAATACCGTGAATGTTCATGATAACCCGATATATGGTACCACTGTACTAAACTCCACGAGATCTCTGAAACGTCAGGTACCTCTTTCTCAAGCCAGGCTCAGTTCCCTAACAACCGTCAGCAGCACGAAATGGAAAAGGGCATCTCTCTGTACACCGATGCGGCATCAGTAGCCAGGATTTTCCAAAGTAATATTTCTGGTTGTTTTTGCACACATTCAGGTAATATCATTCTAACACAGGGCAGTGACTCAGAAGTGGGTGAAAATGCTTGTATTCATTCGACTCGCAGATGAATGTGTGTTAAGTTAATGGCAAAATATCCCTTGATTGAACAAGAGCGGTGATTGTCGGTCCACACAAAAGCTTTTGAAAGCTTTTTGTTATTATGGACATGTGACATCTTCGCCACCCTTGTAAAAAGTTCCGATACCAATGTGCGCGTCTCACAAAATCGTTTATATTAATTCCTGTCATCATAATTAAACCTTCCCATGTTGTAACATGTAAGCGACTATTTCTGACTTGTGAGATAATGCTATTACCACATGTTTGCGCCCGTAAAGTCATTTGGTTTGAATAAGAATATACTGCAATTTTTATGACATTCGGGAATATGGCGAGAATATTCACTCTAAATAAAGCAAGCCTTTGCTAGGAGCCTGCGAATATCTTTTGATTTGTTTGTAGATCAATGCCCCAAACTTGAAACTTGCAGGGTTCAAAAAAAAATATAAGTCAACTCATACAGGGGTTTGTAAGTAAGTTCCAGTGAAATTGAGAAAAAAGAACTTGAAAATTAAATTTTTGGAATTAAAAATCAATATTTTGAGTGCGGATTTCTAATATTATCTGCGCGAGATTCTAAAAAGTTGCGCATTGACTTCCAAATAAATAAAGGCAAGAAGTGCTAACGTGCAGACCGACATATAATGCGATTGCCAAAACACGGTCGGAATGCATGGAAACACGAAGGCGTTTTGCATCCTTCTTCGTCCAATTGGGTTCTAGTATGGCCGCATCATAGAAACACACTTCCAAATCAGAGATTGTATTTTATCAAGTAGGCGCCACAGATGGATCGCGTCGAGTGAGTGACTCATACGTAAAGATGCATATACTGAAGTTTTCCGATTAGGTTAAATATGCTTATGATATATATGCTCTGTAGGCCCGAGTCATAAAATTGCTCCGACATATTTCTTGACTGCCGTGAGAGGGTACTAAAGAAGTTTCAATTAGTCTTGCCACAGCCCAGGACAGATATAACTCTATACACTATATTATAGTGATTCAGTTTTTTCTTGGATGTTTCTCTTAGAGTGCAGTTGCTGTCCCTACATTTTAAACTATCGCTTTGTCGTTGGACTAGCTCCTCAGTGGTCGTTAGTTGGTTCATATAGGCAATGCTTCCGAACCTGTTATTATAAACTAATATATTATGAAATTAGAAGTAATTAAAAAAAAAAACATACATATATCTATATACATTTCCAATAGCTGAATCGAACGTTATATTTGCAGCAGAAGAGTTAGCTTCAACTTCAATGTTTGTTACCATTGTTGGTTCTGTAAAAAGTTATTTGAGCATGAACATGAATCCATAAAAAAATATTGAGTCTGAGAATGATACAGAGTTACAGAGGAAGTTACAGAGGAATCTATATTCAAAAATGGTTCAAACTTTGAGCTATGTCAGGAACATTTTCAAACTTTTAACCCTTTTTGTTTTTATCAAATTCCTATAGTTTCCATGATACATAATTGTTGTGCGGGACATCTTTTCACTATCGAATGTGCCAAGAGCAAAGAGGTAAGGAAAAAAGTGATTTTTTTTATTCCCTCATATGAGTGAGTTACCTTATGTTTGGAAGGAATGACCTTTCAAGTTCACCCAATCGAAAATATTTTGTCGAAATATCTTTTGTTAAGTATGAGTCATTGATGGATCGCGTCGATAAGACGCGATTCATCTGCGACTCATGCTTGACAAAAAAATTCTGATTTGAAGAGGGGAGTCACAATTTATGACACATTGGTTCGAGCGGTGCGCGTGAATTAACGAGTCACATTCATGGGGGCTCGAACCTCAGGGCATTACGCCCGATAATTACTTATAAATACAAAAAACACACCTATTAACAAATCAAAAGTCGTCGGGTCGCTCTCAACCCCATCGATGATAGAAATAATACTTCCGATGTAAGAAGTACCAGGTATAACATCGACTTCAACGGAATAGTTCATTTCACCAGGAATGAACGAAATATTTTTAGTTGTGATATCTCCCAGTTCATTATCTTGTGATAGTGTAATTCTGTATATTATAAAAAATTATAGAATGTGATTATATACAGGATAAGTTCCTGGCGTTGGATGTGGTTAATATAATGTTACTATGCCCCATGTGACTTTACTAAAGAGATTTGTTAGATCCAAAGACCTAAAGAGATTGGTTCCGTAGACAGAAATTATTAGGTGAATCATCGGGGGATATAGCCATTTAATAAGAAGGGTAGATAGTTTACCATCGCCCAGGGAAGATATCACTCACTGCACTTTACCATGTCGGTTTAGTTCCATTTGGGATGTTTTCCGTTCTGAGTGCAGTTGCTGGTACCACAGCCTTCAGTACCTCTATTAAGTAGTCTTTAGTTGGTTCCATTTGGGTACTGTTTCCGACGTTGCTCAGGGTAAATTTCAATAAGTAATAATTTAACGGACATATTCATTGAGAACATTTCCTAACCCAAACCTCAACCCAAAATGGTCGTTTTATTGGGGACAGGTCGGACATGGTAAGTTATGATCACTTTTATTTCAAAATTCCTCGAATATTAGTTAGGAAAATTGACCAATATTGATTGCATTTTCTCATTAAAAATAAAAAAGATTACTTCAGTTAGAAAGTTTTGTGCCTATGAACAATTCACAATTATTTCCAATAATTTGTGGAACGGATTGATTCGAATCAAGTTATTAAAAATTGAGATTAAGAAGTATTAAAAATTACCAGTTTTGAATAAAGAAGCATCACGCGCCAAAAACACACTGTGAGAAAAGTACAGTAAATTTACCGTTTATTTGCTGTAATCATACATTTCCTACATTTGAAACGGTTTCGTAATTCACATTTATCTCAAATATGGGCTGTTAATCGTCCGTATCCCGACGTAGCGTTTCAGTAACTAGTCATAATTGACCAAAAAAGTCAATTTTATAGATTTATATCCATAGTGAAATTACTGACAAGAAACGATGATTTAACTGCTTTTTTGTTATAGTGTACATTTTCAATTGATATAAATGAAAAAAGAAAAAACTAGCATTTATCTAACTGATACCTATATCCGTCTACGTATTCTCCAGGCGCAGTGAAGTTAATTGTTGCAGTAGTAAATTGGTGTTGTGTAGTATAATCAGTAATAATAGACGGTGCTGAAATTATAAAATGAATATTATGTCAGATTTCATATTCACGTAATAAACTTGATAATATATAAAGGTTATAAATATATTTATTTATGTATTTCGCTTTCGGTAACAGTACAGAACAGTAGCATATGAAATTCAGTATACATGACGGTAGTTCACAGACCTCCACGCTGGCCGAATTTCGAAAGGCACAATTATTAGCTGCGCTTGTGAACAGGGTAAAAAAAGGATTTTTAAACGTTCTCTCTCGTTTTTTCTCTCTCTTTTTAATTTATTCATTGAACTCAATCTCACCTGTAGTGACAGTGATTTCCATGTCTTGTCCTCTTTCATTATATTTGATAGGAACTGCTTTCACAACGTATCTAGTTGCTGGAGTTAAACCATCAAAAGTAGGCGAGTAGATAAGGGCACCACCGAAATTCGTCTGCATAAATGGAAATTGAAATCGATATACAATATAATTAGAGAAAATCTGTATTTCAGGTAATAACCAAAATCTAGAGTCTAAATTGAAATGAACCTATAAAATCGACTTTTTGGTCGATTTGACAAAGGATTTCTCCATGGCATATTTAATTTTCTCAAGCATGAATCACAGACGGACCGCTCCTCAGTGGCGCGATCCGTCAGTGATTCAAGCTTGATAAAAACACAAGTGCATAAATATTTCTGACTAGTTTGAGGAATTTAATTAAATATGTTTTGAATCTGCTTATATATTCCGAACATTTTACCGAAATTAACAATTTCAAACAAAAAACGTCCAATCTATTTTTTCAATAGAATCAGATATCGAAATATTCGATTTAAAATGCTGTGATTTCTACACTCGACTCGAAAGTAATATATCGGAAAATGACAACCTCACTAACCATATTTTCAAAATCCAAAATATCTTTTTCCGACTCAGAATACAGAGTGAATTCAACGCCATCCAATTCTTCACTTAAAATTGCTTCAACAGTAATAGAATCTTCGCTTGCTGATATTGGTGTCAAACTATCTATTCCTCGAGGTACTGCAAGTAAAAACAGAAAAATAATAATAATTCTCTTAATTAAATCTATTATAGGAAAGCTTAGAGGAAGAACTACAAAAAAATCACTACTATACGATATTGTACAAAAAGCTATTTTTTATTCAAATTCGCTTTTTTCAAGGTAAGAAGCAGCTTCTGGAAAGAACCAATCCCGACCACTCCAATAATAAAGTGCAACAAGTGGTATCTCCCCTGAGCGATAGTAAATCATACACCACATCTTTGTATTCTTTTAGTCGCCTTGTACGTACGATATGCAGTAAATGCGTTAGGGCAATACTAGAGCCCTCGATCAAATTGAAAAAAGTAACTCCATTCTATATGGCAAAGCCTTTCATGAATAATAGAATCACAAAACAATGCAGGGAGTGGTAAATGTCCTGGTTCAGGTTAAAAAACATCGAGAACCCTTTGCTTTTTTAATCACATTTTACCGCATGTGTGAAATAACGCAGATTTATATGAAATTCGGATATCTCATTGGATTTCCTATCATAGAAATGAAAAGTATTTTGATTCTTTTGTTAAGCATGTGTCACTGATGGGTCGCGTCGATAAGACGCGGTCCATCTGTGTCACATGCTTGACGAAATAAAATTTGTGATTGTATTGTTGTTACCTGTCACTACTACAATATCTACTGGTTCACTGTTAAAGTTATTACGCCGCGTCACAATACTGCCGGTATATCTTGTTCCGTATTGACCAACAAAAGACACGAAATGAGTTGAAATGTCGGAATCATGTGGAATATCTTCTTGCAGTATGACATCGTCGCTTTCATCCCGATATATAATAATGCTAAAAAAGCAGAGGGTGTTAATTTAGCTGAAAAGGGGAATTTGTGTCTAGATTTAAAAATGTTAATGATTGTTTATGTCTTACTGATTTTTTTAAATTTTATTTAGTTAGGCATGAGTCACGGAAAACCGCGCCTAGCTGGTGCGATTCTTCTGTGACTCATACATAACTAAACATGTTTTGACAACTCTTCAGATAATATTCTCACGGTCGCAAAACGCAAAAATGTGTTCCACGTTTGATTATAAAAAAATTGGCACCACACGAACAAGATTGGAAACCAAGTGACAAAAATATTCCCAGTGAAGTCAGACTGAAATGCAAAAAGGAGGTTGGTGTTTCAAAGTCATTGCGCACGAATTGAAGAAACAATTATGCTGGTTGTTATACCACATTTAAAAATCCATATTCCAACTTTTTGGGACGAAGCTTCTTCTTTGCATTTTTTCAGAAAAGGGAATTGAAAATATATTTTTTTTTCGGGTAGAAAAATTAAGATTTTAGTAACCTGTAGTTATCAGCATATCCAGGAGCAACGGTGAAACTGATAGTTACGTTTCCTCCAGAGAAGTTTGATACCACATCGTGTACTTGTCCTGGCACTGCGTATGAAAAATAAAGATATTCTCATTTATTAGTAAAATGATAAAGATCCACGTAAAAGTCGCTTCTTAAAAAGACATTACAACTTTATTTTCGTCCTGCGAATCAGCGAAGCTTCGCCGGAATTTCGTGGAACCCTGGCCACTCTTGGGTCGTCCAAAATGAATTAAGGAAAAGAGTAAATACGAATTTACGACTTCATTAGTGCCCTGTTAATATATGAGCTGTCTATTAGCAAAGCCAGAACGAGGTTCCGCACAACTGTAAGTACCCTGGTCGCAAGCTAAGTTTAATTTTGTTGCCAAAAATTATTACTACCAAATAACAAATTATTTCAACAGAACGTAAGACATAGAAAACACACTATTAGCCTTCTCGGCGATAATGGGCCGCGCTGTCCATTAGTGGACCATATTTGACAGAACATGTTTCAACAAAATTTTTCTGATAGTGAAATGACAGTAGTTCCTACGCTGACAAAAATGAGTACACGTCGTTTGATCAAACAATAATTAAAAAAAAAAAATGAACGAAAATATTTATATTAACTGGGTAATTTTTGTTAGTAAGCTGGTTACATACCCATCTGAAATGATACGTTTGTACTATTGCTACTAGTTCCGTTGTTTGTTGACCAGGAAGAAACTGAATATTTGCCCCCAGGTATCAGTCTGTCAATTGTTACATCATAATCAATGGGATCATCTGGGTTTGCTTTGAGTCTAGGTGTCCACTGAATCAAAATATCATAATTAAGAACCATTAAATTATTTCAAATATCAAATCATTAAAAATGGCCATAGTTTTTACCGCCAAACCGCCTGGTTTGAAATATTGTCTCGCATAGAAAACTACTGAAAAATTTATTGCGTTTTTTTGCATATTCAATATCGAACAAATTGATCGCGCCCTCATTAACGATTTATTATATGATCTGAACGCAACAAAACAAAATTTGGCATGGGATGAAAGATATCATATCTTGATAGAAAACGTTTTTGTCTCAACAAAATTAGTGAAACGTGGAGAACTCCTTGGTTAATTTCAATATTCTTGCTATAAATATTCTAGATATTACAGGAACAAAAAAAAATCCTATTTTTACCGATTCCTATGACCCACGCAATGTGACATTTTGTTTTTGTTTTTTTAGCCAATTTAGAGGAAAAGCAACGCTTTGTAAAGTGTTTTGGTTGCTATACTCCGATTTATAATTTTTTATACGATACTCTAATTGTGAGGCCATATTTCATCCTACTTTTTTTTAAATTTTGCTCATTGATATTAAGTTACTCTCAAGTATTCAGACACTTTTCTGCTTGACTCACATCGATTATATAGGGTGGTATTGTGGGATCATCTTCGGATGTTACTTCAAATACAAAACCATCTGCATTTCCTGGTCCAGGTTCAAATTCCACCATTACATGTGTATCATTGCGTTCAACAACTTTCAATTCGCCTGGGGGAGAAGATTCTGGAAAAGTATGGCAAAAATATAGTGAGAAATTCATATTTCTGAATGGCATGTAAAAAAATGTGGTACCCAACCATCATATATCCCTAAATTTTATTTCATAGACCAGTAAAATTTCAATAAATGCATAGTTTTGTATATTCAAATGATAAGTTCCCCGTTTACAGATTTGAATATAAGAAGGATAAGATATATAAGAAAAGAAATGTCTAATTAGTCTTCAAACGATAAAACAGTACGAGATCGTCCAATTTTATGATTTTATAAATTGGACAAAATAGAATATTTGATTTGATAACTAAAAAGTGAAATAAATTACTTGTATTAAATCCAGTAGTTGCGCTCTCGCCATCATTTCCTTGTAATGAAGGTATCACAGTAATTGTGTAATAAGTAGTTGGTTCTAGATCATTGTATGTATATGTATAAAATTCTTGACCAGGTACAGATGGTATTTCACGTATTTCCACTATTCCACCGGTCTCATTCCGAACCAAAATTCTGTAACAGATTCGGTGACCAAAGTTAAAACTTTATTCAAACGAAGACACTGAATTATTAGGTTCACAAAGTTAAATATCACGGGGATGGTGCTTGCAGACTCATCTCAAAAATTTGATAAATCAGTTATTATTAGCCTATATTGGCGAAAAGTTTCGAAATATAAAAAAATGCACCAAAACGAATGAAATTTTTGCTAAAACCCATTGTCGAGTCATATCAAATCACTGATACTGATATGAGGTAATGATATGACACTGTTATGCTAGCTTTTTGTTTGGTTATCTCTTCCAAATATACTAAATATAACAATAAATGACACATCTTACTACTACTATTATACAATGATTATCAACTGTACTCACTTATAAACATCACTTGTGTCTGGTTCGACTTGGAAATTGATTCTTACAAAATATGTGTCAGGTACAATACCGACATCATCAATTTGATCCGGTGCTGAAAATAATGTTGATGTTAAAATCTGAAAATATTCAGCACTATATCTTAACTATAACTTTAAATGAAAATATGTTCATTCAAGTATTTATTATTCAAGCCACTCGCGCATCCACAGGGTGGAAGTAGCCATGACCCAACTTTCTCACTGGCCAAAACAAAATCACAGAATGGCCTTCAAATTCAAAGTGCTTTACAACGTCGGAAATACCAAGGTTTCTCGGACGCCAATTTACTGAATACGAACAATATTTACACATTTGTTTTTAATTAGGTAAAATTCAGATTCTGTCAATTCGTTATTCAAATAAATTTCGATAAAACACCTTTTGCTAGGCATGAGTCATTGTGGTAGATGCTTGAAAAAATAAAATTTCTGATTAAAATAGAGAAGCATTGCAAAATATATCTTACCCGTGTAAAATGTAATGGTTGTATTTTCGCTTGGTCTGTTTTCATGAACAGTCCATATTGTAATGTTATAATGTGTGCTAGAAGTTAGGTCAGAAACTTCCACAATATTATCGATAGAGTTGTTAACCTTATCGGCTGGAAGCTAGTAGAAAAATATAAAAAATGTATAAGTATATAATGGGTAATCAACATGGTAAATGAAGGACGCCGTAATCAACAGTTACGTGAACAACCATGTACCGGCGATGTGTCCAACGACATTGAGCATGCACCAGGACAATCTGGAATGCAATTCCTAATGCTTTTACCAATTGAGCCCAATAGGCAGATCATAGTATGGTGTTAAGGTTCCCATCACAGCCTTCTAATAAGAATGAATGATCAGTAACTACATCTCAGATAGAATGCGCCCGCACACCCTCTTCATTTGCTATAGTTAATGTACTATGCACTGAATAAGGTTAATGCATGGTTACTTTTCTAAGTGAGATTCAAAAATAAACCATAGTCAATGATAGATGCCAAAACATAATCGCAAAACGCATTTTGTTAAGTGTGAGCTACTGTGGATCACAATTGTCAAAATAAAGCGTAATAAATAACAGATACAGTTTTCGATTTACAGCAAAAATATCATATGCTGGTAACAAAAATCCTAAAAAGCCTTTTTTCCGTACATAATCGCCTGGATATAACCCAGAATATGTCACCTACATCTAGATGAATAAGTCTTTCATAGAACTTACCCTGATAATGATCGGATTATCATTGGGTCTATCAACTGGAACAATATCTATAACATATTCATCAGGTTGACCAGGTGATGGTACAAAACTTATTGTTACGTTGTTATCTCCAGATTCTGTTACTTTGAGCTCGCCTGGTGGAGAAGATGCTGGAACGCAAAAAAAAATATAAATTTCAGAATAAGGATTTTCAAACTGTCTTTAATTACTCCACCTATACTAATATCATTGCTATGTTCCGCAAGTCACACTATAAATATAAATTTAATCTTGTTAACTTAATATTCAGAAAATATTCTTCGGTTCTTAACTTCCGCTATACAGAATTTGAATTTAAAATTACCCCAGAAATAGAACTAAGATGGCTCGGGTAAAGCCGTTTTGTATGCAAAGATGTGATGATATATCCTAAATATGTTTTCTTTTGTCGAGCATGACTAAACTGACGGCTCCAGACTTGACGGTGCAGTGGTTTTATTTTTATCTGTGCTGTTACGACTCAACGTAGTTCAGCAATTCATTACCTAGAAACTCAGTTCTGCGTGAAATGTTTCCCGCTCATGCTGCAGATGCCAGTTTCACATTTTATGTAATTTTATTGTCATATCAGTGGTTGCTAGCTAACTACATTCAGTAATTGCCATACCCTTGCTCAGAGCGAATTAAATTTAAAAAAGAAAAATATAATGCTATATCTGTAACTGTATATTTTAACATAAATTCTATTGCCCGTCCCAGACAGTAATATATTGTCCAACCCTATTTTAGTCTGAGCCACTGATTGACCGAGCCGCATAGGCACGGCTCATCTGTGGCTCATGCTTGACAAAATAAAATTATGCTTGGGCTAACACATTTTCATTCTAAAACATACTTGTTGTGAAATTCCTCTCCACAGTTGGACCTCTTGTTCCATTTTTACTTGTAGCGATGACCACAGTATGATTCTCTGTAGGTTGCAGTGGGCCGAGAGTTATCTTGAAAGTATCGTCATCGGTTGAGACAGGATACGATTCTTCTGGTATTATATCGTCAGTTTCATTTTTAACAACGAATCTAAAATAAAGAGCAATCATGCTATAATATAAAATCTTGAAGGTCGAGTTCTTCGTGATTGATTAAATATGTCTTAAGATATTTTGGGGACTTACGCCGTTCCAAATAAAGCCAATTCACCTAAACTAATACATTACAGGTTCAATTAAAAGTTTTTTTGGAACGCGTCAACATATTAGTTATTGCCCTAAAAAGAAATGTTTCGCTTGAATTATATTCGATTAATCGCGACGATGTATAAGTTCGCTCAATTCTATGGAATTGATACTTATACAAGCAAATAGGTGGGACATAGGTAAAAGGACTGTTACTGCTACACTCAATCGGATGTTTACTTTCGCTTTGTCATTTATGAACCACTGATAAAGCGCACTGTAAAAGTGCGGTCTATCTATAACTCATCCACTCGAAAAGAAAAAAAATTTCTTAGTTAATCCTCAGTTAAAAAACAATTTAATTCAGGATGAGCACCAGAAGGACCGCTATTCGATTGCACAAATATCATCGACCTATATTTACCTTAGTCGTATCTATATATATATATCTAAATACATACATGATATTGTCCGCTGAGTCCGGTTCAAGTACAAAGAATATGTAGACATCATTATCCCCAGGCGTAATCTCCACTTTCTTGATGGCTTTGGGATCTGTAATAAATAAACAAAAATATTAAAATTTATATCACAATGCTCGACATGAACCTTTGAGCATGAAACATTATCCTTGTATAGGTAACCGTATAATATTATAATTACTATGAAGAGAAGAGACCAAAAGCTGCTTTTCGTACGTTACCAGCAGGGGTGTTTAAACTATTCAAATTGAATGTAGTGCACCAATTCATAAATTACATTGAATTTCTAGATAATATGAGGAGTTACCTGTCCTGGCATATAGTTCAGAAGTTGGTCCTGTCTTGTTGTATTTTCTAGGTAATGCAGTAACAAAATACACGGTGTCTTCCCTCAAATCATAGAAAGTTGCTATAAATTCATTGTCGTTTCCAGAGTTGACCTAAAATGGATGGTTTAATACATGCAAATTGACATTTGAAAAGAATTGATCATGACTGCATGAAATAAAAATTCGTAAAAAATACATGCGATCTTGGAACAGGCAAAAAAGTACGATCACTTTTTTGACCTAAGGTGTATTTTCGGTATGTGGTATATGGCTTAGCATCTTACTAAAATTGTCACATAAGCTTCGCTCATATAAATCGGGGTAGAATTTTGCTCATGGTTTTTAAGGAATATTGTAATTTTTTTCAAAGAAAAAATGACAATTATCGACATACCACTGTCTTGTCTTCAATTAATAGATTGTCTGGATCAGAATAGATATTGAAGTCCACAGTCTCTAGTGAGTAATCAAACGATGCTGCTTTAATCGTAAGGAAATTTTCACCAGATTCGACAACTTCAAAATCTTTAAGCTCCGCAGGTTCTGTAAGCAATAAAGAAAATATTTTAGAATTAATAAAGTTGTTATCATTGAAAATCAGAGGAATAAAGTTCAAGATCCGGTTATTCTTCGGGTGTCCATAACATTCGAGTCGTTTGCTTCGAAACAATTTATAGCCAACAAAATTATTAATCCTGCTATTATAAATAATTATAGGTAATTTTTGAAACATTTAGTCTGACTTGCTGAGTTGTATTTTTTCCTTTAATCGAAAGATTTTTATTTGGTAAATTACGGACTTGCATTTTTGAATATTTGGTCTATTTCTGAATCAAATCTATACTCTGACTGTATGTAACCTACTAATATAAATATGATAAGCATCAAATCAAATTAAACAATAGAAATTAAAAAAACTTTTTCACGTCGATAACCAAATTCAATATGACACCAATTCAAAAAGTGTGTTGATAAAAGCAAAATGAACACAGGTGCATGCGTACCTGTAACAAAGTCAAATGTCACAATATCACTTTGTAACATTCCACTATGAGTAACAATAGTTCCTGTGTAGTTCTTTCCGGGTTGTACGGGAAAATTTGCTTCGTATCTCAATAAATCCTCTTCGTATGGAATATCTTTAAACTCGGTATTATTAGAATCCATAGGGTTTAATGAAATTCTGAACAGAAAATAATATACTGGTTGAAAAATATTGCTTTTGAAAACGGTTACGAAGATACCATGTGTGCTGAGAATAAAATGCAAATTCGGAAATGTAAATACAGACTCATGTTTTATCGCATTATGGGAAAGATTGACAACGTCAGTTGATAAGATTGATGAGAAGAGTAAAAATTGATACAATGAAGCATTACCTGTAAAAATCAGTTTTTCCATTTGCTGCATAAAAAGACACCAGGGCAGTAGCACTGGCAAGCCGGACTCCAATGATTTCAACTTTGTCGGGAACTATATGAGGAAATAGTAAATACTTAGACAGTAGATAGTAAACTGGTGCAAAGTTGAATTTCTTTGGCTTAAACACCAGCCGAGAATATAAATTAACTATACAGCAGACCACGACTTCAAATGTCGTTACTACCAGTTTGAAGTCGGTGGTAGAGGTTTTTATGTAACCTTCCACTGATTTTCTTGTACCAGGACAAGGTTGGTGAAGAAAGACCAGCGAAACTAATATCAAAGTTTAACTAGACAACTAACTACTGATTAATGAAGAGATATCTTAAAAGTATAACAAAATACAACTGAGGTGAAACGTAGTCTCGTGTTGCCGCATTTAAGTAATTCGTCATAATTTGTTCTTGTTTAAGTTTTTAACCAGAACTAAAGTACACATTGTTAAAGCGAGCCACAGCGTCAGCCACATCCGTCAGAGACTCTGACAACCTTCTCACCACAAAAGATTCCGTTTTATTATCTTCAATATTGGAAAAAATATTCTGCGAGTAGATATCCTTGACTCAACCTAGTCATAATTTTCTGACTGTTCAGGTTTCGTAGAGTATGGGTGAAGCATGACCAACCGCGTGATCCATGCGCCTTGTAATCTTTGGTTTTTCATAAATCACTCGTCTAATTAAAAAATACTTACTAGTTTGGAAAGCAGTTGAAGTGAAATTACTCCTTGCATTAACGTTCATAGTCCATCCTTGTAATGTATAGCTAGTTCCTGGTTGCAAGCCCGATAATGATATGAAATTTTCAACATCGTCACGAACTAATACAGGTGAAACCTAATTGAAAATATAAATTTTGTAACAAATAGGAAGAACGTTTGTTAAGTAGGCATACAGCACAACTTGTTGATTTTAAATGTCTGCCCAAAAATGCCATGCCATGTGGTCTTGCACAAACAAAATTAAAATTTTTTTGCATCTAAGAAGAACGTCAGTTCGTAAATATAATATCCTCAATTTTTTCACGTTGAAATTTGCTTCAAGCAAAGTTGGAAGCAGCAACTGAAAGAAACTAACTAACGATCACTGGTGGTTAAAAATGTGAAGCCAACAACTTCAGCTGAGTAGAAAAAGCCGATATGAATTAGAGTCGGTTTTTTTTGTTTCTTCCGATACGCACAATAAAATTTGCAGTAACAATGATTAACGATCATACCGATTTTGATATTGGCAATGTAACATTGTTGTCCTTTTCCTGAGTTTCAAACGAGTAGAGTGTAATTATTCCGGGTACACTGTCATAACCAACTCTCACCGAAGTTGTTCCGATTTCAGCAGCACGCATATTAACAGGCGGCAAAGATCCTACACAATGGAAAATATTGCTACAAGTAAGATCGTTCAGATTATTGGATTAGTGATTCGCGAATCACTACTATTCTATCCGATAGTTTCACCAATTCGAAATATCATTGTTTATTTATCAGGATACGTTTAGTTCGATTATTCGATTCGATTTGGAAAAATTACATTCGAAAAAAATAATCGATTTTTGTGACTAGTTGCAGTAGCCTACTTTTAATAGGTGTATATTTATCAGTATAATTTTTGAGATTCGAGCATTTCAATACAGAAAAGGTTTGCATTGGTCACTTTATGTCGTCAAACATACGATGATATCGATTCAACCCATCAAAATGATACAAAGTGGTTCATATAAATGCAGATAAATGCAGCATGGACATAGTAATTGGTAAATAACAAATTCAATACAAACAGTACTTGTAATAAATCTTGTCATGATTTCAAGTCCTTCGCTTCCATTCAATACAGGTTTTATAGAAATAAAGTATGTTTTTGTTGTGTTCAGACCATAAAACCAATGTTCGTATGTTCTTTGTCCTGGATTCGAAGGCATTTCGTATTCTTGTAAATTAACAAGATTTCTGTTCTTCAAGAATATTCTGAATTATACAAATATAAATATATGAATAGTAATATTATAGGTAAAATCGAAACAATATACCAAAACCTTGCCATTGTTAAGTTTTTTCGGCCAAAAATGGTAAATAAAATCTTATCGTCTTAGTTACGTTGATGAAGGCCATTTATGAAAAATAAGTTGGGATAAGTTGCAACTGTACAACATAGAGATACGGTAAACAATTGTACTAAAAACCGCATAAAACCGGTAAAGTTGTCTCTATCTTAACGATGCAGCAAAAAGCAGACCTACGCAACTTAACAAACCACAAGTACACAAAAAAGTATTGCGGCCTTTACAGTAAAAAAATCGAATTATCATATGTAAACACTGGATTTAAGATTCGTGCTTGCAATTTTATTTTATGTACTACAGAACAACATGTATATTTGAATACAAAACAAGGAAACAAGAAATTATACTAAGAATATAATAAAAAAGACAAACCTGTAACTATCGGCTGAATCAGGTTTGACATCAAAAGTAAGTCGGACAAAATATACATCAGAGTCGATCGTGACAGTTTTTCACTCCTTCAGGAACTGGAACGAAATAAATGAAATATATATTTATATATTATCAACATTCTTGAAATATATCTTGTAATGAATGTGGTGGGGAATCATATTTAAAATATTGAATCACTAAAACGGTTTTCTGAATTGAACTGATTCGATTATTTAAAAAATATTGCAAAAAATATGTTGAAGAATAGATCATGTAACTTTGAAAATCCAATATTTAAGGCAATTTTTATAAAAATAGGATGGGATTTCGCTGTAATTCCAATTTTTATTATCTTTTTTAGTTACTTATGGCCTTATACCCGAAGATCGATCAGGCCAGCATTTTTCGAAAATTTGCTTAAAGCTGGGTTGCATGAGACACACATCAAATACTAAAGTCTCTGCGAATCAATGGTGTGTAAAGAGCCAAATATTATGATAAATTAAAACCCAATTTCATCATGAATTTCCAATTTAAAGAAGGGCCACAGCAGTGCTATTTAGAGTCTAGTCGCAAGGACTCGACAGCTAGAAGACATTGAAAAGAATTCTTCGCATCAGGCGTTAATGATCCGGTGATGGGCAAAACATGTATGTTCGATGCCCGGCAATCGTACAATATAAAAAGTATATATGAACCAATTTTACGACGTGTCAGCATATTTCTACCTGTATAAAATTCCTGTGTAACTTTGTCACTTTCCTGTCCTTTGTAGACAGTCCATCCAGTGAGATTGTATTTCGTACTAGGTCTAAGACCGGAAAGGATAACACTGTTCTCTGTCGATTCCACAAGTTGGTATGCAGGAATCTAGGAAAAAATAACGATAATCAATAAAAAAAGGACATCAGCAACAATGTTTGTTATGATAATAAGCGAGAATTCAGTGACGAGCAAGTTTTACGGGCTTTCAGTACACCGTATAAAAACCTATAAGAAAACGAATCAGGCACATAATCTTGTTCAAAGATCTGATAGAATTGAATACAACGAAAATATTTTATGTGAGACAAAATGAAACAATAACGACCCATTCCTCTTCGTATCATGCATTGATATTCATTAGTTTTTTTCGTAATACAAACATTTGTTTTAATTTGGACCATAAATTATAAGGATCTTTGTTATCTATTCAATTGCGGAAGCATTTGTGAATCCACGTCATTCAGCTTTTACCAATTGCGACCTATACAAGTTCAAAATGTCCCATCTAAGTTAAAGTTCTTTCAGTCGACTAGACAATTTCTCTCACGTCGTAAAAGGCAAAGGCTGCAAAGTAATGGCAGATTATTTTAATATTGTTTAGGACAGATACCACTTGCTCTCTTCCGATATAGTGATCCAGACCTCTTTATTCCGGTGGTTACTTTTTTATAGCACTTGGCCATATTAATATTGATCCAAAGTTGCTCTAACTTATTTCTAATAAAGAGAGATCATTCTGATAAAACGGACATTACTAATTAAAAAACCAAATAAATATTAGAATTTGAGGCATGTTACGATACGACTTTTAGTAGTCTTATAAAAATTATAAACGTAAAATATTACTTTCAAAACAACTGGTTCGGAATCGGGTTGATCGACAGGAGTGGCATTGAAAACAAATTCATCAGGATCTCCAGATTGAGGTATAAAGCTTATCGTAACTGTTTCAGTGTTAGTCTTTTTAACTTCCAAATTGTCAGGAGGCAAAGGTCCTGAAAAATATGATAAAGTTCAAATTTATAAAATATCAATTCCCCGGTCAAAAATTTATTTTCCAAACATCTTTTGTAAAGTATGAGTCGCCGATGGATCGCACCGCCAAGGTGCGGTCCATCGGCGGTTCATGCTTCACAAAATAAAATTTCTGATTGGGGAAATACCAAAGGGTTGTCTGAAACATATTGAATAGTGGGTTACCTTCTAAAATAGTATTCATTCTTTTGCCTCAGCTGGCATGTCGACTCATACTAAAGAAAAGAAATTTTTGATAGTTTCTAGACACTTTCATTCTTGTTCTTCATATTCACACATCTACAACCTGTATCTGCAAAAAGCGGGAGCTTACTTGTGGTAAATTCTCTTTCAATTGTAGTGCCATCTTTTCCACTATTAACTGGTGTGATTATTAGGTTATAGTCAAGTGTGGGTTGTAATGGACCCAGTGTAATATTGAAATAATTTTCCTCCGGAGTTACAGGATACTTTCTTCCTGGTATAGCATCATTCCCTGCTTCATCCTTTACTATGATGCTGGAAAATATATCATCGATTAGATAAAATATGATATAAAGGAAATTGGTTAAAGAATAAAAGTACATGAAATTTCTTCCTTTATTCAGCTGCAAAATTGCTTAGACGCTTAGTTATTTCACAAAATGGTCTTATTTCATGATTCCGTTGGGCAATTGATGAGAGTAAGCTGGATGTTGAATACAAAATCCTCATTTTGAGGACAGAAATAACTTTTATAGAGTGAAAAGGGATTTTGTTGGTTAGAATCAAGATTGAGGTTGATAAAGGATCAGGTCAAGCCTTTAACTTACATGATTTCATCAGTTGTATTTGATTTGACTTCAATAAACACATAGACATCGTTACCACTCGGCACCAATATCAAATCTCCCAAAGACTTTGAAGCTGCAAAGTGTAATAATAATATTATTATTAAATTAAAATTTTTCAATCAAATTATTAGATATTCTTGTGGGCTAAGATAATGATAATTATTGTACTTTTTTTCCTTATTCACAACGTACTAAGGTATTTCAGGACCGTATCAAATTATAAGTATTATTAAACAGTCTTGATATTCAAATTGTACCCGTTGATAGAAGTGCAAGATTCAGATCAAAACTAGAATAGCTTCGCGAAGCAAAGAGCTGAATATAAGGCTTGTACGCATGAACCATACAAGCCACGACCTCACGTGAAAATACTAGTTGCAAGTCGGAGACGGAGGTTTTGGTCTCAACTTTTACTCATTTTCCTGTACATGGACATGATTGGTGGAGGAAACCGTAACCAGCTGTTACGTGAATCATCGTGCGGCGGCGAAATGCCCAGCGAACCTATGCATATGATTCTCCCTTGCGGGATTCGAACATGCGCCATTACGATCAAGAGATGCGTAGCTCGAAACGTATGTCTAAATCTTTACCAATTGAGCCGAACAGTTCAATATATTCCAACCTGTTGAAGCAAATATTTCCTCCGGTAGCCCCGTTCTGTTATATTTTTTGGGTGTTACAATGATTCGATATTGAGTTGCTGGGTCCAGGTTTTGGAAAGTAGACACATATTTTCCTGATCTACCGCTATTTAACTGTAAATATAAAAGCATACAGTATAGAAAACAGAAGGTATATATGTTGCTTTTCTGTCAGAATCTCTGCAGAATATCTCAGTTGGAAAATTACCTTTGTCAAGTATAAGTCACAGATGGACCGCGCCTCGGCGGCGCGATCCATCAGTGACTCATACTTGACAACAGTTGCTTTGACAGAATTTTTCTCACTGAGAGGAGTCAAGAGGTGGTAGTTGGGTTTACCATCGGCCAAGGCAGATACCACTCATTGCACTTTATAAGTCATTCAGTCCTCTCGGGGATGTTTTACTATTATAGTGAGTTGCTGGTACTACTTTTGGCACTAGCCCATTGCAGATTTTAGACAATGCTTACGGTTTTATTCTTAGAGCAAAGCAAATTACAATACAATAATAGATGCATTTGTGACTTATCCTTGAAAGAATAATTAACTATGTTTCATTAATGTTGGATAAATGGGGTGATGCTCTGCAAAAAGCATAGTTAAACCATACTAATACTGCCTTTAATAGAATTTGTTAATGAAGAAAAGAGACAGAGTGTCAATGAATTAAAATATATAAAACAGACACAAAATAGGGAAATTTTCTAGAAAAAATCATTCTCGTTACCCTCTCACACTAATGTGATTTTAAAATAAATGTCACAAATAATGATACATAATCATTTTGTAATACAAACGTATACAATAAGGAGCATTTTTATCTTGCTTCAACGTAATTTCAAATGCATGGATATGGATTGTAGAGAAAACAAAGTAAAGATCCACCGGGTCAAATGGCCACGGGATTCGAACCTCTATCTACCAGGCAGGAAAACTTGCGATACATAGTTATAGGCGTATTCTTGAAACTTTTACAGACTTGTACATCAATTCATAAAAAAATATTTCAAAAACCTTACCATTGTTTGAGTTTCAAGTGGATCTGCCTCGTCTTTATCATAAACTGAGAACTCTACACTATCCAACAAATTATCTGGAGATGTAGCTTCAATAGTTAGATATTTCTCCCCTTTATCAGTGACGGTTACCGCTGTAAAACCTGATGGATCTGGAATGAAGAATAAGAATATATATAATGATAGAGATTAAAGCTGAGCATCCGTATATCCAATCAGCTCAGTCGAAAGTAAAGAAAATCGACCGGTACCTGAGTTAACTAGGAATGTGCTGATTTTGAATAGTAACCTATCAGAAACTTTGTTTTCCGGAGTACGAACTAAAGATGTCAATTGTTTATACTTGCAAAAAAAAAACAGAAATGATTTTGTTTGTATTGGAAATCGTTTGAATTTCCAACATCATTAGCGCTATTCACTCAACGTGATCGACTTAATTTTATTTCATCAAACTATAGCCTGTGTAATATTTCGGGATCTTACGTTAGATAGTTGTTTTAAATACAAATCAATGACTCAAATTAGTTTTAGAACATAAAAAAACCTTACTTGTAACTAGGTTCACATTGACAATTGCGCTTTGCTTGGCACCACTGTGAGTGACAATGGATCCAGAGTATTCAGTGCCAGGATTTACAGAAAAATCGATGGTATATTGATTTTGGTCTTCAACAGATTTTATATCATCTTCGAAAACGACAGTATTGGAATCTTCAGACTTGAATGAAATTCTGTAAAGAACAAATTACCATAAAAAATGGGCGCGATATACTTGGTGATCTCAGAACATTGTCCAATCAAAAATTCTATTTTGTCCAGCTACAAATGGGCGTCTAATACGCGGTCCATTAGTGGCCCATACCTGTCCAAAATATATTCTCTGGGTCTGGTTTACGTGGGGCTAGATACTTATTCTTCCTCTATGCCTGTGTGAGAGTTGATCTGTGGGCTTTATGCAAGGATGCTATAGAAAGAATATAAACTCCTAGACATAAGGTTCAAGAGTCTTTTAACACACTATTCCTGTAACGTATTCTGAGAGCATATATACAGACTGGGTGTGACCACCCCTAATGAGTGGTCGCAGAAGATGGGGGCGCCTACATATTAGGTTGGGGCAAGTTAATTTAAAGACAATTATATTCACTTATCGTCAGTCTCATTCGGAATAGCAGTGGAATAGTGATCAACGAAACATTTCACAGCATATGGTAATGAATAAACCAATAACTATACCTGTAGAAATCAGCATTTCCATCTGCTGCATTGAATCTGATCAATACGGTCCCATCGACGAAATCAACGCTAAGCACGACAACTTTCGCAGGAACTACAAAGAATGGTAATTATGAAATAAAGGAAGTAAGTCTCTATTTCTCTTAATATTTGCAAAAGAGGAAGAAAGGGATGGGATGAAATTTCAGTACCAGCGCGACCCCGTTATTGGCCATACCATCCAGCAAGGCACTTCAGAAATGGCCGAAACAATACTTAACACGGTCACTACAAATGTCCACTGCTAACGACAGCAGGCTATAGCAAACAATTTGAACCATCTCCTCATAAATTGACCAGGGGAGAAGAACTCAATAAGAATTTTTTTTTCTAGCAATGTGCCACAAATAAAAGGTGCGAACCATAGGTGATCCACACCTGGCAAAAGATATTTTAAGAGAGATCAAGAAAGCACCTAATGGCAGGTCGCAAATTTACAATTGCGGTCTGATAACCATAGCTCTTAATCCAAAAACGAAGATATTTGCCCTTTTTACGATATAATTTAGGAAAATGTAATTATCGCTACAAAAGAGGTTAACATTCTTATGCAAATAACTTTTGCCACAATTCGAAAGCAACCATATATTACCTGAATACAATCCCCCTAGTAATCATACCTGTTTGTAAGTCTTCGTATTGCAGTTCACTATCGCCTGTATTTGTAGTTGTCCATCCTGCAATAGTGTAGTTAGTACCAGGTTCCAAGTCATTGAGTAACACAGTGTTTAACGTATTCGGTCGTACAAATTGTGGTAATACCTGATATTTAGATGATTTTGTTAGTTTCAAGTCTGATATACTAAATAAAGCACATGGATCGTTCCAACAACAACCCTTTCTCGTTAGTATATGAAATTAAAGAAAAGAGATTTGACAGAATCCTTTAGATCGACTAAATTGCAGAATACGTTTTTTCAATCAGCATAGAAGGTCTGTCTGAGGCACATCTAGTCAATTTTCATTTTTTGTCGCAGATATAATGCATATCCCTGTCCTAATTTATGTATAAAAAATGTTTTATTGGAAATACACTCTGGGCAAGGGAGCGCCGGCAGTAACGAAAAAAAAACAACTAACGATCACTATAAAGCAACACACCGTACCACAGGAGGAAAACTTTGTCTTGTCTCGGAAAACCTTCTCATGCTTGTAGGAGCGAAGGGTTATCACGCTTGCATTGCAAGTTGAATATCTCGTGTTTGATTCCCGACAATTCTGGTACGCTGATTCATGCACCCCTCCCCACCTAACTAACCTAAGGTGAACCATACTTGATAAAATTATCCGCAAAAATTTTTTCAGTAAAAATTCAGTAGTATTTAGTATTTTCAAAAATAATACAATACCGTTGCTGTGACGGTTTCGTCATCGGGATCGTCCCGTTCTGTTGCTTTGAAATTATATTGTTTTATATCTCCTTCATTTTGTCTGAAGCCAACTCTTACAAAATTTGTGCTAATCTCAACAATCTCCATGCTTGACGGGGGGAAGGAAGCTAGTGAAAAAAAAAAAATATTGAATAATGAATTATATTTATAATTTCCGTTTGTGTTTATATTTGCGTTTCCAACTAGCTGACGAAATTCCATGGATTGAGTCGATTCATTTCTTGATCTGAAGTTAAGACCTCGCATCAAAACTACAGGCAAATTACCTTAAATGATTTTCTCTTTTAGGATGTAGTTTGTACATCGTTTTTTTATTGGAAGTTCGCCAAGAGCAAGGCCAAAAGTAGCGCCTACTAAAATGATAAGTGCTTACCAATACAGAAAATGGCCCCCGGTGATTCCTCAAACGAGATTCTTAAAATCATTCTTACTTGTTATAAATCCAGTTGATATTTTCTCTCCAGTATTTTCCTTGTATGAAGGTGTTATGATTATTTGATAGGATGTTGAAGGTGTGAGAGAAAGAAATGTATATGTGTATGTTGTTTTTCCAGGATTTGATGGTATATTGTTACTTCGCACAAGGTTTCCATCGTCATCTTCTAGAATTAATCTTATTCGAAAAAAATTTGTGAATAATTTAAAGAAAAATATCAATGTTAGAAAAATTATAGCGTTTATAATATGTCGCCAGATTACTCATAATTTGTCGGAATGCACAACCGGTGACATGAAAACAATGTTTACCAACGTTCCGACCAACGTATCCGTGCTGTTGCATTTTCTAAACTTGTGTGAATAAATTAGAATAGGGTTTTAACAATACTTACACTGGCTGACAGTTATGTGCATGGAATGATAACATATAGGTTTTTGTATCCATTGCATTAGAATTATTTACATACTGGGTTATCAAACATCCCCATTACAGAAGGCAATTTTAAAAACAGTGAGGAAATTTAGCTTACATGAAGAAATCATTCTTTTCCGGATCTGCATCAAAATTTATAGTAGCGAAACTAGGCCCTGGCTCAATCAACACGTTTTCCACATTTTCGGGAGCTGAAATTTTGAAAACAAAAAACTGTCATCAAAAAATCTGGATTTAATAGCAACTTATAAGGTGATAAATCGAGCCGCCAAGGCGCGGTCAATCTTTGGATCATACTCAACAAACAATGGGCAGAGGTGTCATATAAAAGTACGCCCTCTTTGTAAGACTGTTAATGTTCTTACAATACAAAACAGAAATTGGGAACATCTTATTTTTTTTTTAGGCATCGAGGATAAAAAATGTTCGAAATAAAGGTAATTTCATAAAATTGGCGAGAAACAATTTGCTTTATACTCATCACGAAACTAAGACGTGGTATATCTTGAAATGAAATGAATGAAGTTTATTTCACAGTTTGCAATTATTATTTTTAACAGTGGTTACAAGATTTATCTTGCATTTAGTCGTTTCTTCCAGTTTGAAATCAATAAGGTTATCGAGCATCATTCCAAGGCTGTGTGTTACAGTGCTTCGCCCAGGGGCACTTCGTTCATCGATCTTATCATACTTTGCAAGAGTTCGAACCCCGTATTCACTAGGAGTTAAGTTAGTCAACTGGCGTCGGTTCCATCATGCCACCGCGGCCCATTGCTTCCCAAAACAAAACTTGACTTGATGATATTTTAATATCAATCATTTTCGAAACTCACCAGTATAAAATTCTACTGTAACGGGATTGCTTTGCACTCCATTGAAAGTTTTCCAACTGGTAACTATATATTTTGTGCTAGATTGAAGAGAAGGAATTTCAACAAAATTTTCATCGTCTTCAAAGATATCGCTTGGAGGAATCTGTGTTTATTAGAATGGGGATTTTATTTATCAAGATTTTTATATATTATAATATAAAAGAGCAACGAGCCGGTTCTTAACAAATTTAAAAAGACGTTTCCTGTATAATTACTCTATCAGAATCAGAAAATATGTAGATACCATAAACCAATTGAAAATCTATTTTGTTAAGCTTTAGTCATAGACGGACCGCGCCTCCGATAATTTGAAACAATTTTATCAAAGTTATTCTGCGAAAGAGCAAACAATATAAATATGCCATGCATGATTTAAACTGAAATTTCAAAAAAAATGGAAGGCTAATTTTTAACATTATCTCATGATATGTATGCTTCACCATCCCTGCTTTCACTTCAAATCCCCTAGATGTGGATTGAGCTAAGGAAGAAATTTGAATTTTAAAAATAGATAGTATTGGTCTAAATAACAAGATATTTTTTCTCTCACTATTTTAACTATAGGATCTGCATCAGGTCGATCATCAGGCACAACGTTAAATGTATATTCATCAGGTGTACCGGGTGGAACTGCAAAACTTAATGTAACGGTGTTCACTCCAGTATCTTGTACTTCAAGATTATCAAGAGGAGAAGGTTCTGGATAAAAAACAAACAAATTATTAATGTAAAGACCATACTTGACAAAATGCTATGTCTGATTGTGTAAGTCATAGGGTTAAATTTAATATTTCAAGCAAAAAAACGATTATGTTTTTCCAACAACACCGGATTGTAATAGACCTTTGTTGAGATGAATCAGTGACTCACTCAAAAAACTTACAGGATCAATGAGTGACTCAATAATTATTAACTAAAAGTAATGAGACCTCGGACTCAATTAAAAGAGAGGCTTGTAGCTTGCTGAAATAAGTGACTTAATGACTCACTTAAATTACTCACTCAAATTATGAACTCGAGTGACAAAAAGCCAAAATACTACTCACTCGTCATGAAGTCAAAATATGTCGTTGGTCCATCAATTCCGTTTGTAGCAGGTGTAATCACGACAGTGTAATTCGTTCTCGGTTGAAGTGAGGGGAATGTTATGTTGAGGTATTTCTGACCAGGTCCGATTGAAATGGTCTCTGGAGGTATTTCCCGGTCTCCGCGTGTTATACCGATTCTAAAAAACAAGGTTCTTAATGATAAGTAATGATTTGTGGATTACCATTGGTAAGTAGACACATTTAGATACACTATATCCGCAAAGCGTGCCCATGTGCCCAATTTCAAGCAACACTTTTACATCGTACGAACAACTGAGCAAATATTACCTGACATCATCAATTTTGTTAGGTGGTTCAGGAAAATCCGCATATATTCGAACTTCATTTGATTCTGGTGACAACGTTACATTAGTAATCGCTTCGGGACCTGTGAAAATGGAACAAAACTATGAAATGGATTTATTCGCCAAGTAGGGACTGCTGATGGAACGCAACCCCGTGGCAAGGTGAATCTACGACCCATAATTGGCACATATCTCATATTGACATTATTATTACATTATCCATCTACCGCAAATGTACGACAAATTTAGTGTACTTGTGTTACGTGCACATATTTTAAATAAAAAGAACTGTTAATTGCAGCCAATAACTTAATAAAACATTTATTGTCTAACCCCAGTAAAAATTGTTTGACTAAAATATACTACGACTACAAATAAATAAAACATGAGTTCCTCATCCATCGTACCGTCGATGCGTGGTTCATCGGAGTCTCGTGACAGAGAATTAACCATAAGTGATATTTTATAAGTTACTATTTACCTGTATTAAATGCTTTTCGGATTTCATCGCTTGGAATAGATTCTTGTATAGATGAGGCAACAAGTATATAAAACGTACTTGGTAACAATCCTGGTATCACACGAATGTTAGGCGTGTCTGACACGTCGGACGACGGAATCTGTACAGTGATAACGTAATTATTGTCTGTTATATAGTCAGAGTTCTCACAATAAAAAAGATATAAATTAAATTATGTTATGAATTTTAGAATATTATTAGAAGACATGAATGTAAAAAATGATCAAAGGATTACTTGGAATATTATTAGAGTGAATTCTTTTAGTTGGTGAGTTATGAAAAACGCGACAACATCTTCCCGCTCAAAAACAATGCAATTAGTTCAAATAGAGAAAATGAAAACTTCCAAAGAGCAAAAGTAAGTGATTATTTTTTGCAAGCCCTATAAATAACAAAATATATTACACAAATGATCGATTGACACTACTAACTTATTTGTATTATATTTGTCGCAATGATTTTGAATATCTCTCTCTTTGTCACCCACGTTCGAGAACTATTAATTTTTTATTGGAACATTGTAATCAGACTCGGAGAACGACAGTTAATCTGCTGCTCAGACACCCGAGGAAAATTAGTTCTAATAGAAGAAAATTTAGCAAATGGGCGGCATTTCATATATCTCTTGCTAGAAGACGGACATGCCTCTTTTTGTGTGCCTCGTAGCCACCAAACTGCAAAAAGGGTTTAAAATCATCCATACTGCTATGAAATAGAAGTGTTGATGATTATGAATCTTTTTTTGCATCCGAAGAAAATGATATAAACATTTTTGAAAACCCGACGACAAATAATTCTGCCTGCCATTCTTGTAGTGATAAACAAAAAAAAATCAACAGAGCAAATAAATACAACAGTTACAAACTTACTAATAAAGTTGGAGGATTAAATTGATCCGGGTCATCAATCGGCACAACTTTAAAGCTATATATTTCGGGATCTTCATCTGCTGGAGTAAAGCTAAATTCTACTTGGTTCGAACTAACTTCTCTGATTAAAACGTCTTGTGGTGGATTTGGTTCCTCAATGCGTTTTTGTGTGGTATCTGTAGATAATTTAACGAATTGTGATTAACTTTGTAATTATGAGTGGACTTCAAATGTTTCTCTCATTCGCTCGAAGTGATCACTGTTTCCTACAATGCCACTATAGTTTCACAGTTTCGTTCATATTGAATGTTTCCTACTTTAGGTGCAGTTGCTGAGCTGTGTTTGAAATTTACATGAAGTGTTGAAATGCCTCCGTTGCCCCAGACAGATATCGCTCACAGTAGCCCATAACAAGAATTAAGTTTTGCAGATTTGTTTCAGTGAAATGTTTGCTACTCTACGGTACACGCTTCTGTTCCAATCGAGAGTCGAATTGAAGCCTGAGGGAAATCTTGTAATGTCTGTTTTCAGTTTGATGTCGAGTATAAACTTGAGCGAAATTTTTATATTAGCTCGCAAGCATACTTTGCTTCAGTTCAAGGTGAAAAGTAATTAGTCAGAGTTGTTTGCATGTTGTGAATCCGACTTTGAAGGATAAAAAACTTCAATGTTTCAGATTTTATAAAATATATCCCCCTTTTCTTTTGCAGCAGTTTGGTAAAATTTCAAAAATTAGCATATTTAAAACTTGGGGAAAAATCATGCTTTCACTGGTTACAAGGAGGCGACTTGGAGAAAAATGATAGGCGACCTCGACCTACATAGTTTATGTTTATTGTCTGTGTGGATTAGATAAGCCAATATTAATAATGATGTTAATGTATCAACTTTACTAACTACTAACTAACTACTTACTAACGACGATGCACTGTTGTTTCGAAGAATCTGAGAATTGAGTATTTTGTTATCGCGGGTATTTAATATACCACTTCGTCATAAATTTGAAGAATATTGTTGTATATATTTATATTTTTAACATTATTGAAACATACCTGTTTTAACAGTGATAGTTCTAACAACACTACTTAATCGTGCGCTTCTCGCCCACACGGATATTAAATATTCTGTATTTGAATTGATTCGGAAAAATTCAACAGTTCTATCGTCCCAACTGATATATCGTTTCTAAAAAAGAAAATTGGGAGATTTGATTTTCAACCATGTTTGCAAATAATCCCAGGTGGAGGAAAAAGTACTCTCCGATCAGATTTATCCCATGAAATAGAAATATTGATAGAAAATGAAAATTCAGATGACTGCTCTTTTTAAATAACATTGATACCAGTGGAGCAATACATCATAAATACAAAGGTTTAAACATAATTTGAACAGCGCTAAATGTAGTATTGCCACTTCAAACAGATATTCAAATCAAATTAGCTGAGCCGCGGTATAGATTACCTCCATAATTTCATCTGAATTCTTCTCTTTCATGGTTGCAACGTAAAAATCAGCCAATCCATCTTCTACTCTTGTATCAAATTTTATCTTAATTGATCGGACAGGTTTCTCGACTAAAGTTAGGTTCCTAACTGGATTCGGATCTGAAATAACGACACAAGAAAGAGTATTAAAAAATCAAATCATCAAGTATAATAAATATCCGTTTAAAAAAGAAAATTATGATTTCTTGCATATCAGCCGCAGATGGATCACCGAGGTGCGTAAATCTGATAAATTTACGACGAATCAACATTCTTGTCCAAATAGAAAATATGGCTAGAGCTTTCCTTTTAAAATAGATAACGCCGTGCCTCTGTGGAACCTGACTGATGCCTAACGTGAATATTCGGTATGTTTTTGCAGCCATTTTGAACATAAACAATGCATGTGATGTGAAAAGTCACCGATATACCGATAATAATCACCGATTACAATATACACTGAGCGTTTATAGAACAAGCTTATGAAAGCTGGAATTCCAATTTTAAGATTTTAAAGTTTCTGGGGTTTTTTTATTTACCATGCCATCTGGTTTATGGGAAGATATTTAGAAATTTCAGTTGTTTTAGTGTCCGTGCGTATTAAATCGAGGATTTCTTCCTTTCTTTCCCGCTTGATTCTGTTAAGCAATAGGTTGGCACGTATCATGAGCAATGAAATACTCTAAAAATATACCATAGAACACTTACGAATCACAATTTCAGTTGGTATCGGTATTGATTTTTCGTCGTTTGCTTCATTCCAAGCCCACAGAAGATATCTAGAACCAGGTAACATGTCGTCTTCAACAAAATATGATTCTTCTTTAAATTTCCGATCTATTCCACTGTCAATTAACGCTGGATATGGTACAAACTCCATCGGTCTACCCAGGAATACTACTTGTAAACTGTATAGCTGAGAATAAATTAGGCATAACATCAAAAATTAGGATTTCCAAGAAAAGAAAATTTCGTTTATACATGCCTTGTTAAGCACGAACACATGGGTGGATCATCATCTGTGTCGAATAGTGGAAAAAACATCTTTGTTTGTTCACGTATTGATATTCTCGAAAAATGCTTTTAGATAAAAATAAAATAGACGATACGTTTGATACTTCTAACCTTATAGTGTGAACAATTTTTTGGAGGAGCGATGACGGTTTCGACCCTGCTTCTCCACCAGAGAAATGTAATATCAAACATATTATTTTATTGAGATTCAATCTGAGCAAAGCCGAAAGCAGTGCCTAAAAGGAACCAACTAAGAACACCAAATAAAGCTAAAAGTGAGATATCATTCACATTTTGAATGCCAAATAAAAACCAAACCATACTACCATGAAGTCGTAGTTAATGGTAGGTAGGTTAATGGTTTCAAATCTTTTGGAAAAGTTATGGACGCCAGAAGGAACACAATATATCATCAATTTACATTGTTCCGTCACCAATCCCAACATTGATGAATGATATTTTCAAAGTGAATATCAATATACTTACATCAGCATACTCCTCAGCATCCCAATCAACGATAAACGAATCACTCGTTATATTAGTAACGATCACGTTCTTTGGACTGGGTAGAGGTTCTGAAATGAAAATCGAATAACAACATTATCCTATTTATGGGCGCGATGACCTCGCGGTTATCATGCCGGTGTCGCATATTGACGATCTCGAGTTTGAGTCCCGGTGAGTCCAGCTCGTCAATCCAGCCGTATTTTCTCTTATAAAAGTCTCTCGGGTTAAAGATTCAAGGATTTATCCAGGTAAGAAAACCAAAAACATTGTGGAGGACTCTTGTAAAGGGGCTTGTAAAATTCTGAAAAACAAACCTGTGGAAAATTCCTTCTCCCTTGTTTCATATTCTCGACTGCTGATTGGATATAACTTGAAAATATATTTGGAGTTTGGTTTGAGATCCCACGGAGTAACGATGTTATATACCTAAATTTTGGAGATGAATTATTATTACTTATTTTGATATTTGGAATCAGGAAAAGGGATTATGTGGACACGTTGATTGGGACAGCAACTTTCGGATAAATTTACTTTCAGATTGAATATCGATTCAAGTTATATCGAATCTAACCTTCACGAATTCTATTGTAAGAACAAAAATTAATTGAAAGGGTGAATTTAATTAACATTTATTCTAATTTCTTACTCAATCACAAAATTTATTTCGTTCAGTTAGCGTCAAAGATGGACCGCGTCTCATCGTCGCGATCCATCAGTGACACATACTCAACAAACGATGATTCGACATTTTTTTCCAATTAAAAAGCCTCGATATGGACATTTGTTTGTTCCTTGTTTTAACCTTAATTGATCGCACTCGATCCAATCCGACAAGATACAATTTTAAACCCAAATGAACTTAAAATTGAAGAATATATTTTCCTTTTAAAATCTGGTTTTGAATTTCAATATGATTGTTGCTACAAACATTCTACATTCATATCGTGAGCACATTGTTGGAATAAAATAAATCAAAGATTGATGCAAAATGACAATGTAAATAGTGAAATGTATATACCTCCACGGATGGCTGATGGTCAATTGAATTACTGACAGTTGCATTTTGGTCACCAATTAAAGTTATTTCATAATCATACTTCATTACACCCAGTAATCCAGGTAAACTGAATATTATCTCGGCTGATACGGGTGTCGGAACGATGTCGATGATATCTTAAATGAAAAAGTGGAACAAAAAAATATAACTGGTCAAAGATGAAACAGTACATCAGTTAAAATTTATATTAATAATAAAATATATAAAATTTCAATAAGGGTAGTACAAAAATTTTTGTCGTTATCTTGAGTAATTTTTGAGGTGGGTAATACACGTTCTCGTCTATAAAAAGTTGACCAGTTAATAGGAGATAATTATCAGTATGGAACACCCAGATCTGCTCTGGACGCACTCGAAGATCAAACCAACATTTTAGAAGAGTCATCATACCTTTATATCTGCATTCTATATCTCTCGTTACATTCTCAACGAGTGCAGCATTTCTTAACGACTGATAATTCGGAAAACAAACAGCGTTTCTTTCTTGCTGAGATATCATGAGTTTTAATTTTTCATCAGTGCAATTTCCCACTCCGATAACTCTCACTACAACTCCCTTATTTCTGAGAAGCCTAAAATAGATTAACATTATCAGTGATATATGATATATTTGCATGCAAATTTACTCTATGTTAATTCCCTTTTTTCATAAAAGTGAAGGGCACTGGGCAGCAAAATGAGTAATTAATTACCGAGTCACATCGTAATGCGTAATCTTCGTGTATCCATAATCCTGTTTTCCTTAGTTTTTTTTTTTTTAAATTTTATTTCGATCGCAATTTTATTTCAAACTTCGATGAATCAGAAGATGTTAAAACGCCTCAACACCTCCATGACATATCGGCGTTTAGGATCATGAAAACCTAAAGTCCGAACATGGTATAAACATGCAATATTGCCTTTTCAAAATAATAATAATAGCAACAATGCTTTTCTCGATGTTGAGGAGAACAGAAGATAGAATTCTTCCAGTATAACACATCGACCACATGTGTAGCCGAGGATAATTCAGTTACGTAAAAGAGCTACGCTTACTAAATCGTGGTCGGTATTGACATATTAATATGATCTTTCTTTCAATGTATACTTTCATCACTGCACGTCAGTATAGCATAAAAATTTAAAAAATCATACAAGAGGTCCCAATGTCTTTTTTTACACACACACAAATTTATTGCTGCAACGTTTCGTCTAAGATCAGACGAAACATTGCAGAAATAAATCTGTGGGTGTGTCTGTAGATAGACTTTTTGTAGTAGTTAGCTCTATGCAAGACCAAAGGATCTAACTAACGGTCACTCAAATGGCAAAGAGTAAAGACTAAACTCTAAGCAAAAACATCCCGCGCAGAAATAAACCACTAGTGGTAGTGGTATCTGTCCTGTTCCTTTCGAACATCTTGTCTATTTGTTCATATTCTTTTTATAGCATGCTTGCGTAGAACATACGGATCAAGTCCTACAAAGGCATAGAAAAGCGAAGTAGTTAGTTTCACCCAAACTCGGTAAAGAGAATAAATAAAAAGTTATAGTTGCACGAAAATTAACCTGTAAGAATCCGCGACATCATCTGATACGTCGTCTTTTGTTATTATATAAACCAATTGTTGACCATCTATGTTTTTCATGTGTTCATTATAGAATGACAATCCTTTAAAAAGACAGATAAAACAAGGTATTATCAATTGCTACAATTTAACATTGTTGTAATAAAGAAATCCTGTTCCGTATGACACATTCTCAATAAATATAATACCAATAATATATTAAAACCAATAAATATGAAGATATTATTTGGAGAATCGTAAATTACATTCAAATATACACTTAAACTTGTGCTTCTGCAATCATATAATTCAGTGCATTCATCCTGCCGCTCACGTAGATAGAACGAATATTCACGGTTTGACTATATTTACAAATTAATTAAATATTCTGTACTGCACTGGAAATACAGGATGGATATTTATACATAAGTTTCTATACCTTTTCCCAGATTGTTTTCCCTCGGTCTTGTTGGTTCCAAAGGTATAGTTTCGATATCGAATGCAACCGAATGCCGAGTATATCGTTCTCTGTTACGGAAATCCAACAGTAAAGACGCATTTGAATTTACTCCAATGACAGAAATCACAGCATAGTCCGTTTTAACAATTTTTAGATTTCTGACGACAGATCCAGCAAATTTTCTGGCTTCGTTGAACTGGAATAATCTTACATCTTGTGCGGTTGATATAATGAACGTTATGTAGAGACGTAGATCAGTTACAGCACATTCCGGACTAAAAAATTGAAAAGTCAAATCGTAATTAACAGTTTCTCTGTCTGTTCAATTTTCATGTGTTATTAGGTTTCTCGTTTGGGCGCACTTTTCCAATGTCTTACACCCTGAATTGAACGTGAACGTGTATACACCAACAACTAGACTAATCCGGAATAAAACCATTGACCCAAAAAGAAAATTATTTTGTCAAGCATGAGTCACAGATGGACCGCGTCTCATCGACGCGATCCATCAGTAACTCACGGTTACCAAAACAGTAGTTCATATTCACAATTTTACCTCTACTAAACGAAGCAAAGGTCATATACTTTTTCGTAAATTCAATTTATATTATGCTCCACATGAGTCACTATGAGCGCGTTTACGAGGCATCAGTACAAATGGAATAGGGCATTTAGATTCAAAAGTTGAATCGATTCGGGTGCATGCCTGATTTTATTGATTCACAATTCTGTAAGTCGATGCAATTCGACAAATGTTTTTCCAATCTGAAATTTCATTTTGTTAAGCCTACGACACGGATGGGTCGCCCGTGACGTAGAGGCCTAATGCATATTTGCACAGAGGTTCTGTTCTGTTTAAGAAAAATGTCTTTCGATATATATGCGCTACTACGTATTCTTGAGAGAATCACATAAAAAATGGATCCTAAATAACAAGATTCAATATTTGAATCCAATATAAATGTATCTTAAAGTGACACCCCTAATCATCAATAACATATGATCAACAACGCAATTTACTCGACACTGCAGTATACGAAGAAACAATTCTTAGAATGACGTAACATTCGTCTCTTATTAATTATATCGCAAAGATTGTTAAAATATTAAATCCAAATTTGAACTGAAGAAATAAAAATGCAATGCTCCACATCTCTTTTTGTAAATTGTCACTGGTACCTCCCCACTCACACTGTGTAGCTCCAGATCCAACTATACATTTTTCGAAAAAAAGAAAAGCAACCATAAGCGCAGAAAGGGTTCTTATGAAAAATTAACATACTTAAAATATTGTAAGTTAGGATGAATTACAATATTTTCATCGTCCTCATTACCCGATCCGCGGTCTGGAAAAAAAGATTTATAGAATTACCTCATCGCAAATATTACAGAAGAATTTTGTATCATGAACCAATAAAACACAACTTTCTTTGGGTGGTTCTGATCTTAAATCCACAGCCGGCGAAAGCAAAACGAAATAATTATTTCGTTTTGTTTTTATCGGCTGTGCATATCAGATTAGAACTATGAATCTACAGGGTGCCAACCATGCACTTTCATTGCGTATTTTCTTATCAAATCAAATCTAAAATCATAATTCGTGATCTAATTAAAAATCTATCTTGTGAGGCATGAGGTGCACGGTGTGATCATATCACGAAATACGTTTTTAAAAATAAAATTTGGATCGTTTATTCCAAGTAGAAAATTGTAGCAAATGCCTTACCATTGATTCATCCACAACATTCCCAATAGCATTTGCTGTCAGAATCAAATAGAGTAATTTTTTCAAATCGAATCAAACAATAGTAATTCAACTTATTATAACAACAGCATCATAATAAACGAAAAATAGCTTACATAAATAACACAGAAATTTACATTCATTTTCCGAAAAATATATACATTTTAGGTCTTTTGATTTCGAATCCATGGAAGAGTCGAACAGAATATTTTATGATTTGATTATTCTCATATCGGATAGAATATTTTGGACAGATTTACCTCTAAAACAACAAATCTAACCTGTTGTGAACTCTTTGGTTAAATTAGCACTATCTACACCAGCAGTGCGAGTATTGAATGTAACAATGTATTCCATATTCGGTGAAAGTCCATCAACTTTTATCGAGCCATCGCTTACTGTGACCTACGACATAAAACAACATTGTTTAGATAACCCTTGAAATAAAATCCAAATAAAGCTTTTGTCTATTACTCACTGCAGGTTTAATTGAAATATACACCAACGAATTATTTTTTCAAATCAAAACAAATTTTCAAATCAAAGGTATTATAATATAATGCATAAGGATATATTTCTAAAAATTATCGGGAACATTAAAATTTATACTCATGTTTACAAAAATACGTACATTTCCTATTATTTTAATTTCAATTGGCAGGTCAGAGTTTGGTGTGAACGCCATAACAATCAATAAGCGAAAAATTTCCTTATGAAATATTAATAGAAAAACAATATATATTATCGAAATGAACAGTAGCAGCGCCACATATTTGTTGATTGGATCAATCAATATAGATCTAGTTAGAAATTGGCTATATTCATGGAAATTGATCAAGGCAAATGTGACAAAGATGAAATTTTCTAGACAGTGCTATACAGAAATTTGCCTTTGAGAAGATTTGTCTTTACAGTTTCGTTTAAACGGTATTCAATATTTGAAATATAAATAGAATTTTTTAACATTAATTTTGAAATAAACAAAATTGCTGAGACTCGACCATACATTTTGAAGTAATACCAATCAACTTAGAAGTAGTTGAAAACGAAATTATTTTTAATCATAATTCTAGAATATCCCACTCTTGATATAACATATTTTCCGAATGAATAATAAACAAGAAAAATACAAATAAAATAATAAATATATACCTCTCTACTTCTTGGTAGATGGATAAGATTCTTCGGATAAACATTAAAAATATAACTATCCGCGTTCTCATCACCGGAATAAAGCAAGGTGACAGAGCGCGTGTCTACATCCACTATATCAAGCAAATCTGGTGGAGCAGAAACTGTAAATAAAAAACAATTGCCAGATAATAACAAAGTTTAGAGTTGCTCTAGACAGATATCACTCACTGCGTCGTCGATTGCAAACTCGAATAAAATATTCATCAATTGGAACTATGTTTTATCAAGTACAAGCCACAAATGGATCGCACCACAGCGCCGTGATCCATCAGCGACTAATACTTGATAAAACATGTTTCTGCAAAAATTTTTCGACTGGGTATTATCGAATGAAATCAATACTTTAAATACCTGAAGCATCAAAGAAAATATGACTTCTTATATGCTGCAAGGTATGATTGCCTTCCCAGATATATTTTATATAATGAACATTGACGACAGATAGGATATTTTATATATTATTTCAATTTGTAAGGCCTGTCCTTGATAATTACAGTATTTTATTCTATAGAATACAGATGATATACAAATGGAAAGTGCGTCGAAGGCACGTTTCATCGGTGTCTCGGATGCTTAGCAAGACATGATTTTTTCGACACTTTTAATTTTCGACATGGAATAAACCACTATGTAAATAATCTATTTACCTGTATAGACATCGATAACTGTTTCTGCACTTCTTCTTACACCACTAAGTGCAAACATGGTAGCTTGATAATCTGTCATTGGTGTTAAACCAGAAATTGTAATTGATCGCTTCTTCGTACTTCGAATCTGAAAAAAAAGTATCTATCGACTTAAAAAGGCAAAATGATATTATTAATAAGCTTTATAGTCAATTTATTTGTTATTAGTAAATACATCTTCATTTTTATATAGCTTGAATTATCACTTGGTTGAACTAGGCGTTCAAAGAAATATTGATCATGGCAAGGCGTCTCATTTAGGCTGGGCAGGACCGAAACATTTGAAATCCAAATCAGATTAGGATGATTTTATCGATTCGGATCGAATCACTAGTTCCAATGAAACTACTAATTATCTCATTTTTATTATTAGAACTCCATTCCATTCTCGCCATTCTTCATTAGGAATTTCAAGTCATTTATAGTTGCGAAACACTAATATTAGCATCAACAGACTTAAATGCAAGGAATTATCAATTGCAAAAGTGATTCCATGCCCAAAAGCCAAAATTTAAATTTAGACAATAAACAATCAATTTTGGTCAAATTTAACCAGAATCGATTGCATTTTGTCGTTAAAAATGATTTATTCTACTTTATTTAACATTTTTTTTCTTACGAACGTTTCAAGATTAATTAGAATAATTTGCGATTCTGATATCGATTCGAATCATCGTTACTGGACTCGAAACATCGTTGTCATTGAAACACACGCACGGACTAATTTCGCTGAGAGCTGATCCCTTCTCATACCTTAGTAAAAGTCGCTAAAGCTGGACCAATGGATTGAATTGATGAGCGAGCATATCGAAACTAATTTTTTCACCACACAGTAGACTCAGTAACAGAAGTTGAATAGTATTAGTTGAAGCATATTAGTCACTCAAACCAAAACATATATTTATATTTAACTTGCGTGATAGTAAGTTGTATCAGCATTGGAATTTTTTGTATTGAAATTTACTTAAGGTCGGAAGCAGTGCCTAAAAGGAACCAACTAACGATCACATAATAGCAAAAAGCTACTACAAGATGTAGTACCAGCAACTGCAACTGCACTGCAGCCGAAAACCTCCCAAATGGAACTGAACCGTTATGGTAAATTGAATTGAGTGGTATCTGGACTGGACGATGGTAAAACCAACTACAGCTTCTTTTGTTGTCTTCTAATCGCCTCTTACGACACGCCAGAAAAAACGTTAGGACTATTCTAAATGCCCTTGCCCATCTCTAACAAATATAAAAAAAAGTCTAAATTACTGTTAGGGTTCTTTCAAATGATGGATCTGATTTGGATGTGAGTATGATAGTATGAGTATCATATATTCCTCCTTTTCCTGGTGAGAATCTTATACTCAGATAATTATGTCCCCACTCAGTTTGCTTCAAACTACCAACTGGTTTTGGATCTGTGAATATGAAAAAGAACTTATGAAAAATAGTGTTATACCTCATACTAAATCCAATCTGAGATATTTTGATGTAAGAATGTAGACTTCAAATATAATAATTTGAAGATTTAATGTATATTCAGGGATTAAATTCGATCGATGTTTAGGATTCCATATAAAAATCATCTATTGTTCAAAAATGTAAAATATGACGTTAAGCACACGGTTTGATTTTCACCGAAAAAGCGTTTCGAATACGTAATTGTATACAATTAATTTTTATTTTGTCAAACATGAGTCAAAGATGGAGCGCGTCTCGGCGACGCGATCCATCAGTGACTCATGCTTGACAGAACGGACTTATAATTTTTCCGACTGGGTTTGCGTATACCAAAGTAGTATTTTTTCAAGAATGTCCTTAAGTTGTGTATAGTCTAATGCGTTTGGACAAAACACATAGTTGATTAAATTTTCGCTTATCCAAATCTTAATTGAAAAAATGATTATCAAACTTACACATAATTTCTTCAGTTATAACAGTTTTTGAATCCGCTCCGTTTGCTATATTAGTAGCCGTGATTGTGTAAACAGTTCCTGGAACCAAATTATCTACTTTGAAGTTCGGCGTTTCCGAATTGCCAATGATCGGCATGCCCCCTCGTTCTGGTCTAGTAGGACTTCCACGAGGTATTACTTCGTATTGGTGATTCTGTAGCAAATAATGCCAAGCGCGATTAGAGCTACAGGCAGGCATGAGTCTTAACTAGCATTGGTATAGGTAGATTAATCAAAAATAGTGTTGCAGCTTTCAGATAGCCTACACATATTTTCAAACCATGTGTCTATTCACAATACTTTGAATTAGCAACTCTCGTTAATTCATTTATAATGCTGTGTTACATACGCCTAGCAAAATGTGCTAATAAATTGTACACTGTAACAAAATTGTAGTAAAATTGCTGCTCTTTGACAGTAGCTTTACTCGATAATACTGAAACGAAGCCACAAAATCGACTTTTTGGCCAATTATAAGCTGTAGATAGAACGCACCGCCATACGTTTTATCAATAGAGCGATTTTTTAATTTTAGAAATGTGAAATTACTGGAAATGAATAGTAATTTACCACACATTTGTCACAGTGTACACCTTCCTAAAGGTCGGTTTAAGTGCGACTGAGCTACCAAATCAGATAGGCATTCGTAATACAAACTTTATGTTATGTTGTTAGGAACGATTCAAACCATTATTCTATACTTCGAACATAGCATATACATTACCTTAGCATACGGCTCAACATCCCAAGTAAGTGTAAAAGAATCTGTTGTCAAATCGCTGATTTCCACATCTCTTGGTGGAGAGAGAGGTACTAATGCAACAATAATAATAATAATTAAAACAATATTAAATTTTGATCAATTAATGTATATTGAATAAAGACTTTAATATATTTGAGGTTTCCGTTAGTCACTAACATTATTGTATTTTTTTAATTTCCGGCAAATACTAATATGATACCAAGATGCGTTATAACACTTTGATTTTGTTTAATGGGGCCTCATTTCGACTGTATTTGTACAAAAGAGGCTGGATCAATATTAGAATACTATAAGAATAATCTGTGGACTATGATTTTTTGTCAAGAACGATTGCTGAATGATGATGTAGTATCATTCATAGCACTTTTGATTTACCCATATTACATTGAAACTGTTTATATTGTTCAAAGTCAGTAAAAAAAAGAATATACATAAAACTATGCATTCTGTATAAAACAAACGCAATTTTGCATTCAACAAACAAGTTTTATTAAACTAAAATATTATGTTAGCGAAAAGCACAAGATTAAAAAACTGAGAATTCAGGATAGGTATCGTAATAAAATTTTGTACTGAATTGGCACAGGATAATAAATATTTCGCCAGCACATATTGTAAAATCATCAGGATTAATCACTAAATAGCCAAATTGCAACTTACGTGTGCGGAAAGTGTCATTGAAAGACATTGGTGCCATATCACCTGTTAAGGCTACCTCTACAATGTAATTTGTGTCCGGTACAAAATCTGGGCCAGTTTCAAACGTATACGTCTGTAGTAAACAAGTAAATCAGTAACTAAGTGTAACCATTTGAAAATACAGCAGGGAGATGCACATTAATTCCGCGTATAAGGTAGGGCACAGTAAACAACGGAGAGTTTGGAGCCTCAAAAATCACTAAAACTGTTCCTTATAATATTTTTCTTACAGAAAATCAAGCGAAAAACCATTATTGTTCAGATGATGCCGCATTGTGATGGTGGGGTAAGGATTGCAAGTTTTAGCCAGATATACTGATATAGTTCCTAAGGTTATTTTTGTATCGGTGTAAAACGCCTGCAAGATGTATCACAGCATCATAGAACACTTAGAATACTTTAAAATAGATTAATTTTAATATAAATTCCGATATTCTACTATTCGGATTAATAAATACCAACGCATGTATAAAATTCAGGTAAAAATGTTCCTGAAAAGTTGAGATGTAAAAATTGTCACGATTTGAGGTTGTGCCACATACGAGTCAAGCACTTTTGAAAGATATGTCACCTCATTTTTAGACACTTCTTGGAGTGGATCACCCTAGCCCGTCCTGTACCAGCAGCCACTTATAGACGGACAGGGTTAGAATTGCTGAAAATGTATGATCTTTTCCTGTTCGGCTTAGCCTACCCAAGTTATTACAGCGTGGGTTGAGTGGTGGGCATAGATTGACGAACTCGCCGGAACTCGAACGCGAGAGCTTCAACTTGTGGTTGCAAACATGTTTACCACTAGGCCATCGCGCCCTTCCATCTTGACATGGGTTGAGAATATTCCAAGGCTAGTATGATTAATTACCTAAACCTAATCAAAATATTATATAAAAGACAAGTTATCGTCGGCGTGATCAATCAGTGGCCCATGTTTGATGAAATGTAATCATCAAACACAATATATAAATCACATCTCAATAAAGTATTGATTGTTCTAGGGTATGAGTTTGTTAGATATTTATAAACTGATGTACACACCGTTTTTCCTGGAATATATTTGATAGACTCAGTTGGTAAATCTTCGCCGTGTTTAAAACTGACAACGAAATGTGTTAGTCCAGTTTTGTATGGGGCAGTGAATGTTATTTTCGCTGATGTTGGGGTTGCTTCCACATCAATATTTTCCAGAGGTTCATCTGGAAAACAAACAAGATTTATTAGCAATGTACGAAAGGCATTTTGACTTTTTTAAATTTTTTCCATTTTCTGAAATGTACCTGATACAGAAGTTCCAAACCGGCCATCGTGGCATGTTTTCAACAAATATTTTTTTATCATTTCACTTGCAAAGAACAGAATTAGATAGCAAAATTCTAAATTTCTCTGAATTTTTGGACTGAAATCGTCACTAGTAGGACAACGCATCCTTTATTATTAAAATTACTCTTAAGTAAGGCCGGAAGCAGTGCCCAAAGGGAATTAACTAACAGCCACTAATAACAAAGAGCTACTACAAGATGTAATACCAGCAACAGCGCTATAAGCAGAAACACCCCAGAGGAACTGGACCACTATAATAAAGTGCAGTGAGTGGTATCTACCCTGGGCAATGGTAGAACCATCTACCCCTTCCTTGTTCCTTTTAGTCGCCTCCTCAGCACGCAGAAAGGTCTATTCTAAAGACCTACCTACATGGCTTACAACTAAAAAAGGAATCGAACAGAAAATAACACGCCGATAACTCACCTGACTTTGCCAGTATAGATACAGGTTCACTTTTCCTTTCGTCACTCTTTGATATGACTGATACAGTATAGTATTGTCCAGGTATCAAGTTAGTGAACTTGACAATTTCATCAGTTGAATCTCCGTTATTGGGCAAGGTAATCTAAAAATACAATAATTCTGTTTTACTTCAAGAAGACCACAATACAATAACTCAGACGATAGAACATCCTTGCATGAATAAATATATTGATTTCAAACATACATCAGAACGCGGGAACAAATACACACCAGTGGCTGCATATTGCTAAAAAATCCCTGAGCAAACATTTGTAAAACAGTCTACTTTAGCCACGCATATGTAAAAGGAATGAAGTGTTTTATCAATAGCAGGATTGGAACTTACTTTTTACCCCAAAGAATTGAATATTTTGATCAATAAAGATTTCTAGAATAAAAACTATCCTCCGGTTCATTTGAAACAAAGATAAATAGTGAAATAAATATCATGTAGTCAAATTTGAGTGCCACACTGCCACACTTTAGTCCCTAATAGACACATGTTTGACATGTCATTTAAATGAAAATATTCTCATTTAAACGATTCAACAAAATATAGGCTAGGAAACATTTTCTGGACTCACAACTTGTGTTCTTGATTTTCTTGAATCTTCATCTTCTGGTATATCTCGGGGTTCGGCAAAAGGTGTTAACGTTACAATATGGAATTGTGAAAATCCTTCTCCGTGTGAGAATTCAATTGTTATATCGTTCAGTCCAGTCTCAGTCTGCCTCAAATTTTTAACCGGTGCAGCTCCTAGAAAATGAAAATATGGTGAAGAAATGAATTATTCCAAATATTCTATAAAGTGAAAGTTGAGGTGAGCGTTGGAATTATTTTCTCAGACATGATAATCGGTAAAATTCCATCGAACTGAACTTTTATTCTCTATGCCGCCGAGTGGTATTTTTTATTGAAATTCGCTTTAAGCAAGGTCGGAAGCAACACCTAAAAGAAACCAACTGAACCGCTTAACTCTAAAGTGTAGTGAGTGGTAGCTGTCCTGGGTGATGATAAATCTATGTACCAATTTTTTGTACTATGTACCAATCTTTGCTTTTTAACGAGTCTCTTATCACACGCATGAAATACAATAGAAAAATTCAAAAGCCCAAGCCCACAGGGCGAAGTCAAGAGGTATTCCATAGGCCAGTCGTCGTAACGAAGTCCATTGATCTGAATCAAAAACTTTTGCAGTCAATTTGCTCTTGTAAATCTATGTTTGAGAGCGAGAGTCCTTTTAAAGCATGTTTTGTTAAGCACGGATAACTGACGAATCGCAGCGCTTAGGCGCGATCCATCTATTTCCGATGCTTGATAAAATGAATGTCCTGATTGGGATTATTCACACATAAAATGAATCGACACACTTCACTGACTCACTCCCTTCACGTTCGCCATATAATATACAAATCAAACAACTCACTCAATGTTTCCAAAAACGATCTCATTGCAGATCTTCCACCTTCCCCTTCATTCCATGTACTTATAATATACAATCCTCCTGGTGCAAATTCATCGCCGGTGACTTGAAATCTCGGTTCAATGTTTGTTTTGTTGTATATTACAACTGAATTTGATTCTATGGGATTCAACGGGTCGCCAAGGTATCGCACTGCAGTGTGGTATTGCTGAATTGAAGAAAGAGAAATTGAGATTTATATTTTTTCTTTACACATAGAGTAGAAATTATATTGTAGAATACAAGTTTCCGAAATATGAGAAAATTAAATATATTAATGGAAACGTATATCGGTGAGCATATCTGCCTCAAGCGTAATCTTTGGATTGAAGTCGAAGTTTTTGGGTTCAAGCCCCGGCAAGTTTGACTGATGATTAAACCCAGCGTATAATAACTTGGATAGAATTGACCCAACCGGAAAACTCAGGCGTACTTCCCATTTGGCCTTTGCTGCGGGTCACTTAAATAATTTTGTTATATAAAGTCACTCATGAGGTCCTTTAGAACCTACTCCACGGAGAAACTTACTTTGAGTTATTTCAGAAACTAGTTTATTGAGAATCAAATAAAGTACTAAACGCAAGTAATTAAATAACTCACTGTAGCTTTTGATTCCCAGTCCCATTGAACAACAAAAGAATTAGTGGTAACCGAGTGATATCGTATATGACGAGGTGGTCCAAGATAATCTGAATATAATATATTAACTTTGACAGTGAAGGTTAAAAGTACTATATGTTCTATTAGAGTAAATATATGACACCGTATAACACGGCTCGGCCGAAATAAAAACTTGGTAGGCCAAAACAAGCAAACAATCATCACGACACAGATTTTGGAGCGCCTCCTACATGAAATTTAACTTCAAGTCCATAGTTTTATTGAAAAGGAAGAAATCTAGCGTCAGAAAGCGAGTAATACATGATCTCGCTCACTCACAAGTGGCCCTTTAGGACACATGTTTCCTTTAAACCTGAAGTTAAGTTAAAGTTTGAAAATAATATTTTTTTTGCTATTACATAATTGCAGCAATTGGCGATGGGTGAACTTACGGTTAAAGTAAAGTATGCGAAAGAGTACTCACATTTCTTCTTGTCAGTAGAAGCATCCTCCGGGGCTGGAAAAGAAAAAACAATTAATATAAATAAAAACGAAAATTAAAAAATACAGATTGCAAATTAATATACCCGTTTGAAGCGAATGAGTCATTATTAAAATCCGTTCATCAATGTTTTTGCGATATCACGAGTTTATCCAATGAATTTAATTTTTACATTCAGAATGGAAACATATGAGCTCAGTGGCATATTGCGTAATTATGACTGCATTGCATAGAAGATTGACCAACTGCAAGAACCAGGCTAGGATCACACATGGCAAACATACAAAACGCCCACACAAATCGAGCTCGAGTATCCTTTGAAATTATGCGTGGATTAAATTAGGTAAGGTTGTAAATCTCCCCCCACCATCCACAGAGTAGTAACTGCATGTAACAAAGTCTAATCAAAATCAAATTTGTGAAAATTTACAGTTGCATTCTTACCTGTGGTTACTTCGATAGATGTATTTGAACTCTTTTTGTCACCAATTTCCACATATCCAACAATTTTATAAGTACGCTCAGGTTGCAAGACAGTAAAAGTGACCGAGTTATTTACACGGCGTTCCTCAGCAACACGCTTGATTCAGAAAGTAATGAAAAGTTTGAAAAAATTCACATTGGGTTAATGCAATCAAATTTATTGAGTTATAAATGAAAAATAGACAGACCAATTCATTTGCAGACATACCCCGAAAAAATTAGTTCAAATGAAGTGAACCTTACGAAGCTAATATATGATTGGTTCAAACAATCCTGGTAAATCATAACCAAACAATAAAATCGCGATCTTCCAGTCAAACTTGGTAGATACGCCACTATGGCGCCTATCACCCTAATATGACATCTAATTAAGGGGAATGAGGAAATACGACTTTGAGAAGAATATTAACAATTCTGGGCTCCGAAACTAAAATGTATCGTATTGTTTTTCCAGGTCAGTGTACTAAGAATATTTGAATTAATCAAACCCATTCACGTAACAAGAATAATATCCTAGTCACAAACTATTTTCAATGTAAATCAAACAATAATTAAAATTTCATCAAAGTTTACCTCTACAATAGAGTCAACTTCACTGTCGGAATCACCAGCAAATGATATAGAGAAAGTATATTTATCAGCTCGTCCAGGTCCAGGTATAAATTTAATACCGATTGAATCCGAGGTCACATCCATTACTTCAACTTCACTCAGTGGCGAAGGATCTTCAAATAAGGGGAGGTAATAACGTTATCAATTATTTAATTTGTCAAATATTTCAAAAATTCTCAAATTATATGAGACAAAATATATCTAATTAGGTTATTGATCGATCGTGTTTCACCATTCTTGGCAAGAAAGACGATTGGAATACATTCAATACTAGCAATACTTGAAAATAATTGATGGATTTGAATAGTTGTAGTTCAAAGTTGAATGAGTTGAATGGTTATTACCCAATCTGGTAACCAAATTTTTTCCGAGTTAAGAGTAACATGGCAAGTGTTGACCCAATTAGATTCTGTGGTTAGATCACACACACATAGGACAATTGGCTATCGATCGTTTCGAAGCATCAAAATACAACAATGTTCTGGACAACAACGACTTATTGGGTGTTTGAAAGAGTGCAAAGACCAAAAGATATTAATCCTCGCAAAACTAAGAGCAAAATAAACTCTAAATGTCCAGTATTCATTCGGTTCTTAACATTCTTTTCATATTGTTTCCAACTACATAAATACTGCCAAAAGACTAGTTTACGGCATACCAGGACAAAAATCAGTGAATGCCATGATTTTCAGTGGCAAACATAACTCAAACTAAGGTACTTACATAACGTTTCTAGTGATGTAGCAGCATATGAATATTTGCCAAACGCTCTGTTTGCAACTCTGATTGTATAAGTTCCACCCGGTATAAGATTGGTAACATTAACTTCTGGAGCCAACAGACTTGTACTAACGTAAACTCTTCCTTGGTTATCTGGGTGTTCATATATTACTTCAATTGCGTAGTTCTGAAATATGAAGATTTGTGAAACATGTAAACATGTGTTTCATTGCATAGGATAAAATACGCAATCAGTGACTTACAGGGTTACAGCAAGACCGAATCATTTGGAATTCGAATCTGATTCAGATATTTTTTTTCGAATCGAATCGAATTCGGATTCCGCAGCGTAATAAATGTCCGATTTATAACGCTGCCAACACAAGGTCAAAATCGCAGAAGTCCGATTGATAAAACCATGCCACTGCCCGGCCCAGTTTATCATGACTTAACTTGTATGCTAGGTCGAACCACGTGAACAACGTTACCTCTACGGCCCTCTGTGGTGATGGGTACGAGGTATATGGAGCAAAATTCAAGTGAATCTTGAAATAAATGAAGACTTACCTCAACGTCTGGATGTCCATCCCAACTTACAAGGAATGAGTTTGATGTAACGTTAGTAACTTGCAGATTTGTTGGTGTTGGAGGTAGACGCTCAGCTTCAACTGTTGGAATAAAGAATGTTTGTCAGAATAGTTTTTATATATAGATAACGCGCAATGGCATATCTGATCAGATAACATTATCCGAGCATTACTTGACAGTTGACAACATGAAATTTGCAATGGGAAGTGGTTATCATGTTGAGTTGTAAATCTCTGGTTCGAGCCCTGAGCGGTTCGATCATGGTGAAATAACTCGAGCAGGCGGCGCCAACCCGTCTTTTTATCTACACAGAACGAGTTTGTACGCACCCAGATTTAAATCTTTTCCCAGGATGCCCATAAAAATATTTGCTATAAAAGTGTATCTGCACAGGAAAAACAGTTTAGAGTCATTAATCCCGCTAAATGTACTTTTTATAGGCCAATCACCACATTTGGCTATCTTTTCATCTTGGATAAAAATTTACCATAAGTGACTTTCAAAAATTCTACTATTTTCCAAGTTCAAGCATGTTTATGGCAAACATTGAGTACAAATAGCTGGACAAACTTGCCATTTTTCCAGTATGTTTATCTTTACAATATGAATATGCTTATAAATTATCGATGATGATAGAATTCGTATTACATTTCAATTTGTCCACATCCCATAAAACAAGCTTCAATCATACTAAAACCATATGCATTGTAACAAAAAATGCAACAAAATCACTGGTCTTTGACAGAAATTTCTCCTGGCGGTGTTGAAAAAAAATTAAAAATTGACTTTTTAGGCCACATATGGGGTGTTGATGGAACGCACCGCGAATGTGCGGTCCATCAACACCCCATAATTGGCATAAATCTCATCAACGTGGCGTTTTTTTAACTTTGGAAATATGCAATTACTGCAAATGACCACTAAATTTACTGTACTTTTGTTACAGTGTGACATCGTACTAAAGGTATTATCGGAGCGCCACGAAGATTTTGTCATTGTACCTGTGTTGACATCCAAAGTAAGGTTATTGCTATATTTCTCTCCACTTCTAGCAAATCCTTTCACAACATAGCTAGAATCAGGATTCAGACTGGAAAATGTTACTGCTCCATCCATAGATGTAACCTGGTAAAAATAATAAGAATATTGCACAAAAATATTGCATTTGGTCTTAAATATAATGTAGCTAAAATAGATATTTACAAATAATAAGACGGTAGACTATGCTTTTCAAACTTTGAAAAAGCCCATGATTAGCAAGATTAATTAATTAATCTTGCTAATCATGAGTTATGCCAAAGTTTGAAAAACGTTATTATCGATTGAATCATTTTTATTTACAATTTCACATGCGATTTACTTCGCGAAATTCCAATATATTACACAATACTGTTGTTATTAAAGTTATCCAAAAAATTCAACGCAAATTAGTTTTATTCAATGTAAATATATATTGAATAGAATATTTCGTTAAGTCGGATAATTGACTGTAATGTTTCAGCAAATGATAATATTATTACAATCACTATCATTGGTATTTTCTAATATTCCTAATTGATGATTCACATACAGCTATAGCGCACAAAAAGGTATCTTGATTATGACAACGCGGGCACTGCATGATAGCGCCGAGGAGGCGCGGTATATCATTGATCCACGCCAAACAAAAATGTTTATAAACCTAATAAATAATAAAAACCACTAAAACTAGTGCTTACCGATTCTCTCGCCAATACTGTGTCTGGGTCTTCGGCGGATGAAATTTCAAATATCAATTCATCGGCGACTCCAGGTCCACCCTCATACCTGACTGTAACTTGAGTAGGCCGAGCAATAATTTGTCTTAAACTTCTCAACCGTGAGGGATCTGTGAGAAAAGGAATATTTGTTATTACACAAAGATTGCGATATAAAGACAATTTTTATTATTAATCGTTTAATGTCCATCAAGAAAGTAAGTACTCTGTATAATCATAATCATTAAACTGCTTAAAAATTTGATTAGATTTGAGAATATATTCAATTTTGGCCACCTGTGACGATTCGAAGGTATCTTCATGTTTGAGACATAATAACCTTCAGACACAAAGCGCGCACTGTATGCATTTCTAACTGAAATTATATAGAATTGTCTAATTTTGTTTTCAGTAAAACTGGTGGTTTGAATCGTAAACACTGAAATTAATTTATCTGGCTGTTCATTGAAAATGGTTTTAAATAATATAAAACATGCGATATGTGAGTCAATGAAATAGGAACAATATTACAAACAAAGCAAAAATACACATTCCACAATAAAATATAAAACTTACAAACTGTTTCTTCAATAACAGACTTTGGTGATGTTTGTTCGTTTCCAATTGCAAATACTTCGATAATATATTTTCCTCCTGGTGTTAGTTGAGAAGCAAAATATTCAGGAAGAGCAAAACCAGATCCAATTCCACTACCTTGTAAGAAATGTTGCACGTCACGCAATGATGTCACAACGGAGTAAAACTGAAGATGTAAATCAGAACAAATAGAATGTTATACGTAGTTGCTAAATAAAATTATTAAAAACGGTGAAATCAAGATATTCTTCAGGCACTAGATGTTGAACATGCCCATCATGCAATCATTCGGATGGATCCTTATATTTTGTTTTATTAAAATTTACTCTGAGCAAGACTGGAAGCAATGCTTGAAAGAAACGAATTAACGGCAATTGCACTCTAAGCGCAAAACATTCCCAACGGAATTGAACCGCAATGGCAAAGTGCAGAGAGTGGTAACGTCCTGGGCGATGGAATTACGGAGAAAGTACCTTTATGTGTACAAATTCAACTCTATTTGAATAAGATAGGAGATATCATTTTATACTAAGCACTGAGTTTACTCAAGAGTATGGAATTTGGAAACTTTCACAAAAAACATAGACTCGAAATTTGCTCTCGTCGGAATCGGTGCAGATTTCTTCCTGAAAATCTTAATGATTTGTCACAGCAACAAAGACACCAATGAATACGAGTTGAATTGATTGACTTTTGCCCAACCTTTACGAGATCGCAATACCTTCAAGTGAGATGTTTCGGTTTATCACTTGGATCAGTAGATGAAAAAAAAGAAGGAACAAGGAAAAAATAAATAGAAATTTGGGACAAGTCTACAGCTTAGTATTCCAGAGATAGGTATGAAGCAAAATATTAAGTGGCTTACATTAGCTCCATCTACAGGATCCCATCTGATCATGAAGGAACCAGTAGTAACATTCTCTGTCCTCAAATTAGCTGGCGCGGTGAGATCTTTGCCTAAAATGCATGGTATTGTTTTCTGGTGCAATGTAAAAAAAATTGTTGCCACTGAAGAATCGCGCCACCAAGGCGCAGCTTATCTGTGGTCAATAATTGAGGGTTGATCTATAAAAATATACGGATTAGGGATTTGATCAAAAATTACATTATGTATATTTTGATCAAATCACAAATCCGAATATTCTATTAGTAGTATCATCCAGGGACACCAGAAAAAAACCAGTGATGCGCGATGGCCTAGTGGTTAAACCTGTTGGCATCGCAGGTTGAAGATCTCGGGTTCGAGTACCGGCGAGTCCGGCCCGCTTGTCCATGCCCACCACTCAACCCATGATGTACTTACTTGGGTAGGCTAAGCCGAACAGGAAAAGATGATATCTTTCCAGTAATTGTAACCCTGTCCGCCAATAAGTGGCCGCTGTTATAGTGCCACAGGGTGATCCACTATCAGTTACAATCCCTAATTCAACGTAAAAATGTGAAACTTACTTGTTTCGACACTAGTACTGGTAGGATAACTTCTTTTATCATCACTGATAGCGACACCAGTCACAATATATTGAGTATTTTCTCGCAGATTCTCAAATTTAATTTGGTTATTTGCAGTTGAGTCAAAATTATTCATCTGAAAAAAGAATGTAAATAGATGATCTGTTGCGGTGGTAAGTGACTTTAATAGAAACAGTACTAATCTTCACCCTTCCATTGAATGGGCCCGATGGCATAGTGGTTAAACATGTTGGAATCGCAGGTTGAAGATCTCGGGTTCGGGTCCCGACGAATCTGGCTCGCTTATCCATGCCCACTCAAACCAGGGTGTAGTAACTTGGGTAGGCTATGTCGTACGGGAAAAGATCATATCTTTCCAGTAATTGTAACTCTGTCCGTATATAAGTGGCCACTGTTACAGGGCCTTCGACATGGTGAACCCCTCTAAGAAGTGTCTATAAAAAAGGTATGATGGTATGGACTTGACGGGAAAACTGTTGCCTCCTGCTATGTCCCGTAGTTACAGTGCGAAAGACATAAAACGTAGATAAACAAAAAAGTTCAGTCGACCTGCCAATTAACATAACACATCTTAATTCTTAGACGCTTAAATATCATAGAACATTTAAAGTATATATCGATTTGTCGAAACCGACAAAATAAAATATTGCAATTGCCCAACACAATAAAGGAAAATTGACAAGACAAAAAAATTATTGTCTTACATAATCCGATTAAAAATGCAAAAATGTGGATAAATTAAAAATCAGTTCTTCCAATCAGCAAACTTACATATACGGTATCCAGCACTGTGTCAGGTTGATCTCTTGTTGAAATTGTAAACTCAAATCTTTCAGTTGTACCTGCACCAGGTCTAAACAATAGTCCTATTTCGTTTGGTTTTTTGATATTTTGTGCAAGTGTTTGAATAGGCAAGGGGTCTGAAAAATATATAAATGCATGGCATTATACTATGCTGCGATAACTCGTCAATTTATACGTTGTACGTTAGCACTCCGACAACAATGACGAAACTGGAGGTGTGTAAGGATGGCCAAAATCGAACATCTTTCGATTCTGAAACTGAATCAAAGAATTTTTGCGAATGGAATATTCGAATCAAACTCTTCGCATAAACGAACAAATCTTGTTTCAGAATACTTGTCCAATGCACCAATATTTGCATATATCTTCTAAAAATATATACATTTTTTAATTCTGTTGATTTTGAATCAATGAAAAAATCGAATTGATTTATTTATGATTCGCAAATCACGAACCAAATATTTCGAACAACACTAGCTGAAGAGTGGCACAAGTAGCATAAATAGAGGTTTTACAAAAAATGAAGTTTTCTGAATCGTGCATCTGTTTACTAAATGAACAATTTCTACGATATAAGCGGTATTGAAAGGCAATTCTCAACAAAACTTATTTCAAAGCAATTATTCAATTTTATACGACGCTATTTTAAAAAAGTCCACCTGGGATGATTCTAATAATTTAGTATTCGATTGAATTCGAATATTCTAATTAATAATAATGAACATACAAACTGTTTCTTGGGTCGATGTCTTTTGTGAGGTTTCACCGTTTCTGATATTGGCAACTTGAATGAAATATTTTGAACCCGGTTTCAATCTGGAAACTAAAGCTTCGGGAGCAGAAAGACCAGTGTTGTAATACATTCTTGTTCGAGTTCCTCTGCCTTCGTTTTCAACCCTATATACTTCACATAGATATCTCTGAAATATAAGAAAGAAAAATAATTATTTTATCTTAAAAATCCAAAAATTCCTTTTAAACTTGTCGCCCATCGCTTTTAAAGGAATGGGAATTTCCGAATTCCTCGGAATTTCCAAACCTGGAAGAACCGAATCGAGTAGTATATAAGATATTAATGAGCATTAATTCGTTAAAAGAGAAACAGTTTAGACAAGGATATGTTTTGAACTTTTTTGTGAAGAACGGTATTAAAATAAGGACGCAATAATATCTTGCTTGACAAACGTGTTTAAATATGTAATTTGATTTTTTTAAATTGAAGGAATATATGTGATAATGTTCGGTTATTTTCGGTGAAGTGAGCGTATTTGAATGTGCCCGAGAAGTAAAAATGTTGTTGATGGTCGTTTGTCGTTTTATCACAAAAATTCAATTCTACAGAATATTCTGTTATATTACATACATCAGCGCCCTCCAATCGATCCCATTGTATAACAAATGACGTAGTTGTGACATCAAATACTCTTAGATTTGTCGGAGCATCCAGCAATGTTTCTGTAATAAATAAAAGGTAACACTCTGAATATATGTTGAAAGAAGTTGTAATAACTATGGAAGTATGAGAGTATACAGGAATTACAGAAGAAAAACTTTTTCAATCTTGATCACTGATAGAAATCAGCCAGACAGGACACAACATGACCAGTTTTCAGACTTCGGAAATAATACAACATCTAACCAATCCAGATTATTTTTCACAAATATGTATGTCAAGTCACAATCAAAAGCCAGCTACTGCATCCTAAGCAGAAAGTATTTCTTGCGAAGGAACCGAAACTCGATTACAATATTGGGGTACAGTAAATGACATCTGTCCTGGGAAAAAGCGTTGTTGTTGACTGCATTGGGAACATTTTATATAATCGGAATTGTATTGTAATTCACTTACCCTAAACAACCAAAAAATCGCAGAGATACAAATATATAAAAACCAGCAACTGCACCCAGGGTGGTATCTGCCTTTGGCGGTAGTAAAACCACCAATTTGAATGTATGAGAAATTTATGAATATAGTAGGCGGAAGAAGATATATATTTTCGTTCTGTGAGTACCTTCGTTAAAATTAGGCAAGTGACGAATTTATTTTATGAGATAAAACTATATATACTGGAAAAGCTAAAAGTTGACCGATAAGGGACTGAGAAATTTTCAAAAATGTAGTAAAAACACGGTACTATTGTTTAATTAGAAACAATCACTTCAAATTTACAATATATTTATTAATCAGATGGACTTGAAATAAACTAAAATCAAACATTTTTATTCATATACCAGTTTGAACATCCAGAGTAGTAGACGAACTATTCGCATCAACACTTCTAGCAATTCCTGTGATAATGTATTCTTTTCCCGGTTCTAGGTTAGGAAATCGTACCAAATTATTAACAGATATACCCGTCACTTCCACCTGCATAAATAAAAATAGTATAAAATGTGTCTTTTCGCAAAGGAATGCATTTCCAGACCCCCTCGTAATGACGAATTATGCTGAAAAATATACCTTCTTGAAATCCAAAACTGTATCTGGTTCATCTTTGGAAGCAATTGTAAATAGAAATTCGTCTACAATACCAGGTGATTTTCCAAACGTTACTGTTACATGATCTCCACCGACGTCAAAAACCTTGATATCCCGAATAGGCAGAGGTCCTGTATAAAAAATGCATGGTTTATATAGGAAACTATAATAAAGAAAGTTTCACGGACGAACTTGAAATGAGGTTATATAAATAAATACGTGTTGATATTTTGCATTTTTTTATAGCCACTCACCTTGAACAAGGAAGGCTCTGTACCAACGGCCACTTATAGACCAACGGGGCTAGTGTTCGTGAAAAGATATGAACTTTCCGGTTAGACGGAGCCTTTCCAAGTTATTACACCCTGGGTTGGGTGTTGGTCATGGATAAAGGAGCCGGACTCAAGTATAAATTATAAATAATTTTTTTTATCAACCTTGAATCACAGAAAAATCGCGCCTCCATGGCGCAGTTCATTAGTGGCCCATACTTGACAAATCATTAATATTTTTTTGCTTCAGGTATAGATAATCAATAAGGCTAACCATCTCCATTCTGACTAACTATATTTGATTTGAAGCATGTTCCAAATACGAGTATAATTAAACCCAATTCCCTTTTTGTTTTGAATTATTGGGTTTTAAAATTGCCCTAATATATTTCCTGGCGATGGTCGTAAGAAGCGGTTAGAAAGAAATAAAAAAGTGGTTTGATAGTTTTCTTAGAGGCTTCAATAAAAATAGAGCATTAGTCTTCATTCGTGTCACATTTTGTAGTAGCTCTTTGTCAATAAATGGTCGTTGATTAGATCTTTTCAGACATAGCATCCGGTCCCGACTAAATGAGTTATAAACGGTTATAAATTTGCAAACGAATCGTTCCAAACAAACGAACACGGTCCTTTCGTTCAAATTATCTACGCACAAAACAAAAAGGGAATCTTACTTAAAGTTTGTATGGCTGATATGCTGCGTGACTTTTTCCCATTAGCACCAATATTTGCCACCTCGACTCTGTACACTCCACCAGGAGACAAGTTAGGTAACCTTATATCTGGCACCCTCGAGCCATTGTTAAAATAAACACGCACAGCATCACCGGTTGTTGGCATATAATAAACTTCTAAGAAGTAGTACTAAAAAATGAAATGAGAATATATTGAATCAAGTGTAAAAAAGAAGTAAATCGCTATATGCATGCATATATTATGGTGCATATTATGGTTATTTTGGCGTGCATGGGTCATAGATGGATCGCACCAGGGAACAATTTTTGAGTTTGTTCAGAAAACTCCAAGTTGCTTAGTTGAAGGAAGACAGGCAGAATGCCAGCCATTCTGCTACTCAAACACCTGGAGAAAATAGATTCTACAAAACAAATTTAGCAAATGGGCATATTTTCGATATATCTATGGCTAGACGATTTAAATGACTCTTTTCAGGTAATGATAGTAAACAAACGGTACAAAAAGGTTCAAAATCATAGCAGTGTCGATGGTTTTGAGGATTTTTGTCCATCCGAAGAAAATGGCATCAACGTTTCAGACGCCCGAAGAAAACCACGATTCTGTCAACCTGGTTAAAGCATTGCACAAAAACATACGCTATAAAATCCATCTGAGTCAAGACTGCTTCAACACGACATTGTCAAATCAATATACTTGGTAGAAAACAAAGAAACATACTTGTGCGTCGTCAGCTTTGTCCCATCGTACAGTGAATGAGTTAGGAGTTATGTCCACAAGTTGAAGGTTTGTTGGATCCGGTGCGTCACCGACTGGAAATTAAAAGTTTTATCTAAGAAAAATCTAACAAAAAATAACGAATATGCAGTTTATTCGCATGGTGTTTTAAAGAGTTTTTGAAAATAACATTCCAAAATACGCGCATATCGTTCTATGACACTTACACTAAAAGCGTCAATAAAAATTGTTTTAGGAACCTTCGGCATACTACAAAAAAGCTGTGCGACAATTTTTAACACTCTCACTCACTTGAGTGGATTACCTTGAGTGAAGGCCGCAATACCGACGATCACTTATAACCAAACACAATGCTGTTGAAAAGCCATGAGAATACTGTTTTGGCAGAGCACACACAAATTATTACATACGTTGTGGACATGGGTTTTAAGATTCGGACTTCCCAGGATTCGAAATAAAATCTTTCTACTTGTGGTGCCAGTTAAAACCTAAAATATTTTCCGCAAATACCCGGATTTTAAATTTTAACATATATAATATTTATTTACACACATGCCTAAACCGTAAAGACTACTACGAATGATATTTACATTTGGTATCTAAAACTATAAACTTGTTGTTTCACCTGTCTCAAACGTTTGGCTAATGGTCCCACTGTTTTCAGTCCCACTTGTTGCATATCCAGTTATAATATATTGAGTGTTGGGTGATAAGTTATCAAATGTAATCACATTGTTAATTTCGTCATTTTCAACTTCAACCTTAAAAAAAATCATTTCATGTAACTTTGTTGTGGTTCTATATTCTAGTAAGTTAAGAAAATGGGAGAGAGTATTTTCTATTTGACTGCTCACCAAATCATGGTGTCATCACAAACAGTTACACGAACATTTTTTAGCAAAATTTGATTTGCGTGCTTTGGGCCCTACAGGTGCGGGCTCCATAATCTCCCTAAACTATTTCTTGCATGTCGTAAGAGGAGATTAAAAGGAAACAAAAAAGTGGTAGATGGTTTGACCCTCAACCAAAGCAGATAATATTTCCTGCACTTGATCCGAGTGGTTCAGTCTTTCCGGGGATGTTTTCCACTTTCAATGCAGTTGACGATACTTCATCTTCTCTTGTTGCCGGAAATTTTGCAATTAATAGAAAATAGACGGGTCTGGTCTGGTGGACATGGACTAACTTATATCCGTTCCCTTTCCCTTTGCGTTAGCGGAACCGTAAGCCATATATGCAAGGATACAGTGAAGATGAGAAATTTTGACAAACTATAGAGGTTAAAAGTCAGGCTGTACACTTACACAAATTTATTTCGTCTGCCCAAAGTAACGCTTCTTTAAACGAGCATTTCGAAAATGCTTGTGTAAATTTGTGTAAGGGTGAACCATAGAAAATATTCCCCAATTGCACACATTAGCACAAACGATGGAAAAAATGAAATCATGGAAAATAAAAATTTCTTACTGTGTCAACCTCTACATTCGGAGCATCTTCTCTGGCAATTCTGAACGTGAATCGATCAGCAGTACCAACGCCGGGCACAAACAAAAATCTAGTATTATCTGGATTACTTTCAATCTGCGATATACTTTTCAATGCATTTGGAACTGTTAATAAAAATATAATAGACTTGTTTAATCACATCAAACGGAGAAGTGTAACAGCAGCAAGCAGCAAAGTGAAATGAAGTGAATGAATCTAACTGCTTGGGGTGGTTCCCGCTGAAAAAGACATTTTACATGAGGCCACTAATAGACGGTCATTTGTTGGAAAGATATGAACTTTATGGTTTGACTTAGCTTTACCGAAGTTATTACACACTGGGTTGAGTGAGCATGCATTAACTGGCCGGACTCGTCGCGACTCGAACGCGAAATTCTCAACCCGCGATGCCAACATGATACCACATTGCGTCCAAGTCTTATATTAGACAAACAAAGATGAAAATAGTCGAATTAATCAAATATATACTTGAAGTTTTTCAAAATATGCATGATTTTATCCCGCTGACTTTAAATCATTGAAAATCAAAAGAAAAAAGATTAATTTAATGGTTTTTCAGTACACGAATAATCATATATATTTTAGACAGACCCATTCTGTCTGGCTACCTAATGCAAAATAGGAAACGAAATATCTGCTAATTAGTGGCTAAAATGTAGGCATAGTTGCTAACGGACATTTTATAAGGGATGGCAGTATTCACATTTACATTCGGATCTAAAGACATCACGGAATGATATCAAGCACAAGAATCGATAAATAAATTGATAACCATTTTGTAATGTTAAATATAAATTATAACACTGCATCCGATGATCTATCATCTATCGGCGGTATAAACTAGGGCGGCAGAATGTGGATGTCTTCGGGTGTCCAAATGTTCATGATATTCTCTCCAATAAGCTTTCAAAACAACAACACCGCTCTATCACAACAGTATTGTTGATTTTGAACTATTAGAGTTTAGTTACCACAACCTAGCGGTCATTTCAATATTTTAGATGCAGATATACCATGAAAGATCGCTCATTTGCTAAATTTTCTTCTAATGAAACATATTTTCCTCAGGTATCTCAGTAGAAGAGTAACGGGCATTCAGTCAGTCTGGTGTAACCCAATTTAGAATAGATTCCGATACTATGAAATATGTCAATATTCGTCTATATATCTTTCATACAAAAATATCAACAAGGCGAGGTCCCGCGACGCTAAAACTTGCCAAAATACGGTTTTTAATTGGAAATGATAAACAAAGCTCACTTGTAGATTGATCGAGGGAAATAGTGTCCGATGGTTTTCCTTCCACATTGTTTGAAACTTCTATTGAATAAGATGATCCAGGATTAAGTCCTGATATAAACGCTTCGGGAGAAGACAAGTCAAAATTGCCATACACTCTGCGACGACCAGTTGAGGTAACCAGGTAAACTTCTGCCGAATATGACTGGAAACAAGAAAAATGTGATAAATAAACAAGATGGGATCTATAGTTTTTATTTTTCATTCAAAAATACAAAATACATAGAGGGAGCGTCGGAAAATCCTCTTAAAATGTACTTTGAAATTCAAAGCTGCAAACGCAATTTTTGGCGACGGTTTTAATGTGAAAGTGCAACTGTACCGCCGCAGTTTTGTATTTTTTCATTCGCTTGACTTGCAATAAAAAAATCAAGTTCTAGTCGAGGAAATATTGCCTGATGATGTCATAATTTGGCGAAGTAATTTTTTCAAACGCCGACGCCCTTTCACAAGTTTCTACTTACGCCAATGATTAGAAATGATTAGTTAACATTGAATGCTCTTATATTATTACACTGGGCGGCAAAAAGTTTATTCAGTACAATGTGAATGTGCAATTTTGTGTTTGCATTATTTGTATGTGAAAAATCCAAACAAATCAAAAGACCTTAACGTGCAATCATTTGCTTTCAAGTGCGTAATATTTCGTTAGTTTCTCACATCCAGAAGATAATGGAATTGCCGACTTTTTACCATCAAAACAAACAAAATGTGATGAATTTATCTAATTCACAATGATTAATTATAACATTGTAGATAATATATTATATTATAAACTACATAAATATACATAGTTTACTTCAGCATCCTCGTGTTCATTCCATCTGACAGTAAACGAGGTTGATGTTAAATCTTCAACTCTCAAATTCCCTGGACGTGGTGGAGCTTTGTCTAGAAGAAATAAAAAACGAAAGACGAACTGTTTATATAAAACAATTTACTCGAATTTGGCTCTTATAATTTTATTCTAAGTGATAGAGCTAGTATTAATCTAGACAGTCTATATTATTCAAACATATCAGTTGTTTTTATGATATATCCAAAGAATCAGGTCTTATGAAGCTTCCTGCATCTCGATTTTTATATAATTTTTTTTTATTTCAAACCGCCAAGAAAAACAGGTAATTTTGCAAACCCCGAATCGAATTGAACATATTTAGTGTAGTGTCTAACACAGCAGCCAAGCATGACTCAGGCTTAACATATGAATCTCTGGCGAATCTTTTCGAGGTCTCAAATCAAAGTCAAATTAACCGCGATTCCCGAACCGAACCTATTGGGAAATAATGATGATCATACCAGCCAAGCTTAGACCATTAACGTTCGATCTATTTATTGATTTATGGCTCATGTTGGTCCACAAATCAAAGTCCAAACAACATATAGAATACACTAATATATTCGACTTACCAGTTTCGAATTGCAATGTTGTAGGCTGGCTATTAGCTTGACCGCTTTTTGCAATTCCGGTTATAACATACGATCTTCCAGGTTGCAGATCAGAGAATCTAACGACAGTATTTATACTTTCGTTTATAAACTTTACCTAGAAATATTAGATTTGATTTAGCTACAAAAAACTGGTTTCGTGCATATTTCCATATTGGTAATTTGTAAAAATGATGGTCTTGTTGTCGGAGTCTTCTTTTAAGATGATTTGAATTCGACAATTTAAATTCGTTTGCTTTTCGAGTCAATATAAACTTATCATTAGCTATTGCAACTCACGATTAGCGTTAATAAAGAATTCACGACGAGCGATAATAAAGAATATTATATAAAACGAAAAATGCATATTTTGAATAATCAAAAAGCATCATAAATCAAGCAAAACAAAAACGATTTTTGATGTCTAACCACTTTTTATTTGATGGTGGCAATTTACAAACAAGCAAGCTTACTTCTTTTCTACCAAGTATCAAATCAGGAAGATTCTCAGGAGCAATGTTAAACTCGTATGAATCGACTATTCCTAGTAATACACCAAATGTGAAAATGACGTGATCAGTATCCACATCCAGGACTTCAAGCTTTTGAATTGGCATCGGATCTGAAAAAGAATATTTGGAATATGGATTATCTAAAAACATGATATTCTAGTAACGGCCAATTTACTTGACTCGATAATTACAATAAATAGATCAAATTTTAAAGTTTGTACATTCATAACCTACAAATACAGATAGGTACTATATATGCTAGTGTGGGTTTTCCCAAATGAATAAATATGTTACAGCAACGTCTTTCTGTTAAGGTAAACCTATAAATGGCGAATAAATGTGGGAAACACCAAGTTACATACAGCACGACTAGGACGGTGACATCAAACTGCCGCATGCAGACATGATGAAGTTATAATACTCAATTCGGACAAAAAATGAAAAAATCGGTAAAAATGATTTAGATCGAAAAATCAAATTTCGCATTCCGCAAGGTTCGCAAATTTATTAAAGAAATTTTGACTTTTCAATAAAAAAAAGGTTGGGTAAAATATTACCTATATTTTCTTCGGTGCTTATTTTCTTTGACATTCTTCCCTGTGCAATATTAGCAACATCAATTCTATATAATCCACCTGGACTCAATGAATTCAATTTAAATTCAGGAACTCTTGAACCATTGTTGAAATAAATTCTTTTCGACTCGCCATCCCCGAGTAAGAAAACTTCGATGAAGTAATACTGCACATTATGAAAATAAAAGTCAAAAATAATAATATCTGGATATGTTGTATTGTTCTGTTACCTAAATTCGTTCAGAGCTAGATTGCCAATGACTCTTCTATGAGACACCTAAAAGACTAACATGAAAACGGAAATAGAGACTAAGTGTCCTTATCACTAAAACATACGGTTTGATTTAAAGAAACATCTTAAAATCTTAAATTATAGAAGTTTGCGGGAAAATGCCTCTTTTGTATCAGTGTAGAACTTCCACAGTCAATGAATGTGAATGTGCCATTCGCATTTACTAGTAGACAATTTTGTTACATGGAAAAATACCAGAATACTAATATCTATAAAATAAAAGAATTGGGGCACCCTCGCGGCGATGTGATAAATTTGCCGACCCGAAGAATATTTCGAACAATTATGCATGGTCGTGCACATATAAAACTGTAGAAGCAGAACCTCAAATGATCTCAATACTCAATGCGGGGTCAAATAAATACTAAAACGAAGCATGTAAAGGCAGCAGGCGTAATTGATCAGCAAGTTCTTATATAGTAATATAATAAATTTTAATGTATTATAAATGAAGAAAAGAGGAGAATAGAGGCTATGTCACTTACATCAACATTATCAGCTTCATCCCATTTAATAGTAAATGAATTCGAAGTTTTATCTTCAATCCGTAGATTAGATGGTGCGGTTACTTCGCTTTCTGAGAATTATATATGATCGTTATAAAGTTACATATCAGTAGTGATACAGACATTAAAGAAGCAAATTTATGTATTAAATGGTTTCACACATCCATATAAGGCGATACGGATTTCTGAAAAACGGGATTTTTGTGGAGGTGGGAGGTTCGAGCAGATTTAATCGGAAATTACATCCATCGGTGACTCATGCTTAACAAAGAATATTCGGTCGGAATGTTTCTACCTGGAGTGATTCCAGTGTTGTCGGACCAATTGCCGTGCTTCCACTTTTGGCAATATCAGTAATAATCAGGAATTCGTCACAAATATCTTGCGACAAACATAGGTCGCGCGATCCATCTATGACTCCTACTCGACAAAATAATATTCCTAATAAAGTGTTTGCCATGCTTATATATAAGAGCTTAAAAATTAGAGTATTACTTGCTTGTGCTTAACACGACTAATAGGAAGCTAATAATTGGTATACGGTTTTACCAAGATCTAAGACAGATACCATTCACTACACTTTGCCTCAGTTCTGTATTGAATGTTCTCTGCTTAGGGTGCAGTTTCTGGTCTAGTGCTGTCCCAAATTCGGTTGGATTCGTGCTGCTTAAATCGATTTTACCAGCGATTTAAAATGAACGGAATAAAAAAATGTATACATATTAGAAAATAGAAGTGAATGTCGATCAGCAACGAATTTCTTACAAATTTCTTTTTTTTTAATATAATACTTTCGATTCGAATATTCCATTCGATTCGTAAAAATTATTCAATTCGATCCTGAATTCAACATAAAATTTTGGCTACCACTAGCTCTTCTCAAATGAATGTTCGCTAGTTGGTTACTGTTTGACGATCTTCTGACCTTGCTATACAGACAATAGTAAATGTTTACCTGTTTGTATCAGTATATTAGTAGGTAAACTTCTGCGGCCACCAACTCTCGAATATCCACTAACAATATATTGTGTATCAATTGATAAACCAGTAAATACCAAGGTATTAGTGAATCTTCCGTTGACTTTCTCATTCTGAAATTGATAGAAAACCAGTGATTTTTATCCGACCCCGCATATCCATACCACCCCTTCAAAAATTCAAAATGTTTAAGGACTACTTTGCTTTGGCATTATTGAAAAGTGGAACTTGTGTATCGTTGAAGCAGTTATTTCTATCTAATATATATACAAATTCAGAAGCCCTTTCTCCAAAAATCCATCTTTTACTAATGCCTAACAATTTTGATGGTGATGGAATTGGAATGATTTCCTACCGTTATTGTATCAAGTATTGTTTCAACATCATCGGCTCGTTCAATATTGAATGTAAATTGATCAGCAATTCCTTCTCCAGGTACAAATTGTAATCTGACGAAATTAAATCCTATGTCTATCTCTTCTAGGCTTATTAACGGTAAAGGATCTGTGGGAGAAAACAAGAATATCGCAATCGGTGGATCATACTGAGGAAGGTACAATATCAAGTTAAAAGTAGTAGTTGTGTTGTGTTGAGGAATAACCTTTGCAAGTTATTATATGCTGGATTTCGTATGGATGGATTCAGCAAACTAGTACTACCGAACAATATATGATAGATATATACGAATATATAGCATTACCATTCTAAAATACGTCCATGTCAAATTTGAGGTATTTTTTAAATGACGTATTTTCGGGATTATCGCTGAAATACATATCAATAGACACCTGAAAGTGTGTGAATTTTAATTTGAAGCCCAGATAAATAGCATCACTTTGTATGACAAATACGTAGATAACACTTAAACAATAATTTATTGGGAATAATAAGGATAATGCTAATCGGCTAAAATAAGAATAAATAGAGTACCATCAAACGCAAATTTTATGAGCATAACTTCTGAAAAATAAACATATTCTGAATATTGCATTTTTAATTGGATATTCTACAAAGCAAAAAAATGCAAGAATCTGAACTTTACAAAACAATGGCAGTTATAACCAGTTCACGTCCAATGTCAAGATCTGTAACATTCCCAATATATATATATATATATATATATATATATATATAAACTCAATATTTTGCAAACATTCAATCTTTATCTTTATCGAATTCTAGCCAGTTCAATTTTTAAACACTGACATGCCTCCAATCACAGAAGAAACATGAACATACTTGTGCCCTCTTCCAATTCGACAGTTTCAGATTTTTCTTCTCCGACAATGTTTGCTACGATAACTTTATATCTAGCACCAGGCGTTAGACCAGTTATTTCAGCTTCTGGAGAATTCAAGGCAGAATTGCTATAAACTGGAGCAGGTGATCCTAAACTTCCGGTGGACGGTATGAGGAAGACTTCGCACGAATAAAACTGCAGATAATAGAAAAGGTATATATTACGCGGTGTGTACATTGTAACGGTTTATATGGAAGTTATATGGTGTATGGTGCAAACGGTATTCAAAATTCACTATATAAATAAAATCATGTTTTCAATATTTTAGTCAAACGGAATTGTTGATATTTGATCATATGTTTAGCATTTTCCAGCGAAGTCATGATTTATGTCAAATTTTACAGAGTAAAATTTGACATATATCATGATTTTGCTGCAAAGTGAATCAATTTGGGAATAATTGAAAATCTAATCAGAGTTCTAGAATACACCACTCACTAATGCTTCCAATCTTTTAAATAAAATGAAATTATCCAATTTCCGCGTGTTTTTGCTCTAGTTTTGGCCCTTATTGCACCGAAAGCATTAATTTCGAACAATAAAAGTGGATTTTTCGGATTTATTGTATCAAAAAGGCAGTTACCTATGAGGTATTTAAATATCAAAAAAGATGAATTAAAAAATACATTTTGAACAATCTTAAGTATTACTTAGACTATACTTTCAGAAATGTGAAGGCATGTTATGCTATTCAAAAGTTGGACCGAAATTGACGCTGCAACTTTCTCAACATAGCGATCACATTTTTAAACAAAAAACAAAAACAACTCACATCGACGTCATCATGTTCATTCCACCGAACCGTGAATGAAGTTGTTCCAACATTATCTATTCGTACGTTGATCGGTCGATGGATTACTGTATCTGATAATTAAATATTAATTATCACGAATTAAAAAAAATATTAGTATATTTATATACAATTACTAATTCGTGTGGATCACCCGACCACGGCCCTTCGAGCCCTTACTCATAGGCTTACAGAGTTAGCGGTGTATGGGACGTCAAGAGTTCTCCGGTCCGGCCGAGCTGACCTAACTTATACTGGGCCGCCCTTTCCATGACTCGATATCTTCAACCTGTGATGCCAACGTGTTAATCACAAACATGGACAAAAGATGGAACGTGCCGAACAGGCACGGTTCATCTTTGGTGGTTGACAACTGAATATATTTTTAAAATGATATACATTACAAATATAACTCTAATTGAAAGGCGTTAAAATGCTACCCATTTTTGATCTACATTATCTAAAACCTAAAAATTAAAACGTATTTACCAGTAGTAAATTCCAGAGTTTCTGTATCACTTTCCATGCTTCCACTTTTAGCAATTCCTGTGACAATGTATTTAACACCAGGTTCCAGGTTCGAAAATGTAGCCAATGCATTGTCGTTATCATTGACAACCTTTATCTGCAAAAATGTAAACCACAGAATCAGTAAACGAAAGAATATATTCATCAACCCACTATAATAAGACGCAAACCTTCGTCAAGAAGAATATATATCCTCACGGGAAGTTTTGAAGCGTTAAGGTCTTGGGATTAAACTAAACAATCATTATACGTACCTCTTTGATGTTAAAAGGCGAGTCTGGTATATCCTTGAGAGAAATACTCAATTCGAAGGTATCAACAATACCAGGTGAGGTTTCAAATGTTATCATTGCCGAGTAAGCATCCACTTTGAAAATTCGCAAATTCCGCATAGATGGTGGCTCTGGAAATGAAAAATAATGATTTAAGTTTCCGCATTGCATCGAAACATCGAAAAACAATGTCATAGCCTATTGGCTAACAGGTTATCATCACACTTCCAAGATAGCGGATTCGTCTCCTGGTCCTGCTAGTAAAATCGAACGTATTAACTTAGGTGCTGGTAGTAAGAAGATAAATGGATGTTTTGACAATTTTTTTCTGATTGGCAACATATTTTCAATGAGGTTTCAATGGAATGACGTTTTTCAAAAAAATCATAAAAATATATTTACTTGTCGTTGCTTCGGTGCTGATTTTTTGGGACATTCTTCCTCCGGCAATATTGGCTACATCAACTCTATATTTTGCTCCAGGTGTGAGAGAAGGTAATCTCATCTCAGGAACTATTGATCCATTGTTAAAATAGACTCGACGTAATCCTTCTTTTCCGACAAAGAATACTTCAATGAAATAAAACTGAAATAGATAGATGTCATTTTTAGAAAAGTTGGTGTCAATATAAGCACTCTGTTATTAACTGAGTAGTACGGCATGACGGAAATATTGGCCTCATTTTCAAGCATATTAAGGTTATCGTTATCGGCCATTTATCGTAATGGAAGATATGCGAAGTCATTCCGAAGATTGATTCAATCGGAAATAATCCAAAGGATCTGATCGAAGATTCTTAAAAACTCAATCAAATTGTTATTTCCAAGGTGTCTGTTGGTATTGTAAAAATATCTACATTATTCTCATGCTTTGAAGGATTCTCTAGTATATGTCTGGGTTCCTCGTTACAAGTGTTTTGATATCATCTATGCTGCCCAAAAACGGAAATATCGAACCTTTTAACAGTATCGACAATAGTCATTTCGGTGGAGACCTAATTTAAACCCCTTTATATTTTTTTCGTTTTTCACTATGGAGAATCAAAACCATGATCACACCCCGGCAGCACAATTTGGGCCAAATAGCTTTGGTTAAGTAGGAGACACTGATGAATCGCGCCGCAGAGGCGCGGTTAATCTGTGACTCATACTTGATAAAATCAAATTGTGTTTGCATATTATATCTAAGAAGTAATCAACAAATCCACAAAAGCAACTAGACTTACATCAGCATTCTCGGCTTCATCCCATTTAATCGTGAATGAATTAGTAGTAATATCTTCAACGAGAAGATTAGATGGTGCGGATATGTCACCCCCTGGAAATAGAATATAGAACGCATTATTAATATAAATTATTGTCTTTGTGACATAGTTGCTTCAGAGCGTTCGTTCAAACTGATTACTAAATTTTAGCTTAAAACTGAAAAATGCTTTCCGCAAGATGTGCGTCACACAAGTAAGAGAATCATAGTAAAAAAGTAATACATGCCCTTCGTTTGCGAAATCGATATCTTGGTCCACCCAAATACAAAGGTTTGGGAATAATTTTTGGCTTAACATTGCCGATACTACATACCGCTAATACGGTACCTTATCATACAGAGCATATTGTAAGAGAGAATGACTTTAAAATGATCCAAAAAACTGTATAAACTTATACGTACTCGTCTGAGCAATGACATTTGTTGTGGCACTGTTGCGATTATCACTTGATGCAAATCCAGAAACAATATATTGTGTGTTTGGGGACAATTTGTCAAATGTAACAACGCTGTTCCCTCTTTCATTTACGACCTTCACCTGCAACATTGAGAAATTATTAAACCGCAAAAAATAATGAAGGCAGGAAATTTTTAGATCGTTTGAAGAAATCCCATATAGACAAGAATTCAACCAAAACAGGTTCAATCTTGAAAGGATAAAATTATTCTGGAATATTTTTAGAAGGTAGAAAGACGCTTTCCCCAAAATTCCTCTTGCTATTGCACTTTACCGGCAAAGGAGTTTGGTTCAGTATATCAAAAAAAAATACTTTCTGATATAAGCTTTTCAGCATTTTCTATTTGCCTAGTCCCACTTGGTAATGATTACTTATCAATAAAGCCTCAGTAGTTTAAAGAGGTAGTCGTGAGAACAGAATGTCAGGGACAAAATTGGTCGCATATTCAAGTCGAAGGGGGTGGGGTCACGGTCCGGAGGGGTCGTAAGCGCCGTAGTGGTCATCGCAATGATAGCAATAATCTGGACTGCAGTGAAGTCTCCGAAATAAGCAACGAAGCTTGGCCTCTGCCTCATCAGAAATAATCAAAACAAATTTAATCAAGTCTGAACCACTGCCTTCTCAGCGCAATCCATCTGTGGCTCATACTTGATAAAATAAAATTCTGATTGACTGTCTCACTAAGTAATCAGCATACTGGTTGTGATAATGAAAGAAAAACAATGCTCACCGTTTTCGAATCTACTTGCGTTTCAACATCATCAGCACGCGCGATATTGAATGTAAATTGATCAACAATACCTCCTCCTGGTACAAATTGTAGTCTGACATAATCATACCCTTCAGCAGTTTGTCGCAAACTTCTTAGTTGCAAGGGGTCTAAAAATAAAATAATATATAACGAATGTGTCGAGTAGAAAATGAAATGGCTTACATTCGCAACCGACAATTTAATAGAAATATTATTTTGTACTCCAGAATGAGTCGATACTCGCACCATTAATATTGAGAATGGTACTCAAATTGAGTACTGATAATGAATATAAAATACAGAATCGAGTAAAAATAGCAAAAACAATTGTAACCTCGCGGCCATTAAACCGTGATTGTGATAATTCGTTCGTCCATGTCTGTGTGATGTGTCGCACTAAAAATATGAGCTTGAAATATCTCGGTGGAAAATTGAATGCCGATGTAAGCGGACAAAAAACCGTTCATGCGATAAAAACAGATATATCGATTTTTTCCTATTCGGGTATCTCCTCAAAATCATATAAAGCTCACATGTTCTTTCGACGACTTCCACAGTTTCCGACGTTCTTCGGCCAACAGTATTTGCAACTACAATAGTATAGAGTGCTCCGGGTGTAAGACCAGTTAGAGTAACATCTGGAGATTCCATAACAGGGTCAATATACGCTCTACCACGAGTTTCAATCACACCAGGCTGAGGTTCAATGAATACTTCACAGTAGTATAGCTAAAAATACATATAAAAAAACAATAAGAAGTCGGTTCAGTATTATTTCTTTTATAAAATTTTGCTCAAAGCAAGGTTAGGAGAATTCTTTGATGAAAAATTTTCCACACCACTGAAGGACTAAAGTTGCCAAAATAAGGATTTTAAATAATTTTGTCCTTTTTTGCCAATCCTTAAATATTCTATGAAAATAATATTCTTATAAATAATATTCTTGAAAACTCTTGATTTTCATATATTTGTGATAAATTGCAAAACATCCAAAATGGCTCAAAACGAAAAAAATCAGATATTTCTTGCTTTTCCAGATTTTGCTTAAAATTTAAAATCTAAAAATCCCGGCCTCGCTCCAAATCTTTTTCAAATGAGCCGGAATTTTGTATTTGTTGTTTTATTTTACAACCACTAACTATGGTGCTAGCTTTGCTATGAAGCAATCTAGAATGTTTTATATAGACGTAAATATAATAATCTTACGTCAACATCATCGCGTTCATCCCATCTTACAGTAAAAGATGTTGTTGTCAAATTAACTACTTGTACGTTTGTTGGTTTAGGAGGTGCCCGAGCTGGAATGTAAATAAAGATATGCTAAAGTGGATAAAAATTGAAATCAAAACATTTACCAAAACCATACCATGTTATTGAAAGGTAAATCACAGATATCTTCATGTCTTCGTTACAATCGTCTTTCGTCCAGATTATAAGCAAAATATGGATAGTTTATTATACATTTTATTGATTCGTATACTTTTCCAAATATTTGCTCGAATTCTTCCAAAAAATCGTTAAACGTAAAAATGTTATGAACGATTGAAATACTGCTAAATAGAACGAAGGGCCAGCAGTTACATTTAAAAAGCAGAAAATATTTCCAGAGAATTGATCTGTTATGATGAAAGAGTGGTTTTTACTCTGAGCGAGAGTGAGAGCAACAGACAAATTAAATCTCATCAAAACGTTCAAGCTTGCCAAGCTTAAAGGACACCGATAGTACACGCCTGGCCACACGATTAAAGCATATGATAATAAAGTGGTCCTGCCGTAGACGATGTTCAAATAAGAAACAAAAATTCAAAAACACACCCGTCTGAACAGCTAGAGAAGCAGGTTCACTCTCAACTCGACCAACTCTTGCAAAACCAGTAACAATGTATTCTTGTCCTGGTTCGAGATTGGTAAATCTGACAAATCGGTTGTTTCTGAAATCGACCTGAAAAATTAAGAAACGCCATTCGATTTTTACATCAGGTATCTACTGTAAATGTATGCTTAAATATAAACCAATTAAACGGGACATACAATTTTCTTGCAAGTTACTTTATACTTTATCAGAAATATCACTCTGGTAACAATTGTAAGTAGCCTGCGGTTTAAGTTGATTCGACTAAAAGAACGTGAAATATGGAAAGTATATTGCGTTTCTGCAAAATTCACAACGGCGAAAATCTCACAAGATAAATATTGCCCTAACACGTTTTGTCAAGCATGGATCCATGATGGATCGCGACGCCAAGGGGGTCCCTGTTTGACGAAAACTTTTCAAACCAACCTGAGCTCTGTCAGTGATGGCTTCTGGAAGATCCTTGGTCGCGATATTGAAATAAACACCATCAAGATGACTCGGTGCAACATCGAATCTCACAATAACAAAATCTTCACCAGATTCTTGAAGTCGTAAATTTTGAAGCGGTAGCAAACCTGAAAAAATGGATACAATTTTTTATATCTTTTTACCACAGAAAACATAGTTCCATCGTGATAAATTCAACCTTGTGTCAAAACGGATGGCACAGGTACTGCCTCAAAATTTTGAAAGTAATTTGTCGAGTACGCCTGTTTACGCTACAAGAATCACTCAACCCTGTCGTATATTTAATCCAAATTAAAATTTTATTTGGTGAAGATTTCAATGATACTCACCAACAGTTTCTTCGATCGTGGTTTTATCCGATGTCGTTCCACCACGAACATTAGCAACTTCAATTCTATAGGTTCTTCCAGACGTCAATCTGTCCAGATAAACTTGTGGTTCAGTCAATCCATTGTTACTATAAACTCTCACAGGACCTTCTTCTCCGAGACTAAAGACTTGTACAAAATATCTCTGTCAGAAATTAATATAATTTTTTTATTTGAAAAGTTAATTATGATTTTCGAATTTTGAAGAATCTTAAAAAAATCATTTAGCACAAAAGCAAGATATAGGCCAAAGCTTACTAAATAAAATTTGAGGCAAATCTAAATTGTTATGCTCTGCATTGTATTCAATATTGCCAGCATTCGTTTTTATGAACACGAATGAATTACAGTGATATCTTTTAGCGACTCTATTAAAATTTAGAATTTCTAATTCTACTTTTCAAGCTCTAATGCATTCTTCTTAGTAAGTTGTAGGCATGTCAAAATTAATGTAAAGCTGACATATACACAATAATCGCGTTGTACATTGACTTTGACTTGTTATGGACAAGGTAGGTTATCATTGCCCAATCATAATAATTAGGGCATACAAACGTGAAAGTGCCAACGACTATTGCCCACTTATTACTCACTACGTGGGAGCTGTCTTATTATTTAAAATACCTTATATTCGCTCATGAACATGGATTTCAATTCAAGATTCATATTCAATTTCATTTATATCTAGTAAAGATTAATTTATGAATTATGAAGCCGTTGATTCGTAAATACGCTTCGTTTCATTGAGCTTATTCGAACCGATCCTGAAAATAGAGAATAAGCATAGGCTCAAACCTAACTCGCAAATACTTACATCAGCACTCTCACCAGGATCCCATTTAATTGTAAACGATGATGTTGTTTTGTCCTCAGTTCTGAGATTACTAGGAGCATCAGCAGATTCTGTAATGGTAGTTAACAATATGCAACAATTTTTAATCAAAAAACTGACGCTTCATTTAGTTTTAATGAGTATGGAAGAGTAATGGATCGCGCGGTTTAGGCGCGGTCCATCAGTGGGTCATTCACAATAGCACAAAATGTCGGATATTGAGAATTTAAAATTTGCTTACTTCATTCAAGTTTTCAATAAATATAGCAAATTAAAAATCATCTGTTCTGTTATAAAATATAATTTGTATCAAATTAATTTAACTTGATAATACAAAAAAGATACCCACCTGTCTGAGCACGACTGGTAATTTCGGTTCCTCGGCGATTCTCGCGCACAGCATATGCACTTACAACATACTGAGTATTAGGCTTCAAATTATTAAATCGAACAACATTGTTCAAATCCCCATCGTTACGTATCTAAAATGTAGTTTGGTTTAAAAATAGAAATTATATATAGACTTTTGAATCTGGAGAAAGAATGTCATTATATACACAAGACGATCCATAACTTCTTGCGGTAATTAAGCACCGCACCTTTAGGAGCGAACTCAACAGTCACTAAATGGCATTGCTAGCAACTACACTCCAAAAACAAAATATTCATAACGAAACTGAACCTCGAAACAGTAACTGGTAACTACCTGAGTTAATATAGAACCATCCCCCATCACTTCGTATAGTTTTAATCGCCTCTTACTTCACGCAAAAAACGCAGCGTTTATAAGGCAATTTTGAACTACGCAGTAGTCAGTTCTGAGAGTCAATGGCTATTTTATTTTGTCAATTTCCACTATATTTTCATTTTTATTCATTTCAAGAAGATTTCTGACAATTACCAATATTGCCTTGGACATTTTATATTTCACCAATAAAATTATCAATTTTTGATCTTAACAAATAATGTAATTCCTATCTAACCGTAGCGGTCTTCACTATCTTGCTTTGATCTTTCCTTTCAGCAATATTGAATACAAACTCATCAGCATCTCCAGGTCCAGGAATAAATGTCATCCGAACATTGTCCTGACCTCGTCCAAGCTGTTCCAAACTGGATAAAGTAGATGGAGCTAGAAATAAGAATTCCATGATTAGATTAATGATTCATATCAGCAACATCATGCATGATTAAAGTTAAGTTTGCTTATTGCACTAGCAAAAAAATTTAAATTCTTAATCAACTTACACAGAATTATTGTTTCGGATATAGTTCTCGATGTTGCACCGTTAGCTCTGTTTGAAATTTCAATTCTATAACTTCCACCCGGTGCAAGTCCATCTACATCAGTGTTAGGACTATCTAAACCATTATTTTCATAAAGTACGGTTTCATCATCATCACCGCCAGAACCAAGATGAATAACCTTGACTGAATATACCTGAGAGTAAAGTATAGATTTGAATAGTATGATCCGTGCATTGTATGAATTGTACAGGACAATAATATTTTTTATAATATCGTTGAACAGTCTCACAACATGGAACTAAGAAACGATATATTTTAAATGAAGACAAATATTAAAAACATTGGAATTGAGCCGGTGTACTAGGTGTTGGTATAAAAAAGATATTTTTCATTTAGCTTTGTAGTATATAAAATGCGAGTCGACTGAAATATGCAGATAATATTTTTCTGCAAAATTTCACGATACCAAACGAGAGAGAATCGCTAGCTAGTACAATTCAAGTTCAGTGAGAGAAGGATACGATTTTGCTAACAGGTCTCATTGGGTCTCTCATTGGGTCTCTCATTGGTCTCTCATTGGGTCTCATTGGGTCATCAGGTCTTTTACATGTGACACCAACATGATAATCATTGCGTGTGAAAATCATTGCAATCTTATCAAATGTACAAGTTGACAAATTTACAATTTAGTTTCAATGCTTAATTCTGGTTGTTATGATGTGTTATTGTAAAGATATGCCCAGGTTGAATTTTCAGTCGTCACTCACATTTGCATAGTTGTCAGGATCCCATGCAATGTTAAGAGAAGTTGATGTGATGTTGGTGGTTCTCAAATTGTACGGCCTCGACAAAGGTGCTGAAAATAAATCTTAACGTTAGTAAACCACAAGGAGCGCTTTAATTAAAAGTTATGAATTCCTACATAAAAATACTCCATTTTTACACCATATATTGTACTGATCAGATCTTTAAAGATTAAATTAGCTTTGCGATGATAAAAAGTGAAAAAAACAATATTCGATGCGGAACCGAAAAGTACGGTGAATTAAACAATCGAAATCGTTATGGAAACAAATATAAAAATTGTAACTGACACAAGAATCGTCGACAGTAAACAAGATTATGTATTGTTAACCATTAAGTTGACTATTTTTCAACACATTATTGACAAAAATCCGATTGGATAAATATTCAAATTTCTTATATCTTCACCTACAATCTCTCCTTTAGTGATTAATTGGATACTAAAAAAGTATTCCAAGATTGGTGTAATTGCAATATAAATTTGAAAACTTTCTACTTTTGACTTGGATCTTACGTGTTTGAAATTGTGAATCCATTTCAGTTGAAGGTCCTTCAGCGGTTACAGGAGTAACCAACACGGTATAAACTTCACCCGGTGTGAGAATATTATTAGTTTGGAATGTATCGTCCTTATAAAAATATATATAAAGATTTTATAAATAAATTATTACAAATATCGGATGACAAATAATTATTTCTCTATATGAAACAAGAATATCGCGCATTAGACTTATGAAACATAAAATGCTGCCTCAAAGTTTAAACTTGGACAGCGAGTAATCATCAATTCTGGCATTCAAAATGGTTTTATCGAAAATGTGTCTGCTAATAAATGATGAATTGAGATAGAAATTTCTAATAACGCAACTGTGGCCTGCGAAAAAAGTGCAGTACATTTACTGTTCATTTGCCGTAATTGTATATTTTCAAAATTTGAGACCACCTTTGCTGATGAGATTTATGCCAAGTATGTTCTGTTGATAGATCGCATCTTGTGGGTGCGTTCCATCAACAGTCCATAATTTTTCTAAAGAGTCGATTCAATAGTTTTATTTCAAAATTGCAAAATAAAATTACTGTCAAAAAGAGCATTTCAATACATTTTCGTTACTACCCAGGACAATTATTTCTCGGCTATGAAAATATTCCCCTCGCGTTTCTAAGTGATCAGAAAAAGTGTTTCATCGAACATTTCACTTCATTAGCTTAGTGAAGGACGAAATTATATTTAAGCTTGGGTCCCCTATGGATCGAGTGAAGAACGGTCGATCTGCGGCCCAAGCTTGAATAACATTACAATATCCAATCCAGGAAATATATTTACAAAATATATCAGTTTACGTACCTCGGATTTCAAGAAAGATGAACTGCGAACTTGTCCATCAGACGATACAACTTTAATTTCATAATATAAAGCATTATCGTCAGGTTTCTCAGTTATTTTCAGGGCTGCTGATACGGGTGTAACGGTAAGCAGGAAGGTATATTTATCTGTAATAAGGTCAGAAATTGGAATTAACAAAAAAGTACTGTTTCCAGTAAATCTTTCACTCTTTTTTTTCAGTTCTTTTCTACTCTTTTCTACTTTCTATATATGATATGACTTATAGTTGTCACTCATATTGTTGTATCCAAATTTACACGATTATGAATCCCGTATGTATTGCTGCTGTTTTTCTGAAAATTTTCAGTACCCTCCTTTCAATGAAAAGTTCTCCACTCAAAGTGTAGTTGCTGCAATTCAATATTTTGATCACAGTAGGTTTAACTGCTCCAGTTATGTCTGGCACACCTACAGCGTTATAGATTAAAGATTAGATTTTGACAATTTTAGAATCACCACGAATACAAGGTGAAGAGTATTGAAAATTGGACAAATCAATATTTAACTTTTGTGCGAAAACATATGTGAATCGATAAGAATAAGATGCTGTCAAAACAATGTACTTACGAGGTACTGATAAGAAAAAAATGCCAAAGTGATAATGAAAGAAGCGGTCGCAACAGGAAAACTACACGAATTTTTTTCTGCCAAGCATGAAACAAATATCCTTACCCGAACAGGGCAATTCTAATGTGGCCCATGTTCTACAAAATAGAATTGATCGATTCTTAAAAACAAACAAGTAATCGCAAATAAATTACCGAATCTAAAAGGTGTTGCAGTTTTCCAATCCATTACTGCTCCTGGTTTGCTTATAACTGGTGCTAAAATAAAAACGAAGGGTAATGATTAGTATTTATATTAATCAGCAATGAAGCTTAGAAAATATCTTCAACAGCAATGAAATATTCTCGAGCTTGTCTATAGGCATTTTTATAAGCTCATTTGTCCTTAGAGCACTGTTAAACACAAAATGACTAAAATGCAAAGGAATGTGAACTGATTCGACTTATTATACACAGCCAAACCAACTCCCTTTTGGCTTCGATTCAGACAGACAGACAAAAATGTACTGTCAGGTTCAAATCCTGGCGAATGGTCTTTCAAATCATGCCCACCAATTGATCCATGGTGTTTATTAACTCGGGTATAGCCTGACAAGCTGAAACACACATGTGATACCAATTACATTCCCAACCATTCCTGTATATAATTTCCCAGTCTATTGTTCGTTCGATGAAAATGAGTAAATGTGAAAATAATCTATTTCATTTTGCCAGGATGTTAATTGCTATTGGAATATTATTTTTAATATTTGATTAAGTGTGGAATAAAATATTCCGTTTGATTTTGAAATAAATTAAATATTACCTCTAGTACCCCTATTAGGGCATACCTGTTTGTGTTTTCAGTGCAATAATTTGCCGTCTTCCTGTCCTTTTTCCACTTTTTCGCGTAGCCTGTTATAATGTAATCTTTGTTGTTCTCTAGATCTTCAAATTCAACACTCTCTGTACTGTCCGAAACCTAAAAATTGAAAAACAGAAACGTATTACAATATTATTGGAATGATTCCAAAAAGTCAAGTATGAATCACTGATGGATCGCGCCACTGAGATGCGGTCAATCTGTGGCCCATGCTTGACAAAACCAATCTTGTGGGTAGGACCAGGTATTTAGCATTCACTTTGTTACTCCACACGTGCTATGAATTTATAGTTTCAAGAATATTGAAAAACAAATAACAATTAAAATCAAGAGGCTTGGACGACCCTTAATAAATCAATGCATGGCGTTTTGTGGGCGCGATGGCCCAGGGTTATCGTGTTTGGCATCGTAGGTTAGAAGATGTTAGGTTAATCCATACCAACTACTGAGACCACAGCGCTTGTATTTATGGTTATTTTTGGATTATCCCAACGTCAAAGTTCTGTTGTTTTCAAAGCGATAATAACGATGTTCGTCAAATTGGACTCGAATCTAGTGAATTGCTCTGATCAGAATGGTCCATTAAAACGAGTAACTATCAAAAAAAAATGGACAATCGAAGTATTTACTGACAATATGGACAAAACTTACTGTGAATGTCTTTACAGGCGCGTTTGGTCGATCTTTTGATGCGATGGATATAACATATTCTCCAGTGTTTCCACTGAGTGAGTAGAATCTCACTCTTACAATCTTAGAGCTGATGAGTGTCGGTTCGAGTGCAATAGTAGAAGGTACTGAAAAATTTATCAAAGTAATTTTAAGAAAAAACCACAGTTGTGCTTCTTCAAGTCAAAAGTAATAAGTATATAGAAGCAGAGAGAAATATACACGAATGATACTGGAATTTAACTAATATTATAGAATTACCCATAGTTTCCCTGACTTCTGTTGGGTTGGATTGTTTTCCATTTCTAACATTAGTTGCAGATATTAAGTAACTACTTCCAGGCAACAATGACTTAACTACTTTGTATGGGATGGTCAAATTATATTCATACGCTGAAACAGGATCACCGGGATTTTCTGGATCTCCAAGATAAAATACTTTGAGGTTGTAAGTCTGAACATAACAAAAAACCGGTAATCAAATAAGAGTGAAGTGGCGTGCAAATGGACTAGCATAAATGTGTGTGTCGAAGTATAATCTAGCAATCTATTGGACATTATTTGTTGAATAATAACGAAAGTTGAAGCATGTTTATACAGTCATGAACTATACTATACAAATCAAACGTAGTGGTAAGCCAAATGGAACACGATGGCGATTCGTAAGAGCTATTAGGAATACTTCAGCATTCGATTCTAGGTGCCCAAGTCCTGACCACAATGATATATCCATGACTACTCTGGTGCAGGAAAATATTTCCTGTGATAACATATACACATTAGAAAACCTTAAATATCTAACTTTACTTACATCAACATCTTCGTCGCCTTCCCATTGAACGATTATAGAATTAGTGCCGACTTTTGTTATCCGAACACGTCTCGGTGCTAAACCAGAAACAAGATATTCTTATTTCAATTTCATTCAAGCATTGAAAAACGAAATCAAATTTATAAATCATACTAATATTTAAAAAAAAGGATGTCTCAAAAACTGAGGAGGATGTACTAGATGTACAGAACATCGTACATCCCGTGCAGATGTCGAGATACCCTAAATAAGTAGAAAAATTATTATGGTGGTTAATGTGTTGCTTTGGAGCACACTACACCTTCAGGGTCCCGGGATATTCGTGTTTAGTTTCGACCAAAGGGACCAACTCAAATACAGACAGGAATTTGATTTTGTCAAGCATTAGTCAGAGATGGGCTGCGACTTGGCGTAAAGTTACATCAGTGGCGCATGCTCGACAAAATACTTTTGATCATCATTTATTTGATTGGAAAATGATCCACTAAACAAAGCTTAAGAAAACTATACAAATATTTGATTGAAAGTTGATTTGGTTGGGACAAAGTATTCATATTGAAGTAATCTTTCAAACTTACGTCCAGGTGTTGGAGACTTAGTAGTAGTACTTGGTAATGTAGGTGGTGCAGTCGTACTTTCTCCTTAAGAATGAAATAACATATTACAATAATATTATAGGAAATTATGTGAGCCTTACATGTCTAAATATCCTCTATCGCGTTTTTTTTCTCATTGAATTCACTCAAAACAAAGCAGGGAAACTTTCTAATGTCGAGTTCAATAAGAGGGAACGAATTGTTTTCCAAAGTCATCATTTCAATTAATAAACATGATTAAAATATTATTATAAAAATGTGTTCAGTTTCAAAAAAAATTTTAAATCGATTTTGGGAATATTTGACATGTTATATTTCGTATTTTATCACACAATATTCCAATCAATAGTAAACATTAGTCACAGAATGATTTTTTTGATTGGAATATTCTATAACTGGCAAATAATTTGACATAAATACTCCACAAATAAATATATTCATACGCAAAGTTCATGCAAACCCATAATGTGAAATGACACCACAGACACTAAACAATGTTTAACACTGCATATTATTAATTAGAAGAACAGCAAAGAGTAGTTCCAGCCATAAAAAGAAGTAAAGGTCGAGTTTCTGGTAAATGATATAAAGTTATGATATTACAAAATTGTCCCATATCAAACCTTTTTCACCACTTCATGTGTATCATTCTTTTATATTCTTCTTTAATGTAGATTTTCTATGGAATAGAGCAATTCACCAGGCATGCAGTTATGTATCACCACGATAAGACTAATGTAACATTCATATTTTAAATTTCAAGAGAATATCTGGAACATTTATCCTCAAATTATTATCATTCGCATTGGTATACAAAAGCCAACAACTGCTATTTTGTAATTTCACCGATATCCACCAGTTTTTAAAGGTCATATGAAACGCTACCCAGGTTTAACGGTTGCAATGAAGCAAAACAAAAATTCAAGAATTGAATAATTAGGAAAAGAGGCATTATTTCATGCAATTTTTATCATATTGTAGAAGCAATTAAACACCACTGAGCTGGAGCATCATAATTAGAAAGACAATCGCTGAAATGACGAGTTCAAAATACACCATTTTCAATAGATTTCCAAACGACGAATACTTTCGACCAATTCCATACACGTCGAGTAGATGATATTAATATTAATGTAGTTCATCATGACACCAATTCAAAATATCCCACCAGACAATTGTAATTGTACATGTCTACCTTTAGGGCGGCATTCAATATCTTTTACGATGCTATTCAAAAATTCCCTGTCTCTGAAAGACCTATACATCGGTACTCTTATTCTTCTTTCTTTACTTGTTGCTAACATAGTTAATAGCTTATAATCAGGTTGAGGTCCAACCGCGATTGCAGTAACAATAGCTCCGTCGTCCTTAACGCGCCTGCAACGAATATTATTGTTTTACTGGAAATTAACTGGATAGCATTGCAAATCAAAATTCATTTCGTCAAACATGAGTCACTGATGGACCGCGCTGCCATATTTTTCTCGCTAGCTTTCGTCAGTTATAAGCGCCTAGGCGCACTTTCCTACATCATTAATCTTTTTCTCGGAAGATTTTTCGTCTTTTGTAAATCCAATGATATAATTGCAACATTAGATAACGCCGGTACAACAAGAGCATGAACCGACGAAAAGTACAGGCGCGACTTTTCAAAGATTTAAAATCGGTTAACATAAAGCTTTTCCCCTAAAAAAAATTTTTCCTCCAAGCAACAATTTTTTCGCCTTCGCCGGGATTTGGTTCTTTTTTATTCTGAATTAAAATTGTATGTGTACTGGCGAATTGGTGTCCTGATGTACGAGACCTATATAGTAAGCCTGTTTCAGCCAGATTAATCTGGTATGTGTAGTTATTACCATGGATATTTGAAATAACATAAATTGATACAGGAATTGCATAATGCATGTTATTTTCCACTTACGACGAGATGGCTCTGGGTCCGTCGGCTGCGTTATCTTTAGTGATGAAAAATATCATATTATCTGCATCAGGTCTTCCAGAATTCTCTATCATGCGATTGTAAAGTACAAAGCCTAGAAAGAAATATGTGATAAAGAAAATACAGAATGGAAAACCGAAGCATGACAACTCGATACTCTGAATCGGACTATTTTTTGCTTATCCGGTCAAGATATTTATCTTAGAAGTAGGGGTAGCCGAAATCGAATATCCTTTGATTTCAGAATTGAATCAAATAAATTCCCCGATTCTAACCGAATATTCGAATCAAAAGTATCATGATAAACATACCCAGACATATTTCTCACTAATTTCTTGAATGCATTTAAATTTACATTTATTTTCTAAAAAATATACTTTTTGGTCGCGGTGGATTTCAAATCATTGCAAAAATCGAATCAAGCAATTTATATGCTTCATTTTTTCCATCCGTATATCGTTGTGAATTCTCTCAAACGCGAATCCAGGATTGTAATGAAATAAAGAGGAGCATTACTGCGAATAGGTAGTTAGTTCATTGCAAGATATCAACGAATCGCATGAATACAATAACACTTAGATAGGTATTTCAGTGCCAGATTTAACTTGGCCTAATCAAGCACGACCGCTATACATTCTTTGACCAATAAGAAATGGGTAACCTAATCTTGATAGCATGCTGACAAGTAGGGATTTAATAATTTATCAGACGGATTCGGATTTAATTACTAGTCGTATCTTTGTTTTGTGAAGGGATTTTCTGGCTGAATTGCCAATCTGAATGTGAGTTTGCGTATAATTACTTAAGTTCTCTATAATTTTGGGAGAAATTTAAAAATAGTATTCAATAGCCTAGATTCGATTAATTATTTTTAATGTTTTTTCTATGATCACTATTATGATCCTACACTGGTAAAATGTCGACAGTTTATCTAGGGTATTTACAAGCAGACGAAAATGTACTGAGAAAAGTTGTTTCGTTTGAGGTACTAAATTTATGTAATGATCAAAAGTCTGCTTTGAGTCTATCCATGTTTACCAAGTACTTTTATCAACCCACAACCAATTATGTGAAAATTTCACTCAAAGGAAAACAAGACTCTGCCCCCCTGCCTTGAAGGATAACATAGCTAAAATGGAAAAAAAATTCCATTGCATTAAAATCCTCACCTCTGACAACCAAATTTTCCTTAGGTGGACTCTTTTTCATTTCGCTGACAGCTTTTAACAATTCAAGCTTAGAAGAATACTGAGTTAATCCGATCTGCAAATATGCTGCACTGTTGAATTCAATAACCGATACGAGGGCGGATTGTGTTCCAAATGTAATTCCCTTGATAACGTTTGAGATGAAAACTTTGACATGGATTAAAATCACTGTTTGAAACTCCTTTCGCAGTTGAAATAATAAAGACCAAGTTGAGTTTTGGTCGAGTTGTTGCGCATTTCGGCCTGGTAAAAAGAGAATGAAATTAGATGGTTTGTTTCTTTGAAAAATTTTGTGTGGAGCATTTACCAATGATGGACAGCGCCTTGGCGGCGCCATCCACCAGCCCACCAAATATATTTTGACATAGCTTTTTATGGAATCATAGCAAATTAATCAAAATTTTATTCAAAAGTATGCAAATTTATGGAAATATATTTTTCTCGTCAAACTGCTATACATCATCACATCACAGAATAACTCATATATTACGCACTTTTTTGTCTACTACTACTTTTTGTCTACTATTTTATTATTCGTATTCCACTGTTTTTTCCATCCATGAGGTTACAACTTAAGGGCCGAAGAACGAACCACACACACCTTCCGATCATGGCGCGATCTGATTTCCCCCCTACATATCACTTTAGCGGATCAGATTCATAAGTATGTTTCCCACTTAGCATGCAGTTGTTATAGGAGTGCTAGAACATATTCTATTTAGTATCGATGGGAATGCTTCTGCGCAACTCCTCCTAGATAGTCCTTCCGACTTAAATCGGAGTGAAAAAAAGGAGTTTTTTACGACATATGAAAGAAAAATGTACCTGTATTTGGGCATTGGAATCGTAGCTGCTTCTGTTGTTTTTGGAGCTTTTGTAGTCTTCGGAGGCCTAGTGGTCTTAGGTTTAGTTGTCTTCGGAGCTTTGGTTGTCTTTGGAGGTCTAGTTGTCTTAGGTTTAGTTGTCCTCGGGGGTTTGGTTGACTTAGGAGGTTTTGTTTTCGGTGATTTGGTCGTTTTTGGCTTCGGGGAGCCTGAGAATAAATACAGATTTAGCATAACTGCCATCCTTCGACGTGTTCACACTCTAGCAAGCAGATTTCACACCCGAAGTTTTTTCGTAGACTAGCTGGACACCCAGACCCAGTTTTTGTGATGTAAATTACCATTGACATATATCACTTTTTCTTTACTTTCAGTAAACTTTCTAGAAAGGTATCTTATCCAAAGTATATAAAAGTATTGAAGATCAATAGAGAAGATCAATCAGAGATGTTCTCAAAATTTTATTTACATGTAGTACAGCGTGGAACATTCTTTCCCGGTGCGCTGTAACCCACAGGACGATGCTCGATAAATTTGCCGGTTGATCACAGGTTAGAGATTGAAATGACAAAAAATAGAGAAGCCCATAACTGAATCTACATAAGTACTGTGTAGCGTACTAAATCAGGACCTAATAACTAACTATATCCATAACAGAAAGAAGCACCAGGTAACTATTATCATTTTATCTGCAAAATGGGTCCTTTTAGAACAATGTGAAGCGATAGAAATTCGAATAAAAGTTTTAGAATAATTGACTTTTTTGATATGACATTGCAGCCAATTAATAAGCACGCCACCAAGAAAAAAGCTATTGATGTCTTCTACTTGACAAAATTACGTATTTTAATAGTTAACTAATAACTAGTGACCTACCCCCACGCTTTGTGGTGAATGCCCTAGTTATTTGTCTGCTTCTTTGTACAATTTTTCCACCACTTTCACTAAAAACTGAAAATCTGTACGTGACTCCTGGTTTTAATCCAGATACTGTTGTTTTTCTGTTTCGTCCGATAATTATTCTTTTACCATCCAATTGTGGATGTTTTGGACTTATAATTGTCATCTGAAAATGGAATACATCTATGAAATTAAAATGGTTGTCTAAGATAACAAATACAAAAAACTCAAAGTTGCTCGAATCAATATGAATACTAAAGCATGACAATGTTGGACACAGACATAAAGTCAACCCGTCACGTAATTGGACACACGAAGAAGCCATCTGTACCAGCTATGTTCCAGGTATAGCAGGAAAACTAACTAAGTTTTATGCGGGTTTTGCCATATAAGTGATCAATATTCGATTCCTTTTAGGTGCTGCTTTCGGCCTTGCTCAAAGTGTATTGTGATAAAGAATATATATACAAACGTATACTAACTTCCAATAAAGATTAAATTTAATAAATCTCATTTTCATGTATATTTTAACTCAAGAGAGATTATTTAGGTAGTGAGGGCAGTAAATTATTCGAATTCTTTTTATCAACTTTACCAATACCTTTTACCGAGTATAAATCAGTTCAAATCTTCATTTAAAAACGAATAATCACTTTCTCGCATTGACAAGTAAAGGCAAATCCTAAACCTGACAATCTTTGCATTCTTATTTAAGTATTCGGTTAGACCTAGTTCTAAAATTTCAACATTAAATATTCAGGTATAATAACTCACAATGAATCTCGTGAAATCTCCAGATCCCGCATTGACAGTAAATTTTATAGAATTTCTGGTCACTTCGGTAGCTTCTAGCGATGCAATAGCGTTTGGTTCTAGAAAAAAGAATTATGATTACTAATGAATCCCAATCAGAAAATACACTTCCACATGTTTGTCAAGCGAGGTCACTGTTGGATCTCGCCGCCGAGACGGTCTATCAGTGGCTCATGTTTGACAAAATAAAATCCTGCACTTTTGGTTTGTCCAAAGCAATGTTTCAAAGGTTTCCTACATTTCCAACAATATTCAATAAGCCACTGGAAGCATTTGAGATGTGATAAGTACGCTTAAGATAAAATATTTTGATAAAACGCAATCAAAATAAATATACTTATATTTGGTCTAATCAAACGCCTTCAAAATTAAAAGTGAATATATTGTTAAAGACGATAGTTTGTTGGAATATTTTACATAGCAGTTTCAACAAAATGAAAAATACATATAAATGATGATACAAAAATATGACATAAATGGAATTTGAAGTCGAACAAGCAGAAAATCAAAACACGCGGACATACTCATTTGTAATTCATAGAATTCGGAGAAAGGACTCTTTATCCCTCGGACACTTCTTTGCACAGAAACATGATACAAGCGCCCCGGTATCAGTCGATTCAGTGTAAATGTTGGTTGAGTTCTATTTTCAAGAAATCTGATGTCTTCTCCTAGATATGTGTCAAAAATCTGAACAAAGTAGACTATAATAATTCAAAAAAGTCACAATCTTTGTGCAGTTGCAAGTAAACGAAAAAAAAATTCTTTTTTCAAAGTGCATGCTGTAATAAAATTTCCGAAAACTTATCGCTCAAATTTGATCATTCGAGAAACCCTCATTACAGCACACCGTTCAAAAATGTAGACGGATGTGTTAAAACGTAAAATATTGCGATTTACTATGTCAGAGTATCAATTGAAATGGAATCAGTAAATTTACTTTTTCAAGATAGTACTGAAAACTATGTAAAAGGCAGTGAGTGGCCTACTTAGCAAAACCGTCGGTATATGGCCTATCCCTAACAAAATAAAATTCGTATTTGTGTTCTGCCCTTTTTTGTTTGAAATAAAATTCTGAATAAAAACATAGATCTGATTTTATATGAAAGTATGGTAGATTTGATACCTTAATGTTGTATAAACTGTCTTCATAATGTGGACTCAATGTAAATATAGCATTGTTTTGATTAATCTCGTCTGCAGTGATAACGGGATATTCTGGTAGAGCTGTATATAAAAATGAAACAAAAATAATCAACTATCAATAAACTAATGTTCACAATTCGTAACGTGAAAATTGTTAATCGGTTACTCAATACAGTTCAGACTTTTGAATTTTTACCAAATCACATAGTCGATAGAGGGGTAAGTGATTTAAATTCCATGATCTCAAATTTATACAGTTCAGACATTTGAGATTTTTACGCAAGTTAAAACAAACATTCAAATTGATATTTCATTATATTTTTTCATTTTAATGTCAAATTCTAGCATTTTATAAATATTTATTTTACTATTCGACTATTCGAAGAAGGAAATCCAAAGTAGTAAGCAACAATCACCACAGTCTGTTCCCTATCCTTGGAAAGGTACACAAATAAAAGCTATCTTAAAAAAAATAAACATACCCAAAGCCACATCGTTCCGCAAAACGTTCGAACTTTCTTCCGAGCTTCCCCGAATTTTAGACGACACTGTTACTACATAACTTTCACCAGGTATAAGACGTTGGGAATCCAAGGTTATCTGAATCATGAATGAACGAGTAAATTAAGACTTCCCAAGAACTGTAGCCACGTACGGCTATAAGAGGCTTCTGGTGTTTGTTGGAGGTGGCCCCCTCGAATGTGAGACAGTATAAAAAGGAAAAATGTTGGGTTCACATACACTAGAAAGGTCTGAGGGTGTAAGAAATTGAAGTGTCTTACAATAGTTGTTGCAGTAAAGGCTTCATAACCATCATGACTGCTATGAAGTAGAAGTATTGGTGAGTATAAACCCTTTTGAACAATTCGGAGAAAGATATATGAAAGTTGCAGACACTCGAAAAAAATCTGGCTTCTAGATACCAGCGACTGTACCCTGATATATATATATATATACGCGCGCGCGCGCACGCACATATTATGCAAATATGCTTCATTTTCCAACCAAATATTCACAGCATTACCGTATTTTCCCCGGGTCTCAGTTCCTGTGTAATAATGTATTGTCTCGGCCTATCAACATGAGCAACTCGAACTGTATAAAGTTGTACTGGCCCACTCCGATCCGGATCAAATACAATTGTGATATTGGTAACTGATACAGTGAGAACAAGCTTCCTTTTAACAGGCGTTCGATCTGTCACAAGTACAAATTGATAAAAATGATTAAGGAAACCTTTTGTCATTTATAACCAGTTATTTTAAAAATTTACTCAGAGAAAAGTCATTCTTACAGCTTTACATTAATATATTAATGTATGCTATTTGAAAAGGTGGACAGTTCCACCCGGCACAGGTTTGCCATGGGTCGTGGGGAGTTAACGTTCGAATAACATGTCCAGCAATGCCTAGATCGGAGAACACAATCCAATAATTCATAACTCTAGATATATTTGTTAAAAATGAAAGATTAGCATTCAGAAATTCCTGAAAAGTTCAAATGAAACATAGTAAGCAAAACGCAGCAGCGCTTACGTACGACCAGATTTTCACATCTTCAATACGCAGTTACAATATGCTAATTTCTCCTAATTAAAGATTGAAAAAAATTAAAAAATAGTCGCTATGATTACAAACGTTTTATCCGTAATCGAAACGTTAAATAAATTATATTGGGCTCATTTTGCATTAATGAATCGCGGAGCAGTATAACGATATGTGCTGCTCAATGCGCAAAAACGTTAAAAAAAACAGGAAGTTTGATCATCAAAAACTCCAACCCCTATTCTGTGAAACATTAAATGTTGTTTATATTAAATTCTTACTAGATTTCTAATATATGTACTAATTATTTTTATCATTAGTGTTCGCTAGTTGGCTCCCAAAAAACTGATAAAAAAAATATGGATACAAAATTCCACTTACTTTCTTGTTGTATATTTATCGTTACTGCCGAACTTCTTGTGTTGTTGCTTACGGAATATAGAAATAATTTACTGAGAACATTAGGTCTTCTAAAATTGACTAGTGCATTTAATTTGTTACTATTTTGCAGTTCCACTTCACGCCCATTGACAGGAGTTGTAAGCAAATATCTGAATTAAAAAACAAAATGGATAAATAAAAAAATTATTATGTTCATCATTTCCACATATGGACCTCGTCTCATCGTCTCATCCATCAGTGATACATGCTTAACGAAAGATGTTCGGACAAATTTTTTCCGATTGGATGGAATAGAAAAACATTGTTATTGCAGAAAAAAGTACAAAAGTTAATACATACGACTTCATAAAATCGAAGAAGTCTGACCAGTTCTATTTGATGATCCTAATTTTGTAATTTGAATAATGAATTGTAAATGGAAAATTACATCGTCTCTAAGAGTTTTTATGTCATTATTAGCGATTGATCCGATTCGATACCAAAATATTTAAATGGGAATTGATTTGTTTTTGCCCAGCCTTATAGAAGAGCCATGACATTTTGTCCAGTTACCAGTTTTGAGTAACAGGTTGTGGTTTATAAACCTAATAAGTGCACTATTAGAATCTAAATGGCCTTTGTTATAGAGTCAGACTTTGACTGTCTAGAGAAAGATTTATTTTCCAAGATAATATTAGAAAAATGTATAGGGAATGAGAAAACATTTCGGGTAGAGTGGAGAGAGCAGTTGTGTGAGTAAACATTGGAAACACAGGATATGGAACAGAAAAGCCTGGACACATTTGAAAAACTAAATCAATAAAATATAGAAGTAAAATTTTGTGTTTACGTTTCGGCTCCGTTCACTTTATTCCATGTTATGTAGATACGGTCTGCCCCTTGTTGTACGGGGACCACATTTTTCGGACTAGTTGGTCGAGCTGAAAGAGATATTGAAAGAAAAATGTTGAGATAAACATTAATATATATATAATAATGAAGACAAATAGAACTGTTCATTCTTACGTAAAGTTACCACCGCGTTGATTGGAACTATATTCAGTCGTTGGTTGACAGCAGTGACGGTTATATTAAAAGTATAGGCTGATTGTAAGTTGTTAAAAACTACTGGAACAGATTGCCCTCTATCCTGAAGTCGTACGATCTGGGTGCGAGCTCTGAAATATGTAAAAATCTTTGTTAAACGTATCTGTACCCACACTGTAACAAAAAAGCAATAAAATCGTCGTTCTTTGTCAGTAATTGAAATTGTTGATCTTGATTGAAACTAAAAATATAATTTTTCTGTCAATTATGAACTGCTGATAGAACGTAATGCCTCTCTCTTTTAAAAGTTTTAAATACGCCACTGCCTATAACGCCTAATATAGTCACTTTACCTTGGTAAATCGATTCGGTTAACTGCAACTCTGTATCTTTCTCTGCTGTTATCTGAAGGTCTGATTTTGAGTGTAATCGATGTGGATGAATACTCAATATTTACCTTTATAGACCGAGAAATTGCTAGAAAGCAATATGGTTGAATAAGTTACTGATTGTATAAATCGGATGTATGGAATTTGTGACGTTGTTATACATACCCACATTATCTTAAAATTCATGAAACCAAAACAATATCGACATTAAAAGTTTCGGAATCCAAATTTTCAAGAATTTTAGCAACTTTTTTTAGATTTTAGATAAAACTTATGCGTCAACCATTTTTTATTCAGATAACGCAAAAAATTTTCGAAACCTCAACACTGCTATGCAATAGCAGTGTCGATGATTTGGAAGCTTCATTGGCATTATTGGAAGCTTCAATTAGAAATTAAAGAAAGAAATTATTTATTTAAAAATTTAATTCCTCTTGCAAGTAATACATTTTCACGAAATAACAACTTTTTTCAAAATTCTGAATATATTGGGTTGCGCAAACGAATCCAAGAAAGTTAAAAAATCGACTTTTTTTCAATAACAACCGCCAAATTATACAATTTAGGATGATGTTATAACAAAATACTTTGTTGAAAAGATCTTTGTGAGATCTGATTAAGTGTTAGTACAAGTCTTAGTTTTTGCCAATCAATCCACAAAAGTAGATCAGAGTCTGCATAACCGTTTATGGTTAGAAAATTATTATATAAGATCACCAAATACTAATACATTCATTGTAAAACCTATTTTGTTGTACGCCAAGTATGGGAAATCCTGAACAACATACCGATACATATAATTTCTCTAACATACTTTAATACATTGAAATTCATTGTAACATGCTGAGTATTTTCCAACATAAAAAAATGAAACTGAAGAAAAACATGAATGTGTTTATAATGTTCGAATCATTAATAAAATTTATAGTGAAAATGAATGATTGGCGCAATTATTTTTGAAAGAAAGCTTAGACGAGTGATTGGTGAGATGCTATGAAAACTTGTGTGAAAAATGAAGCCAGCAAATGAATGAAAATAAAACAATTAATCCAGGATATTTAATATTTTTCTGTCTCGCTCAAGCTATATATGGCGTGAAAGCAGCACACAGCCAGACAAATTTTGAGCAAACAACCTCTGTTAAGTATTTGATGATAACTTGAATATGTCAAAAGTGCAAGCGCATATCTCTTCAACAGATATAATATAGCGCATAAAGCACTGTCCATGATGATCCACTAAAGTGAGTGTTTATAAAAAAGAATGCATCGAGATAAGACGCAAATTTATCTCAATCAATATTGATCAATTGTGACAATAAGAAAGTTAGTAACCATAGCAATAGAGATGACCTAAGCTTATCGAAATAGTCAGGTATTTTTTAGTATCCTGATTGAAAAAGGCGTTTTTTTAATATTCTTAAATTGATTCATATTGCAGTAAAATCATGATATATGCCATGATTTTCAAACCGATTTATTTGGCACTAAAATCGGCAAGCTTTGGTCAAGTATCGGCAATTTTGTTTATCTGGAATGATGGAACAATACTCTATATTTATTTAGTGATATTACGAATACCATTTAAAGACACCCAATGTAGCAGGTTAGCAAACAAGCAAGCAAGCAACAAAAGCAACGATTATTGAAGATATCAACAAAGAACTTTCCAGCAAAGTTAGTTTTCATTTGGGTACAAATTAGAGGTAGCATATATTCCAATGCTTATTCTTGAGAGCTCGTACTTAACGAAAACTTATTTGTCTCGGTATACAAGGGTATGGTAACACAAAAATGAGCAAAAAAGGTTGTAATCCAAATACCACAGGCATACAGTTAAAGCAATATTTCCGAACGCAAACACGCAAACAAAATTTATTTCTATGTCATGTCGGACAAGCATGAAAAATGTATGGCTGAGCATGAGTAAAAAATAAATTTGAAAGTATACTGTCAGTAAAACGTTACATTTGCACTGGGAAATTAGTAAAAACAATAAAATGTCTGTCAAAATTTTCAATTTGTCATATCTGCAATTTCGAAAATCTTTTTCAAATCATAAGATGACGATATGTTCAAGCAACAACTGGTATCATAATCATTATTCGCAAGTAAAAGTTTTGAATGCCGAAAGGGCATTCGACTCTTTCATTATTATAATTTTTTCAAAACGTCGCAAAATTGAATTTGATCATAAAAAGTGTGAAATATATTTTGCTGAGTATGGGCCACCGCATGTGAGGTTCATACACTGTAACAAAAGTACAGTACATTTACTGGTCATTTGCAGTAATTGCATATTTCTAAAGATTAAAAACGCCATGTTGATGAGCTTTATGTCAATTATTGGCTGTTGATGAACCGCACTCCAACAACTTCCCATATTTGGCCAAAAAAGTCTTGAATGTTTTTCAATACCGCCAAAAAAAATTACTGTCAAAGACCAGTAATTTTATTGCATTTTTTGTTACAGTGTACTCTCCAGAATAATGAATGGTAAGAGGCAACCTATCATATGGCGTTCTATTCTGGGACATTTAGATTGAAGTTTCATTTTATAAACAAGAAAGATACGTTCAAATCGTGCCCTATTTCCATTTTTAAAACGAGCTTCAATAAATAGATTTGATTCTGAGATTCACAATTACTCTGTATGCCCAAGCTAATATTTTATTGTGCAAAATTTTACTGACAGTGTACTTAACCAAACCACCAAAATAACTCCACTTCTCAACACCACCAACCTTGCTTTTTCTTGGAAGTTCCCGAAATTTGTCCTATTTAAAATTATAAATAAAAATAAAAATAAAAAAGATTTAAAAAAATAATGACGGAAATTATTAAATTAAAAATAAAAATGAAATTTTAAAAACACAAAAGAGAAAATTCTCACGTGATTCAATCCTGAATAATGCTGGTTGACTTCGAATGCTATTTGCTACAGTATATACTGTAATAATATATGAGGGATCCACAACTTGAGGGACTTTGAATAACCCGTCGAGCGATTCGTCAGCTTTAACCTAGAAAATATATTATTGTACTATAATAATAAACATAGTCCTTAAATTTTATCATTTCTATTCCACAAAACTTTTTCGTAAAGTATTATTCTCTTTCGCATTTTTGTAGACAAAAAAAGGTAATTCTTTAAAATTTAAAACAATTTTTTTTGAATTTTGTAATTAGCTATGATCATATTGGAATATTTTAATGCGTCCTTTCAATTTAATCCGCGTTTCGATTCCACATCTAAACCGTGTTTCATATTATATATGATCAAAAATTCACATTCGCATATATTTGACTTGTTTATTGTCATGTTTGCTCAATAATGCATCAAAATCCTAATGACCGCGGAACTTAACAGATTAATCAGAATATTAAATTATCAAGTTATTTTGGATATAAAACAATTCTTGATTCGATGATTCAATTCCAAATTCCTTAAGATTCCCAGTCCTACGTCTATACCCTGCCCCAGATACACATATACACATGCAATGCATAATCGAATGCTATTGTTATCCAAATAGGAAAAATTTGTCAAAACATATTTTGTTAAGAATGTGTCGCTGATGGATCGCGTCGATGAGACGCGGTCCATCTGTGACGCATACTTAAAAATAAATTAACTTTTCAATTTTTCGACTTTTTGACCAAAAAATAGGCAGTACATTACGTATGCACCTACCTGGAATGTGTCCAAAATTTTTTCGTCTCCGTCGTCATTTCCATATTTGATAGAAAGTTGGTAATAATCAGCTTTGTCCACTCCAACAAATTTAACACGCACACCAGCAGATGTAACGGTAGGCTTCAATGTTGTGATTGGCAAAGGAGCTAATGCACAAAAAAGTGTGAATTTTCATTTAATTTTAAAATGCATGAGCTACAGATGGACCGCGCCTACAAAGGGGACAATTCATCAGTGACCCATACCTAATGAGACACGCTTCTAAGTTCCTGATAGGGACTGTTGCAAGAATTAACATTATAGACACCAAATTTGATTCAACAAGTACTATAAAATCTATCATAAAAATTGCAACACTGAACCGTCTCTAGAATTTTGCAGCAGTAGAGTCAAGAATATGGTTTATGCCCGAACAAGGACTTCTAGGCAGAAATACATGTAATTTGTTTCATAAACGAATGCTTGTGAGTTGTAGAGAGGGTTTGTAAACTCCCACCCGCTTCACTATACTATACAAATCGACAACAGCAAATACGAATATTTTTCAAACTTAAAACTTGCCTACAACATACCTGTGCTGGCGATATGGACTTCTGAATAATCACTTTTTTGCTCCATGTTGTTGGTATATGATCTGACTTTTATATTGTATTGATTTGCAGGTGACAACTTTTGAAATTTATAAACAGGATCACTGGTCTTATGCACAATGAAAGTACTATCCCCAGGAAGCGGACCTCTCAATTCAACAAGATATCCCTCCAAAGGAAGGAAATCGTTAATATCATCCAAGACATGGCTCAAGGTACAAAAGTTCAATCTGGGCTTTATTCCCAGGCAAAATATTAATATATTATGCATACATCGCCATATATATAGCACAATTCCATTTTTTAATAGATTTTTACGTATAATAGCCGCTGTTGAAGCTCTTTTGGGCTGCTACTTACAATCTTGCTTAGAGTGAATTTGAATTACAAAAAAAAATGTCACTATACAGTTAATTGAAGTATAACCAGGACAAACCAAGGACTTGAATAATATAAATTACAGACAGACAGTAATAGAGAAACTTACTTCAATATTTTTCACTGGATCCCAGGCAATTCCGACCATATTAGGTTCGGATAAAGTCGTTCGCAAGTTCTTTGGTATTTCTAATTCGTCGATAGAAAACTCGTATGATTTTGGTTGTGATGACTTTGGCCCAGTCACAGCAGTAACAAGAAACAAGTACCTGGAAAACATTGTGTAGTGATGTATTGAAACTCGTGAAAAGGCTGATAATCATTTTTATCAAAATATATATAAACGATACAATTTTGACGATATTTTTGATAAATCGAAGTTGTTTTGTACCATGCGTGAATTATATGACAGATTTAATCGATGTCAAAAATTATCTATCAAAAATTGGTTGAGTAATATTTGCGTCTGATCATCGAAGCATTTTTTTATAAACACTCACTTTAGTCGATCATCCTGGGCAAGGCTTTATATCCTATAATATATTTGTTAAAGAAATATGCGCTTGCCGATATGACATATTCAAGCTATATCTATAAAAACGACTTAGAAATTAGAAAAAATAAGGCCAAACATAGTTCGCACAGTTAAGGCGCGGATCATTTGTGGCTCATACTTATTAATATAATTGTTTGGTCACACTTACTTTCCTGGCTTGTTGTTTTCAAAGACTTCGACTACATCTTCAAATGGCTTAAGGTCTTTAGCCCCAATACGTTGAACACCTAAAACTTCCATGCTTGTAGCATTAACCAATACTGCCTTGTATTCATCGACGTCTCCATTAACTGGTGGAAAAGATATCTGCGTCCCAGTTGCCAATCTCACTACATTAATTTCGCCTTCAATTTGCACGGGATCTATTGAAAAATAAGGTATATGAAGGTTAAATACTTAAATCTCGTATTTGCGAAAGAAACAAAAAAATATTTTTAAGAGATCCGAAATTTTTTGATATATTGACGGGTGAAGAACCAGAAATATGCAACATGTCCCACAATCGAATATTTCAAAAACCACGGGGAGGAATGATAACCAGGGGAAAGCACCGCTTTACGTTTCGTTTGGAACGCCTCACCGATCTGCTGTTCACGCTGAAAAATAACTAGATGCAGGATCGACAACTCAAATTGCAATATTAGAAAGTACGCCAACTTTTCTGCGTGGCCCCTAGGAAATAGGAATACGTCATTCTGTGTTTATATTTTTATTACATTAAATCAAGTTTCTTTTAGGTATTCAAGGTACCATTTGACCAAAGTGTGCAATTCGATATCGAATTTGAAAGTTCCAAATTATTCCAATGGCTCAAACCTGTCCAAAATTCCACGACATTCGAATTTTTCCCTACTCGTCCACGTCTAGTCTGCACCATAACGGAGTATTGTGTTCCAGGTTGCAAACCACTTTTCTCATCGAAGGTATAGGAGTTCCCAGTGACTCCAATTTGTTTGATATAACTGGTTACATCTTGTCCATCTCCTTTGTAAAGCTGCAATAGATATTGATTATAAAAATATAATATTAAAACTTGAACCCTAAACCATAATCTATTAGACGCGTTCCATCATTGGTTCATGCTTGATTGCTCTTGCATCTATTCCACAATGCATTTGTAAGTGTATATTATGTTTTAAATAACTTGAACGAACTTCTAACCTGGAAGCCGACGTTGTTTTCAAAAACGCAAACCCTGTGAGCTCATTGACCGATAAAAGAAAATGACCGACTTCAATTATGAAAACTCAACTTACATAAACAACGAACGAGCTTATACCAGCTCTTGATTTCCATGAAACGTGAACAGATTTTTCGTTTATTGATTGCACTCGGACATCAACAGGAGGAAATATACCTGAAATTGAAAAATAATAGCCGAACTTGAATAAGTGCAAATGGAAAAAATTCCGACAAACACAATCAAATAAATCCCGAACTTTCACGAAAAAATGAATTTATAAAAATTTTCCTGGAAATAATATGCATAGTTATGAAACAAAAGTATTATTATTATTAATAAATTTGATGAAGTGAAATCTAGTATATAGCAGTATTTTGCTGAACAATAGGAACTAAATTGAAATGTCAAAAACGATACATGAGACGAAATAGTAATATTGGGCAGTTGTATCTAAAAACCTTAACGAATACAATAATTTAATCATGTTTGAGACAATAGAGGTAAAAACACGATATTATCCTCAAAAATGTAAAAAGTATTATCAAATTTAAATTTAAAATACATGGATACCAAAAGAAAACAACTTAAACAAAGATGACGTGCTCTTGAAACAATAACGACGAGAAGACATCTTAGACTCGGTCGCATGAATATATACTTACGTGAACAGGTAGCAGATTTTCTGATTTCGGTCAAAACTCTTGTAGCAGTCGCAGTTGAATTTAATGTGGCTTCAGTTGTACCGAATACAACCCCGTTAGGTAAGGATATTTCGTTGAGCACTTTTCTCCTCAAGGGCTATGAATAATAATATATTATTATAACAAGAAAATTACAGTTACAATCGTCTGAAACTGATAGCTTTATAAAGCAACTTGGAGGAATTCAAGTATAGCAGATTGTTTTTCAATCACTCACAACAGCTACCTCTCTATTGTCTAATTTTGTATGGAATATTTTTTGTTTGTGGTGCAGTTTTTGGTTTTCCACTTTAAATATAGTTCTTCGCATATCAGTTGTATCTAGCAACCGCCATTCAGTTGCTGCTGCTAAATTTACTAAGAAGGAATACTTTTGACGAGATCAAAGTCTCCAAAAACATAATATGACAGACAGCGGAGCGTCGATAAAATATTTGCCTCGAAATATTGAAAATTATACAAAAAAAAAAAAAAACATTAAATTGTGCCACCGTCGTTGAGGAACAGAGAATCTCGGCGTGATCTCTGTGACCGATATTTAAAAACATGCTTAGAAAAGTCCCCCTGAGTAGGAAACTGTTAAATAATAATAAAAAATAAAATGAATAGAAATGTTTAAATGGTGGTTACTTACTCCCAAACCCAATGTGTGGATAACCGCACCCATATTTCTCAAAGATTCTGTAGCTGCACTGAAATCATCTGCTGATTTTCCAGTAGTTAACAAAACCACAACCAGGCCAGCACCTGGTCTTCTGCCTTTTCTTGGCTCCAAGAAATTTTTCTCAATAAATTTGAGTCCTGTGAAATAAATATGTCTGGGTTAAGAAATACTATCAGACAATGGTATGGGTTCGGGACACGCCTATGACAAGATAGGTATATCGTTTAAAGCTAATACATGGTTAGAAGGAGACATGCGCACCCGTCAACGATGTTCCAATATTAAAATATGAGATTTTCTGCGAACTTAATTTTTCCCAAAAAACTTTACGGGAAAGTGTAAGTTTTTGTCATTTTTAACTCTATCCTATCTATATCAGGAAATATCATACAAAATATTTTTTGTTACTTATTGGCTACTGATGGATCGTGCCGTTTAGGCAAGGTTGAACAGTGGCATACGCTCAGCAAAATTAAATTTATCAAGATATGGTCGTTTTAAACCAATGTTCTTTCTTTTGCCTCAAAAGCCCCTTTTCCAATTTTACAATTTTACGATGCGTTTTCTAAACTGTATTTTTCGTTCATTCTAACCATTTCCGAGTAACAGTATTGGTTCTCTTCCACTGTGTGATATTCGTTCAATTCCTCTCAAAGCATCAATCTCACTATCATATTCATCAAGTAAAAATTCAAGTGATGAAGATGATCCCATTGTCAAAGCGCCGATCTGAAATGTTATTTGTGATTGTGCTTTATAATTTGCAGACCGGTGTGGAAACCAATAAGGGCAATTTTTTGGTATTTATATGCACACATCGGTTAGGGTTGTCGAAAGGCTTCGTTTGGACGGTATTCGAAACTCACTATATAGATAGAATGATGTTTTAACATTTCAGATAAACGAAATTGCTGATGTTAGACCCTAGTTTAACCATTTTGCAGGAAAGTCCTGATTTATGTCAAATTTTACGTTGTAAAATTTGGCATATATCATGATTTCACTGCAAAATGAATCATTTTAATAGAAATTGAAAAACGAATTTACTCCCATTAAGAATTCTTGAATATCTGACAATTGGCGTAGGGGAAGCTTCAATATCGGCGACTGTTTACCATTGATACTGGGTATTGGAATTGCAGGACATTTTAGAATATCCGAAATCTTTTCAAGTCGCATATTCTAAGTACGGTACCTTTTCAACAAACTTAAAATCGAAGCGCCTAGCTTCGACTTAAGGCCTGTTAAAAAGGTACCGTTTGATCAATGGCTTGTACGAAAATTTATTGTCTTCTTCATACTGATATTCACTGCGCCGGCGGTCAGCTCATTACTATTAAAATATGTTGAATTTTATTTATGTTTATGAGTATGGTCCGCGTTCAATTGGGACCCATACTTGAATTTGGAAAAACTCTGACATTACCCGTGTTGTTTGTTTTCCTATATTGAGTTGCTTCACAACGTTTAAAACAAGTTTCTTCATTCCATCGAAAATATTTCCGGATGTGGCAGACGTCGTCTCAAGGGCAAAAATTATATCCATGAAATCCTTGTTTTCCTTGCAACCAAACGCTAGAAATGAATGGAAAAGATAGGTTTTTTAAAACTGCTAATATGAACTATATTTTGAGTGTTTCGAAAGTCGATAGTTTCGTATGGGTTTAAAAACGGCCCAAACGTATTTCACAAATGTCCTAAATGGCGAATAAAGAAGTGGTAGATAGACCTTCAATGACCAGAGAAGATACCTTCTACTGAACTCTATTTATTATGAAGGTTAGAAGGGTACAAATAGGCATTAATATCGTTTGTCTCAAACGTATAATCCATTTTTTTGGTCTATACCACGAATATACTGTTAAGTATGTGTGGATCTCGCCGACGATGTGAAATTCAAGTATGGGTCATCGTAAATGAGACCCGCCTCTCTATGTATGTGTGCGCAACATAAAGTACTGACTGGTTTAATACATACATGGACAAACGGAGTTGAGCAACATATTCGGCATCTTCTGTTCCAGTAATTTAAAGTTAGGATAAATTGTCACCTTGCCATCATAACCCGCTATAGTTTTTAATTCCTTTTTATCAATATGGTTGGATACACCGATCACATGAACATTTGAAGTAATCTGAGTTGAAAATGAAACACAAAAATAAAAACTCCACTTTGTTAGATATAAGGGCTCTCTATTATGGCTAATTACTTAGTATGGTCTATTTAATATTCATGAACATGTAGAAACGAGTGTTCACACTTTGTATTAAGAACATCTCAAATTATCGTAAACTTTACTACATTCAACTCCTAATAAACCAGACATTATACATGATACCATTATTGAACAAAATGTGGACTTAGCGATGAATTCAAGTAATGGATAAATACTTTTTTGGTTAAAAAAACGGTTCTTTAATACAGTGGACAGCGTGATCGAACAGTGGCTCTAGCTCAACGAAACAAGTTCGATTGTCTTACTTCGATAACCAAATCCAATATGGCGGAATTCGAAAAATTGCGCCTATTACAAACAGTTTTGTATTGATATCATAATCACATGATAAACACAATGGTACATTATCCGCAAAATATGACTGACGCCTGATGAGTCATTCATTCTATGGCAGGAATGGGAAACGCGGTTTGAGTAGAATAATATCAAATTTGCCTGGGGCACGTGTAAAGTATATATCAGTACATTTGTTTATTTACAGCGATTAGATATATATTACGAAATACTGAGTTCAAAATTGAAATTTCTGTAAACATGTTATTGTCAACCATTGTGTATTATAACCCTGACGCAGAATGTTCAGCAGCGCGATCCATCAGGGACACATACTTAGAAAATATGTTTAAAACGATGTCCTAAATATTGTATCTGTGATCAAGTTGCTGGATAATCCATTAAGAAGGAAATATAATATCCAGGTACAGAATTCGTAGATTTATGTCTTATGGCAATAGCCTATCATAAAATGAGCTGTGCCCTGATCTGAACCCGTCGTCATAAAGTCATAGGCGGTTCAAAGCTTTACCTTACCTATCCCAAGGCAACTATGCGGGTAGATGGTACGGTCGCGATATAATATATTTCTTAAGAATATATTCAGGAATTGAATTGAAAAACTCTAAAAAGTATCAAAGGTATAGGATTTTAACATGGACGCCGGACATGAACTATTTTACATGGACGTCGGCAGAAATAATCCGAAAATGATAACCAAAAACGATAGGAAGAATGTCATTTCATTACGAGGTACTTGTAACTCCATGGAAAAAGGTTTTCTTGCATTTTTTCATATTGTTCTGCGCGATTATATAAACTTTTGTTGATATCATGAGCACTGTATCAATCATGAAGCAAAAAAATATAGTTTTACCTTATGTAAGTTGTTCGACGGTATTGTTACATTATCTGCACTTTTTCCATCAGTAATAAGAATAACGTGTAGATCGTTCAATTGTCTTCTTCCACGGGAGGAAATTAAAACTTCATCTTGGAGCTTTTGAATAGCTGTTCAGACACACACAAGAACGGCAATAAAAATACAGGATTGAAAAATTAGAAATTATATGAGAGAATATGCTCATTCGGTGAAATGCAAACGATAAATCGTTTGCAGTTCACCGTATGAGCCTATTTTATTCTCATAATTTTTAACATTCTTTCTTTTTTTCTTTTGAACCTAATTTGAAATAATTCATCACATGCCCTCTAAATTTAGTGTTATAAACTGTGGATTCTGACACCCGAAAGTACCACGGGACGTTATTTTGGGGGCTACATGAATAGGCCTCACAAATGCTTATTTCTAACATCTCCCTATTAAGTTTTAAGAAACAGAAGATCAGGCACGCCAAGATTTTGGATGTCATTTATTATGAAAAAGAAAATGTGCACGCGTCTTTAGCGCGGTATTGCTTTTTGAATAGGTTTTTTGTTCTTTTTTTACTAAAATGACGAGTCTTGTACAAAAAGGGTCAAATAAATTTCTCGCGCCTTTTGCTTGTAATCTTTTGTGAGAGAAAAATATTCGGATTTTTTTGTAGTATTGTTCGTGCAATAGGTATTGATAAAGTTTTCCAGTCACCTGAACCGGTTTTGGTGCCAAAACCAGAATAAGGAATATTTCCCATTGCTTGCATAAGATCCTCCTTATTTGAGTGTTCATTCAAATAAAACGCAACTTTTATGTTTCTTGAATATTGAACAAACGCGACCTGAAATAAAAAATAACATACAGTGAATTATACACATTAGCGATTCACGGACATCTGAAATTTTCTAAAATCACAGTAATAGACAAGTTCAACGTAAATTTCAATTCAAATTCAGAATCTATCAATTATGTTTAGGTAATTTTGATTTCGAAAGTATCTTTCGACCATACGACCATTCCGAAGGTATACTAATTAGCTACTCTCATACAAGGAAGATTTGAATGTTACCAGAAAAATCTTTCACCAGAAGTCTTTATTTAGTTGGGCTTTGCACAGAGTGATGAGTTATTGTAGAATTGACACAAATCATAACTCACTTGGGAAGCGTAAGGCCCGATCTCCAATTTATTTATAAATTTCGTTACTGCCCGTATAATCAGTCTGTATGAAGGATCTGTGATCGTTCTACTTCCATCAACAAGAATTGCAATATCATATTTAGCTCTATCACAAGCTAGAATGTTCGGCGGGACACGTACTGGTTTGACAAGAGACACCTGAAAACCAAATGTTCATATGGTGATATAAAGGTTATTCAAAAACACATTAAAATATACAAGGTAGCATCTGCGAAGATCAAAATGTAACCTCAAGTTATGTGACGAAGTATCTGCGACGTGTTTTCTTTGCCGCAGTCTATCTCATATCTTCCTGAAATCTGTCAAAAGTTGCCAATAAACCATACTTTTAAGTTCAGAAGATTCGGAAAATGTAATTTATAGTAATTAACATGATGGTATTACAAATTATTGATTTTATTCAAGAGTTTCAATAATTGGTTCCAAAATAACCAAACAAAATTAATTTAATAAAATAAAATAAATAGAAATTGTAGAAGTCAAGCGTATGATTAATTTCTATATTACCCGAGAATATAATAAAAATTCAGCTTATCAGAAGAATATGAAAAATTATGGATAATTGCGATTCACCTTATTGATCGATCTCTTCTCTCTACAGCTGATTGGATATGGTAACTTTCTACTCCGCGGTACTGGATCATATCCAGGTAAACATAAGCAAAAATAACTTTCCGGTAAATTGTAGCATGATGTACCAGAACCACAATTATTGGTATCATCTCGATCACATGCTTGACAATCTATGGGAATATTAGGTAAATATATTAAAAGTGGAATGCGGAGAAACTTCGCGTTAAGGAAATGGGTGGCACGGTTTGGCAAATTACACCTAAGTATTTCGGTAAAAATTCATTATCATGATTATGATTAGATTAAAATCAATCTCTAATGTTGCTTCGCGAAAGTTGGCACCTATCCTGGTTTTACTGCTAATTACAAATCGGGTGGATTTAGGAGAAAAGGCTAAACTTTAAATTTTTCACATGGCTGTTGACTGAAAAACGTGTTTGAAATATATTACCACGAAGGTAAAGATCAAATACGCCGCATTTGGAGATATGATTCGATTACGTCCGGGCGCTTTCTGGATTCGAATACTGTTTTTCGTGATTGGTATCATCGGGAAAAAGTTGCTTTGCTAGATTTATTGTATTAGGATCTAATTTTCATTCCCAATGGGAAATCTTGTAAAAAAAAATTTCTCAATTTTTCAATAGTATCGCTCATAGCAATGAGTAAAACAATTACAACGGTTATATATTTGATTTGAATCATTGTTATTGTCGCAAAAATGAATAATAAAAACTTTACCTTCAATTTCGATGGATTTTGTGTTCAAAGTTTGAAGAAGTGAATTCGATCCAGAATTGATTATTATTGTTGTGTTGAGCCTCACTGTTAATTCCCGATGTTCTGCACCGTCTGTAACATCACTTTTTAGTTAAAGTAATATGATATTTAGATTACATTATTCAATAACTTATCGTCAGGGTTACGTTTAGAACTAACTACCTTTTTTTACATCGTTATTATTGAAATTCAGTCTAAGGCGGAAGTAGCTCCTAAAGGGAACCAACCAACGCGCTATTGCAAAGAGCAACTAAAAGATGTAGTACTAGCAACTGCACTCTGAACGAAAGACATCCCAAATGGAACTAAACTGTCATGGTGAAGTGCAGTGAGTGATATCTGCCCTGGGCGATGGTAAAACCATCTACCACTTCTTTGCTTCTTTTTAGTCGCCGCTATAAAGCCCGTACCTACAGGGCGTACATGACTTACGCATCCTTCGTTCGTGACGTTGTGCAAACGGATCCGTGAAATACTAAAGAACAGACTCAAAACACATATATATATATATATATATATATATACAAATCCATTTCACAATGATGTCAACATCGTTTAAAAAGGCTTGTCTGGTACAGTCTGACTTTGATTTTTCCTCCTCAAACAACTATTTTCAACAACATTGTTGAAAATCGACCTCCCAATCGAAAAATCTTGCAAAAACTTCTTTCGTTAAGTATGAGTCTGGCAATGCTTGTCTGGTACAGTCTGACTTTGATTTTTCCTCCTCAAACAACTATTTTCAACAGCATTGTTGAAGTTCGACCTCCCAATCGAAAAATCTTGCAAAAACTTCTTTCGTTAAGTATGAGTCACTGATGGATCGCGTCGATGAGACGCGGTCCATCTGTGGCCCATGCTCGGCGAGAGGAAATTTCAGATTAGATTTGCTCAAATGAAAAGAAAGAGAAATAAATATGTGCATACAAGAAGTCAAAAAAACTTGATAAATTCAATTGCTCTTTTTACTAGTTCCAACGGACGAAGTTCAGTCAAACATTGATCGAATAAAAATACATCATCATACTTATCATTGTTAAATCTGGTAGTTGTAGATAGAAATGAACTTTCGTGTAATCATCCACTTCATAGAGGGTCAAATCATCGACATGAGCTGATCCTATTCCTAATTTTTCAAACATTGATGTCAACTGTAGAATAATAGAAAGTTACTACTACTGGTAAAAACAGGACAAATGCTGAGATTGTAAGATAAAAAAAAATCCGTACGAAATTGTGTCCTTCATTTTCTACTTTACTCAGTTATTGAGTTTCGATGATAACCGTCTCACCGTGTACTTGAAACTGGGCCTTTCGTGGGTAAATAAAATATCAATATATGCATGCATAAGCATACCTAAATGGCGAAATGCTATGTGTGGGCAAAAGCGGGGATCCTAACAATAAAATATCAACTATTATCTTAATAGTGATGACATCGAGCGTAACTTAACAGGCAACTTGTATTGTTAAAACGTTAGGTTAAGTTGCGTTTGTCGCACCGCGAGTACAAGGTCCATCTGCGGTTTGTTTGAAAAAAATTGCGACCTCACCGTTGAACTAAAAACGGAATATGATAAGGCCACTGACCATTTTTTCAAGGTTTCCAGCTAGCAGATTTCTTTGAGCTTGATTAGCTTTCCATTCTCTTTTCAGTAAAAATGATATTTCAATGCAAGAACCACCTAGAAAAAAGAAAATGTTGGCAATTAAACGCGTTCTTCATTACACCAATGCAAGGAAGAGGAAATGTCCCAATGATGACATATGTTATCCTCATATTCGACATATTTGATACAAAATGTATGCCAATTTAAAACGAAAAAAGCTTGAGGAGTGTATGAAATAAATGAATTGGGATTGAACAATATTAGTAAATGTCAATGTCAGAAATTATGTTTACAAATAGCAGACTGCCTTGTTGAACTGCCGCAATTTTTTATGTAGTTCTTAAATAAAATAGATGCACATACCTGTGTTTCTCGAATTCCTAAGTTCCGATTTCTTCACGATACTAACTCGCTCTCCGTTTTCTGAAAATCAAGATCAGGTTATATATTAATTTTAATGTAAAATATATAGAAGATGTGCGTATAAACATTTAATTTTTATTGAATCCCCCGAAGCAACGCCTAAAAACCAATCAATGGCCACTTATACGAGGAAAGAAATACTGCGGAATGTAGAACCGGCCACTGCACTCCCAAGCTCAAACATCCCTGACGGAACTAAATCGCTATCAACTGCAGCGAGTATCTGCCCTGGGCAATGGTTAAACCATCTACCACTTGCATATTTCTTTTTAGTCGTAACTTAAGGCACACAGGAAAAAACGTCGGAGCAAATCCAAAGCTCGAACCTAAAAGCCCATTGCAATACTTTGTCATAAGTCATAAACGAAGCACATTTCGCGACGAACGTTGAACCGTCCACTTGCACCATTGACGTGCGTATTAAATTCTGAAATAAATAAACGCCTCATACTTGTTGATGACTGAACTTGTTTAGTAAATGATCCGGTCCCAGCGCTGTTTATTGCCGCAACTCGAATTAAATATCTTGTTGATGGCAAAAGATGAATGATGTTACTGCTGAATTGATCGGCAAGAACCTAGGAACAAAAAAATCAAGAATGTTCCTTCGTTCTTCATTTGGGTTGATAGAAACACCAAGGACAATTCGGGATGAGTAAAGGCTTGAATCAATAGTCGAAATTTTCAAACACACGTCTTTACACAAGTTTGTGCTTAGCACTATTTTTTATTTAAGGTTATAATTATGCCAGTGTTTGTTGGGGAAGTAGTGAGAAAAGATGTAGACCGTGTGAATGACACGAGTGGCGCGCTGAAAGTTGCAAATTTTGGACTAAAGTGTTAAAATCCAAACTGGAACCATCAGGCCAATATTTATGATAAAATCTCGTTTCCCATTCTGTACTTGAAATAGGGTCACAAGAGTGTTGGATTGAAGCCTATCGAATTCTAATTTTTTTAGTAGGCGAATGGCATGTTGCTGTATTATAATACAATTGAAAACATTTTCATCAACTTGGAAATATGGTACCGATTTTACCTCCATACATAGACAATAAGGAAATTACTTGAATCTGTTTTCTTTCTTTACAAGCATTTCCGATACAAGATGTTGCTTGTCTGTATTCCACTACATATCCCAATATTACTCCCATTGGCTCATCTGGACTGTTCCATGATATTTCGATGCGGTCAATTTCTTCATTTGTAACTTGGAGATCTTGGGGTGGCGAGGATACTATCGAAGTAAATAAATGATAGGAATTCATTTTTCTTTCGATAGAGAAAAGATCGAAATCTGACTGAACTGCTCTTGTAAATACCAGTTTCAAGTCGGGCGTTGGAGTTGAAGTTTTTGTCCAATTGTTCATTGATCTTCCTGTACAGGGGCTTGGTTGGTGGAGGAGTTACGTTAATCACTGTGTGTCTGCAAGGTGCTCAGTAATCTCACATCTAATCAAACCGTGCAGGATTCGAACACAGGACGAATATACATGAGAGTTAGAAAGGTAATCCTAACGCTTTTACCGATTAATTTCACCGAATAACACTGGTATTAATGTGATTTTAAATAGTTACATAATATGTTTAACAAAGAGATGAGTTTGATGTTTGACGTTGACACCGACATTTTGTTCTTCAAAATAATTTGTCAGTAAAGTAAAACCAAAAGTAGCGTACATAAAAGTAGAGTACACTAACAAGCTACAGACAAAATGCCTAACTTCTCAAAAGTGGCGTTACCAAATAGGACCTTAGCATTTCCTAGGAATTTCAGAGGTATCCAGTACACTAACAACTAACTACAAACAAAATTTCTAACTTCCAAAAAGCAGCCGTAAAGACTAAATAGGGCCTTAGCATTCCCTAAGAATTTTAAATGCCTAACTTCCCAAAAGCTGCGGTAGAGAATAAATTGGACCTTACCATTTCCGACGAATTTTAAAGGTATCAAGTACATTAACAAGCTACAGACAAAATGCCTCACTTCCAGAAAGATGCGGTCGAGATTAAATAGGACCTTAGCTTTTCTTAAGAATGTTAAAGGCAGCGAGTACACAACAAGTTTGAGACATAATGCTTAATTTTCCAAGAAGCCTCGGTAGAGACTAAATAAGAAGAATGCGGATATACTCCTATTCGTACATGTAACATTAGAGAGGCGCGATCCATCGGTATCACTTGTTCGATAAATAATCATCGTACTTATATCGGACAACTTACACCCTTCTCCCGTTAATCTTGCGCATGTTCGAGTTGGATTTTCCACGAGTCCTTCAGTTATTTGCATCCTGAGTCGAATAAAATACAGTGTGCTTGGTTGAAGATGGGTGATGACAAAAGATGATTCGTTCCGCCCAATCGCTCTATATTTCAAGGACGAAACAGTATCCTGAATATGAAAGAATTTTTGTGAATGGACACTACTAGAGAAATAAATTTGACTCACTCAGTGAACAAAATAACTGTGAAATATAATAAATTTAGCATGTTTAAAATAGAATTATTAATCGCAAAATATCGAACGAATGTCTGCATCACTTTTAGTGGGAAATTTCAAGATTTGGGTATGGAAGGCTGGAAGCAGCGAATAAAAATAAACTAACTAACGTTTAGTTGGTGGAAACGAAATACAACATAATGTAGTACCAGCAATTTCAATGCTTCTCGTTTTATCGAAAATGCGATCGATGTACATAAAATTTTCTGTAATATTCCATTTCAATTTCTCTTAAAACTTGTCACCCCTATTTGGAACATTCCAAACCAGGAAAATTTTAATCCAACAATGCCCTGTTAAATATGAATTTTGAACTTTGGTGTTTGAACTTTGAGCATCTCTAATTGTGATTTTTTTTTTGCTTTAATAATATAGTATTAGTGATGTGAATTAGATTACATCAAAGGTCAGCTTAAGAAAATTTTTTGCCACACAATAAAAATCGTATTTTTGTCTTTCACCAAACCACAATCCGTAGCACTCGGTTCAAGTGCGGGTTAATTTGTCGTCAAAGGAAATACAATTTAATTTACTTAGTCAAGGTGGGAAGGCACAAACTACAAGTGACCCTTGATTAGTTGGCAAAGTGAAATTTTTTATTTGAAATTCCATTCATTGCCGGTAATCATTTGCCAAACATATTTTGTATTTGTTTGTGTATGTATGAACCACTGATGTATCGAGTCGACAAAGCGCATCTTATTGGTGGCACATGTGTGACAAAATAAAATTTCTTATTGAATCAGCAAAGATGTTAATCAAAATTTACATTCACAATGTTACCTTTTCGATGACGTCATTCAGTTTTCCCTCGTAATCGTCGAACTCATTGAAATATGATTTTAATTCTTCTTCAGTATCATAGGGTAGTTCGTCACGCGGATTCCATGATACGATGAACTATTACACAGAAAAAGTAGACAACGACATTGTAAATTTTGTTTTAATTCATTATTCGTTAATTATTATTCGTTAAAAATAATATAAAAAATCATAAACAAATGGCGAAAAAATAACAAATGACAAACAGCAGGCAAAAATTCACAAAAAATATGACTTAGTCAAAGAAATAAATATGTTGATTTCTTCCTTGTAGCAGCGTAACAATGCACTAAACTGTGCAATAAATGAATGAATTCTGTAAAAGCACAAAACCCGTGCAACGTTCTTTATATCAGCAGATTCGCCGTTTTGCCAGATGGCAGGACAAGGGGGTAAAATATAAACTTTATAAAAAACTACAAAATATCTGAATTCGGAATTCGATAACGAATTTTTTTTATTCGACAAACACGACTCTCGCCTTTAATGAAAAACTTTTCGGTGATTTTGAGTCTGATGGAAAATATGATAGCCCAAAAAAACAGGCGTTCGAGTTTCATAGTTGTAACCGTCACCTACCTGATCTATTACAAGAGAATTTCTCCATTTCGGTGGTAATTGCCAGCTAACACGAATTGAATCATTTCCCAAAACATCGCAGTTGAAATATTCAATCGACGCAGCAGCTGAAAATAGTTTTTATGACAAAAGTGAGTAGATTTGAGGAAAAAGAAATGTTCATATTATAATGGAAGAACAATGTCGAAGCTAGAGATTTTTTTCAAGTCTAATCTGTACGGATAGTTTGACTGTGAATATTTGAAATAGTAAATTAAGTCTTATATCGTTCAATAATATAAAAATGTTTGAGTGAACTTGAACATTCAAGTTCACTTCTTTTAGTAGCTTTTTGTCATTAAGTGGCCGTTAGTAGTTGGTTTTGGTCGTTTTGTTACTTGGAATGAATTTCAATAAAAAAGAAAAACTTTAGCAACCACTTGATACTTCCTATTGAAATGAAAGCAATGCGATACCTTGACACGAAATTATTCCGTCACCAACAAATCCATCTGTGCAGAAACACAGAAAACTTCCCTCAGTATTCTGACAATTTGCATCTGGGTGACAAGGACTGTCCTGGCACTCATCATGATCTAGCAATTGCAAATAATTGTACTAAATGGTTGAACAAAACACAGTTTCTCAAAAAAGCAACCGACATTCATTTGAAATGTGCTGAATTTGAAAAAAATATGTTGTAAAATATGATAAGTCAAAGTAAGCAGATTCAAAATATCTTAATTTCAGAAAAGTCAAAGATAGAAAAGTATATTATTAAAAGCTTGAATATTCATTTCCTCGAAATCGTCCTTATTATCGAAGTCGCCCACCGGAAGCAACTCCAAAGGAATCTATGGGACAGTGGTTATGATAGAAGTAACTTAGAACGAACGGTCTGATCATGTGAAAATGCAACACCTTGAACGGGGTATATTTCAAAAAATTGTCATTCAAAAATTCCGGTATTATTTTGTAAATAAATTACCTTCACAAAATGGAATTGGCGCATCGTATTCATTGTCGTTAGCACATGTGATGGTTTGCTGTCCAACTAGTTTAAAACCAGTATCACATTTGAAAGATATCGATGATCCAACAGAAGTATTGCCACCGACAATAAGACCATTTTCTATGACAGGCTCGTCGCAAAAAGCTAAAAATATATTCACGTATGACATGAATTTGATCTTCTGAAGAATCGGGTTAAATATCAAATCGAAACTGAATAGGTAATTTGTCGCAGAATTCGCCAAAAAAAAATATTGAACAGAAGAAAGATAAATAGGCTCCCATCACCTTGTTCCCCTCTCAACGACGAAAGAGCAGTGTATGTTAAAATTCAAGCTTGCTTAGAATTCATCACCAGTAAAATGTTACACAAATTTGGCGTTGTTTTAAAATTTACAATGGTTACCATACGATGTACACTATATTTGAGATGCGAGGTTAAAAAAACTGGTATAAAATACAGAACATACCATTGCAAGTAATTCCATCTCCTTGGTAACCTAGAGGACATTCAGCGCACTTGAATCCAGTTAGCGGTGCAGCAGCGTCTATGCATTCAACTCCATCGAAACATGGGTTTTGGCCACACTCATTCTTGTCGTCCAAACACATTGATCCTTCGTAAGCTTCTGGACATATGCACTCAAAAACCTGTACGATAAATCGCAACATTCACTTTCCACTCATGACATTCCCGAGAAAATACACATTATTTACATGCATAATCAGTGATGCGAAACGACGCCGCGTTTTGATTGAAAGATGTTCAAAATGGTGTTCATAAAACTGAGTACTGGGCGCTCGTCCCTAAGCTTTGATCTACCAAATTGATGCAAGAAATAAGGTAAGCAAGATGGTAATATACATACGTGTATTCTTCCTTTCTTGCTAAAAACAACATTGGAGTTGCAGGAGCCGTTGTTTTGACATCCACAAATATACCATTGTGGGAGCAAGTAGTCTATTCCACCTTTACCGTCATCTGCTTTGAATTCGAGTGTGATCAAATCTTTCAGGTAAGTAGTAAAGTCCTCGTCCAAGGCATCGTATGTATTGAATGCTCCTTCTATCACATAAAATATCGTGTTTAGGTAACCACAATTTCCATAATGTACCAAACACGATATAGTTTACCCCCTCATATTTATATCGAGGTAAAGCATGTAGAATCTAATAAAGCTCACCGACCCTGGAAGTGTTGCAAAGGCGCGAATGTGCGTTATAATGTTACATCTCGATGCCTGCTAGAGTTAAAATTAGTGCCAAATGAATATCTAAAACTAAAAATGGTTAATGAGGATGTTTAAAAGACAGTCTTTTTCCAACTTTAAAAAAGGATCTCGATTGCTACTATAATCCAGAAAAGTAAAGATATAGCAGTCTCCAGTACTTACGGTATCACTAGACAAGTCTGACAATATTCACATACCTTTTGTTACAAAGCCTATCGATGACTTCTTCACCAGCGTAATAGTAACATCATCTCCGTCCGGATCGGACACTAGTAGTTGAGAAGATCCGGTAGCTCCAAATTTCAAATGTATGGACAGCGGACGATCAAAAGATGGTGGGCGATTTCCAGACACTGAAAAAAGTATTTATAAAATATTTCGATTTTCAATTGTAACTTGACAATATGAGTCGATACAGTTGCACATTCCGAATCATGAAAATACCCTAAACAACTGCCAGTGAACTGAAGCAGAGAGTATTCTTAACTGAACTGCTACAGTATGATGTATTAAATGATATCTGCACCAAAACAGCTAGGGCCCACACTCCCATGCATTTTTTATACCTAGCAAGTTCTTGGGAAACAAACTAGGCAATTCGTGTTAAGTTTGGATATGATGAGTTTTATTAGTCGTTTATCGATCTGTGCTTAAAGCATACTAACAATCCGTTGACCGAGCATTTTCACAGATACATTCCCTTTTCTTGTTACTTGATGCGATAAAAATCAGGCAATCCAATAAAAACAAAAAACAACGTTATCTTAAAATCTAGTCAGTTGCCGCGCAAGATACTTCGACCAAAACTTTTTTATTGCTAACGATTGCTATGCTTTGAAACAATACATAACTGGGAAATAAAATCTTATCGTCCCTAAAATGGTGTCTTCAACGTTTCGTATATTATATCCCTGCACTTTCCACCGCCATTGGTGATGAGTACATCGTTTTTATAATATATATAGCTAAAACAAATAACCACTGAACGCCACAAAAATATAACATTTTTGTCATATAAAGTAAGGAATCCAAAAAATAGGATCACACAATGATATGGAGAATCCATGAATATATAGTTTCAGAACATATTCAAACTAGCTTAATATTTTGCGTCGTTTGTGTTTCTAAATCCTACTTTCCCGTTTTATTGCACTATAGCCTAATATACGCAAAAAGCCCTTAATTTTAGGATCGCCACGGATATTGCACCTCAGAGTCTCATAAAAGATCTTTTAAATTAAATCATCGAGTCGAAAGTCGTCAAATTGTTACTTGTAAGCTTTATGAATATTTATATCAGAATATATTCGTAGAACGTAACGATGTCCAATATTTACAATTTCAAATGTTTGAAACAGTGATGATAAAACTTTAATTGGAGTGTTGAGGTAATTATTGCTGTACAGAAATACATCATACAGCTGTAAACAACTTAAATCGGATAAAAAAACTGTATGATGCTACGCACACAAAGATTACTTTGGTGATGGAAGCATTCATGGCAAGCAGGCACGCCAGTCTTCTGGCCTCAATATTTTGAATTGTATGCCATATAACGCTCCGGGCTAATAATATATATTCACACATAACCTCATTTAAAATAATATCTAATCCAAAGTATGAAATAATATATTATACGTAAATATTGCGACCCGTCTTTAAATTCGATTAGCATTAGGAATCAAATATTTTAGGACCCGTTGGTATAGCGGAACCTGTAATTTCGTCAATAATATTGCAGAATTCGAAGTTATTTTCAAAAAAAAATTAGATCTTTTAAAGATTTGTAGCCGTGTGCCACCACCGTTAGTGAACATAGTAATGCGATCACCATATTATTGTTTATAACAATCACTGGCCTCAAAATTGTTATAATGTCAGGCCAGTTTCAACATTATCTTGTTCAAAGGTCAAATGTAAGCGATTGAACTTTCTAAGAATTTTATTCGTAAGCTTTTATTGACAAACCTATTCGCGGAATTTATTTTATACCACGATCATAAAGGCAGCCTCGTACTGAACCGTCTTTATACATACAATACAATACAATTTCTTTTGTAAATGAAGAAAATGCCATTCAATATTTTTTACAATTGAATGCTAAATACTCTTGTTTGATATATAATTTGTCTCCAACATCATTTTTTATAAAATCGTCTGAAACGACACAGCAAGGATTGGTTTAAACGATTTTCAATATTCAGCGGTCTTTACTAGAATTTAGTGTATGTAATCGCATGAAAATTCTCGAAACCCAATTCGTTACGACGTCTCGTTCTACAGTTAAATTGGTGGGCATTTAGATCGTATCTATATTTTTAGGCCATTAACATGGACACCGGTGACCTTGACACACTGAAGTAAATTATCTTGATCGTATTACGGATTGACAACATGATAAAGAATTGTAACCTACGCAACGCCTAAGTATATTTCATTTACTAACCGCACACCATATAAACAATGAAGATTTGCATGAAAATCCCGACCGACAATCTGCTGTGGAATGTGACTTTATACTTGATTTGAAATCATACCTTTAAGCGATACCGGACTCTACGCCACACCCAATACGAAAGTATGATAGATTGCGAAATAATTTTGAACGACGAATTTTACTTATTGTTTAAAAAAAATGTTTTTAAAATTCAGATTCGTTTTCTACTACAAATTGAACGCATTTCTTGATATTCACATTTTTTGGATTCCTGTTTGATGCGATCTGTACGTCTTGACGAAATAGATTCATATGGAATTAAAACCTGATTCGAATAAATTTTAAACTTTTTATATGGAATCATTCATTTCATATGAATACCAACTATCTCATTTTACTATAACAAATTGTCTCCATTATGAAAATCGAGAAATTTATTATTACAATACGCATGTGAGTATGAACATACTTGAAGACAATGTATTTTCAATTTTCACTCCATGCCTAGAAGAAAAAAGTTTCATATTTTAACGACATAATACAATCGATTTAAAAATCTTGCTGCTACCACTGGTTGAGAGTATAGTGCTGATTGTCCAATAATATATTTGAACACACTATCCCGGCATCGATTTGGAGGGAGAGGACACCTTCATTGGAATAGACCTACATTTCACTATATCTACGTTCGATGGAGTATTTTGATGGGGCATATTGTCACCAAGTCATCAAATTTTTTATCGTAAGCTTTATATCAGAATATATTCGTAGAAAGCAATGATGTCCAATATTTACTCCAAATCTTTGAAATAGTGATGGCGTAAAACTTTAATTGGAGGGTTAATTTTTGTTCAGAGACCGTCAAACTTTTTCTTGTTTAAATCTGGCATATAGCAGTAAACAACCTAAAGCGGATAAAAAGCTGTATAATGACACTTAAATAAAAATTACTTTGCTGATGGAAGCATTTATGACAAGCAAGCACGCCAGTCTCTTGGCCTCGATATTTGTAACAGATATGGTCAAATTTGACCAAAATCGATTGCATTTTGTCGCCAAAATAAAAATTCCCACTTAATCAGCAATTTCTTGTACTTATAAACGATTCGCGATTTATTCGAATAATGCTTTTGGATCGATTCGAGTAAGCGAATCATTTTACCCAGCCTCAAATTACTATATCAATAAATTACTGCACATGTCATGAATCTCGACAATTAAATGCATGTATTGAATAGTTAAAGATATCTGTGAAATCACCTTGGCGCCGATAGCGGCTTTTCTCAACTTCGCTATCTGGAGACTGTAGGTTCAACTCATCCAGAAGCTCGTTTATGTGACCATTCTGCGCAAGTTCCGCAAATCGTTCCATCGGGCTTAACTCATCTGTTCTTTGTATTTCCAATAAATCGAAATTATTCAACATAAAATAATCCGCCGGGCCGTCATTCTTTTCTATTATTTCCAATGTAGTTGAGATACTCCCAATTACGCCATCATCGTTGTCCATTTTTTCTCCAGCACTACACAAAGCAGCAAGGAGCAATAGGTATAAAGTACCCCCATCAAAAAACGTCATCTTTCACCTTGAGACGCCCAAATATTGTGATGTTGGAGTATTTCTCTTGTAGGTAAAAAAAAAACTATTTTCTACACATCAACTAAAAAAGATTATCATACATCTAAAAAAGTAAAAGCGGAATTCTTCGGTTTTATATCGGTTTATTTTACGAAAAAAATGTGGTAATGGAAACCCAAATTCGTCATTCGATATGAGATATGTACATTATATGTGCCTTCACTTTGGTTTCTATTGATTTAAATTTTACGCCCACGGCTGACTAGGTCTTATCTTACATTGATGTATCCAATCCCACAGCCTTATGATTCATATGTCACGTCAAAGTTAATTCAGCCACAATATCTTTGGTATTTTATAAAAACTCGAAGCGTTTGGTTAGTGGCGTCGGAAAGTGTCAAATACTATCAGGATTTAAAAAAATGTCCAAATTAAAAATGTGCCCGATTATTTTCTTGCATAAAATTCCAAAATCTTGGTTGATTGTCACCCTTCTTGAAACTGTAGTCTCTTCTCATTTCCTTCTGTTCTCAGTTCCGCCGGAGGTCGTTTGGCTCTAATGATTTCTCGTAGTTGTTGAAGGCCATGCCCTATCAGAAACACTTTGGCCGGAAATCCTTCAAATGTTTTCCGAAAAATGGTCTAGCAATATCATCTACTCGATTGAAATTTATTCATAATCTTAAACTTTTCGTTGGTTTTTATCACAAGAAAATGCAGTTTGAATATCAAAGCATATCACCAATCCCATTTGAATATAAGACTGTTCTTGCTTCTCCAGAATACAAATAGGTTTGATCGAAATGCTACTATTGTATTGTTAGACTACAACATTTCAACTTTATTTTACAAGTATAACATTTACCTATTGTTGAATAATTTTCGCTTCGAATCGATCCGAACAACGAAGAAAATTTGGCTTGCCTACCGGACCGACATCTATCCCGTCTATTTTGAATAATTAGCCCATTCCGTCGTTTTGATCACCGAATCGAACTGCACAATGTTACCCCTAACCTAAGCATATGTACCCATCCCAATTCGTACAGCCCTTATCTTGAAAATTCTCACAAACTATCCTAAGGTTGCGTTTTAAGGTTTACAGATACTTAACATTGGTTTTCGCGATAGGATATATTAATTTTCACACAAAATTTAGAGCAGTGTCTTGCCGAAACATAAGCCTTTACGCCTTAAACTTTCAAGCCGGGCCGTTTGTTGTGTGTTTATGTCGCCGTAGGCAAATGTTTTGTTAGTCTTTGTAAGTCTGAATATTGAATATGATAGAAATATCGTATATAATGAATATTTGATTTGATAGAATTTGTCTCGACTAATTTGGTATGTAGACATAAAACAATTTCCTGCCAACTCGGCGAGTATTTTACTATAATACCAGAAATAAAATCTGACGTTATATATTCCGGCAATTAAAATTTACAAAACGTTTTCCAAATTGGTAAACATCGAATATTGAATATATCAATGGAAGGGGACCATGATCTTGCAAGTAAACCATAGCTAGAAAAGCCTAATTTTGATCATGACTGCCTGCTGTTATACGAATGGATAATCCACACAACCTCCGACTTTCAATCAACTCGATATTAAAATAGCGTTCTATATGCCATGAAATCGCGCACCAGAAAGTTGGGCACCCGGGCACAGAAAGCTGTATTATTAGCCATTTTGGGATAAAGTTTGGGGAAACATTGTGTACTCTAAACCAGAAAAAACTATTCACAAATGATGCTATTACAAAAATACTTCAGAGCAAGTAAATTTTAACATAGCTATTCTCTAATCGCTTACACTCATTCCGCCTTACTGAAGCCCTCGCCTCAGTTTCTTTTTATTTTTATAGTTTTGCCGTGCAATAGCATTAGCTCTCTATATTACTATCGTTTTTATTGAGGTTAAAATTGATAAGTGTTCACGTTTTCTGAAATCTGTAAGTTTTAACAGATAATGTGGTTTTGAAATACCAATTGGTTCAAGTTATTTTGAAGTATGTCGTAGTTAAGCACGCCGTCTGCATATTCCCGATCAGAACAAAATTAATTAAAAAAAATAGTAGAAAAAAAAATATATATATAGTCAAGCTCGAGACACGCATGGATCGTGTCACCGAGGCACGATCTATCTGTGGCCCATGTTTGCCATAAATCAAATTTTCGATTGCGCTTACAATTCAACACAAATATCACAATTGAAATTGTCAATGTGTTTACTGTTATATTAAAGTCCAATTCAATCCCAACATTTATGACAACAGAATTTATAAAGGCGAGTAGGGATGGACAATTGAATTCCGTGATTAGAATTAATCCGAGTCACAAATTCTTTGATTCGAGCGATGATTATAAATTACCACTGAAATTCAACCAAAATAATATTGATTCAGTTTATAAAATTTATTTCAGCCCTAAGATATAGGGCGTGAATTAAAAGTAGCCTATATATTGACTTTAATGGTCTGTTTTTATCATTTTTAGTGAATTCATAGTTATATATTTTTTATTTTTCTTAACGGTGATGAATATTCTATTTATATCCAAATCTGTGATTCGATTATATTTGAACGAAATTTTCGAATCATATTCAAACTCTAGATAAATCGGTCTTGTACTGTATTAATGGTTGATAAAAATATCAATGATTTTTGCACAGTACCAATCAAAAATTTCTTTTCGTTAAGTACGAGTCACAGATGGACCACGCCTCGATGGCGCGATCCATCGGTAATAGGGCTGGGCAAAACCGATTCATTTGGGATTCGAATCTGATTCGAATAAATTATTTGAATCGGATCGAATCATAAATTTCATGTAAATAGCAAATATTTCATTTTTTACTATTACAGCTTGTCTTCATTGTGAAAATCAAGATATTTATAGTTTTGTAATACTAATATGAGCATAAATATACTCGAAGGAAATGTATTTTCAATGCACATCCCATGTCTATGAGAAACAATTTTCATATTTTGTCTTTAAAAATGAAAATTCTAGTTTATTTATCGAGTTTTTGTTCCCACGAACGATTTGCGATTGATTCGAATAATTTGTGCTTCGAATCACAGAATCGAATTGCCCAGCCCTAATCAGTAACTCATACCAACCACAATTGTTTTCGAATTGTGTAGCTGAGAAATGATCGTGGAATTCCAGAGCTTCATAATTTGATAAAATCATTTTTTCCGAGATATTTTTTCAGTGCTAAATTTCGTTATGTCTTCCGCCAACGCGTTTGTTGGAATAGACATATTTGCTGTGGAATTTGAATTCTGTTTTAATTAAGTACTACACAAAATAAGTAACCACATGACATACATCACGATCATTGATAAATAGTTGCAAAATGTTAGAAAGTAAAAGTAGTTACATAATAACAGTACTCCGCCTGCACGATCTTTGGAGTAAACTAGTAGTATGTATCCAATCGTCTTTAAAGTGTAAGTAAAATGCCCATTCTTTGATTCTGTATTTTATATCTCCTGTCTTTCTTATATTTTGAACATTTTGCCACAACAGGAAATAATGTTAATTCGCTCAGTTATTTTAACACCGATGAGAATAAACGGACTACTATGTGAATTTCATTTGAAAGCACGCCTACCCGTGTCAATTTGGCGACCTTATAAATATGATGGCCTGATAATTTAGAAGGCTTTGTTACATCATTCAATGAGGTAACATTTAATTGTGCAGCGAAATCATGATATATATATATATATATGTCTAATTTTACGTTTTAAAATTGGACTTTGCGGCAATATGGGGAATATAAGCTTAATTATTATAAATTTCTTCTATCTGAAATGTTGAAACATTATTTATATGGTGAATTTCGAATAGCATTTCAACTAAGCTATAAGGACATTCCTGAAAGTCTCCACTCTAAATCACGCCGCTGTTGCAATGCGATTGCAGCCAATATATGAATTAACAGAGTAACCTTTATTTCATAATTTGCTCGAAAACGTTGGTACAACAAAAAGTCAAGGCATCATGCTAGAAAATGATTTCCAGTTGTGGAAAACCCAACTCGCCAAATGAAAATAACCAATTTATTCCAAAACCAAAATAATTGGTAAAATAACTTTTAACAGTTGATGAGTTCACTTCCATAAATCCCACTGTTGCAATGCGATTGCACCAGTCCACAGATATGCCGATTCGAGTATTGTAACCCTGTCTCATACCTTTCAATGCTTAAAAATATTCATAAGTAGACTCAAAAATTCGGGGAATCATGCAAACAAAGGAATTTCAAGTTGTAAAATACGGTCATCGACAAAAAAAAAACTAAAAACATATAATCATGCAATAATGTATATGTCAAGCATTTATCCACGTACACGTGGTAAGGTTCGAGATCTTCGCATTATTTAAGTCCGCTTTTGGTATTATGCAAAGATTTTTAGACATGTGATGTTCATGTTCCCAATTGGTTTCACAATGAATTATTTAACCAAGCAATTGTTGCACAAATAAACTGTCGAGATACCCGTGGGCGCAGAAACATATGCTAGCTGTCTGGCAAGCTCGGCCAAAAGAAAAGTGCAAAATTTTTCGTTATCGACACTCGTAACAGGTAATTGGAAAATCATATTCAAAAATTTCATCAATAAATGATTTTAAACTCCCATGAGTTCTAAACTAACTCGATAAAACACATTTCAAGAAAATTCAGTCATGCAAAATGCTCGTGAAAATTTTTGTGTGCGATAACGAGAAAATACTTTTTTATTCTTGCGTTTTGCGGCTACTCGTACTTGCGGAACGAAACTTCACCTGTCCCATTGGCTCCACTGCCCCAAGCGGTTCAAACTCTCGAAGCTCGACGATTCGTATGATTTCTACAAAATGTATTCGACAAAGTCACCAATTCATATTTGCCGAAAAAAGAAAGCGGAAAGAGCGTTTCAAACGCTGTTCAGTGTTTTTTCCTTTGTGAATTATACGTTCATCATCTGTGGATACGATTTGATATTACTCTATACATAACCCACACAGCAGTTTCGTATATTGTAGGTCACTATTGTATACGGATGAATACAGATAAAAAATGTTTTGCAAAGCTTGTGTATTATACTGGATTTATAAGCTGATGGAGTTCAATTTAAAACATGTATTGTTTTAATATGGAGCAGTGATAAATGGGTAAAGATTTAAAATGAAGTTCCATTTCCCAAAAATGTAGTTCTAGAAAACTATTTATTTACTATATGAATCAGCAATGATTCCTTTAAAATTTCCCTAGGCTGTTCGAATAAAAGTTTTATCGATTGTGACGTAAAACAATAAAGAACATTTTGACGTCATAAATAATTTAGGAAGTGCAAGAAGCAACACGATTAGCGAGCAATATCATAAAATGCAGGGCGGGAGTGAAAGGAAGGACATGTACTTATTTACAGTGTGGAATGATGATAAGGAATATAGACAGAAGCTGGGGTGACAAGGTTAACGTAGAGAAAGGTGAGTTAAATGATTGGACATTATATCACAAAAATTTAGTTTGCTGAAAAAATCGAAAGAGTGAAAGATCCCTAATGATGATAGAAGAAACTTGATAAACGTGGCGTAATTTGCCTCAATTGAAAAAATGCTGAGAATTTTGATATTTTTTGATATGATTATTTTTAAAAAAAGGGGCCTCGTCGGAGCGATTTATCTGTGAACCATACTTAAAAAACATGTTAGAACAAAACAATTTGACAGGGAGCAGTACGGCCCCAAAATTGTAATATTATCTCATTACGCGATTCACAGTGATATTTGATTAGTTCTGCTTGAAAGAAGCGTGACACTAAATAGCTAAATTCAAACTTCGTCAGATATGGAGGTTAGACTGATCGTGTCTAAAAGGTGAGCATCGTCTTTGGCCTATACTTAGATGTGTACTATACAACTAAAGGGAGTTTTAGTCATGGGTACATTTAAATCGAATCAAATATGATCCACATAACATTGCGCGCAAGATTTATCGATTCTTCGCCTTTTCATCGATTGTTTAGCATTCTCCATTAAGATAGGGAGTTGGATAGAGAGACGTTTCACACCAAATCTTTCAGTCATGTGGAAACTCAGAAACTATGTATGGGAGTTTAATATCCTTACTCAGGAGTAGGACTTTATATTCAAATGGAGTTTTCGGAAGTTCGTCTGTGGCTCATGGTTGTCGATTTAAAATTAATTATTTTAAAAGGAAATGGGGTTTCAAAGTATTGCATTAACGTTTCTACGAATCATAGCATAGATAATTTTCTATAGCGATAATTCATTTTACCAGTGGCGTATTCAGAACTTTGAAAAAGCGGGGGAGGCAGTTTTTCAAATTTTGCCCAAAAATTTTCCGAGAACAAATTATGACGTCATAATAGGAATCGCGGTCAAAATTGTTTTCTGAAAAATAATTTCATATATAACTGTAAAACATAGCAAAAATCTCGCGAAAATTTTGGGTAGATGGGATTTCATGGCCTATTCCTTGGCACTGTTTAATTCAAATTTTTTATTCGGAAAATGCGTTTGATTTTAGCAAACCCTTCTACCTTATTAAAGCTGTAACACGATGTCTGCATAGGTTTGCTAAACGGTGAATATATTGTTGTTTAACATTTTCCCTGAAATCTTATGAAGCCAAAGCAGTACGAGACTCAATATATACTTCTAATGATAAGCAGGAAGAATTTTCAAAAAGATTTTTGCCAAACAACGTAAAATATTGCTGCATCACTAAAAGTGTTAATCGTGATTCCATCAAATGATTCGTATCAATTTACCACTAATATAGATTTATCAGGATTTAAGTTGAAACGAATAATTTTATGATATCATGTTTTAATAAAATTATATTTTCAAAATATGCTAATGCGCTTATATTGCGCAATCCTGATTTGTTTCAAAGAACAAGGTCCAAAGAAACAGAAGTTGATTCTGAATTTGAAGTAGCAAACTAAAAAACAACGTATATTTGTATTTCTCTTCCCCCGCCATTTCCCTTGCCAATTTTGGTGAATAATTTATTTAATTCCCCGCAAATATTGATTCTTTATCAATCTTTAGTATTTTCTTAATTAATGTTTAATATATTCGTCATATCATAGACAATATATCTTGGTAATTAAAAATTGATTCTACGATCGAAATTACACACAATTTCACTTATGAAGTTACCTCCAACTGAAGGAACATCTAAGGAGTTTAAAGAGTCTTCTGCAAACATGGATAGCACCGGGTCTCAGGGTTCGCTCCGTTCACGTGCAGCAAGGGGTTCAGAGAGCACACCTGGCAGACGACCACGAAACGAGACTCCTGTAAATGGATTGGGTGCACAAATATCTGGTGATTTGTTAGAGGAATCGAAGTCGCCGAATAGATTTTCAACAATGAAGAAAGCAGCTGAAGAACAACGGAAGAAAGTACGGGAAACAAGGTGAGATATCAAAAAGCGAATTTGTTCAAATTATGGTATTTGTTCGAATGTGACAATATAATCTTTAATGGCAGCAATACTTAAGCCGCATTATAGTACGCTTAAAAATATTTGGAATTCCTTAAGTTCTGAAAATCTCAGCAATTGCGTTTATGTCAGTAACAGTTGGGCCGATTAAAATTAGCCACGTATGCCTCTCCTTCTTTGTCAGATAGGGCAGAGGGTAGTAGGTGTGAATACGTTAATGCTCAAATCCTAGTATTTGCTATCATATTTTCTTCAAGACTTATCTCTAGATTTAATAAACAATGTGTACAATGTACATTTACGGTCGCTGGGATACGGGTTACAATGTATCCCCTATAATAACCAAATATGTTATACCTTCAGGGGTAATCTTAATTTTTCTCGATTTTACTGCATCTGTATCTGTACAGCCTCTATTGTGAAAGGTGGAAAGGTGGAAATCTTTGGGGTTTTAATTTGGAGGTTGTCGGCCAAGATTCAATAGCTGCTTATACTGTATCAATGATAGATTTTTTATATGAACGTCTGCGATATAAGGCAAATAGAATAACGTATTCAGCAAAATTTGACATGGAGCGAGGTTTATTAATTGCTCTTGATGGTGGAGCAAAATGGAATAAAATATTTTCTATCCTTATGTCGACTGTACGACCACGAAGTTATTCTGATTGGAGAACACCCAAATTATTAGTTCTATTGTCAAAGGGGTTAACTGCATATCTTTACCGATCATCTTTAAATGAATGCTGATAAAGATATATCAGGTCGCGCTACTCAAAAAGTATTCAAATACTTTTGAATGAAACTTTTAATTTGCGTAATTTTAGACAGTGATGACCTGATGTAAGATTTTAAACCCATACTTGAATGGCTTTCATTGGCATTGCCAGAATAAGCAGGGTTTTGTACGCGTAATTGCTGAAATTTCGATAAAATGCATTTCTTGTTTTCGAACAGACTTTCGAATCAGCACAAACGCGTATGTCAAGTTTAAATAAATATAATATTTCCAAACAATTTCATATCAAATGCTCCATCTATTCGTCTCTGCATCGGTAAATAGCAACCAATTAAGAATCACAATTCATCTTCATTTACTCAATATTAATATGTTTGTTTTCCGCTCAAAACTTTATCCGAGTCTTTCCTCAATCAAAATTATTCACACAATTTAGACGTCTGAACTGAATCCAAGTTTGTTTATTGTTGATGTGGAATGCTGTTTTAGTACATGTTAAGCCGCCCGCAATGCAACATTTTATATTTTAGCCTCCAATGGAATTCAAAACTAGGCACTGAAAAGTCCTATTCAGAAGAATATTACCAACAAATCTCTTGCAAAGTTTGAGTCACTGATAAATCGCGTCGACAAGACGCGGTCCATCTGCGGCTCATACTTGTAAAAGTAAAATTTCTGATTGGGATTTAATACACATTTCAAAGTCAACGCAATCCCGTTACTTGAAACTTCGTTTAATCAAATCAGATTGCATCACTGAACATTTGCAATTCTCAAAAATCTTTCTACTGAGGTATATTTACAGAAATGATAGGTAATTATGCTATCAAATGTAACACGACAATATGTCGTTGTAAATAATGAGAGTGTTAGTTGTTAATAACGTTAAATATAGAAGATGATTTTGAATATATACAAGGCTGGGTAATTCGATTCGATGATTCGAAGTAAAGATTATTCGAATCAATCGTTACTATTCGAATCCATTGTGAATCAGTCATAGGAACAAATTTGCTGAATTTTTCATTTTTAACGACAAGATGCAATCGATTTTGGTCAAATTCGACCAAAATCGATTGTATTTTGTCGTTAAAATGAAGATTTTCACTTTTGGACTGAAGTGTAATTCAAAATACATAGCTTTTAAGTTTGTTTAAACTAATATTTATAATTTGTAACTGCAACTTTCTTAATTACCATGGTGGAGATAATAATAGCGATAGTAAAAATGAGATATTTGGTATTTTTATGAATTCAGATTCAAATTTCAAATGATTTGTTTTTGCCTAGCCTTATATACAATAAGCATACTATTACCCCGTTATTCTTTTCAGGGTAAAACAACACGAAGAAGAACGGGCTCTGATTGCTCAAAGAAGACAAGAGGAATTAAAAATACAAATTCGAGCGGTTCTGGATAATATTCTGGTTGACACAAAAAAGGATATTTTATTAGTTCTTCAAGATAGAATAAATCAAGAAAGGCATACTATTAAAGGTTGGTGCATATTGATTCAATTAGAAGTTTTTTGTGGCAGTCACCTGCTTGCAAAGCGCAAACCTGCGCAACGAAGCAATCACGCCTTGTACGCATGCGTACGGGAATGCGTTGGGAAACGGAACGAAATGCATCCAGGCTAATATAAAACAAAACATAGAAACGCAACCAACGAAGACGTGTATCGCGGCCTCACCACATGCAACCTCATGTCAATACAACATTTAATAAGAAACTTGATTATTGTGAAAAAAATCAAGTTAACCAAATCCAAATACATTTTAAAATGTTTCTTGGATCGATTAATGGAATCGGATTTGCAAAGACAAGAAGAACGCTTTATTCTAATGATGACTGGGTAGTGCCTATTGTGTTGACACAGTTGTAAATATCAGGGTTGAGCAATGCCTAGGCCGGGATTATTTTAGTTATTTAGTTTATTTAGTCTCAATGCGCGACCGGATGAAAAATATTCAAAAAAAGCAATACATTTTTATTGTCGAATAGATACAAATGATTTAAAAACGCGCCAAAAGTCTCATCTTTTTCAATGAAGCAATATTTTAGGGTTCGAAAAGGTCAAAAAATCGAATTTTCGAGATTTAAAGAACTAAAAGTTTCTAATCGAACACTTTTTGCAAGTACCTATAATGCGAGCACCCCATATTTATTCGAAATAAACTTCTGCAAACTGGTGCCTTTGAGAAAGTTTTTCACTTGAAACTTATGTGTGCAGATTGTAATGAATTTGAAATATTGATTTATCGACAACGCCAACACGAAATTGATCCAATTTAGAAAAACTCATATTGCGATTTATTCGTAACGAACATCCCTAAGGTGAGCAGGTGGAGTACAATTTTTATAAATTATTTTTATTAAATTATTTGAACCTGAGTCACGTATATACCACGCGGTCCATCTATACTGCAAGTGTCTCAAACTCAACTTTCTTTGAGGGTCAAATAAACATATGTAAATTAACCTGCGGACCGCAATACCGAAGCTCGTAAAAGATTTAAATATCAACATTTCCAACCGCTTGAATAACGCAAAATCAAGGCTGGATTGGACATGACCTCGTTTTCAAATATACGTGTGACATACACGTGCGTATACGAAACGTAAGACAAAGTATATTTTGTTTCAATCGACCCTATAGGGAAAGTATACTTTCTGGAAATACGTGGCAAACCGCAACCGTACATAAGTAAGGGGATGTATATCGAGAGCAAAATAAATCGAAGGAAATGATTTTGGTACAAAAAACAGTCTTAATATATATATATATAGGGCGAAGAGCTACTATGAAATTCAGGGCTAGCAACCGCACTCTAAGCAGAAAACTAGGAGAAATATGCTTTGTTAAGTATGGTTTACTGATGGGCGTGCTGCTTAGGCACAGCGCATCTGTGGCTCATACTTTGACACAAAGGCAATTTCTGATGGGTAATAATGAACTAAAAAATCCAATTTAACAAGTAAATAAAAACAAATAACGATGCAAACTTTATTCAGGTGACTTAAAAATGGATCTTCAGAAAACGGAAGAAAATTTAACCAGAGAATTGGAAAAGAGATTGACAAACGGAGAACCATTTGAAAACAGAGTAGCAAAAGTACAAAAAGAATTCGAAGATAGTTTCAACAAAATATTAAAGTCAGAACTCGGCAGGGTAATAACTAAGAATTATATAAAAAATAATTGGAATTTATTTTCAAAACCAAACTTAGTTTAGTCGAATCTGAGACTTGATGGTAAAGATTAATAGAGAATTTTTTTACAAAGTTTGTAAAATTCATTTGGACGTTTTGGAAATAATTTTCAGAAATACATTTTTGCGGCAACGTAGATCTTTTATGACGTAAAGCAGACGTCTTTATTAGACAATAGTATAATTCTAACGATACCATTAAAATATCGTAGGTAAAAAACAATCCACAACATGAAAGGTGGAGTAAATTTAGTGCGCTTTATTTATATACTGCGAAATCTGACACATGGATGGCGAATTTTTTCTACGTAAAATGCGTACATTTATTGCCGGGAGCAACAATTTGGTGTTGGATTACTCAAATGCTTCGATAATACGTTCATAGCCTAAGATTTTCTGTAGCCTGGCCGCAATAAAGACGCTACAAAATACTTTGTTTTGTGGTGGTTTGCGTCAAGTGTGTCACTTGCGAGGTTTTTTGAATGTTCATATCTTAGCAACTATCCTAAAATCGCTATAATGGGCAATGATATAAATAAACTTTCGAAAGACGAAGGGTGATTGGAACAGTGTCACCATGCAATATTTTAACCAGCTACCGGCAGTGAACACACGCTTGTGACAATAACTTCAATAACGGTATTTCTGAAATACAAATTCAAAGCTATCCTTAGGAGCGCAAAGTTGCCGGAAAGGAAGTTTCAGCCTATGCGCCTTTTACGTTTTAATAAGTTTTTTGCGCCCAATTCAGTAACGCCTAATTTTAAACTCGTGGATAATATGTGTTTAGCCCTTTGTTCTTTATCGGGGACACTTCTTCACCGCCAGATCGGTAATAAAATATATTAGAGCGCAGATTGAAATTGCTCAATTTTTGTACATAATGTGCAATACTTTTATGGCGTCATTTTTAAATTTTGGCGGCAACACGTAAATTCGAGGCCTAAGCGCGTTGTGAGGTGATAGCCACGCCCACGAACGGCGCTTCGCTGAATAGTGATCGTAACTCTCGATATGGAATTACTTTCTCGCGAATCGAGATGCCAATTAATTCATTAAATATTCAATACTTTTAAACGCCGCTTCCAATCAGGCATTGTATTTCGTTACGCATAAGCCACGGATGGACGGCGCCTCATCGGCACGATCCTTCAGTGGCCCATACTCAACAAAGCAGATTTGGACAGATACTTTCAGATGGGTTAGAATATTTCGAGAAACCATTGTACACCACAGCAGTTTTATATTTGCATTTTTTAATTTGAATGGATAGATACCGAGACCACGATAGCAAAATTGGAATATCAAACGACAACTATCGCAACGTTATGCTCTCGCGTTTGATGATATGAAATATTTATGCATTCGTTGTTCATACAGTACAGGACGTAAATAATAATAATCAAGACATGGAAAGTGTTATTGGGAATGGTTACCATGGCCCTCGCGTTGGAGTGCAAATACTAAAGCATAGTTCATATCTGATATATATTTAATGAAGCTTGGTAATGAGCTTGCGTCGCCGTTTTTTGTTAGCGGGAATTTCTAAATAAAATGTTTACTTTTAACTTTCTCTAAAATATAGCAAGGAAAGTACCAAATAAAATACTTATTTTGATCGTCAATCATCTGAAACAAGAGAAAACTTGGGTATTTTTTACGGTGAATTGTTGTTCTGAAGTTTTGATATGTTTGTGAGTTGCGTCTTCGCACGCTTGGTACTTTTTGCACTATAGAATACAAAACCGGAAAATAAAACCATAATATTATTTTTTGTACCATTCCGGTTGTGGAATTCTGCACAAATATAAATATTCCTTGATATAAATAATCTTTGATATAAAAATTATATTTATAACAGGTTCAACGAGAGATTTTGCAAGATGTAGATTCGAGGATTGACAAAGAAAAGAATCGATGGGAAGAAAATTTCCGGCGCGAAGCTGACACAAGAGTTAGAACAGCTGAAGAGAATATTCGACAAGACTTTAGGTAGGGATATTCAGAATATTTCATTCGATTTGTGATATGTAAAATCATGAACTATCAGATTTGATTCTTTCTGCTACTCAAATTCAACAAAATGAAAATGTAAATTATAATTTTTGGAAGTAAAAGCATATTCAGACGTATTTATAAATTTATAGGAAACACGCCTAACGTCTAATAAAGACTCGTGGCATCGTCAAGTATTCATGTAATATTGTTTTCACTTTTGCGCCATATTTGTTCTTGTACGAACTAAAATTTATCTTCTATTTCATTTTCCCCTGACGATTGCAAGAAGAGACTTTCTGGCCTATTTTTCATGACTGAAGTGCGTGGTAGTGAGTAGTGATTGGTGAACATTTTCTAAAATACAAATCCTTGCGCAGCCAGTCACTACTCACAACTCATCCCATCTCCAGCTTTCACGATATTTTTATTGAAATTTCCGCATTTTAAAGTATTCAGAAGTCCAGCGAGGGATAGATACGTCACTTTGATTTGAATTTAGGCACGGCCTAGAAGATTCCCAACGACAATGTGATGATATTGTACGAACAACGCAGGAACGAACGACAAGTTTAGAAAATCGACTCATGGATAAAATAGACACTCTAGACCACTCAAATATGAAAAGAGTACAAGAATGTGAGGAAACGCTTAAGAAAACCATAGACGATACAATGACAGATCGTGATTCAAATTTGACGCAAACATTTAAAGGTGAAAGCGATCGGATGCGACAAGATATCACGGAAATACGCGGGCAGATAACTCAACTTCAATCAAAATGCTGTACAATATTATAACATATGATATTTATAAAATGGAACATTTTCTTGCTTGATTTTACAACGCTAAATCATTTGCTTTTCTAATTGATTTCTTCTTGCTTTCTGATTTCTTTACACCATGGACATTTGTTATTTGCACAACAAGAAAGTGCGGCATACTGTCAAAATTGTTTTTATATTCACGACCTATACACTATTAAAGGAAATCTTTGTAAACCCACCAGTGGCTTATACCTAGCAACCCCCAATCAGAATTTTTTTGTCATGTATGCGCCACAGATGGACCGCGACTCATTGGCGCGATCCATCAGTGACACATTTTTAACAAAAATGCTTTGACAAAAAAAAGTCTTCTGATTTGGTTCGAAGACGCAGATAGCTATCCATTATGTACCGCGACTCATTGGCGCGATCCATCAGTGACACATTTTTAACAAAAATGCTTTGACAAAAAAAAGTCTTCTGATTTGGTTCGAAGACGCAGATAGCTATCCATTATGTATTTCAGCTACGATCGCGGTACGAGTTAGACTTACCGATGATATTAAGACACTGAGCGTTCGGCGATATTTTTTGCGCGCAAAATCGCCAGTAGGCTCTTTCAAGTCGAGTCTGAAGAGGTATTAAGGTAACATTATTGCGGCAACAAAGCGGCTAAATTAATGCTCTGGAGTGTTCGGTACCGACTAATCGATTTTTCTTAAACTTTGAAGCATCTGTGTCGGCTAATTCCATCGGTCAATTTTAACAGCATTAAATGATATGATTTTCTAGCAAAATACACTTTAAAACCAACGCGGTAAACATTTGTTTTGAAGTCATGATGGGTGCATGAGAGTTTGGCGAATTGTCACGAACAGATGTGAATGATCATGATCTCAATTTTGATGTTTTTGCGCACTTCTCTTTTACACATTTCCTTTGAAACGTGGGAAATTCCCAAATTTTTGATTGTTGGTTACTTTTACCGTTTCAATAATTCAATTCTTCTCTGCCAATTTCTGGCGATTTGCCAGTTTCTGATTTTTCCTCGCAACCTGCACTTTTTTGCATGTTGCAATTTAGAGGTCTGCTGAGTCAGGATTTTCAGAATCCAGATTCGATCTTGAATCCCAAATTGAGTGCTGAAACCAAACCTGATCCGACCCGGAATCAGTATATAACGCTCATTAGCCTGAACAGGCTCCTGTAAAAAGAAAAAGTCATTTCCAAATACCATGGCAGCGGAAAATTTCACATTTTCAAAAAGTCGAACTATAAATTTCACAATCGTTCTGAGAAAGGTTCAGAGCCGGAAACAATTTTCCTTCTTTTTATCTTATTTTTTCATCCAAAATTATCTTTTGGGGGCCCGCCACCGTGATATTGTATAGAAAATTCTACTGCACACCGAAGGCGCGCGAAAATTTTTTCTCACTTTAATTCGAAAACCGTCCCCAACAATCAGGTAACCCTGTGAAGCATTTAATCTTTGTCTATGTTGCCTTAAGTCACCTATTTCCTATCACCTCACCTTCCTATTGCGACTAAACTCCATCTACCGCCGCCTCAAATACCTAAAACACTCTCAATCCAAATACCTAAAACACTCCAAACGCAAGATTAAAAAAATCTGAAACATCTCGCGTCGATGAGACGCGGTTCATCTGTGCAGCACGCTTGACAAAATAAAATTTCTGATTCTGGTGCACAATATAACCGTAAATAGCGGGTACCCATTATTTAGTGTAGATTATGTAGTGTTAGTTAGTACCTTTTCTACCTTTCCTTTCCCCTTTGGTATGCTTTATGACATAGAAACACACGGGAGTTACCACGTAACCACGGGAGTTACCACGTAACACAGAAAATGGTTCTTGTTTTCAAATTTATTACACAAAACGGTTAATATAAGAATAATATTTTAAGCAGCAAAAAGTAATCAATAAAATATACACAACCATTTGTTTTTAGCAAAGAGCATAATAACATTTTGATATAGATAGATTGGTACATGATAAATCACCTGATATAATAATATACTCTACATTTCTAAGGGTTAAAAATACATTACAGAAACCTATGTTGAAAATTGGGCAAAATGGGCGAATGGCAAGATTCACCAACAACTTACTATATCTATATACCTTTTCTACATACGGTCGATGAACCAATGGTCTGGTCTCTATTGGCACAGTGGCCATATTAACTGATAATTAGTGTAAGAGCATTAATTAAGACTCATTAAAGACTCAAATCACTACGAATGATTTAGCAAAGAAAATGGGATCCATAGGTTGTAACAGACTGATAAGGGTTGCAATTGAGGATGAACAAATCAGACAATTGTTTTTGGTTTCAAACAATCAAATCCACTCCTTTTTAAGCATATTTACCTTGCTATGCAGCAAAATCATGATATATGTCAATTTTACAACATAAAACTTGGCATATATCATGATTTTGCTGCAAATTAAATACCCATAACATAGTGACCACAGTCAGATTCAGTACCATTTCTTTGAAAACAGGAATAAGTACTTGAAATTTGTTAAAGAGTATAATAATTTCAGACATTCATTGCTCCATAATAATCATATAGTGTAAACATCAAATACCCTCTCGTCAAAAACTATGAAAGAAGGCTTAAAAGCAGTGAAAAAAACAACAATACAAAACTCGTAAGCTTGAGCAAAATACCAAAAGAAAAAATCTTTGTACAAAAGTTGACTGGTTATGATGACTTTAAACGTTCGACTTTGAGATTATGAAACTTGGGTATATCATTTTGACATATGTATGGTGCTGAAACTTGAATAAGCTTTGAAAATGAAACTTGAATTTTTCGAAACCTTAGTGGTGTGTGTATCATACAGACAACAACAATATGAATATTGCAGATTGATAAATACATGAAAGATAGTAAGATCAGTAAAACAGCAGCTTACTTGAAAATGCAGTTCTAACCTCAGAAACAATACAAGATCTTTCTAACAAAAGCCTGAAACTTGATAAAAATATCATGATTGAATAATGGAGGATAATTAAAATAAAATGATAAATTACATGTTTTTAATAGATATGTTAAACTGGTACAAAGACTAGAGATGACCAGAATCTTCAGATATTCAATAAAAAAAATCGAATATGCGAACACAGTTTTAGAATAAAGGAACAAAGATGTTTTTTCAAAGTTTGTAAAATCATCAAAATTAATATACATTTTCTGAAAAATTGAATAAAATTTCTAAAAAAATTGAATTTAGTAATTTGTGAATCACGAACCGAATCAACTCGTTTGGACAGTCCTAACTAAGTTCTAAGAGATTCGCGCCTATACCAAATCCGAGCATTGAATATATTAGTTTCTTATAAAGAATTAAAAGTATTTTAAATTAGTAAGAAAAATTAGTGCATTCTGGCAGTGAATAAAAATGACAGTCGATTAACGCTAACGCTTCACAAAAATTAACATACAGTAGCTAGCTATTAGAATGTGCAAATTAGAAACGGTTATACTACCTATTAGAAAAAAGTGTTTTCGTTTATTATTCCAAAGTGATTCATCATGCAGCGGAATCATGATATATGCTAAATTTTCGTTGTAAAATCTGACATAAATCATGATTTCATTAAAAGGCACGAACCAATTAATTGAATTATTATTAAAGTCGAATCAATTCGGATTACTTTAATAAGTTATGTCTCCAGATTTAGCTCTATCAAATAGACTACACTGGTGTAGGCTGCATTATAAGGGCGGTGAATGAAAGTGGCATACAATCCAATTTAAGACATTTAGCGGATAGAGCTTAAGCAAAAACAAATTTTTCCGGCTTCAGAAAAATTTATCAAAAAAAAAAATAGTACAGAAATTATCCATATATGCATAATGATAACAGGATGTTGGGCTCATGATAAAAGATATGATCAAAAAAGTAAGGCTATCGGCAGCGATGTGTTACTATTCCAAAGTGATTCATCATGCAGCAGAATCATGATATATGATAAAATTTCGTCGTAAAATCCGACATAATCATGATTTCATTAAAAGACACGAACCAATTAATTCAATTATTATTAAAGTCAAATCAATTCGGATTACTTTAATAAGTTATGTCTCCAGATTTAGCTCTATCAAATAGACTACACTGGTGTAGGCTGCATTATAAGGGCGGTGAATGAAAGTGGCATACAATGCAATTTAAGACATTTAGCGGATAGAGCTCAAGCAAGAACGAATTTTTCTAGCCTCAAAAAAATTTATAAAAAAAAAACAGTACAGAAATTATCCATAAATGTATAATGATGACAGGATGCTGGGCTCATGATAAAAGATATGATCAAGTAAGGCTATCAGCAGCGATGTGTTATTATTCAAAGTATTCAAGTGCAAATGTAGTGAGTAATATATTAGACAGTAGATCAACAATACAACACAAAGAGATGAACATCAAACAAAAAAAACTTTAGCAGTGATAAAATGTAAACAAACGTCAGGAATGCGAGCAGCGATACATGACAGAATAGAAATTTAATAATAATAATAATTAATGTACTTCTTCCAACAAGCATTTTAACAAAAGTGCGTACAAAACGCTAACAAAATTATAAGTAAGTTGGTAAATGTTGTTACCAACTTCAAATGCCCAGTAATTTTATATTGGCTTCATTGGTAGAGGACTCAGGCTTTAGTTGAACAATAGCATTTCAACAATCACATATTTCGATCATGTATGTAGGTATTAAATTTTGACTTGTTTTGCAGTAAATAATTGATGTCGAATTTTGCGCCACCAAAGTCGACAGAAGTGATAATATTGAAGCATAATCAGCCAACTATGACCAAAATGAACCCGAATCGGTAATTTTCTTTCGTCAAGCATGCGTCACATATGGACCGCGTCTCATCGACGCGACCCATACTTAACGTGCTCATCAAAAATTTTCCTGGTTGCGATCCATCAGTGACAAATACTTAAAACAAAAGATGCTGTAAAACAAAGATTCCTAACCAACAAAAGGTTGGGATTGAAAAGCCACTACATTTTGAAAAAAAAACGTTTTATATATATTTGTAGTGAAATGGGAAATTTAATGTAAGTGGGGCTGCTTATCTAAAACACACGCTAATACCAAAATCTAACTGATACTTATTTGTTGTAAACCATGGTTTTTGTTAAACCATTTTGAGAATGTGAAAGAACCTGTAACCCAACAAAAGGCAACAAAAGATCTGAATATACCTTTGACACATGCGCATTTCAAAATTCGACTCATGGTATTTTTGCCGCACTGGTCATACTACACAAAATTTTTTTTTCGCCATTTTTGGATGTTGTTAACCACATTATTATGGCACAGCTTTGTCGTAACTTGCATCACATTTCTTGTATCTAGCCTTGAGCAAAAACTTAAAATAAGGTATTGTGATGAGAAAAACTGTTTCACAGTATCAAGAGGTTTAATTGACATCTTAAACATATTATTTTCAGTAAAAGCACAATCAGTTGAGATTGATAAGGTTTAAACAATACAGCGGGCATGAAGGTTGCAAAGTGTTTCCTGAGAAAGTGCAAATTTTTTTTCCAATAAACAAATTAAAATTGGTCGTTTTTGAATACCTTTTCAAAAATCTTTCTTCCAAGGGTCTTTGGTATCGGACAAGCACTTGATTCAGATAGATATATTGATTTGAATATAAAATTTCACCACAAAATTTGTGAAACTTGGAATGGCATTGGATAAAACTCAACTCATATTTCGAGTGGCTACTGCTTTGCACCAGAGAACAAATTAAATTAAGGAATATTTGTCTTTCAATTTCAACTGTTAATCTAATATTAACCTTTATTACGATGATGATAGAGTGAACCGCAGTCGGAAAAACTTCTTTTTTTCCCGAAAATCCAAATTCTGATTAGGATGAGCAAATGATCTCTGTGTCAATGATTTATACAAAAAACTATGGCTCTATTGCTGATATATTTTCCATCCCTATATTCCAATCTGCACCATAAAACACACCAACATAAAGCCATTGAAATCATAGTTTGAGGTTTGTCAACCTAAAAATTGGTTATAAATCTTTCAACAACTGAATAGCATAATAAAGATTTTTTTCAATTATATATCTATTTGCAACAAAATTATATTGAGTTTGAGATTGGATCTACTCAAGGCATCTTTAGTGGTGTTAATGTATTATTATTAATGTATCGGTAATGGTATCATTAATATCGATATTAGTTAAATGACAACATTCGGGATAGTGATATCAAAAAAATATTCAAACTTTACTGATATAGTGGAATGTAAGGTATATTCTAACGCTTTAGCACAATCAGCAAAGTGTTGGGAATATGCTCCTAGCTACGCATCTCTATCATCATTACATAGGTTCAAATTCTGTTTGTGATGAATATATGAAAGAGTTTTGCTGGGCACCTTGCTGCTGCTGCAAGGTGGCTCACGTAGGTGCTGCTTGCAGATTCCTCCAACAACCATATCCATTCACAAAAAAATCTTAAGCCAAAACCTTCAACCCTAATTCGAAACTGGTGTCCGCTTGAGTGGTCGCGATTCGCCATTTTATTAAGCTGAATTCTCTGCCTTCCTATCCCATTATTGAAAAACATATTTCTATATTGTATGCACTTAAACTTTCACTTACCACCTTTCAACTGACTGCATTAGTACCATGCATATCAATGTTCATGTCATCACAGGATAAGTTGCTGTCATCTTGCTCTTCATTTTGATGATTCTCAGCTGAAACACACAAAAAAAAAGTTTTGATGGGTCTTTTAAATTCAAGATTTGAATCGATTCAAACGTTTCAGTTTGAATATGCAGTAATTCTATATTTCTTTCAAAAAATATTAACTTTGAATAAAATTTCATTTTTGAAGCATGAGCCGCTAATAGACCGTGCCTAGTCGACGCGATCCATCAGTGGTTCATACTTGAAAACCATATATCTTGATTGAAAAGAAGTATTGTGACCATTTTTATTAAAATTTTTATGATCAAATCAGATTCAGAAAAATCCTATTTCAATAATTTGATTCAAGACTCGATTAGAAAATAAATGTATCTGAAAAGTGGCAACACTATTTTGGGAGGAACTGTATTGCAACAACACTCACTACAGACTGGCAGAATATTAGTTACTCTGCTACTCAGACACCCGAAACAGATGAAGAAGATTTAGCATATGCCCAACATTTCATCATAAATCTCTTGCTAGAAGATTAAAATGTCTCTTTTTGAGTGTCTCCTTGTCAATGAAATGTTCAACCGAAGAAAATGACATTTCATAGACATAAAAAAACAAGATTCTGTCACCCTGCTCAGCCATAATATTTACAGACCAGGAGAACTTCCTAAAGAAACAATCATCATTATTACAATTATCATATTAACATGGGTTATTAATTAACATATCATTTCCCAAAAACAAAAAATGTTAATGTGTCCCAATACATTACCATTGAAAGATGACGCAGCAGCTACATCAGTAGTTGTATACTCGGTGCTAGTGTATGGCGTCGACGAATCTTGCGGTATCAACAACCTATCTTTATCAGTACTTTCATTGCATGCATTTGGTACAACATTTTCAGCCTGTAGCGACAAGGACAAGAATTTTGGGTTAGTGAGCACATATATATAACTATATTAGTACCGAACATGAGAATAATATGTGTCTCATTACGCCAAGAAAGTTTGACTGACAACAATGATTAATCAGAATATCAATTAGTTCAGAAATGCTGTTTCCTCTCTGAAAGGCACGGGCCACATTTGCATCGTGTTTAATTAGTGTGATCTCTAAGCCTTCTTTTCTTGCGAAGCATGTATAAAGAACTTTTGTGTGTGTGAGTAGATGACAAATATAAAATGATATTATTACCAGACTTTGTATTTCATGTGCTGCAGATGGAATGGGCAGAGCTTGACCAGATTGATTTATCAGTAGCCGATACTTGTTAAATACACAAGATTTCTATGGCTTGTAAAAATACAGCAAATTTAGTATGCTAAATTAAAAGAACCAATCATATCATTTACTATAAAGCCAGGATTTCATTTTTATCGTACAAGAGGAACCACAACCTCTCCTGCAGATAGCAGTTCCAAATCGTGGTTTGAGCACAGTCATATCAGGTTTTAGTTGTGGTATATTGTGCACAAGAAATACATTAGTGCATTTATTGTAGGCCATATGTAGGCAAAAACGGTTATTTATCTATGACGAATTTGAAACTTAATAAAACTATTAATTGAGTGTTATTTTTTTTACAAGAACATTATTTACATAAACGAGTATACATATAATATTGTTAGCAATAAATAAATACCGGTATAGATAATATCACAACAAAATCATTCATAATTTTAATATTACTGATGATAACACTAATATTTACTTCTTTGCTTCTCCATGACAAACTGGAAGATTTCTGTGATGTTGGGCTTCGTGCTGTAATTTATAAAATGATACAATTTAATATTTATTGAAAATCAAGATAAAAGTTTCTTTCCAGGGAACCCTTTTCCCAAAGGAGTGTCACCACTAAGCTATACAGTGCATACATGCATAATATCATAAACAAACGGGACATTCACAGTCATCGAACAGAAAAAGTGTAATAATGTGCACAAAGTGCACAAATAAAAAATCAACTTCACCAATAGCATTAAGTTTACATTCAATCCTGAATAGATTATAAAATAACATTCAAGCTGATTTAATTTACAATGATTGAATTTCAAATACTTTTGTGCTAGGACAAATACCCTTGTTAAATGCCATGTACAAGACATACATGACCAGGGGCTGCTTTACATCACGCATTTTATTAGGCTGCATTACAGCAGCAATATGTGACAATAAAATTCAATCAATTCTAAACATACCATAGTGACCTGGCAGGGATAAAGTAAAAGATTCTGATCTGGCAAGTGGAGCAGTGGCATCAGGTGACATTGATTCAATAGATGACGATGTTGATGATGGAATACCTTGAATTTCAGCAGCTACGTTGACACTGTGCAAGAAAAGGGAATTTTCTTTAATTGGAATTCAATCCAGGAAATAAGAAATTCACCACAAAGCAGAAAGCAAAGTTAAGAGAGAACCAACTGTGATGCAAAGAATATGGGTACTATGAGATTAAAAAAAATTACAAAATAGCATTATTTTGCAATAAATCATTGACTAAAGAGATGTAGTCTATAGAATACATAAAATAGCAGTGTTGAGTGTTTTAAGCCTTTCGATCATGTGAAGACTATGATATGAAAAATACAGATAATTTTTCAACCTCTGGGGCCAAAAATGCAAAAATTTCATATAATTTAGAAATCAAGCATAAAGAGTTCCAATCAGAAATTATATTTGGTCAAGCACGGACGGACAGCAGCTCGATTAGTGACTCACAACCAGCAAAACATTTTCGGTAAGATGTTTTCAACCTCTGATAATTACAATTTTTCATTAAATTCATTGGACATTCAGTTTCAGATTTCTAGGAAACATTTGTCAAACAGTTAGAATGAAAAATCACAATTGGATATCACAATAACATAAAAATCATACTTATTTTGATTAGTATTAAGAAAAGGACGATCTGATTCATCTGTAACATCAGAATCATGATCGTCACTAATATGGAGTTCATGATGTTGTACAGGAGATTCAAGTACGAAGGATGAATGAGGTTGCTCAGATATAGGAACAGTCTGCAGAAATATATTAAATGCATTCATTCATGCAGTATAATAAATATGAAAATTCTTAAATCGACAAAAGCATGGTTTAAATGCCCTTTGGTCAACATGTTTGCATCACAGGTTGAAGTTACCAGATCTCGATTACTGGTGCTTAGTCGAGGGCCACTCTCAACCCAAGGTACAGTTACTTGAGCTCAGTTCTATATTATTGGCAACAATACTGAAATTTTTCGTTTATAAATAGCTGTTGATATATGAACATACTGGACTGATTCACTCAAATGTATGGCTGTTAAAATGGATATTGTGATGCTAATCCAAGAGAGTCAAGATATAAAAAATAAAAACATTATTCAAATATGCTACCGGAAATATTGAAAGCTTCAGAAATTACTGAATGAAACATATCACTGGGTTTCTTATGAATCGTGCCATCCGGGCCCGGTTCATTTTAACAAACTAAGTCATTCAATTATTTCGAATCTGTTTATTTGGACAACCATACTGAAGGTGATGAAGAAATTATGCAGTATGCACCACCAATTTTGCCATCAGTTCAACATTCCTAAATGTAACTTTAAAATTTAGTCTGATTTACCTTATTTTTGTTCATGTCTTTATTTTGCATAGAATTACTACGATTTTCAGTGTACGGAAGAGTTGCTGATTGTGCATATGATCTATTAATACGATCTGTTGGAAAGTCGTGTATGGCCTGAGAGTAGAATATGAAGATTATTCAATATCGTGACTTTTGAAATGACACTCGCATGTAGGAATATCCTTCTCCCAATTGTCGGGTACAGACTTTTTTCACTGGTGTTGAGGTGAACAACAGAGGAAAATTGGTAAAATGTGATTCTGTCAAACATTATCTTTTTATGTGTATACCTGATTCACAGAGAAGTCTTTAAAAATTTTCTCACCCTAGTTTTTTCTTATAAGCTAACAGGATTCGAATGCTTTTGCACCCAAAAAGACTAAAACTTCAACAAATCTTGAAAATTTTTTTCTTTGAATAACTTAGGAATTGAAGATCCAATTCTTTTCAAAATTCCTGATTAACATTTTTTGGCATTCTCAGGTTTGCATTTTCTGGCTATTCCAAATTCCATAACTCTAATCCATGAAGTTTGTTTTTTTACCAACAATGTTTACACAAAGTGGAGCGGGCAATTTTATTCTATACTTGTTAATATACATGATAAAATTTTTTTTTCGAAGATTTTCGAATACAATTAAATTTCCTACCTTTCTGACACATCGCAATACTTCTTGTGGTAAATGATGAGATATCATTTGATGTGAAACAATAATTTGATTAAAATCATTCACATTATCGCCATATACCATGTAATATTTCTTCTTTTTTTTGGTACTGTTAATGAAAAGGAAAATTCATAAAAAGAATTGAAGAACAAACCTTTTTAAAAAGTTATAACGGAAAATACAGTACAATAGAACCCAGTGAGACACAACATCATCAAGCAATCGAACAATGTTATTAGGAACTTGAAATTTCAAATGTGCAATATATTAGGCTGGTCAAATGACAGCTATGTACTCCAAAATAAAATATTGGTCACCAATATTTCATGTGCATGAAGACCAAAATGTTTGTTTTGATATTCTGACAGTGAATGCTGATGTTATAGAAAAGGCTTAAAATGCTTCAACGTTGCTATATGATTAAACCACAAGAAATAATGGTAAATAAAGCTCAAGTCATCCGAGGAATACAATATAGTATTAATATTACTATACCGCAATTTTTAAATCCCCATGATATTTAGTTTTGATATGCTTCAATGAAAAATACTTTTGTTTGTTTGAAACGGGCAATGAAGGAATGTATATCATAGAATAATACCGAATTGTCCCAAATATTCCCAAGTCCTTTTTATATGAAAATGCACATTGACATATCGTCAACTTTCTATATGACAATGGTGGGTGAACACTCTTTAAAATACATAAAATTTCAAAGTCACACTCAACTAAATTCTTTTAAGATAGGTGCGGAATAGGTATCAGTATGGGAATAAATAGTGTTTTTCCAGTTTTTTTTTCTTTTTTACAGTTTTTCCACTATTTGACATTTAAAAATACATTTTTTTAAACATTTTTTCACGAAACATTGTCTTTTCTGGTAATTTTCTAGCTAATGGAATTTAGTGTTTCAGTAACAGTTTTTCCACTATTAGACATTTAAAAATACATTTTTTTAAACATTTTTTCACGAAATATTGTCTTTTCTGGTAATTTTCTAGCTAATGGAATTTAGTGTTTCAGTAGCGGACATTCTAACATTTTGCCACCTTTTCATCTTGCTTTGAATTTAAATGTGCTTCGAAGGTTTTCAACTAACTCTTCATACCTGTGTTCGGACACGAGTTCATTGGAATAAACAAGATGAAATATTTTTCCTGGTGGAAATAGTTCTTCAGATGCTGAGGAAACAACTTCTGTCGCAGTTGTGTTGGCACTAACTGAGTTTAGTCTTCGAGAAGCAACTCGTACAGCTCGTGAATCCAATCGTTCAGATCGGAGTAAACCGTGTCGATGTTCAATTGAATTGCATACATTACCCAGTATGATTTTGTACTAAAAATGACAAAATTACTTCTTAATACAGTAACGCATATAGGAAATATGCAGAAAATATTTAGGAAGTGGCGTAGTGCAGACTGATAGAATATCAGCAACTTCAATAATGTCATGAAATGATATATGATTTGGCATGAAATGTAATAAGAAGCAGCAACCCCAAGTGAAATCATCAAAATTGCTATTCCATCATATTTTATTGTAATCTGCTGTCCAAAAACCCAAAGAATCAGAAAAGAACGCATATAGCCAATATAGCAATGAGCCGAGCAAAGAAGTTGCCTAGTTATCCATTTAACAATAAATAATCTAAAACAAGATATGGTAATTTCATTTATTGTAAATCACAGTTCTGAAGGTATGATGACATGACTAAGTGGTCAAAGGGATTAATAATAAGATTAATATCAAGCAATATTATACAACTTGAAATCAAGTATTAAAAATATCCGTGAGTGAGGATGGAGAAATTAAAAACCTCTTGAAAAAAGAAGAGGTTTTGTTCACCTTTGGCAAGTCTGTGTGCTTTAATAAATTGATGACTTCATTTCTTAATGTTTCTAATTGATACAACCCAGCTCTCGGTACAATATCTTTTCCAAATATCAACGTTTGAATATAATCTTTAGATGCCATCACAGCAGAGTGGCTACATTAAAATACAAAATAAATCATATTTCATAGGGATTTAGAATAAAAAGAATGGGTGGAATGGAATGTAAAACTTGTTTTTTAAGCACTTTTTCACAATTGGGCATCACTGACGGATCATGCTGACATTGTCTAAAAATATCAATTACAAATAAAAAAGGATTTCAGAGCAAATGATACCTCAGAAAGTTACGAAAATAATGTACAGTAGGACTTAACACAACATTCATGCAACTAGTTCACTTGGAGATAGTTGCACCTTCTACATGAGAAATCGTAATTGACATGCTTGGACCACATTGGTGACTTCCTTAAGGTCGCACTTTTGCGTAGGTTGCTTTATTTCTAGGTTTGTTTTATTTTACCCTTGCGCTTTACACAAGCGCCATGCTCTGCATGCATTTATTTACGTTTTCCAATGAAACGGAACGGTTTGCTATGAAAGCTAACACAGGGTGCTCGTTCCTGGTATTCCAGACCAAGATTACAGTTGTTGCGTTACACTCCCATCACAAGAATTCGGAAGAATCTGCCTTGATTTAAGCCAAATTGGAGATTGTGTAATCATCACATGTACCAAAGATGGAGTCCAATTTTCTGCTAAAGGCGATATGGGAACTGGCGTTTGTGTTTGTGTTTTGTAGTCACGTGAATACGATTAACGAAGAGCAATGCCGGTATGTATTGCCGTTTTAATTTTATTACCCGAAACGTAATGCAACGCATCGGTAAGACAACTTCATGTGTATTGTGGCCTTTACCCAGCAGTCTAAAACTGACATTCTATTTTGACAAACCCCCACTAATTGGACACATCATTTCCTTGTGATTTTTGAATCAGAAATCATTTTTCTTTTAAATTCCTTTAAAACTTACCTCAATAAACCACCAGGAGGAGAAAAAGCAAAACATTTCAAGTTAGGATACATAGGATGTAATAGGATGGCAAGAATACTGGCGATACCGGCACCTAGTGAATGACCTGTTCAATAATTTAAAATCCATTATAATTGGGAAAATACGCAAATATTCAGAAATATTCTGTAAATATTCAGTGTTTTTTAATAATGATTAATAAAATATTAGAATAATATGTACCAGGATGACAGAATTTTGTTTTTCTTTGAGTGTTAGGAACATCCAAGTAATTTTCTTCAGTTGATCACGAACAAAGAAGTTTCAAAACCATCAACACTGCGATTTCATAGCAGTATTGAAGGTTTTGAACTTTTTTGTTCAGTTTAGTTGCTGCCAAACACTCATTTTACGCTTCTATAAAAAAATTTATCATAAAGGCATATTGCTTATTTGCTAAGTTTCTTTCAATGGTAGTCAAATACATGCAGAGTAGCTGGCATTCCGCTTGTCTGCCATGAACTACATAACGAGTTAATAGTTTGCTAAGAATGAGTGAGAATTTGTAATACCAATATTAATTTGACATAATATGGCAACAGTCCCTTGAAAGAATGATACGAGTCACTGAGCGTACATGGCACATAAACTCCACAATACACCAAAAAAAATTTAATTTTGTAAATCATTTTTTCTGTTTTTCTTCTTTTCTTACCTACAAGAACCAAGCTATAATCTCTCGTTCCTTTTGTCAGGCAATTACCAAATCCCAATGACAAAGCCATATCTTCTTGTAATAATTTCTTCTTAATGTATTCAGCGCCATGAACCATCCCCTAAACATAAATTAAAATATATTGTTTGAAAGATTAGAATTTAAAGTAGTAAAAAGCAAGCAAATACCCTTTCTAAGAGACTATAAATTATACAAAAAAGAACAGTTATTATTTTGATCATATTGCAGTTAGATACACCTAATCAACACTTGAGATCAATTGTGTAATAAACCTTAAAATCCCATATATTGAACTAACAAATGACATCACTAAACAAAGAATTTTCAAATGAAATATTTACTTTTATCAGCCACATAAGTTTGTGAGAAGTTGGGAATATAATATACTGGTACCGGTAATAAATAGTTCATAAGAGGGCTAGGCAGTTTACATGAAGAGATTGTTGTAGGCATGTGAATGTAATGTTTGAGAACAAAACCACAATTGCATCATGTAGCAACTCAACTAGGTCTTCTCATATAAATCCAACCATACATAGGAAATGCTACACAACTGACCTAGTGACGATGATATTGTGGCGCAGTGGGAAACACGTTGCCAGACCCATGCCCAAAAAAAAATCAAGGGTTTAATAGCTATTCGAAACACCAACATTCCGTTTCCTTTCAGGTTATGGCGGATTGGCATAGTGAGACTCCCAATGAATATCAGAAGAAGCATTTTGTAAGCATAATAATTCACTTGGAACTTAATACACAATGACTTTTTTTTTCGATAGTACCATAATATCAGGGCGATTTAAATCTTGTTTTTCTCTGAGCGTCTGGGAATTTCATTTTATTTTCCTTCAAAGATCTCAAAATCATAATTAACTCTACTATTTCATATCAACATTGTTGATATTAAAGCCATTTATTTAAATTCATTGCTGCTCTTACCAATTGTCGTTTTATTTTTATACCAAGTGCTACGGCCAAATTTAAATACTAGTAAATATTCTTTTCTTTTTTATAGCCCTTGGAGTGGATCAACCTGCCCAAGGCAGGCTTAGAATTGCTGAAAAAAAAAATTTTTTTTCTGTTCATCTGAGCCTACCCAAGTTATCACACCCTGGGTTGAGTGCTGGGCATGGATTAACGAGCTGGACATTTCTAACCACTAGACGACTATCATGCCCACTATACTTAGGGTCACCTTAACATTCTAGAAGCTTGATTAACACCATTCTTCGCATTGTTTCTTTCAACAACAAATCATAACAACTACTGGTTGTAAAGCAAACCTTATGTGCTCTCCACGTTCCATCATTTTCCTCTGTATCAAGATATTCAGAACAAGCAACAAGATCAGTGAGGGCATCCGCTTCAGCGAGTGTTCCTCTCACTGTCAAAACTACTGACTTCTTCTCATGATCAACACATATAAAGAATGGTTGTTTCGATATCTGAGTGAAAGCATACAAAGTTGAATTATTGCAATGTATATTTGATTTGCAAATATGGCATGGGCTATGGCATACAACCATTCCCAATTGCCCATATAGCAATAAATCTCAACATATGTGGTTGATTGCAAAAAACTATAACGAAACTAGATAACCCTGATCAGAAAAATATTTGCACATTATTATTGGGCATATAATTGTTCACCCCGCGTCAAAAAAGTCCAAAACGAATAGAATATTAAGATACTTTCGATGAGGTAAAAATCTGATTTTAGAAAAAAGAACCGGTAGATATCAAATAGTCTTGTGAAAATTTTTTAGAAAAATTTATACTTTTCAAATTTAAAGTTTCTATGAGGCAAAAAAATCACTTTCTAAATTTTACTTTCTTCAAATAACCGAAAGGGGTTTTTTCAATACAAACTTATACGAATCTAGAATGTATTTGACAGGTATGGTAAGTTATTTCTGGACTTGCTCGGAACAGACTGGCAGAATGCCAGCTACTCAGACAATTGAAGAAAATGGATTCCCTTAAAAGAAAATTAGCAAAATGAGCAATATTTTATTATTTATAGGCTAGAAGATAAAAATGTCTCTTTTTAACTGTTCTTGTAGCCACAAAACAGTAGAAAAAGGTTCAAAATCATCAATACTACTATGAAATAGCAGTGTTGATGGTACTGAAGCTTTTGTGAAAACACTGGACGTCCAAAAAAAAACTGTAATTCCACCGGCCTGGCTAGATTTCCTTCAATTGAAAAATAGCAGACTCACAGCATTTTCAAACGATACATAAACAACTTCAGTATCAACTCCATGATCGATCAAAGATTTTTTTATTCCAGCAAGTGCCCATCCACATCTAGAGTCCCCTCTTATTTGTGTTTTTCGTCTCCGAGCAACCTCTGCTCCAATGCAACATCTTGAAGTACATGTTGGGTTCTTACCACATCTGTAACACATTTATTTTACTTTAAATCAAAGATGTGTGTTCCCACTTTTAAATTTATATGCGCTATCAACAATTTCCACATGAAAGTAAAAAAAAGCTTTTAAACATGATTTGTCAAGTATGACACACCGATAGTGCACTGTAGAGTTGTGGTCCATATGTGGGGCATGCATAATGAAAAGTGGGCACGATGTTCTAGTGGTTAACATGTTGGCATCGCAGGTTGAATACCTCGGGTTCACTTCCTGGCGAGTCCGGCTACTTAATTCATGCGCACCACTCAACCAAGGGGGTCATATTTTTCTAACAACTTTAAACCCTATACTTCTATACATGGCCTCTAGTACAGGGTCTTGATCAGGATGATCCACTCCAAAAAAATGACTTGAAAAAATGAAATTTTTAGTCCTGATTTTCAAAGTCGAATCACATTTTTCATTACTCACAAGCATTCTTTTAAAAGATTGCACAATCCTGTTCCAGTATTTTCGATCCAGTAGAATAGAGGACCGTATGCTGCTAAACTGTAAACACAATAATGTGCAATATCTTCACACTCTTTCTTTGTGACCTGGAAAACATTTAACCAGCCATTAGTCTTGTGGTATTCTTGGCTTGAACACAAGAAATTTTCTCAAGATTTGACTTTTCAAGCAAAGTACACTATAAGCAACTTCATTATTAAATGCTGGAACACATACACTATTCATAAGCAAAATGAAAAAAATTTCTGTTGGATACATCACTACCAAATTCAAGATTTGGGTACATATTCTATTTGAATGAATAATGGTATTATGATTCGACAAAACTTTCAATTAAAAGCTTGTCCAATTTATTGCAATTTAAATTTCTTTACTTCAGAGAAAAAAACATTGCTGGAAATATCTGATCAACTTTCAGAATCAAAATATAATGAAAAAATATCACAAGATTCCGTAGTTAGCATCAACACTAGGCCAGATGGTTTTCATCAAGTGTTCGAAAGTTCAAGTAATTTTCTTCAGGTAGATACAAAAGCTTCAAAACCATCAACAATGCTATAGTATTTGGGCCTTTGATTGGAGCCTTTTTATACAGTTTGGTTACTAACAGGCACCAAAAAAAGATAATCGATAATATAAAAATAAAATATTGCAGGTTTGCTAAATTTTTTCCGGCAAAATACATTTTCTTTGGATGTCTGAGTAGCAGAGTTGCTGGCATTCAGCCACTCTGCAGCAAGACAAATATACTTACCATCAACTTTAATAATTTGATATACTAAAATAAATATTTTCAGCATCCCTTATAGCAAAGAGTGAAACTGAACACTTCCTAATACTAACCGTATTACTGAGATCCACGAAATTTGTGTCCGGTGTAATGGGTCTTCCACACATAAACTCCTGAACATCATTTTCATCCTGAAGTAGACTTGCTTTGTAAGTTTTCATACAATGGATTGATTTACAAAGTAGATATTGCATATATCAATACAAATTATCCATTTAATCATTTTACTTTCGTCAAGCATGAGCCAATGACGGTACTCGCCTCAACAGCACAATCCATCAATGACCCATGATTAACAATGCAGTCTTATTAAAATTAGCTTGATTAGGCACATAGTACAGGTGGAAGCGCGTGATGCATACATTCAGTCAGTCAAATCAACATCAGAGAAGAGTGCATGGTGAAAGCATATTATACTTGTGGACGGTCATTAATAAATAAAAAATTAAGGATAGGTAAAACAATTAAGGTAAAAAAAACATCCTTGGAAATAAAGATCACGGTCAATTTGAAATGGCTTGTTTGAGCAGGTATTGCTTAGTTTGATTTATGAACACACAAATTGATAACAGACCATTTTGCAACTAATGTTATACCGTATTCAATCCCAGTCAGAAAAATTTTGACCAAACATGTTTTGTTAACCGCGGGTCACTGATGGATCGCACCGCTGATGTGCGGTCCATCATTGGCTCATGCTTAACAAAATAAGGTTTCTGCATGGGATATTTCAGATTTTTTTTCAATTTAATCATAAATTATTCATAGCATAATATTCATTATATTAGTTTCGGATTATTCCTATTTTCATGAATGATGTGGATGCCAGTATATAGTTACATAAGCTAATAAATAAATGCTCATCCAATGAAATTCAACTGTGACATTCAGGAAGTAGGACACAAATCTAGCTGACAACAACCATATTGAATGAGAGCATAATATTAATAGTGGAAAATTAAACATGATATGAAGCACATCATTTGAAGCATGCGTGGGACTTTTTACAGCGCACTTAAAACAAAGTTTCGAGAAATGTCATTATTTTACCCAATCAGAAAACATTTGTCGAAGAATATTATGTCAAAGTATGGGTCACCAATGAATCGCGTCACTGAAATGCGGTTCATCTGTGACACATGCTTGACAAAATGAAATTTCTCATTGGGGATCTAATCAATTGGAGATGTCCCAACAAGTTTATTCTAAAGATTTTCAAAATTCAATAATTTTTATAGAATTACGATCAGTCAATTAGAAAAATCAAATTATTATTACTAATATTTTTGACATTTTGTTTTAAGAGGGTGATAATTAATTTAACAGATTTTATTATGCAATGTATCAATTATTAGAAATATTCAAAAAAAAAAACTGTCTTTGGAAGAAAAAATTACAACATTAATGTATGCTTGATAAGGTAAGGATGTCCTGAACCTCACTATTGTTGAAGCTGGCACATGCAAAACAGAAGGAAAAAATGTTGCAAAAGGAGAAAAATGACCACAATTAAATGATTCAATGGCATGCCAGTAGCTAACTTGTTTAAAGGCATTAGTATCACGGTTATGCTTACATCATTACATCATTAAAGAACATCAGTGTTTAGGCTTGTCACTTTAACATGCATCCAATGAAGGATCGAATATCATATATATATTCAGTTAGAATAATCGTTTTGAATATGATTCAAAATTAATTTTGCATTGATTTCATTAATAAAGAACCAAATTTTTCATTGATTCAGCAAAAATTTCTAAAATATATATGTATTAAAGTCTTAGTAACATATCCTGTGTGATTCTTACCTATACCGCTACTCAAAACCTTTGACAAATGAGTACTGGAATTATGCAAAATGGGCATGCATCCAAATTCGGAATCTAAAATTTGCATCTCTGTAAGTGTTATTAGCGTCATAACAAAAAAAAATATGTCGGAACAGTCAAGTTTCTTAGATTGGCCAATTAAATGTTTGTGTACCAATAATCAATTAAACAATTTTTAGAATCAACTCTTGTTTTAACTCTTGTTTACGACGATAGTGTAAATAAAATGAAGGAAATTATAACACGTTTGTTTAATATCTACTACTAAATACCTAAGTTAACCATGCACTACGTTAGAAAACACTATTTACAGTAGCAAAAATCGAAAAAAATAAAATAAAAAAAATAATTACATTCGAGACTACTTGTTGGCGACACCAGCATTCCTGTGAAGTGATAAAAAAAATATTAAAAAATCAAGACAAGAGGGTTAGTGAAAAGCAAGCAGAAATGCAACAATCACCTGATGTGAAGCAAGCAATGATGAAAAATATAACATAACAGAATGATAAATTGAAAAATATTGGATGTTGACAATTCGTAGGAATAAAAAGAAACAGCCAAATTGAAATTTTTTTCTACTAGGTAGTACCCATACCAGATTAGAATATGATTTGATCAAATATGAGCCACAGATGGATCCATCTGGGACAAAACAAACTTTGCTTTGACTTCTTTTCTTTCACTTTCCGAAATTTCCTCAATTGGTTATTCATCAGTAGTTTTACGATGAATAAGATAAACTTTTTCCTGAGGACTTTAGTGGCTCCCCACTATCGAGTCGATTGAATCAAAAATAAATTCTGACTAAGCTTTTTGTTATGAAGTCAAATGAATATTATAAGGGGCTTATTTTGAGTGTCCAATAAATGCTGCTTTCTGGGAGATTTGTCAACATTACTCGAACATCAAATATAGATATTCCACTTTAAAAGCAAATCAAGAACTCTGTTAGAGCATATATAATATGAGCAAAAAATGAATATTCAACATTGGTAGTGAATCGACACGGATGTTCCATGGAATTTATTATACAAAATCAAACCATGCGCAAGCCGTGATTTGAAGAGTTCAGAAATCAAAAATAAATAATAGCTCTAGATAAAGATAATAATATCCTATATAAATAATCAAGAGATTAGTATTAATTCCATATTTAGCAGCATTTTTCCACCAGCTGGTCTGGCTTTCCCAAAAAACGACACCAAAGATTATCCCTGCAAAAAAATTTTACTGGAACACGTTCATTGGCAGATCGCGGCACATTAATTTTCCGAGTCAGCTAACATTAGGACTGAACGCAACTTTTACAGTGAATAGACCAAATATCAAATTAACTATATAAAGCAAGTATCAAGAACAACAGCTAGGAAAACTTTTTAAAGAGTAATATCTACTGAAGCTACTCTAGTAACAAAACTTCTACAACACCTGCAAGGCTCAATAGGTACCGGCATTAAAAAATAGGTGACATAACAAGCACATTTTATTTGAACTAAAGAAATCAGAAATTATGTGGAAAATGAAAGTGGTGTAATATGTGGTGCTATAAGGTAACAAGATGACAGCGAGGAATGTGCAGACTGTGTGTAAGAAGGTCACATTTGAAATTTCTTAGTCAATTCGATTATTTTATCAAGTAATGTATATTCAATTCAAAATAAGAACTATTACTCAGCTGAATTTAAATGTCGAAGCATATCTTTCCAAACTAGTAGAAAACTTCAAAATAAATCTAAAATAAAATCGGTGATGGTCGATCATACTGGTTACAATTTACTCACAGTAACGGTAGTATCATTCTCAATACATTGTTGTTTATGTCTGAGAAGTGTTAGACCAGCTATTATGTCTGATAGAACAAAATCATAATCTTTAAAGAAATTGTGTAATAACATTGATACTTCATCCAAAGCAATCTGAAAATAAGAAGAAATCAACATTTTAAATAGTGGGATCAAAAAGGATTTCAGTACCAACCAACTGCCAAGCTTTGTGAAAAACATTGTGTGTGAAAAATATTTCTGACTGGGTTGTCAATAGCATGGATTGCAATATTTAGGATTTATACTGTGGTTGGAAAACAGTCGCCGACAGGTTTCGATATATAAAACACTTAGCACAAAGAACTACTCTATCTGGGAAGATTGTTGAATGATGGTGATGATGGTAATGGATAGCTTTGCTAAACAGTAAACTGTGATCTATCCATTAATAGAGTTGCCACTTCCAGATACATTTTAATAAAATGTATGTTTCAGCAGTTTTTAAAGCATCCTTGATATCCGGGTTACACCGATAACAAATAATGCAATTATCCAGATATATCCGTTATCCAGATCATACAATATACTGATATCAGAACAAACCAGAGTTTCTAATAAGAAATTTCACCTCAATGGAATGTAATAGATCCGGGGATGATAAAACATTAAAAGTCAATCGACATGAACAGATTGTTGCCCTGTTAAAAGTACTGTCAACACCCCATCAGTAAGTTAGTTAACTGCATATATTATCAAGTAAGAAGAATATAAAGACATTGTAGCGATAAAATTGATATACAACTGTCCCTTATGGATGATTAAGTGTGTAATAGAATAATGCTATACTCTTGGGACAATCGTATTATGTTTACTAGCTATTAAGCATCTGGAAAACAAGACATGGGTTTGTATGAGTACAAAATTGAAAATACCGGGAAATGAAATCTTTCGAAATATTGAGAAAAAAAATTGAAAATGAATGCTACGAAAAATGCAGTGCCCGCTATTAAAATTGAAATTATATTGAAATGGATGAAATAGTAAACCCTCACATATAAGCAAGGTTGATTTTCCAAATGATTAGTGGAAGAGCTACTATCTGAACATGTTTTTAATTCAAAAAAGACATTTATCATTTATCTGGTTTATTATTCAAGTGGCTGATTAACATTAGTAGTTGACTTTATACCAATCTCCTTGGATCTGTGGCAAATATTAAACAAAGTTCAGGTTTTGGGATCCTTTCCGAAAAAAAAAAAGATTTCATCTGGAGTTTATCGATGCTAATGAATATTTGATGAGACGAAAAACATACCATGAAAACATGCCAAGTCAAAATAGATTGAATCGCTGATTATAAGAGTCCAGTCGATATGAAGTTGGACTTACTAATTAAAACATGGCTCACTCATACGCAGTGTAATACATCATTTACCCATGCTTGGCAAAGCGAGCGAGTATAATACCCAACATATGAACGGACAGAACCAAGTCAGAAAAATTTGGACCAATCATCATTTGCTGAGCATGGGTCAATGATAACTCGCACCACCAAGTGTCATCTAGATGTGGTTCATGTTTGACAAAACAGAATTTCTGATTAGAGAGAGCTAAAAGACGAAGAGCATACTCTGCCAACAATTAGTCAAAATCCTAATTTTGAATTTAAATTTTCATATATTAGAAAGTACAAACCTGTTTTATATTTGCGCTGTTATTTGACACACAACAGAAACAGTTACTCAATCTGGACAACCATGTTTGTCTTGTCTTGTTATCAAGTTCATTTCTAGATAAACGACATATAAAATAGTTGCTTTAAAATCTGTTTGAAGAATGTTGTTTTGTGCCACAGATTATATCAATGCCCTCAGACCATTAAAATATCATCATTTCTTTCATGCGGTTGATTCTTTTTATTTTAAGATATTTAAAACATGCCAAATATTACAGTGACAATGACAATTTGTCATTTGATGATTGTATTAGGAGTTTATTTGTTGCAAGTTGAATTGAGCACCAATCCTCGACTGCCGACATTAAGATTGATGATGCAAATTCGGAACAAGTTAAAACAACAAAATTAAATTCTTAACCACAACAATGGGTGCTGTTAAATATAACATAACACAATTTTTCTACAATAAATCTGAATTAATTCAACTTGGGTTACTGAAATTATCTTTGGTTACACAGGCTCAAAATTTAAAAAGTCTGTCAAAAATGCCTATTGAATAGCAAAAAGTAAATAATTATGATGCATGAAAAGTCTGTCAAAAATGTTTATTGGACAGTTAATAATTAAAATTTAGCATGATCAAAATCAATTTAATAAGCGCAATTAATTTGAAACAAAAAAGCTTAACATTTTATTCTTCCTACAAGGGAAATAGCTCTAAATGTTGTATTTTTGATAAATAATCGCAGAGTGGCATGTCTGACTTTGTTTCAGTCCAGAAGGATTACCCACAGATTTCAATCATAAAGATGGTACGAAAATCTAACCTCATTTTTTCAATACGAGATGCCGACATTTGTTCCTCATAAGCATTCTGTACTTTATAATACTTTCCACCAGCAGGATCAAACACACAATATCCAACAAGAACAACGATAAGAAAAACTATGATGTTGACAATCACAATTCCTGTAAAAACAGCTTCAGTGAAAACAAGATATTTAGTGCATGTAATAAAAGTTTAATTCATTTTAAAAACAATCCGTAGCGAGTATGATCATGATTCATTCTTTCTTCTTCAATATAAATATGAGCACTAGCAAACAAAATCATAACCAGTCAATCTCAATTTTGCTTCATTTTTGCCATTCAAAAGTGCAGAAAGAATATTTTGTGTGCTTCTGAAGCACCGTTTTTTAACTTCATTGGTTTTGTTGTTTAAGCAGGAACAATGCCTCCCCGACCTCCAGCTGTTGGCACAATGAGGTGGAGAATGCAGAAAGTATTTTTTTGGCTTGTGAAAAAACTAAAATGGGAGTTTTTTCGAAACTTCTTTATTGACGTCGGTAATACTACAGAAAATATCTTTTTTTTTTCATAGACACATTTGAAAAATTCTAAAATCAATGTTTTAGATGAACAACAGCGTTTCAAAGGCAAAGAACCATTTCGAGTGTGAAATTAATAATTAATTATTCAATTTCCATAGAACTTCCAAAGAAAAATCGGTATTAAATTAGGGAGCAATAATGAGGCTTTTCTATAAAATTTGTACCAATTTATGCCATTAAAATTACAAATTTTTGTATGCCACTATTCTGAAATATATAAGAATTTTAACTGTATCGAACGTATTCATTTATGAATGTATTTGAATATTCTTATATTATTCTTGGCCTCTCTATGACATAAGAAAAGAAACTTGATAAAGTACAAGTATATGAAATAGCAGTTCTGAATTAGAATAGTTCAGCTATTCTGAAACAATCATCTTTACTCCTAATTCTGCACCAGACAATTCTGGTCTATCGTGAGCACAAATAATGATTGTGCTGTGCATTGGGAAAAAATTGGTACTTTGGTAAAAAATTGCAAAATTGATAATCAGGGTTTTCTAGAGTTTATAAAATACAACAATATGTGAAAATGCAAGAGAGCTGAGATTTACACCAGCGAAATACCTATCATTCAACCTAAAAATATAATTTTATTATACAAAACACAAATAGGTTGAACACAAGCACAGGAAACATTCCTACCAATTTGTATATTGTATAAATCTCGAAGCACATCACACATCCTCCAATGAAGACATATTCGCACAGTTGATAATATACTGAAAGCCATCTCGATTACTCCGAATCCTATAAATATAAAATATATTCACAGCGTAAATTAAATTTGATTTCACCCCACTCTATTTGGAGGTGGAAAATTCACAAAATAATATCACATTCACACAAAGTCAAATAACGACATAGTCTTGAAAGATAGGAATTTCAGGATTACTTGGACCCATATCGAATTGAACCTGAAGTGTAGATCTATTCGAATGTGATCTGCTTCTGGGCATTGTGATTTAGCATTAGAAAATGGATATATATTTTAGATTCCCATTTTAATAAATGTTCAATTTGGGTGATTCGAATACTCATGTATGATTAGGCGAAGGGATTCATCAGAAGTTTTCTTTTATCACGCACGAGGCACAGATGGACCGTGCCTAAGCAGTGACTCATGCTTAATAACCAAAACGTAAGGTAAAATTGGCACTTTACTGAAAGCTTCCCAATAATTTCGAAACAGAATCAAATGAGGAAAATTTATTTTAAAATGGATGTGATTCGATGTTCGATTTAAAAAATGTATATAAGAGTAAACCAAACTAAAGTAATTAACCCATATTTCCCAATTCGCCCATTTAATCATTTTCTCTTATAATGTCAGATTGGAAATGGCTTAAAAAATATCTCACCAATTCTAACATAAATCAAGTATTCAACGGGTTTTCTGGCTTCAGGTTCCAAGATTGTTCCTTGCATACTGTAGCAGGCCAAAATAATCTCAATTATCTAAAAGAAAATAACACATGTTAGATAGTGAAGCCAATGTCTATTGCAGAATGTCTGTACAAAAAGTTTCAAAATCATAAATACTGTTATGAAATAGCCATGCTGATGGTTTCAAAAATGACATGAACAATTCGGACACCCGAAGAAAAACACGACTCTGTCGCCAGGGTTTGGGTATTCTAAAATTTTGAATATAAAATATCAATTTGATTTTCAAAAAATTATCATGGGATCAAAGAATTTGCAGAAATACAATTTATATCAAAATAACCATTGGAAATTTTCTGTATATATAAATACGGTAGGTTAATCAAGATTCTGCGGCATAACTCGCAGAATAGATCGGGAATGTCGAAATTTATTCAATGAGCTAAATCGAATTTTGGAGACTGTTTAAAGTACGGTAAATTATCTTAACAACACAAACTCACTATTTTCTAGTTTGGAAGAAAGCATGTAGGTATGTCATTATTCAAATAGTGAGGGCTTCTAGAATTCTGATTAAAAATAATATTGTTTTTTGAATATTCTCAAATTGACTCATTTTGCATCAAAATCATGATATATAAAAAATTTCATAATGTAAAATATGACGAACTTCACGACTCTGCTGGAAAATAGGGAAAACATTTCATTGATCTGAAATGTTGAAATATTAAATTAAATTTAGAAAATTATTTAAATTGAACTGAACCATAAATGTAAGGTATTCAAAACGACAAGAATGAAGAAAATTATTCCTATGGATTTCGTGATTTTATAGCAATTGCAAAAAATACAGATAGTTCATATCCGGACAAAATTTAGTTTTCATTCAGGTGTCCAACTTTTCTGTCATTTGCTTCAGATGAATAAGAACACTTCAAAAACCATCAAAACCACTATAAAATTTTGCATAAATATTTTACTGTCTGATACCCGAGGGAGACATTTTAATCGTGATACATAGTAGTTTATAGATAGTTTATATCGTTCACAGACAGACACCATTAATTAACAAACAAAAGGGGTCTAAAGGTGCTAAGGTGAAACAAACGTGCGAAAAAAGAGCACGACAAAAAAATACATATATTTGCAAGACACGTAATTTTGAAAAAAAAATTAAAGAACATATTATAATATAGATTCTTGAATGAAGCATTAGGGGTTTATAAATCATTTTGTGTCATTAATCGAAATAATTTCAAAATGAATGTCAAGTTTTATTTTTACACCATATCATTGCAAAGAGCTTAAAAAAGCATAAACAGTGCTATGGCTATGCTGAATGCTGGTGATTTCAAACCATAGGACAGGATTTAATTTCCATCCTGCTGCAGAGGAAATCAAAGCATATGACTCTAACTAGGTGGCATATCACGACCTCCCATGTAAACAACACTTTCGAGTCTGTTTCTGCCCAAATGTTTTATTCATTTTTCTATTCTGTCATGGCCAGCAGTCACATGGACCACATGCACTTGTTCAGCACACATCTCTCAATTAATCATCCCTCACACAATTTAAACTTATGCCAATACGATCAGAGATTCATACCTTGAAGTGTATTCTTAACGGTTTTACCGATTGAGCTAACCAAGCACCCATAAGCACTATGCAGCAATGACGGATGCTAAAAGTAACACCAACATTCCCAAATAAGTAGAGTTGAGTACACTCAAAAACAGTTTCCCTATATGCAATCATTCTCTAATTAAAATAAAGTTAAATTTATCCAAAATATTGAAAGTATTAATAGGAAAGTAATTTTCCCTGCATTTCAGGCATCCTTATTAAAAATAAATCAACATATCCTTACAGCAGCTACTGCAGCTAAAACCAAGTATCCAACAGAGTAATCTCTTATTTCATGAGCACAGACAGCTTGGTCGTAGAGGGTCTTATTGTACACAACACTGGTGCGAAGGGCTTCTAAATCATATGAAGCAAACCTGTCCAACTCTTGAGATGTTCCAATGATGATAGCTATTACGATGAACCTATGGAAAAATTAGAATGTCAGAAATTATAAGATAAATAAATGCAACTAAACTGGGTCTGAACCATAACAGAATGACAGCTGCTATGCTGCACAGGGTCCAGATACCAGAAAAGGGGATGTCGTTAGAAAAAAATTCATCTCAAGGATAGTTTTCATAATAAATCTGTTACCAGTAGTTTGAAACCCCTTTTAAAGCGTGTCAGTAGTGTAAAATCTCTTCAGAAAAAGGTAAAAATTATCAGCACTGCAATGAAACATCAACAGTGATGAAGTACTTCTCAGCTACTTGCATTATTCTTCATTCAAAGAAAATTGTAATAAAAGTAGTGGACTTGTAGTGAAAAGTAGTGAAACAAAATGCTGTAACTCTATAACCTGATATTCAAAACATTAAAATGCTTCAACATCATTAATACTGTTACAAAATTTAAAACAATTTAATTACTGTCAGATAAATAAATGAGACAAGGGAATCAAATTAGTTTAAATATTTAATTAATTTGTCGGAACCATGCGATCAATTGCAGTTTCAGACATAATAACAAGGAAGATGCTCCCTCGTCATAATCAATCATTGAAAGCAATTTTTATTACTCACAGTATGACATGGGTGAGAAATAAGAGAAATCCAGGGACAACAAGATCATCGCTTCCCGTTCCCCATCTCCTTTTGAAAGCAATCAATCCAGGCATGATGATGATTTTAGCAGATTATAATATGTAAAGATTAAAAAAGCTTTCATCCAACTCATGTCATAAAGTACAGCTACTTATCACCTCAAGAGTCTTGGAAAGACCCAGTCTACTAAACCTTGAAATAAAAAAATTAATCAAATTAAAATATAAAAATTATGTTCAGCAAATGATCAACAAAAATAGGTATACCGGTGGTTGAACGATAATTGCAATCAGATTTTAAAAAAACACATTTGGTTGGGGGTTTGTGATGGCAGATTCCTAATTTCTTACAAATGTTTAAGAAAGATGTTTTTCCTCGGTGAAACAAAATGACCAGCACTGCTATTTCATAAAAATGCTGTTGATTTTGAACTTTTTTGTACAGTTTTATCAGAGCTAGACAGTAGGAAAATATTCCACTTCTTACAAATGACTTATCATAAAATTACTTTTTGGAGTGGCTCAGCCGCAAATCATGACCATGTTCCACAATTCAGGCTCATTCTTGGAGAAAATTTGTCATCTAATGGGTGAGAAAAACAGTTGTTTAACTAAAGTATGTAAAGGTATCAGATTACCCTGGAAGAGGAACTGTAATCAAGGAATCAATATTTCATAATATGTAATATGAATACCTCTCACTACCAGTATTGCTTTTGACTATTTTACTATTTTATTGACTTTTGACTATATGACTTATTTTTATAAACTTTATTCTACTTCCAAAATTCAAAAAACATGCTTCAGGATTGTCACAGAACATTTCACATTCAGAATTAATCACAATCAGGTGTGAGAGACTAAAAATCTACGAATAAGTTCTGTGGGCCCTAATATATCTGTGTACTGAATCCTGTATATATATATCTATATATATATAGATATATATATATATGAGTACAATAATTGTGTATGGCACAAAAGTATTCTACTAATCTCTCATACCATACAAAGGTACCTTTCCTTGGGAAAGGTATTTTGGCAAACACGAGTCACAAATGGATAGCATCTTCACAGCGCAATTCACCAGTTACTCATGCTCATAATTTTCTAACAGACTGTCATGATGGAGAGAACTCAATTTAAAATATGTATTTTTTTAGCACAAGCCACTGATTAACCTGGCTTTGGCTGTATGACCCATTGTGTTTCACACCAAATAAAACAGGACTTTCCGATCTCCGACATGCAACTTATTTAAGACTATCGCAATATTACTACTGAATAGAGAAGAGAGCAGAATTCTAGGGATCAGTGTGCTCCCATGTTATTTGTGCCCTCAAAAGGTGATCTTGGATAATTGAAAGTTTCATTTCTGTTTTTCTGAATAATCTTCCAGAACACCAGCAATATGATCATTATGCCTTTTGAATTTACGCTTGCGATTATTTGCTCGTTTACGAGGCTGAGCTGGCTTAAGTTTAGTCCTTGTGTCTTGGACGGAAGAAATTCCCTGCTGATTGAGATATTCCTCTATCTTCGTTTCATCCACAGATTCTATCGCAACACTTCGCCACAGTTTTTGAAATTCTTCATCTACTTGAAAATCACAACTTTTGTCGTTATAAAACAATACTTGTTTTTTATCTGGCCTTGTTATGTAAATAATTTTGGTACCCAGTACCCTCAGACAACGTTTCGCATTTGGTAAACTCTCCTCGACATCTTGCAACATAATTCCACCAAGACCTCGCTGGTCATACCTGTCTAATAATTTTAAAAGCGATTTTTTATCACGAATATTATATTTTGGTTTAAACGCATATTTTCGTTCTTGACCGGGATTTTCAACAACTTGCATTTTTGGATTATTTGGCAAGGCTTCATTCACAAGCCAGTTCTTTTGTACTGGAGTGATTATATCCTCCAGTTTACATTCCTCCAATATTTCCTCAATTGTAAGTGGAAACATATCGCCTTCTTGATGCCTTGATCTCATAAAGTTTACAATTTGAGCAAGATTTCCAAACTTAGAACCTCCAATGCCACTTGTATTGCTGTAAGATGAAATAGATTTATATGTGGTTCTATCTGACGTAGGTCTTTGTAATTTCTTTGGTTTCTTTTTCACATTTGCTGTATCACTACTGACTGCTTCTTGTTTTCTTTTCTCAATGACAGGTCGTGCTAGTGCACGCTTTTTAAACTCCTCTCGTTGACGCAATAGATTATTATCCATATTTTTTTATATTTCTAAATTAAAAAAAAATTACATTACATTGATTAGATTAATAAAAGTGCACACACAATTAGGGAGCGTCATTTTTTCAAGTGTTTCACAAAGTGGGAGACTAGGCTTATATGGTCAACGAAGCTTTTTTAAATTTTCTAATCTCAAGAGCATGACAACAAACATTTACATTTTAATTTTGATTCAATGCATAATGCAAATATTAGTGAGTAGTAGACACAGACTATATTAGTAAAAGAAATATATGTTGATAAAGCATGAAAACCAATCAAGAAAACTTTGTCAAAATGTCTATCGGTGCAATACAATATTAATTTTTGGGTAATTTCACCAGATTTTTATTAAAATTCGTCCGTGAAGATTTACCAAACGACAAAATTTGTGAATGAAATGAAATCTCAGGTTTGTGGTTAATCATTCTGTGTTCATCCTCATAGTTGTGTTCGTCGTAAGAAATGGATATTTACACATGAGCTAATTTATTGCAGCGCATCGGGTTACCATGGTCACCGAAACAACTGAAAAGTACACTGGTACAAAAACGTCCTTGAAAGAAGTGTAAAATGAACCAAAACAGCCCTGTAGTTATGCTGGCAAATATAATATCAGGCTGAATATGAATCCAACCATTGATTGGGATGAAAATATTCAATTCAGTACATAGTGACTCCTTGCAGTGCAACAATTTTCGTTGCATTGTTCTAGTGTGTGGTACACATTTTTATCTATCATCATTGTGTTGTTATTGTTCTAGGCATTATAATCATAGAAACAGCAGCTTGATTGTCTTCCTTGCTGTGATTGGCTTAGGGAAATTTACTAAGCTTGTTTTGATCAAACTTAATTATAAGAATAAAAATAGAATATCATGCCAGTCAGTATATAAGATAAGGGAAAAGGTTTCTGGCTTTACATTTTACTTTTTTCCCCTGCATGTACATGGTTGGTGGAGGAAGTCTTAAGCAGCGCTTATGTGAACCACCATGCACCGGCGAGTCATCCCGCGGACTCTCTCAAAAAAATCAGGCAGATTTCTTGCCGTAGGTGTTTGCATAAGCCGCTCAGCTCAATGGTTTTGTTTTGATATCAGAGATTAGGCCTATGCAGAGGTTTCAAAGTGTTTTGCTTAGCACTCCCAGCTTAGGCAGAGACTTACTGTACTTATATCCCAAATCATAATGAAATGAATTTATTCATCATAAATTATTTTAAAAAATTTCACTAAATTGAAAAAGCTATGTTCAATGTACCGATATAACTTAGTTTGTCAATCAGTACTTACCAGAATCTAACGTTATCTGTTATTATACATAGACTACAAAGTGCAAATGCAAACCTGCAACGTGCGGCATACTGAAACCATAAACATCTAACAAGACTTTTTTCTTTTGCCTCATAAAATCCAACGCCAAAATGGATTTTTCATTTTCGTGTCAATTTTAATCATGCCACTTGTAAATGTTTAACATCCAAATTCATTGATATCCATACAATAGCAAGAGCCCAGTATAAACATTTAATAACAATGTATTGTTAAACACCATTCCATTTCTTACCATTCCAGATGTAGATGATACATTGTCATAGGCTATCTTTTTGCCAGACCTCATTATGACCCAATATCAAATTTTAATGCCATTTATGAGGCAAAAAATCTGCCCATATTCAGTATTTCACCCCATACAAAATAATTTTTTAAATTGGTCTACAAACCTTTTGGGCAATTTGTAAATGCTGCAATGAGTGGCATATTTTGTATCTTAACTATTATTCCATTCAATCCACTTTGACAGATTATCTGGGTGATTCGTTACCGGTAGCTGGTTAGGACTATAGCCCGATTAAACCATATGAAGTCATTTAGCACTTCCCCTTTCGATAACAATGGACTTTTCCGCTACTTAATTGTAAACTCTTGGAATATTATACAATATTGGTACGGTAGGCTACCGGTACCGTGCAGCATGATCCAGTGCTGGTACGGTCTACAACCCTGCCATTTCAACACAGAACAGTGATAAGTTATATACTGATAAATGTTTTTGATCTGTTTGTCCATGGGGCTACACATTCATTTGACACAATTTCTGATTTTCATATCCATTTTATTTCAATACTTTAAATTCAATTACAAATATCTGCATCCTATCTATACAGTACTGAGTATATTCAGTATTATCAGTTATGACGCTGCATCACCGTGCACCAGCGAGGCATTCAGTAGACCTCTCGCATATAATCATCATCCCTTGTGGGAACAGTTTCGAATCGGTGTAAATTTTTTTGACCTATGATATTTTTCTTATGCGTGGTTCTGGTTGGCGGGGGAAGAGAGAGAGAGAGAATTTATTATTTTGTCAACCAGAAATGCAACACATAATACATTAAATTGTATGTAGATACACAGCATATGTATTTCGGTACAGACTGGGGAATGGCGATACGACCAGTTGGTCATCAAAGTCTGCCATCACCCATTCCTGCCAAATATATATATAAAGAAAAATTTGCGACCAGTGCAAAAATGCGATATTCTCACAAACGACTTTGTCCGTTATATAAAGGCCTTTAAATACCCCTAAGGAATATGCGAATGATAAAAAGGCTGCCCCCCTTAAACAAACTATGTCCCCGAGGAAAAGGATAGTCTCTTATGAAAAGGCGTGCTGCAATGCCATGCTTAAACGAAGTAGTGTAAACGATCTGTCTGACAGAGATTCTAAAATTCGAAATTTACATTGGTATCTATAATCTTACAAATATACAACTGAAAAATATAAATAAAATAAGTAGTATGTTTTATAATACATATACATTTATTTGCTGCACTTGGCGGACATGATTTTTTTTCTTTATTTAGAAGACTTTTTTTACAGCATTTATAGCTATTTATACCACTCCAATGCCCTTATTTAACACCGTCAGACGCCATGCTGGAGTCGCATTTCGTGTTCACAAGTAGCAGCCTGATTGTTTTTCACATAGTTATATGCTAACCGCAGCTGATCATTTTGGGAACGTGCCGTAAGTCTGATTTTGATAAACTTTTAATATGTTGGAAAACAAGCCTTTGGCTACATAATATGTAAATATCAGCTTTAGACCATTTTTAGGGTCGATATGTAGTTCAACTGGACTAACCACTGAATTAATATAATTCTTTAAATGATAAATACCGATACTAACTTCAGGATAAATATTAAGATTTTGTCACAGCCTGGATGTGTTAGTCCAAAAAAGTAAATTATAAATCAAATTCAAATATTTGAAACAATTATATGCATTGGACTAATCACTGAATTAGTATAATTTTTTATATGATAAATACCGATACTAATTTCCGGATTAATATTAAGATTTTGCCAAAGCCTGGACATGTTGGTCAAAAAATAAAATAAACTATAAATCAAATTCGAATATTTAAAAAAATTATATGCATTAAAAACACAAATACGATTAAATATTTGTATCAATTCGAATATATGTCGAAATTTAATACTCATTTTGTGATGCATTCAACATCGGGTTTAAAGAAAAACTCATCATATTTCTGATACAAATACCAGACCCACAATTAGTGAAGTCTGTTGGATATTCAAGAATCCATAACAGTGACTCGCATTTTTATATAGGTATGATTCAAAAAAGCTTTAACATGTTGTTAGTTGGGTGCCAGGTTTAGAATATCCCTAATATATTTTATATCCATATAAGAGGTAATTAAAATTCTTGATTCAAAAAGTAGTAGATGATTTTAATATCATACAGGGCAGATACCATTCAATGTAAATTTTATAATTGTTCAGTCCTGTTTTGAATGTTTATTCTGCAGATTTGGTAGTAGCTCTTTGCCATATAAGTAGTCATAAATTGGTTCCCTTCAAGTGCGCTTTCCAACCTTGCTTAAAATGAATTAAATTTGCATAAAAAAGTAGTCGGCTAATTACTCAAAATGTCTAGTCAAAAGCGAATATTTACTATTTCGCATACATTGTAAAAAATAAATTTGGATAGGAAATATTCGTCTAATATTTTCTTCTAAATTATAACATTTCGAACTCACCCGTAATTTAATGAAAAGCAGCATTCGAACTTTGTTAAGAAAAAATATAAATCCCAATATCCAAAAATTTTCGATTATAGAAAAGCTTTCCTTTATTTCGAGAAAACTTAATCAATTACGAGCACAACTGTCAATTCTGTTCAGGTTCAAGTGACAAAATCAACATATTTTGATACGCAACTATTCAACGATTAAGTTCTTATTTCTATTTTCGGATTTAGTTTTGGATGTAGTTGTTGGCAGGGTGGCATAATATTGGCTTTCATCGGGTGGACGAAATAAAATGTTTATATCATTTTCTTCGTGTGACTATAAAAGCTTCAAAACATATAACACTGCTATTTCTAGCAGTGAGCTCCTAATTTAGTTTGGTTACTACCTAAATTTGCACATTTGATAAATTTACTTCTGATAGAAACTTTTCCCCTCGGGTGTATGAGTATTAAGAGTAGCTGTTATTCTGCCAGTCTGGTTGTTAGATCGTGTGATATTGCACAGAAGAGCAGTCAGTTCGACAAATGGTCGAGTCCAAGGCCATGATGCATGAATCAAAGGCAGACCTTCTTGCGCAGTGATCATTGCTTGGCAAAAAACAACAGTACGCTCCCATACAATTCTTTTATGAAAGAAAACATAGAATTGGGTTTTATTTTCTTTACTTGTCTTTTATTTTCTTTACTTTCAACACTTGTCTATTTGACTTTAACTAAAACCATTTATGTTTGTAAACTTGTGTGCTTCTCAACAATAAAGGGTTGTCACCAGGTAGACACATAGTTCTTTTTCCATATGTTCATAGGTGAAATACAAGCGATGTAATTTGCTGAGCTTTCAAAAGTAGAATGAAGCTTGTCTGACATTCGAAACGTAGTACAATTACATTTTTTTTCAATGTTACATGACGAAGTTGACTAGACAGTCCTTGTTGAGTTCATTGCCATCGACACATTTGCTTTTATGACAATATACAATAGAAACATGACAACACCAATTTCTATTCTTCGTGCTAACACAGAAATAGCTATTCTTCGTAATATATTAGAAAATTGTCTCTTTACTTGAGTGACCAATTTCTGATCTATTACGGCAATGTTGAAGATTTGACTTGTATGTAGAATACCTGTACAGTCATAATCATACAACCCCATTGCTGTTTAGACCTGTCAAAAATATTAATGAATGTTTAAAATAGAAACTTAGATACAATAAATAGATTATATGAAATCGAGATGATATACTTAGAATGTGTAAATTGATCTAATTATAATTTTTTCATTTAATATTATTTCAAGCCACTGGTACTCTTGGAGGTAGCGTAAATATATTGCAAAAAAATGATGCGTCTATTACCGATAAAACAGAAGTGTTTGAAAAAATAACAGAATGAAGGGAAATGACCTATTATATATGCAGAATCCGACAAAAACATTGAACAATTATTGAGGATCAGAGTTAAAAACGTACCATGTAAGAATACCATTATAATTCTTCTGTATTTGATATATGCAGGTTTGTAGTTCAATAATAATTGGCATAGAGAACTACACCAATGATGGAATCTTATGAACTGCCAGAGTTTCCCTAATAAAAATTTACTATAAAAAGACTATAAACTTACTATAACTTTAAATAACTTTAGGACTTTCCATTGTGAAAAATTCAAAAAAAATTTAAAGTAATTTTATAGTAAATAACTTTCAGACTCTCCATTGTGATAATTTTAAAGTCATTTTATAGTAATTTTATATTAAATAACTTTAAGATTTTCCGTTGTGATAATTTCAAAGAAATTTTATAGTAATTTGTAGTAAATAACTTTATGACTTTCAATTGTAATAAATTCTTTTTTTTAATTTTTTAAGATCATTTTAGTTGGTCTACTAATGCATTATTTTGCAGGTAGCCATCCTCAGCCTCGAGCTACATCCCGTCGCTTGGGAGACTGAGGACTCTCCTCAGAATTCGCGATGTACCCGGTATCACACTTTTTTGAAACTGCAATTGGTGGTAGACAGTATCCAAACCAATTTTTGCGAGATATTTGCTCTGGTTTAATAGAATACTTCCCAGAGCGCCATATACAAAGGGTACAACTTCTACTTTTCTCAATTTCCAACTTTTCCACTTTCTTTCTTTTCTATTTACATCCATTGGAATAGCAACGTCTATTATGCATGCACTCTGGTCCTTTTTGTTAACGAGAATTAGGTCTGGTCTTCTAGCGATTATCAAATTGTAAGTTTGTATGTTGAAATCCCAAAGTATTTTAATATTTTCCGTTTCAACGACATCTTGAGCAATGTGTTGGTACCAACGTTCACATACCTTTATATCATGATTTTTGCATAATTGCCAATGGATATGTATTGCAATTCTATCATGACGCCTTTTGTATTTCTTTTGTGCCAGCTTTTCGTATCCACCAACAAGATGAGTTATTGTTTCCAGTTTTTTGTGACATAATCGACAATTTCCCGAAGATCTAGTTTTGTTAATCAAGTGTTTAATAGCATTTGTGCGTAGGGCTGGTTCCTGTGCAGCCATGATCAAAGCTCCAGTTTCTCGTTTTAAATTTCCACTACTTTATAACGATTTATTAGTCAATTGTTTGTCAATCAAATTTTCTGTATCCCGGTAGAATTGGCCGTGCATTATTTGTTTTGGTACCTAGTTTTTCATTCGTCTTTTGTTTTTTTCTTGAAGTGGTTCGAACTGATATTCGGTTTAGGTTTAGATTCCATTACAGTTGAGATCAAAGTATGTGATTCTGCCTCGTGTACGTACTCTTTTAATGAAATATCTTCGTATGTTAAAGATTCTTCACTATTTATCAAACCTTTTCCGCTATCGCTTCTTTTAATATACAATCTATCAACATCGCCGTTCAAGTTGAATATTCTTTCGGCTGCCAATATTTTATGGGTATCTCGATCCATTTGTTTCAAATTATCAGAAGTCCATTTTAGAATTCCTGCAGAGTATCTCAAAACTGGAACGGCCCCGGCCTTTATGATGTTTGCTGCACTCAGCATCGATTTGCAGATCTTTCGTATTCTTCTCTTGTATTCTCCAATTAAATTATTTTTCATTCCTTCGTGCTTTATAGAATCCGTCTCCTGCATTCCCAGATACTTGTATGCCGTATTCTTTTGTGAGCTTGGGAATCTTTTGCCCGTCTTCCAGTTTAACTTGATCACTGTTTTCGATTATTTCCCTCTTTTCCTGTGTATAGTAGCACATTTCTTGATTCCAAATCGCATTCCAGTATTTTTGCTTTCAGTTTCTAAACATTTGATTAATGCAGACAGTTTTTTTAGCCGACCGCCCATATAACTTGTTATCTTCCATGTACCATAGATGATTGACCAACAAACCATTTTTTCTCATTGAGTAGCCCATACCGGATTCGTTCAGCTTTTTAATAATTAGGATGAGGCTTATTACGAAGACTAGGGCTAAGCTATCTTCTTGAAAAAGGCCCCTATTAAATTTGATTGTTCTATTGCCAATTTGTGTTCGCCAAAATGTCATTTCCCTCTGTAACAACTTTCTCCACTGTATTGATATACCGAGGCATCTAAGACACTCCAACATCCAGTCGTGTGAATAAGTATATCATATATTATTATTATGTTGTTGTAGTTCACGGCTAATATGGCGGCTGCATTTAAATGTGTTGCTTTCATGCAAAACACATTTTATTATTATTACGTTCTTGTTGCTTCACGGCTTCCACTTTTCCTTGGTAAACATAATCTTTCGACTGCTGATTTTGGGTGATGCATCCGATAATTGGTTAAAGGTTTTCTTGTTTTAATGCTCACATTATCTATTGCTCCATTTTATAATTCCCGTCGAATAGGTTAGAACTGGTACACAAAATCCATTTATTGCTTTGAATTTGTTTTTCGGATTTAGCTCGGTTTTCAATATCATATTCATCCGATGGTATCTTTCTTTTTTTCTTTGCTGTGTTCAATTACAAGCTGTTGTTGAAATCCCAAATGGCAAAATTTTGATTGATAGATTTTTCTGTGGGATCATAGAGTTCGCACATTTTCCATTTTCAACGTCCAATGTAGCACACTTATCAAGTCCAAAAGACATTTTAATATCATCTGAAAATCTGCTTAGTTGTCTTTTGATAAATGCTTTCTGTTTGATGCGTATAATTTTGAATCGTCCATGAAAAGAAAATGATTCAGTTTGTAGGAATGTCGAGTAGTAGATTTGATTAAAAAACCATGTTTCGTGGCGTTCAACATTTTTGACAGAGGGTTCATTGCAAGGCAAAGCCACAATGGACTAAGGCTGTCACTTTGAAATATTCCTCTACTAATTGGTATAGAATCAGAATGCTGTTCTTCCAGTCTCGATTCTGCGCTAACAAAGAGAGAGCTCTTGTCTGAGCAATAAAGTGAGACATTTTTACATTACAAACAAGCGAAATGGTGCAATCATGTGGCAATGAACGAGAGATCTCCCATCAGCTGATCAGCCAGCGAGATGACAAACGCTGGAGATCTAACATTCCCCCCCCCTCACCAAATTTATGTACATTGGAAATAAATTTCAACACACTAAAGAGATCCAAGCCTATCACAATAGTCACTTTTCTCCAATAACCAACATCAGCTTAGTAATGGGACGTTTCACCAAGCTGTTACGTATCTTAACAAGTACTGTCGTATAAGTCCCTTTTTATCCGGATAGACATCCACAATTCTTCCCATTGACCATCTGGAACGTGGTTGAGAATCATCAACTACCAGGACATCTCCTTCTTTGAAATTCCTCTTCTTCTGATACCATTTCTGTCTCTCGATAACAGTAGGAAGATACTCTCGAATCAATCTCCTCCAGAACTCGTTCGCAAGATATTGTGACTGCGCCCAACGACGTGTAACGTAGCACTCTTCCTTGTCGAAGATTCCAGGAGGCAGGTTCTAATTTGACCGAAGTAACAATAAATGCTTCGGTGTCAAGGGCTCATCATCTCTTGGATCAAATGTCACCGGAACTAATGGGCGACTGTTCAAGCATGATTCACACTCGATCAAGGCAGTCACAAAAACTTCATCTGTCATAGTTTGACCCCGAGTGATGGCTGTGAATATTCGACGAATAGAACGGATCATGCGCTCCCAAGCTCCTCCATGATTCGAACCAGTTGGTCGGGATTTATGCCAAGTTATATCGTTCTGACGAAGATACCCATGTACTTGTACATCATTCCACTTCTTCAGAGAATCTCCAAGTATCTTCTTTGATAACAAACAGCAGCATTATCTGAGTATATATCTGTACAATCTCCTCTTCTAGCAGTAAAACGCCTCAGAGCAGAAATAAAGGAGTCCGCTGACAAACTGTTCAAAACTTCAATGTGGACCGCACGAGTTGTCATGCAAGAGAACACGCAAACCCATCTCTTCACATCACTGTGTGAACCAAACACGATTACATGAATCGATTTCAGCCTTTGGGATTCTTTTTGCGTATCCCGCAGAAATATAATTTTCAACAAACTCTACGTACCTTCGATGAAGATCAGTATCTTCCATTAGCCGATTCTTCAGAGATCTAAGTCTTTTCTCAGCCATCTCTCTGTTATCTGGCAAATCTTGCATTCCTGCTCTGCAAGGCAAGGGAAGTTGAAAATGAAATTCGAAAAACGAAAATAGAACATTCGATCTTCTCGCGAAGTTGGTATAACAAGAACCGAAGTTTCATTGCCAAAATCGGTGGTCCACAATGTGTCAATTTCACGTTGTGTATCAACATCAGTCGGATTGATAAAATTCACGAAGTGCTCAGATAGAAAGTGAACTTCTGTAATACCAGATGATGAATCAAAACTTGAACCAAACAATGACCAGCCTAGCGTCGTCTTCACAGCTTTAGGCGCTTTCTTCGGCCCGCTCCGCACTTCTTGAAACACACACTAATTCGGCGTGATCAGCACCAATCAGTAAATTCACCGTTCCACCTTTCAGCGTGGGCAGCATTACATCCTGGAGATGCGGCATATCTTTCAAATCCTCTTGATCCAGCATTACATTTGGTCTAGCAGGAATCTTTTCCACTGAGAGCACCTCGTTCAATTCTTGCTCCATGCCACCATTTACCGGTAACACAATCAGATTTCCAGATATGCCCTCATACTGGATCGGCCGTGTCCGATTGTACGTAAGTGTTATGCTTCTCGAACTTCCTGTAATGCTAAGATGCTTCATTAACCGGTCACTACAGCGAGTAACAGTTGATGCCGGATCCAGTAATGCATAGGTTTGTGCCACTCTACCACCATTACGAACATTAACATGCACTACACGCAAATACACACCTTTTGAAACATTTCTGCATTCCTGTGAGTTCGAAAGTGAATATACAGCTGGTCGGGTTTTGCCTTTGTTTCCTCACTTTCCAGAGGTTTATACAGCAATGTATGATGGCGATTTCCTATGCAGCCTTGAACCGTACACTGACTGGGCTTCTTGCAATTGCGGGCATGATGACCAACAGACAGACACTTGAAACACAATTTTTTATCCTTCAAAAAGCCAACCTTTCCCTCATGCGACTTGCCTTTAAAGTTTGGGCAATTTCACAAATTGTGAAACTTATGACAACACGGACAACCAGAATCTTTCTTCGAATCAGTGTGTGTAGTTTTAGTATTCGCATCAATATTGTAAGCTGCAGCTCTAGTTTTCCTTGGTTTGTTTGTTGGTCCTCGTTTGTGACGAATATCATAGAGCTTCTTCCCATACATAGAATTTTTCACATGTGCCCAATCACAAACATATTCGACTAAATGACAAAATTTTGCCTGGTGTCCTGTCTTCCTTTGAACTCTGAGTGCTTCATGAGGCCAACCATCTTGAACATCTTCAGGTAATTTAGCAATAAGCAGACCCATCGTATCTAGAGTATTGACACTGGTAAAATCATCAATATCTTCTAATGTTCCCAGGCATCGTTCCATAACCTGTGATATTCGCAGCAACTGCTCTGGTTTGTCATCGCGAATATTGGGAAATTCTTTCAAGACCTATTCGCAAGCGCCGGCAATAATATGAGGCTGACCCTATTTTTCATATAATCTTTGCCGAGGAAGCTTGTATCCTGTCTCAGGCCTCTTCGTGTAGTATTCCAACTGGACACGAATTTTTTCTTTACAATGTTGTAGCAGACATACAAGCTTCTGACTTTCTGTCTCCAATTTCGTCACCAAATGAATATCAAAATTTGTGATAAATGATGTATACTTCAAAGGATCACCATTAAATGCAGCAAACTTTGGCCTCTGAAAGAAGAATTCTTTTCTTCCATGATAATGATAATGTGGCACAACGGGAGATGTTCCTCTTGTCCTCTGCGCCGAATGATATCTTAGACTGGGTTCACGATTCCCCAAATTATGATGCCGAAAATCCTCTAACTCACTATTTTCTTGATGTGGCCTGTATCCACGATCCAATGAAACTATATCCGGATGTGGGCGGCCATGAGTCAGTCCATTTCCTGCCACAATTTCATACTGGCGATCGCGTCTCATTCCACGACTTTATGACGCAGGAGGACAATCATGAGCGAGTCTGTGATTTACAATATTTTCGTGCTGGGCCTCATACCCGGGGTTCTCTTTCATGATCATATGTGGGCGTTTAAAAGCCACACCACGATTTGTATACTGATGAGCAGAATCTAAATTTCCATCATCTACATTTGCGTATTTTGAGCCATAAACACAAGAATTTGCTCCTACAGAATTGACTCTGTTCTCTTGAATATATGCATGAACAGTGGGCAAAGGCTCAAAATGTACACAGTCACGGCAAGAATCAGATGCTGCATAGCCAGCAGCAGGATAGCGAAATTCAGATCTGCGTTTCAAATCATTTTCAGCTGCAGCGATGCCGGGCGAGGCTTGTTACTTGTGATTTCGCTTTGGAAATTATTAGCAAAATCATGCACTGGTACAGACATAAAATTAGCACGAACCTGAAGTGGGCTTGGAATCTTCGGTGAAGGAGATTTATCAACCAATGTAGTTCTCTCTCTTCTGCTGCTTGACACCGGCGGTAAAAGGTCCTGCTCTAATGTCTGTTGCCTGCCAGAAGCTACAAATCTGTTGAGTTTCAAAACATGTCTACCACCAGCAGTTGAACAAATATTCGACTCCATTTCCCATGCCAATGCCTCCACTTCTGCTAATCCAACTTTGCGCTGTGCATCATTTAGCTCTTTTTCACGCTTCAATTTCTGAATTCTCGCCTCTTCTTCGAGTTTATCTTTTGCCTGCCGAAGTTGAACAACTGCAAGTTCATGCTTCAATTTACTTCGAATTCGTCTTTTTAATGAGGCTCTGGAAGTATTGTCAGAACAAATACTATCACTGCCGTTTGAGAACATGGACAACGCATCATCAGCTTTTTTCATGGGATGAGTTCTCAATTTATCAATCCATCCAGAGACACGCGAATTAAATTCACATTTTTCACGTCTCAGGTCAGCAATATCAGGGAAATTTGAAACATTTGAACGAGTATGGGGCATTAAATCAAGTAGAGGAATTATTTGCTTGAATACTTCGTTGATACCTTGTCTCACTTATGACAGTTTTTCTGCATTTCCACGGTCCAACATCAAACGCTCAGAAACCAGATATTTCTCTTGCAGGTCCGCATGCAAACTGTCCAATTCCTCTTTTGTCTTGGAAACCATAATAATTATTCACGAAAGCAATATTTTCAAATAAATGTCCCAGGGCTGGCCAAGAGTCAAACTTGCAACCTGCCGAGGCTAACAGTCGAAATCTTTTTATGTAGAAGCTTGACGGGGTGTGACCTTATGCACCCTGCTCACTACACAAAGACGAAGGGCGCAGAGCCGTGCGCCAAATATTTTCCAGTCTAAACGCTCCCCAGACTCCCTTATTTGAATATCTGACTGATCTCTGTCTTGTCACCCCTTGATCAACAAGCACACAATTGAACATCAATGTCAAAAGTTCTTCAAACACAGAAAATTCCAACATCCCAAAATGAACACAGTAAATTACGACAAAATGATGGAGAGAGGAGAGGTTTTCGACTGTTTTTAGCCAAGGTCAACCGAAACAATAAATCTTCAATTCAACGAAACTGCACAAACACAGGAAATAAATTACACAATCAACACGAAAAGATGTGTCCAAAACGGATTGAACGCAATTCAAAATCCAGTGTTCCAAAATGCAGCAAGTATTAAACTATTTAGCGAAAGCTAGAAAGATACACAAAAATAATCTTAGTTAAACCATTGCAATATCAGGTCACTAATCCTCAGCTTCAATGAGCGAGCTACTGATCAGCAGGCTATCAGCAAAGCAGTAATTCACAAATAAGATTCCCGGAGAAAACATATAATAAAGAAACAAAACAGGTAGACAGCATCGAGCAGTCTCGATTCTGCGCTAACAAAGAGAGAGCTCTTGTCTGAGCAATGAAGTGAGACATTTTTACATTACAAACAAGCGAAATGGTGCAATCATGTGGCAATGAAAGAGAGATCTCCCATCAGCTGATCAGCCAGTGAGATGACAGGCGCAGGAGATCTAACATCCATAGATAATTTTTTTTTTTGTTTTTTACATTATCCAGTAATTGCCATATCAATAATCAGTTGTTCTTTACTTCTCATGCTCCCTTTCCTGCAGCCTTTTTGCTCTTCTGCAATGATGTTGTTTTCTACCAAATGCGTATCAATTTTCCGGGTTAGGATTGATGTAAATAATTTGTAAGTTGGTCACGGCTGATATGCCGACTGCATTTAAATGTGTGGCTTTTATGCAAAACACATCTAAGAATCGTTTTCAATACCCCTCAGTTTCCTAATTATACGGCATGTCTCCAGGATTACAGCCTGTTGAAAATCAAATTGGATTTGTGTCTCAATGTCCAGCTAGTCCAGCTAGTCAGCTAGTCTCAATGTCTGGACGGTTGTTTGGAATAGTTTGATCAGGTATGATTGTCCTGTCCCAATAGAGCAAAGTATTTTCATCTTCAAGTACTGGTTGAGGGACATATTTGTAATATGGTACTATTTCTTTCATCAAATTTAAATTGTTCGCAAGTTTCTAGTGCAAAATTGCAGCAACTTGGTTATGTTTAATTATTATTATTATTATATTATTATTATGTATTATAGATATATATTATAAGTTTGCTACAAGTGACTGACTATTTTAAATTGAATGATAATAATTATAGACAAATTGAGATTTTGAGATTTTCAAAAACGCCTAGATAGATATATATATATTAAAAAGATTGATTACTCAAATCCTATAGATAAGCTAGGCGTTTTTGAAAATGTACATATATATATATATATATATATATTAAAAAGATTGATATTTGTCTATAATTATTATCATTCAATTTAGAATAGTCAGTCACTTGTAGCAAACTTTAAGGAACTCGTTAGTAAAAAGTACTTGGGAATGGATAATACCTTAATGTCTGACTTATCCCTGAACCTATCGTTGAGTATATCCAACAGCATTATATACACTGACCACAGACCGCTGTAGTGTTGGTTACTCTGTATATTTTTTGTGGCTGAGCTAACTGCAAAGTGACTTTGCTGAAGAGTACGATGATGACGGGTCTATGACCATCGGCCTTCGCCTTCGGACGGACCGACAACAACACGGTTCTTTGGCGACCCCCTGTGGTTAAAAGATGTCAACAAATTCGATCGACTCGATGGTTCTTTTCAGGCAGCCTGTTTCGTTCCTTGGCGTTTTTAGGAAAGGTAAATCGTATCTGTTTTAATTGCATAATCTAGGATAGCTTTAATGTTTTTCTATACATCATTTGAATGATAAAAGAGCATATTTCTTTTTAGTTGGCGTCTGCAGCATGATTGGTCAAAGGTTTATAAGCTATGAATTCATCTTTGGACACTGTTAAATTACTTTTTACAGGGCAAAATGACACTCAAGCGGCGAAATAACGGACGTAATAAAAAGGGGAGAGGTCATGTCAAATATGTCCGTTGTGAATCTTCTGGAGCCCGTGTGCCCAAGGACAAGGCAATAAAGAAATACATTATCAGGTAACTTATGATTCAATTTTCTATTTTCAACTCAAAATGAATAATGTTCTCCATGAAAGCTGGGCATTTTTTTTCCTGATGTGATTATTCGCTACAAACTTAGAGAGAGAATTTGTTATTTTGTCAGAGATACTTTTTGGAGAAAACCCCCCCTGCCTCCTTTTAAAATGCATTTTATTTGGACTGAACCCATTCAGCATTAAATTTTTCACATTGGTTTGAAGACCTCACCTCTGGCGGTGACAAGCAAATCGCGCGCTGTAGATTTCTGTGCGCCACAGGCAGCTGGGTTTGATTGAAGAAACAAAAAATATGGCTACTTTAAAAATTCGAAAAAAGGCTTTTGATGCAAATACTAATAAATACTATCAAAAATAGTGATAAACTATTTGGTAGGCTATCTCATCTCTGATCTCGTCAAAGTCACCCAGGAACGAGTCCACTGATAAAAAGCCGCCTCTCATTTTGAAGGTAAAAAACGCTCACAACTTCTTATAGGAGATATATAGTATTATTTTATTTACCCAAAATGAGAAAATAGCTATCAAAGTAGATAAGTTTTACTGCACTTTCGTTCATGACCTCACAGTAATTATGGGATCAAATGTTACCTATTGGTATTACCATTGGTTACTTTGGTTTTTAGGTTCATTAAGAAGCAAACCAATTCCCAAATTATACCGATAGTTTTTTATCACGATTATCAAAACCTCTGTATGTAATATTTTCACACATGTTGCTGATTCAGGTGGTTTACGAGCGACGTGAACAGTTAATACAGAGTACTAAAGTTTGTTTGTGACCACCCTGTAGGAAAATTTCCTATTGTTACATCACAATAAATCTATGGAATTCCAGATTAAAAACCTCTGTCAAATAGAATACTGTTTCAAAAATCTGTACTTGCAAAAATTTTGAAAATTATGATAACATGCCGTAATATTAAACTTCTAAACTAGAAATAGATTTAAGCTAGTAAACCACTACACGGCAATTCAACAATCAAAATAGTTTTGTAAAGAGAACCTGGAACTTGACTGTATGAAATATGGCACCGCTCACCCTACTAGTTGCCAGATTGTGTGTGTGCTTTGAACTCGAAAAATCTATAGGAATAGGAGGCATGATTTTTTAGACTTTCTTCAGTGCCGCCTGCAGGATGAAATTCTGCACATGCATTTGCAATGCATCAAAATTAAAGCTTTTTTCTTTGGTTTACATGGGACTAACTACTAATCTTTAAACGCAATGTTTAGAATGCTTCCCGTAGGAAGTCATCATTTCTTTTATATTTGGGGCAAAAAGTGTTTGACAAGTGCATTTCTAGTGGCTCTTAAAAATGGCTCAATTGAACTGTTTTTTGGTAGCAACATACTGGTACCATCGATATTTCGTCGGCGGTATATCGGTAAAAAATATAATTGTTGCCCAGCTCTACATTGGCGACCAGTTCTAAACATGTCATCGACACTGAATTTTGCGTGCGGATTTTACAGATATTTATGAAAGTACTTTTTGCCACTCAATGTATTTTTAGTTAAAGTTGTCACTTCACTGGCATTAAGCTTGTCCTTTGAGCCCGTGGACTCTTTTCAAAAGCTTTCATCAATTACTCTGTTTTATTCTTGATGCATCTGATTCCTGCACCAGTTTTGAGTGTTGATATTTCGTTACCTCTATTGAGACTGGTTGCATGACTGTTCGTGAGAAAATTATCTTGAAAGCAATTTGTATGCTATAATTACTTTCGGTCTTATTCCACTCCAAACTTATCTAGAGCCAATGTTAATCCTGCAATATTTTTTTTTCAGAAATATTGTTGACGCCGCAGGAATGAGAGATTTAGCTGATGCCAGTGTATACGAATCGTATGCTTTACCAAAAATGTATTATAAAGTGTACTATAGTGTATCTGCTGCCATTCACTTGAGGTAAGTTGATGTGATTATGTCAAAATATAAACTTACTGTTTAGCAGTATTCAATCCTGGTTTTGAGCAAAATCTAGCGTAGTCTGTACTTGCATATGGGGAATCTCCCAGAACCTTATGTGAACCCAATATCGAATAAGATTCTAATGACAAATGTTATTTGATATTAGTATCGAATCATAATATTCTTATGAAATTTCCAGTTTCTTGATTCAAATAGTCTTCTAAATTCTTTTTATGAGCTATCCCGATTTTCCCAACCTTATCTGTATCGTGGTGGCAGAGTCTGTAATTAGTCAGGTTTCTGAAACATCTAATGTTATTAAATAGATCTATTAATGATGTTCAAGGTTTCAAGAGATGCTTGAAGGTAGCACTTTTTCGTTATAATGTTTTCTTGCTAGGAGCTAATTTCTTTGGGCGTCATGGTCGTTGATACTCCGCCGTTTCGTTTCCGTCTATGCAATCTGTTTCCAGATAGTTTGACCCAATGTTATTTTGGGAATAAATTGAATATAAATAGTTAGAACAAGCTTAACACATTTTAATTTTCAAACGCTTTCATCATTGTGTGAATGTGAATATTACCAATAAAGGCACCCTTGTATTTCGATTTAAAAGTTCTTGTTGAAACTATAATTAAAAAAGGAAATATTTATAAATTGTGTTGTGAGTATGGAATCGTGGATACTAGGTTTTATCGGTCTTTCTTTATTGGAAAAGTTAGAATTCAACAGTTTGGCACCTCTTATGTATGAGCAACTGATATGATGATGAAGTCAACTACCTGTGCTGTATTTGCAACCTATGATTTATGACATTTTATTTTAATTGTACAGGCTCGTAAAAAACAGATCCAGACTGGCTCGCAAGGACCGTACTCCTCCACCAAGATTCAGACCTGGCGCTAACCAACAATCAAACAGACCAAGAGTTTCTTGATCGGATAGTTGTATTTTGCATTGTTTTTGTGCAAATAAAAATCCACTAAAATGTAATAGATCTTTGATATTTGTGTGCACCAGTCCAATCTCAAAATAGTTTGAAGAAGTTGTTTTTCAGACAAATTGTTTTTTTCTCTGCCTCCCAATTCAGGAAATATTCTTTAACCATCTTTTGTTAAGCATGAGTGACTGATGGATCTTGTCGATGAAACGTGGTATCTTTGTGTCGCATGCTCAATGAAATAATGTATCCTATGAAAATGATTTTCCCAAGTACAGAACAATACTACGAGAACAAAGTGGGACAATGCAGGACAGCCAGGTTGTTGCACGGTTATGTTTTTTTAAGTCTTGGAACTGACCTGTCGTACATATTGTGGCATGTGAGAAAAAATGTAGTCAAGAAAAGGGTTGCAGTGCTTCATGGGATTGCCGAGAATAAAATAAGGGAGTTTTTTGACCTGGCTTAATACGCTCTAGTCGATGGCAGATACCCTGGTCAAATGACTAGTCATTTTTATTTCACCGATCCCCAATGGGTGTCTAATTTTGGATGCTGTTTTTGAACATTTCTATTTACCGTATATCAAGTTCTCCAATATTCTTTGTTCCGCATTTTTTTGTGTGATTGATTATTCATTCAATTACTTTATATCCACCATCTATAAGATCTTAGAGAATTTTACTCAAAATTCTTGGAAAATTTGGGCACATCAGTAAAAAAGTGGTATTGGTACATCTCAAATTCTGAGGCTACTGAGGAATAGCAAACTAATCGGTCATTGCTGGTCACACAGGCTGATAGCAAAAATACCACCACACCACGAACCTTGCTCGGCTATCTTTATTTACACCTGAAAGAACTTCTTGTTCGAAGACTGAAGTTGATAGCTCCCCATTTGAATGGGTATCGGCTTCCAACTTTGCAACGCTCAAATATTTGTTCGTGATAGAATAGTTGGAATATAAACGAATTAGAGATTGAAAATGCCATTTTACAGCTTGAAGAAGGCAATAAATATTCTGCACCTTTCATGGCAATGTTAATCGAATCTATTTTCAATTATTATTTTTGAAGTCGATCGCAGCCACATATATGAGCCTGGCAGTAAGTGTTCTCTTATGCTTATCACCTCAAGTAAGGCTGTTTGTTGGTTTACTGTTAAATTGGCTCGCAAACATGACACAAGTTTAGGGTATTGCAACTTCATGAAAAAACTAACAGCTGTGTTATACTGCCAAGCCCCCTTCAAAATTTGAAAGTGTGGACATATGAAAATTTACACTGATTAATACATACCAGTTTAATAGACCAACCAACCATTAGTGGGGAAAACCAAATCATCAGTTAGAATTATGTTTACGAATCTAATCGCCAATTCTATATAAATACCAAATATCCCATTTTAATTATTGCTTGTCATCATTATGAAAATCAAATACCGGTAATTTATAGTTACGAATTACTAATATTGGCATAAATAGACTTGAAAGCATTGTATTATTTTCATGTCTATGAATAAAAATTTACGCATTTCAGCCACCTAATAAAAAAGGTTTTTTCTCTTATGAAAGATTCAAGATTAGAAAAATTTGTTCTTCGGGATTGATTCAAATCACCGAATTAAATTGTCCAAACCCACCCACAATATAAGGTTACTCGTTTATTTGACTAGAATTTTATTGCGGCATAAATAATGATTGAAACATCAACATCAAATGATTTTCCCTCAAATTTTATTGAAGGCCACAATGTCCACACTTTGAATCTGAAATGAAAGGTGAAAGGTAAAAGTAATATTTTTTGGAAAAAGAATTGACTGATTTTGAGGATTTGGTCATCACAGTTGAATTTGTGGGTATTAAGTAGGAAACTGGAAATATAACAAGGTAAAAAGAGTACAATGAGGTTTGGACCATAAGATTCAGCACTGTGAAACAATTACAAATTTCTGTAATGGATGGTGATTCCAAAGGAAAGCGAGGGTTTCATTACAGTGAGATAAGTGAAATTCCAACCTAAACAATCATATTCAATATAAACTTACATATTCATCAAACTCAGTGATTCTTTCTTCAAGAAAATCTGTTCCAACTTTATCATCTTCAACTACACAGGTGATCTGAAGTTTCATAATTCCATACGCAACCTACCAAAATAAATTTTCAGCATTTGTCAAATGAAATATTCGGACAATGTATAATTTTGTTTTATTCACACAAAAATATACATTGGAACATGTTTTGGTAAGTATGTGGCTGAGTCTGGACAATTTGAATCTATTCAAAGTACAGATTATTCGAATCTATCAGGATTCGGTCACAAGAACGAAAACATTTTAAATAAAGTGGAATTTTTCATTTTCAACGACAAATTGATTGACTGTATTTTGTAGGAGCATGACTTGATTTTTTTTTTCTTATTTATGAATTTATTCGCTTTCAAGAAATATTGACTTTTGATAAATTTTCTTCTTATGAGACCCTTTTTTTGAGTGTCTGAAAAGCAGTCATTTCCACAATAAGAGTGAATCCTTGCATTGCGTATAGGAAAGATAATAACCTCGCGATACAAAGTCAAGAAAAAACATCTTTCACATTGGTATCAAAATGTTTGCTGAAGAAGACCAGCCGGAAGCTAAGCAAAAAACTAGTGAGCTCCAGCTTACTTTTATCACAAAACATGCAGCTCTGAATTAAGTCAAAATATTTAAAGTAGAGATAGAGGGCAGAACCATTTTCACTGGAACTGAATGCATAAAGAATATTACCTTTTCTAATTTAGATGCTCCCCATATCAGACCATCTGCTGTAACCGATCTTACACATTTTTCCAATTCTGCCATGTCTGTTTCATCATCCCACTTAAAATAGTAAAATTCAGTCATTAATAATTGGTTGACAAAAAGGGTGTGAAGATAAATTAAATATAATAACTCAAGCTGATGCTAGAGGTTTTACATATTTTTGCAAACAAGTAATTGTTTGCAAAAAAAGTATAAAACTAACAGCGTTTTTTAAACTGGAGATGATGAAGTTTGTATTGTCTTATAATATATATGTTTATGTTAATTTTAGGAAGTGGTGGATGGTTTTACCTAAGTCCAGGGCACATACCAGTCACCGCACTTTACCATGGCAGTTCATTTTCATTTGGTATTTTCTGCTTAACGCAGTTGCTACTATCTTGTAGCAGCCCTTTGCTATCAAGTGGCTGTTAAATAGTTGTTTCTAGGAACTGATTCCTACCTTGCCTGAACTGAATTAAAAAAATTGTTGTCACAGAAATCATATTTAAACACATATTTCTGTCGTAATATTCCTTTTATATGCACCATGGTTAAGATTAAGGCAATGGCGAGAGTCACAAAAGATGTTCAACATGACTGTTCTCAAGAATGTTTGGAATCCTGCAAGATCACAAACAATACTGGTGTACATAAATTGTTAGGATTATTGTTTGTGCCGTCATTGTTAAATACAATTTTAATTGTTGAATGTTGTCAGTCTCATTGTCAAATAACACAGCATAATCAAGTTGAGATATTTGATATATTTTCTTTGTATTATTAGTTTTTATTCCATGTTGGCAAATCCTGACACGATAAATGTTGTTAGAACAGACATAGAGAAACTATCATGTAATATTTTTCGCAACTTCAAAACCCCAACACCACTATGAAATAGCAGTTTCAAAGTCTGCCAACAAATATTACCACAAGTGAAATAGCTACAAACAGTACTCATACATCCAACACATATTTAATGGTTCAATATTGTTTGCTTCAAGACTACAAATTTACAGTATCAAGCTGAGAATGCAAATTATGTTGGATCTCAGGCTATTTTATAGCCAAGTATGAACCACATGGACTCCGCCTAGTTGGAACAATTCATCAGTGATCCATGCCAAATACAACAGCATGTGTTTGCCATTGTCATATTTGGTCTGAAATAATACCCATGCCAGTTCCCATTTCATTTTGACTATATATACAAATTTTTTTTCAGATGAAAGACACCGAGGTTAGCGCGGCCTGCTATTAAGTACACTAAAAATATTTTTTGACAAAAACTCACTGGTTTAACTTCAAGGACGATTGTCGATTTGGCTATAACAGCTGTTTTTTTGGACTTCTTTTCCATATAGGCTGCCAATCGTTCCTTTCTTATTCTGTCCGCTTCTATATCCTCCTCCTCGTCAGAACCGAATAAATCATCACTGTCATCATCATCAGATTCTGCCGGTTTTTGCTCAGGTGCTGGATCCTGTGACAATTTTGGAAATATTGTTTTTAAACTAAATCATTTTGCAATGAAATCATGACATATGCTAAAAATTTGGACTTCAAAAGTTTTGTAACAGAATTTTTGCTTTCCATTATTGTATGAGGCTTACTTTTTTCCTAGAGTTTAATCGAAACGCTTCATATTCATCAACTCTTTTTTGCAATATTATTACCATCCAGTAACCAGAACAGACATTCTACAACCTTCATTCCAAATAAAAACTTGATTAAAAACCGATTTTCTGTATTTCTATTCCTGGCCTCAGTCGTTTTCTGCCAGTGTGCTTGGTGCCTTCAAATTGGAGTTGAGCTGAATTTATGTTCTAATGTAGTTACGCAATGGCGCAGCACACTTATGTTATCAAGCTATAAAGGCAGTTTAGTTTGAATTGCTTTCATGAAGTCCTTCAATCGTTTGTGTCATGCCCATTTTAAACGACAGATTGATATTAGATTTAACTTATTATGTTATCTTCTGGTTTCGATGGCACTGTTTTGACATTCCTAACATAGTAATAGGGCATGTGCATAGGATTATCGCCGCTAACTTATGTCATCAAGGAAGTATCATGCGAAACTTTGCAGGAACAAGAGATTCAATATTTACAGAATTACGTGGATAAATCCTTCGTAATTACGTAAGACCTACAGCAGTTACAACCAAACCCTTAATCAAATACCACAAAGCACTGATTTAATAGAACAAAAATGTAAAACAGGTCAGTTGAAATTTGGTCTGATCTGAAAGAAAAATAGAAATTTTTCTGTATCTGCCAATCACGATGTTAAACGTGAACAGCAATTGAGTCAGTCATGCAAGAAAAACTATATGGCAAAATCAGACCTTTGATGGTGTTGGTCCACTCTCTGATTCCAGTTTGCTCAGTCTCGACTCCATCACATTCATTCTTAGTACTAGTGTGTTGACTATTTTTCTTAATTCAGCATTTTCACTTTGAAGTTTATTGAGCTTGGCAGAATCTTCTACAGCCAAGCCCTGGCAAAAGAAAATACAAATAATACAGAAATCACAAAAATGTGGTACTGCCCCAATCAGAAATTTACTTTGTCTCCTATGCATCACAGTGACGCATACTTTAAACAAGCTGCTTTGACAAAATTTGTCCGATTGAAGCACAACAGATTAACATAACAATTCTCCAAGTCAATTGAAAATACCTTCCATATTTTTTTAATCTGTTGATTTTTAATCACAGAGAAAATCAAATCTAATAATTTATGATTCGTGAATCGAATATTCTGAACAGCCCTAACCAAGAGTTATTGAACAATGATTCAACAATGAATTACAGAGAAAATAGAGATTTGAATAGACATTGATCAAAATAAATCATACAGAATCAGATTCTTGGAGTGTTTGATGAATTTTTTGTCTTGCTTCAGCAATTTTTTCAGCAACACCTCCGCCACCACCACTCTGGAATTAGAAATGAAGTACATTATTATCAATTTACAGCAAAAATTACTATGTCAAACATTCAAGCATGCAAAATTGGAATTATAACAAATAAAGCTTTAGTATATTTTCTTATGTGGGCAACCACAAAATAAGCAAAGACAAGTTATATACTATTACTTTCACGAAGTGCAGATACTTCTTATGGGTTTCATGAAGTTCAGTACCATATATCCGATTATAATAATAATTCCCCATGTTGCAAGCGGCTCATCCTAAAACGGGAGACAATGCCAGATGCTTGCAGCATTGGCGCCTCCTAGTTAGGACGAGAATATTCTGCCAGGTTTTATATTAATGCCATTCGGGAATATGGTACTAACTTCACTAGACCCCTTTCTTATTGCCCTCAATATCAGTATCTGAGTTTTGTATGCAATGTTTACCATTTGGACTGCAGTTGTTGGTCTGACATTTTATGTTCTCGAAAACTATAATCACCTGGTCTGTTTTCAATAAAAACAAGTAAAAGTAATAGAGAAGTGAATTGTGTTTGACCATGAAAATTGACAATACAGAAAGAGTTATTTTAATAATGCTATAATATACCAGAGTGACAGAATATCAGCTATTCAGACACCTGAAGAAAAAGCTTGCCATCAGAAGAAAATTGAGAATTTGTTGATGTTGTTAAAATGTATTTTTTTGATTGTCTGGTAGCAACAAACTACAAAAGTTATGAAATAGCAGAGTTGATAGCTTTCAATCGTTTTTGTATTTTTGAGGCAAATAACATTAACAGTTCTGTCACCTAGATGAAATTTAAAATTCTGTCACCCTGACATAAGACACCATGTTTTGGTAGAATAAAGGGGTCTAGTAAAGTTTAGTACCATATTCCCGAATGTCATTATAATAAAAACTGGCAGAATATTCCCATCCTAACTAGGGGGCGCCAATGCTGCAAGTATCTGGCATTGTCTCCCGGGTTAGCATGAGTCGCTTGCAACATGGGAAATTTTTATGATAACCGGATATATGGTACTAAACTTCACGAGACCCCAATAAAGTACCTACCGGTATGTTATCAAAAATAGGAATATAATTAACAAGAATATAAGTTCACGTCAAAAATTTATTTATTGTTGTGCCAGTGATTCTACAAGATCTATAATTTCACTTTTTAACACTACACTACATGCAGCTAGGCTAAAACCATCACCATCACCCGTTTGTTAGTTGTTGCTGCTGTTGGTTTTACCCGTTGGTTTGCAGCATAAACTTCATATTTGTACTCTTCTTCTTCCACTTTAAGTCTGTCAAACCAAACATCCGACAACAAATGCGCGATAGGTACAGTCGAAGGCATTGTAACTTCAATTAAATATGTTCGAATGAAAGAATCAGCAAACAGAAATGCGAAAAATTAACCGAGACAAATTAAACTGAGATCAGAAAGTAGAAAAGGACCGATCCACGAATTCACAGGGGTCAGGGGTTACTTCGTGTGATCTGAAGCATGAAATTAAATTTATTAGCAGCTACATCGAATAAAGATAGCAGGTGTTGAACCGGAGACTTCATCTTGTGCATAAATTTTGTTGAAAAATGGAGCTTTTTCAAATTTACAAGTCTACGACTACAGTCTTCCACTCTTTATTCGAAGCCCAAATTCTTTATTAATGCTCTGCCGACTAATTCAGACTTTTCAAATATAATTGTTGGAATGTTGGTTTTTTATACTGTCGAAAAATGGCTTTTCGTGAACATTCAGAATTCTTTGTAGTTTTGTACAATTGTCTATTGATGCATTATTGGAATAATTAATCCGACCCTTCCCTCATAAATCAGCCGAAATTATGACTAATTTGCGAAAGGCCGCGATTTTCCATTCTTCCGGCGTTTTACCAGAGCACGCTCTGGTATTGCGATTAAACTATATCATTAGAATATGTTTTCAGCTAAATTTCGCCGTTTTTGCGAAGTGACTCCAAATTTTCTTGCGCGTTTCAACGCGTATTTTCGTTATTATGAAACGGCCAACTTACTTTTCCGTGGCGAATCTTCCGCCGTCACTCTTCCGGATAGTACATCTGCTACAATCTATTTAACAAATATTTTCATGGTAAGTTCTTGACTGGCAGCTAACTCACATCCACTAGCTTATGCTGCAAGAGGGCAAAGTGTCGCGGCCCACCCCCGCCGCCTCCACTTAAAAATCACAGTAGTTATTGTACTTATTTAGACAATTTTAGACCCTGATCACAATGTTTAAAAATGATTGAATGTTTGACAGTTTGTTTCAGTTTGATGTTTGTTTTTATCGGGATATAATAGAGCTATTTTTTGCCTGTGACTCATATTATGACGTATGTTATGAGCCTAATTTTTATTCAAGTTCCCATGTGTGGCTCTCCTTCCCCCTAAGTTCACTGTTATATTTTAACGTCTAATGGAAATGTTTTTTCCGGGGATGAAAAATTATAGAAAAAAAAATTGAAAATCTCCTTTTTGTCTCTAAAAATATTTCACTATTTTTGTACTGAAAAGTCGCCACATTGGGACAAAAAAGAACAAAAAAATGTACAAGAAGATTTTTACGCCGTGGGCATACGAATATTTGGCCCAATTAAAATTAAACATCAATATAACTTCCGAAATCTTGGAGTGGAACTGTCTCCGTCTCAACTTTTGAGGGACATATGCCCTCTCGCCAGCCAACTAAGCTCCCGTTCCGCCTCAAGGGTCTGGGATGCTGAACTTCTGGTTGGAGTGAATCCCGGTCGTGCGAAAAACAGAGCCCCTAGTTGAGACTCATTGTCTAGTCTTCTTTCCGTCACACCCTCTTCGCTTATAAGTTGGTCTTTGTATATCAATGACTAATAAATGTTTTTCTAAAGTTCTACTTCCAACCTTGGTTACAGTACTTTTTCGTAAAAAAATCCGTTTAATATTAATTTCGTGGCCACTTCCACTCCAGGTAATCCCACATAGATAAAATTAAGCGTGAGGGCAATCAGGCGAGGGTTGATTTCGAGTAGAGGAAATTAGACCGAAGGGCGATCTCACGCGAACTCCACGCGGGGTTTAATCTGGAGATACATTGATAATGTTTTGTTTCTTTTCACACTTTAACATAAAAAAATTAGATATATTAAAAATCAAGAACTTATCAAAATTTATTATGGTTAAAAAAGCTTTAGGCTTCTAATATGCATTTGTAGTTACAAATTAAATGTTTTCTCTCAATCACAAAGTTCAGTTTGATTCAGGAAATATTAGCCGTATCGATGCTTGAAACACTGTGGTTTCGAACATGCTCAGCTCAGCTGAACAATTAGTTTTCGCTATTGTAATGAAACACTGGATTATTTAAGATCAATCGAGTTCCCAGAATAGTATTCAGTTATTCCTTTCCAATATGTTCGTCATATGGAGCAAAACTTTCTACTGCTCACGGGTCAAACATGGCAAAACAGAGGTCGGAAATAATCCACCTTCGTGAATGGATTGAAACAAAAGAAATCGGCATTAACAACATAGTATACATTTTGTTTGATTACATCTCGTATTTAATTTCGCGTGACATAATGAAACTCAAACAAAAGAAAGTGGGAAATATAAAAACCACGTCGAATTACTGTTATTTAAACGTTATTGTATTTGGTTTGAACTATACTACAGTTATAATATTCGTTATTCATGGGCCGCATACAGACAAAACATCGCCGATACATCGCATCCACATTTCATGTTGGGAACTTGATATTACCATTTGGAAGGTAATATTTATCAGTTGAATTTCCAGGCAAAAATTTTATTTTGTAAAGCATGCGCACAGATGGACCGCGTCTGATCGACGCGATCCGTCAACAAAAGATTTTTGACGGAAAAACTTTCTATTAGGTTACTGTACAACTAAATTGATGTCGATGTTGTTCAGAAATAGGCCAGGTTTTTTTGGAAGCACATGTAAGCACTCAGCTATTTCAGTTTCTTGCAGTGTGGACTATAGCATACATCAATGCTATCTCAGGGATAACACAATACAACAGATAAATGAATAGATCTACTGTTTTGTAAGAATGAATGTATTGTGTTAGAAATAACAGTATTTTAAAACCAGTTGCAGGCATGTTCATTATTCTCCAGTCACTCAATATATTGCATATCTTAACATATCTACATTCAAGTATCTCTTGCAACAAATGAACATAATTTTGCGAAAATTCTTTACTGTTGTGCAGAACAGTAACAAAAACTCTAGTACTGAAGTAGGGATTTGGTTTGTACTGTAGAATGGTTGGTTACTCCTACTGGCTCAAAATCGAATTCACCGTTCTACGCGCCCGTTTACTTATAGCTGAGTCACAACAGTCATCATAAATGCTCCTGGATGTTATTAGTGACTGTGTACCAAAGAAAGTTTATGGACGCAAATAATTTTCTAAAAATAATCTAGAGAAAAATGACGGCAATGCAATACTCGGTTTGGTAATCATCTGACGAGACTTGGCGACTCGTTTCATACTCAATCGACTCTTTATAGCATCACTGTGATCACTATATAAAATTTTGCAGAAATAAATACGTAATATAAGCGTGTACTTTGAAACACTGAAAATGCCATCAAGAAGTGCAACATTATCACAAAGGAAACGTGCATTGATTGGAAGTTCCAGCATCGCTAAGTCAATGTACAAAGACAGTTACTCACAGGAATTAGAAAATTCATGGCAATGTCGTATAAGGTATATTGTGAAAAAAGTAATAAAAACAAAATAATTTAGTTGAAATGATTAGGAGGTATAATCGAAATAGTTTGATTGCATTATTGATTACGTAAATTAGCATCTATAACTTTGAAAACATTTATTCCAAATATTTGCAATCAATGAACGCTCTCGAATATTTTTCTTTTTTATTCGAATTTGTTGTAAAAGCATCGATTTAAATTAATTTCCACTCGCTCTAAAATAAGATATAACTGCAAGCCCCTAACCAAAAACGAGATTGCATAGCTGTAATTATAAGGTTTTATGTTCTACGAAAAAACGCAAAATGCCGACGCGATCGAACTGTGACACATACTTAACAAAATATTTGTTGGCAATTTTTTCCAAGTAGGTAGGAAATTCAATGTCTACATTCTTTTTTAATATTCTTGATCATTCAAGGCACCCTACACATGCATTTTTTCAGTCCACATCCTCTACGTTTTTCAAAGAGATAAACAATTGTGATCCATCAGATTGGTTGCTGCATCACAAAGAGGAGGGCCAGACATTCGAAGAATACTGGAGATCCAGCCTTACTGGCATCAGCTATAATGCCACACCTCTTGAAATATTAAAAGATAGTAATAATGAGAAAACTATTTGTATATTACCATTGGGACCATTTCCTGAATTTGGCAGCGATGTAGTCAACGCTCACTCGAATTTCCTGTTGGCCTGGTTGGAATCTTATTGTGCAAAGTTTTTTCACACTGCAAAGGTATGCGATTTTTGATTTTGATATCCGTTTAAGTACAGTTTTATATCCAGGATTCATAAAACGATTTATATTAAATGGTTGTTGAAATCTGAACATGCAAATCGATACAGCACGTTTCGATGATTATAAATAAACGAATAGTTGTCTATAACTATTGTTCCTCCAACTTACATCATCTTGCCTTTGCATTCACATACAAATGGCGTGGGCGGAATTTCAGCCTGCTGGCGCATAAATTCGCTGGAAATATATCTGACCTCATAAAGCACACTAAAAGTGCAAACAAAAATTGAAATAAAAGAAAAACTTCGATTACGGAAAGTAGAAATCCAAAAACTACTTGTAGTAATCAGATGCGCACGGGTGCCGAGATCGGGGTATTGTATGTAGTGAGAGTTGTGTATAAAATACGAATTGAAAATACTTCTCTACGCCCCAACGTGCTTAGAAGGAGAGACATTGAAATATTTACGACATATTTAAAACACTGTACGACATGTCTGAAAAAGAGTTGTTTCATACAATATTGTTAAAAATACACGGAAACTAATTCGAGTCTTTGCATTCGTTTTTTTCAAAAAAAAACTAGAGATCTGTTAAATCTGCCTAATTTTTTTTTATTGTAGATTGAAATGCTCCCTCCCGTATCACTTGAAGAAGTCGCCTGCGATTATCGCGTCAATGAATTTACTGGACGATTTCAGCTCAATGCTTCACAGATATTAGATTACTTACGACGTGTAAGTATTTCATTAATCTTAACAATGGTAAGAAAATAAATAATAAAGCTTCAGTTATTATAATTCAATTATTATTACGCGCTTTAGACAAAGACTGCTAGTAAACATTGCCTCGTGGCGGTAACTATGATTGATTTGTTTCCAAAACCATCATGGAATTTCGTGTTCGGACTTGCTTCCACTTCAAGAGATTCAATGAGCGGAGTAGGAATTTTCAGTTTCTGTAGGTGAGTATTTGCTCAACAAAAGCAATATAGATTTTCCCAATTGCAACAAACTCCACAAAGTTCCAACAAAATGTGCAATCCAAACTGAGGAATGCAAGCATGTGAATACCGATTTAGGTAGAAGAAATACACATATCCATCAAAAAAATGATTTTTTATGAGGGATTTATGCTTTCAAAGAACTAGAATATGCTAGATTTGAGGTAGGCCTACTAGGTATCGGTGATAAAACCTGCGAACTTACTACAAGTCACGATACAAATAAATCTATTAATACGAATACGAAGACTTCCAACACCAATATATCGGTGATTATTTCAGACATCTGTCATATATTCGTGAACACATTAAAAGAAAACAGCTATAAAAAATTGTGCCAATGAGCGATAAAGGTGGCGAAAATTTCGAAACAGGCTATGCACATATAAGCTTTGCTTTCGGCCCTTTACTACGTCCTCTAATATATTAATATGGACAGTCAGTGTTCTTCGAAAAAATATGTTGTATGCCAATGCTGATCATGTTCTAAAATGCCCTTATGGTCAGATATGATGATGCATTCTATGAAACTTGGTCATTATGCGAAGATGTTGTTCGAAGACATTCAGATGGCAGTCTTGACTACTCCGTGTTTTCTAATAAGAGGATGGAAAGACAATTTCCAAAAATAAATGGAAAACTACTACTAAGGGCATGCAAGGTTAGTGACCAACCCCCACTTGAGCGAGTAAGTAAAAGAACAAGTATGAATCGGTTCATTCAAATCATATCGAATAATGAAATCATTTCTCAATCTCATTTAGATATAATATAATGTACTGTAGGGTAGATTTTCCAACTGGTGACTATATTGTCATATATGATGACTATCATCTTTGGTTTCAATACTCTGAGTCACGTATATCCCTCTACCCTCTTCATTTATAAATGAATATCAGTTTAATACGTTCATATTAAATCTGGTTGTACACCGAGGTTGGGAAATTCAATTCGATGGTTCGAATACATTCGAAGTACAAAATATTTGTTAATAATAAGAAACAGATCGCCCGCGCATTGGTGGCGCGAACCATCGAGTTGTCTCATGCTCAACAAAAAACTCTTCTGGTCAGAAAGGAAGGTGTAGGATTGAGAAAAACTTTTCCAATTTTTCTTGAAAACGCAATACAGGTTTCGATATTTTGATAATTGATCAAATAGCAATGGTAAAACGAATATCTGTTTACCAGGCGGTATTAGCGATGCTATCCAATTTGAAAAAAAATTATCCGAATCAGATTCGATTTTGCCCGGCCCTATTGTACATTTATCTCAAAGGTGATGACACACGAGGTTTGTCACATGTTCGGGTTGAAGCATTGTATCTATATGCAATGTTTGATGAATGGAACCAACCATTTACAAGAATCAGATCGTCGTCCACCCCAGCTTTGTCCTGTCTGTTTGCGGAAATTACAGGTATGTCAAACGGTACCATTGTTCAAGTTTTATATAATAACGTTTCTAATAACGTTCCAAATGCATATTATATTTTTGTTACTTCAATTGTTTCATTTTTAGTCTGTCCTCAATTTTGACGTGCTGGAAAGATACAAAGCACTGTTCAAGTGGACTTCTGCAGAACATTGGAAAGAATCTCAATTAGCCGAGTGCCGGATAAAAAAAGGTAACTTTTTTACGCAACTTATCATTTATGCAAAGACGTTTGTGTTTCTGATGTATAGTAAGTTTGAAAAATTCAGTCGGTTTGTTCACTCAGTATGTGATTAATCCAATAACATTGAGCATTATTTAACTATCTATCTAAAAAAATGTACAAATATATTTATGAATTCGAATTCCTATCCCAATCAGAAATTTTATTTCTTCAGACATGAGACAGGGATGGACCGTACCTCTCCGGCGCGATACATCGGTGACTCAAACTTAACAGAATCATTTCTGTACAAATAGTTTTGACTGCGATTTTTGATTTATTTCAACTCTACACATGGATTTGTTTCACGTCGATTTTCTTTGTCATTTTATATTCGGACACTTCCCCTTATCCTTATGACCCTACAGAAAGCAAAGCCCCAAAATCAGCAACACGACGACTATCCAGTAGTAAAAGGAAAGAAAATGGACAAGGTTCGTCAACGATCACACGAAAAAGAAGGGGGTCGATAAGAAAGTGAGTATCGTACAGAATGCGTAATATTTCAAAATATGATTTCAATACGGTTAGCAGTAAATTATTGATTCTAAAATAATTTTATGTTTTCTTTTATTATGTTGAAAATCCGGTATAATAAATATTTCTTTTGGGACACTGTAATCTAAATATATTTATGTACGGTTATGATCTCATAATATTGTACATTAACCTATGCTTTCATGTCGTTTTGGTTATATGCTTATAACAGCAGATGCAGATTCACGTCGCTGAGATGTCCTTGATAAAAAATTTTGCGATTTTTTAAGAACTATGAAAAAGCGAGTCAACCAAGGGAAAGCTAAAACTTGCCCATACGTTCGAACTATCGCCCGTTATATATTATTTTTATCAAAACAGATCCTCTAAACTACAATCTACTTCGAAAGACAAAGAATCACATGCTCTAAAAGCAAAGAAAACATCTTTATCGCCACTATCGTGTCCACCCTTGACAGAATTCCGAAACTTTAGATTATGGCTGAGGGAAGTCATCGAATTCATACTTTCGAACGGAAAACCCACTTTTCTATCCTACCACGAAGAAGACCTTCAGTCTACGGAATCAAGATTTGATTTACTATAATTTAATTTTGAAATTCTATTTGCCAAGTATGAAACGCATATGGCACCATCAGTAGCTCAAGCTTAACAAATCATGATTCTGTGACTGTTCTGATTACTATATTAAATGATAATATCCAAATATTAAATGATGACCCAAATTTCTATCGATGACAAAGAGTTTTGTCGAAAGTAGGCCTCGAATGTACTAAATCTTTCTAGCACGATTAACCCAAACCTGACAGATGGAAGTTTGCAAAGTCTTCGCCTTCTTAGGACAATTGATGTGCAGCGTGAAAATACGAGGTTAAACAGATAATTTTACTAAATAATTTAATTTCCCTGGTCATTTTTCGAAGCGATGAGATGTTTACAAATTTTTTTTATCCTCTATCGCAGTCTCACGATGATACTGAAGCTTTATACAGTGTTATACTTTATTTATTATCAATATTTATTATTTAATAATTGTGAAATTTCGTTAACTTATTTATTCAACTAGCTATATATTTATGTTATTATATACTCAAATATTACAAGACAAAACTATATATGATATTGTGCAAACATTGAAGGACAGGATGAAGCCCTGTAACGACGTAAAATAGACTGCGAAATCTTCCAAACGCGGGAAGAATATAAATCTATCTTCAATAGCTTCAACCGTTTTCAACAGATCAAACTTCGTCGTTCTTTCATTTTCTGGTCTGGAAATGCTTTAATATGTATATTATAAATTAATATATTAAAGTCAAGGGTACAGGGTTTTCGACAGACTGATATATACTTAATGAAGCATAGCAAGCCGAGAATGAATCGCAATAGTAGCTTTAAGTGCTTCAACGTATATAGCATTTTTCTACATTATTAAAACTACACCTTGAACAAATTTATGGAAAAAATATTAGCCAACAGTCGCCTAGAGATGATGCAAACCAACGATTCAATCCTCGTGTTTCACTGACGTCAGGTAATTGAGTCAACTTGAAAAAGAAAAACAACGTTATATAGGTTTAATCTAAAAACACATCATGTCAAGAAAATAGGATATGGTTTGATCCTACCCCAATAAAAAAAATTTATTTCATCAAGCATGGGCCATTGATGAATCGCGCTTCGGCGGCGCAATTCATCAGTGACCCATGATCAACAAAACATAACGTGCTAGGGATTGGCCATGATCATTTTACCCAGAAAGCTCGTGATCTATAAATAATTTCATAGTTTCATTTTCGACGTCATAAATAACACGCATAATAATGATTTTTTCTGCGTAATTTTTTATTGAAATTCACTCCAAGCAAAATTGAATATGTCACCCAAAAGAAACTAAAGAATAAACACAGACAAGACAAAAGCAGCTAGCTATTTAAACATATTTTATGCAGAACTATACCTCTACTGTAGTACAGCAACCATGTTAGAAAAATATTGTCCAGGCATCTTTGTTAAGAGTAGGTCACTGATAGAGCGCGTCATTAAGGCGCGGTTTATCATTGACTCAAGTTTGGCCAAATAAAATTTCTGATTGGGATTGAGTGGCCTTGTTCTACCACTTCTTTTTAGACGCCTAGGATATACGTTAGAGACCTGTGAATGCGGGCTTCGGAATCGCTTTTACGTATTTTCTTCGTGTCGTTAGAGACGACAAGAAGGAACAAAAGAAGTGGTAGGTGGTTTTACAATCGTCCAGGGCAGATACTACTCACTGAATTTTATTACGGTGGTTCAGGATATTTTCTACTTTAAGTACAGTTACTGTTGCTTTATTTAGTGGCAGCTCTTTGCCACCTAAGTGGCCATTGGTAGTTTTTTTTGGGCGATGATTCCAATATTACTTCGAGCGAAATTCTATTGAAAAAATCTAAAGCCGACCCATTGGAATATACATAAAGTTACCTGCTACTGAATTTTATTCACATAGCAATTTATATAGTAACTTTGGAGCATTAATGATGCAGTTTTATTGCAGAGGCTCTGATTTGACAAAGCTATACCCACTAAATCGTAGTTGTCGTCTTACATTTCAGCTTATTAGCAAGATCAAGATAGATTAACTGAAACAAAAGTGCAGTAAAATTATCGCTCTTTCACAGTAATTTTATTCGGTGATATTAAAATAAAGATACAAAATCGACTTTTTGGCCAATTATGTACGACTGATGGAACCCACCGCAGAGGAGCGTACATCAACCACCCATATAAAATAATGTCTCTGCTACAAGGGGGCTTCGAATTTTAGAAGTATACAATTACTGTATATGCACGGTATCGTACTTTTGTCACAGTGTGGGGCATTCCCAGCCAAAATTTTTCCTGATGTTTACTATCCTCTTTTTGGCAAAAAACCTTAAGTGAAACCTTAAACGACTACAGTGCTGAGAAAACCGAAGCATTTAGAATTTTTAGTATTACAATTTGTCTCCATTGTAAAATATTTATGTTTTTTTTTTCAATTCAAATTTTCAATTCAAACTCCAAGTCTAAGAGCAACAATTTTTATATTTTAGCAACAAAATACAACCGATTTTGGTCAAACTGATTGCATTTTGTCGTTAAAAATGAAAATTCTAGTTCGTTTAGTAAGTTTTTGTTCCTATGAACGAATCACGATTGATTCGAATAATTGATGTCTCGAATCGATTCGAATCACCGAGTCGAATTGCCCAGTTCTAACTACAGTACACGATCACGATAGAAGATAGTTGTCAGCATTTTCCCAGTTCAATTCAAAAGATTTATCAGCTTTTATCAACATAAATATTAAGAATTGAACTACAAAAACGTTGATATGGAATTTAGAAGTTTATTTTCTTGTTAAAAGCGACCACGATCTTTTAAATTGAACAATATATACTTTCTAATTACCGTGTTGGCATTTGTTGAGAAAGATTGATGCTGTTGTAGTTTGGCAAACCATCTGATAGATAATCTGTGTAAAACTTCAAATCGAGTATAAAAATATCTCCTGTTATTAAATGTTACTCATGAAAAGCCGTCAAACTGTCCGCCCAGTCAAAAATAAATTTTCTTTCGCGAGCACGAGTAACGACGTAATGAAGCACTAGAGGTTCAGGACTAAAAGTTGGATGAGATCATTTACATTGGTTTCCAATATTTATTAAAAATCTTGCTCTATAATTACATACTAAATGATTTTAATTTGGAAACAGGTTTTTGTATCATCAAATAGTGAATGAGGATGGATTAAGTATTATAAAATAATGAATAGTACAACTTTACACTACACTTCACACTTTGTGTTTTTGAAATTTTCACAAAATATAATTTAATCCATCTTGAGGTTTGTCATCACCGTGCAAATTGAAAATGTACAAACCTCCTCTTCTGCAGTTCATCACACACATTTCAGAAATGCATTCAGATTTTCGACCAGTACTTCGACCAGTATTCCAGTACCTCCTGAAAAGAAATAATATGAAAAGTTCAGAAGAAGATAATGTAAAGTAAGGAATATTTGAAAATTTCAATTTGTAACATTAGCAAATTAAACATTAGCAATATAATCAGGAATCTGATCTCGTCAAGTATGAATCACAGATGGACCGCGTTTTGTCGATGCGATCCGTCAGTAACCCAAACTTGAATAATACATACTTGATTTCCTTATTAGGTATTATTTATTTCATAATCACCCCTCACAGCCCCATACCAGACGCAACTGATAAGCAGATATGTTACAGTCGTCGGAAAAACGCACTCTCCGGTTGTATTGAGATGGACCATGCCTTGTCAGTACGGTCCATCAATAACTCTTATGCTTAACATAAAGTGTTTGCACGAAATTGATCTGATGTCTGATATAGATATGATCTAAGTGAGTAGGTTTATGAGCTGGACTGCCATGAACTCAAACAAGAGGTATTCAACATGCCAGCGAGATACTAACTATGCCTATCTGGTGTGACACGTCTCTTATTTGGTAACATAACAAATATGGTTGTTTATTTCCTTTTATTTAGAATAGAATTCTAATATAATATGAATCATTGCTTAAAATTGAATAGACGTCAGCAAACTAATATTTTTTATTAAAATAAGTTAGATATATTAGTTATGCCATGTATGAATCACAAATGGTTCTTCAGACACGGGCACGGGCTTTTTGTAGCAGCGAAGCTATAATTCTACGAAAAATTAAATGAACAAAAATTTAGGCTCCTTCAAAAATTGAAAAACTAATTTATATGCAATTTCAGCGGAATATTCTTACAAAAAGATCCTTATCGTTCAAATTTATATACTTTTATATAATCAATAATTTTTTTATTAAATAGTTCTAAAATAAAACGAGAAAATTGAAACATTTGCATTTTAAACACTTCACAAGAATTTAAGCAAGTTATACTCAATTTGAGCTATTCAATACCAAGAAATTTAAATACCAAAATAATAATCACACCGCCGTGCAAGCACTTACCTTAACACACTCTCAACTTACAATATCTATTGCAATATCCATTCAGTTTCAACAAATGAAGAATCTCGTTCGTTCACCTATCTTTTCATAAACCTTGTATTACCCTAATAATATTCCTGATCATATATGATACGTTTTTGATAATTTTTTCATTTTGTTGTTTAAAATTTAAAAAAAGCGTTTCGTCAAACGTGAGGTCGTAGATGGGCTGCACCTTGAAGGCGAGCTCCATCAATGACCCATGTTCGACTTTACCAATCCCCTTTTCTGAAGAAAACATTTGTAATACACAGATTCCAACGTATTCTCATGTTCCCACGTTACGACGTGGTGCGTAGTTCTAATCAAGCCGAATTTATCTTGTATGATGCATTGTAAAGCAATGACAGGAAAATGAATCACATTAAAGAGACGGAAACGCCGCAACTGAAAATATAGGATGGGAATTGGGACGAACAATGATATTAATAGGTGTTATTTTAATGTAATATATCGATTTATATGAATTGATGAAATTTAGTAATAATATTTAATAATAGTTGTACACCCACTATATTTAAGACAAACTGATAGACTATATCGTTTGTATAATCGATTGACTTATGTCGGTACCCTAAATACGATTTATGCGTTTAGGTTTGGAAAACAGATATCCTCGAGGATTTTTGCTGCTGTTTGTTGGTATGATGGGATGGCCAGATCTCCTTCCACTCCTTCAGTTTGTTATACTATTTGGCTGCTGCCAAGATGAAATCCATCAATAAGTCACACTAAAAAATAATCAAATAATTCAATACTTTTACACGTATTATCTTTTTTCCTTGTAAGATTATTTGTGATTTATATAATACCGATTCCCCGTGACTGTAGCTTGTATATAACATGCGTTAGCCTGTTGTAAATTGTAATGCAATAGTCATGCTCGGGCTCCTTATTAACAATATATAAGAATTTGACTGATAAACCCTACACATATTATTATATCACATGTAGACGATTTACCTTAATGGTGTTTTTAATTCAAGAACTGCGGTAGTTTGTCTCGGGTAATTAAATCATGTATAAGCTACGCATTTGACTCTCGGTCGAGAACAATGATCGACAGAGCAAGTTTTGGTGAATATAGATCGACCAGTGAAAGATCAATAAGGCATGGACCATCACAAATATTTCGTTCACACGAGTTTTGTCAAGTATGAATTACTTACTGATGGATTGCGCCTATTAGGCGCGATCCATCTGCGGTTATGCTTAAAAAAAAAAAATTTTCCGATTGAGACGTGGCATATTTCTATCTGTTTGAAATTGTCGACTCGGTTAGGTGATTACCCGATCGCGCACTATGGCAAAGTTCGAACATTTAAAGTGCATGGATATGGAACTGAAGGGGCTTGGCTTGTCTCATATGAGTGGATCACCACGGGCAAAATTCTCAATCATCGGTCGCTGCTTTGCCGGAATTCGAACCCGAGAGCTTCAACCCGCAATGCTAACATGATAACCACTAGGCCATTCCGCTGCGTTAAAGAATGGTAAAGCATTCCGAGTTACGGAATGGAATGAAGAGTTAGCAGCTACAAGGAATTGATATCGGAAAGTATTCTCATAGAACTGCAATAGTGAGTGACGAGGAATGAGTGATATCTTTCCTGAGTGGAATCTGTCTTGCGTGAAAGTACAATCACTCAAGATCAACACATAAACATTAAAATTAAGATTGGTCTTATCAAATCCCAAACAAATGTGTATAAACACAAATGCAAGGTGGGCAAAAGACTATCGTCGTACAATCATTGAATTGAGAATTGAGCGTTATGCATTCTGTATTGAAAAACATACTATTTATCTTTAACAGGCAATACCTGACAATATGAAGTGTTGTTAAAATGTTGATTGCCCTTTTACGCGTGCTAAAGTTTTGAAACAAAGGCAGGAATTGAAAAGCAACTGTATAAAATGTGCTGTTAAATTTACTTGAAATGCATTCGTGATTCATGCCGCTGACGAATGTATGAATCAAATGCATGTTATTTCGACTATAATTTCATCAAATAATATTCTTGAACCTTTAATAATAAAAACCGCATTTTTTGTAATAAACACTGAAATCTACAAAAAAATGCCAGTTTGTTTTTCAAAGCTTCTCTAACATGTTATCAGGGCCGGCCTACCACGATCAATTTGATCCTAATTCAAGTGTGCTTATTGCGACTAAAAATGTTTCCATCTGGCAATACTTAATGTTACGCCCATTTAACCCATTGGTCTCATGTTGCGTTCAAATTGACGAAGGATACGTTATTATTTTAGACAGTCGAGCGAGAGACAATATATGTAGTAACTATAAAGTGATATTGAAATTTGTTTGATACTTGATGCTTGATATAATATGGAAGTGTTAGAGGAGTATTTGCATTTGACGTCAGTATGTTGTTGAAGGGCATATCAAAAAGTTTTAAAGTTGACTTTATGCTTGCGTGTTTGGTGGTACTCCTTTAGATGACAGTAAAAAAATGTAAAAATATGGCCCATATTGTCAACATTCTTGTTCAACTTAAATTTAAGATAATTTGAAAACTTGGAACATTGTTGTTATGCAAATGAATTCATGAAGTGGGTTTTCGAGAAAATGTTAAGGTTCAAATGTCAGGCTTAATTACGAACCATAGGAAGATTTTAATTTTGCACAATTGCAAACTTAACTGAACGATGAACATTAGGTTAGGATATCAGCTTTCAGTCAGATGCATTAAATTAACTTTCCACCACATTTTCCCACGATTCAAAGGCAATAAAATAAAGTTATGGGTTTGATAATCAGATTACGTTAGCGTTGTTCACACATCTTGAAACGAATTGAAGGAAAATCGCGTGCTTTCACACATTACTCACAAGGCAATGACGTCGTCAACACAGTGTCTGATGTGTACCGTTACAACATCTTCAAACTTTCTAATTTCCTTTTCAAACTACAAATCATATTTATTAGAATCGAATCTCTACGAATCTTAATTTGAATTAAAAGATTTTTTTAAAATAAAGCCAAAATTTTTCATACATTTGCGAAAAGTTTCAAAAACCTACCTAAAATTTCGTTATCACCGATAAAATTTTTGCTAAAAATCTTTGCGAAATCACTATAAATACCACAAATGAGTATTCGAGTTATCTTAAACTGACAATCATCAAAATAGATCAGAATATAGGACCTATGAGCTAGCCAGAAAAAAATTGGGACTAAGGAAAACTCAAGAGGTCAATTATGACTTCACAATGATCATCTAAAGTCGAGTCAACGCAATATTCTGAGTAATGGTTTCAAAATGGAAACATATCTACAAGATTAAATACAATAAATGGCTTTATTTTGCCGAAAAATGCTTATACTTTTATCATAAAATGATATTTTTTGAGCCATCGATTAGTTGGTCATACATAGCAATTACTCACTCACACTGGCGACGAAAGGTGCAGATCTTGGAATGCGCGCGAAGTAACATATTTGACTTTTTCCTGGGGGGCAAAGACAAAAAGACCTTTGATCATAAGCGATTTTGGTATTTTGAAGATATTTTATATGAAATTTCAAAATCCATGGGAGGGAGACATCCCTTTCATTATATTTTAATTGGGAGTGGGGAAGGGCCAAAGACCTCGTTTGCTTCACTCCGCTCTGGCTATGCCAATTAGAGTCTTGCAAAAATTTTGATGTGAAGTGATCGTGGCCGTGGCTCGAGAAGCAGTAAGCGTTGAAATATACTACGCCTGGGTTAAATTACAACATGTCGTTCTCTTTTTCAGTGAATTTCATGTTGAAGTCTGTCGCGAACCAAGAGAGGCGACAAGGGTACTTAGGAATCATACAAGAGCCTCCTGTACCCTGCCCATGAAAAGAACTCCATTTAAAACTGTTAATTGTGGGCAAAATTGTCGACAGGAAGGCGCTTGTAGGTAAATAGTTGTAATAACAGTGTAGCTTATGTTAAAAAGTGTGCGGTATATGTTGTTATATGTGACTTTCATAACTTCGAGTGGGAATTAAGATTTATCAAGAAGTATTTTTAGAACACTTATTTGATGTTGCAACAACAATGTTTTGCACTTAAAACAAAAAGTTTTCGTAATATTGCAGCAAAGTAAAAACAGTGCAGTCAACCCAGTCGTCGATGGCATCTATCTTAATGTTCCGATTCAGTTTATATACCCACATCTGGCGATTCTGATTCAATATCTTAAATTAAGAGATATTGAGGAAGCTGGTGGGAAGTTTCATCCCACAGTTATTTGAGGAGGAACAAGTGCACTATTGCGAAAATTTCATGGTAAAATTTGCAGGGATTAGAAGTAATTAGCAGCAGCAGGAATGATGTGAAAACTCCTGTACTCTTATCGCTGCAATGAATTCCTACGCGCGCGATTTTTACCCATTAGTGTATACCCATCATTGGTTTTACTCATAATTAAATGTTTTTTAAATGTAATCCTATTTTCACACCACGACTAAAATCTGGGACTTTTATATCGTTAGCTAATGCTTTTGATAGTCATGGTTGAAAATGCTGGTCTAAGGAAGTATGACCTTGGTCATTCGAAACGTTACAGAAATAAATTTGTGATGTTTGTAGAAAGACTTTTGAACTTTTGTCTATTAGTGTATACCAATAAGAAAAATTGTCAAAGCATCTTTTGTGAAGCATTCGTCACTGATGGATCGCGTCGATGAGACACGTTTTGGCAAAATGAAATTTGTGTTTGGGATAGCATAACTCTGCAATAATTATTGAACTGGTCGACAAAAAGATAATAACTTTGTTCCCTCCCCCCCCGCCTCCCTTTTTTATATTTCCTAAGTTAACGTAATGTGACATTTGGTACAGCTGTTAACAGGTCGAACAGGTCACATATACAGAGAACATAGAATTTTCTATGAGTAAATCTATAATATGTAAATCATGTGCGTAAACGTTGAAACAGCGTTAGCATCAACAAGGAAATACATTCGTGGTGAAAGAGAACAACCCATAAATAGTATCAACAGGAAAGCCTTGAGACAACGACAACTCGGACTTTTGAGAAATGCTTATTCTGCTGATCTTATTACTCGAGAAATACGAGCTGCAAGAAGAAAAGCATTAGTCGAAGATAAAGTTGCTCCACGCAGCGCTTTATACAGACGAGGTATATTTGAATTGAGATATTATACCGAAGATAAATGTTTGATTTATGGAACACAAAATGATTAAGTCGTTTCGGAAACAATTCTGGCAATTCATCATGATTACACTGTGACCGTTGTTCAAGTTGGAAAAATTGTATGTATCGAGTTACTACTATTGATCGTTTAAGAAAGCGTTAGCGGCAGTGTTCCTGAATGTTAAAATTCTTTTCGAAGATTTTGTTGAATTTTATAAAAAGATTTCCATTCGTAACTATACTTTTCTTATCTCTCCACCGAAACTTCACAATTGAAAATTTCGAAACTTTGTAATTAAATTTTGTGCTCCTACGCTTAACCTGTCAACCAAGCCTATGCAAAGAGTGAGAGAGCAAACTGTTCTAAATTCATAAGATGTTGTTTCAATATGCGTTGTCACGTATAAGCTGCTGTTGGATCACGCAAGCCGGGGTTGACATACTTCCTCCCTTAATGAATAGCGGCCATGTTGGTATTGCATGGAATTGTCTTTTCGTTCGACTTCTTGTATATATGTTTGATGAATATATATCATAGATCCTCTTATGGGATGGCTCGCACGGCGATGAATCAACGTGAAAAAAGTTTTCGGAGTTGTTGTTTTTTTACCAAAATACCATCCTTAACGTTACAGAAAATCGTTATCCGTCAGATAAACGCGGACCGAGTGTTTTATCACGAGAGAAGTTGAAAATGCTACAACAGATTCGAAATGACAATGCCGCAAATACATCTCAGAAAAATACGCAGGTAATGAATATAAACAACAGCTGTTTCGTATTTCTTATAGAAAAAGCGTAATAAACGGGGTTAATTTGAGGCTTAGTAATACTGATATTTTCTGATACCAATGCGAAAATGGCATTTGTATTGTATATATATATACATATTTATGTATATATCCATATCATTTATGTTCACAATGAAAAGCCAAATTATATGATTCGATGATAGAATATTCGAGACTTGTATTTAAGTATTCTATCTGTATTTTCATTGTATTCTTTTTTAGAATGATATTCGTGCTTGTTCGGCACCTGCACAAGGAAATAAGCAGAATGTAACACAAGCTAATCATGAGCAAAGAACGGACTCTGTGATCCAATCTAAACCAAGCAAACCTATTGTTCCTGGTGAATCAATACCTGCACAGTCCGCAAACGAACATAAAGAAATAATGAAAGAACTGCGTGAAAGGTCAAAATATTTGCCAGCATTGATGAAAGAATTCAAGCGACTGCATCTAAATTTCGGATCAGAAGTGTGTCCACCTGTTGAACCTCACGCATCAGGACTCAAGCAACCAGATGAAAACTCACCGACACAACTAGCGGACGCTACATGTGCGACAATAATTTCTGCCATCAAAGCTGCAAAACAAAAAGGGCAACACAAAAGAGGTAAGTATGAGCATATAAACTACTAGACTTTGTGAGAAGTCTTCCATCTAAATATTTTTATTAAGTATGGTCATCTGTGGCACATCCTTAACCCTGTTATAGTAAAACAGGTGAAATGACTAATAAAATATGATTTGATTGATTGAAACACTTATTAACTCAAAATAATCGTGTGATAAGGTAGCGGATAAACTCCGCTCAACCTTTTTTGTCAAGCATGCGTCACTGATGGACCGCAGGAAAGATTTGTAACTGCGTAACTTTGCAATACTGATAAATGTCTACTGATTTGAAAAAAAAAACTTGAAACGTGAGGCAAATAAGACGACTGAGGTTGAGGGTTAATCGCACATTTTTACTTCGAATTATATCATGGGGTAGAGTTTGAGAATCAAATCTTCAATACTTAAAATTTAACAGTAAAATAATTTTTCTTACCTTAGAATCTCAGATTAGGCAAGCAAATCCGATCAATCGTTAATACAAAATTACCCTTGAGTGTCGAAAAATGTTTAATAGCTTCGAGTATATTAAGGCTCTCAAAATCTTCTTTTCTAGCTGTTTCGGCGCCGAAAGGAGACAAGCCGACATTCCCATCCCACAAACTTCCGACAAAACCCAGCAGTAGCATACCAGCCTTCAGAAATATGAACAAACATATCATTTCTACCGGGACAAAAGTAGGGCCAGGAGTTATGGCAGTTTATAACCACATCCCAGCACCTCCCCCTAAAGACTACAGAGTTCATTGGAACAGAAGGCCATCCACTGATAGTGTTTTGATTCGGTGCATACAAAATGGCGATTCTGCTTCAGAGAACTGCAATGGACGCATACAAAGTCGATGCAGGAACAAAACTGTGCCGGCCTGGAGAGGGAGAGTGCGATGCATAGGAACAGTAAAACGAGATGGAGAATCCATAAGTCTAACAAGTCCTGGAGAAAATCCAGACAAATATTTATTATGTTCACAAATAAATCTTACCCGTTCGAAACTGGCATCAAAATCGCGGTCAACTCGGACAGTAGGCTCGACGCAGGCAATGATCAAGTTATCCGAAAATTCTCCAAGTTTCAGTAGGACATTGACATCAGTGGACGGCTATGACGTTACCCGACCGGACGGCTCAGTTGTAGCACACTCCAGGCCGACACCTGCTCACAAAGAACGCAAAAAACGCCGAAGAAGTGTAAGATTTAGTGATGAGAAAGATAAAGTATTTGAATACAGCTGTGAAGAGCCAATTGGACCTAAAACTGCAACCTGTGTCGATGCAGTCATAAATTATAAAAACACAATGGAACTGCGTGGTATTCTCGATGCTGCTTTTGATAGGTGAACATACGAAATATATTATTATATTATACCTATATATACCTAACGAACTCAAAAAATATAAATTTTTATAATCTGCATACCGTTTCCTTTATGTCTGAATGACACTCGAATACCTTAGACTTAGGGTCTCTCATCAGTATCATCAACTGATTTAATGTACATTAGCAACTTGTATTGCGCGGTGCGTTCGTGCCAGATTTCTAAAATCTGGAGTTTATGGTTGTAAAAAAAGACTTTTCGTTAAAACATTTGTCTCATTCAGATTTTATTCTCACTTGGTGTCGCGATTGAGCCATGATGGTCATTTGATTAGTGAACACTTGGAGGCAATATTGATTTGCCGTCACAAACTTGAATGACGTCGAAATTTATGGACCATTTGTTATTCATAAAATTGTGTTTTATTATAGCCATTCGATGCCACAACATTACTATTTGTTTTAACAAAATTCATACGAAGCAGGAGATTTTGCGGAGTCGTTTTCTGAAACTTTTAGTCTATTGCAACAATTATATTGTGATGCAATGAGTTTTATTGACTTCTTTAAAACGAAATCAACATCAAAATTGGGTATTTTGTCAGTTAAAATTTGCTGTTTATTGGAGAAAATTGCTTTCGCGCGACATCTTCGTTTCGTTTTCATGTAGTAAATAAACAATAAAAAGGTGTTTCTTCGATATTTATTTTCAATAAAAACACAACCTACAAACATTATTTGTATATTGTTATATTTATATGAGATTTATGTTCTGCAAAATTGTATACATATTCAGATAAAGAAATGGAATGCGTCCCCATGAGCACGATATAAAATATGATTGAATTTACTATTAGTATTATCTCATCACAGGCAGAATTCATTACCACGGTCTATCGCGCCGCAGAGGCGCGGGCCATCTGTGACTCATGCTTGATAAAATATAACTTCTGAATGATTACGGTGCACTCAAATCACATCCCATACTTGATATAATCCTCAACAATTCTTTAGAAAACTGTCTTCCTGGCTGCCGAAATTACCATTGTCTGAGGGCGATGACCTTGTTCTTGGCTTACAAACACTTTCAATAAATAGTTATGGTCGCGGTTTATTTATTGACCGTGTTTTATCAAATTTTTTTTTCGTGAAAAGGCAGATCAGCACGTTATTCGTAATTCGCAAACCAGGACTTTAAACAAGGATATTTGTCAAGTGACATGGAATCATTTTGTCGTACATGATGTATCTCAACGGAAAAGTGTGTGTGTCTCATCTGAAGGGGTGTGGTGATGACACCCGATACAAGCCCGTAAAACAAAAACGTGTATTAAAATCCACAGAAAAATGCTAACATCAGCGTGCCCTACTATATAATTGGAAATAGTTATTATTGACAACTTTAATGGTGAAAAACTGGTCAATTTTATCCACCTTCTGCTAACATTATAAAATCATGATTTGACGACTAAAACATCCTTGGCATATTTTAATTTTATTTACACCGAATTAGTCAATTACCGATACACAAATATAACGAATTATTTTAAGAGTTTAGATAACTTGTAGTACAGCACTGTTTCGGAAAATGTTCCCCTAGACACGTTTTTTAAGTATGGGGCACTGATGGTTCGCGCTGCAGAGGCGCGGTCTGTTTGTAGCTCATAATAAATTTCTTTTGAATATTTAAAATAAGCGTAGATTTTGTTTAAAATAATGCATTATTTCAATGTTCCAACACGCTAATTCTGACCTATTTTGACATTCAGTACTATTTCAAGGTCACGGATAAAGTTAGCGATAAACGTCACAGACAAATTTGTAACCGCTAGATTATCTCCAGTTACAAAACATAAATAAAGAAAAACTCTCTCCAAAATCCTGTCGCGTAATTTTATATAAAATTGGCTCCGAAACTAAATTTTTACGACCACGAATTTCGATAAATTTTCTATTCGTAGTATGTTGGTCTTTAGTTTTTTTTTATTTAAATGCAATCGTTTCGCGCAGTCTGCCTCGGGCTACTCTAAAATAGACATTCCTAAACACAACTTTTGTTTTGTTAAGCTTGAGCCACAGAAACACCAGTAACTCATACTTAGCAAAACATGTTGGTACAAAATGTTTCACAATTGGTTACTCAAATGGGCTCACGAAGGTGCATGTATTTTTATTAGTCTCAAACATAACCAATACATACAAGATTCAGTTTGACTAAGACACAAAGTGCTACGTAAGCCTGTTTACTACTTAAAAAAAGGAAATCAAAGTGAAATAATATAAGTGGGGGGAAAGAAACACATACATACATTTTAGGTGGACAACATTGCATTGTATGCGCAGTAGAGTGTGATAATAAGATTTTCGAATGGGCGTGGAAACGCCCTGTTCCAAATGGTTTATCTCAGTTTACTGCACATATTAGTACTACTTTATATAGAGAAAACACAAAATTACGCATGCATCAATAATATACTCATATAAATAGTGGTTAATATTTGGGCCTGAACATTAGAATGGGAGGAGACAAGATCGATAAACGATAAAAACTTCAAGCGTGATTATTTCCGTGACAAAAAGAAGGGGAAAGTATAAAGATGAGCCCCAATAACACCAAAAATTTCAAGATTTGATCTAATACACTATTTTGAGATTCATATCAATTACCAGGTCCTTTTTGGTCAGAATTTGGTTCTTCAAACATGGACCACAGATAGACCGCGCCCACATCGTGCCATCTCTCGGTGGCCCCTGCCTAATCATGCTTAGGCAATAAATTGGGTCTAATTAGGTTTTCTCAATCGGTAAAAAAAAAATCGGAGAAACATGTTTTTGTCAAGTATGGGTATGTTATAATGGATCGCGGCACTAGTGCGCAGTTTATCTGCGGCTCATGCTTGATAAAACACTTTTTTAAATGAAGTTTAAGTAATACTTTTGGGACGATTTTCGGTCAAGTTCAACGTGTTACAATAATACAAGGTAACGATAACATAATCTTTACAATGAGTCAATTCATATCAATATTACCGTTGACAGCCGTTGAACGTTTGACCCAGACAAAGGCGATAAAATTGCGTCATATTTACGCAAGCTCCACTATTGAATTTAAACGCTACCAGTTGACGTAAAAAGCGTAAGAAATTTATACACGACAAAGCATTGGGCACAGATGGGCTGCGTTTTCAAAGCGCAGTCAATCTGTGGTCCATGCATTGTTGTAAAACCCTCTTTGTCCCACCAACGGCTTCAAGATATTGAATTGATGCTTGTTTGTTGAGCTGTTCTGATTCAAACCGCCGATTGGTAATTTTATAGCCCAGACTAGAATTGAATTAATTTAATTATATTTGTCCTGGGTGACCTTGAGCAAACGAAGAGGTTTTGAAGGTCAAAAAGCCTTCCATTGATAGATATGGTCTGATGACAATGAAAGAAACCGTTCACAAAGAGAGAAATAGGATATTGTGATCGTCTTTTTGTGTAGGAAAAACGATATTTCGATCGGGGTGGTTTTACAAGTGCTCTCTACCCGGCGGGGGTTTTGATAGAGTATTTTTAACTCAGATGCTCTTTATATATTCGTAAACGTTGAGGGCGTATTTGTTTTACATTGTTTTTTATATTTATAGCGTGAACAACTTTTGTGCAACTGTTTCATACTGACCTGAATTCTCCGAAATAAATCCCATTTCGATGTTTTTTTTAATCTTATAAAATACTCTGTTGCGAATTGGAGTAATGGATGGTTTTATTATTGAAATAAAATATCATTTTTAATCCTCTGGAATATGAAAGCTGAAATTACGGCTTACACATATTTATGGTAAATCACAGCGGTTTGTGCAGTTAATAGTTTCAAATAGGATATAGTTTTTTTAACTGACCAGAACAAAGCATAAACATGTTGTTTGGTTTGGTGAAGGAAACTGTAACCCAGTGGTTAAGAACACCACCATGCGTTGTCTCCCCCATAAAATAATCAATATGCATACCTCAAAGCGTTTCCCCTAGCGCGTATTCGATTGCAGTCAACAGATCAACTACTACATTTACTTCTGTTATTTCAAAGAATGCACCAACATCAATCCCTGATAAAACATCATGGTTCACAATTCGCCAAAATTTGCATTTCAATACACTTTGCATTCGAATTTCAGTAGATGTAGAATTTATATGAATCATACAAAAATTTTTAATCCACCGTTATGCTCAATGGGTAGTTCTAAATACTACAGACAAAGTAAAGACCCAACAAAATAGCAATGCAAGATCAGTAGTCAGGTAAATGGTTGAATTTAACCGAAACGAATCGAGTCCGTGTAGGTGCTTTTGAAACAACCCCTGTCCCCGTCGGTGTTTTCACGTTCTATTTTTAACTTTCTCGTTTTTATTCACTCTTAAGTCATAAAGTTTAGGTGGGCGTGTAGATTTTATATATTTAATAGCCACCAAATCCAAATAATTTTATCTGTGATAAACAAATATACCTTAGTATCAGAAAACCGCGAGACTTGGGGGAAATCTTATCCTTTTTGATGGCATTTTGATAGTCTTTTTTAATGTTACAATATACAGCCAAAAGGTTGATGATATCTATGTTTCTTTTTATAATCACAATAAATAATTACTATAAAAGTAAATTTAGACCTCGGTGTAAAGCCAAAACGTATATTCCGACCAGAGTAATGGTTAGTTAATACATGTACGTTCTTCATGAAGCAGCATATAGTACCGTCAGAAGGATCCTAAAATTGCCAATCTCCCTGAGCCGGCAACGTGCCTTTCATACATAGCTGCCGCACGTAAATTGAACCTGGGTTAAACGCCCAGGGCAGCCAGCTCATAACAGAAATCTCTAGTCTATACCGGTTATCTTAACGATTTATTGGCAGGGCAGTCAAAAATGTCACCACTATTAAGAATACCAGCCTAAACAATTCACATCAGCTATAAACACAGCGTAAAAAGTTAATACCTAACACATAATTTAAATTGAGTCGTTGTCTATAATTACAAAGCGTACAAAGACAAAAACTAGACAAAATAACTCAGTCAATTTCACACCTGTAAAATTGTTGTTTGTGGATGATGCGGTCTGATCATTATCTTAAACCACTAAGAGGGAAAATCGCACCTGTTGAGGCTATCTATTCATCCGGCATTTAGCGATTAAACTTATATCGTCCAAGCACGGTTAATTGGCGAAGCGTGCCATTGAGGCTTGCTAGGCAGGAAGCAAGAAGCGTTCACCCAATCGCAATCGAAAAAATTTGTAAATATATGTTCTAACAAGTAACGGTCGCTGATGGATCGCACCGTTTACTACTTGACAAAATATGATTTCCCATCGATACACACACGAGAGAGGAGAATTCACGAGATCTCCCTCTAAAATTTTTATTGATGTTAAAAGACATCGCCAAATATATTGACCTTTAAATGTAATATTAAAATTTTAGAAGGTCAAACGTGTTTACGCTCGTCCACGGAAATATCGCGTAAATAAAAAATACATACTCTTGCATACTTTGGAATACACAATCACAAATTAGTCTTAAATTTGTAGCCGACTCTATAGTGGCCTCAACTCACAATTGCACGGGGGTGTAAAAAAATTCGGTAACATGTGTTTTGCCTAGTTTAACTTTTACCGAGTGGTTTTACCTGGTGGAGGTTTTACCTAATAAATTTACTAGGTAAAAGAGGTGATTTTACCTAATTTTTAACTAGATACCTGGTTCAAAAAAGTAGATACCTATTATGAAAAACTGGGTAAATCATATATTCATTGTAAGAGTGTTTTTCAAATAAACAAAATCGGTGATTTCGATTTCCAAATCTATCATAAATGTCCAGTTTACTTGGTTTTCAATCTAGGTACTACAGTTTTCAAAGTGAAACTAGGTTACCTGATATTACTTTACCTAACTTTTTAGGAAAACTGTTTTACTTTACCTAGTTTAGGTAAAAACTAGGTTGCCATCACTACATCGTACCCAATTGAGTTATTCACATCAAGTGATTCGTTGACATTTATATTTAGCGGAAGAGAATAAAAAACAATTTAATATAACCAGTTGGCTGACAAACGGAACATTAACAAAAATATGACCGTTTTAAACGAATCATTAGATATAATCTACATCAATTTAGTTACGGGTAGCTTTCTCATGTGGAAAAATACTGTCCCGGCATGCTTGGTCAAGCATCAGTAATAGTCAAGTCACAACACCCAAGCATGATTCATCAATGGTAATTTATTGAGAGTAATACTTTTAGTCAAATGTCATGTGAGCGATTATTTTCTCAGGCTGTCTAATTCCTTGTCTTGAAAAAACATGCCCAATCCTATGACTTTTAATAAACACTCAATTACTTGGGGCATTGGGAATATAATTGTTTCAATTATGTTGATAGATTTTCGCGATAAGGACTTGCGACAAGCCATGACATGTATGGGTAGGACTGGAATTTTCATTTTGTCGAGTCCTCGACGACGCGATTCATCATGCTCAATATAACACATCATCCTCATTTTTTCTGACACCAAAGAAAATTTGACAGATTGTATTGAATTTTGAAATAATACAAAACATCATTCAAGTTTAATTTATTTGCTCGAAGTTAGGATAGAATTTGAGATGAAATGGATAGTTTTTTTAGTGTTAACCATAAAGCTGAGTTTGGTTTGTACGTCAGTTTCGTAATGTGGTTAACCAAACGACACAGTCTCATTCGAAGGAGTATTTAATCCAAGGTGTCAAGTTAGCAATTATGAGTCTGGTTGAAACAAATGTTTTTATAATTAACACATATATGTCATCATATTGGAATTCATTATGTCGGCTAGCACCGATTGGCCACAAAATTACAGGATTGGAATATTTCCGTCAGTACATGTTTTGTTAAGCATGAGTCACTGATGGATCGCGCCGCCGTTGAGCGACCATCTGTGGCTTAGGCTTGGTGAAATAAAATAATAAAATTTCTGACCAAGCGAGATTTCACAAATATTATTAAACGAGAAAATGAAAAAGAAAATTTGTAATCTAAAACAAAAACTGCACAAGGTATCTTTATTGCAATCCGCCGCATCCACAGAATTTCACGAATTCGGTATTATATACAAACAACGTTTTCAGTGATCTTATGAAATATAAAATTATTCATACGACATCTTCAACATTAAGCATACACTTGGAATCCAGCAAGAAATGGGGTTAATTTTGAATGAAGCTGTGATTTGTAGTAACCAAATCGCATGGGTGAAAAAGGAAAAGTTTTTCGAGACACACCTCTACAAATCAGCTTTGAAGAGCCGACAGGTATTAAACAAAAAGTCATGTTTACAGTAATAAAATGGATTTATTTTGGTATAAAATACCTTATCGTCGCGTGCACCAGGTATAAAACAGTTGGGCTTCGTCAAAGAAAATCTTTATTATGGGGATTAGACCATCCGTTCCATACGGCGATGGCAATAAATCAATTGGATACAGGAACGACCCGGCGATTAAAATTTTTCAAAATATTCTTTGATGTGAACGTTATTGGCAATCGTTTTTGTCGGCGACACAAAGGCGTGTCTATTAGTATTTTATATATCACGCCCGTGGAATAGTTAATTGGCGAAATAAATTCACTTACGTGGTAGTAATGCAAACTTCGCGCTTCATTTAACAATTAGAAAGCCCGTGACATCGCTTTGTGAACTGAATACGAACCTGCCTATCCATATTGTATGCAGATAATAGGAAATAAAGAAATATTCCCACTAATTAAAAACTAATGAAGCATAATACACAAAATTGGAAAATCGGAATTAACAACCAATCAATAATCTTGTTTTGTCAAGTATGAGACACAGATGGACCGCGCCTCGGCGGCGCGTTCCATCAGTGACCCATACTTGACAAAATTTCTCTGGGGACAAAGCGCTAAGATTGTATTGATATTCACTCCATCTTTAGGGTAAGCTTTTTCCCGCAATTTGTTATAGTGAAGAATTTTACTACTGTATTTGAAATCACACGCAATGAAACGCACGCAATAAAATATTTTAAAATTCCAGGTAGTCGAATTGATTACTTTGCATATATATTTGGGTTATGCACGAAAGTTGCATTTTTAATTAGTTTTACAGAGAAAAAGGTTGTTATATATCATGATTTCACTGCAAAATGGGCATTGCAGTGCGTGCTTTATTATATTATAATCATAATTTTAAAATACGCAACTATACAGGAAGGACATCCCTAGTTTTATACACTTATACAAAATAGATAACACAAATTTGCAGGAAATACCATGTGAAATATATCGGTGGTCTATAAATCACATCCTTCGTCTTAGCAAGCTTGCGTCATGATTTGATGTCAACGCCCCACTCATCAAAAATTGATCATGTTGACTAGATAAACCGACGGCCACACCTAAGCTCGAGTATCGAGTATCGATATATTCCGATGATTTGGTCAAGATCCGGATGATTTTTCATGAAGATCACACAGAGGTGCGCTCAACCTGTAAATTGTGCGAGGCAAAATTTATAATATCGTATGTGTCATTTCACATTTTCAAATCAAAAATGAAATTTTCCGTTATGAAAAATTTCATGATATGATGATACAAACGAAATATAATATGCGCATCGAAGGCATACGCAGGAGAATTTTGAAATATCATAAAATCTAGAAAACGTAATTTTGGCCGTACTTAAAAATAGTGTGGCATTAACTGTCCCGTCTCACCCATAGGGTCGTAAGTATGGGGCTGTTGTCTCCTAGCTACAAAGCCCCTGAGCATTATACTCTACATTGAGTGGATTCATCAACAGAATTTACAAAGGCTCCACACTGGGAACTCTGGAATAATTACAATGCTCAGTAATTGATGTAACACTCTGGTCAAAGTTGATGTACGGTATTTTGAAAATTCGACTGCCGCCTGTTCAAAAATTTTATTTTGACGAGAATGAGCCACATATAAGGCTGGGCAAAACCGAATCATTTGGAATTCAAAACCGATTCGAATAATTTTATTTAATCGGACCGAATCGTTGATTTCATAAAAATAAAAAATACCCCATTTTTACTATTACTATTATACGATTAGGAAAAATATACAGTTTCAAATTACAAGTATTAGCATAAACTGATTTAAAAGAGATGTATTTTCATTTTAACGACAAAATACAAGCGATTTTGGTCAAATTTGACCTTGGAATGGAAAAATACACTTCATTTAGCATGCTTTTGTTCCTATGGCCGATTAACAATTGATTCGAATCACCGAATTGAATTGCCCAGCCGTAGCAACAGTTGAACTAGTCGGCGCGTTCTGTCAGTGATTCACACTTTACCAATCAAATTACGGCTAATTATCAACTGAGAAAAAACCTATGCGAATGCAAAATTGATCAACAACAATATTTCGTTCGAAAAAAATTTGTAAAAACATCTTTATTTTGTCAAATTGGCTCTTGGCAATTTGAATTTCTGTTTGAGTCTAAATGCTCGATGGCAATATTGTATCAACATTATGAGCCACAACTGGCGTTTGATACATTCAATATTTGCACCAGGACCGCACCCTGTCGAATGACGTTATAATAATGATAAATTTTTCAGCAAGTAAATAATTGTCGAATAGAAGTTGATTTTTGAGTTTTCGGTCTAGTTTTGTCCCCGTCGACAAGAACAAACACTGCCGCGACATATGTTTGATTGCGTCTAGACTTTACTTTAGGGATTTTGTCCATTGTGGGATTCTGTTATTTATCACAGTCTGTCAAAAATTCAGTCATACATTGGATTTACTGCGGTATAATGCTTTTGAAAAACATGTCAAGCGGAATAAAATTATCACATATTCCTCCATCCAATAGGAAAAATATTTCCAAAGCCTTTTGGTTTGTATGAGCCACTGATGGATCGCGTCGATGAGATTTTTGATTAAACATTGCTTATACAGAGACCAGTGAATGTTAAAACGTGACTTGGCATTCAAAATCCTTATTTATACACTTTCCCAGTCAGAAATTATATTTTGCTAAACATGAGCCAAATTTGGACTGCGGTCTGGCTCATTAGTGACCCATGCTTAACAAAACATGTTTGGTCAATATTTTTCTGACTGGGTTGGGCAATAAGACGATTACGTCCGAGTAATATACAAGTAAGATTAGGCATAATACGTTTTAGAGATGGTTTCAATCAATATGCATCTTTTTGTTCCCGTGTGCTTAGGCAAAAACTTTTGTCAAATTCTTTTGTCTATTAGATCAGGCCAAGAATGGTCGCTGATGAATCCCTCTGCTAGTGTTCTGTGGCGAGGTTATCTGTGGATCATGTTTGTCAAGTTACATTTCTCGTTAAATAGCTGGTTATTTGTTCTTTTTGCCAATCAAAGATCATAAATGGTCCACTTTTGGTGAATTATGAATAATTTACAGTCCTAAACGAATGTAATAAAAAGTAATATCTTTCATGTTTGGTCAAGTATGAGTCTCCTATTTGACAAACCTTTTTTTTCAAGTAAACTTGAAGCCAACTTTTTAACAGTGTATATTCCAACATCGACAGGAAACGCGAGTCTGGAATGAAGATTTTCTGACTCCCACACGGAGTCTGTATGCTGTTTTGGGGTCAAAAATATGTCAACAATATAACATGAAAACTAGACCCACACGGTGAAATCGGAGATTAATTCAAATCAATCGAAAGGAAATATAAACTTAGGAAAGTTTTGAATTCCCTTTCTTTGTATTTAATTGCAAAAATATGCCGATGCTTTTCCGGTTCTATATCCTTATATTGTAATATACGAATTTAAAGTCGATCTGTAGTTCTGTAATCGTATAGATAGTCATGAGGGCGTAGGAAAAAAAGTCGGTCAGAAAATAAGTCGCCCGAAAAAAAGGCGCCGGGAAAAAAAAGTCGCCTGGAAATATTAACCCTTTATCACCAATGAATTTTGAGGTAAACTTACTAAATATTATCTCAAACGCCGGTAAGTAGAAATCAAGATATCATTTATCAGCCTTTTCTGCATGGTCCCATTTTATTTAACAAGTATTTTCATCTATGAACCGTTATCCCAAGAGCCATTTCTGAACATGGAGCAGAATTGGATCTAGGACGTGGACATCATTTATCTGCAGTTTGTATGTGGCCATACATAAGTTGGCAGAGTTTTTTAAACCGTTCACATATGTATTGTAAGTACATGCTTGATAGAGTGTTCCAATGGTTTAAAAAATGCGGAAACCCCTTGCTTATCGCCGTAGGACCTTGATCTCAGTGAGGAGCCTACTTCCTTGGCACATGGAACAGGTGTGATTTTTAAAAACTAATATGAACAAGGAAGTCACCGAAATTCTAAAATTTTGTATAAACATCCGCGACAACACGGATCGTGCAATCGTCAAATAGACTCATCAAACACGTCAAGATTCTTTGGCAATAAAGGTTTAATTCTAGAAGGCGACTTTTTTCAGGCGACATTTTTCCGGGGGACTTTTTTTCCTACGCCCAGTTGTGATTAAATTGCCTTCCACTTTTATTCAAATAATCCATATTTCTATTTCTGAAGATTATGGGAACGAGATTGGCGCACGCCGAGGGAAGAAAATGTATGCACCTTATAAAGGTTTTCATCAGTCCTGTACGAAAAATTCTAACGGAGAAAACCATTTGCCTTGTCACAAAAGTGCTCTATCCGAACATTATTAGTTGAATATGTAGGTGGTAAACTCCAAAATTTGACCGCTTTGATCGCGATAGTTTCAAAGAAAACTGTTAAACCTGACAAGGGAAACGATTAAATGATATCGTCAGAGATTAAGAAATGGGACAAAGTGAGAAAGAGTATTTATTGTTGCTCCTTGAAATCAGTGCTTTTCGATCCAACAAATCAGAAAAGATCGAAAAGTGGACGGAAAGTGGGTAAAACAAATCCAAGAAACTGTCTATAAGTCGAAAAAGAAAGCGGGTACACAAAACGCAAAAGGTCATCAATCAGTATTAGCAATCCATTTTGGAAAACTGGTAAAACTGTCACGTGCTGATTTTGCATGGATTACTCATGGTGATTTACTGATATTTACCAAATCGGCAATTCATTTTGCAATTCAGCAATACATTGCTTTTGTTTTGTACCGCATTTGGCAACCACACACTGAGTCAGAAAATACATTGAAAAAGTGACGGTCAAACAAAGTTGGACCGCGTCTTACTGGTCACAGTCAGCCAACGAACATGCAATTTTATTTCGTCAAGCATGAGCCACTCATGAACATGTACAACAGCGACCAATGCTTGTCAAAACATTCTTCTTAACATAATATTCATCACCAGCAATAGAATAATTTTTCATCTTAGCTTAAATTATTGCATTGCTGTCAATTTGTAGAAAGATTTCATCGTATCGATGGGAGTTATATTTTGACAAGTAGGCGAACAAAACTTGCAACTTGGCATTTTTGGATAAGCGTACGTAAATTGCCACGCGTGCTGGTTTATATCAGGCCATCTTGTTAAAACTCACAGAAATTGACCACAAGATTTCTCATTCAGCACATTTCGGGAATTTCGCTATTACTCCCTGTTAACTTATTTATCCTTAGTTTTGAAAACACCAAACCGCGCGCGCCACTTGTCCACTCCCACTTGAGAATGCCAAAAACAACAATTTCTTAAATCAATTGCCCGAGACGCCAGAAGTTTAAGAGAAAAACATGGCGAATATTAAATCTTGACTTTCATAAATGTTCTTTCTTCACGGAGTATTACGAGATTTCTTGACCCGAGATCTGGGTGATCACCAATTTTTCGGATTGACTACTCACCTAGCGCGCAAAACTGGAAAATGCTGGATTTGCAAAAATTAATCCTGGACAGAAGGAGACAAAAAAATTCGAAACAATTTTCCATTCGAAAATGATTATCTATCAAGATTGTTCGCATCCACGAAGAAAATTTCTCTAACTTTCCACCTATTTGGATTTCAACCATTTCTTAAGATACGCGATTTGTCAAGAATAGACTAAACAGTCTATTTCCCGTCTAGTCGTGGTCCATAATGACCACCATTTTCCTATTTTTTGTAAGACTAAACAGGCCGTTTTGCATCCTAGCGAGCTACTTCCCGAAAATAGATATAATTCGTTTTGATTTCAGTATTGTAGAATAGACTATTCCATATTGACTGGCGATTCAGGCATTTTTTGAATATTGTCATAAAGAATCCTGAATTCCCCCCATTTGCTCCATTGGACTAACCTTTCTTCTGATTGGGCTGCCAAAATGTAAAGATGAGGTTTCTGACGCGTTAACCAAGTAATTCCAATCCAAAATATTTGGAACAAGTTCACTCTGTTAGAAACCAGCCAAAACGCGTGTTGCTGATTACTGGTCACTGGTAGTGGTTAATAACGCCTATAAAATAGAACGCCGTACATAACGGATTGGAGCTGCACAATGAATTTGTATTGCGTTTCGGTAGGCCGCCCTGCGTAGTACAAAATTTGAACTGCTGATTAATACGATAAGCCAATATTGTGGTTTAACAAAAATAATTTAGGGGAGTTACGGTAAGCGGGAGAAAATTAGTTGTAGCTATAAAACCTAAATACCCTACATCCGGGAAAACTTACCCACATTAACTGCTTAATTAAACCATTACTTCCCGTTAAGCAATTGTTAAATCGGTTAATTTTGATTGATTTCCTGGTGAGGGATATGGAATTGTGCATATCGAAATAGTGCAATATTTAAAAAAATACTTAAAATTGCCATGTATGATAAATTTACCATTGATGCCTATTTTGTATAAACATTTTTACTTCAATCTGTGGTAATAATAATCAAAATATGAAAAGCTTGTATTTACCCAATTTACGGAAAATAAAAATTTTTGATGAGGATAAAGACGACGGTAAAATTCATCTGCGACCAGTGTTTAGTAGCAGGTGATGAGTAATTTTGCTCTCCATTTTCGTCTCCAGAGTATTGAGATACGAACAAATCGTGCTGAAGACGCAGAGAGTAGTGTCACGAGCTACAATTTGCTTATATTAGATTTGCCAACGATGATTCGTTCTCAATACAAGAGCAGAAAAACGGAAAATACCTTACGTTGCGATAATGATAAATGACAATACATATTACGCAATCGGGAAATAGAAAGTATGGAAATAGAAAAATTTCTAAATACTATTTTGGGCATCTACTTCTAGCAAATACCCATGTCTCCACGGCGGCGCAAACAGTTACAAAATTTGAGCCAATTCGTGATTTTTTATTGCATGGCCTATTACGAATGGATTTTTATGTGCATTTGCGTCTACTCAATTCAAGTCAGTTTATTGTACCCTGTGGAGTGGAATATTTGACTGAAAGGTATTTTAGACATAAATTAGACATCAGCTATACAACGAGCATGTATTCTGTGGCGGATCAATTACAACATTTTATAGAGATATTGGTTTCGTATCCATTCAATTATACTACTTCATTTAAAATCGCGATAATATCCATAAAAGTCCCATAAATTTAATTTTTGGCTTTTAACCAGTCCTTTATCAGTCGTTTGAATAGAAATATTATGTTCTTAGAATCGAAAGTAAACAATAACCACTTTACTATAAGACACGGTTGATAGCAAAGCCAACATTAAAAACATTTGTTCAAAGCTCCACGCGGGTGGCCATCAAATAATGCTGTGATTTATACTCGGATTTTCAACGTTTGTCCGTGTTTGTGCGAGTTGATATGATACCATTGGACATACTCGGTTTATGATGAGTAAGAAGAAAGCTAACTTTTAACAAGAAATTTTGTGACAAGGGAGTATTGTGAAGCAGAAATCATGAATGGCCTGCACCGAGTTATCTTTTGTGCAGCGAAATCATGACACATGCAAAATTCTACGTTGTAACTCGGTTGGCTGATTCAGTTTATTTTAAAGTTGTTAAATTTAAAAATATTCCAAAGAAATACGAACAGTCAAAATATGACAATGTTGATCAATGTTTTTCTTTTTCTTGAGGTCAGATATTATTATGAATGTGCTTACAGTTTGGGGTTTAAAATTCCATCAACGTATTTACGTGTTGTATAAAGCATGGTTGAAAGATTGCAAATATGTGGTACCTTTTTTCTATGTTCAAATGCAGACCTCACTGCATTCACTCTATTACAGCGGTTCCGCTCTTATTGGAATATTTCCCCAACCGATGCAGTGCCGCTTGCTTGTGTGGAGTGAATTCTAACAGTAAAAAATTTCCTCAATGTTAAATCAAATTGTATAGAAAATTCAACTTGTAAAATATCTTAATTTAAAACCATGTAGCTGTGAAGTGTTTGCCACTCGTATAATTACTGTTTTTTAATTGAAATAAAGCAGTTCCGTGTATGTAAAAATTATGTTTATTTTGACACGTGGATTTAAGTCCTTATCCAGTATTACGCATACTTGGTACGTGGAAATAATAATCCGATTCGGACAATTGTGTTTTGGCACTCGTTTGTTTAGAAAGGGGAAAGTAGACTAGGCGGATTAGTTTTGATCCCCAAAATCAATGCTGGTGCCGCCCAGTCTCGACGTCACGGTTATGTAAATCTTTTTGCATCTCCTGCTTCAAAAAGTTTTGAGGTACGCACCTTCATAAGGTGCCTACGTAAATAATTTAATGAGGATATTGTAATAATTGCATACGTAGTTTGTGTTATCATTGTCATAAATATATTTTGGATACAAAACAACAAATTTGTTAGCCTTCATTTAACGTATTCATCTTCATTTCTTATCTGAATCTATTTCGTTTCAAATTCTGCACACGTCGGCCGTGTTTAACATCATAATTCTTTATATTATTCAACTCCTTCAATTATCATCAAAATTTTTGCCAGAAAGTATCTTGTTGGGCGTTGACCACGGGTCAGTGGTTTTTTTTTGTTATTTAGAAACAAGAAATTTGTGTAGAATAATCATGATATATATGCGTTGTGAAATCTGACATGAATCAAATCACTCATTTTGGACATTCTCGGTAATTCTATAAACTAATTTGAATTTGTACTACCTTTTGATACCTTAATTCTCTTAACATTGCTAATTCCCAAATTTTATAATGACAAGTAAATGCCGGATAATAAGACCAGTTTTTGTTTTAATTTCGAAAGCATATCTAATTCGGTCACATTTTGCACACAAGTTGAGTCATATTGGCAGACGATAAACCTACTATTCATCAGGTCAAGTGAAGCGTGCTAAAGGCGAAAATCGAGAGGTATCGAACTAAAACAAAAACAAATCTGAACAGAAAAAAGTTAATAATAATAATATATTAGTCACTAGATTAAAGTAAAGGGGGTGTTAATATAACACGAATTAGACTGTTACTCCTCTTTTGAAACAGGCTGAATTTGAATCACCCATGGCGAGCTATTTTATATTCCTAATGTATTGCGATTTTCTATGATAAAATGTATAAGTCGATGCAAATATTTACTTTAGGATTGATGTTATTATCCGAATTCTTTTTGCTGCGCGGGTTTCATAAGTATACCTCTCAAATTTCGGCGCCTCGTGGATAACCTCTGCCCCTAATTTGGCGCTTTTCATACCATGCAGTAACAATGTTATCTTAAACAGGGATGGGTAATAGTACTATTAGTTGAAGATGCCCCGAACACACACTTATTTTCGCACGTGATCCATATATAAAGAAAACTCAACAAATGGTAATGGCAATGGTAAAAAATATCACCAAAACCGGCTACGTCATACCGCGCTTCCAAAGCAACAAAATATTGTTATGGTCGGGATATAAAAAAAAACTTGTTTCCTACAACGCGCTATAGATTGTTCTATTGAGTGTCTGTGACCAAACAGAAATAGGTCATGCTGCGCTCATAACCGTGCCTCTGGGGCGCTTCAAAAATCCGTTACCCATACTTAACACAACATATCTGGTCTGATATTTTCCGATCGGTTCCCAGTCACGTTCCCATCCCTCTGTGACCAAATTATAAATTTAAAAGTGCGCGCGATAAATTGTGTTAGAACGTGCTATACGTTTATTTAAAGCTTTTGTTGAGCAGAAATCGGTAACACAAATTCTCCAAACAACTGCTTTTGCTTTGGCAGAAGCTGTACTATTCAAAACAAACCATTCATCCTATTCTCTGCTCGAGTCATCCGTTAACATCGTAATGTGACACTTATCACCTGTGCACGTTGCCTACCGCCCTTCAGAAATCTTTTGTTTGAGGTTTTTATGTGAAGATGTCCCACTTCCCTCATTTAGCAACCAGGTTATCTATAGATTAACCTGTTGAAATATCAGGTCATTGTAGGTAAACACGTTGCATTATCAGGTGATTCTTTGTTCTAGACCAATTTCCCAAAATGATGCTAATAAGTGAGGTTTAGGTCAACTTTATAACTACCAATGCAACTAGTAATTTACTGCTAGGTCTGGTATTTCATGAGTTTCCGCTTGTGGCATTCATGAATACGTGACCTGGAATATTTTCATTAGAAATGTGAAAATGAATAGATTAATATCAGAGCAAATATCTAGTATTAATCTAGGTTTCATTTTCCACAACACCCAATTTTCAAAATTTGGTTTTATATAATTGCAAATACTATCAGAAAGGACAAGGCAGAACGTTAGAGTGCTACTTAATACAACAGGCTTTTCAAGCAACAGCAACGAACATGAAAAAATTGCACTTGCGATTGTTCATAACATGATATGATAACGATAACAAAAGGCTGAATTAAGCCTTAACAAAGGCAACAAATCAAATTGAAATTTGAAGAGGCGTCACGGTCTTCAGGATCTCCACTTAACGGCACGCGCCGAACTATTAATGTAACGCAGTACAATATGGCTGTACACATATGAAAATATTAGCCTATATGCCTCATTATGCTTAGACCTGAAATCAAATTATGTAATTAATAACACCGATTAGTCGAATTCCAATTTATACAATCAAAACCATCAGATTAGCGATGCCTTATCCGGGTTGTGGTACTGCTTTTCCATCATTTGTTCATGATATTTGGTGGTTGTACTCTAATCCAACATCACATGACTGAATACAAATAAATAGATACGTAATACTCTATTTTAAGGGTTATGATTGTTCAGACATAACAACACTCGAAAATACTGTAGTGCAAATTGAAACATATGACTTAACAGCAAAAACTGTGGCACCAGTCCACATATGCCCTTGAGTGTAGAAGTCTACTTTCAGAAGTACTCTAGCGCAACAGCTTTTGGGGCAAGTTTGGACTTGTCTATGAGATATTAATGAAATATCTGATTCGGCGAGATCGCAAAAGCACGTCCGTAGACAACAGAGTTGGTGAATAATCCATAGTTCCTTCAAGTTGTGAAGAACAGAGTATTTCAATCAAATGAAATACTTTCACCAAAAAGACAAATGTTTTACGTTGTTCAACTTCCGTTCTAATGAAGAAGCAATAATTTTTTTTTCTTTTGTAAATTCTGAAGTCAGCACGCGTACAAAATTGATTTATGTGAAAAACTGCATTCATTCAAATGAAAATTTCCCGCCAAAATTCAATAAATGCAGAAGTTTTGCAATTGGAAATTGATAGCAGATGCAGAAGTTTTGCAATTGAAGGTTGATAGCAGCAACGGTGTTTCACCACACACACGTAGTTTGCGGCGGTGTAATTTTCCCAAAGCAGTCAAGCGAAACGACAACACAACACGCGCTTCTCATGCGGTGCGCAAGACGTTGACGTCACGCGATTTTCCCGCCATTCGAGTTTAAAATTAGCTCAGGCGACGTGCGAGTAAAAACATGCCCAGACTTGCCTCTTCAGTTTGCTCTATCAAGCTGTAGTTTTTACTTGGTTATTAAAAACAAGATGCTGATACAATCACATTCACGGGTACTCTAGACCGTCGCCATAGCGGTGCTACCTAAGTTTATGCATCTGGTATCAGAGGTATAACCCACCAATATCATATCTTTGATACTGTATGTATTTGACAAAGCATACTTCAAATATTATATGGACCATTCATCCCGCCTTACTTAACCTATTAGGGTTTAACGAGCTTGAGCTTAACGTGCAGGAAATGAGCTCAGAATTTTCGTAATACTCATCTTTCACGTTTGGCTCTTTTTTTTTAAATTGGTTCATATTTTTAAATAACCGTGAGGATTGTAAAACGTGGATTTGAAAACAAGATAAGTCATAATCTCAATCGCTACCAGGATCCTTTTACTTTCGGTTATCTGGAATGAAGCGCGTATATGGAACATTCTACTTTTCTATTTTCCCTTGATGCATTCTAGCCAAACGAACTAGTTTTAAAGCACAAAAGTTTAATGAGAAGCACAGAGAAAATAGTATAAAGGCAGCATTTGGAAAAATAAGAATGCTGTTAATTTCGGCAGACAAAATTCACAAAAAAAAATTCATATAATAATTCTATCAATCACCGTCAGTGAGAGACCACTTAAGTTCTGTATTATTAATTTATGTAAATGGACATAAAATCTTAAATTCAATAAAAGAAAGAAAAACACATAGAAGCAGTATATATATATAACTGCGTTGTTTTTAAAATATTAAACTTGATGAATATTCAATGGTATTAACCGAGATGATCATTATTTTATAAAAACTATCTGAATTAATATGATTGTAATAAATATTCATGAGAGATTCAATTTTGAAAAAGAAATATGATTGGCTGAAACCGTTGGCGCAAAATTCAAAATTTTAAAAACACGTCAGATGGCAGGATCAATAACACAGGAATATGATGGGCAGCGTGTAATTGGATTTTGGCAGTTGCTATGTTTGAGTTCTTCCGCAGTATAAGAAGTACTTAATAGAAGTCTTTTGGAGACATTTAGATATTCGTTTGTGGCAATATTATTATAATGTACATTTCCAACATTTCAGATCAAAATGGCGTCGTCGCTTAATAGGAATGAACAGGACGCGATCGAGTCGACAGAGTAACCGCACAGTGCTGGTTCTTGAACGTGATCTTTGGTGAAATCGAAGTTGGCCTTCGTTTTCGAAGAAGTGATATTCTGCTCACAGCGATTATGTATCTGAAAAAATAAAAAATAAAATATTAGTTGATGATAGTTGTAAGTTTATCATAACATAGTAAAAAACGGATAATAAAATTCGCCAGGTATTAACGAAAAGTATTGCGCAGCTGTGGACGATCAATCTCGATAATAGCGCTGTAATAGTGTGGAGAGAATCGGCTTGATTGTGTACATAAAATGAAGACCTATAGATATTACGGGCTCCCTTCTATTACGATATGTACACAATGCGAATACAAACGAACCTACATTAAATTGAATTGTAAATGGGAACACCCCGTGGTGAGATATAAAATTAACAATTTCAGCGAAGTGGTACCGATAAAAACCAACGGTTTTTAACAGCTGTGCCCTCGACGGTTACAAATGAACATACAAAGTACGCAGTTTGCTAGAAAACATAAAACGAAAGCAAAAGTGTCGATTTCACGGACCATGTGTTCATCATTAAAGGTATCATATTCCTGCTTCAATTCCCGCACCGGTTCGGTCGATGCCTACAGCGTGGCGACCGTGGCGTGCATAGGGTGCTGGCTCGGACAACTCCCAAAGGAGCGCAATGATTTGGAGGTAATAAACTAGAAACAGCTGCAAAACTCGCCAAGTTCGCCAAATTTTTTCATTGGCCTCATTAACAAACATAAATGAGATCATTGCTATCAGTTAGTGACGAATTATTTGTTTTACTCTCGAAGAACTTGACCGTTCAACGACCGATTGAATATGTCAATGATGCGAAAGTAATTAACCCGTAAACTTGTAATTGCATTCAATATGTCATGTCAATTAAAAATGACCGCGATATGACAAAACCTAAAACTCAAATAAATCGAGATCATAAACTTATTTTTTATCGAAAGCAGTAAAATAATTAAAAATCGGGAAGTACTGTCATATGCAGCACAAAATATAACATTTGCGTCGCGAACGTACTGTTTACAAGCAACAAGAAGGTATATTATCGGAAAAAATTCATAGTAGACTATGAACCCGTAGTAGACTATTGGACGGTTTTATAGTTAAACCATTCAGCGCTCGAAGTCACCTGCTTCTTGTTTGTCTAATTTTTCAACGGACAGTTATCAACGGCCTCGAAGAAATCACAATAAAACGCCAACGTACGTCCAGGTCGAGTACCCTACTATTTGTCTTGCGATTTTAAATCCCAACGTCCGTTTGAAAATTACGTACGTTACTCGACGTACATACTAGAATAAAAGATTTTCCGGATACTAGGTGCCGGCAACGTTAGCGGACAAAAGGCGCTTCGGTGCCAAGACCCGAAATACATCTGTTTCCTCACATTTCCCAACATATCAGATAACGATGTAACAAAGACTTTAAATACCAGAAAAGCATGAGAAAATTTACCGGAAAACGAAATTCGAAAAGAGTTGTCATATTTTAATTCCTTAGTTCACAGTAAAAATTTCGACAACCAACATTTAAGTATATAGGGGCGATAGTAAATCTTAACTGCTTTTTTATAGTATTCAAACAGCTATAAATGAATATTTAACTTTTTAATAGAGCCTATCAAGTTTCACTACATGTTGCATCTAAACAATGTTTCCCCCGAAACAATAAAGTAATCACGTTGGAATTTAGCGGAGTCGAAAATGGAAATACACATTATTTGATGTCGCCATATAGACGTATTGAAACATTCTTCTGACCGCTGCCGTTTCCGTAATTTAACTCGCTTGGATTCACTTAGTTTCGATTATGAATGTTGCTCTTTTGTGCCAAGAAGATTACCAAATCCTCACATTTGTCGTTTTCTTGTAAATGTTTGAGGTTGACAGTGGAATTTAAATTCTCTAGGATGGAGATATTGTTACGCAGACCATCTGTTACCACCTTATTATTCGACTATGTCCAAAAAATATTGTTAAAAACAGATCGGGGACAATTTGGAGCATATTCTCAACTTAATCCAATCAGCGTAGAGATATCGGGCAAATGGGGTGAAATTGTGAGATATAAGTGTTATCGATTAGTAACATAGGGAGAGCGGGTCCACCTTTGTCGTAAATTCGTTTTAATCAAATTTCAGTGACATATGGATAGCGATTGCCATCTGTGCTTTTTCACGGCTCGAGCAAATAAATCAATATGTTTTCTCTCCGTTGTATCATGTATCAACTAAAATTGTGCTTTGTTTGACCGGTTATCTTTGTAGCAACATGCTTAATTCACAAATGGTTTAGGACTGTTTAAAAGCCATCCTCTACTTCTCGATAGGAAACTCAACAAACAAAATTCAGAAAACCGACAAAAGCAGTTTAAAGACTCATATTTGATATGAATGTCCATTAGATAATTATGTCAGAAAAGCTACCTGGCGGTTATAAATTTAAGAGGATTGGTGAAACAACAATACCTACACAATATATTTACCAAAATAAACAAGGTAACTGGAAATTGAAGGAATATTTCGGTTCAATTTGCGCCCATTTTAAATAGGTAAGTTGGCACCTGGGAGCTACAATTAGAGCTTATATACTCAAAAATAACTTTCTTTCGAAACGCTGGTTGGGATTTATAACATATAAAAATCTAAATTTCGTGGTTTATTTTGGCATGGATTTTGGCAACTTAACAAAAGACTTTTATCCACTTACTCGGGTATTACGAATTTCTTCGCGTATGTTTTCAAACGACGGAATTGCTTACATTATTGCACACATAAGAGAAATTTTGCGAAAGGTAAGAGGCTATATAATTTAATTCCAACTCGAAACCGACGCCATATCTTTATTTTTCAAACGATCAATCATTAATCGATTTTGATTCCGAATCACGATATAAAATAACGTATTCGTGGAAATCGAAGCTTTATGCCAACCAGTGTTGTAAACAAGCAAACTCATTAACCCATTTCCTGAAAGGTGTTTGATGATTGAGACATGTTTTATACCCGGAAAAGTGATTTCCTAAATTAAAAATTGAACTTACCACAATGGAGTTTATGTGATGTGCCGCCAAAGTGCTTAGTTGCTAGAACGAGTCAATCTTGGCGTCTTTGTGCATGGAACATTGGAAGTATCTTCTTCCGAAAGATTTAGACGTTTTCTTGCTTTTAAGGCTGGAGATCGCGGCTTCCTCATTGTAGTCATATCTTAATGAAAGGAATGATTATACTAAATTATATATTTTTATTGACATTTTTCTGAATATATATGAAAGAGCACTTCATAGTTGTCGGATTGATATAGTTGTCTTTAATGGACAAATTGTTGCTTCAAATGTCGAACTTCTCAATTTTAGTTCCATTATTCAATAAAAAGTGGTCGGTGAACGTCAAAAGAGGTTTGCGGACATAGGCTCATTTTATTGTCCGTAAACTAAAAGTACTCTTAACCTGGAAACATGACGGCTCCGATAGGCAATTTCAACTCCCTACTCGAGTGTTTCGATTGCGCTGTTGCGACCATCCCGTCGCCAGTCAAGGGTTCGAGTGGACACGTATTAACGGACGATAATGACGGTTTCTCTACTCCGTTCCCACATAAATAGTTAATAATAATAAGCAGATATGTAACTGACTGTCAGTCAGAAGATTTTAAACATGTGACGAAATAAAATACTCTATCTTACATATATGAATGTCATCAAATATTCATAACTCATGTTCTGATGGCGATTTTTCAAGTTCTCACATAAATTTTTAATGAGATTCGCATATCAATATGGATACACCACATATCAATTAATATTAATAATGAAAATAAATTTGAATACATTAGTTGATTATGCTGTATGAGTAATCGAAATAATTACCTGTAAGTTTGAGTTGCTTGAGAGGTGTTGGCGCAGAGGGGATGCGAGTTTCGGTGGAAGGCGTCGTCAAGATTTCGGGTGTAGGCGTGGGAAGACTGGAAGATGAAGTGGAATTGATGCAGCTCGACGTTGTCGAAATTTTAGATATGAATACAGACGGAGATTTTTGAAGATTTAGCGAAAAATCCAGAGCTCTGACTCCACGTCCCTCATTTCCCCGTTGACTGAGTGGTGATCTTGCGGCAAGCCTTGAATTGATTGCAGTAGACTTGGCTGGTGAAAAGACTTTTACAGTGAATGCATTTTCTGATGAGGCATGCACAGGCAAAGGACGAAGCATAGGCATGGGAATTCTGTTTTTCTCTGAATCAAATGAAACTGGCGAGTCGACCAAATTCTGTGAAGGCAAAGTCCTGAGCGGGCTTGAATCCAAACGCGAGGCGGAAGATGGTCTAATAATATTTTTAGACCGCATTTCGCTTGATGGTGTGCGAAGATATCCATTTAGACTTCGCCTCACTGAACGAGATCTGGAGGTTGTTTCTGGGCTGCAATTCAACAAATCCACGGGCATCAATGATTTCTTTCCTTTGTATCGACGAGAATAAAATTCTGGTGCTTCTCCCGACTTCATTGTTTTCCAGCAGTATCGGCGACGTGACTCCGGAGTCTTGTCAACATCAGAAATATTCTCTTGCTGTTCTTGTTTAATTGGTTTTTCGTGATATACGTCGAAATTTAACTTGGAAAATCCCCTCCTTCGTTCGCTCACCAAGACTTCGTTCAACATTTGCGTTACAACGGACGCTTCACTGGCGCCAAAGAGGTTTCTAGACACCGGGCTCGCAAGCTTTGCTTGTGGCTTTTGTGGAAATAAAGCAGTTGGCAAAATATCCGACTGAGAAGACATGCTGAAATTACAGGCTTCAGTAATAATAATTTCTATCTATAATATTTAATGCTGAAAAAGAAGTAGGCTAGTTGATTGAATTATTGACGGAATGATGTGCACAACGATATTTCGTCATACTAATCATCTGCATAAGATATCTGTAGAATCTGAAATTATTTTAAATAAATTTCTGAATTCACTGAAGCTACCTAACTGAACTATTCAGCCTGAACAAACACGAAGAAGCAGGCGATGAGGTCGCCTACCGACAACGAAATGATCTGAGTTCTTTGTTTACGCCACTTTCTGCTAAGCTGAAATTAAGCCCGATAGTAGAATCAAGTCTAAACCTGCCTTTTTTAAGTAAACATTTTTTTTTTGAGATTTCTATTCGTATTTCTCTCAGCACTGAAACGCGAAATTGCGCCATGCGCGAATAAGCACCTACTACGAGCGCAGTCGAATGTCTGTTTACTCATTTCGGCGTTGCTCTCCTTTTTTAATGTAGCTTTTCTCTCTCTTTATGATATTCACGAAAAGGGCGGAGACCGTGCTTTTTTTCTTTACTTCGTCATTCTCTCCTGTCACGACAATATCTTTACTACGAAATCAAAAAAGCGCCACGCGAAGACTGGTCCGATTATCCCATTGTGTAACATCTAGCAACCACATGCAATATTTTTGTAGTTAGTTTTATGCAAACAAAATTTTAAAAACTTTGGACCTCAAGTAGTTTCGCTGCTTTTACAATTAAGCAACAACTTAAAATATTTTTGAATGCTCATTCACTTGATTTTGCTCCTGTTACGAAAGTGCTCAACTACTATTATAATACAAACCGAATGTATCTCTAGATTATTCGAAATCTTTGCCAACAGGAATGTTTTCTAAACAATCATCCATTTGCATTTATATATGCAGTTGACAGACATTTTTTCTTTTTTAGACACTCGGTGTCTCACGCAGTGTCAAAACTGTCACTTGCTTTGAAGGCCATCACTGTGCGCTGTTGATTTACGGCATTTGGTTTCCAAAACATTAACAGAAGGCGCGTGTGGATTATTTTAAACAATTGCCAAAAATCGATGGAGCGAACGTTCGCCCCACCGCGCTAACATGTGTTGAGTTTACACGTTGAAACGAGTTTTCTCGCTGCACTGTTCCGTGCGAATTGCTCCCCATTGACACATTTGTCCAAAATTATTATATTGTCACGATTAATTATAACTAGCGCGAAGAATTGTCTATGAAAGTTGCGTTGTGTGCCATTACAAAACGATTGAACATGTGTACCATTTAATTCCTGAAACAAGACAGATGCCGCGTTAATCTTGCAAATTCTTTTTATTTGCATAACTGCCGTTAAATTTACTCTACAATTGGCAACTCCAACTTTTTTTAAAAACAGACTTCCAGCTGAAATATTTTCAACAAGCAGCAACATAATTTAGAAACTGTTTTGATTTTTAAAATTAGACCTCAGATCGACGCGCCAACAGCAAACCATGTATGAATTCATGTATGTTTTTTAAACAAGATGATATGTTGAATATTTGAAAATTATTCAAAAAGTATAAGACTCTCACAAGTATTTACTATATTAGACATAGATTAAGTAATGTATTACATCCGTATTGCTTACATGGTAGTCATTGTATACTATATACTATTTTCAATGTCATACTGTGAATAGCTACTATTAATATGTGGATTAGAATATAATTATTGGTATGAAAGTTCGAGTTTTTTCCTTCTTTAAAGTTATAATATCAATTTAATCCTGTCGCAGAAGGATATCGGATATTGGTTTGAGGGACACAGGAACTCATAACTTTGGGATAAGCGTATCAACATTTTATACCCGTGGGAATGCAATCGAATGTGGAAAACCGAAAACTGAGTTATAAACAATTTATTGTCCAATCTTTGTCTCTTTTGTCTCTTGATCAATCAAACAAGTACATGCGTAAAATCTTTACATACGTTCAAAGTCATACACTTTTTGTCTGCTATAGGTTCTGTATCTACTCTGTGAACCAAGCGATTTGGTGGTTATCACATTGGTGTCGCGGGTATCGAAATTGAATCCCGGCAATTTAAATCTGTCAAGTGTAAGTCACAGACGGACCGCGCCTTAGTGGCATGACTCAAGTGACTGATACTTAACAAAATTTATTTAGTAAAAAATTTTTCGATTAGGTTTACTCAAATTCACACCCACTAATCCACCCGGTATAACAGGTTAAAGAAGCATTGCCAACCACCGAATCCGCAATATCATTTTATGTTGGTTCGGTCGAATCACTTACTATGTGTTTCTAGTTGCTGCCCCTACAGGACTATAAAGGCTTTGTTTTACGTGTTATGATTGCATTTTAGCAGTTTAACTGGAGGATGGGTTAGGCTGAAAGTCAAAGTAAATTACAGTAGATCTTACATACCGACTAAGAAGCTATCACCCCCTTCATCATTTTAATTTAAAAACCGGTAAAACGTGATTTAAACCATATTTAACCCGTTTCAGTTCACGTCGTAAATGTTTGTCTGGATAGAAGAATTAGTTTATCTAGCATGTTCCATTAATAGACAGCGCATGAACGGCACGATCTATGAGTGGCGCAAACTCGCTGAAACAAAACTAAAGACTGATTTGATTCCGTGGTATTGATTAACGAACGGACGCACCGTTAGGTGAGGTTGGGAAATTATCAACGTCGGAAAAAGTCTGAGGTGGATTCACGTTAGGAAGCCTTACTTCCTGAATATGGTTACCACATTTCTTTTCGAATCCAATCACATTATTTCAAATCAAATATTTTTGAATGTTATTTCATTTCAAAATGCCTGATTATTTTTTCAGTATCGCGCCGCAAAAGCGCGACCTATTCTTAAAAATATAATAAAAATGTGTGATTGCATCAATCGGCAAATTTTGCAACTGTGAGCAAATGGAATATAAAATGTTTGAAGGAAAACACTGAAAGGGATAAAAGTTCTTGAAAATGGGTGATTCACCAACGTTCGGGTCCAGTATTTTTTATTGTTAAAATGTAATTGTACCCCAAAATAAGTGCGCCCTCAAAAACGTCTCTGTTTTGCATTCGAAACATTATACAACAACATCCTGTCTATTGTAAAACAAGGTCCGGATTTTTGCGTGCTGTCAATGTTTAGAACTAACAATTGTGTGTTTAACACTAACATTTGTAGACCTGACTAAGAACAATGGGACAAGGAAAACTCTTGTTTGAATGTGTTGGCGTGATACAGACGTTTCCAGTCGCGACGAACAAAGATGACGGTAAAAGGTAGATGAATGTCACGCTGATCTTCGTAGCTTTAACTTACAAATAACACCAATGTGCGAGACTTCACAAGTAAATATAATATGTATACTATGCGTTGCATAGTACTCGAAAGCATAAAACTGGTATTATTTTAATACTAAACGGGCTAATAGGTTTTTAAGAATTTTCGAAGAATTTTTTTTTGGCAAATTCCATGGCAAATCCATTGCTTTACAGTTTAAACGTATCGTGGCCGTGTAGTAGTCAAGTAAAAAGGCACAAAAAAATTTCATGAAATTTTGAACAATATCAAAAGGTTCGCGTTTAGCGAACGATTTCAAAGCTAATTTCCTCGAGGTATCCACCATTCACAATATCTATAACGTTAGAATAATATCAATTTTCGATCCTTTTAGATGTGGTTGACTATAGTATACATATAAATAAGCTCACTTATAAACCACGTATCCAAAGTTTAGTTGTAGCATTTCTTTTATAGGAACTTCCCTTGTTATAGCTTCTATTAATAATGACATGTAATTCTATTTATAGAAATTCTCTCTGGAGAATAGACTTTGTTTAAATGTTTTTTGCTGCTGACCAACCCATAAAGCTTTTGAGACGATAATCTGGTATATATTGTTACAACGAGCAAAACAATAAAAGCGCTGTTTATAATCGAGGATCTCATCTTTTAAAGCCCCATAGGAGCAAAGGTTCATTCGAATCAAATATAGTATAACATGCATGGTTACGAAAGATTACATGAACGTTTTATTGTACTATAAGTTTGTAGGATTCTCTCACGATCTAAATTAAAAAAATGGAGTATAGTATCGTATGGTCGCCAGTACATTTTGACCGAAATACGCGCACACAGTTTTGAATTAACGGTGATGGTATTTCTATTTAATAAATGATAATGAACATGTACCTTTACTTTGCAGCTAAGTACTAGGAGTCGTGATTGAAAATTCGCTGACGATGAAGAAAAACGGTGACTGCAAACCACTACAAGAATCACTTTTCTTCAACCACAAACCACAAACGAGTTTGTACTCAAACATCACTGTGTATAATCTGCAATGACAAATCAAAATTACTTGACTATGCTATATTTTATGTAATATTGCGTTATAATGAAATTATTATAAAATTTGGTGCAAATAAAATATGAAATGTTGTTTTATCTTTCAAAACGAATATTTCATGACTAAATCCCGTCAGGTTTTCACAAATTAAAAGTGCTTGTTTAATTTTGGCTTGATAATAAATAGCTATAATGTTAAATTTGTGTGCAGGGGACAAACGGAAAATCTAATCTCTACTCTGAAATGGACGTCCAGTCATGTTGTGCTTTTGAATAGCGCAAAAATACTTTTTTTGAGTCTTATGATGGAAAAAGCGAAATTTTAAATGGATATTCTTCGTAAAACTGAAACTTTTCGTATTAACCACCGCTAATTCTATCTTTTAATGCTTTTCTGGCATTCAAGCAATCAAATATTCCTCACGCCGAAATTACTATCTGAACCCCCATGCCTGGCAATATTCAATTTTTGAACGGCTTACCTAAAATTAGCGCGTATATGGTGACTTGCATCTCGGGGCATAAAACAACAAGTTGTGTCGGTGTCAATCAAGCTTTCAGCTGAAGTGTGCCAGGCACTAAAAATATTGTAGACGGTATTACCACGTTGCAAAGTATACTTGCTAAAATGCTTGGTTACAATTTCCCGCCAAAATAGCCGGGGGATATACTATCAAGCGATTAATCACGATTTTACTCCAAGAAATTAATGTTCCAACAGCCCTATTCTGATGTATTTATATTAAAAAATGCAAACATGTAGTAATCGCTCGCAACCCCATCTTGTCGCTGGGGATTTAGTCACTGCGAAGATTGGTACAATTTATGAAGTTATTTTTCTATAAAGCGCTTTGAAACTTATGTCAAATGGATGAGCATTATATGTTATGAGTTGCAAAAGTAATGAAATGTAAGTATTCAGATACGTTCGATATTTAAATGGTTAACCATGGTCTTGAAAACCAAAAGTATGGCTGTCCATCAAAGTGACCACGAGAGTGTTCAGCACTGGTGTATGAGAAATGCGTGGCCATAAAACAAGGGGTCAAGGCTTTATGCAAACATTCTCGTGCGCAACCGTGCAAATATAACTCGACCTCGCTGACTTCATCCCCACGAGACGAGTAAACAGCTGTGACGGCATCAATATTTCCCGCGCTTTTTGTAAGTTGAGACGAAGTTCTCTCCTTTTACGGCGAACAGGACGGATAAACGCAAAAACATGTGCAGCTTGCATGCGCACGTAGTATAGTAGGTCGACAATACAAATATTGCTCATTATGGCTAGAAATTTATTTAATCTATATCTAGTGAGCTATAGGTACTATATTTTTCTTGTAGGGACCGATGATAAAACACGCAATGATTAGACTAAACTCTTCCCACCATACCTTTGGAGCCGCTTATTAAATAAATCAACACAGTTTCTTCAAAATATCAAATCAAAAAATCCCACTGTCTAACACACACTCTTCGAATGAGTATATGGAAGCAAAGTTCATGGCACTTGTTCTGTAGTAAACAACTCATTTCTATACGACAGGTGAGAATGAATAACATGTTTAAAAAAGTGACTCATATCCCACTACTGGCGAAATCTGCACTTTTATTTGCAGTACCTACTCCACAGCTCGTATTACCGATCAAAACATGTTATGCAATACTATGCTAAATTGCTCATAAAACGATGAGGGAAAAAACTATCTGGAGAGTTATTAAAAAATAATATAGGGAAACTCGGAGAATGTTGAGCAAAATTTACTCCATTTTCCCATAGTGCAATAACCAAATATTAAAGTAGGCTACGCCTCGGCGATTCTGTTGGCAGGGTTAGCAAAATGAACATGCAATGTTAATTCACTCTTGAAAACATAGAAAATGTTCTTATTCTGTGGTTTGAATCTAGATGTCACTGAAATCAAAAGGCCGGCACCGTTTAATTTAGTCTTGTAATGTTTTAACATGCCTAGATTCGCATTATTTATCGTCGTTTCAATTTTCTTTTGTATTGTGAAAAATTCATTCAGTGGACACGGCCTATTCAATTACTTCATTTGGTATCGTTTTCTGCGAAAGCTAGCGCTGAATCCTGAGCGGCTGTATTCTGATAATGGTACGAGCATATCCGGCTGTTTACGACCCGACAATAGTCGTGTGTATCGCGCGGTTCAAATGCTCTCTAGAGCTGTAGTACTGAGCTTGGCTGCAGTAAATCTCGTAAACAAAATTTTATGGCTTCTGTGGGAAGGTGCCGCATAAGCCAACAATACGCTTTCTTCAGAATGAGTATAATATTTCCTCGAAGCTTTTTGAATGTCATTCACTGGATTGAAACCGCGACTGAGAATGTCACCGGAAATTATCATCAGGCAATATCAAGGCTTTTTTAGTCAATATTGCCATAATTAGAAGAATTAATAAAAAATTGAAATATGCGGTGAGGAATAAGAGTTTGGAGTTTCATGTCCCTGATGTACCTATGTATATTATATGTTTAAATAATTATGTATATATATAAATACACGACTGATCAATTCACAACATAAAAGTTAAAAATAATAGTAACAATTTGGAAAGATTGATATCAAAGTAAAAGCTATCTTTCTATATAGGACCAAAAACGCTTATTGAAGCGAATAGTTCGTAAAGAAATATTTTAGAAAGCGTATCGAATTTCTCATCCCAATCAGATTCGTTCGGGCATTCGTTCGGGCATATTTTTTAAGGTTTGGTGCACCAATGGATCGCGCCGCCGAAGTGCGTTACTTTTATATCTCATGTTTGGACAAACAGATATGAGATTGGAAACCAACTAGGTTTTGAAATTACAGCGAATTTGAGACACGACCCAGTGAGAAATTTTATTTTGTCAAGCATGGACAACGCCGCCATACTTGTCTTATTTCGATAGAAATTTTCTGACCGGGAGAGGGATTGTGAATAAATGGCCCTCCCCAGTGCCCATCTATAGCTTTTATTTGTTATTGCAAAATCAGACAATCAGTTCTTTTTCTAAAACGCAATCGACGAGCTCCAGGTGCGCCAGATTCCGGCTCGTCAATAACAGGCGACATGGAGATCCATAATCCGGTTCTATTAAAACTGGATTACATTTGAGTGGAACTCACCAGTGCGTAATAATATGTATTTTAAGATCGTTGCTGCTTGGTAAAATAATCCGATTTTACCTTTAATCCGACATAGAAATATGAAAATTGATCAAAACAGGTCTGAAAATATGAAACCATTTCGCTATCATTTTCGAAAAATTGAACCACTTCTTTTCAGAATTTCGTAGTAACCTTACTCAAATCTCAAAGATAAATAGTAGACTAATGTATTAAACCATAAAAAATTTAATAAATAATTGTAAATTCAGTTTTCGGAAGACATACGTGCTTTACTTGATCATGCTTGATTACTCCAAGACTTCGCGTATCCCGCATGTATTATGCACAATAAGACCCTTATCTATATTGAACCAAAACTCGTTTGACATCGCATCAAACGTAATTTGTACTTAAATTGAAATAACGATATAAAAGGCATTGGCCAGTTCAATTCAAGTTTTCTTATTTCCCAATTTGAAACGTAGTGAGCGAGATAAGGTCTATCTAATGCTACTACATTCGTGCTGCTGTTCTGTTGTTGATTATTAAAAATATTCTACACAAATAATATTATATCTGAAATGTCCATGTAATCTTCGTGAAAAATTCAATACACAATTTATCGTTTTGCATTTTAAATAAATAAATTTTGGCTTACTGGTAATTGAATATCTTCATGTAGATTTGTCCTAATAGTTTGAACGGTATTCGAAATTCACTATATTATCAGAATATTGTTTCGACAATATTCTGATAATTTAATTTATTTCAATAGCAATAGAAAAGTTCGCCTGGTCATGAATTTGAATCATATTCAAAATATATATATATATATAAATATATATATAAACAATATAGCAAAACAAAATGGACATTCCCATCTTTTTCCGACCTGAATATTTGAACCAAGTGGGGCCAATTATCAGACATAGAAATCGGAAACCTAGAACGGGAGAAATATCTTCGTTTTACATCAATTTTAAATATCCAAGGAAGGTAGTGGTTAAAAAAAATAATATGTCATTAAAAATAAAACACGCCTTCCTTTTCTAACGTGAGGACGAGCTTCTACTATATATAAATTATCCATGGAACGTATTTGAATAGTTAAGTCTATCCATAGCCTATACTTGGATTTTGATAAATTTGACAGCGTACACACCTTTGAAATCGACGTAAGGGCGTGTTGGAGGCATGTGTAGTTTTAAACAAAGTTATATCATTTCAAATCAGTAATTTTCTTCTGTCAAGTATGACAAAGTTATTTGTCAAAACGCATTTCGAAGGAATTTTTTTGTTTGGGGTTAACATAAGTTTTTATTTAGTTAGATTGATGGAATAACGAAAGCGTACACGCGACACGTATGCATGTGTTTCGTTTACCTCATTTATGACAATAGAGTTTAATTAAAGGTCCAGAATTACATTGTGCGGAACTGAGAGTGATAATTAGAAACGTCATAGGATTTTCAAAACCTCAAGTACCTTTTTGCGATAAAATGAACCATTAATTGTGTAATTGCTTTATATGGCTGACCGATGATATCAATTTGGAATTCAAACAAATGTTCTTTACCAATGCGGCTTTTAACCGTTATTACCAGACGAATACTGGTGATGATAATCCTTCTCAAAAATTTAGAACCACGGGCACTTGTTTATTCAATATATCGCAGAATGGGCAATATTTCACAGTTATATTTTCTAAAGAAAAATATATATATTTATTATTATTAATTTTTGTTATGCATACAATTATTATATATGCAATACAATTTACAATACAATAATAGTTCAATTTTCTCCTTGGTAGTTTAAAGTCATTGGTTTCATTTGTGGAATATTGGTGCTTTAACTTAATGAATAACATTCGATTTTTGGGCCAAATAATGAATTTTATTTTGTCAAGTCTGAGTCACTGATGGATCGCGCCTTGGAGGCCACAGGGACTTTTGCCAGTGCTGTTGTAGTAATAGTAATACTAGTAGTAGAGTCATGAACGGAAGGACGACGAAGCCTATTATCTTCTTCCCTATATGTGACGTAATTGATACCAAGAGGTATCCGATGACAACGCATTCGTTGTAAACAAATGTAAATATGAAAATTCTACGTTGAATTAAACTATATAAAAATGCAATGTGAAGGTTACTTATATAACTTATCATTATATTTCATAACTATTGTATTGGGTTAAACATTGAAGATGAATTGGTTACGAATTGGTTCTAAAACATGTTCGATCCGGGTTATAAGAATACTTATTTCTGTGAATCGATATGACTTGAAGAAGGTTTTTGCCGAAAGTATCGTCGAACATGTAGAAATTTTAGGTATATTCTGAGATTCTTCGCAAATACAATTAAATATGATGGCCAATTATTAAAATTTTAAAAAGAGAATCAGATTCACAGAGATTCGATTCGGAATGGTATGTTTTAAAATTCGATTCGGGATTGAATGTATCTGAAAATAGCAACACTATTTGTACATAAAAATACTCTTGCTTAACGAGTGGGTCTGGAATCTACGGAAATTCCGCCAAGGCGGGAGACATGCTACAAATGTTTCGCGCGCGTAATTGCGACATGACGTTGCCTGTTTATCCCATTTGTGAGTTCATCATTTGATTCGTGAGTTCAAATATAGATCTAAATTATGGAATAACAAAACCACAACAGGCTTTGTAGAGACAACGTTCAATATCGAAGAAATCATGCTTTGTCAATTATGGTCACTGATTGAACGCGCTATCGAGGCGCGGTCAATCTGTGACCCATTCTTGACAAAATAAAATTTATGATCGGGAATCGATAGTGTGATTAGTTATATAAAAGTTTATAAGAAAATCTAATGTTTTTGAGTGAGGTAATGATTCTTTTTTTACAACTAGCTAGGCTTAGATGTGACCCATCCGTGATCTATGGATATGTACTATCATAATTATGTGTTAAATATAGAAAAATTTATATTTTCCTCATAGAACGTCATCGAGGCATGACAATTCTGAACTCGAGGTTCGATTTCGATATTACCAAATATTATCTATTACTCAAAAAGATAGAATAGGATTTTCATTTTTATTTTGTGGGAGACTAAAGTCGAGAATACAGTTTATCATACGGCGAATCACGACCTCTCGTGCAGATACCAGTTCCAAATCAGGGTGTAGATTTTTTTGGCTTATCATATTTCTCATTTTTCCTGTGCATGAACCTGATTGGTAGAGGAAGCCATAAGCAGTGCTTACGTGAACCAGCGAACTTTTCCAGTTCGACGAGGACATCCGATTACAACTATATTACTGTTTGGACTTGTTAATGCGAATGAGGTAATTGCAACGGGCTATGATATGCAAATTCGCCAACTGACCAAACAACGCAGATAAACAATCACGACAGCTAGACAATGCTTGCATAGGACTTCAGGACGCTTTTCACAAAATGAAAGTTTTTACAAAATGTACAGAAGAGCGGTTGTTTTTATTTACATAAGATTTGCATAAGATTGTACAAACAACTAATGCAGTGCCGTTGTCAACAAACTGAACTTGAAATGAATTAATTAATGGAATATGTATAGGATAAAACAAAATATATAAGACTTTTAAAAAACATTCGAGCGAAAACTTGCGCGGAATGTTTGATCAGCTGGAACTATGATTCAATGAAAGTTATACAACATGACATACTTCATGAAAATGATTTATTAAACTAGTATATGTGTTTACTTTTTCCAGAGTGGGTTTTGGTTGCTTATGGCCCAATTAGAAAATTTGTTTGCTTTAAAATTAATTTTTATTTAATATTTTGTCGCTGACAGATCGTAGTGAATTTCCGCCCAGGTAAAGAGGAACAGATTTGGAAAACATATTCGACCTGTGATACTGTTCGGTATCGAGCGAGGGGACTATAATAGTTTTGGCAATTTTAAGTAAAAGTACCGAGTCTACCGAGCTTATTTCCATTTTTTTACCTAGTTTACCTAGTTTCACGGACATCTGATTGACCAAGTTTAAGTTTTTTCGAATTTTCAGTTTGAAGTTTTACCTAGTTAATTTTTTAGGTAAAATAGGTAACTATACACTTATTTTTAACTAGCTACTTTAAAACGTTAACTGGGTACCTGGTTTAAAAAGGGATTGTGGAATATGATATTTTTATTTCCTCGAATTTACATTGATTACATTTCTTGAAAAAATTAGCGTAGTACTTCCTCCGATGAAAATTCTACGATCTACAAAAAGCGACATAGCCGTTTTTAATGTCCAGCATGAAATATACATCACAATCATCATCATCTGTCATAATTTCGTGTTTGAGAGTTAGCACACCTTATCTTAAATTTCACAACTTAATATTAATATGATAACACACTCCGAAAGTGTCATTTCATATTACAAAGTTTTATAAGCAAGGATGTTCAAACTATAGAACTCATTCGTATACGTATTCACCAGTCGTTCAACATATATTTTGTCTGATATTACTACCCGCTCAAAAATATGGTATCATTAAGCATGAGCCTGCAGATGATCCTCGCCTTGGTGGCGCGATCCATCAATGACCCAAGCTTAGCATAATCATGTATGAGCAACATTGTATGACATATCAAGTATTTTTCAAGTTTCCCAACCGAGGATCCCTAACTGATGACATACACGGAAGGATATGACTTGCACCGGTTATCATGACCTATGGTTGAATAACTGAATCATATACCCGGACGTTAATGATGATATATTTGTCCAGTCCACTGAAATACAATACGCTATACCAACGGCGTAATATATGTAAATTTCGGTCATATGCTTACCAATTTAAATATTACATTCGAAATATTACACCAATTATTGCCCTTGCCACTGAAAAAAAAAATCGAAGCTATCCGGTTTGGTCTTAAAAGTTCAAAAATATTGTTTGCTGCGGAATCATTCAAAAATGACTATACAAAAACTGACAAAATGAAACAATGATTTTTCGTAAACGATTCCCCTCTTGATTTATCAGTAACATTTTTCTACAAAGCACAGTCCGGCATTTTTTTATTCTAATTTCTATCAGCTTACAAGCACTATACATTTTCGTTACGAATTTCCTGAACATCCGCGCAAGCCAATTAAGTCATAGCACCCAAATTTTAACTATCATGTTTTGAATCTTATCCTGAAATATGTTTCCATCTATAAAATCAACACCATGGCGCCAGTATGTCCAAATAACATCAGTTTTTGAATGCTTATTTAGATACATAAAAAGATAAAGGGTCACGATAAGATTTGTCATAAAAGATTTTGCGATACCGCGTGTATACAACCTTATCAAATATAAATATAATGCATTGTGATGTTTCGCACCAGTATACTAACAATGTCGATTCCACACAACCCCAGGCAGGATAAGTTTTCCCTATACATGTTCTGTAAAGTATGAGTCGTTGGTGGATCGCACCACTGAGATACAGGTCATATATGGCTCATGTTTGATTTCAATCATGCTTGGAGTGATATCCTGAAAAAAGTTCGATATCGAAATTTTACCTAAATGATTTGAATTTTTCCTGCCCCGAAAATGCATATTTTTTCGAGCGACATCATATTTATAGTTTTACATATATTGACGGCGCTATTTCTAACTCTCTAATGATTAAAGTGAACACTTTTTGATAAACAGATCGAATAAAAAATAGACCATTTCCTTCAATACAACCAAAAATCGTGGTATGTGAAACAAATGTATTAATATTAAATTTCTTTCCAACACCGATTAGAAGAATATTTTGACATTCCAAACATCACTGCTTAAAACGCAGGTAAAGTTGTATTTAAGATCCTTCTCATCGACGCATGAGCTTACCCAGTCTGAGTCCTTTTCCGTTGTTATTATGCGAGGAAAACCGGTTTTACAGTCAGTCCAGAGGTCTAGCATTGCAGTGCATTCAAGAGTCAAGGAAGACGTATGATTTGTCAAGTATGGATCGTATATGAATCGCGCCGTCAAGGCGCAATTCATCAACAGCTCATACTTGATAAAACTTCAAGCTATATTGATCTTTGGCATACAGAATAGCCCGAAAACCCGTAAATCAACAATGGGGTTTTTCTTGTATATTGGTTCACCTGCCTAATAGAGCGTGTTGAATAGGTGGTTTATTGATGTGATTACCATCGATAGGTATCAGATAATATATTCCCACGATTTACACGTGTACTATAGTACCTTTCTGTAGGTTACATTAGTTATAGTTGTATGTATGAATTATAATTATATAATTCAAACATGTGTATTATATATACATCTAGTAATATATGCAATATATTATCTACCAATTGGTATTGTTATTTCATTAATTAGCGCTGTATATGAATGACAAATCTATTGTGCGTTTTTCGAATCTTGAATCAGACTACGTTGTTTTATAGAGCGTTACCACTCTAATGCTTCGTTACAACCATGCTTCGATTGGGGAACTTTGTTGAAAAAAAGCTTCTAAGTTGAGTGATGTATCCCCAATCTGAAAAATTTATGGTTTATTAAGTTTGATTCACTAATGGTTTGCGCAGCCGAGGCACGGGCCATCTTTGACCCATACTTGACGCAATAAAATTTCTGATTGGAATGAAGGAAGGGCTCGTTTGTGGCAATAGATTGGGAAAAAATAACGACATTTACGATTGGTAATTCACATTCATTCATATGTGAGAGTGCTTATTTGCCATAGAACAATATTATGTTCAATGTCGGAAAGACATTTTCTCAGCCTAGAATAATCTTCATATTATAATAAAAGATATGGTCATACCTGATATTGATTCAATACAGTAAAAGAAATTCATGGGCCTCTTCTCGTTTACCCGACCCATGTTTAACATATATGAACAAAAATCTACTTATAGGAAAAGTTTAATATGATACTTATAAATGTATGATATCAAGATGGAGTTTTTATTATTGTGATAGTAAATGAAAATCACAGTTAATCAAACTAATTTTCCAAAGGTGATATAGTTGATCTACGCGCGTCGTGTGCTTCAATTTTCCCACGCTACATTTTCAACAAGCTGATGTTACACTGAGATTTTGCTCCTGCTGACGCTAAAGAAGATTCGTTTCACGCTTGGTCCAATCATGACTCCAATGTGGCTAGCTAAATATAGAATGTATTCTTAGTAACTTGGATCCAAGTTGCGAAATCAATATCTCAGCAACCGTAGTTTGATTTCCAGTCGATAATAAAAATTAGCCATTAGTGCCAAGTATATTTCACAGATGAACCGCTTCATATATATTTTGAAGATTTTACTCCACGTTCTTTAGCTATAAGCTTCCAAAGGAATTGCCCTTCCCAACCCCCATGGATAAACCACAAAGATATTCCCTGTTGTAATTACGGAATTGTGTAGTAACTCAGTAAGACTAGTTACAGCCAGGAAAAACCTTCAAGTTTGGATCAAATAGATAGGATTTCTAATGAAATATTTTATTTCTAATTTCCATATATTTTAGTAAAAAATATAGATTGACGCCAATCGTTTTGCAAGCATAGAGATAGCTCAAAATGCACCGATACAAAATGCAACGTATTACCAATTCTTGAATTAATCGGAGATCTATGTCCATCCACAAAACATTAATATATATTTTAACACCTTCTAGCGTGGTTGATCCTGATTTGGTCGTCTGCTTGTGACCTTGCTGAAAATCACAGCCAATGCATCCGCAGACATCGGACTCCAATATTCCCAATCACGAGATAGACGGTTCTAGCATCGCGGAGTGGATACCACTCACTGTACTTTACAACTAAAGCGGATAGGTTCAGTTTGCGATGTTTTCGGTACTATATAGTGTAGTAGCTCTTTGTCATTAGGTGGCCGTTAGTGGAGTCCTTTAGAGTGTTGCCTTCACCATTGCTTAGTGCGGGCTAAAAATATAATCACGCTTATGCTGGAATAAATTCATGTCAACACTAAGACATATAAAAATGCGGTTTTATACAATTTCCCAGTTGGCATTTTCAAGTTTAATATCAACGAGATTAAAATTTGTTGATTGCTAAAAGTTACATTATTTTATTTATTCTTCCATTTGCAGCGATTCTAATTTTCTTGCAAAATCGCTGCGTCAGCGTGACATCTGAGAGGCAGTTAATGGATTTGCGGTCATAGGTGACTCGTGGGTAAACTAGCAAATGTTATCGCAGGATTGATATCAGCCAGCAGACCACAACATCGTGGTTAGCGACGGTGTCAACGACAAACACGAGATAAAAGTCGCAAACAGTGCAATTTAACACTTATGCTCTTTGCGAAAAATTAGAGGTGAACACGTTTTATCAAGCATGAGCCAATGATAGATTGCGCCGCCAAGGCGCGTTTTATCTGTGGCTCATGCGTGACAAAATAAAAATAAGGTCACAGATAGTGCAATTTTACACCTATTTATGCCCATTCTGAAAAAATTAGGGTGAACACGTTTTATCAAGTACGAGCAACTGATAGATCGCACCGCTGAGGCGTGTGCTTGACATGTTTTCTTAATTAATGGAATTGTTTTGTTGATTATGAGCGGTTGATGGATCGCACCACCGAGGGCTGTCTGTAGCCCATGATCGATAAAATAAAATTTCTGATAGTGCGGAACAGAAGTTTTCTTTTAAAAATAATATTTTAGGCACTGCTTCCGGACTTGCTCAGAGTTAGGAATAAAAAGGATTGTTTTCAATAATAAAAAAAATTAGGCCATTGTTAGGCCAATGCATCGCAGTGACATCGCTAGTCCCGTTTTTACCATTGTAATTTGTCTTATTATCAAAATTGCAAAACCTTTAGCAACGAATTCATCAAAAAAATTTAGACAATTTGGGAGAGATTCACATTTATTTACTCTCTGCAGACAGACAAATATTAGACAAAAATCGAAGTTATTTTACTAGCCTTTTGCCGGTGAAATGATCCAAGGATTTTTCTTGAAAAAGGAAAATGAGAATTGTTGCATTGGTTATAAATACCCATAGAATTAGGACCTGTCCGTTTGGGTTTATTAAATAGGATGACTATACATTGGAAGACAACTCGAGTGTGATTTATGGATAATTTGTCACATTGACATCATATAATCCTGACAAATTTTCGACTTGGCACGTGATGTTCTTGCGATAGAAAGATATTTACTAACTTTTATTTCATTTATATGTTTTTCAATTTCCTTTTTATGGCTTGAGCAATGGATAGTTTAGTCGAAGCTTGATTTATCAGGCATAAAAAGGATATGTGACACATAACCACGGTCTATCTGTGGTGCATGTTTGGCATAATAAGATTGTCGCTATTATTTGGAATTAGTGTTGATTTTGTTTAAAAAAAAATTAAAAAAGGGAATTATAATTCTGTCATATCCCCACAAAATAAATCGGGTAGGACGACATCAAGTAGACGTCACAGATGGAGCGCACGGTCGTCGTGTAGGACATCTGTGTCTCATGCTTGACTAAGCAAAATTGGCAATTCAGACATTGATACGTGGTATTATGAAACAGGTTTAGTCAAGTTCGTAATTGCTCAATTTGTCTGCTGTCTCGCCAATTATGGATGGATGGGTAATTTAAAGATATCAATTTCGAATCGTGAGAAGCCCAATTTGTACCATGATAAATGTATTCAATGATCAAGAACGTTCTGTTATTGCTTTAGCAATATGAATATATATATATAAATCAAATAAATCATATATCACTCAAGTACCATAATCTTGTGGGTGGTTCACCCGGATTAATGGGGAAAAAATACTTTAGTAATTCAAGTTAAAAATTTGACAAACTGTGTTTATAATGTCTAAAACGGAAACGGCGAGAAACGTAGGTAAAATATCTAGACTGGTTTGGATTAAGTACGTATCGTCAGTAGCGGTTTCAGCGAAATTTTTGGTGGGGGGGGGGTTTAGTCGTAAAATTTGTGAGGTGATAATGTGCGAAGCAGACGAAAATTTATCACGCAAAACACACGCTCTCACTGGCGAACAAAGAAAATAATATGAAACACGCATTGAAGGTTCGAAATTGTTTAATGAAGCAATATTTTAGTGTTTGAAAAAGTTCAAGTTGGCTGATTTAGAAGCATTGAATAGTTGGCAAAATTTATCGCGCGGTAAAATTTTGGGATTCTCTTTATGCATTAATTTTTTTGGGGGGGTTTTGTGGGCCTGTGGGCTGAATGCATCCCCCCTCTCTTGTTTCCAGGCCTGGATATCGTTCACTTCGGTTATCGGCTATAGGTAAGTTTTGTTAAGCCGCTTAACTTAACTTAACTCAATTGTTTACCAGCCAGAAGAGAAATTCAATATACAACAAATATTATATTGATAATAATTTACTGCTTGGTACGTTACAATCCAGAACAATTTGTTTGTGTAAGGTTTAACATTGTCAATAATAAGCAAATCAACGAATATCATTTTGACACATATCGGTACCATTCGCTACCGTTACATAGCAAACATATTACCGTGTCATTATATTGATTAATAAGTTTAGCTATGTCAGTTGAGGACGAAAAAACCGTTAGGCATTTAATTTCAAACGCTACATTTAAATTTTAAACCGATCAGGTAGTTGTTTACTCAAATTGTTTGTCGTTTTTAATGTTAAATGCCTTCGTAGGTCAGCTACACCACATTAAGAAATTTTTTTTTGCCAAGCATGAGCCACAGTTAGACCGTGTCTCATCGACGTAATCCATCAACGACTCTTATTTGATATTTGACAAAATGTTTGTGATCGGGACCATCTTAAATACTAGCGAACGGGATTATTTCACGCAAATGATATAAAAATACGTTGCGAGGCGCCTGTTTCCTCCCATTGTTTCCAGGCGGCGTAACCCACCTACCTATACGCTTCCAGGTAGACTAAGCTTTGCAAATTGAGGAAGACTTAGCAGTTAAGACTTTGTTTGTTTTCCGCTTAATCATATCCAATCCAACAATAGAAAATTATTGCAATGCTGTGATACTGTATTCTGCTTTATTGTCTTCGGGAAATCATAAAATACCTACATCTGCTGGACAGATGGGCTCCATTCACGTAGCCTTATTCTGGGAAAATATGCGTTTTGCTATCATATCATTTAGGTCACCTAATTATTGTTCGCCTTAATGATTTTTGCAAACTCTTTTATCCAATTAGAATTATTATGTACGAAAATACTTTCTCAGGCTTGGGCCACTGATGGACCTTATGAACGCGATCCATCTATGGCCCATGCATGACTTTTGACTGGGATCTGCTCGGCGCATCGACCGAAACACACAGTTTATTCAACTACATAATTTGCTGGGAAGATATTTTTTAAGAAACGGGACAATGGAGGTATTGTAATATTGAAATAATATTTTTAATAATAACATTATAAAGTGTATATTATTATTAATAATATTTAACTATGGCGTGTAACGCAGTTTAAAGGCATTTTATTGTAACAAAAATTTCTTCACGAAAAAGGAGCATCCTGCAAAAACATATTATGAATAATCTAGAAACTTCTAACGCTGCAGGCGGTGGCTTGTGGAATTGTCCAGACGTATTCCCTAAATGACGACTAAGTGAAGCAAGTGAGTTGTAGATAACCTTACCTTCGTTCAAGGACGATAACACTGTTTCTAGTGCTTTAAGACGTAGGAAATCGTGCATATGGTGTCACACTTATTTATCCCAGGTCTTGAAATTCTTCTTTTTAAAACTTTTTTGCGAATTTTTACGTTTTTTAGTGATATACAATAAATGGGGTATTTTTTATCATAGAGGTAGGTGATCGTTAGTTGGTTCCTTTCGGGCGCAGCCTACAATGCTCGCTTGGAGTAAATTTTAGTAAAAAAACATTTATTAAACGAAAATGAATCTGCGGTAACCCGATACTCCCGCCAGAAAGTTTATTTTGTCAAGTTTGGAGGAATAAACGGTGTGTTTTCAGATTCCGTAAAATGCGCTCATAAAATATATACTCTGTAACCAAAATGCGGTAAAAATCACCACTCTTCGACAGTAATTTTACTTATCGATTATAAATAACACTACAAAGCAAATTATTAGTTTTAAAGCAACTTATGGGATGCTGATGGTACGTACCGCCAAGGTGAGATCTATCAACAGCCCATACTTGACATAAATTTTATCCAAAGAGGATGTTTCGAACTTTTCAAATATACAACAACGGCCAATTAACAATAAATACACAGCACTTTTTTACAGTGTAGGTTCCACTCGCTATATATTATTTATTTGTTTATGACAATTCCAACCATGGCGGCATGGCACGATGCAAAACTTATTATCTTCACGAATTGTTTAAAAAACATTAATATAATGCTACTTGAACATGTCTAAGATAGCAACGTTACATCAGATTACTGATTGTACGTGATGAAAAACAAACAAGATACGTCACGAACTGGAACTGAATCTCTATGATGTCATCTATAATCTTATGACAAGACGGTCAAACGAAATGATATAGTAATACATGTGCCATTTAACATTGGCGTCGAATGAAGGTAGATTTCAATGTTTATGTACGATCCCAGTCAGAAATATCGTTTTGCCAAGCATGATTCATACTTAACAAAACATATTGTTATACATTTTTTAACGGGGCTATTCAAGTACTGTTTTTGTCTTTGAAATTCACTGCTGGCAAGATTGGGAGCTGCACTAAAACCGACCACCCCTTATATGGCAAATAGATAAATAAAATGTAGTACTGACAACTGCACTTAAAGTAGAAAACATCTCGAACAGAACTGAGCCGCTATTAAAATGTGATCAACGTCAAGATAGCTCAATTTTCCCCAACAGAAGTATTATCATCAAACATGTTTTGACAAGCACCATCTACTGATGAATGGCGCCAACTAGGCACGATTCATCTTTGGCCTATCTTGGACGAAATAAAATTAATCTGAATTATAGATTTGTTCAAAAATTATTATTTTTGTATCGTAAATTTTGAATGATAAGAGCATTGAGTACACTTTACTCTTAAGGACGCTCTCTAAAATGCATAAACATATATCCGTGTTTTGAATACACAATATGCATGATATGAGCATTATATATTATATATTATTAGACTCTTGCGTCACAAACCGCTTCCGTCTTTTGAAATCGATAAAATGAACGGTTTTGCTAAAATATCCTTTAATTTTATTGTCGTAATATATATCAATTAAGGATGTAGCTATATTTAAATAGGCCTCAAACAATGCAGCACTGAATTGGTCTATTGTGATTATCTGTTATTCTGTGTGACGTCACCAAGTGATGGCACCCGGAAGATCGTGACATTGGATAAAACAAGGAAGTTTGTGTAACGAGTTTGCCTTGATCTTGTTTTATTTCTAAAGTCACTCATCCGAGTGAGCCAGCCTGATCAAGACCCTGTACCAGAGGCCACTTATAGGTGAACACGGTTCGATTTATTGAAATATTATGAACTAATCGATTCAGCCGATCCTACCCAAGTTATTACACTCTGAGTTGAGTGGTGGGCATGAATTTACGAGTCGGACATGCGGGAACTCAAGCCAGAAATTTTCAACCTGTGATTCTGATGTGGTAACCACTACTGAGCCATCGCACGCACGATCTAGTAACGCATTGGAAGAAATTATTTTTCACTCATCGCTACCCCTGTGCAAAATGTGTTAAAATGATACTACTGATAGATAGCGCCACTTTTTTTTATCAAAATTCGCTCAGAATAATTTTGCTGCAAGAGAAATATCATACATGAAAAAACCACTTTAGTATTTTGCACTCAGTGTGCAAGGAGTCACAAAAAATGCGAAAGGGAAACTAATGAATCTTCATACCGAAAATGGTGTTCATTGCCGTAAGTTTTAAAGCCATTTAGATTACTGCAATCAGAAAAAGAGTGGCAAGGCAATGAATCTCACGGTTCGCAACAAAAACGTGTCCATAAATATGTTGGGGTATTTTGGTTGGTGAGGCGTAGTGACATTGATTCGATACTGGATACGACGAGAGTCGTTGGATTTCAGTATCACGCATCTAGTAATAAAATACGAAGGTTCACGAACGGTTCTTCAAAGTCCTTTCATTTATCGTCTTATTAGTTATTAGCATACAAAACAAACCCAGCAATACAGTAAGATTTCCTCTTTTCAAATCATCCATCACAAATATTCAATTAAATTCACAGATAGTTTGCTTGTTGTTATCATCGTAAGCGATTTAGTGATGGCGCCGGAAACAAGTTGCATAATGTATTATTTATATATAATTAAACTTTGGGGGATTTGAATATATTGTTTTCAAACATTGCTTACTTCAATCCCGACATAAAGACATAAAGGGAAATGCGTTCATATAAATGCGACTTTCTAAACAAATGTTATTTATGCCTTTCCATTTTAGTTAATTACTGACATTATTTTAATCCGCCAGTAAATATACTAACTGGTTTTTGCACGTAGTAATCAAGGAAATATAAGCTATTAAGAAGACTATTACTTCAGAGTGCTGTGTTAATACTGGTAAACTACAGTACAGAAGGAGGGGAATTCCCTGGCAAAAAAATTATTTTGTCAAGCATGGGACACAGATGGACCGCGCCTCGGTAGCGCGATATATTAGTAACCCATGATGAATAAAACATGTTGGTCAATAAGGAGGTGGCGAAAAGGGGTAGGCACACTTGTAATAAAAAGGTTTCTAATAAAGTTTTTTTTACATATTTAAACACGGATATACATGGGATAAGAATTGAAATATACAGTGGGGTATATGTGGTAATAATATTTAAATTTCAGATATTTTTTACATCATTTACAATTCGGATCGGAAACTTTATTTATTTTATCAAGCATGGCTCACTGATAGATCGCGTCGCTCAAGCACGGGCCATGCGTAGGAAAACATGTTTAGATCATCAATTCCGGATCGGAATAATTACACTTTACGCATCAAAGGTTCACTCTAATCCGTCCAAGATAATAATAACATCGGTACCGTAATTAATCATTGGTTGCTAATTAGAAGTTGCGGTGTAATTTCCTGGGTCGTTTCCACATTTGTGGTCGCAATAAAACGATTATGTGCAATTGAACTTATTGTTCACTGCGAGATACGGCAAAGATATAGTGTAATAACTTTTCCAATGCCTTTTTCGTTATAGTTCTCAGACACAAAGCCCGGTTATCCAATTATTCGTTTCGATTCGTAAGATTTATAAAGTCGCACGATGTTCAAGGGCTTCAATCTTTGTATTCACATATATAGAAATCCTGCAAAATGGCGAATATAACAAAAACACACATGCTTGTATTTATTTGAAAATAGATTAAAACCTCAAAAAGATGGGTCATGTCAGATGGGCTGATTTATGTTATCCCTTTTTTGCTTGTCACTTACCCCTTTTTAATGTTTTTATCATCAAAATTATTTAGTTATTTAATCTGAAACCACTGAAATGGGTCTGTCACAGTGTAAACCGTCCCACGAAAGGTTCCTATCCAACCAGAGAAATATGACCCAAGCAAACTTTTGTCAAGTATGGACTATAGATGGATTGCGCCGTGGAACCGCAGTTCATCTAAGTCTATATATATATAATTTGGGTCCAAACATAATTTATCAATTTCTGTTTAGCACTAATGTTAACCCAAAATGAATTGTGGAATGCTCAGGTCGGTCATCAAAAATATTCTTTATTTGCTTAGCATGTTGGTGTAAACAGGGTCACGCGTGTGTAATCACCCATATATCGAGGAGAATTTAAGATTTCAACGTTGCCGTAGTCTATCCTTGGCTCATGTATGTTCATATATACCAAACATATAATCAATTTATGCCTTATAATAACTTTACAATCAGGCAATTATACATATCCCACGTATAGCGGAAGTATTTTATTGATAGTCCATACTCGTCCAAACAAAGTTAGTAAAAGGTTCTGGTTGTATATACATTTTCCAAATCTATTTGTTGTCAGAAATAATGCTCAAACGAGTCTGGGCCATTGGTAAACTATAGGTATATGATGATTTTCATCAATGCCACATGCTCGATCAAGTTTTCAAAATTGGGCTGCGCACTGTCAAATATTTTATTTTTTCAAGCAAGGTTCACAGATGGACCGCGCCTTCTGGGCGCGATCCATCAGTGACCCAGGCTTGGCAAAAATGTTTGTGCCTTTTTTTTCTCATAGGCGGCATTACTTTTGAAGCATGATGGGAAACCTGAAGCTCGCCTGGCGTTGTTTATTGTGGGAACATGGTACGACCTAATTGAGTAATGAAAATAGCAATAAACTTTCTACTCTCACATAATAAACCACTCAGTCCGAAGAACAAATTTTCACATAAAATATGATGATTATTTATGGGGAGAATGAAAAATGAAGTCGGCAACAACACGTGGAAAACTTAAAGAATTACAGTGATTCTTTATTTGAAATTGAAAAAGTTAAAGATGAAATTTGTGTATGACTATCCCCTCATAGTATGTCAATGAAATGCTGGAGAGACGCAATTTCTTTCTCCCTAACTGGGCAATATTATACAGTGATACTAACATACATTGGAATTTGGGAGGGGGGGGGGGGGGGCCGTCGAAACATTAAATCGTGAAATGTATTTTAACTTAAATTAAAAATCGTCCGATAAATATTTTTTCGTGGTTGTTGCCATGTCTCCAATCGTGCTCTATCTAAAACAGATACATCACATTGTCCCAACAAAAATATTTATTCCACCATAGCATTCGTTAGGTATGGATTACTGGTGAATCGCGCCGACCTGGTGTGGTTCATCTGTGGTTCATGCTTGAGAAAACTTATTTTTGATTAAAGTTCCCGTCTTCATCGTTACAACAAATTCACTCTGCAAATCATTCAAAACCCCAAAACACACAAACTGACGTTTCAGAAACTTATAATATATTTTGAAAACGAATATATTACTCGTTATGAAGTATTCTGCGGTGGTACGGGCACGATCACTTTGTATATCGTTAATCGTTTTCCTTATCTGTATTTGACATTTCAACAGATTTAAAAACAATTAATATTCTTGTGGTGCCAATGGCGTGAGTCATCCGCAACAGGTAGAACGATCGTATAATCCCTGTTTGATAAACATAGCACTAAATACTCGTCAAGTTAAGATTCTCACCTTTACGCCTCATCTACAAAACCAAAACTTTCCCGCCAAAAGTATCACGTGACCCATTCATATCCTGATGTCAGAAGCTTGTTTAACACAAACAAACAAGGCTTTAATATTGTTTTATGTTGTAAGCCCGAAGTGCACAATGAATTGCCACAAAGTAGGGGTCAAAGTTCATATTGGCCAACTGATGATTTTGACATATTATACATATGATGGACTTATTTGCGATATATGAAACCACTATTGCGTATATCGGACAAAGGTCGCCATTTGACCGAAAGGGGAAGGTGTACACGAAAATGTACGTGCTGTCGTTTTTTGTTTTTGTATTGGCAGATTATCCTAAACAAGTTTTCCAATGCCAGTGATGTTATGAATGTTGCTGGTATTTCGCAACAATGGAGCGTCAAATTGGAAATCTTTTTTTATTCATTTACTGTGCATTCCATCAGTGGCTCATGATTAACAAAACATCTTTGGACTTAGGCACACTAAAAAACCCTGGTCGGGATCTGTGTATTGCAATATACAGATCACCAAACCAGGCTAAAATGTGGTTAAAATATAGGTCAAGTAAACCAGTAAATCTAGAAACTCATGATTTGAAAGATCAAAAATATTTACTACGAGGTCGTCTAACGCGGTATTTTTCCACTTTGTTTTCGGGTTTGGATTTACCCGCCAACTAAAACCAGACTCAAGGGCCGTAAACTAGACACTTTAAAAAATTATGTAAATTCAGTGCATTTGTACCGTACTATTACACTCAATCCATAACTTTCAATTTGTTATTACTTGTATACTAGAGTACGGAAAATATCACCGGCCAAGCGTAGGCTAGAGAAGAACCCTACCTCAGCATGGCCTATCTGCTACTTATACTCTCAGATACCAGGCTGATATAAATACGGTTAAACTTGCTTATATTTTTAATATATTGTGGTCGGTTTGATGAGTCATTTTCACGATAGGTTTTGAGACGAAAGGTGATTTTATGATCACAAAAACTGATTTCAGACAGTCTAGGTCTAGTTATATAGCATAATACAATGACATTGAAAAGTCCCATCTATCGCGCGATAGGAGAAAAGGTTTTGGCGGGAAAACGAATAAATAACAAAATGTTAGGCTTTTAGCTCAGCCATTGTGACCAAATATGTTTTGCTAAACATGTGTCCCTGATGGATCGCGCCGCCGAGGCGCGGTCCATCTGTTGCTCATGCTCGACAAATAAAATTTCTGATCAGAGAACAGTTTGGTAGATTTGCCTAGCTTATTATTTTCGAACAGCCGGAGGTAAATTTAAAAAGATTTATCAAGAATATAATTAGATTATGGTTTTTGTTTTGTACTGTTTAGGATTAAAAAAGCCTTAATTATTATGTTTCATTGCAGACTGATATCCAAGCTATATTTGGCTATAAACGACGCTGCAGAAGCGATGTGTGAATCTTATTCGAGACGATTTTGGCGTTCTTATTATAACGATTTTAATTTAAGGTAATGCACCAGTTATTATAATACGATTTTTGTCATTTGATCAAAATGCAGTAAAATTTCATCATTTTAATATTTGTGGCAAAATGTTAGTAACTGATCTACTCAACTTCAAAATTCCCCAAAAATAAAACCCTTTACAATAACTTTTCATATTTTCGTTATATGATATAAAATGAGTCCAAGTATTTGTCTGGGTTAGGACTATTGTTAAGCCTTTGATACATATTAATTTTTTCCGTCGCTTTGTTTTAGTCAGTAATATAATAATAACCCATTATGGAATTTTATTTTATCAAGCATGAGTCACAGATGCACCGCGCTTTGGCAGCGCGATTCATCAGTGACTCGTACTAAACAGAACATTTTTGTGCCGAAGATTATTGACTGGGTTTGTTTTTTAATTTGATCGTATCCCCTCCAGTTTGAGATTCATTGGTGGTTCATTCTCCTGCAATTTGCTACAAATCAATTGTTTACTGAAATACTTATGAGATAAATTGTATTTATGTGTTTAGAAATATTCAGTGTTGAACCTTCTATAAAGATCTGCCTCAACAATCAATTCTTGCAATTTATAAACAATAAAGATTTGAATAAAATAATAACATAGCCAGTGGGAGCGAGCGACAAACTTTTTAGTGGCAAAAACTCGATATTTAATACCTATGTAAGACTCGATCAAATCTCCGAACATTTTGTTGATTGATATGCAGTGGCGGGTGGTATCAATTCGAGGGGGGGCATAAAAAATCCAAAACTAGGAATATAGGCCATATTTTCATTCCCACAAGTTGTGTCATGTCTCTACTGTCCCATCCCCACGTTGATACAGTACGTTGTAATTTTACATGTGTACCGGTATATCACTCTATGCCTTTGAGTTAGCGGATGCGTGAACGATTAGAATTGATTCGAATATTGCAAATCGAATCGAATATTTTGGACAGTCCTTATTAGGACACTGTGTAATAAGACATCTAATCTCTTTCTCATTGATATGGTATTTAAAATATCTCATATGCGACAGTTCTACACCTGGCTCATTTTGATAGTTGACAAAATACGTTGAAATAACATTTCTGTAAATTCAAATTTAAAATTTCCGATTATTGCTAGACGTCCTCCGAGATGGGACAGACCATCATAATGGAAAATATCTGAAAAATAACACGGCTGTTGAAAATGAATACGTCCAAAATCGAATACAATAATATTCAATACAATGTTCTCGCAGTGTACGGTATTTGTACGTCTATCGGGGATGAATGAATCACCAAGATACTGGCGACAGCAGTCTTGCTCTACACGACGCTTCAGTTACTTTGGATGAACGGTAATGCACTGACACGATACAAAGTTGCGAAAATGTTTTTGTTGTTTGTCATGACCTTGACGTGTTTACCTTTGAAGAAAATCCGAGGTCTGTTACCTCAAAGTTTGAAATTTGTAATACTCGAAGATTAGGTCCAGGCATTGTCAAATTACCGAACCTTGCAAAAATCAAGTGTCTCATGATCACCAATATAAATTTCCGTTGACGTCGCTCTTGAAAAGGGGGCGATTTTTCTCGCATTCCCGTTAATACAACACTTCTTGAATGCTAGAACTGCAGCGGCAAATACTAAGAGGTCGACAGTTACAAAAATTACGATCACCCACATTGGCCACTCCAAAGCCTTAGTGTCTTCACCGGAAAATGCTTGTTCCTTGTTTGTTGGGGAGAAACGCGCACCGAGTGTTTCGATGCTTTTTGTCGCTGATGGTGGCGTATTTTTGGTGGTCGAAGAAAACTCATCATATTTGCCACTGGAGAGAATTGAAACAAACGTTGATAAAATTTGATTTTGGGTGTCCTTTGGTTTCGATGTTATGGCTTGTTTTGTTGTGATATGTATGTTCCGGTCGATATGTTTATTTGATTTGGTTATCAGTGCGGATCCATGCAGTGTAGTTGTTTCTGCTCTCGGTGTTTTATCTGTGTCAACTGTTATATCGGTTATCCGGTCAATATTTCCGGTTTCAACGGCAGTAGAAGAAGAACTAATAAGAGATACTGTGGTAGTGGTTTCATTTCCTTTACGTGTTTCGGTTACGGTTTCGGGCAACATAGTATATGATTTAATTGGATCTTCTAATTCACAAACGTGTTGCAGCTTACCTAACACTATTGAATCAGCAGGCCCAGTTACATGAGGTTCCAAGATGTCACTGCCACGCCGTTGTCTTGGTTCAAAGCATACTATATTATGATATCCAGATAACGTACGAAATAGTTCCTCGTGAGGCTTGGTATAAAGCCAGTTCAAAAATGGAAGCATTTTACAGTCGCAAGTCCAAGGATTTCCACTCCAATCCATCCAATGGCGGTGGTTATGAGAAAGAATACTGAGCCATTTTAAATGATTCATGTTTTCAAGTGTCTTTGCTTTCTAGAAATGAAAAATAATGTTCTTAAATAAAGTAGTCGTAGAGAATACAAAATATTTTAATCCCTGCAATGATACCAGACAGAATAAGTTCATTCTAATATGTTATGTGAGGTCTGGGCCGCTGATGGATCGCGCCGACAAGAAATGTTGTCTCATACTCGACAAAATATAATCGAACATAATGTCTATATTCAAATCTTAGCTGGGGTATTTTATGAGTAATATTCAATTAGTGCCTTATGTATTATTTCAGTGATTATTTTGGTATCGCGGGTTGGGAATTTCGGCTTCGAGTACCGATAATCCCTGAAAATGGATCCAGCTCATACGAGTGGCAAAAAAACATTTATTATTTCAAAATTTGTTGTTGCATTTTAATATACAATATTTAGGAAATGCAGGAGACCAATCTTAGATTATTTTTTCACCAAATACATTGGGAATATCAAACCTGATGAAGGAATTTGAATCCTGCAAAGTTATCCACCCATCCTACTCGAACCGTCCGTAACTCATTGTTCCTCAAACTGATATAAGAAATACGTTGACAACCTTGAAAAGGAATAGAAAATATTATTGTAAAACTTAACATGAAATATAAAGAATTTTCCATATTGAAAGATTACAATTATTTAATATTCTGTTGAATACGAGTCATTAAAGTTCGACTCTTTCATTTCGTCTATGAGTCAATGCCATCAATGCACGCTGATTACCCGGTCAAATATTCAATTTTCTCAGGCATAAGCCACAGATGGACCGCGCCGCCCATCAGTGAGTCATACTTAACAAACGCTGCTTTGGCAATATTTTTCTGCTAAAAAATGGGAAATTTTATGTATTCAATTACACACATGGACCCCGTCTAGGCAACGCGAATTATCAGTAAAACATGCTGAACAAAATATATTTCGCCACTCTTCCAGACTTCGTCAAAATCGAAAATTCAGAAGCTGCAGCGATAACGATTTACTGAAATAGAGTTACTCTCTATCAGCATCTACCGACATACCTGTAAAAGCATTGTCTGGCAGGTCTTCAAGCATATTATTCCCGAGGTCGATGAAGACTAGCGACTTGGATTTGGCCAACGTATCTGGATCCCATAATTTTATATTATTGTTAGAAATATCAAGATTTGCTAAATGTCGTAATCCGTAGAAAGTTCGTGGATGAACGTTGGTGATACCGCAATTTGAAGCTTGTAGATGTGTGAGGCGAGAAAGGCAAGAGAAGAATCCACTTTGCCGTTTAGATGAGTCGTGCAAATTCTGATAGGTTCCTGTTGATATTTTACGAAATTATAATATATCTTGCTTTTCTTACTCCCTATTTCAATGTTATCATGAGAGGGATAATCTAAATTTACAAACAACTGTTCATCAACTCTTTTGCAATTTATAATTTATATATTTATTATAATTATCAATATATTTATTTTTGTATCATTATCCAATAATATAATTTCAAGATATTTAAATGGTAGACTCCCCAATGTATTAATGATATCTTTCAAAATATATGTAACATTGCAAAATATCCAATGAAAGTTTTGTTTGAACCCGACAGAAATAAACACATGTTTTGTTGAGCTTTTGACACACCATTTACATGGTTTCAATACTTTTTTGCTACAGAGGAGCTACCCTCCGTTCCCCAAAAAAAAATTTCCGGTGGACAACAGGTTTTCAGTAGACTTGTTATATATATATATATATATATATATATATATATATAAAAAACATTCTTAATACAAAATACATACCAGAAATAGCGTCAGATAAATTATTTCCCGATATTCTTAGAACAATCAACGAATGCAAACGACAAATTTCACGTCGAAGAAAACATCTTCGCGATGTAGTTTGTGATATGACTGGTGTTCGCGAATGAACAAACTTTGCAATATCATTATAACTTAAATCCATCTCTGTCAAAGATCCTAGAGAAGCCAGACTGTGTTGCTAAAAATTGAACATCGCTTGTAATGTATAATTATAATGATTATTCTCACCCAATTACAACTTCTAGTTTATCAATTGCTAAACTTATTAATGACTAATACTCAAGAACACTTGTTTCAACAAAAGTTTGCTCTGATTTTGAAGAAAATTAATCAATTAACAATGTTTGCAACCTCGTCCAGCGACAGTCAAAAAATTCAGACTTATAGTTTTATTCCAACATCACCAAGTACCAAGTAAAAATATTATGAAAAAATGTCGACATTTTTGTTACAGTATGTGGAACCAATTACGAAATAGGAGAAGTTGTCTGACAATGTATATCATATGTGGGTATGAATCCCTCGTCCTAATCATGATAATAAAATGCTCAAGGGGTACCTTCCCGGGATGTAACAATACCATCTATCTACCGAATAGGAAATACGTTAGAGTGATTCTGAAAGACCCTGCACCTACTTACCTCGAGGCATTCGATCTTGTTATAAGCCAGAGATAATAAATCCAAAGAAACTAAATCCTGGAAGAATGAAGTTACGATTGATCCAGCAATATTGTTCTCCGACAAATCTAATTTGTTCAGTTGAATGAAACCACGAAGGAACGGCAGAGATGAATTTTCAAGGCGATTCCCACAAAATATTAACTCTCGTAAGGTTTTCTTGTCCCTGAAGGCAAGTGAATAAATATTATTTCCTTTATATATATATATAAATGTTATATATATTTATGTTATTGTAATTTGTGCAATGGCTGAAGCAGTACCTCGAAATGAAGTAATGAAATCTGAACTGTAATACATACATCCCAACGAGGATTGAACCACTATAATAATTTAGGGTGTTTGGTATCTATCCTGTAAATAAAGTTTTTACGTTACCTATAAGTCGCTTTCACATCACAAAACATCTGACCAAATATGGTTTGTTAAGAATGGTTTACTGATGGATTGTGCCGATTAGGCACTGTCGATCCGTAACTCATGCTTAGCAAAATTAAGTTTTTTTCCTTGGATCATACGATAGGCGGGAAACTCGTTACCATAATTCTTAACCTACCGTGTTAAAATAATACCATCTTAAATATTGATAGACGAAAATAAAGCTCGCATTTCTGTTTGAATTCGTAATATAATATGAATGCGTAAACGATCTTTAATACAAAATACGAGGATCAAAGAACATAAGCTTAAGCTTGAAAATTATTTTGAAGTTTCGTTTTCAACAATGCTATGAATATTAGAGCGTTATCAAAATCCTAATTATTCTATGAAAAGATTTATTTTCACTGATTTAATTTACATATTTATAAAAGATATATATGAATATCAACAACCATATAACTCACTTGAATTGGTTCAGCGCGTTGAGGCTCTCTATATAATTCTCACTCAAGTCGAGAGTAACAATCCTCTTGCTCAATAACGATGCAGGTATTTCAGAAAGTCTTTTTGATCGACATTCATACACACCTTCAACAGTCGAGCAATTGTTCTCAGGTACACAAAAAACAGGAACAAGGGCAGTCCAATATACAAAATAAAGACATCTTTTCATTTGTTCCATTCCATTCATAGTCAGATTTCAATAATATCTTTTGCAAGGACACACATATCATATCAATATTTCAGCAAATAATAGTGTGTTTTGTAGGGACATGGAGTCGAGTATTGTGTCGTTAAGGCGGGGTCCATCTGTGAATCATACTGAACTGAAAATAATTTGTATATACGACACCCAAAAATACACTCTTGTTTGAATGCCGATTTTAGCCTAACCAGACCTTTCCTTTCTATTCTTTTCCCCTTCCGTTCCCTCAAATTTGTGGATCCAGGAATCGAGGATGCGATTTTCAAATCCGTTTGGATTCGTACTGTTTAAATCAAAATAAATTCTAAAAAGATATAAAAGTGACTTGTTTTCTTGTACAGTGTATAAGCTAACTGTAATCGTAACCAAACTAGCACGCCTTTAAAACCTTGTCATATAAGTTTCTGTGAAATACTTTGCTAAGTTCGTTACCTTCAGACGCATTTATTTTTCCCTCGAATCTCTCTTCCGATCATTTCGAATAAAATAATTTTAACTCTGATTACATTGAAAAGTATAAAAAAAAACTTGAAATTTTGAAACATTTTTTAACCTATATTGAAATCCCAGAGCATTAGCTAAAATATCGATCCACAACCTTCGTCGAATCATACCGAACCGAATATTAGCGCAATACAGAACACTACGGATTTGCATGACAGATAATACTGCATTCTGCACACAATATACTTCCTCGAGTACGAGTTGTTTTGACGAGTCGAGTAATTTATTCATTCGCTTCGTGTTTTGACCTACTTTTACACTATAAGAATAATTTGTTTTCAGTAAGTCAGAGACATTCAGTGTCATAAATTTAATTACATTCAAAAAGCCGTCATCAACAAGCAAAACAAAAGATCGAGATAAAAGTCGTTGATAGTATTGCATTTATGTGTGTATGTGAAGTTGTATATATATGTTGGTACGACACAAGTGACATATCTAGAAACATGAAAAATTGAAGGGAATAAAAGAATGTCAAATTTTGAAAACTTTTGGTGATGAAATTATCACGTCATAAAAATACACACCAATACATCAGTTAAAACTTGTATTTGTGTTATAAATCAGAATAAACGAGATTGCAGGATATAAAACTATGTTAAAATAGGAATTATCGAAGGCAGGCGAAAAATTAGGTATTTTCCTAGTATTATAACTTCTTTGAGCACTGTGTTGACAAATCGGTGTGAAACCTGACGTCAGCACCAGCACCGGTGAGTATGACTCGTTAACCCATGTCCAATACTCAATCCAGAGTATAATAATTTGAGTAGGCTAAGCCGAGACGGGAAGATCATATCGTTCCAACAACTCTAACCCCGTCTGCCTATAAGTGGCCGCTTGAACACGTCATTAGTCTGGGTGATCCACTGCAAGGAGTGACTAGAACAAAACAAGTCTGTTCTTAAATCCTTTTAACTCGTGTCCTCCCAGTTACAAGATCCAGTTAAATCAAATCATTTTTAACTCATGGCATCCAAGTCACTATGCACATATGTTTTTGTTAAGTTCGAGCGCTTAGCCATTGATGAATCGCGCCGATGAGCCGCGGTCCGTTTGTGTCTCTTGCTTGACAAAATAAAATTACTGATTGGTCACAAATCAGTGAATCTGTTCATATTACTTTTTATATATTCAGAGAAAATAATATACTGAATTGGACATTCGAGACTTATAAAGCATAAACGGTAAATTCAATCCGACCCGACATGGATTAGATATCTCCTTCTGACGTCATCAAATTGGAAAACAAATATACAATTTGACTCGCCATCCGAATCGATGTGTGAAATTATGCACAATTTTAAAAATGGTATACAGATACATCGCCTTTTACAGTAATATCCAAAAAATTTAATCGTAATTTGATGTACTTTTTTCCTATCAATTGAACATAATAATGCTTCTGATTCGGGCTCTAAAAATATCACATACTTGATGAATGAAGTTCGAACTATAGTTACCTATAGTTTCCATTGAAAATTGGTGTTTTTCAAGAGTGAAAAAAGTGAAAGTTGAAAAATGATATCTATATATAGATAATTTACTTCATTACAAATTATTATAGAGTTGCAAACAATCGAAAAGTTGACGCCTTAGTGAGAGGAATAGATGAATTTTGTTTTTAGCAAAAATATGGTTACTGGATTATAGAACACAGTTTTTCATGGGGCGCGATTCATCAATAACTCATGCATAACGAATATATATACTTGGCATTATTAGAATTATCTCAAGAAGAAGTCAATTTGTTTCAAAGCAAATGAGGAAGTTAAAATGACCCTAAGCGTGGATACATCCGTTATGTACGAGAGAGACAATCATAGCTTCGTTGATAGCAGTTTACACTATAAGGATGGGGTTGAATTTTTCGCTGACCACATACAACTAATCGTGCATAATTTTTTCCCTTTCCTCCATTTCCCGGCATTTCCAGTGTGGTAAGAAGAGTTTGGATTGAAAGTTTTCGCTCCATTTCTAAGCTTATATTCATCACACTTTAATGCGAATTTTTAATTCGAAGGGTACGTTTTGTTGATTTCGTCTGTAATATTTATCATGGCTGTACTTCGAAATAAACCAAGCCCCGCATACCATTCGAGTAACTGAATATTAAGTTAAACATAGACAGAAAAGCTTAGTGATATAATATTCTACAACATCAAGAAACTCCAAAAAATTTCAAGGGAGTTTAGAATCATTTTAGCATTTTTAATTTATGGAATAGATAGACACAAGCTCTAATCTACGATCGCAAACTAATAAATATGAATATATTTTGAATAAATTTCCTACTGTCCTAAGATTGGAAGCAGCTTTCAATGGAATTAATACTTTGGAATGTTATTTTTTGTATTATGCTATTTTTTTTTTGTTATTGTTAAGTTATTGCAATGTTCTTCAAGACAATACAACTGCGCTCTTAGGCACAAAATAGGACACAAGCAAAATTCTGGTTGGTTAATGCTCATTAAACTATAACAGAGATTTGAAATAAATGGTTGAAACTCTAACGGAGGTTAGGTAGTTTGTGTTGGATATGGCTGAAACAGCCGACATCGCACCGGAGGAGGAATCTTCAACCAGTGTAGAAGAAGAAAATGAGGAAGAGGAAAGAGGCGATGATGTTGATGACGACTAGTAAGAAAATATTGTAACTGTTTATAACATGCGATGATTTGGATACTTCAATTTGCATAATTTTTTAAATCAATGTTTTGGAATATACGCATCAGGATTTTAAAACAAAATCAATGTATAATTGGTATAATCTGTCAAACTATCTATATTGGGTTGTATTTCAGTCGAAAAAGTTCAATAAAATCAAGAATTTCTAAGCGTGAACCACTGATGAATCATGTCGCCTATGTGCGGTTCATCTGTGACTCAGTTGTTCACATGCATTTTTGAGTTTTTCCGGTCCCCTTATGTGCGTTATTCAACATTTTTGAAGTTAAAAATGAAATATTGACAACAAGAAAAATTATGCATTGAAATAATATTCTGACTGTTTACTACCAGTCGCTATGTTAAAAGTTTTCGAAATTTTTATACAGCCGACCACCAAATGCAGCAGAACTTCTATCTCAAGTCTACATTTTTCTCTTCATTTCAATTGTAGCATTGCTCGTGGGTATTTGCTCCCTATCGTTTGGAATGGTGTATAAGACAGTAAGTCTTATGGTTCCTGGCGTATTCATTGCTTTACTGGCTACATTCTTGGCCATTGTGGCAGTCAGAAAATATCTAAATTACAAGGTGCTATCAGCGGTCGAAAAGGAAGAGAAAGCTTCAAAGAAAACACAGAAGAATCCCGTCGTGATTTTTCAAAAAGAAAGCGAAGGAAAAAGAAGTGCTTTAATTGAAATTTGTCTTGGAAGTAACGGCGAAGCAAAAAATAATACAAATACGTTAACAGCTGAATCTGATATAAAATCAAATCATACTCCCAAAGATGTATCCATTGAAACTACAGGCAACTCAGATAAAGAAAAAATGTGTGTTGGTTTAAGAAACGGTGATATAAAAAGGGATCTGGTGCCGACAACGTCTTCTAATATCGCCTCTACTCGCCGGGAGACGCATAAGAATCAATTGAATGAGAAGAACCCTCAAAACATATCGCATACTCGAAATGAAGTACACGGAAAAACTGCACGCAATTCAGATATTGCAGAATGCGGAAATAACCATTCTACGTGTTTGAATATTGATGAAAATATTGATGATATCAAAGAAGAAAAATAGTATATGTTCAATGACAATTATAAATACTTGCTACACTCGCGTCAATAGACATCTTTTGAGAAAGACGGTGTCTTAATTCTTACTGAATTTTTTAGCTCTCTGCACCCTAGTGGTTTCAGTAGAGTTTCACGCATGATATTTCTCTTGCAGCCTTTCTCTGAGCAAATTTTGACAAAAAGTAATAACGAACCGCAGATTAATATCCATTACTTTTCTGACTATGCTTTGCTTCTTCTTAATGATTGTTCCATTTCACTATGACAATATATTTCTACTTTTCTTTTGACATGAACAGAAAAGAGCTTAAGGAACATCATCGTTCACAATTTCAACGTTTCCTTTCATCATACAAGTATCAATTTCTCGAGGCGAAAGATATTTTTGATGATTTTTTGATGAAAGAATTCATCAGAAGAAACTCATGAATTCGGAAAATCCCTTTACGGATATATTTAGGAGCCAACGTATCAGTTAAAATGAGCATGCAAGCTCATTTTCCTTTCCCGTCACACTAACTAATTATTTATTTTATATTTAATACGCATAGAGACTTGAAGTCAGTGTTTAAAAGTGAATATGAACATTGCACATTCAAATTTTATGTAGCAGCTCCAAGCATGCAAGAAGTATATTTACTGTTTAATTTAAAATTTTCAATTCTAATTTGAATAATTTAGATGTCAGATAAATTATTTATTATTGATTCCACTAATATGATATGATTCTATAGTTTTATATATTTCGTAAAAATAATTTCGTCAGTAGGCAAAAAATCATGGAGTTGAAACTATTATGAAAATGCTATCAATGCTACCAACCAATGGCCACTTGTATGGCATAGATTTACTACAAAAGATAGCTTCAGAAACGGCACTCAAAGCGGAAAACATCTCCGATCAGAACTAAACTGGTATAATAAAATGAAAATGAAATCTTAAGTAAATTATTTCAAGAGTATAGCCGAACCAGAGATAAAAACACCAAAACCATATTGCCCGTAACTAGGGCGGGGCAATGCGATTCGAAGCACGATTAATTCGAATCAATCGTGAATCGTTCATAAAACAAAAACTTGTTAGGATTTTCATTTTTAACGACAAAATGCATTTGGTCAAATTTGATTATATTTCATTGTTAAAATATGAAAATTGTTGCCATTAGTGTGAATTGAAAATACACTACAAATTATAAATTTTTTCATTTTCACAATGGGGACAAGTTATAATAGTAAAAATAAGATATTTATTTTTTCAAGAAAATTAGGGATTCGATCCAACTCGAAAAAAATAATCGAATCAGATTCGAATTCCAAATAAATCTGTTTTGCCCAGCCCTACAGGCGTAACCTATATATAAGCAAAAGAAACATTTTGTTATGAAATAAAACTACAGTCGACTTGCATATATTTATGTAAGATAGATATCCTTCTATTTAAACAACTCAAAACGAAATTGACTGAAATGCAACCAACTCATATTTAACCACACCTTTACATTTTCCCAATCGCGAATCGTAACTGATGAGTCGATCAGTGGGCCCATACTTAGCAAAATGAAATTTCTGAATGAGTAACGGGGTTAATTACCTGGCTATACTGTTGCGTCTAACTGTCTAGCAATTTCGTTTTTTGCTGTATTGTGTTTATTGTTGTTTTTTTCATTCATAGTAAAAAGAATTAGAATTAGGAAACCTAATTATTCAAAATTTATTCTTATCGTAAGGAAAGTTTTATTTTGGTTGACAAAAATCTGGTCGGAAAATGCCTGAAGATACAGTGGTGAATGCCAAGACCGACGATGAATCGGAACAACAAAATAAAATAGAAAACGAAGAGCTGGAAAAATCAAATTCGGTTGAAGATGAGGATGAGGAGTAAGATGGTTTGTATCGTTTGTAATTGCGTATGGCGGATGCATCACAAATGTACCGTTTGTGAATTATGGGGATAAATATGATATGTCATCAGAATTTCCTAGTAATTATTTCTCTCAATTTATATGTCGTTATATGGCTCACTGGGTATGATGCACTGCCTGGGCAAGACCGCGCGGAGTCATGAAATGGTAAAAACGGGATAATAATGACGTCATTAATGGAGAAGTAATCATTGAAGGCATGTAGTGCCTAATACAGTTAACCAATATACGGAACCAATATCATATAATATATTTTGAGAAATATATGAAATTCTGAAAAAAATCCTATGCTTTGTTTTTGGAAGCGGTATGTTAAATATGTATGACATTTTTATGTGCAAAATAGATGGTTTGGAATTTTACATTGACTTCCGAATTCAAACTGTTGCTTTGCAACCATAGCTTGACAAACAAATTTGACTATTTTTCCACATTCAAACTCGTGCTGTATATCTAAGATATATTTTATGTGATAAAAATTTCAGGCCCAAAACAGCAAAAGAAATTCGTTGTGAAGCTTGGAGTTTCATTGCAATGACAATAGGAGCGGTTGCTTTAGGAATATCCATGATAATAGCTGGAGCAGTAATAGATGTTGGAACACTTCATGCGCCAGGTGTATTTATGCTCCTTTGGGCAATGATAAGTGCGTGTATTGCATCCAGCAAGTACAGCCGCTCAAAGAAAATGTATATATCGGAAGACGAAGCAAAGCAAGACGTGTCTGCAGATTGTCACGTACAGGAGGTTTCTTACCAACGAGAAAATGACCCCGAAATACCAACTATTGATCGACGTGAACGGTCTAGTCTACCCCCACCACCACCTCACAATGGAAGTTCCGAGCATATCGATATGTCTATCGTACCAATAGCAAAACAAAGGAGCGTGCCACCGCCGTACTCCCTTCAGGATGAGAGGAGAGCAAATGCCAAGCAAACCAATCTACATATTGAAAACGACACGGTCGTGGTATCAGACTGTTCACTATAAGCTAAATACAGTTATTAAGTAAAAATTCTAACCAATTTATCTGTAAAAGGAGCATCTGGCCGAACTTGAAAATTATGGCGTACGTGGATGAATTTAGCATACTAGTAATTAATTAGCTATGTACGAATGTTTGATTTGCAATATAGCGTTAAGCAATGACAAGTATGTGACAGTCTTAGCGTCCGGTTTTCTTTTCGTTCCGAAGTGTTTTTTTTTTGTAAAATGGTCGCGTTAGTCAAATAATTTTAGATTTGCGCTGCTGAACATTAGAATCTTTAGATTAAACTTCTATCCCTTCTCGATACACAAGATTCTCGATACACCACTGTATATGTAAGTATGTGTCACTGATGGACAGCATCTCGTCGACGCATCGGCGCATGCTCGACAAAATGAAACTGGTGATTGGAAGTGACTTGATATATACATTACATATCTCATACCTTGTACCGTTTGTGACACCCAAGTACTTCAATGTCATTTTTCAATGTCGGAGAATAGTGCAGAATTATGTGACTTTTACGGTCGAATACTTTTTATCCAATTACCGTTCATTTTCTTTTTTACCTTTCTTTCATGCATGTCGTGACGTCAATATTATCTGAGATATTTTGTTCAATTTTGGCAAATGAAACAGGATATTAAAATATCACAAATATCATATTACTGTAACTACCTAATTCCCAAATATGTTTACGTAAGGTACGCAGTGACTGCGTTAAATACCATGTAAGTAGTAAAGCCGACATGCTGTTGAAAATTGTTTTAGAAATTGTTTTTTAAAATTGTTTTATTCACAAATATACTCATCAGAAGCTTAACTGAAGTTGTCTCGGCTTTTAAAATGACTTTATCCGTCGATTCCTTAAATGCGAAAAAGGTAATAGTAAATGGATAATTTTCGTTTGTTGAATCGACCGTTTTTTTTATACGTATTAGGTCGCCATTGTTTTGCTTAGAAAATGACGGGAGATAAAATCTTTTCAATCCACCTTATTTTCTGGATTTGGAACCCCCGATATTTTGTGAAAAATGGTAATTTTAAATAGACTCTTTTCTCTCATCCAAACGCTCTTGACCTCTTGGCCCCGACTTTCAATAGAGTTCCTTTTCGTATCATATCGTGGTAAACGTATCAGATTTTAGAATTTCCAACATTCTAGGCACTTAAGCGTTTATTGTACTATTTTTTGCTGACCTAAGGAAGGGCTACTTCAGAACGATATACGTTAGTTCTTAGAATGCAGTGAGGGGTATTTGCCGTGCGTGGTGAAAAATCTGATTTCAATTTAACTAGTTGAGTAAAAAGTACGTAGATCAACACTAAAGCGAAACATGCCTAGAGTGTAACATTTACACAAAGAGCCACGCAGCAATTCGTCGTTCTTTCTTGTATATCCTATACTTCGTGAAAAAGTTTGAGAAATGTTTTTCAAATTTTTTTTCTTTAAAATTATGTTCAATTTGAACCCCAAACAATTGGTCGTGCATGGATGCTTTTGTCGCTACATCGGCTCGAACACGGCAAGCGTATCGTTCTCGCCTAAGCTATTTGAGGGAAGTGTCGAGGACAGGTAAGGTTCTTTGTGTGTGTGTGCAATACAGCAATTGCTCAACATGCCTTCTGTAATAGAGCGTACAATGAGACAATGCTACGCGTTATGTGTAATGTGAGTGAAGTAATAAAATGCGACGACAGGGCAAATATAATTTTTGTCGAAATCGGCAGTTTCTACAACAAATGTTAGACTAGAATTGCGCTTTGAGCCAATTTAGTAGGCTATGTTCATCTTCTTAATTATAAGCGCATTGCATACTCAATACGTTTTTTTTTATCTGAACTAAATTAATTAACAAGGCCCAGGAGCGAGTGTATTTGTTTGTGGAATAGTTTTCCAGTCAGAATTTTATTTTTGTCAACCATCGATTGCAGATGAATGAAAAACTCACGCCGATGTCGAAGCAATAATTTCAATTTGCTAGCTAATTTTATCATTTATAAATGCCCTAGATTCCATATGCTCAGCCATTGGGTATAAGTTCACTGGTAAACTAAAAAAAATACAACTAAAATTTTGCCGTTTGCAAAATGAATCCAAAATTTATTGCGCATTTTTGTAAATAGAAAACTGTCAATAATATTACCTTTTTCATCAGCGAGTTGGACCCCTAATGTTGAAGATCTTCCGCTGGCGGTGGGCATGTGTTTATACTTGGGCTTATAAATTCTGGAAATGAGCATTCCGTAGTCTTGGTAATGCACCTACGAGTCAAAAAATTTAATTTGCTAAGCATTTACCACAAATGGAACGCGCCTTAAGTGGTCCATACTTTGCAAAACTTGTTTCAGCAAGATATTTACGATTGGGTATGCTTCTTTGCATATAATCTGAGGGTTGGGGAGTTTGATTCGCTGACGACAAAGAAAGATTGAATGCTCAAACAAAATTTGAGACATTTTGCATAAAAGCTGTAAATTTCAGCTTGAAGGGTGTGTTCTTACTGTGATTTCGTCTCCGTAAGAAGGCGCGATAAAATATAGCGTTTGTTATCATTATTTGCGGATTTTGGGGGTCGGACCCCCCAAAATTTGGTTGGTTTTGAAGGGGTGGATTGGTTAACCCAAGAACCTACAGATCCAATTATTCAGAAGGAATATCTGGATCCACTAAGGAATAGAAGGGATTTGTACGAGAGATCAAATTATTTCCGTGTCTTCCCCTAGTCATGTGATATTACACTCTATAAACTGAACAATGATGATAAAATTTTCTTTTCTTTTGCAGGTGTTGCACGTGATAATATGAACAATTTAGAACATAAATGTGGTGGAAATGTAGTTGGGATAAAAATACAATTATCAGTTTGAAATTAACAAATTTTAAAATGAATACGGAAGGCTTGAATTATTCTGGGTACGTCAAATTACTTATTCGTCAAAAAGGTGTTTCATTTCTGAAATCGGGAAAACCAATATTTCCATCTAAAAATATAGGCTAGAGTATCGCATAGTAGAATCAATGGAATCGTTGATCTGCTATAAATAGCGCATAAGAAAGTGTGTTCATTTGCTCAACTTTTTATGTTTCTTCTTCAAGGTCGTTTGCAAGTGATCTTCTTATGCGGCGTGCAAGAACGATTTTTACAATAGGATTCGTCGTTTGCAGCATTGGACTAGCAATGATTGTAGCAGGGGCTGTGTCAGCTGTGTTTGTCATTGGGCCAGGAACGATAGTGCTGTTTGTCGGCTTCATTTTGATGTACACTGGACACAGAAACACGCTGGAAGCTAAAAGACAAGAGCACACGCCTGCGCAGTATCATACGCATGCTGCTCCCACATCAACACAACCAGACACCTTACAGCAGACATATGCTGCTACAACATCAATACCACCTAATATTCCACAAATAGTACACGCACCTGTGCTTTTATACCAGCAATCCAGTGTTGCTAGTGTTCACAATGATCAACAAGGGTCCTTCGTTACCTCAACATATTGGGTACCTGGCCCAGAAGCCACCGATTTTAATTTTTCTCCTGCTAGACCTAATGTACCACCTTCTATGAACCTCCCACCGGAACCACCACCTTATGAGGTAGCTGCAGGAATGAAGTGAACGTATTTTTGGCTTAATAAAGTAACAATCATCGATAAATAGAAATCACATTTTTTCTATATTGGCACGTATGTGTCACAGATGGACCGCGCCTTGATAATACATGTTTCCACTTAATTTGCTAACTGGAATATAGCGAAATATTGTCAAGGAATTTAGAGCAATTAAATGGCATGACTCGTGTGCTTGCTTTCAAATAGAGTAAAACCAGAGATGTTTGATTCGATATTCAGGTGAAAGAACCTGAATGAGACAACAGAAGAAAATCAATCCTGTAATAAATTACAATTAAAAAATTTTCTCAAAATATGCTCGTCAAGCATGGCCCAGTCGTTGTTTATTTGTCACTAATTTTCTACAAAATAAAATTTTTGATCAAGGAAATAGGGCTGGGCAGGCTTTGGAATAGTCTTAACGCTTTTCCCCCTTGTGATAAGACGCTGCTAAAAGGAAGCAAACAAGTGGCATATGGTTTTACTGTCGTCCAGGGCAGATACCACTCACTGTACCTTACCATGGAGATTCAGTTCCGTTTGGGATATTTTCCATTCAAAGTGTAGTTGTTACACTACTACACCTTTTAGTAGCTCTGGGCTAGTGGGTGGCCGTTAGTTGGTTCTTTTTAGGCAGAGCTTTCGGCCTTGCTCAGAGTGAATTTAAATGAAAAAATTGGAGGAATTCGAATTGATTTGAAACACAAAATATTCGACTCAGTCATGAGTTGGTCATTGAAACAAAAACTTTCAAAATGAAGCGGAAATCTGAAATTTAGCTGGAAAAGGCTATGGTTTTCAAACGTGGTATCTGTTATATAAACGGAATGAGCGATTTAATTTGAAAAAATATTATCCGAATAAGATTCGAATTTCAAATTATTCGATCTTGTTCAGCCTTACCGGGATGTCTACAACACTTTACCCTTTGAATGCTGGAGTGATATTGTTGCTATTTTTGTATTGAAGAACGTTTTTTTGTTGTTTAAAATTTATTTTAAAATTCAAAAATTGAATTCAACCAGAAATTAATATAAATCAAATAGCAAAATGTAAAGTTTTATTATAGTTTCTCCATTTTTATGTAAGAAGTAAGTGTGTTCGATTGAAATATTTTCGAATCAGGACATCAAGTAAATTTTCCTTGGAATTTCAACCGCGCCGAGTTTATGAAATTTGCTCAGAATGCTTCAGTTGGTCCGGTGTATCCATATATGACATCTGTGAATGGCTTTGGGTGAATTGCAGTTTTTTAAACAAAAAATATAATATAAAAAATATTAATAATATTGTTCCTATATAAACGTATTATTAACTAAAAATTGTCGCTGGATTTGTTAAACTTGCTGTACTTTCTGGCATTATGCTTTTTTAGTTTCGAAATCATGCCACGCGGTGTCTATAAACTACGTTGAACTATAAATTTTCACAGCCATCAAACCCGAATCGACAAAAACTTTTAGGCCATGGCATTTCTTATTATACCTATTGCCATCGATGACAGATTTCAGTAATAATCTGCATTCTACAAAGTTCGTTTTAATTGCAATAGTAGTATACATGCAAACTTTACATACAATAGCTATACAAAATTATTAACTTTGCTGCTCATTTTTAAACTGTCTCCCAATCTTTTGTCCAAACTCAATTTTTTATTTCTACACAATGGATAAATGATATCCTTCACTTGTCGATGTCTTCAAACAAAACGTTTAGTTTATACTTTCACTAACGAAGCCTTTTGTTGAATTCTTTTCTACCTTTACCCCATTTGTTTGCTTATGCTGTTGTGCCATTGAGCAATTATATATTGAATCTAACTCACAGAGCGAGTACATCTTGTGGTCTCGTAGATATCAGAAAAGATTGATAAAGAAAATGATTGTTATATTACTCAGTATATTAGGTAGGTATGTCCTTATCCTTCTAGTCAGGTATTTCAGAATTCCGGTTTGAAGTAATTTTTTTTTCGATTATTTTTAAATTGATTAATTTTGCAGTAAAATCATGTTATATGCCAAACTTTACATTGCAAAATATGTCATAAATCACGACTTCACCGCAAAATGGACAAATGTCAGTGGTTTCGGTTATCTCCCAATTTTTAAACATACTTATATTTATATAGTCAATTTCAAATAGAGTTTAAGCTGAACTATAAGATTAACCATTATGGTAAAGAAATGTTCCAAAGATGAGCTAAACAGAGAAACAATTAACGAATAAAGAAGCCAAAAGCAGTCAAAGTAGTCTAGTTTATTTTAATGACAAAATGAGATTTTCAGCTGGGGCTGAATTAATGCCAAATCAATTGTACATAGGCCAATTTTAGCGCACCAGTCTACGATTTAAAAATCACACCCGTTATGCGATAAATGCCGGATTTCTATTTCAATGTTTCCCAAAGTCAAATATCGTACGCCGATATTCTTAAAACCTCTACTTTCAGTAAAGCAAATTTGCTGCAAAATCAGCATCGGCCAAGAAGAGGAGATTAGGTATCACAACGCATTATAGCTCATAATTTGGAACAAATTTTACCTCGAATAATTTAATTTCTCGTTGGTTTACTGCGAATCGGTTTCAAGATCAAAGACATACGAGTTTTGGCCCATTGCTTGCTTGCTTTAAATAAACTATATAAGTGTTTTTGTTGTTCCCTATTTTACCGTTGCCATAATATCATCAATGTAAACATGTATTTAAAAAAAGTCAACACATGGTTCTGCTTGCCGCTACAATAGAAGCATGTGACCGAACAAAAGACACGTGACAGACAATACGTGAAAAGTAATCACTACTACAATTTACTTTGTTACACCTCTTGTGATTTTCTATGCATCACCACCAGTCAGGAAAATATTGAACAAACATCTTTGGTTGAACGTGGGTCACTAATGGATCGCACCGCTGAGGCGCGGTCCATCTGTGGCTTATGTTCAACAAAGAAATTTCTGAGGTATTGAAGCTATTTCCGAGATATTAGAAGAGTTTGTATCGGGGACAAGCTCCTGAAATATTTTCAGCATTCGAAAAAGTTTAGTTTTCATAGGACGCTTTATATTGGCCACCTTGAAAATTGCAATGTTTTTTTTACATGGAAAAGCTTGAGTAATCCAAAAGAGTTTTGCGCATTTTTCAACACAGACCATACTCATGAAATAATCTCGCTATTCTCAAATGATGCGATACGCCGCAATAGCGATAGGTCAAAGGTTAATAAATTATGATGTTACAGATACGAACCTTGGGCAATAGTTACAAAATAAATGCACATTTATTTGTTGATTATGATTAGTTTGCTAAAATCATCGATGTTTTAAGTATGTATTGCAAATATTCAGAACTTCAATTGCTGGCGAAGTGCACTTTGTGTCTAATAATAGGAAAACTCTCATGATAGCGATAGAATTTTCAAGCCGGTATTCACCAATACATTTTAGAAAATAAGTTTCAGTCAGGTAGTCTCGCAGATCCATGACCACTACTTAGCACAGCATGCCTTTTCAACAAATTTTGTCCTTCCTCAAGTACCAACAGGTATATATATATATATATAGAACGCCTTGTGGGCGAAATGTTATATGGAAATCATAAAAGAAGTATTTATAATACACGATCTTATGAATAGTGAATTTTTAAATAATATTTTTTTAGGTCTGCGCTGATGAGAGCCAAATCTTGCCTAAAAAATATTGCAGCGTTATATATTGTAAGCGGTACAAGCTAACATTAGAAGCTGGTCGGTCGATTTAGTGATTTCAGACGCACCATTGAGTAATATGTGAACTGAATCTGTAATATCAAATTTTTGTGCGTGATCGGAACAAAACTCGTGTCAGACAATATGAGAAAAACAACGCTAAATTTTATTGGCCGTGGCTTGTGTGATTTACTTCAACCATTTATTGAAGGAAAATATTTCTCAAACTTAAGAAGTTTGTTTGGTTGAGGTACCTTAAGCAGGCCAACTAAGAATGCGAGCTTTAGAGTTTTTACACCACACACTTCCAGTGAGCACTTCTGAGCAATTTAGAGATATTTTATTGTAATGGACAATGAAAACGCAAATATTTAGCAAAGATTTCTTCTCGGGACCGCCCATGTATATGACTTCATAACTTGCGCACAAAAGAGTTTTGTCGGCTCTCCACCTTCCAAGGTTCTAAATACGACACTTCTTTTATTTTGGTGTCTGCTTGCATCTAATGCGTGTACCAGTTACACGAGAAGGGCTTTTCTGTGCACTATGGTGAAAACGCCCACTGTGGTGAAATAGCCACGCATTCTACCGCCGGACTGCAGCACAATACGTTTGCTCAACCGATTGAGCCATCGAGCCGGACTTCTGTCAGACTCATGGCGATTGTTTGTGAACTTCTGTAAAGGCTCAGCTTTGTGTATTACGTATGCGTGACGAAGTACTTTTTGTCTTTATCCGTTCACATCTGGTACTTGGCAGCGAAAGAAATTTTTGATGATTAATAGCGTACATTTGCGAAAGCAGTCGTATATTGATTTGTAGAAAGAATAGCCAATTTTCAAGTATCGATTCAAGCAATATACTAAAGGTTATTCGCTTATATTGCCTTTGCTTATTCACATTTGCATTCTATTATAGCGTATTCCAGGCAGGTTTATTTTAAAAAATTTGTCGCAGTGTCTGCTGATTCGATGGAGTGGAGAAGGTCTTTAAAACAAATGAAAAATTGCAATCGGTCAATTTAAATAAAAATTTGTGTCACTAAAGACTTTACCTTTATGTCGCCATAAAAGCAACAAAACGTAAAGGGAGTTGTTATTTGAAGATAGTATCAGTATTTACCTAATTATTCGTTACGAATGTGTCATACCACTGTGTTGGCATACCTGTTTTTTTCATTTTTCAAAATGCATAAGTTTTTGGAGTGAATGCATTGCACACATCTCATCACATATTTAATTTAGCCAAATATGGGTATGGACAGACCTCATCTTAACTGGGCACATTTGACAAAGCATTTATTTGTGTCAGTGTTTCAGAAGCAAGGACAGCATTATGAGAACGGTGACTCAAAAAAGACATGCAACACAAAAATATTCGTCTTTTCCCAGGAAAAAAATTGTATAAGTACGTTTTGTTAAGTATGAGTAACTGATGGATCGCGTCGACCAGTCCCGGTCTGTCTGTGACTGGTGCTTGACAAAATATAATTTCTGAATGGCTCAATGAATGTACCGCAGATCAAACGCTCTTCGGAGTTATATATATATGTTAGTTTCTCATTCTGTGTAGTAACAAAAAAAAATTCTGATTAACAGGAGGTGTAGAAAATTTTTTAATTCTTACTTTTATGATACTTTATACATATTTAGATGAGTATTTGAATAGTACAAAAAAGTATCCAATTCAAAATGACGCAAAGACGAAGGTAAGGTGTTTGAGTCCAATTTGTATTTCAAATATCTCTTTTCGTGTAATTCGTCGATACCTTTTTATTAATGATCACATTTCTGTTCAAAACTGTATAAATATATTTCAATCTTCATAAAAATAACTTTATCCGAAAGTAGCACAATTGTTCACACACTTTCTTTGATAGATACTGCGTTCTATGCATGTGTAAAATTGATAAAGTTTTTTTTTAATACATTTATTTGCTTTATATGACATGAACGGAGCTAATAAAAATGAAATCAATTGCTCACATCGCAAATACACTACGCTCCTGTAACTCAACCAATCAATAACCTTCGTCTATTCGGACAAAACACGAACTGGAAATGTGGGGTTGGACTGCTGCTTTAATGGTGTATAGTGTTTTCGGACCATGCAAGACAAAATTGATTCGAACTGAAGTTTCAGTTTTGACGTAGCGCTTCTGTCCTATGTTTTGTTCAACAACAAGAAATCAAATACATAAAGTATGATATCGTATTGCAGAAAATCGGAAAAACACGCCTGATTGCTATCATCATATATTATCCAATTCAAAGCGCCAGCTGAATATTCGTAATTAATATATTATCTATTTCCAATTTAGATGGAACATTCCAGTTATGAGCAAAGAAGCGTTACGACAGCGCCAGCACTGTTGCATGGTATTCACCATTTTATTTGGGTTAGGTGGAGTTTCTATGTTCGTAGTTGCTGTTGTTCTTGGAATGTTTTATCTCGTTGGAGCGGGAACAACATTTGTTATATGGAGTGTATTGTGTGGCTGTGCAAGTTTGAGATATTATCAAGCGTATACTGCCGCATCAAGAGCGCCTTCCAGTAATATGAGTGGAGCCCAAAGACAGACCCATCTACCCCAAGAATATACTATTACACAAACGACTGGAACACAAGGATTTCCATCATCATATTCAGACCCTAGTTCTGTCCCACCACCTTATCCTTACTCCAGTCCTCCAACCTACGAATCGGCGACAGGATATACTAATTGGAATTGATGTTCCGAATATTTTCTTCATTTTGCGTTTGTATTTTTGTCGGGTCGAGTAGGACATGTTTGACGGAATTCGTAGAGTAGGCTACACCAACAAAATAAAAATATTAATTTAATTAAAAAAAGTAAAATTAATCTTCCCTGATCAGGACATATTTTTTTTGCTATAGCCACTTCCCAGAGTGGATCACCCTGTAACAGCGGCCACTTATAGACGGACAGGGTTACAATTGCTGGAAAGATATGATCTTTTCCTGTTCGGCTTAGCCTATTATGGGTTGGGGGGTGGGCAGGGATAAGCGAGCCGGACGCGCCGGGACTCTAACCCGAGATTTTCAACATGCGATGCCAGCAATTATACCACTAGGCAATTATACACTTTTATGGTCCATAAACTTTCTTGTAATGTTTTTTGCTTGAAATATGGTTTTTAGTTCTTCATTTCATATCTCAGACTGCTTCATTGATCTCTGTCATATTAATACGAAGTCTTTCACACCCAACTTGAGAACAAATTCCGTGAAACTAGTTTAGTGATCTTAAGACATACAAAATTTGACCCTGCGTCAAAATACTACCTCCGAATGGTATTTAGGGAATTTGTACAGCCTCTGCTTGATTTTCACATGGTCGAGTTTGCCATTTAACAAATAAAACACTAGACTTATTGGCAGTCATTACGGAGGTCTGAATTTAGTCTGTCAAGGAGTGTTCGTTTTTATGTATCAGTAATTTTTTTTTGATTGCACGTTTTAAACCGTTGAACTTATTTCAAATTCTTCTTCATTGTAGTTTATGTTTTCAGATGCCGGTTACTGATCAAGTGCCTGAAATGCGCAAGTGAGCGGGTAAGAGCCGTATCTCGGCTTTGCTCGCCCGTAATATAAAAATGAGATTTTATTTATTGAATTTCGGGCAAGCACGGATAAAAGCAGAGCGTGAAAGGAACCAACTAATGCCCACTAAAAAAGCATAGAGCTAATAAAATATGGCAACTGCACTTTAAAAGGAAAACATTCAAAGCCCGTACCTACAGGGCTATTCCATTTATCATTTACAGATGCTCAGTCAACCCGATCTTGTCTGATAACAATGTTATTAAGCACTGTCTTTGTTGCGTCAAAATGGAGTTGAAGGAGGTGTTATAGCGTAACGCCAAGTGTGCTTTATTTACTACATAATAGTGTTTGTCCACAAACTCACATGGAAACCTATAAAAGATATCATCATTTTGATACCACTATTAAAATGGAATGTAGTTGCTGTTGTCCAACTGATATCTCAGACTTAGCCTTATTTTCAGCGAGTACACTCACTTTCTTGTCTTAACATGCTTTTGTTATTGAATTTTTGAATTTATATAATTACCTTATACTGTGAAATAATTTAATAGTATATATTTTTGGTAGAGGCTTTGTTTTATTTAACAACAAAACGCCCGTTGGACGTTGTTATAATATTTACCACTTATGCAGATCCAAATGACGAGACAGGACGTTATATTTGAGAAAAAATACAAATAGTCTATATTGCTGTGTATTGCGCAAGTTGATAAATGAATCAATCACAAATTTGATTCTGATATTACCATGGCTGACTATTCGAAAAAGCAGCTTCCCAGTCATATCTAATTTCTCCGAAAATAGACTTCTTAGCAACATTATTGTACATCCTGATTAAAAGAAGGACTTCTATAAAAAGTAAGATATGTGTACTATCGGCGTACTCGTGGCAAAAAATTATTGACTGCAAGATGGGCAATTATGATTATTTGGGATCAATAAACAAATGTAATTCGCGGTGCAATAAATTTTAGGCGAAGGGGGGTAGCAGCCGCTCTCATCACAGAGGACACGGGCAGCTAAATCCACTGCTCCCTTCCTTCAGCGTGCTCTTCATATCCTCGACTGATGGCTAAATTAAATGTAACAGGCCGAAATTTCGTCAGAGCCCGTCGTGTGTAGAAGTTACAGCTACTTATGGATCGCGTCGACGATGTGCGGCTCATCTGTGTCTAATAAAATTGGAGCAGCATTTGTCAAAGGAAGCTCCCAATCAGAAATTTTATTTTGTCATGCGCTACAGACTTATCGCCGCCACCCATCAGTAACTCATACTTAAAAATGACGTTTTGACAAAATATTTCCGATTGGGAGGGAACACTGGCGTTAGTCAGTCTAGCTTGTTTCGATGATACGATATGGTGATTCAACAGCATATGAACTTTTGCTAAAACAGTAGTGAATAAACTACTTGCCCGTTGTTCGTCATAATGCTAAATAGACGGGATATTAATAGATTACATCTCGGAGGACAATAGATATTATTTACACAATAATATGTTTGAAGAAGGCATTTCGTCAAACAAAGTTGGTTATTATTAATGTGGTTAAACTTTTCACACTCTTTGTAATGGTCGAGGCTGAAGAATAGTATAACGCAATTCGAGTGTTGTAATGTCGCAAATTCCAGTATTAACATCAAGTATTATTGATATTTTAAGTCTGAAATATGGTAGAGATAGAAATTGTCAACGGGTAAGTTGATGTTATATTGAAATGTATCGAACATAGAGTGCGCACTTCCAGTCTGTGATTGAAAAAGTCTTCATGTTCGCCTATTTGAGACAACGCGAAACTTTTTTAAAAGGTTTCACAAGTTTTTTTTTCTGTAAAAACATCGGATGGAATTCACGAGAAGTCAGATCATCGCAAACAGTGATTAAATTATATACACCCAAAAAATCACAAAATTCAGTGTCTTGCTAAAAAGCAGAAACTGGTAAGGTAATTTTAACTCAATTGTCCCAGTGGAGGGGAAGTTTAAAAAGTAGTCGCTTGATATTTCCATGGAAAGAAGCGCGAAGGTTGGGTATGCGGAGCTCACACCTTTAATACTTGCATTATATTTCAGACTCCGTGAAGAAGCAACTCCAGAACAGCTCGAAAAAAGACAAAAAGGATGTGTAGCTTTCGGTTCCATTGTAGTTGTTGTTGGAATCATTTTAATCATATCGGGAATTGTGACGTCAATTTATGCTCTTATCGGACCAGGAATCATCGCCCTTGCTTGGGGAGGATCCAGCGCTCTCATCTGCGGACGACGTCTATATGGGGCGAAAAGACCCGGAGCTTTGCTACAGTCTGCCAACAACAGAACAACGACAGATATATTAGATGAAACATCACATTGTTCAGACATAGATAGCATACAATAGTACGTCAGAATGATTGAAGAGTCCGCAACTGACTACGGCCAACCTACAACGATCAGAAAGAGAATACTGGTGGCCACAAAAGGGAAATTTCAAAAAAGCCTGTGCCTAAAGTTTCAATTGCTGATGATGAAGGCTTAATATAAAAGACCACGATACTATAAAATAAATAACTTTTGAGAGCTTCCCGCATGCTCTCATATTTTTAAGCATTTCCAGATAGTTGAAATAACAAAAACCATCATCTGGAACTTACTTTTAGGTATATTGCAAAAATGTCACAAGGTGTTTATATCTGTTTTGACTCTCAGAAAATGTAAACATGTGTTCCTAAAAAGCATAGCGCACCTAATTTCACTGTAGCATTAGAAATGCACTTTGTATATATATAACGCACAGGATTTAAATATGTGAAGGATGATCATAAATATGAGATATCATAATTCTGGACACCTCACCAATGCACACGGGTTTCACGTAATTACGGCTCCCTCCATCATCATATAAATATACAGGGAAAGTCTATAAACCGTCAGACAAATACCACAGTCCGGCATTGAAGAACTGGTTTTTGCAAGAGAATTCATTATTCATATGGTTAAGCTGTATTCTCGCCTTTCCTCTTCCTCAGCATAAAAAATGAAATCATATCATATAACGTTCATGTTAAAAAGATTCAAAAATGGGAGTAAATTATGACCAACTTGCTTCCTAATAATAAAAACGTCATTACAAAATCACTTTGCTCATTAGAACTGCATAATTTTGAGAGCATATGAGGATAGAATATTATTTTTTCCTATTGAAATTCACTCTTGAGCAAGCCCTGAAGCAGTGCCTAAAAGAAACTAACTAACGGCCACTTAATAGTGAAGAGCTACTAAAAGATGTAGTACCAGCATGCAACTACACTTAAAAAAAAACATCTTAAACGAAACTGAGTCATGGTAAAGCGCAGTTAGTGATATTTGCCCTGGGTCGTGGTAAAACCATCTACCACTTTTTTGTTTCTTTTTAGTCACCTCTTATGGCAAGCTATTCTAAAGCCAGTATCTACAAGGCTTATTTATTATACGTAAAGTCATTCTAAAAATATTCTTAAAAAATTTTCTTCATGTTTGGATGAGGTTTTAGAGAAATGGCTTTTTGTAATCCATAGTGTAATACTTTTACTATTCAAATATAGTTTATTTAATATATTAGCTCTGTACGATTCAGACAAGTGAGGAATTACAGAGGAGAAAGAATTGCTACTGTTGGTTACTGGTGAGTCCATACTTTTTAGCTTGTCCATATGTGCGATGGTAAAAACAGCAAAAGAATATCCAGTCAGCAAAGAATCTAATCCTGCCCGATGGCAAGCAGTTTGTTGAAGAATCTTCCCATTGGACACATTACCTACTTTTGCATTTAAACATTGTGCATCTGCATTTATCTTAATTTTCTTTGTTATATTTTCGCCATGATTTGCCACTTCAGATTCTATTTTCTTATCTTTTTCGGAAGGTTTCATTCTTTTTCGCTTTTTTTTGTTTTCGAACAATTCTTTGGCAATTATGTCACCAATATCATGGCTAAACTCACACTTTTCAGCCTTCTTGCACCATCCATATTTAGCAAAATTTGTACACACTTTTATGTCTTTCCATTCTGTTGATATTCTTGATGTACTTGGTATAACAGGTGTTGGACCAATAAATTCCTCAATATTTGAGTTGCCTTCACCCACGCTTAGCAAGATATGTGGTCTATTTTTAGTTGACAGTCTGTGGTTTAATAATTGATAACTTTTGCTCACATATTCAAGAAATGTAGAAGCAAACTTTTCGTGATTATGAGCAATTACTTTGGTGTCATAAATTCCACTGGGAAACATTTCACACACATCTGCTAAAAAGGTAGAAAGTTTCTTGGGGCAGGAAGCATAGAAACATTGGTAAAGGAATACTAAATCAGCAAATCCGTTATGAAGAATAACAGGCTTGCGCACTTTGATTAATTCGTTAAAGATGTTTCTTGCAGAGATTTGTGAATCGTTCACACTAAAATCACCCTTTTTGTATTTTAGTCCTTTAGAAAATTGTAAGTTGAAATCGAATCCATGCTTTACGAGAAAAGATACAGCACTGGGATCGATAGTAAAACTGTCACTACAAAGAAGCAATATGTTATAAACCTTAGCATGATATCGAATTTTGTTATCATAATTAATTTTGTCTTCTGTATCAGAATCTTCACTTTCATTCTCTTCAAATATAGGTATGAAACACGAAACACCCAACGATATCAATGACCTTGTTTCAGCTGCCGATCTTAAAGCTGTATATCGATCATCCGCATTGCTATGAAAGTTATGCGAGTTGCTTCCAAGACCACTCATCTCAGTATCCAATGACACGAATGCAGCATTTCGCATTGCATCTTGCAACTTCGGCCAAATCACCTCAAAATTATCAATGTCGACTTCAACAACTGAAAGCATCTCTTTCATTTCCATACTTGAACAGAAACAGAAATCGGACAAAAACTGCGGCCACCGCAAACCAAGGACCTCACTTCAACAAAATCTGATGTTGAATCGGCAGCCAGTCAATCACGTCTGTTTTTTTTTTTGGATTATGAATCAGCAAAAATTGCTAGAAGCATTTTACGCGTAAAATATAAATGCCACGATTTACGTCTTGTAATGGCCTTAGTTTTTATCATGCGGGAGAGAAAAAAAGTCGAGGATACAGCCTAATCATATGACGAAACAAACCTCCCGTGCAAATACCAGTTCCGTGAACCACTGTACATAGACAAACCGTCAAGCAGACCTCTCGCATAAAATCAAATCTATCACGGGATTTGAACTTGATTTGGATTTTCTGTGATTTAACGATATTGATATAGTAAAGCCGCGGTTTTTCAAGAAAAGCCCGACAGTGTTTGGTTGTTGTATAAAGATTTGTCTGGAGTTTAATGATTTGTTAGTTTGTTTGTTTTCGTTTGCATATTTATGTAGAAAGTCAAAATCAATATACTTTACCATAAATATGGTTGTATTGTATTGTAAGAAATATGTGGAAAAATAAGCAAAACAATAAGATGTCCATCAACCATCCAGTGCTTCTGGATTACATTGCCCTCGACACACTGTGAAAAAAAGGAAGATCAAGTCAAAAGCGTGCAAAAATATGAGATTTATTTTTTCTTTCAGTGTATCTTAACTTGAAGGGCGTCGGATCTCTTCCAACTACTCGCTTTCGCTACAGATGATAATAAACATCACCATGTCCCTCTTGTCTTTGTAAGTGAAATATCAAATGAACATTGCTCGAAAAACAAATTTTTGTTTGCAAAAATTTAAAAGTCATAAACACCTAAGGAATAGTCAATAGCGAAGGTATGGTTGAGTATGGTTATCCGAAGGCTTTGTGAACTAGCATAATGGGCGAGTCTAATATCCACCCAAGGGTTGAGAAGTACTGATTTGATTGGATGCTGTTATTAATCATTGTTGACTTCATCGAATTGTGTAAATCTTTGTGTGAAAAAGTGAACTCGTATGGAAGAAGATATATAAATCATATCAACTCGATAATGTATGGTTAGTACAAGTGCAGTTTTTCTAAAACAATAATAATAATAATATTTCCGTCATATGTGACGAAGTGAAATATTATTTGCGCGTAGATCTGCACTAGTGCTGAGTCATAATACTGTAGCATGAAAGTACGAATTTGCTCATCTTCGTTGTTCAATTGTTATCCCCCCGTCTTGGTCGCGTATTCTGTATTGGATGGATTTCGGCTTTTCATATCCTAATGTCAGACTTCAGATCTAATCTGGTGAGTTGTATTCTATTGTGGCATTATATTTTGGGTTGCCAGTCAATTCGTATCAGTATGTTTCCAGCGGGTCAATTTGCGGGGTCTCATGAAGTTTAGTACCGGTACCATATAACTTACTGTACTGCTTATCCGATTATAATAAAAATTTCTGGTGTTGCAAGCGACTCTAACCTGGGAGATAATGCCAGATGCTTGCAGCATTGGCGCCCCGTAGTTAGGATGGGAGTATTCTGCCAGTTATATTGTGATGACATTCGGGAATATGGTACTGAACTTCACTAGACCCAATTTGTGCCCGTTTGGAGTGGCCCATCTAAGTTAAGCATCTGTGGTCAAGACGCGGGTTCAAATCCGGTGAGGCATGCTGATTATGTGCGATGAGCCAATATAATTCATCCCGATTCAGAACTGATGTCTGCACGAGCTATCCCTCTATCTGGCCTCCAATAATATCCATCATACTCAGTACTATACTGTATAGACTAGTTCAGAGTTTGAAAGTATTTGGTGCAAATAACACAAACTAACTTATAACTTAGGCAGTAGGTAGTTATCTGTATCTGTTTTAATATTTGATGTTTGGCCAAATATAAAATAAAATTTTGAAAAATTGATTGAATTTTGAAAAAAAATCTTTTTACCCTTGTCAGACAGGTTTGCAAAGTTATAATTTATAATGTGAATGCATTTTGAGATAGAATTTGACTAGAATAGCTATAACACTATAGGCTATCAATCCTTCGAATTTGAGATATGTACCTTTCAAATTTATGGTATGGGAGCAAGTTGATGTTCATTGCCTAGTGAGACCTTGTGGGCAGAATGAAAATATTGGTAAAACTTGTCACAATTGGCTAAAAATCTGTAATTTTTACTAAATTGTTCTATTAAGTTACGTATTCATTGCATTTTTTTAAATGAGTTTAGCTGTAGATGTTCAAATTTGGTATGCTTAAAGATTACTACAATGTTTGAAAAATTTTCAGGCTAACACACTGGTAAGAGCTACTTAGCATCTCCTAGTGGCAGTCAATTTTTTTATTGTACTGAAATGTGAGGTCTTGTCTAAAAAAGATGTTAAAGGCCATTGGATAGTGATTCTGTATTGAATATCCTTTTATGTATTACATTATGTATTCCATCATATTTAAGAAATATACTTCCAAACTAGAATATGATGGTTGAAATCTGACATCTGACCTTGAAATAGAGCTGGGCGGCCGCATGATATTGAAAAAGTTCAATTCAGGCATATTAGCAGGTGTAAGCGGGCTAAAGACCTGTTTTTTGTCATTACTTGGCGTGATAATGCAGCAATTTGTAACCATTTTGAGTATTCTAATGGCTATGGCTATGGATCACGGCAAACCGACATTGCGCAGATTAACGCGAAACGGTATTTTGGAAAATTCTATACCAGTATTCACTGTCTTGCCTATATGCCACCCAGCTCTACCTTGAAACACCCCCATTTAAGCCTATCCTCATCAAAACAGCATTTTTCATCTTATATTTATTCCTTACTATTAGTACAAATATATATATATTCATACATTATTTGGATTCGTTATAAGTATGGCGATGTTAGAAGAATGTAAATGGGAAGATTCCCGGAATTTCAAGTTTGAAACTTTGGAAGATCCTGTAGATTGTTTTCAAATACCCTCAGCTATCAATCCACAAGAATACCTGGCTCAATTCAATGATCCAAAATCTAGTGAGAAGATCAAATTCTGTCATGGTACAACTACGCTTGCATTCAAGTTCCAGCATGGTGTGGTTGTTGCTGTTGATTCTAGAGCTACTGCCGGAAGTTATATCGCATCTCAGACTGTTCGTAAAGTCATTGAAATCAACCCATATCTTCTTGGAACAATGGCAGGAGGAGCTGCAGATTGCATGTTCTGGGAAAGAGTTCTTGCAAAACAATGTAGGATTTATGAATTGAGGAACAAGGAAAGAATTTCAGTAGCTGCAGCATCGAAAATTTTAGCAAACATGGTTTACAATTACAAAGGTATGGGATTGTCCATGGGTACAATGATTTGCGGATGGGACAAACGAGGACCTGGACTTTATTATGTTGATAGTGATGGACAAAGGTTGAAAGGAAACATGTTCTCAGTTGGATCTGGGGCGACTTATGCATATGGAGTTTTGGATTCGGGATACAAATATGACATGGAAGTTGCCGATGCTCTGGATCTTGGAAAACGTTCAATCTATCATGCAACACATCGTGACGCTTATAGTGGTGGTGTTGTTAATCTCTATCATATGAAAGAAACTGGATGGGAGTTTATTTCACAAACTGATGTTAAAGAAATCCATTATGAAAATAAGAAATGAAACTAACTTTCATTATTGAAATTCAATTCGAAAGAAACATTTCCTTCCCTGGTCTATTTTTCATATTACTATGTCACGGATTGAATTTCTAAATAGTGGTGGTGTTGTTAATCTCTATCATATGAAAGAAACTGGATGGGAGTTTATTTCACAAACTGATGTTAAAGAAATCCATTATGAAAATAAGAAATGAAACTAACTTTTATTATTGAAATTCAATTCGAAAGAAACATTTCTTTTCCTGGTCTATTTTTCATATTACTATGTCACGGATTGAATTTCTAAATAATAAACCGACCTGATTAAAATATTCGGAAATTTGTTGTTCAACGTGTACATGCTTGACAAAATAGGTTGTCTAGTAAAAATCATAAAAAGGCACATCATACTCGTTGTAGGTTATATTCTGTACCTATTAAAATGAGCTTTTTTCTGGCTTATCACCAATTTATCAGCAATTTTTTTAAATCAGTGTTGCAGAAAATTTTCACAGTGCCAGTAAAATGAACTTGCTCTTTGTGCAACCGCTGAAATTTCTCCCCTGAGGTGTGCGTATGATACTCCAGTTTATGAAACCCTACTTTAGTCTCTTCTTAGACCTATTTACAACAAAAATTATTGGAAAAATTTATATTGGGGAATAATATGCTTGTTGGTTTATATTTTTTTGATTACCATCTTTATGTATGTAATGTGATAGGTAATTCGGCTCCATAGTTGTTTCAATATTTAATTGGTTAAATGACTTTCCTTCATGTATGTTCAGAATTGATGGTTTGCTACATGCTAAAATATAGACTGTATTCTCTGATGCTCAGAATAGATCAGTTTTTTTAATTCCATTTGTAGTCAATACTTTGTACAACATCTCAGAATGTCAGCTACTTTTTTACTCGGACACCTTTAGAAATGTGTTTTCATAAAGAGTAATGCTACTAAAAATAAAATAGTTTCTTAATAATTTTCTAGATGATGGTTGAAATGTGTTCAGAGTTTGGTTGTAACAAAATGCAGCTTGGAGTGTCAGTTTTTTTTTACTGTAATAGACACCCAAAGGAAAACAAGATTCTGGTATCCTGTATCCCGCTATGTGAAGCCAGTAGTTTTCCAATGATCAAAACATCAATTAGACAGTCTATTTTGGTTATTATGTGTAGCAGTGAAATAATCTTTCTCATATTTCATGACTGCTCTTGTTTTCTATTAGAGTAAGTAACTCACTACCCTAGGTAACCTAGACTCATAGTTTTCAATACAATGAATTCCCTGCTTGTATTTGTGGTGTTGATTTGTGGCTTGTCTGTCTATGGAAGATATCAACCAACATGGGAATCATTAGACACCAGACCATTACCCCAGTGGCAAGTATCATTATATTGCACCTAATCCTAATCAGTTGATTGCTGACATATTTTAACAATAGAAAAAATCAGTTGATTGAAATGTATTGGCGGCCACTAATCAGCCACTATGCTACGGTAATATGTGTTCTTCGCATGGTTTAGAATTATGATTCAAAATTTGGGTTGGTTTGTTATGAAAACATTGTGCTGAAAATATAGGTTGATATGCTTGGAACTAGGTCAAGGGTTGTCTTAAGCATTTGGTTTAAATGATACTCCAGATTTTAAATACCTAAGGTGGTCAAAATAACTTTATTTTGCTCATTTTTCGGTAACGATGCGCTTAATGCCAAATAAGGAAAATTATTAGATTAATAAAAAAGATATATAATCGTTTTTATGGTAATTTAAAATACCAAATTTCACTTTTGGAGCACTTTATTTCAAATAAACTTAACTTACATCCTTATAGGTACGATGAAGCAAAACTTGGTATTTTCATACATTGGGGAGTATTCTCTGTGCCAAGCTTTGGAACATCAACAGGTGGAACAGCTAGCGAATGGTTTTGGTGGTATTGGCAAGGACAGAATGATACAACTCATGTTGATTTTATGAAACAAAACTATCCTCCCAACTTCCAATATGGAGATTTTGCCCCTCAGTTCACAGCTGAATTTTTTGATCCTAATGAATGGGCTCAACTTTTTCAGGTGATGTTAGTGTTTGTTTAATTCCTACTTGATTGGCATTTTGGTAAAATTTCAGTTGGTCTGCTGGGTTTATTCTCTAGACATGCAATGCAAATGGTTTTTAAAAGTTTTTATCAATCCATAAAAAAGCCAAGGTTATCAACTAGTGATACTGAAAACGATTATCATATATAAATCCCCATATAATCTTGAAGTAAATTATATCATAAACAAACTATAGGTGCATATTCGAAAGATTTCTCTGGCAAATAGATATTTTCATGTTTTATTACCAGGCTTCTGGTGCAAAATACGTTGTTCTAACTAGTAAACATCATGAGGGTTATACAAACTGGCCATCAGTTTCATCCTGGAATTGGAATTCAATGGATGTCGGCCCGCATCGTGATTTAGTTGGTGAACTCGGAGCTGCAATACGGACCAACACCACAGTGCGATTTGGTCTTTACCATTCCCTCTTTGAATGGTTTAACCCATTGTATACGAGTGATAGAAAAAATATGTTCAAGACGAATGATTTTGTCAGGTATGTTGAATGGACAGTGAACGGTAGGGTTTACTGATTCTGTTCAAACATAAATAAAATAATTTGATCAATGTCAAACTTCTACTCAATGAGAAATGTTATTTTGGGGGACGCAATTCATTAGTGATCCATACTTGGCTAACATAAATGTTGAAAATATTCTTCAGACCGAGTTTCACAGAAGTTTTGAAAATATTTTATGAAATGTCAAATCTTATTGAATCCCAGAAATGCTATCTGTATTTTGCGGAGAAAAATAGCCTAATGGACCTAGTAATTAGGGATGTCTATATTGTGGTAAATCAAGAATTTTGTCCATGAACATAACCAAAGGATGTCCAATGTCTTGCATCCTCATGATTCTTCCTTGTATTTCTTGATTCTTATACAATAATAATAAGAGATTGGAAAATTTTGATGATGTCAATTTCATTTTTTCTAATATTAAGAAGAAAATTTTTTTGAATATAATATGTGAAATTACATGCGATCTGACAATATTTTTACTTAAAATATATGTAAAATGATATGGAATAATTTGAATCTGGACTTCTGATTCTGAATCTTGAATTGTGCTTAATGATAAATGTAAATAACAATGTTCTTAAAATCCTGACAATACTGTTAGTATTTTGGTGTTTTTTTCTAATTTTAGAATGAAGACAATGCCTGAACTCTATGATATTGTTCACAAATATAAACCAGAAGTAATATGGTCTGATGGGCAGTGGGAAGCAAGTTATAAGTATTGGAATAGTACAGAATTTATTGCTTGGTTGTATAACGACAGCCCTGTCAAGGTGAGTAACAGGTTATCTTTTATTGGAAATTTAGTAGTATTGAAGTATTGAAGTAGTATTTTTAGTAGATTGAAGGTAAAAATTTTCAAATACCGGTAGTCCATTTTGAAATTATTTTTTTAATGAAAATATAGTGTACCTAGAATTTAACACAGGTACCTAGTTGTTTGAACCAGAAACCTAGTTGTAAAATAGGTAATTTTTACCTAGTAAATTAGGTAAAATTCAAACAGAAAACTAGGTAAGTTAAACTCGTATATATTCTTGAAACTAGGTAAAGGTGCTTCGAAAAGACACTAGATGTTCGGGTAAACTTGGTACTTTTACCTAGAATTGCCAACGCCAGTATATATAAAATATAAAATTGTCTCTTTTTGATTGTTTGGAAGACAAAATGATGGAAAAAGGGTTAAATTTCATCAATATTGCTATGGAGTAGCAATTTTGCTGGTTTTGAATTTTTTTCTTGATCCAAGGAAATATTTTTTTATCAAAATATCCTCAGTGCAAGGTTGCAAAGGACATATCATAATCGAAAAGTCTCCTGAAACCAAAGGCGCAAAGAGCTACAGAAATGCTAGGATAGGAACTAAAGAATTCCCATCACTGACTGTTGTCTGTCGAGTTTCAAAGTTGTGCATACCACGATTCACAGCTTAGCGGTTTTTAAAAGAATAACTTATTGCATAGACCTGTTTGTGACACTCCGCAACCTCTACAGTCAATAGGTGTGAATTAGAAGCCGATCGAGTTGGATCAGTTTTGTTCAGAGGATAGCTCCTTTGAACATGGCCCATTATTTTGTGTAAAATAAACAAAGTGAGGTAACATTGTGATGATGTGACACAAAGATGTCATGATGCACCTGAAGAAACTCAAGATTCTGTCAGTCTGTCACCCTTGTCTTGCGTAATATTTGGTCTAGGGTCTATGTTTAAATTTTGGGAATATTTATAGAATTATTTTGCATGGATTGTGTAGGGATGGATACTGTATCATGTTACTTTTGTGGCAATCTACATCTTTGCAGTTGCAAGCATGCTCTAACTCATGCTGTTACAAGTTTTGACTATCTGCTGTCTGCGTGTGATGGACAAAATTAATGTGGATTAGCAATCAAATCTTAATTTCTGATTCAAATATATCAATTTTGGATTTGGATACCTTAAGATCCTCGACATTCTGAACTGCCCATCCTTAGGAAAAAAGATTTGATTATGGGAAGAATTTCCCAAAATATGTCTATATTATATATCAATTTATGCTTTGTTACTGCCGCTGTATGTTTTTTATTATTATTCTCATCATTATTGCATCACTTGTACTTGATAACACTGCAGTTGCATCCATTTACTGTTTTTGCAGGACACAGTGGTGACCAATGATAGATGGGGTATGCTAACTCCGTGCAAACATGGTGGATTTTTCACATGTAATGATCGGTACAACCCAGGTGTATTGCAGCCTAGAAAGTGGGAAAATGCTATGACAATTGATGGGTTGTCCTGGGGTTTCCGAAGAAATGCTAAATTCTCTGACTATCTTTCGATCGAGAATCTTATTCAGGTTGGAATAATATATCGTGTCTTTTGTGACACCATTATCAACTATTTTTCAAGTTGCATCTCTGATTCTTTGTAACGCAAAATCTGTTTCATAGCCTGGCACTAAAATTGTACTTGTCAGAATAGTCAGGTGTTCTGGAATCCTGCCAAGAAAGCACCTGTATTTCATTTTCAGTTATTCTTTGTTGCGAAATGGGCAAAATATGGTTAACTTTCTCAACAATTTTGTTAATTTTATTCACTGGTAATGAACTTCGAATATTGTTTGAAGTAAACCAAATTACTACTAACAACTTGATGCTGGCTTGGATGTTGTAAATTTTACACTTTCTAAATTATTTTGCTTCTATTTTTCTATACCGGTTTGCCATAGTAGTATTGTATATCATGGTGATGGAATAATGTTGTATCCAAAATGTTCATGCCATTCGTTCCCCCAGATAGTGAAAAACCATCAACACTGCTATTTGATAGAGCTATTTATATATATTTATGATGAAAAATTCTGGGGTAGCAGCAGCTCTTCTGCCAATCTGTGGTATATTATAGATCAGTATTTTACATGGCTGTCGGGCCCATTTGTCAAATTCAGAAAAGTGATTGTAACCACATGATTTGTATTTAGAATGAGGAATTCAATCATCTTGTTCAGACCAAATATGACCCCTACCAAGACATGAAGTAATGAAATTATTATCTTCCTTCGTTTGGAAAAATTTTACTAATGCGAGCGAGTAAGAGTCACTGATGCGGTCTATCTGTGGCACATGCTTGACAATATAAAATTTCTGGTTGGGCAGTAATTTTGGATAGAATAGTTGAATTGGGAAGCATCCACCCTACACCTTACCATCGGAACAAATACCAAAAGGTCATTTGTTGAACATGGTAATATAGAAGCTTTCTTCAATTACAGACATTTGTGACAACCATCAGTTGTGGAGGCAACATGCTAATGAATGTTGGACCAACCAAGGAAGGAACTATTCCTGCTATCTATGAGGAAAGGTTGAAACAAATGGGAGAATGGCTTGGTGTTGTCGGTGAAGCTGTTTATAGTTCAACACCCTGGACTCATCAGAATGATACTCTTACAAAGGGAATTTGGTGAGTTTGCAAGAAATGTATTCAATGTCTTTGCCAGAAATGAACCATGTTGTTTTTTACGCCCAGAAATTCAACTAATTGTGATATACTAAATAAGGGTGACATTATCTTGGTTTTCTTGGGTGTTTTCGATATGTTCATATCACTTTCTTCAGATGAACAAAAAAGCTTAAAAACCATTAACACTGCTATTTCATAGCAGTATTGGTGATTTTGAACCTTTTTTGTACAGTTTGGTTACTGCCAGACACTCAAAACTAGGATTGTATGTGGGGCTGGGTAACTCAATTCAGTGAATCAAAAATTTTCTAGTCCCAGATGTATTATAAAAACATTACCCATTTGCTATTTGCTAAGTTTTCTTTTGGTGAAACCAATCTTCGCCAGCTGTATGAGTAGCTAGCCTATGTTCCCTCAATGTTCTTTATAAAATTATACGGAATAACAGATTTAAGTACTGTATTTGAAACATGATTAATTTGCATATCCAAACAGATTCAAAATTTGATGCTGAAATATGCATTTCTTATTAATACAAACATCCTAATAGTTTTTATATAATTTTGACTTTTTTCCTAAACATTCTAGGTACACTGCCAAACCAGGGGCAGCTTACGCATTCTTTTTCACCTGGCCTGAATCTGGAATATTATCTCTGGGATCTCCTGTTCCATTGGCTTCAACTTCTAAAGTCACATTACTCGGCACAGATGTAGAACTGGGTTACGAATCGATCAAACCAACTGGAATCAGTGTCAATCTCAATAGTCTAAAACTGACAGAGGTTCCCAACAAATGGGTTTGGGTTTTGAAGCTTGTGGGATTTCAGTAATATAACTCTTTCCTGTCAAAGTTGATTTCAAAGTGATAAATTTTGTTGGGCATGATATTGTGCAATATTTAATACTTAATGCAGATATTTTGATCTTTTCTAGAGATAATAGTCAAATTTGGCATTGAAATAAAATAAACCTGAGCTTTTTCTACTATATTATTACCTAATTAATCATTTTCAAAATCTATTTTTACTAAGAGTCTACATAACTTAGGAGGAAGCGTTCTTTGATTTACTTTTTATATATGTAGGTAATAGGACTGGAAAAAGGTGACAGAATGTCAACTATTCCGCTACTCATACACTCAAAAAAATGGCTTCTATCAAAAGAAAAACCACTAAAAATGATATTTCGTGTTTTGATATAACACACAACGAAAATTCTGCATTTCAATGTCTTGCGCTATCACCATCTGTCAAAAAACTTCATCATCATCAACACTGCTTTGAATCACTGCAAAAAAAGGAGTTGATTTGAATCACCCGAACGAAAAAAAAAAAAATGATGATACTTTTGAGGAATCGATTCTTTGAATATCTAAAAAAAATTTGACGGAACAAAAATGCAAACAATTGCCAGTTTTGACTTATTTATGATGATCGGTCACCCCTGGTCACCCCTCGGTCACCCCTGGCTGGGTGTAATCAAACTCTTGATGATACTTTTGCTGTATCGATTCTTTGAATATCTAAAAAAAATTTGACAGAACAAAAATGCAAACAATTGCCAGTTTTGACTTATTTATGATGATGAGAAAATGTCCGAAATTGTGAGTGCTATTTTAGATTTTAACTTTGCCTGTATATAATTATGAAGCGCAGACCTGAGTTTATTTGAAGTGATTTATTTTCATTAGTTTTTGATGAGCATTTACATGAATATATAAATATGCAGATAAACTCAGTAACAAGCTTTATTATTATACTAACAATGCACTAACTTTGATACCTGACTAACAATAATAATTGTTGATATTTTCTTGTGCAAAGTACAGCGTATTTCTATGCTATTAAAACCGTATATGCATTTCCATGTTGCAGAGTGTCTCGTTGGATAATTTGTATAGTTTTCAAACTGTTGTTGTATGGTCGTAAGTATTTAAACCTTCATGTTCTCAATGTTGTTATTTGAAACCATGATATTTTTTATTTGACCAATTCTTCCGAATTAGCTCTGGTTTAGAAGTAGAGTTGCCGGCCTTCTGTACAACACTTTGAACAAATGAATGTGTATATCAAGCTTATTTTACTATCTATTAAATGAATAATTTTAAAACCAAGTATTTTCAGAAAACATGTTGCATTAATAATATCTTCACTACATCAAAAATCTTGATATGCCGAGTCACAGGCATTCTTGGCAAGAATTTTTTTCGATAGGCCAATACGACTCTTAATTTGATCGTCCTGTAAAATATCTAAGATGTAATTCAATTTAAATACTTTAATTTTATGGTATAATTTCTTATCACTGAAAATATATCACTTTTGAGCTCGTTGCCATTTTTGAAATCTTTGTTTATATGATTACTTATCATTGCTTTTTTTTTCTTTTACATGATTTATACTAACAACAATGAAAAAATCTTTTCATGGTGTGCTATTTAGTGATTAATACGTACTGATAACTTTCATTTTGATCAGAATAATTTTGCTGTATTGTTATCTTGAGCATGTGTAAACTTAACAGCCTGTTCCACCCCAGGCCCAGGATCACTAAAATAACAAAATATTTCTGATCAAAATTATGACTAAATCCTGCATTATAGATTATATTCTAGACTTGAATATTTGTATTGCACGAAATATCAGAATTGTGATAATTAATTGCTCAATATGAGTGAAGAATTCCGAATTCATCACAATGTCAATCAACTTTTACAGTTACTGAAGTAAGTCCTAATTGACAATTTTCTTTTCTTAATGTCTCTTAGCAAACCAAATTGAGGTACTGATAATCAATTGTGAATTTAGGGAAAACAAAAACTTGGTTGCTTGGTTTAGCAAACTGAAATTTAGCATGTTTCCCAACCAATGCAAGTAATAGAAAAATGAAATAAAATGATTGTACTTTTTCAATATAAAACTATTCTGGTTATTGAAGCGTTGAAAGACACAGATGATAATTTTTTACCGCCCGCAGGTTTAATATACCATACTTGTCTAGTATTTTCATATTGGGTTGGAATTACTGAATTAAATTTTGACACATTTCTTATTCAGAGTGGACAAGGGTAAAGCTGAAGAACACACAGAAACTCTTCTTAAAAATCGAACACCGTTTGTCACAACACAGGTGTGTATTACATTGCAACCTTGTCAGCTACTCCCTAATATCTCTTATTAAAAACAATATTACTTGTAGCAACCAGGAAAATCCAACACACCCAAGTTGAGTAAAAGAGCATGCACATTTGAGTTTAATAAGATTATAATTAAGAGACCAAAGTCATTGAATCCTTTGAAATTGTTTTCGCATTCATGTTGTTTCCTCTGTTTTTTACATACTTCTTCATAGATTTCATGAAGCATTCCCAAATAGGCGAATATGTCTACTGTAATGTCTGTAACTTGACAATTATGAAAGTTGAATAAATTCAGAATGAAAATAGATGTAGATGTAGAAACATGAAATGTGCGAGAATTGAGTGTGAATACCAGTATCAATTTCTTTAAAATTAGATTAGAGGAATCTGTGCAATTGAATCAAAATCTAAACTTTCCAAAGCCAATATACATCATCCTTCATCAATATACATCATCAAACTAAATCACTAATTATACTATTTCAATCAAAGGTCAACACTCACAGTTCTGCTGTTAAGATTTGTGAAAAAGCTTCAAAACCCAACGAATTTCTGCAGAAGTATGAAGAACTAAAGTCGAAAAAGTGTGTTTTTGTGTTATTTCATTTTTATTTTTTATTGCTTGTGGCAGACTGTTTTCTGTAAAATGCATATACCTGGGCAAATTTATGCATGTGTCTTATTGAAACTTTTTGTAATAATGAATCTATAGTCACCCAATTGAGTTAATCATCTGGAGCAAGCATATTGTCGATGGAACAGGTTAGCGTAGTCAGTCAGTGGGATCTCAAAACTCTGTTTAAATTTAAACTTCAGAGCCGACCAATGTGTCAACTATTGGGCCATTGTGTTCTATCTTTAACTGTGCCACCATGCCAGACTTTTATTCGGCCATTGCACCCAACATTTACTAGGCCATTATGCCTATTCATTGTATTAAGGTTTACAGTAGTTTCAATACTGTGGTAAAATTCTTTAAAAGTTTTCAAATTTATATGTATTTTGATTTTTCTCGTTCATTGCAGTGTTCGTAACTTGGATGCGATGATACATTTCTTATCAAGTTTGAATAATAAACCAAGTTTGCATGCAACGTTAACAAAGAATGCTGAAGAAAGAGGAGAGGCTGCGAAGATGGTTCCCATTCTGCCATCATCTATACTTGGTACCTCAAATATTACTCTCCCGCCTTCCGGATCAAAGTTAACGCCAAAGGAATTGTCTGAAGTGAGTTTTATTGATGAAATTGGTACCGCAGTCGAAAAAAAGGCTTTTTTAGCATGCTCTTTCACATAGGTGGAAGACCCCGACAAAGTTCTCTGAAAGTTTCGTAGTTTATTCGTCATAGGGCTTTTGATTCTAATATGGAATTCGAGAGAAATAATTCATTGTTTTTGAAATCAGAAAATAATTATTATTTTCGGTAATCCTATTAAGGAAATAGTTCATTTAGTGATATACCTAATGCATCATTGTATGCATATATAAATTATGAAATATTTTTATGATATTTCATCCAGTTACGAAGCACGTTGGAAAAAGCTACTGGACCTTCATCAACACTTGGTTTAATCCCCTCAGCGGAATCCTTCAGAAAAACTTTACGTGATCAACATAATGCTAGGAGACCTCGTCAACATCCTATACCAGCAGCACCATACTGGCTAGCTGGAGATAACAGTAGAAAATATCTGACTTCGGATTTTGTATATGATTCAAGCACTCAGCACCCAGTGAGTTTGATTTGCTATAAAGAACGGTTTATATATTTTCTTCGGATGAATAAAACATATTTTTGTTCTATTACTCTCGGCAAATTAACCTGTGTTTCAGATCACAGACTAAAAATTTGTTTTAATTAGAGAAATTACCTTATGCCTCGTAGTTCACTTTCATTCAGGCTTTAGCAAGCTCCTATGCTATATGCCAGGGTGGCAAAATTTTCTTCGGGTGTTCTAAATGTTCATGGTATTTCATAGCAGTATTGAGGATTTTGAACCTTTTTATATGCTGTGGTTTGGTAACTAAACTTTTTCAGAGTGTTCCAGTGAATGATTTCTCTGTGCAAATGCAAGAACAAGAGGTTGTTAAAGATGTACTTGCTATTCTGAGCGGCTTCGAAGGAATTTATATCCTAGTTCGACCTCCGGAAGATAAATATGGTCCCAGGAGATTCATCCTGGATCCCTCTATGGGTATGTATATTGTATTATGTTATTGTCTGTTTTTACTATGCGACTTTTATGATACAGTTTCAATAGTTTGCGTTATAGCATCTCATTGAGATTGATAGTGCATCCACAAAATATGCATATCTAAAATATGCTGCAGCAGTCGATTAGTTAAAATGCTTATTGAATTTTATTTATATTTTTCAGATGTGTCATTATCAGAGATGGTAAAGTTATTGCTGCCAATTGCATCATCTCATTCCATTGTTACCAAGTTTGTAGAAGGTAAAGTGTTCATCCTATTAATTTGTATGAAAAAGTTATTTTGTTGGTCTATGTTCAAATTTTCAACATTTTATGGAAGCACACACACCGAGGGTTCTATTTATTCCTCTCTTCTTCCATTGTGAGTTGTCCTCATAGTTTGGATTGAACTCTAAATTCATAATATAAATAGAATGTATAAACATTTCAGATAAACTAAATCGCTGATATTTGACCATATTTTGCCCATTATGCATCAAAAGCAAAATTGTTGTCAAGATTTTCTGCAATATTTAATTTTGCATACCGGTATATCAAAATGAATCAATTCAGAGATAATCAAAAAATGATAAGAATTCTGGAAATCTGACCACGAATATGGGTGCACCTCTTATCTCTCATGTACTTCCATAACCCCACTATAACGGCTTGTCTGGTTTTCTGTGAAAATGAACAGCCTAATCTTAAACACTGATGACACCTTAAGTATGATCAAAAATTTAGCTAGAAACTTATAAGCTCATAAACTCTTCATTTTACAGAAAAATCACGTTTTGAATATGGACAAGTCAATCATGCTCTAACTGCTGCTATGAAAGCAATACTCCGAGTAAGTTGTATGTGTTAACTTATATTGGCGAATACACATTAATTGCTAGAGAAGTTCTTGTCTTCCAATGACACTAGACTAGAAAAAAAAATTCTGAATAAAAATATTTTGGTTTTCGATTATTCCAACTTGAATCATTTTGCAGTAACATCGTAATATATTTCAAATATATCATATATATATTTCATATATCAGCAATTCTGTTGCCTGAAATGTTGAAACATTCTATTTATGTAGTGAATTTCAAATACTGTTAAGCTAAATCCTAAAGAAACCCTAGATACTGCGATCTTATATCTTTTTTTTAATCAGACTCAGATTTTTTTTTTTTCTTAAATAGGAACACAGATCAAGTTTGGCGCAACTTGATGATTTATGTCGAAATGAAAATCTTACCATGCAACGTTTGCTATTTCTACTTCAACCAACTCTCGCACAAATGGGTAAACTTGCTGAGATTACAACAGCCATTGACAAAGGTCATTGTATTGGTGGATCCGTATTATCTCTTCTGCATAATAAAACCTTGTCTTGTATTGGGTTAGTTAATTCGTATATTGGTAAAATATTTAGTACAACTGAATAGGGTTGCAGTTGCTTAATCTATTTCTTATGATAAACTATAAGATTTTCTTTGAATTGTCATAGTTATTAAGATTTGGCATATGATTCGATTCGATGTGTTTGACCCAAGTTTGTTTAAGCTGAGGATCATATCTATTTTTATTGAAGTTCAATTCAAGGCTTTAAGCAGTGTCTAAAATTAACTAGGGGTCACCCTTACGTCCAAAAGCTAGCACAAAATGTAACACCAGGAACGGCACGGCAAGTGAAAACACTTAAAAAATAACTGAAGCACTAGAGTGCACTGAGTGGTATCTGCCCTGGTCGAAGATTAAACTATCTACAATATTATTAGTTACTTTATAGTTGGCTTAGTTGGCTCTTATGGCAGCAGATATCGTGTTTTCAAAAGCATGCCTCGCGCAATACCACCTTTGGCACCCACTATGCACTCAGCGCTAACTTTTTCTTGATTCCGATAAATATGAAATATCTAATTTTCCTCTAGAATTTATTGAAACTGACTACCGGTAATTGTAAAAATCATTTACCGTTATTCATTGCAAGATGGGCAAGTATCTGAATAATTTGATCAATATTTTTATGACTATTTCAGGAACAAAGTTGCCGAACAGTTATGTTCATACCTAACACAGGTAGCCAGTGTACCTTATCTTGAAATGTTAGAGAAATGGATTTATAGGTAAGGTTCTATATAAATAATATTATTATTATGATAAAAACCTCTGATATCACTTTTGTTAAATTCTATTAAAAATAAAAAGAAAAGGAACATGAATTTGGATTTTTATATGTTTCCCGATTAATGCCTTTTAGGAATTCGCTGCAATCGTGGGTCCATGAAAATGTTCAAAGCCTTCTTCATCGTTTACTATGTTGCACAGTATTCCTCTGCTTTGTGCAGTTATTTTATTGTTTTGAACCTCAAGCTGATTATTACTTTAGAGCAAATGTAAACTGCATGAGGTTATTTTTTGTGACATTGAAAATTCGACATCCCTTATCAACCCATTTGACACTTGTAAAATTATAATTCTTTATTAATCTTCAAAATCTCTATTTTATAGAGGTCAAATCAATGATCCATATGGTGAATTCATGGTGGAAGAAAATAAGAAGATCAGTAAAGAAAAATTACAAGAAGAATATAATGATCAGTATTGGGAAATGAGATATACTTTATGTAGAGACAGGATTCCTGTGTTTCTTCTACAGGTATGGACGATATTAATCAGTACATTTCAGCAATGAATGTATTGAGCTTGTGTAATGGAGAAATTATGCAAAAGCAAGTTCAAGAATTTGTGTGAAACGTGATGTATAATTCTGCTGCTTATTTATATCTCTGGTAATATCTCCCAAACAAACTGACGATGTCCAATTTATTACAACTTACAGTTCATGGTACCTTTCATATGCTTAACTGACTCAGCTGAACAACCAAAAAAAGAGAAATAAATAGACTTGACAGTTAGAAATATATATATGAACTGTCTTTTATATATATATATTCTTTTATTTTATATTTGTACCGAAAATTTTTTATTAAAAATTTCAGAGTTCAGAAAAAATTTTAAGCACTGGAAAATACTTGAATGTTGTTCGAGAATGTGGCAAGCAAGTTCATTGTCCTGGAGCAAGAGAAATTGTTTATAACATGAATAAGAAAGAATATGTTCAACAAATTGAAGAAGTGTGTATAAGATATAATATAATGGTTTGGTGAACCACCATGCGCTGGTGAGGTGTCCATCGATTCTTTTGCATATGTTCATCCCAAACAGGATCTGAACGCAGTATTCCTAGGGCTGTGCAAAACTGAATTGGAATTCTATCTGATTCGGATATTTTTTATGAATCTGATCGAATCGCTGATTCCATTAGAATACCAAATATCCCATTTTTAATATTATTGTCTCCATTATGATTATTTTTGATTGAAATTCATTCCGAGCAAGGTCGGAGGCAGTGCAGAAAAGGAACCAACTAACGTCCACTTAATAGCAGAGGTACTACAAGATGTGTTACCAGCAACTGCACTCAAGTGGAAAACATTCCAAATAGAACTGAAATGAACTGAAATTTATAGTTACAAATTACAAATATAAACAGCTTGAACTTAAAAGCGATGTATTTTCAATTACACTCCAGTCCAAGACCAAAAATTTTCATTTTATTAGGATTGCATCTTGCCTTCAAAATGAAAAATTTCACTTCATTTAGCAAGTTTTTGTTCTTATGATCAATTCACAATTGATTCGGATGATCTACTTTGAATCCATTTGAATCACCGAATCGAATTGGCCAGCCCTACTTGGTCTTTTAAATAAAGAACTAGCCAAGCACCTGTTTATATGGTGCTGCTATTGTTCCCCAACTCAAAAAGAGATATTGTCTGAATTTCAGGCCCACAATTATGCGAGTCAGTTGCTTCTTGATCTATTAATGGAGGAACACAACTTAAAATTGAGACTGAAATCTGTGAAAAGATATTTCTTGTTGAATGAAGGAGATTTTCTTCTACATTTCATGGATTTGACAGAAGATGAGATGAAAATGCCAATGGGAGGTGAATATAGTTTTGTTTAAAATTCTTTGTTATGAAAGTTTTCCAGACTAATCAAAATTTTTTTTCATTTTCATTTGGTGCCAAACTTGTAATAATGCTATTATTTTTTTTCAATTTTGTTTCATATTTTGAATATAAATATACTAAATTCTCTTATTCGCTGTTTGTGTGTGTCAAATTATTTATAGTTTGTAGAAGATTTGTTTTAAACTTTGATGGTGCTATTTGTTGTCGGTAGTGGCTACTATATCCTTTATTCTTGTCTGTGACAAGTTGTAAAAGTTTTGGCAAATAGAGTACAATTTCATAATGCGGGGTGACAGAGTCTTGTTTTTTTACAGGTGTCCGAAATGTTCATGCCATTTTTTTTTGGTGGATAAAAAAACTTTCAAAACCATCAACATTGTTATTTCTTAGTAGTATTGGTGATTTTGAATCTTTTTGCACAGTTTTGTTGTTACAAATCACTCAAAGACATTTTATTTGTACAGCAAGAGATCTATCATGAAATATTGCCCATTTTCTAAATTTACTTCAGTTGGGGGTCATTGAGGGTTAGAGTAGTTGTTATTGTGCTAGTCTACCATTATGTTATATCTTCATGTCTTTTTATATAATTTTTTATTGGAGCAAGCCAACAGCAATTTAAGGACACTCAGAATTAGTGTTGTTGGAAAAATCTTAACCTTATGGGACAAACGATTGGATTTGTGATGAGTTTAACTTGTGTGTGTTTGTGTAATTCATATAGTAATCTTTTAGTGTTACATACATACGACCTACATACGAGTTACTTACTACGCGTATTCAATGATTGGCATTTGCAAATGAAGTTGTCAATTTTTGTCAATTCTTTAACAGCATATTATCACTTCTTTTTTAGACATCATGCCATCAAGACTAGAAGCTCTTCTTGAACTCGCATTGAGAATGAGCGCTGCTAACCAAGATCAATATAAAGATGACTTAAGGTAGGTATTGCCAGAGTTCCTTAGGTGTAAGACACAAACTCTCGAATTAGCAACAAAATTTGAACCGTTTTCATGATTCGGCTGGTTCAGGGAGTTCTGTTTGGTTTAGAGCTTGACTCGTATCGTATTTTTGCAAACGAAATCGATACTGATATTTTGACATTTTTGACCACCATTAACCAATATTTTATCTTACATGAAACTCATTGAGAATTCTTCCAAAGAAAAGACAATAAAGCAAATTAACATAATGTCTATTGCATAAGAAAGGCTAATGAATAAGAAAGAAATTTCCAGTAGCCGTAGTTCAAAAAAATAACTAGTCAAACTATTGCAGTCTTGCTCCATTTTGCCATTCGAACAAAAAATGCGTCATTTGAAAAGATTTGTGCATGTCTAGTTTGTGCAAGTTTATTTCAGTTGAAGGATATTATCGACCGCTTTTATGATCTGCCGATATATCGATAAACAGCAAAATTGGGCTGATATATCGGCCGAGCTCTATTGGATTAAAGAAAAATCAAATACCCAACATAACCCAATAATATATTATCTTATGCAAGGAGGAATTATTATTTGAAAGTAAAAAATATGTTTTTTTCATTCTTGGTGTTTTATGCCTGAAAAAGTTGTTCGTCGCATTGGTATTTTATGACTAATATATCTCATTTCGAATACTGTACCTTATTTTACATATTACCTTTTACATACAACTTGATGGTTTGAAATTTTTTGTCCATTCAAAAAAAAAATACCCTTAACGTTTCGGGCCCCGAAGAAAAACAAAATTCTGTCATCCAGGGGTATCTCTCAAAATGATTTAATCCAGCGAGGCCTGTACTCAATAAAAGTGAGTATTTGATAAAATTTTGATTGGGTTAGCCGATAAACATAAGGAAGTAAAGATGGAAGGTTTATCAACACGATGTGAAAGTCAATTTCTTTTAAGATGGAAATTGCCAACACCCTAATACCGTTATACATACATCTATTCGTTTTTCAGGATTGTTCTGTTGAACTACGATCTGATTACACAACTCGTTAGAATATTATCAATCGACACAAATGAAGAAAGCAGTAAGATCTTGATTCTATACTTTGTTGCAGAATAACAGCTACTCTACTCTGACCACAATTGAGTGTTTTTGTGTTTCATGCTAGATTCGAAAATTTTTCTGCATCTAACAAATATTCTGATCAAAATGCTTGTAACAAACATACAGACAAAAAAATTTTCAGAAAATTGTTCAAAACGTTTTTATTCTATAAAAATATCTGCACTTTTGATTCATTTTCTAGTTGAAGTCATTAGAAAAATTGAATTGAAAAATTCAATTCAGAATTTTGTGAATCACAAATTGAATCAAATACTAAAATTGACCAAAATATTAGGCAAAAATGATGTTCTAAATAAATTCCAATATGCATCTTTTTGGGAAGTATCCAAATGTGCGCGAGCGTTGGAGACAGTAAAGAAATGTGTTTCACTTTTTCGGTCTATGAGATTTTATTAACACTTTTTCATTGATTTTATTATATCAAGCATGACGTCACTGATTGTTTCGTGCAGCTGAGGCTCATGATTAAAATAATTTGATTAAAATGCCTCAAATCCAGTAATTATTACTTGTGATTGTTACTTTGCAGCTATCAAAGCATTGGGGCCGACTGAACTTAATTTGAGTGGATTGGAATCATTTGCATTCGATTACACAGTTAAATGGCCATGGTCATTAGTTATATCGAAGAAATCGCTCACTAAGTATCAGGTGGTTTACTAGGATTTTACATTTTTCTGTCCGTTTGATATTTTCTGGTACCATAAATTTTGAGTTGATGAAAAAATTGTTAGATGTTATTCATGAAAAAAATTGTATTTGTGCTAAAGGTTTATTTAAAAATTTATTAATTTTGAAGCATAATGTTAATAGAACATTTTGGCTGATGAAATTTTTCGACATCCTAACTACAAAACCGAAATAAACAACCAGTTTAGTTCCGTTATCAGTTGATGCTTTTTTAACGATAGAGTAAGATTTTGTTTTACTCTTGTCTGAGATAAAAAAGCCATTAATAAAGTTTATACATATAGCCAAACATTGAGGTTTATGTTTAACCATTTACTGGTTTTCCTGTGCATGGATATGGTTTGTGGAGAAACTGTAACATTTCTTGAGCAGGTGAGGTGTCAAACAATATAATCATCCTGCGCGTCATTCGAACCCATGATGATTGTTGGAGATATAAAGATCGAAGCATATTCCCAACACTTTTGGGTATTGATCTAAACGGGCACCCATGTTGTGAATGATGAGTTTCTTTGATAATTGATTTTTTATGTTCTTTCATGTCTCAGATGCTGTTTCGACACCTATTTTACATTAAACATGTTGAAAGGCAGTTGAGTTCAGTGTGGATGGCTTACAAAAATACTAAACGTGAAAATGTTTATTCTAAACCATGGTAAGGATGGATGATTTGCTTTACATTTGAAAAATAATGATGGGTCAATGTTGAAAAGCCAAGATTTCTGATTTGTATTATATACATCAAAGATTAAACTCTTTTAATATCTTATCTATCTATCTAGGTTTATGGAAGCTTGCATGATACGACAGCGAATGTATCATTTCATATATAGTTTTCAATATTATATGATGTTTGAAGTTCTGGAACCTAACTGGTATACTCTGGAAAACAATTTACAAACAGTGAGTTTTGTCTGTAATTCTATGGGGGTAGTCAAAATCTATTCCACAGCTGCTTAGACAATGTTAGAGATACCAATGTAAGATATGCTTCACTGCCAGACAGTTGGGACACTGTGACCCATATGACCTTTTTTATTATTTTTTTCAATTGGAGTCTATTTCTAAAATTGCCAAAGAACCTGGCATGTTGCCTAAATGCTATTTCCATTATTGACTTATTTTATAGTCACTTATCTAAGTGAATCAATGACTAGACCTACTGAGACTCGAACCCAAGATCTTTATTCTATGATCACAATAGACAAGATGCTATAAATTTATAATGAATCATTCTTCACTCAACAGGCTCACAATGTTGATGAGGTTCTTGACTTTCACAATGATTTCCTACAACAATGTCTGAAAGATTGTCTTCTCACAAATACACAACTTCTCAAAATATTAAGCAAACTACTGATGCTTTGTGTCAGCTTCTGTAATTTTATGCAGGTTTGTTATCTAATGTAAATATTATAAGAATTGAGTACGCTTACCTGAGCTACACCATTGATACATCGCAAACACACATTTATAAATATGGTTCACATTTCACCGACACATAACACAACACCTAAAACCATGTGTGCATATGTGCATCTCCTCACCACCTCATACAATTCGAAAATTTTAAACACACTTCTTCGTTTCCTATATATTGTGTATTGCAATATATTACCTATATTATGTTCTGCGTATCAGCAATGTATAACGCAGTGCTGCCTAACCAAACTTGAATGTTACATGTCCCGTTTCAATTAACAGGTATATTGTCATTGTCAATCTAACAGAGTTTACTTAGACAACTTGACAGTTGTTGAAATTTAACAATTTGATAAGTAAGACATTATCACAGTCACCAACTAAAAGTGAAGTTAAAGCACAACAACAACAAGTAGCAACAACTAGTAAGGTAAAATGATAAGTTGGCTGGAAGATCACATACTCTGCTGTGAGATAGTTGGTCCTACTTTAAAATTTTATCAAGAATTTATATTTTGTCAGGTCCACCAACTAAAAGTGAAGTTAAAGCACAACAACAACAAGTAGCAACAACTAAATATAATACAGTGAAGAGAATTAGAAAATGGAAGATCACATACTCTGCTGCGAGATAGTTGGTCCTACTTTAAAATTTTATCAAGAATTTATATTTTGTCATGAGTAATTCTACGCAAGATTACAGCTTCAAGAAACTACAAAACAGGGTCTAAACTCAATATAATACAGTAAAGACAATTAGAAAATATTACACTCTTGAGTTCAAACAAGCCAGCAAACCTCGATGCTTTGCCCACACTATTCGAGATCAACATAGCTAGGAAACACATGCTTAAATGAAAGTTTTCAACGTTTAGAGAAAAAACAAGATTTTGTCATTGTTTAAAATAAAATCAGTGATTTTGCTCATTTTCCAATAACATTTTGAAATAGTTAGTTTTGGTTGCTAAATCACTAATTGTTTTAAAAATTACAAAACAACCTAATTTGCTGCCATAGATCTAAGCATTCCTATTCCATTTCCCAGGAGATAAGTAGTCATCTGGATGAATTAGTTTCTTATGAAGAATATCAAGGAATTGTGAGAACATTTGAGAAGAATTTCACTGAGAAATTTCTGGAACTTCTCGACAGAGTCAGCTTCATTAGTCGGGAACAGGGTCAACATGTCATGTATAATATAATCTACAGGTACGAAACTAGCCTAGTTCTTGTCAGACTGGTAAAAGGTTTGTTATTTGAAACATTAAAAAAATATGTGACATCAAAGATTGTGTTTTATTTTCAACTGAAAATCACTGATATAGCTGATATAAGGGCTGCATCGAATAAAAACTAATAACCGCACCATTCAAACTAGTCTCAATTAGTTTTATAATGTTTTCGAATCTGGAAATGTGGTACTAGCTTTCAAAATTCCATTTTGTTTAAAAGTAATTGATAGTACATTCGCTAACAAAGTGGGGCAAGTATCTCCCAGATTCCTTTGTAGTTGTTCGATATAAGGCATACTAGCTTCATATATTACCTTCATCTTAACTCAGACTTGTCTGGTCAAGCATTATGGACCCATATGGATTGCACCGCAAAGGTGCAGTACATCTTAGGCTCATGGTCGACAACATCAAATTAAATTTGTGATGCTTTGTTGTTTTTACAGGTTAGATTTCAATGGATACTACATGAACAAATTGCAAGAATCATCCATGTCAAACCTCTCCACTGAAACTAACTAGTGTCAATAATGAGCTCATTGAGTGGAATCAGAAATGAGAAGTGAGTTTTGCCGCTTGTATGGATCAGGGTGTTTTTGGAGAATGGTGTGATATTGTCCACTGTTTATAAATTCTTGCTGGTTTGGATATATTTTTCTATCTTAATGAAAATAGAATAATGATACAATTGGCACTTGTTATTTTCTTTAGATCATGCAAGGCATGGGGAAACAAACAAAAATATTTTTTAAGATTTGGTGAGGCATTTCTAATGGCTTTGCATGAAATGCTTGCCAACTTCGAAAGTTTGTGCCTTCATTATACTTTGAAACAGTCAGAAATTTTCATTTTGTCAAGAATGCGTCACGGATGGACTACATCTCATCGACGTGACCAATCTAGTCGTTGATTATATATGTCGATAGGACGCGGTTCGCCATGATCTTTGCTATGCCAGGATTTTGTGGTGTCAAAACCATACCTTAATGTCAAAATTGATTACAGCTTTAGACGATATCACACTAAGTGACAACAAAAAGGACTTTTGACTCAATTAGAGTGGCTCATAAAGCATCTTGGCTTTTGCATATTTGTGAAACAATCACCTGCACACATTTAGGAGTTTTCGCAATATCCGCCTTTTTTATTAGGGTGTGCTTCACACGTCTCCTAAAACGGCGCAATAGTATTATTTGGTTGCCCGGTTAGCTCAATCGGTAAAGCGTTCCGAATATGCTTCAAGCTACGCATCTCTGATCGTCATGGCGCAGTTTTGTATCCCGTGAGGGATGATGATCATATGCGAGAGGTCTGCCGGACGCCTCGCCTTTGTACGATGCTTCACGTAAGTGCTGGTTACGGTTTCCACCACCAACCAGGTCCATGTACAGGAAAAATGATAAATATGGTAATCCAAAAACCTTCACCCCGATTCGAAAATTGGTGTCTGCACAAGAGGTTGTGGTTCGCCATACGATTAAACTGCATTCTGGGATTTCCTCTTCCGCAGGATAAAAATGAAAGGATAACCTATCTTAGTATACCTCTTGATGGCAGAAAAAAGCGTGACATACCGTTGATAACTGCATTTTGGTGGCGGTATGCGGATAGATTTTTTTTTTTTTACATTGAAATTCGCTCAGAGCAAGGCCACAGGAGACTAATCAAACTTGAAAATTCCCCTTAAGCCACTAAAGTGCAATAAGCTACATGAAATGCAGGAATAAGAACTAAGGAACGCCTATCCCTGATAGATGCCTATTAACACGAGTTTTAAAGCCTTGTAGATCAAGAAGGCAAGGAATTCCAAAGTTTAGAGATTCTTGGAAAAAAGCTTGCATGAAACTGTTTGTGACATTGTGGAACCTCCACAGTGAATAACAAAAATGTTTTTGTATAAAAGTATTTAGATTGGTTTCATTTTGATTTACTGCTTGTAGATGCCATCCATAATATCAATCTCCCGATTGTTCTTCTATATCTTGTGAAATATCACCCTCACTGACATGCTGAAGAGGTGGTTTCTTTGTGTGTACGGTGGTTTTATCGCTTTTGGTTTTTGAAGTACGTATTTCTCCGTTTACGTTTGTCGCCTGGATTGGGTCAGGCTCGTGTTGAGGATCACCTTCTGGTTTCGCGGGTTTGTTTGCCGGCGAAGAAGCAAATTCGTATCCACTGTTCACTTTCCCTTCAATTCTGGACCTTGATAAAATAAAATATCACGATATGCTGAATAGTCTTCAAATATACTTAAAGTTTTACTGCAGGCAATTCTGCTACGAGAAAATTTTCGAAGATGAGCGGTGCAGATAGCATACACCTGGTTTATTGTCAACTCTAGGAAGATTTGTTTAGCAGTGTTTCTCTGGCTGAAGTCTAGTACTTTCCTGTCCTCTCAATTTGGGCGTATTGAATAAAATGTCTCCTTAATGCTGAATATAACGATAATTGTAGCTCCGACAAACCAGGTGAAATTCACAGTTTTACACTCTTGAAAATTGTTTAGTTATTTTTGTAAAAACACATCTCAGTTTTAAAAAATAATTGTTCCGCTGATTATTTTATCTTGAATCGTTTAATCGACTTGCGAGACATTTAATGTGCTTACTTGATATTGGAGTCCGGTTCTGTAGGTTTTGTATTCCATCTATCGGGTATACTGTCCGTTGATCTCCATATGCGTTGGCTGTCGTACGCCATAGATCTCGGTCTCGTTGCAAAGTTTACTGTTTGAATTTGATCGTATGTCGTTATATCGTGATGTTGATATTATAGATTTGAGACTCTTATATGCACATACGGACACAAAAATCTTTCATTTCATGTCACTATTTCGTTAAAGTCTAATCAAGACATTTCCTGGGGTACGTCTGGGGTTGGGCAATTTAATTTGATGATTCGAATCGATCTGAAGCAAAACCTGTTCGATTCAATCGTGAATTATTTATATGAACAAAAACTTGCTTACTGAAGTAGAATTTAGACCAAAATCTATTGAATTTTGTCCTTAAAATTGAAAACTTCTTCTTTTATACATGGTGAGCTATTGAAATACATTGTCTCTAAGCCTGTTTATGCTGATATCAGTAATTCGGAACTATAAATTTCTTGTTTTTTTAATGGGGATGAGTTGTTAAGGTAAAATGTGGAATATTACGTATGTTGAAGTAGTATCCTAAGCGTAAAGCATTTGGATTAAGTAAAAATGAGCTTTAGTTCAAGTATAATCCTGGAAGATTGAAGTAGAAAAGAACATCATTTGTTTGCTTGAAAACGAGAAAAAACTTTTTCTTGACTAGCTGTGCTATGCTACTATTCATAAAGAACAAAAACTCTAATTTTGATTGTGAGCATTCTTACCTCGATCATAATTAAAATTCGGTGAGTCGATCCCACCTCTATCGTTGAATCCGGCAGAACGAGGTGGAAGACAGGGGGATGCCATGACTCTGGCTGCAACAAAAAGACAGAAAATCCTGAGTTAATTCGGGGGGTTGTTTTTGGGACATCTTATCAATTTTCGGCTTTCAAATATCTTTCTTCGGCAGAAATATTGCTTTAGCAAATGCAACCTTCATATTACCTCTCCTTGTAGAGTAGAATCCAAAATAGGTATCATAGTTCGGTGGTGGCGACATTGCATCTCCTGGATAACTTTCTTCAGCTGACATAGATCTTTCAACTAAAAAAAATGTTTCCGATGTTAGATTTTTGTCGTGTGTTTTTTTTTCATCGAGTTATTGAAAGTTATTAATGGTTTCGACAGATTTCTGGATGAAGACAAAGATATTCATGATATTATACCGATGAATTAATATTATTTTAGATGGGCTTACCTGTCATGAGCATGTGTTGCTTGCGAACGGGTGTTAGATGGCTGTCGCTAATCTGTCGGTTGCACATGTTTGCTGCACGTTTTCTGGCAACCACTGAGTCGTTGCTGAAATGGTCAAGAATATTATTTCACATAGGCCTATGTTTATTACAACCATTACCATACAAATTGACAAAATTGTCAGACGACTATTTTTTCGGTCGCCAGGATTTCTCACTCGAGCTGCTTCTGCTTCCGTTAAGTTCTATTCTGCTTCTGTACTTACTTCTGTACAAAAATGCTTATATAGACAATAGCACACTCACATATTCCATTTTGTATTGTTTCGTTTGGAAATTCTTCCTCTTACACTTGATCTCACAGACGAACCTTCGCTGTTGCCTGTGAATAAAACAGCATATAACCACGTTTGAATATATTTTCTGTATCGCTCCATTACCATATCGGATAAGTTAGGCACATAATGCTTTTTTAAAGGCACTTCTTGGAATGGATCACCCTGACCAAGGGTCTGTTCTAGCGGCCACTTATGGACGGAGAAGATTAGAGTTGTTAGAAGGTTATAATCTTTCGTATTCGACTTAGATTACCCAAGTTATAATACCCTGGGTAGAGTGGTGGGCATTGATTAACCAGCCGGGACTCGAACCCGAGGTATTCACCTGCGATGCCAACGTGTTAACCAACCGGCCATCGCACCCCCCAGGTATGAGTCACTGATGGGCCGCGCCGTGAAGGCGCGATCAATCGATGGATCATGCGTGACGAAATAGATAGTCTGTGTAGGCAAGCACAAAATTTTGTCAAGTATATCTTTAAATACGTTGAAATATTTGATATCATTCCATGAAAAAGTAATTTTCAAAGTCTCTTATTTTGTACGTTCTTTTTTGTTTTTTAAAGCACGTAGTTGTTTATCTTTTTCCGATGAGATGGATCCTTCGGCAAAGTAAGACACATACTAAACCATGCACAAATACCAAAAAATTGAAATTTCTATAAAAATAAAAAATAAAATATTAGGCATATCAGCTTACATCGTCGGAATGGTCCACTCTCATCGTCAAACTAAAATATGAAATAAAGATGATATAGATAAAATCAGATTACAAAACTTAAATTGCGAAATGCCGGAACAACGCATTCAAGAATAAAAAATCTACATTTTTTCGATGAAAATCCCAGACAATCAAAGTCAATATCATAAATACTCATAAAAGCAAAATGTTTTCACGCCTTTAGAGTTCAATAGGTTTTACCAAATTTCTTTATGTATTACCTCGATTACCTCCATCCGCCATCAACCCACCTCTTGTCTACCTATTCAACTTAACTTTTCAGCCACATCAACGATTTATACACCACCCGTTTATTCCAATTCGGCTTTTAAATCTGTACAAGATTTTTTTTCTCCTGCACCAAAATGAGGGAAAACAAGGAAAGGGAAATATAGACAAAAATGTTACCCGGAGCAAGCTTAAAGGTCCCTGTGATATAAACGCGAGAAATTTGACCAAAGCGTGATTGGTAATTTGATTGCTGAAGACTTACAAATCAAGGTCCGAACATCATTATGTCAGGCCCAATAATCTGGAAGCATAAAAGTAATAAAGAACAAAGATGTGTAAAAATATACGAGCATTATGACGAAAGAAGTTTCAGATGGTGAAATTAAATTTATATCGGCATTCATTTTCAAGTCTTACCTTGAAAACTGTATTTCCAGATACTTGACTATCTGGTGTCCGTGGTATTTGTGTCCTATTCTTTCTTGCCCAGAACATTACAAAGAATATTGTTGCCAGAGTGAAAACACCAAACAACAATAATCCAATCCTGAAATTGCGAAAAAAACTATGAATGTGAAAGCTCCATTCGGTATATTGTGTGACTGATTGCACTAGAACTGACACCAATAACCACTTTTTACATTAAAATTCAGTTTTTCCTGGTATTTTTCCTTTTGGGATTATATATACTGCAACAAAAATGCAGTGAATTTACAGTTCTTTGACAGTAATTTTGCTCGGTGCTGTTGAAAAGATATATAAGATCGACCTCTCGGCCATATATACTTAGCACAAATCCTATCAGCGGGGTGCTTTCAAATATTGGAATTATACAATTACTGTAAATCAACAGTAAATTTTCTGCGCTTTTTTCACAGTGTTGTCCGTTTCCACATTAGCGATCGTTGGCTAATTTTCGGACTGTTTCGGCCTTGTTTGAAAAAAAATTCCAAAAAGTAAATGCCAGTTTAAGATAAAACTACAATGTAAAAAAAAACAAGGTAAACTTATTTCTCTTTTACCGTAGTTTCGATATGTCCATATTATAGAATAAAATTATAAAATCGACTTTTCTTGGCAAATTATTGTCAACCGCCGAGGTGCGGTCCATCAACATCTCCATACTTGGCATAAATCCCAGCAACAAGTTGCTTTCCAACTTTGGAAATAAACAATTACTGTAAATGACCAGTACATTTTTTGGATTTTCGTTACAGTGTAACCGAGTTATGCTTACCATGTCATATCTTTTGTTTTCTCCTCAGGCATTGACGGATTTGGTACTAAAATAAATAAATGAGATAAAATAAAAAAGATAGTTTAGACAGTGCCCAGGGCAGATACAAATCACTGCTCTTTATTTTAGCGAATCTTTTTTTGGAATGTTTTCCACTAAGGGTGCAGTTTCTGGCTCTACATTTTGTATTACCTCTTTGCAATATGAGTTGGGTTAGTTGATTTCTTTTATGCAATGTTTCCTTAGAAACATTTTAGGCCTTCCTAGAACAAATTTTAATAAATAGATTAATAAATAAATAAACATACACTATCATTATTAAACACAGTCAGGTGACCAGACGCGGTCCATCTATAGCTCATGCTTGAAAAAATGGAATCATGGTCGGGGTGATCGATGTACTTTGAAATGTATTTTCAGAAATGTCTAATTATTTGTATATGTTCACCTGTAATCCAACTAGCCACAAAACCGTGACCTTTGTCGTCGTCGCCGTTATCAGTAACGTATTTGATAGAATCTGAATTTGGATTTAACAGATATTTTCCAGAAGGCAGCTTCTTGCTACATATTCGTTCTTTAATTCCTGCAACACCGGAGCAAAGTAGTATAGTAATATAATACTTGGTATTTATGATTAGTCTTAGATCTATTTCAAATTTAAATATCAAAGCTAGCATCTTTGAATCACACATTTGCGAATGTGAATCATAATTGGGTAATTGTTAAGATTATGCAAATGTCGTCGGTCTTAATTACACAGAGTGGGAAGCTGTGGCTTGGTGGTTAACGCGTTGAGATCGCGGGTTAGAAATCGCGGGTTAGAAATCTCAGGTTCGAATCTCGTTATGTAAGGATCGTTAATCCAAACCCACCATTCGACCCATGGTGTAATAACTTGGGTAGTTTCTGTTGAAACGAAGCTATTTACTATTACATGCAGCGGTGTTTTCAAAGTTTAGTTTAAACCGGTATTCAAAATTAACTATATAAATAGATCAATGTTTTTAAGTTAAATCTTACAACGTAGAACGTCACCGAAAAATAAAGAAGTGATAGATGGTCGCCCAGGGCAGATACCACTTTCGACGGTGCGCTCCATCATCGGACCATAATTGGCAAAAAAACGATTTTAAAGCTTTGTATCAATAACAACACGTAAGATTTTTGTCATAAAGCAACAACGGTAGAAAAACGAAATTACTTTTAATCAGAATTCTAGAAGAATAAAAAACATCTCTAATCAGATATTATGCTTACCGTTGCGTATTATTTCAACGTAGTTCTGAAGACATAGTGAATTAGTTGATTTGACATCGATTTCAGAAAAATATATTTCAACGAGATTTTTTGGATCGACCGAGAATTTTGTAGCACATTGAAGTCCCGGTAAACCTTTCTGTCCATAGTCTGCAGATTGGAATTGTCCTTGATTCCCACTCAAAGACTGATCACAAGCTGAACATTTAATGATATTAAAGCATAGGCACATACTCACATTGTTGGAATTCGAGAATGCGTTTTTTACAAAGCAAATAAATACTGAAATATGTTTTTGCCTGCTTGGGCAATGTGGTGTCATAATTTAAAATGGAAACCATCGCTTTTTTCATCAAAGTTTTCTTGAAGACGGAATATAATAACTCTTTGAAGAAGATTTCCTCACTCATTGACAGGCAATATACATGTACCAAGCCGCACGATGAATACAACTCAAGAGGATGACGATTTGCAAGAGAACTATTTCTGAACTACTTTTACCTAGTTTCAATAACACATGATTTACCTACAGTTTAACTTTTATCGAGTTTCTGTTTGAAGTTTTACCCAGTAAATTTATAATTTATTAATTTGAAATAATACATTATATGATTTCAAGTTTCAAATATTATTGAAATGGCTTAAATGCAAATCGTTTACCTGGTTTATAATCAAAGTACTAACTGGTTTAGGAAATAAGCAGGTACCTAGTGATACTTTCTAGTTTCGTGTAAAATTGTTTTACTTTACACCTAGTTTAAGTAGAAACTTGGTAGCCATCATTATTCGGACCTTGCGATTAAAAAATTAATCAAAAAATATTATTGAAAGGATAAATTGGTGCCGTCAAACTTTTGGTTAGAGTGTTTGATTAAAAATATATTCAAAGAGTTTGAAAATTCTAATCATAGAGATCCAAAACACAGTGCGCGCTTTGTTGTCACATCAAATACAAAACCAGTCACTTACAAACAGAATATGCCACTTCAAAACCAACTTCCTCAATTGTGTTGTTTGGAAATGTCGTGAATTTTATTTCGATTTCTGTTGCTTCAGAATTGGAGTAATTGAATGAAGTAATCGGAATATTTTCTACTATGTCACCACATAACGAATGACTTTGAATAGCTGATCCCATGGTTGAAATAATTTCCAACTTTTGATGTGTAGATGAACTGTATGTAAACGGAATAAATATAAAAATATAGTAAAATATAATGCATTTGTAAAATATTTAAAATATAGATTTCTCTCTGGAATGGTATTCAATATGTAAAGTTTTCTAAGTTTTAATTTTTCAAAACACTTTTGATACAACAAACTTACAACTTGGAAACGTTCTTTATTTGCGTGGAATAATAACCTAATTATTTTAATAGCATTGCAATGAGCAAATTTGAAAGAAGTAATAAAACAAGGAACATGTAAAATATACGGAAAAGTTCCGCTCCCATTTCTATATCCTAAAAAAGTAAAACTAGTTTCAAAACCATTACAACATTTATTTATTTTTCGACACCATTTTGTTTTTTAAATCATGTGTACGATACATTCAACTGCTTACCAATCCCCTGATTTTTCCTTTGTAGTTGCAATATTTATCTTATTCAATTCTAAATTCAGCGTCCCAGGATTAGGAATTTTTATTATCCATCTACATTCCCTTCTAGATTTTGTATTTGTTTTGTATCCTGAGAATAAATTTTTAGGGAATTCATACTTGATTTGGAAAAAATCAACCAGGTTAATTCGATAAAATTTCAACCTCAATCAAAACTTTTGGTTTTGCAAAGCATGACCCACTGAAGGGCCATGTCTTAACGACACGACCCATACGTAGGCCATACTTAATAGAACATATTTGGAACGCACATCATGGTTCGTAATTAAAATTAAGGCAGATGCCGCAGGCAGATGAAAACGAATAGATAAAAGATGGTTGTATGTTGAGTTGAGAATTTTGGAAACAGGTAAGTAATCTTATATAACAATATACCTATAATTCCATGATTTCCAATAACGTTTGTCTTGGAATCATTGCATTCAGTATATTGGTGACGAACGCACTGTCCTACAGCTGCAACGAACGTGATAAGCCATATACTGATTCTTACAATTCTGCAAAAAAATCAATTTTTTTAGCGTCCAAGTTGAAACTAATAAGCATCGTTCTATCATAGCTAACCGATTTCGCGTACTATTCTAAAATACAGTCGTAATGACTTATAGTTAGGCTAGCAGAAAATCGAAATGGTCGCTAATGTATTGGACGTTCGGTCAGGGTACACGTAATATACTGGATCAAGAATTCTATTGTTTTGCTTATAAGAAGTCTACAACGACAGCTTATTTTTTGAAGGCGGCAAAATGCATCCTGCGTGAACTCTCAGTGGAGTATGTTATAGGTTACCGCACGGAGATTTGATATATGCTTTTCACAGATATCTGATCAAAGGGGGTAGGGATACTAAACTATCTAAACCCCAAATTGCAATTTTAAAAGGAATATTAAAATTTGTTTCTTTTCCACAATAACGCGGAATAAAAAAAAAGGCGCATTAACATTTAAGATATGAACTTATTTGAAATTGAAAGACATTTTTCATCCGATATAACCCCTAGCGTAATTAGGGGTGGTGCAATTCCCCCGCCCCCTTCGCCGAAAAATTGCTTTAAAAATGCTTTTAAAGTGCTTTAAAAATGCAGGAAATCTCAAAATAGGATGTTGAGATATTACGACTATTTTACTTATTGTAAGTTATGAAATAAAAAAGTTTTTTCGCGCCTTCGCGCGATTTTTGGTATGTTTTATAGTAATATACAGTAAAAACGCTATTTTTAATGGAAAATGTTTTTGCAGGCAGTGCCCATTTTGAGGTCATAATTTGATCTAAAAAAATTCCAATTTTTGACCTTCGATCCCCCCCTCTCCCCACATTTCCTTATGAACACTGGATACAGCAGGTATTCCCGAATAATTCCGGATTAACGAATTTTCCCAAATTACATTTCTACAGTCCCACTAAACAATCGCCTCGTTTCCTGAAGTTTTACTTAAACTAACTATTCAATCCACATTATATAATATCAAGCCAACTTACTTCACATTCATTTTCTTCGATTCTATAGTGCTTGGAAGTTCTATTCCACACTCTATGCTAGTATGTAGTTTAACATTACAAAGTATTCACACAGCTGGTAATGAATTATAATTATTAATTTACATTTTTAAGAAGATTATTCATGGCATGCTATATCACAATAATAATAATAATATGTATGTTGTCTAGCATACGCCATAGATGGCCCATCCTTACGAAATGTAAACTCACAGTGACTTATCTCAATCTCAAATTTTATTTTGTTAAGCATGGACCACTGAGGGATTGCGCTTTTACAGCGCGATCCATCTGTGACCCATACTTGACAAATCTTGTTGTGGCAAAATATTCTTGACTCGGTGACAGTCAAATCATGTTGTATTTATCATTCATTTACCATGTAGGTTATTCAAGCGTATTCTACTGCAAAACGTGAATTGACAATGCGTCTGCCTCTAAAACGGCTGTTCTGTGATTCGTTCCTCGTGTAATGCGCAATAAAGAGGCTTAAAAATTTTTTAATGTTCATTTCAGTTTCCGATTACAGAACTTTGTTACGTGCTTGAATGACACTACATGACGGAGTGCCGCACTTTCCGGTTGACTATCATTTGATTCAATAGAGTTCAGTGAGCACAAAACAGCTGATCCGAATGTTATCTTATGGAGGCAAAAATCATACCTACCAGCCAGTTGTGATGGGAAAACGAACTTGGTTTCTCCACGCACAGTAAATATATTTCCTCATTGGTTTAACCATATATAACGTCGTTGTTCTGCAAGGAACGATAGAGGAATTAACTTAATACGGGTGTCTTACTGAGACATTTCACTGCAGTATATCCATCCAACTTACGGGGTGATATATATATTACCATATTCATTATGATTAACTATGTGAACAAATGCTCAGTCTTACTTCCTTGCATGATTCACTTATGTAAAGATCCAGTCGCAGTCATCGTTATAGGATATTAGAATATGCCATTGCAAATTCGTTTTATTGCATCACGCAGACAAAAGTCACGTCATCGCCTTGTCTAGCTGCAGGTATACGTGCTTTGAAGCCAAGCCATTAGGAGACAATTCCAAGTTGAATCTTCTTTTACCCAATTCTACGAATATGTATGCTTGCATAGTTGGCATGGTAGGGTAGGGCACTAACGTACTCACCCCCTCTCCCTCGCCGACTGGAAAATAGCAAAATGAAAATGACCTATTAAGAGCTTCAAAATGTAAGAAAACTCGCCTTCGGGTTAAAATGCGCCTGGGTTAAAATGCTTATTTAGCATATTTTAGACCCCGATACTTTGCAAACACTTTTTCGCGCCTCGGGTTCGATTTTTGACTGTTTTTTTAATAATAATCTATAATAAAAACGCTATTTCCGGTGGAATTTTTTTCTGCCCGTAGCGCCCACTTTGTTAATTTGGATTAATTTTCTTTCCAAATTTTGCCTTCCTCTTTTCAGGGTTTTGAATACGTCACAGGCAACGTAGCTTAGCTATAGACTACTAGCACTTTATTGGTATCGCACAATATTATTTTTTAATATACATTTGTTTCTGATGTATACTTTTATTTTTGGCTGCATGGGTAGCGGAGTTGCAAACATTCTGCCAGTTTGTGCTCTACATGTATTTCACCAGAATATCAGCAATAGCTTAATCCACTTCAAACACAAATGTTCTCTGCTGGTTAGATTTTGTTCAATTCATTGCAATGCGATTGCTTAAAAACCTAAACCTAAATTAAAGACTCCTTGGAGTGAAATATCGTATTCTAGTGTTATGAATTCCATGGCTACATTAGGTTCATGGAATCTTTCTTTGACTCAGCAACATGATATAGCGATGTAATCAACGGATTCGTCGCCGAATAAAATCTTGAAGTTCATAAGCTGTGTTCTTTCATATTGTTCATGAAAGATTTCAGCAAGATAAAAAAAGTGATCATGCACATTGTTCTGATTCTGGCGATTTTACTATATACCAGAAATGAGTGACTGATGGATCGCGGCGCCGAGGCGCGAAAGGCACGGATACTTTATTGGAATTAGCTCTAAAGCAAGGCCGGGAGCTGTTGCCTCATAGGAACAAAAGGAACCAACTAACAGGCACCTATTCACAAAGCGTTACTACAAGATTACCAGCGACTAAAGAAAAAAACATTTGAAAGTGAACTGCTATGATAAAGAAAGAGTGAGTGGTATCTGCCCTGGGCGATGGTGAAATCATCTACCACTTCTCCGTTTCTTTCCAGTCGCCTTCTACGACACGCAGAAAAGAGCAAAGGGGAGCAAACAGTGGCAGGAAAATGTTTGTAGATAAAAAAGTCTAAAAACACGATCGAAAATGCAAATATACATATCACATTTTAGTTTATTGTTGAACCTGTTGACAATTAAAAAGTAATCAAGAAAATTAAAAAAGGTCATAAAATCAATAACATTATATATTTTGAGTAAGAATTGCATGATGTATATGCGAATGTATATTGCTATTTCTTCAGAATCATTGCTTCCATTTAGAATTTTTATGAATTTAATCGTCGCAAAAAAATTCTTATTAGATCAAAATAAGGAAACAGGGTAGCAAAATTTATTCAGGTATTGCAAAATACTTTAATAGTAGGAAATATTGGTGGCTCAAGAAAATCAATTATAGATGAACAGTTAGTGTTTTTTTCTTCTTTTTCAGCAAATCATTACAATTTGAGTTGAGTGATGGGCGTGTGTTTATCAGTCCGATTTACCGGGACTCGAACCCGATTTATTCAGAACTGCAATGACAACGCTGTAACCGCTTGGTGAACTCCCCAAAATTCGATAAGACTGATTCGAATGCAAAAGCAACAGTAAAATAAACCTACTATATCTCTCTACTTCCCAACACATATATACATTTTTTGGTTGGGTTTACGGGCAGAGCTTAGCACATAATTGGAAAACAATATGGAAATTATAAAAAATGGGCCAACTAAAGACGTATAAGCCTACCTGTTGCAAAAACACTGGCAGTGAGATATATGAGAATGAGAATGTCTTTTACATGTAATATGGTGATTATTAATTGGCAATAACGAATTCACCTAAGGTAGCCTATATTATACAATATAAATTGAAGAAATAATAACATAATCAGAAAATGCTTTTGTCCCACATGGGTGACCATTTGACCGCGCAATAAAACAATACGCCATGCTTAATAAACTCAATTAAAAATAATAATATGTTTTTTCAAACATTAGCCACAGATGGACCGTGTCTAAGCGCCACGATCCATCATTGACTCATGCTTAACAAAACAGGCTTGAATGAAATTTATCTTCCTGGGAAAATCCCAGTGGATTGGGAATATAAAATCATCATTAATTTACACTCTCCTGAAATAGTTTGTTTCTCGATCGTCCCTCGGCGCAGCGCAAGCCGAAAAGAGTTTTTTTTTATTTAAAAATCTTCTCCCGTTCGAGGTTTTTACGATCAAACACTTTTTCTTGGTTTTGCTTTTTGCTTTTTGGAATGTTTCGAAGTGGTTTCGCTAACCCTGCGATTTCCCTTCTTAATGCCTTCCATGCTTAGATACATTTGAGATAGTCTGTTGTCAGAAACCTCCTCTGGCCCAGGCTTATCACTGCTCTCTGATTTCCAGTCCTTTCTCATGCGGGGAACACTGTTCATAATACAGTATTCTCCGTGACTTTGTTCTCTCCAATCGACTCAATTGCCAACATGGAAGCGTTTCCACTATCTCGGCCACTTTTTGTGTGCTTCCTGAGGCTTCACCATTTGTGCTGGTGTCGCTGTCCGATTTGCTAGAAATTGAAGTTGCAGCTGGTCTTGCAGGTGCGTCGTAGATGAAGTTTTCTGGTAGATCGAATACTGGTGAGGTTGCACTCGGGGAAGAATAAAGCGAAAACTCGCCGTCGATAACTGAAAAATAATATAATAGTTTACCATGATAAAATGAATTTTATTTATCCTATTTATAATAAATCAATTTTAACGGTGAAGGCACACGGTTTTTATCGATTGTTTTGGAAAAACACTCTTTTGACCAAATTACAATTTTATTTTACTTGAATTTTATTTTTAACTATGTTTAAATGTTATATGTTTAATTTAATCATTTCCAATAAACAAGCTATTTCAAATGGCAGCATTAAATTGAAACGACTAGGCGGGCGGAAACAACAGTCAAGCATGCTTAACAAATGCATTCATTGAAAACTGTTCCAATTAAACTTACCTCCTTTTTGTTCAGCATCATCAATAGCATCTGGAGATATGCAAACCATTTCAGCACTGGTCTGACCTTTACCTATAAAGAAAAAATAGCTATCAGTGTACAATATTAAACAAGCAGTTTTCATGTTGATGTTTGCTTTGCTAAATAATATCAAAGCTGGGTTGAACGTTTTGTCGCGGCGGACGCTTTCTCGTCTTTAGGGAACAATGCAGAGCGTCAGCACGCGGCGTGGGCGGGGATTTGTTTCAAAATACAAGTGTGTCCGCAATAGAATAAAAACAGAACCAAAATGAATTATACACTCCTTATTGAAAATTCCTTCTTAGCAAGCCCGACAATACAATTTATTGGCAGGATTCTTCCAACTCGTACAAACTTTCTGATAAAGACCTTGTATTCCTGGCTAGCTTTAGAACCGTCGTACAGTTTGCCCAAATCGCTAATTATCGCAAACAAATATTATATTTTGTTTAATATGAGTCACCGTCTAATATGAGATCCTTAATACTTAAAAAAAAAATATATTTTACTGGTATGGTATCGACTTTATACGAGGTGCTCCGGGATCGCATTAAAACCAATTTAATCTATTGACATACTTGGCGAGGGCATTTTAGGAATCATGTAAGGAGATTCAATTCCTTTCGTTGTTGATTTGTTGCCAACATTGAGTTCATTTGTTGTTTCGTAGACTGGTGGAGAGGGAATTACAGATGGTGCATTATAGACATTGGTTTCATCATAATGATATTCAATCGTTGAACGTTTCTTCCTTGGCATCACTGGAGGACTTTTTGCAGTAGTAGTTTCGTCTGTAAAAAATTGATATTGATTAAACTGATTGAGCATAACATTTGACGCAATACCGGGATTCATAGAAATAACTATAATTTTTGGCGCACATTAAGTCAGTCAAGTTTTAATAACTCATGCTGAAACTCTGGGTGAATACAGCATTAGGCTTACAAAATTTCTTGAACCACAATTTGGAGAACGGGATTCCCAATTTACAAGATTTACAGTTTTAGATTATTATTCAAAGTTTATTTTATTTGATTGTATTTTAATACTCGTACCATCTGTATCAAAAGGATTTTCATCACAACTGTCATTTTTATCTTGCGGTGGAGGAACATCTTTTTCGCGGTAAGACGGATTTGAAAATCCTTCTGTTGAGACTGGTTCATTTTTCTTTGATGAAAAATTGATTTTCCAACTTTTTCCTTTTTTCTTTTCTGATTCTTGCTTCATTGGAAATTCTTTGCTGTTTGCTCTTTCGAATGGAGTGGGAGGCAGTGGAGTGGCACGACTGAATGAACTTTTGCTTGACATTCCTAAGTAATATGAATGTTTTACATTTTATTAATTATATCTTTAAATACAATCCCTAGTAAATTTTTAGATCTGTATCTGTACGAGCGAATATTTAGGCGGGGGGTGACTGAACTACCGAAATACATGCAAAATGACACTTTAAGTGGTTTAAAACGCCTACTTTTTAGCGCATTCGTCATCCGAAAATCGGTAATCCAATGTGTAGTCAGTTTTGGCCCTGGGATTGCCTATTTCAGAAACTTTTTAGTCTGTTTTATAAGTTTTTCTGTTCTGCGGGCCATTTATGACGTAGTAGTTTGATCACCGAAATTATAGTTTTCAGCAGATTTTTCTGTCTTATTGGCCAATTATGACGTCATGATTTCATCGATAAAATTGCTAGTTTAAAAATTTTAGTTCTCAACGAATTTTTCTATTCTATATCCTAATTATGGAATCACAATTCAATCCCCAAAATTCTTTTGCAATTTTAAATACGCCACTGTGGATCTGCGATCGGTTAGTTGGATATTCAAAACAACGCTGTAAATTTTTAATTCAGGACATTTGATTTGACTCATTGCGTCTCGTTGCGTAACGTAAATAAAGTAAATGTAAATATTAAAATATTTACAAAGTATTTCCATTATAAAATTTTATGAAATGCACAATTTCCAATGCGACAAACTTTGAACTGCTTGCTAACTGCCAGCCATAGTTATTTAAACAGCCTATCTGAATATATTTCCCTTACCTGCATTATTTTCTTGACCTGGTAATATTGCATGGTATACGTTTTCGCTTGCGCCTGGTGTAGGTAAAGCTGTAAATCAATATCATAAATATTTTTATTTCAATTCTGTAGGTCTAAGACTTTATTCTGGAAATCGTTTTGATAAATGAGCTAGAGATTGCCATTGATATTATCACTTTTAGAGGATAATTCTTATACTTTAATTTAGATCGTATTCATTTACTGCACTGTCACTAAATAAAATAAAATCACGGCTTTTTGACACTAATTTTACTCGGTGATATTGAAATGGACTAAAAATAATTAGTGGCCAATTATGGACTGTTGATGGAACGCACCGTCAAGGTGCGGTACTTGTCATCAATCTCACCAACAAAGCTGTTTAGGACTTCCGAAATATGTCATTACTGGAAATGACCACTCAATTTATTGCACATTGTTTATAGTGTATATAAATGCAATAGGGTTTCAGTGTTTGCAGATAAAAATATTGGTCACATTAGACCACATTTCCCTATTTTTGAGCAAAGTCATGATTTATGTCAACTTTTACTGCGTAAAGGTAACTTTTTGTCAAAATTTACCTCTTGATCCACTTTCCCACATCTTCAGCAACAGAATATGGATTTGCATCCGATGTACTAGCACCACGATTTATCGCAGAAAAATTTCTTTGGGCAGCTTCTTTCGCTATTGCTATTGAATCATTACTTGATGCTGCTGAATTTCTGAAATTCAACATCTTTTTTTATTCATTTTTGTTAAGATGAAATGTTTGCGTCAAAATACGGGCAATGAAAATAGTTGTGGCGTTACAAAAACACACATGTAAATTATATCCAGATTCATTTGCGCATATATCATATGTTATTATAATATTTTCTGAAGTACAGAGTTTCAATATCAATGCAGGAGCCTGAAATGAACTTGAATTTCATATTCCTTCATGATATATTGTATTTGGTTGAAACAGGTTATTGAATTTGTGCAGGCTATACGATTTTTGTCTGAGCACATTGCTATGTTCAGGCACAGTTTAGGATTTCAAAAGGTTTATATGTTTGATTAATATATTTTCAAGTACACACACACACACACACACACATATGTATATATATATCGTATATATAAACCATGAAATTCGCTTTTTCTTTTAATATATTTTGCTGGTTTTAAAATATGAAAATGTAATGTAAGACAAAAATATTATTTATATACTTACACACTCCCTCTGTTATTCACCCTGACAAAATTCTTCCCGCAAGTGTCTTCTGTTTCTGTAAACGTAAAAAAGTATTTCAATATCAAAAATTTTATTACTGATGTATTTCATACTACCATGTATTTTTCCCGTAGTCTTTCAATAGCTTTTTTCATAGCAAGAACATTCGTTTATTTTTATTGTGGTATCATTTTAGAGCTCTGAACTAATTACAAATGCATTTTAGGCATAGCTGAAACATGAACAAAATTTGGGAATGTCAGTAAGATTATCATCTTTAAAAGTAAAGGGAATGAGACACGGGTATACGCTTTGTTATGTCAGTTAAATATATACATGATCTAATGAATAGAAGTTTCCTAATTACCTTCTCGTCTGGATGGATTCTCTTGAGTATAAATTTCTCCAAGGAAAGGAATTTCTACATATGTATTTTCTCTCGGCTGCAACAAGAATTGAATATTTTAATTAAGATAAATTTCAAATAAATTTCATATTTAAGGATGCAATTTGATGGTACAACACTTTACTGCAGTGGTTCAGTTCTGCAAAAGATGTTTTCACCTTAGGCAGTTTCTTGTTTGTTTATTTTTTTGTTGTAGCTCTTGGTCCCATGAGTGGACGTTAGGTTGTACCTTTTGGGGGCTGCTTCCGATTAGAGGAAACCTTCAAAAAAAAAAAAAAAAAAATACGTTGGCTCCAGTTCCATATCTAATCTGTATTTATTACCAACATAACGTTGCTAAACCGATTAATCATATAACTTTTCCATGTACTCCTATATTTTTGTCAAAATGAAAATCTCCCTGTATAAAGACAATCGAGTTAAATATATTCGCTTTTGAATTCCTATGGCATGACCATTGACAGCGGCGTTTCTAATAGGTTTCAGAATGAAGTCATTAAAATGCATTTAACACGTGGATGTTAATAATATTAGCTTGCAAAGGCAAATCATCATGTTTCACTTTTGCATTATGCACAGTTTGCCAATTGCAAAAAAAAATGGAAAATATACTGCGATAAATTATACATCAATGTTAAAAAAAGATGGACTTTGCTTTCATTAAAAGTTATTTTTATGACGCATGTCACGATTTTGGTACGTCCATATAAGGTAAGTACCGACTTGGATCCTGGCCAGTTATAATATCGTAATTTGAAAAATATTCCTTTGAGTACGTTTTAGGGCACTTAAATTAAGTGCCAATCTGCAATTTATTGTCAGTGAGGGAGGGGGTACCACGAATTACTTTGCATACTCACTCTTTCCATCATATCATCACGATCAAGCTGATGGCTGAAGGCAACTGTGTCATCTTGGCGAGGTTCACTTATAACAATCCCTGCTTTTCTTTTACGCTGTCGTCTCATCAACAAAATGGCTATCACCACCAATTATCAACAATGCAATTGGAATGACTAGAAACACATACCTGCAGATGTTGGAAAATAGTTGTATGATATGGGTTAAGGCGAGAGCTGAACCGAACCATTCAAAATTTGGATCTAATTTGGTTAATTTTTTTTAAATCGAATCAAATCACCAATTCCACAATAAGCGCATGCTCTCTTTTTGCTATTACGATTGACTCCCTTAAACAAAACCAACAAATTCATGGCTAAAAAATTACTGGTAAAAGTTGGCTTGCCATGAAACTTGCACTTTATCTTTCATTGCAAAAATAAATTTTAAAAAAGGTTGAAAATGTTTACAGTTCAAATTATGATAACTTTAATGAATGTGTTCCTATGAGTGATTGGCAGCTGATTAAGATAATTTGTGCTTCGAATCATCGAATTCAATTGTCCAACCCTAGGTATGACATATAGATGTGAATGAAGTTATGATTAAACGATCTAAGATTTAAAACCCTAGAAACTGATGAATCGGTAATTACGATTATAGTACAATAACATAAAATTTTGATTAATAAAATTTGATACATACCATGGCATTCCACTCGCCACTTCTTCACTACCGATTTGCTTTTCTGGAGTAACATTTCCACCTGTAAAAAAATAGATTTTAGTCACCGCAATGCATTTTACTAACTTAGTGAATTTATGGAAATCATTCCTGAAGTTGAATGAATTCCTTTTATTCAAAGTTTGAAAAAGTTGAGCTATATTTTTAGCTAGGGAAGACGAAGCGAATCATTTGGAATTCGAATCTGATTCGAATATTTTTTTTCGAATCGGATTGAATCACGAATTTGATAAAAAATGACAAATATCCCATTTTAATATTACAACTTGTTTCCATTGTGAAAATCAAGGAATCTTATAGTTTACAGGGTATTTTTAACAATTTTCATATTTTCAATGACAAAATAAAATCGATTTTCGGTCATTTAGACCAACATCGATTGCATTTTGTCGTTAAAATAAAAAAAATCGAGTTTAGTTATGCCGTTTTTGTTTCTATGCATGCACGATTCGCGATAGATTCGAAAAAAAAATCTTCGAATCACCGAATCGAATTGCCCAGATCTAATTGTAGCCAGTACAATACCAACGTAGTTACCGATTATAATACCGCCATTATCTGTCTGAAGAACCGTGGTGTCTTCAGCTTCTGTTGTCGTAGTTATTTCTTGACTGGTAGTTGGAGCGATAGTTGTTGTTGGCGGCGCACCTGGAAAATTGAAAAGTAATTGATTGATTAATATTTCTTCAACGCTCTCGAACTGATAGCCCCCGACTGAAATTTAAAGATTTGTTGCAATAACATCGACTTGGTATTTCTGCTCTTTAGTGGTGTCTTCTTTCCACTAAAAAACTTTGGGCGAAAATATTGCCGTTTCTCGCCAATCAAGTGTCTCTGATGGATCGCGTCGTGAGAAAATTTTGCTCGGTGTTAAAAATACCACCAACGTTCGATCATTATTGGCTGGCGTTTGAATGCGCTCCCGGAAGCGCGGTTCATCAGAGCCTATATCTGCAATAAATCTTATCAAAAAGGCGATTCCAAATAAGATGCAAATACTGCAAATGAACGATAAATTTACTGTACACTGCAGGCGCAAATGTTGTATTTTCACTATCGCATTTTCCTATATTTCAAGTTCAAGTAGCAATAATCTGATATTGGACATGGTCTACGTATGACTACTAATTGGAGTCGCAATCGGTCACCAGTCGGTTCGCACACCCAGCAAAGCATAATCCCTCACAGTTGCACGAATTTGATATTTTACTTTTTCCCGGGTCCAATGACCTGAATAAGCCCGAATAGCAATTTCCTACGGTCAAGCATTTCTTAAGGTTGCAAATATTGCTTTATGAGTTGTTAACATTTTGTGAAGAATGACGTAAGAGTCACACAGTCAGGTGAATCATTGACCTGGTTTATGGAGTTCGTTTTAAGTGTACCCGGTCGACTTTTTTGCACTGTTTTATATTTCGTATTTTTGTTTATTATCGTATCATATTTTTTTGCTCATTTCATGCTTTTTGTCATTCTGTCTGTATGAAAATACATTAGCCTATTTTGAAGCCTTAAAATGTTACTTTATTTCTCTAAGCTAAATCGGATGCAACTCTTGAGAAAAAAAAATAACTAGCGGACACTTATTTGTAAAAACCTATTCTTAATTTGATGAAAAATCAGCAACTTTGCCCTTAATAAAAACATCCTACATAAACCTGAACTGCTATAGGGTGTTATGAATAGTATCTGCCATGTACGATGGTAACTCTGCCTTTTTTTAAATTATCTTACTCCTCTTTTACAGCACATAAATACATCGAGTGTATTCTAGTTCGCACCTACAGGAGACTATAGAGTAACACCAATGGAAACGCTATTCAAAAACGCTTGATTTCAAAAATCCATAGAAGGGCGGCAATAGTACAAAAAGATTTTCAGCAGTGAATGATATCTCCTCTGGGCGATAGTGAAACCTTAAAATAGGGTAACAAAAACTAATTTAATGCTATGTACTTACAATTATCCAAATCACAATATCCCCATCTTATGTCTTTGTTAGTAGTATAGCACCATGCCCCCATCTTATCGTTGTCGGGATTTCGGCAATAATTGTGATTCGAATCTTCTGGTCGATATTTCGGTTTGTGTGGAATATTTGTGTCCCATCTTTGACATTCTAAACTTTCGTTTGTATAACTACAATTCTTCATTGGTAATGTTGTTGCTTGTGGTGTGGTTGTGGGAGATGCAGCGGTAGTTGGAGGGACTGAAATAATAAAGAATGGAAGTGTTGAAATATGCTTTTGATTCGCTTATCCCAATCGGGAAAATTTGACCAAAATAAATTTGCCAGGTATGTTTTACTGATGGATCGCGTCGATGAGACGCGGTTCATCTGTGGCGCGTGCTTGACAAAATAAAATCTCTGACTGGTCCAGGTTGCTACAATTTGTTGAATCATTTTAAGATCTTGTTTCAAACTTTTGCTCTCAAATTTAATTAAATTATCAACTACTTCATTTGTTACCAACGTTTTTCTGCACTTTTCAAATTGGCCAATAGAATGATACAAAAGCATGCTCCCTACTGTTTTGCAACCAAGCATGCTATACTATGATGATAATATTGGCATTAAATCGACACGCCACTAAAGCAAGCTGTTGTCTAGATAATAGTTATCATTAAAACATTGAATTTACTTTTAATAGAAAATACTGAGTGTTGATATGTTACTGAAAACAAAAAAAAAATAGTGGCATATCAGTTTTAAATATTTAAAAAATGCAATATATATATATTTATAATATACTTGATTTGTAACGCTTGTAACTTCAATATTTGACTTCCTAATTCAAATAACGTGAACGTGCAACATACATTATCATTATTTTTTTACATTAAGTCAAATAGTCTTTTCTTTGGGGCAAACTTTGCAAAAAGTATAGAAAGATAGCATTCTAGCATATAAGACATACTCCTGCTGCAAGTATTTTTAAACACTTAAACAAAATTACTATACACCAATATTTTTTTTCAAACTGTGGAATACCCAAGTATAATATTATGCTCGAACATTAAAATTTCCACTTTGCTATTTTATTGTCATCACTTTATCTGCAATGTTATCAGAACTTCACAAATGGAAAAACAAAATTAATCCTACAGTACCTGCTTTCCAAGTTGCGTGAAATCCGGATTGCTCTAAGTTTCCGTCTGATACAAATTTCACAGTTGCAATATTTGCATCTATCGTTATAGTACCGATGTTATCCTTACAATAAGTTACTGCACGACTACCGTATTGACCTATTAAAAAATTGAAAAAAAAAATTAAAAGCTAGCGTCATATGACTGACTATGCAAACTTTGCCAAAATCCCGGTAATCTATTTTATGCCATTTATCTTATTATTCCATAAATGGCATTTGGAACTTTCTGTCGCTACTTGCAGATGCGAACGATGCAACGCAGCAATGACTAAAAGTCTGCAAATGTTTTGCCAATAATCAGGAAATAATATACTCTAAAATGTACTTTTGTCCCAGCGTGTTTTTAACTCGTAACGAATGAAAGTACCTGGTGGTCCGTCACTGATTGTCAGATAGTCTGCTGTGCAAGAAAATTGGTCTTCAAGCTTGAATTTATCAAACGTTATCTCAATATTGTTCCCAGTCGGTGCCCGAATTACTGTGACGCACTCAGCATTACTTGGATAATTATCCGGGTAGTTTGGAGACGAAATCGTTCCAGATTCGGCCGATTGTGTTGTGTTGCAAACTGAAAATATGGATTAATTTCAATTATTTGGAATACTATTGCCCAGGGCAGGAACCACTCACTGCTCTTTAATATAGGGCTGCTTCGGTTTTTTTTGAGTGCAGTTTCTGGAACAGTGTTTTTTTAGATCTTTTTCGTATAAGCGTTTAGACGATGATTTCTGCCTTGCTTAATGGAGTGAAGTTTAATATAGAAAATCTTCCCGAAAATAGGTACAAAAATATTGTTATGAACGCACGTGCAAAGTATCAAAAATACTTAATTGAAAAATTTGTTTAAAGCTGTTTAATTTTAGAATGCAAGATAACCCACATCGTGGTTAGGCATGTGTCACTGATAAAATGTCTGAAACGCGGTGGAAAGACTTACTTAACAAAATAAAATTTCTGACTGGAAAACTTCTCTATCAGCAAAATTTACATTTTATTGAAATGTGCTATACAAAAGGTTTTTGGTGAGTACATTCTTCACTTACAAATAAAATTTAATCAATTCAATCAACTTCCCAAAAAACGGCATATTCTTTTTCAATTCTAACACAAAATGTAACACTAGAATCCAAAATCATACTCACGTGCTTCAAAATAAACGGAAAATCCCTTTTTCTGATCAGCGTAATCAGATTTGAAATTGATCCTGGCAATCACACTGTCTTTCATCAGAAGTGTTCGGAATTTCAAAAGTTGTTTTTCGAAGTTCTTCGACCTCCTTGGCGCATAGCTGTGAGTTATCGATATATTGAAAACTTCCTCCTATTTTCCCAGAAGAGATACGCAACTTGTCGTAACTGGAATTGCAAAAAAAAGAAATTGCTGAGTCTTGGGTATTCCTGTTGAAGCATATAAACATTTTTTCTTTCATTTTGAGGACTAGTCATATATCCGGTGCGTTTGAGAATGTATCACAAGAGTTCTTGTTGTTCGGTTTGCAATAGATCAAATACGGTCAGTTGAGAATTTGCATTTTAAAAGCGCATCTTATTAATGATACATACTTGATGAAATATAATCTGAATAGAATAGATAAAGACTACCTGGAGTGTTGCAGTAAAATTATATTATATTATTGACTTCTACACAAACGGAAAAGTTATTTTGTCAAACATGGGCCACAGCTGGATCGCGTCTCCCCGACGATGCTTAACTAAAACATGTGTGCACTAAATTATTCGTCTCGTAAAAGAACATCGTGATTTAAAAAAAAACAAGGCATTGAGGTTTCTTAAATTGAAATTAACACCAAGCAATATCGGAAGCCGCACATGCCAATTAGAAATTATATTTTGTCAAGAATAGGTCACATGTGGAATGCGCCTAGTCGGCGCGTTCCATCATTGACTAATCTTTGGCAAAACATATTTAGACAATAACTGGGATGAAAGGAAACCATTACGTTATAAAGCTTTCTGACTAAGAATCTGGACTTTCACCTTTTCCGTCAATAGTTTATTTTGTGTAGATTTTTCATTCCGCAGCAGAAATAGCGTTTTGCATATTGCTGTAGAGTTTATATTTATATTAAATTTCATGACAAGTTTAGTAAAATCTCATATACCCTAAAACATTGTGGCCACGTATATGGGATCTATGTACATATATTTTGATAAAAAAGTAAAATGAAATGAAATTTTGGTAATAAAATTTTTTCGCTTTTCCGTAAAATGTCCAATAAACCTTGCATTAATTGAATTATCGAAAATACTCGAACCTCTTGCGCGCCTTCCGCTCACTGTTTTAATAAATAAGCAATCACGCACGACCGTTGGGGGGGGGGGGGGTTAAAATATTCCATTCAATTCGTTATTCGATAATTCATAATTATTCTATTTGATTCCATTTGACATTGAATATTGTGTTCGAATATTATGTTCGATGCGCAAAAATTATACGGTTGGATTTTGAAATACAATTTTGTATTCGATTTTGTCAGCCTCTAATCATGGCAGACTATAAATATATGAATCATTAGGGGAACTCAATTCTGTGTTTCGAATCACTTTGCAGCACAACTGCTTTGAATCAGTCATGGTAACAAAATCTAAATCATCTGCAAAATGCAACTTAAAATGTATTTGATTTGGGCAAAAGAAAGTGTGAATTCATGCATATTACACTTTATAAGTTGTTCGAATCATTTTTGATGAATTCATAGCTATAGATTTCTATATTTTGATATTTAGACGAATAGGCATTTTATTTCTTCTATTTTTCTATATATCATTAGTGATTCGATACGATTCGAAAAACTTATCCGGATCAGATTCGAATTCCTAATGATTCGGTTTTGTCAAGCCTTGTCAATGTCATTAATAAATTTTTCAAATTTCATTTTTTTGTTATTTATAATCCACCCCCAATTAATTCCACCATTTGAGTGTGGTCAATTTTAGATCGCTGGAATTAATCTGGCAGACGTTTATGTGCGGAAGATCAAACCAGATATACTAACCAAAAGCAAATTTAATATACTAGGCAAGCAACAAAAAAGTTTGGCTTTTCAAGTCGCGGACGGGTCACATTTGTGGCTTATGCTTGACAAAACAGAAATTTGTGATTGAGAAATGCAAGATCATACCATTTGGTAAAAATTTCAGTTACAAGATCTGATTTTTTTAAAATAAAAGGACACATTAGCAACCTATTTTTGCCAAATTTGCATGGAATGGACAGCGACCATCAAAAAATTTATATACAAAAGAAAAATAGTGCATCGGTCAGTTTACTTTGATCGTTCCAAAACAATGTTTTGAATCGTGATACTTTGTTATAAAATGAAAAATACAAAAGACATTAAATTATTCACAAAATACGTTACACTTTCATATAAATTATTTTAAAAATATAAAAAACATGCGGTTTTTCCCTAAAAAAGTGATCGATCAGTTGATAATCAAAAGAGGTAAAAATAGACAAAATCTATCAAAAAGGACACGTTTTAGCATTTTTCCTGACGTCAATTAAAAGTTCCATAAAAGAAAAAAAGCTAGTGAAACTTATACTGTAATCACGAAAGCACGAAAACGTGAAAGAATAAAAAAATGCGCAAATTCTTGCATTTCACAGTTAATCCAATTTGTATTGGATGAAGTTATTTACATAATTTACTTTCTTCAAGCATGGACGGAGTATGAATCCGCATCGTATCAATGCGATTCATCCTCGGCCCATGCATGAAAAAGACCTAATCCATTTAAAATAATTCGACCTATTAAGTTGTTCCAATTACTGTAAATTTATCAAAAATTTGTGTAATTTTTTGAAGCACCGGCATTCTAATAAGATAACTAAGATGTTGAATATTGATCATATGACATTAAAATGCTTTTAAAAAACGATGCAAACATATAATTCTATTTCATGGTTTTTCAAGATTTCACTAACAATTGAAGAAAAGACAATTTTGATCAAAATTCTTGTGCCAAAGATGAATGCTCCCAAAATGCGGTATTTTTATGATGAACATGCAATACGTTTATTGACACAAAGGGCATGGTTATATTTTAAATATTGGTTTTCCACCTAAAGGGGTGTGGTGCCGCGCCTCTAAAATTTGAAGTGTTTCCATATTGATTACTCACCAGTCTCCTTGTCCATTATCGAACATTTCCTTGTTGTCCAAATCTTCTATTCGCAAACGCATTCCGGCCCCTTTCGGCGAAACTACTTGCCATTCGCAGTCGGTATTGGGCGGGTAGTTGCCAGGGAAATTTGGGGACGTTATGTGCCCCCTGGCGGATGTTATTATTCGAGGTCCGATTTCCTCGCAAAGTGAATAGGTTGGAAGTTCTGAAGCCACTTCAACGATGAGAACAATTGAAAGAAGTATTGCAAAAGACCTGAAAATAAAAAATAATGATTTAAGAATGAATATGTAAAAATGTATGTGTCAGAATAACTGTCGCTTTAAGACTTCTTGATAGAAATTTTTTTTCTATGTATAAGCCCGAAAACAAATTTTTCTTTGACTCTAAATTATTGACTCTGAGCAAAGTGGACGTGAATGGGCTCGCTCATTGATGTCCATCACCTAACCCATGATGTAATAAATAGGGTAAGGCTATGTTGAACCGGAAAGTTCATATTTTTCCAACAATCCTAACCATGTCCGTCTATAAGTGGCAGCTGGTACAGGACTTTTGTCAGGGTGATCCACTCTAAAGATAAAGTCAACAATAAAAAGTCACAAACGGAATCATGAATACCAGCCAACAACCACTACTATCCCAAAAGAGTTAGATAAAACGTTATACCAGCAACTTCACCTCTAAGTCTAAAACATTCCATCAGAACTAGGCTGCTAAAGTAGGATGTAGTGGGTAGTATCTTTCATGTATAATAGTTAAAACACCACTTTTTAGCTCTCGTATAGACATCTACAACGACTCATTCGGGGAATATGTTAGGACAATCCGAATGACGCTGGCAAAAATTGAATCTTTAATTATTATTTGTAATTGGATGAACCTACTGAAAAATTTCCAAAATTTTTCATTAAAAAATAGACTTGAGAGAAAAATAAATTTTAGTCGTAAATGAAAGAAAATATTTTTGACTGTATTTGGTTGGAAACATTCTGTCGAAATGTTTTTGTACCAACCAATCCCAAATGTATTTTTGTGAAGTATGAGCCACAGACGGAACAAGTCAAGGCGGTGCGATCCATCAGTGACCAATGCTTAAACAAAAGATATGTGAATAGAAAGTTTTCGACTGCTCTCTCCCCTGTCATGTCTAACCAAATACACTGAACACCGATCGATAAGTCTGTAATGCAGTAGTATATCGATCAAATTATCGACGTGGAAGACCTGTTTACTTGAACTCATGTAAAAACCTATTGTCGTACGCATTGTTGTTGTTAAAACAGACTTTTGCCCATAATTGTGGTATAAAACGCGAGCTGCCGAATACAATTCAGCGATAAACATTGCGCACACATTCACAGTATGCCGTATCTGGTTAAGCAATGACAAACTAAGCTCCATTGACAATTGGCATCTAATATTTGGATACAAAATGGACGAAATCGATTTAGTAGTACGGCCTTTTTGAGATAGTTACTAAAAAATAGAATGATATTTTTTGTGTTTTCATACAAAATAACTTGACTTTACATCAATCCAATTATTTTTCATGTTTCAAACATTTTCAAAAATAATTTTTCTAATAGTACTTTGAATTCCTGCCGCGCAGAAAAGCCTTGTTAAATTATTTTTATTCGGCATAATCCATGCGTAACCGTATTTTTTTAATTGAATAACTTTTATTTTTAAATGTTATAAATGATGATGTTGATTGTCTGCCATGTGCCGGGTTCTATTCTCAAAATATGTCATGTTTTTCATCATAGACTGAATAATGAGATGTCGTTCAGAAAAAAAAATGCTTATTTTTATGTTTCACGTATAAATATAAAACCAATGTTTTCATAGTTTTCAAAACTTTCTTATCGAAAAAAATTACTCGCAATTATGGGAAATTTTTACTTTACGGAAAAATTTGCGCTTAGGCAGAAGTTATATCATACTATTTTCAAGCGTGCACTACATCTGTACCGTGTCGATCTGAATTTCCCTTGTGTTTTTAAGAAAATATTATACAATAATACATATTGGGCCAATGTTTTAATAAAAATCAAGAAATATTTTAACAAACTTGAACTAGCAGCAATTCGAATCGAATATATGAATCGGTTTATTTTAATTGAAATTCGATTAACAAATTGTACTGTTTGAATTCATTCTTCGTAAATATTCAAAAGTAATGTATAAATATAATCGCCATTTTTTAACAGGCTGTTATATAACTTTTCCTTACGCAAAACCCAGCTTCGTCCAATATGTTTAAATTATATGCGTAAAATAGACTTATATGCAAATCATAGTTGTTCACCAACCAAGTTGCATATTCTTACCATCGAACAAGGAACAAAACAGCCGGTTACGTCATTTATTTACTATGCCCAGAATCGAACCATACTGTGACTCATAAATAGGGCGGTGACATGCATTGAACAATTTTCGACTTATGCATTATGATTAATAACATGTATTCATTTGAAATTTCTAATATAGTTCGACCTTGCGAGCGACATAAATACCCCGTGCTTATTAAGCGCGGGGTAATCATGTCCCATGCTTGATAGAACTTATGTATTTGACCAAGAAATTTTCATGTTTAACAGTTCATAGATTCATTCACTTTCATTTTTATTAATATTTAATATATTTTTTTATATATATATTCCGTTTTAATATATTTTTACAAAGTCATTTCACGATCCACTTGATTGATCCCAATTTTATATCATAATGAATCTGTTTCGGAAGTCGAAATCGAGTCACTGATATTCTTGAATTCAATTATATAACTAAATGTTTTCAAATATTAGAAAATTTAAATTAAATTCTTAATTTAAGTTTTTTGTAGGGTGACATATATCAATTTAGACATTGAAAGGTAATGTTGAAAATTACTATATAAATGTCAAAATGTTCTTCAAATGGGAAATAATGTTTAAAAATATCGCTGTAAATGTTATAGTATCTTAACCAACACCGTGAAAGTATGGTTAACTAAAGTTCAACCGATGCTACATAAGTGGCTGTAAAAGTCATCTAAACGAGCCGTATAAACAGTTACAGAACAGAAGTTTTTTTGAGTTTAAAAACTACATCGTTAAAATGTAATTTAAAGATACTAAATATATAACATAGAAAAAACATTCATACAACAGCGTTCTTCTTTCTGCTTGTCAATTATGTATTTCAAATTTGAAATTTTTTCCGGTCTCAATTACCTACTACGGAAAGTTAGTTGCCCCTACACCCACTGTATTTTTAAACCCTTTCAAGTAAAAATTTTAATCGATGAAAAAAATTCAAGTAACACTATTTTCTTATAGTTTGTCATAAAAAACATACGTTTTATCAATGAAATACGTACTTTGTGATGCGGGTTTTATGACGTGACAATTCGCGATGCCTTTAAATATTTTTTGACGTCTCTCAAAACCTACGTTACTATACTTGCACAGCAAAGAATATTCGCGCACTTACTAAAATTTGTTTTCAAATCTTTACCTTTAGAAATTTCTTTGTCAAGCACAATTCATAGATGGACCATGCCCTTTTAAGGCGCGTTCCATCGGCGGCCCACGCTAAACTAAGTCCAATGATTTCCTGTTAAGTTGGATTAAATTCAAATCTTGAGCAAAAAGTAAAAAACACATGCCACAAGGACAACCAACCAGCAATACCTGGGAACGATTCAGGCAAGGCCGGAAATGATTCAGACGATTGCATGGTCCCTCATGTCCAGTAGAAATTAATAATAACGAATTGATAAGTTAGGAATGCCTTATGTGAGAAAAATTCTTTCAAAACATTTATCTTTTGTTAAGTTGTTGTTTGTGACAAAATAAAGTTTTTGTTGGTTCGTTGTATTCACATAGCGTAATGTTTTGTGCTGCGAGTATGCAAGAAATATGCACCATCACAATCAGAAATATTCAAATAAAACACGTCAAGGCAAGTGTGGATCGGTCACATAAGTGCGTTCCATCTTTGTTTTATGCTTGATGAATTTAATTTTGTTGTTGAAATATTTATATATATATATACAAAATTTCAGAATTGACCTAACGCATTTCCTGCGTAGTTCTATTTGGAATGTTTACCCTTTGACTGCAGTTGATACATTTTGTTGTCACTCTTTGCCATATAATTAGCCATTAGTTGTTTCTCATAGATACTTCGGCCTTTCTCAGGGCAAATTTGAATAAAAAACAAATATAAAAATAGTTCGCTATATGATTAGTTATTTTAAAAGCAACACGTTGTAAAATGATCCTAGTTAATCAGATTGATGTGTTAATACGTTGTTTTTTTGATCAAATTGGTTTGGTTTTTTTTTCTCTATCATATTAAAGCCCTGTAAAATGATGTATTAAGAAATGAATGTAAGATACTTGAAAATATAAAAAGTAATTTTTCTCATTGCAACAAACTTGTTTAACGCAATTAACAATATGACATGAACATTCAATATTATTTATCGATTGCTGGTTTTGAGGAACCTCGGATCCAGAATCAAAAAAGCACTAATGTCTCAAACACTATATTAATCCACTAGAAATTTAAATAATATCCGATTTACAACCTTTACAGCAAATTGGCTCTAAGCAAGGCTGAAAAGGAGCGCCTGAAAGGAATTAATTACCAGTCATTTATGCGGAAAAGACCGACTACAAAATAAAGCATTAGCAACTGCACTCGGTATACATTCCATATATAACGGAACCCTTCTAGTAAAGTACAGGGGGTAGTATCTCTCCTGGGTTATTCTTATCAATTGATTAAATCTACTCTCAGGTCAACCTCCATTCTATTGAGGAGATGAGAGGGAGAAATTCGGTTGAACACATCGCCTCATTAAAACAAAATTAGAAAGCGCTTCAATGTTGTTAAATGTCTGGACAAACGGGGATATTCTGAGCAAATACAGAAATAAATTGGTTGATTATTCTTTAATCATCAATATTGTGTATCATCAATTGGTACCACAGATGGACCACGCCAAGAAGCGCGTTTCATCAGTGTCCCATGTTTGAAGACGCTATGATTTGTCGACTATATTTTAGATTAACTATCATTGAAAACGTCTTGAATATACAGAGCGAAAATGTTCAACCCCATAAGTAGGATTTCGCTGCGGGCGATTTGTATTGTTACTTATTATCAGTCTAATACGATCAAACAATTTTGCCGCGAATCTAATGGTTTAAATAGGTCACGAAAGAATAGAAGTAATTCAACATAAGATCTTAAAATGTTGAACGTTTTGTGAAATTTGATTATTTTGCAAAATTTTGCATTTGCCTGTGCAAAAGAATTGTTTTCAAGCCAGGTATTTTGCCCCCAAAAACCTCACTTTTAAGTATATTTTCTGTATTTTAACCTAACGGTGAATTTCTGCTTTAATCAACATACTTCATGCCACGGTTTGTACAACAGTTTTGATAGCTTGTCATTTTGGACACGCACGTTGACCACCACTAATAAAATAACAAAAACAAAAGATATTTACCTCATGATCTCTGGCAAAGAAGTCCCAGTGAAAATACAATGTATAGAAATACTCCAGTCTTTGTTCTTCTTAATACACAATAGCTACAATACTACAAAATGTTCCTAAAAGCGATTTTACTTTAATAACCTATTTTCTATCAAAATTCAATTATTCAATCCAATAATATTGATATTAACTGTAAATATGGTGCTTCGGGTTACCAAAAACAAAGCTTGTACATCACCGGTATAGAGCAATGTATATCACTATTTATATCCGCGGAGGGCATTATTCAGTTACTCTGTCTAGTTAATTATGGATCACAGGTGGATCGCGCTTCAATAGCGCGATCCACCAGTGATCCATGCTTAACTGGAAGAATTTTTGATTGGCAACTTGCACAAGCAATATGATTGGATTTTGAAGACAGTTGAAACACGGTCCATCACTGGCCCATTCTTAACAAAATACAATTTTTATTTGGATTGGTATGTAAACTCAATATGTGATACGATAGGCTCCTCAAACTCAAGCACTCTCATATTCAAGAAAAATGCTCTTCCATTCTATTTAATTAACTAATTTACTATCATCTTGAATGAGATTTAAAATATTATTCTAACGTGACAGTTATCTGACTACTCGCTTTCAAAACTAAATCAATTGTAATCGATTTAGTGACTCGAAGTATAATACATTAATTTAATATCGCCTTTTTCTTGCGACGGCGTTATCTCCAAATTGAAGAGAAGAGCTCACTGTTAAAAATAACCAACAAAAGGGACTGTTATTTCAATATCAGATAAATTGAAAGCTCATTAGTAATGTACAAGATATTATACAGAACAACAGAAATGGACCAAAGTGTTCGAATCACGCAAGGCTATATTAAGCGAATATCTAGCCTAAATATAGTGCCAAAACGTGATTTACTGTGAACTGTAACTAAACTTTGACATATATTTTAACAGTCTTACTTTCACACTTTCGTGCGTCACGTATTGTTGAAAGTACGAATCAACAAAATAGGTTATGAAAATTAACAAAAATATCAATAACAATACAACAACAAGTAAGTTGTTTACGTAGTCACTTAAATGCGATAAAAGTCTACGGAATTTGACACTGCTGAAAAATAAATCGCCAACGCAGCCAATTCGCACTCTTAAATAACGCAGCATTGCAACCTGTTTCTTATATTGTTTTACTAAGGGTTTCCATTAAAAAAACACGAATTTAAATAGTATTCACCAGTGTTTAAAGTTTGAATAATTCCATTTTATAACGTTTTAATGAGGTGCTGAACATTGTCTACTAAACTATGTCTGGTCCGAAAATATGAAAACATTGCCAAATTTACGCCTAAATTACATTTGTAAAAAATGCATTTTTAACAGTATAGCTACTTCCATTGGTCTTCGACAGTATGACTCACTAAGATGTCGTTGGCAAATTCCAAATAATGTCTTTATCGACGATCAATTTAGGTGTCAAAATAAAAAATTTATAATCCAAAAGGGAGATTTAGGATGCCGGTTCACTGCAATTTATAAATTTAATGCATGTAAATGGGTGGATTTGTATTGAACCAAATGTAAGCGATATTTCACTACAAAAAGCGAATACATGCCAAATACCGACGGTCCATACGCCTTTTGCATTGCAGAGATTGCCAATTTGCTTGAGAAGAAAGAAAATGTAATTTTTGCACGGTCGTAGTTTAATGTCAAACACAAATGCGACTGCCGTTTCCCTAAACCAGCGATCGGTTCGCGTGAACTCACGTAGGCAACACCACCAGTGCTTTCAAACGTGGCCATTTCGAGAAAATTTTGTCGAAGTAAATCTGTGACCCATGCTTGACGGAATAAAATTTATCATTGAGATATTGTCGGTATCACATACTAAGTCTGTTCCTACCTTATAGAATTCTGTCAATAACCCAAATATAACAAATCTTAAATAAATTTTACTAATTTCGGTCTTCCCCGACCAGGAAAAAATATCCATATGTTTTGTTATACATGAGTCACTGATGGATCGTGCCGACGAGGCACGGTCCATCTGTGGCTCATGATTGGCAAAATAAAATTTCTGACTGAGAGATATTTACTTAACTTTAAAATCTACAGCCAACTGTCTATTCTACATTCTTCCGTGAAATACATTCCTCTGATTTTATGAACTCAGCTCAGCATATAATCTCACGCTTGTACACGGAAGTCGTGCGGATTCGGACATGCATGCGACGCGACCAGCGCAAGTCGATTGGAAGATGTAATATTATCAGCAACCAAGCATGTACTCCATAGTGTTAGCATTTATCGGTCATCTCGAATTATCAATCATGCGCCTGAGATGGACGGTAACTCGTTGATGAGATGTGGATAGGGAGTTCACCACTCTGAAGTTTAATTTTAACACGTCCCTCAAATGGACCGAGACGCTGTGCGGGTATAAATCGCTCTTACGTATTTTCTGCCGTAAGAAGTGGTAGGAGGTTTTCGCATCACGCAGGGCAGATACCACTCACTGTATTATACCATGTTGGGGTAATTTTTATGGGATATGTTCTGCTTAGAGTGCAGTTTTATGCATTGTAGTATCTCGTTACCACCGCACTACTTTCGGCTTTGTTTGGAGCGAACTTTTATACAAAAAAGTGGCAACCAATGAGAAACAAAGAAGTGCTGGGTAGTTATATAACCAACCGGGGAATATACCACTGTACTATACTATATAGCTGTTCAATTCTGTATGAAATGTTTTCCGCTTAGAATATACTTAGAGCGCTTTTTGCTTAGCTCTTTACCACATATTTAGGCATGTTTGCTAGAATTCGAATATTTTTTCAAGGGCTATTCTTAAATCCTTGCTCAATAATGAACCTCACATGGATCGCGCATTAGCGGTGCGATTAACTTTAGTGGGTTAAAAAAAACGTTTTTGGAAGATATCCTTTGGAAAGAACCCAGTCATAAAAGTTTGTCAAAACATGCATTCGGGGCGCGATCGAACCTAATATTTCAAATAATCAATATCCCTAAACTGATACATTACCACTGTTATAAAAAGTATTATAAAATAAAGAAAACAATTTCTTTCTCTAAAGGCTTACTGCACCGTCGCACGTTGCATCGCCATGTTAATCTTACAGATATTATCATCGGGTATTTTCAAAGGAGCTTTGTTCTGCTGTAGTTCCTCCAAAAAATCGTCAAACGACAGATGCGTTTGGCTTCCATTTCGCATCCATTCTCTGTGGAAGTTCCACAGTGTCACATTTAAGTTTGTTGCAAGGAGTTTTTCCTCAAACTTCTAAACATTAGAACTCATTATCTTCACATTGCTTTCCTGATTGTGCTGACCTACATGGCTTTAAATCTCATGTGAATAAATATTTTAAATGTGAAGATTCTTTAATCTTCCTTTATTCCATTTATGTAACTCTCTACACACTAATGGTTCCAGGAGACTTTCATGTGTGATACATTTCCTGCAACCTTGCTTTGGGCGAATTTAAATTAAAAAAAAACACAAAGTAAGTTCGAAAATATGTTAGGTATCTACAACGGGAAAAAAATTGGCACAAAACTGTCATTTTTAAACCAAAATGTCTGAAACGTGCAAACGAAAAACAACACAGTCTTTCGGCAATGTGACAAAAGTGCATTAAATTTACTGTTATTTCACGATAATATTAAAATTTAAAGGATTGAAATCGCCTTCTTGATAAGATTTATGTCAAATATGAACTGTTGATGGACCGCAACAAAATCACTGTCAAAGAATGAAAAATATGACTAGAGATACCATATTATCGACTGGAATCAAAACAGAGTCGTAAAAAATAGACTTACATTTCCAAATTACAATAAATACCTATTACAGATTCAATACACAGATCAATCAATCTTTATATAATTTTTGTCCGAATATTGGAACATTGCCACAAAACTTCCATATAATGTGCATGAAACATTCTGGGAAATACCGCGCGTGTAACTATCAAAAACTATGACTTAACAATCATTTGTTTTCATTTTTAATGTTTACAACACCTTACTAGGGAAATTTTTGCACTCTACTTCCATAAATGGTTTAAATGAAGATTGGTAAACTATCGACATTTATGTATGACCTTTGATATTTTAAAGACTTGCAAAGGTTTATGCATTTTTAAACCCATTTGCACCCTGTTTTAGTTTATTCGCCTAAACTTGTTTTTTTTTTGAGTAGCTTTTCATTGAAATTCACTCTGAGCGAGGCCGGAAACTGTGTTTAAAATAATCAACGAACAGACACTTAATAGCAAAGAGCTACTAAAAGACGTCATGCCAGCAACTGCACTCTAAACGGGAAGCAATCCGAAAGAAATTGAACCGTCATGATAGAGCGAAGTGATTGGTATCTGCCTTTTTACGACACGCAAGAGATACGTTAGGACTATTCTAAAGCGCATACCTACAGGACAAAAAGTTATAATCTTTTCAAAATAATTTTTCTGACACTTTTCAATATATTAGAGACGAAGTTAAGTCCAGATCACACACTCACAAATTTAGGAAAAAATGTTTTGTTAAGCATGGGCTACTGATGAATTGCGTCGTGGAGGTGCGGTCCATCTGTGACTCGTACTAGACCAAACAAAATATCTGGCTGGGAAACTGTTTGAAATTTCTCTATATTGATTTATTAACTTTTCTATCCTACTTAACTTCAGTGCCAATCGAAACTCTTTTTAACTTAATTTTAGATTTTTTTCATTAAGGAATATTTGCATCATATAATTATTAAATCAATCACAGTATGAATTCCTCGGCAATTTGTATCAATTCTGCAAAGCGGTTGTATTTAAAATGTTTTTTGCTTAAAGTCAAGGTGATCTTTTTTCAATCCTATCTATATATAACTCTTTGCCATTCTATTGGCCGTTGGTTAGTTCTCTTTTAGATGCTACATGCTCCGACCTTGCTTAGGGTGGAGCATAACTACTGGTAAATGCAACTAAAGTTAACACGTTTTTTTAATGCTTATTGGACAAAATTTACCAGACGGCATATACGATGGAATGACATATTAGAAACGTGTTTTGGCAATGTTTGATATTTTCTTAGAATTATGATCTTTGACCTTACCTACACAGAAAAGGATTTGTCATCGACTGACTTTTTTGCAACCATTTTTGCTGCAAAGATGGTCATATGCCGCTGACTCAGATTAGCTTTTATACCATTATGAACTGATAGAATTATGATAAACTGTTTATATATTAAAATTATAAGATGCTAAGTTGAGATGTATGCTGGAAACATTTTTTCTCCATGTTTCCTATTATTAAACTCAGTGATATTTCAGATTTTTATCTCTTCCATTTCCAAATTTTATATTAATTTATTTTTGCCTCAAAATACTTGTGTATTTCATTGCTTTTTCAAACCATAAATGTCTTTAAAAAAAATGCGATACCAAAAATGCGCCCCTCTTTAATAGTTTTTCTTCGTATTAATTCTTTTCATTCATTTGAGTGGATCACTCGGAACAAGGCCTTGTATCAGTGGACACATAGAAATGAACTGAGTTTAGGTTTGTTTAGTGTTGATTAATGAGCCAGACTTGCAGAGACGAACCATAGATCTTCAGCCACTGATAACCACTTGGCCATCGTGTAGAAATAAAACTAAGAATATATTTTTCAGTCAAATATGGACTGTTGATGAAACCCGCCGTGCAAGGCACGTCCATTAACAACACCTATTAAGGTGATTTCGAATTTATGAATATAAAGTTACCGCAAATGAGTGGTAAATTTTACTGTACCTTCGTTACAGTGTGTGGAATTTAAGATATCAGCAAACATGATACCTAAACTCCCTCTAGACTTTGAACACTGCAACAAATGTGCTAAATTTACTTCAATTGCAGTAAATTGAATATTTCCATAATTCAAAACCACCTTTGCCGATGTGAATAATGCCAAGTGTTGGACTCTTACTGCACGCACCTCGGCGCTGCGTTCCACCAACTGCTCATACTTGGCCAACAAGGTGATTTAAACGTTGTATATTAATGTTAGACAAGTAAAAGTGCTGTCGGAGAGCAGCGATTTTACTGCACTTTTGTAACAGTGCAGATAAGTTATCAGCAAAATCTTTGCTTAGTATTGCGCGAAATATAGATTCAAAGTATCGCGCAAACGCACTCCCTAATGTTGCACGCTTAGGAGAAAGCTTTTTGCATCATAGATAAAACTTTTGTTTAATCCCAGTTCTAACGTTCGCTTGATTTTTTTTTTGTTATTTTTTCACATTCGCTGCAATATTCGAAAAGAGTCAAATATATGTATTCTTCCTGAATTGAAAAATATGTCATTCAACCTCTTACGACTCTCACTAGTAAAATATATTCATTTTTTCTGTTTGGGTGCTCGACCACATAGAAATTTTATTTTGCCAACCATGAAACACAGATGGATCCCGCCTCGGCGGGATGACTTGAGCTCGGGAGTCGTGACTGGAGCTGGGCAGAATCGAAACGTTTAGAATTCGAATCTAATCTGGATATTTTTTTTCGAGTCCTTTTTTACGATTACAAATTCTCCCCATTATAAAAACAAAGCAATTTGCAATTGCGCATTATTAGTATTATCCTAGAAGCAATGTATTTTCAATTTGTATTCCATGTCTAAGCCCAAGATTTTTTATATTTTAACAACAAAATCGATTGCATTTTGCCGGTAAAAGCGAAAATTTGATTTTATTTAGCAAATTTTTATTTTTATGAACGATTCACGATTAATACGAATAACTTGTGCTTCGGATCGATCACCGAATTCAATTGCCCAGCCCTAGTGCTGACTCGAGCTTAACAAATACATTAATGATCAACATATTTTTGACCTTCAAAACATTTCATTTTATGTAATATCCTAAATAAGTCACCTATGAATCACACCCGATCAACATCACGTGATGATTTTTTTATTTAAATTCACCCTGAGCAAGGCAGGAAGCAGTGCCTAAAAGAAACCAACTAACGGCCACTTAATAGCAAAGGGCTACTAAAAGATGTGGTGCCAGTAACTGTACTCTAAGCGGAAAACATCCCAAACGGAACTGAATCACCGTAGTAAGTACAGTGAGTGGTATCGGCCCTGGGCGATGGTAGAATCATCTACCACTTCTTAGCTTCGTTTAGTCGCCTCTAACGACACACAGGAGATACGTTAGGACTATTCTAAAGTCCGTAACCACAGGGCACATTTTACAAGAAAATATAACCAAATATGACAAGACAAAACAACATATCAGTCACTCAACTCAATTGTCAGCCAAATGACTACGATCATGGCCGTTTCTCAACTGTCTCTGCTGATGCTATCTTCTGCCTTGCTTGCTTCCCTTTTTCTGGTCAAGAATTATGATATTGAAATTTACTTAATTAGACATTAATTTAGAAAGCAAAACAACATACCCGTTGTTTCAAACCTCACCTTTGGTCAGAAATTCTGTTCCATAAAATCTCAACAATAACATCACCTATGTATGCCAAGACTAACATGGTATTTGCTCGACTTATCTCATGTTACAACGCGTAACTCGAATATATCGATTTCTATTTTATACACGAGTTCAGCTGGAAATGCTGTTGGTATTCCCTGAAGACCATGCTGCTCGGAAAAACGGACGCTGAAAAATTCTAAGCTAAATATGGCGAATATATCCCTGAAAATTTATTACTGATCAAGTATAAACCAATTATGTATTATAGATTCAAAAAAAGAAGTGCTCAAAAAATATGTCACAGTATAATATAATATTTATAATATATATTATTATATTAAACCAGAGGCCATTGAAGCACTTTCAATTCCTAAATGAAATGATGAATCTGATTCAACTTTCTATGGCCTTTCAGTGAACCTAAAAAAATAGTTTCAACATACAACCATCAAGACAAGGACCCTTGTAGTGAGTGAATTTGATCATTGTGATATCTGCTCAAGAAGTGCCTTACTGAACTGCACGCCCGGTGGAAAATGGCTTGGTGGCAAGCATCGACCCAGCGGCCTTTTCAGACCATACGACGGCGCTTCGACCTTAGTCATCGAGCCATGGACACCTCCTTTTTGTAACGCACATGTTAAATATGGAACCAAACTATGACTATGATTCAGCAGTTTGGTCTATTCCTTCGTCTTTTATCATTTGTTTGCTTTATTTATTCTGATGCAACTACTACACCTAAATACATTTGCTGATACTCAATTTTGCTGGATGTCTAATACGAGGCCGTTGCCTGATCAGAAATTTTCTTTCGTTGAACATGAGCCACGGATGGACCGAGCCTCGGCGGCGCGACCCACGCTTGATAACATCTGTTTTGTCAAAACTTTCCTGATGAAGGGAACCGGGCGATACATTTGCTCTAATTTTATTTAAAATGATTGAATGAATTCCCTCGATGCATCAGTCTTTGTATGCTTTGTTCTGACAAGAAAATGAAATTGTGGGAAAATAGATAAATGCAATGTGACATTTTAATGCCTAATTTTAAATTTATTCCAACGTACCGATTCAGGCACAAGATGTCACACAAGTTAGGCTGCAGTTAGGAGTGGGCGAAATCGAATCCTTTGAAATTCGAACATGATTTCAGATTCTTTTTCGGCATCTGATCGATTCGCCAATTTATGTATACGAAAAACATCTTTAAAAAGACAATTAACATACACTGCACTTTTAATTCGCTCTTGGTATCTGAAAGCAGAAATAATAGACAGAAATCAAAAGCATATTGGTTATATTAGTATGGTTAATTTTTGACGTTAAAATAAGAAAATTTCATTTCATTTTGCAAGTTTTTTTTTCTACAAAACGACACAAATCCCCCAATTAAATTGCCCAACCCTAATTTCTAGTTTTAGATACATTAGATCGTGTTTTGTAATATATTGGGGGAAATTTTCGTAATATACCAAAAGAAAACATTACTACACAAATTTTTACCCCAAGTCAGAAATATTTTGTTAAATATCTTTGTTAAGCATCGGAGTCGCCGATGGACAACACCCATGATGAGCGGTTACTTTTCCTGTTATGCTTTACAAAATAAAATTTCTGCCTGGGAATAGCTTACTTGAATCATTGATACGAGTATTAGAATCACGCAAATCGAATATATATCCGAATTGGGAATCTAAAAGTGGCATCACGAATTCAATTTTGTGAGTGTGGAAAACAATGGTATATCCACAGCGTGTCTCGTCTTAAAAATGAGGTAAATTAGTTTTCTAAATAAACTTTTATAAAAAGACAGCTGCTTTTTTACCTGATGAAACACGGTAAATATTCCATTCATTTTTGATAACTATAATTTATTTAAACCTATGAAGTGCGAAAGTTCAGATTATGGTAGCAACAATCACGTCTAAGTCAGGCAACATTTTGTAGTTGTTGCTTTGTTGAAATTACATGATAACTTTGTCATTAGACCGATTGAGATACCGATAGTGAGGGGGTCGACAAGGTGAACTATTTTTTTTTCGCGAATTATTTGCTACGTTCCCCCCGTGAACCTATCTACCGGAGATTTCAGTCCTAACTTATTTCCTGCTTGTCGTAAGAGTCGACTAAAAATAAATAAAGAAGTGGTACTGGTAGGTGATGTCACCATTGCTCAAGGCAGATACTACGCACTGCACTTTACCTTAGCAGTTCAGTTCCGTTTGGAAATGATTTCCGTTTAGAGTACAGTTGCTGGTACTACACCTTCTAATAGCTCTTTGCCTTTGAGTGGCTGTTAGTTGGTTCCTTTAAGGACCGCTATGAGTGAACTTTCATAAAAAAAATACCAACAAATTATTAGGCACGGACCTTTGTAGTGACTGTGTATTTGTTCTATATAACAGCTACCCGCGAAGTACCTTGCTGAAAGGTACGCTCGGAGATGAAGAGGTCAAGCATCAAAAACTTTTCGGGCAATACTATTGGTAAACTATTTTCAACAAAGTCACTTCGCGTTCTGCCGGAATTGCGTCCACTAGTGACGCATATTTTCCCATATTCGAGATAGCCTTTTTTGAACACACAATAACGTAGTTTTCCATCATGAGATTATCACTCGTCATCTATAGGAACAACAACAAATATCACGCAATTTACACATTTTAACGTTAAGAAGAAGTAATATTATGGTGGATGGTTGAAATATGAAGCTGAATAGTATCGAATGTTTCAAACCAGGGTATCACTTGAATTTAGAGCTTAGCTAGGAAAAACTAGGAGTTTCCAAGTGTTTCTATCAATCAGTGGCTCATACTTTACAAAACACGTACGGGGAAAATATTTCTGTCGGGAAAAGGATATGATTTACTAAATTCGGGAATCTCTCAAACACTTATGGTCATAGTCAAAGTAAATTCTGCTCCATGAAGTGTAGTTTTTTAGTTGTAATTGCATCCATATATTAGTATAAAACCTTCTATTAGTTGCGCGTAGCTCTTATTAAAACCCACTTGATTAGTTACGATGAAAGCAAAATACTTTGGAAATCAAACTTACACATCTAGTTAATGTCTACATCCTTCTCGAGGAATAATTTTGTGGATTAACGAGATTAAGCGAGGTTATTATATTACGAACAATGTCGCGTGACTAGATTTCGAAGATAGGTTATAACGACTAATCAGAAAGAAGCAGTGGGAATGAGTTTTAAAAATGTGTTACTAGAGAAGTAATATTTTATACGTTGTTAGTGATTGAGTTCTCTTCTGTTGTTTATTTAATTTTAACAATAGGCTACAGAATTGCATCGAAATTGAATTCCACAAATTCATACTTATCAGGTATTATAACGAAATAAAAACCACGTCGAACTTTCGAGGACGTTTACAGTACTAATATTAGCCTTACTATTATACTTACAGAGACAAAATATCGAATGTTTTCTTCGATTATAACAGGCTAAAACAAAGAATTTTCAACAGAATTTATGTTCAAAATCATACAGTTGGAAGCACTACGCGCAGTATATATGTAAAATATATATCAAGTGTATGAGACCTCTAGATATCATTTTAGAGGCATACAATGGCGACTGAAAGTATACAGTACTTGAATATTATTTCAAAGATGAAAGGGTATATTTTTATGACGTCACTCACTTCGGAATATTCCCAGCACACGAGGAATATCAGATGCCTGAGGCGATTATTTGTAGCTGCTCATGTCTATACGGGAAGTTAAAATTATTATATTCCAGAAACACGAGTAGCTATAGGGATGTGTATTATGTACTTGGTATCAGGTTAATATTGATGCTAGGAGGGAGTTCATTGGATTAGTCAGTAGTGTTTCTTTCAAAACAGATGACAATAATTACCAAACATGACAACAGTTACCAAAGTGTATAAATTTTTTCTTAAGAAGAAATAGATAAGAATAGCCCGCACAGGGATGATGGCCATAGCTTTCTTGTATATATCGTCATGTGACGGAAAATAAATAAGAACATTGTCTTAAAATAATGCTAAATTGCGTTTTGCCAAATTTATCACGCCGAATGGACTCAGAGCTCTTGAGTCATGAGCTACAGGCTTGGGAATATTAGCCCAATTATCATTTTTATTCACAAAAAAGCGTCAGCCGATAATTGAACTAGTTGTATTAGGCAGTTACTTAGATATTATTTTTAAGATTTGTAAATTCAGACCCGCAGGACTTCATTTTGTGTTATTCAATTAATGCAGCACAAATGCCAGTTTTATTATCTTAATTTAATCTTGGATTCAAATTTCAAACCAAACAATTTCAATTTCACCTGAATGTAACTCTATCTGGGATATTTATGACAATATCAATAGTTTTTATTCCGTGTATCAAATGACTTCATAAAATATTTTACTTTTACTTTTTACTTTTAAATAAAGATTAATACCCTGATAAACACCAATAAACATCATATTAGCCATCTTGTGTGAAAGAGGTTTGTTTTGCCTCGGGGTTCAAAAAATTGGATTGGTTTTCACTCGTGAATACTAACGCATAAACTTCGCGTAAAATACACCCCTGTCAGAAATTTCATTTTGTCAAATATGAACCACTGATGGACCGCGCCTCGGCTTTTTGATACCATTCTCAAATCTGAACTAATATACTAAATATCATATATTATAAATTTCTAGTTTCCAATTCAACAACAAAGAACATGAACAGTTCTGTATGGAGGAACTCGGTGATTTTGGTATTGATGCTGTGCATTATGCAGTTAATTAAACATTCGTCGTCCGCAAATTTTGATAGATTTTCAGGATTCCCAGAGGAAATGTCTGAAAAAGGGATCCCAGCTCATTTAGAAAGCGATGGATTAAAACAGATGGAATACAAAGAGCAGAAGCAAAATGTTGGAAATGTGGATCTCCCCCAACAAAATATTAATAATGATCTTGGAACGGATTTTTATGGGACCAACGCCAATAGCGGTCCTATAAGTGTTGATGACTCTCAGTCTTCGACAAATATATTCACGGATCAGCAAGAGTCAAATCACTTTCCCAATGCAAATATTGAGAAGTCATTGTTCCATCCTGATGGTATCAGGAATGCAAACGCACCGTCTTTGTCTAATCCTTTTCCTATAGATCAAACAGATCGCATAGATCCGGTTCAATACCCAAATTCGCAGATAGAAGGAAAAATGAATAATCCAATTTTGATTTCGAATGACCTCGATGCCACTCCTTTAGATGACGAAAAATCGTACTTGGAGCCTGGTTTTTCTCAACAATTACAAAATCAACAAGATGAACTATCCTTAGCAAACACTCCTATTCTAAATCCGCTATTGGAAAATTCCGCCCAAAGAGCATCGTTCCATGATTCTAGTGTGGGTCTGCCACCTGAAAATATGGGTAAAAGTGCGCTTTCGCTAAATCCAATTTCTGTTGATACATCATCGAAAGAATCCTTCCGACCTAATCAAGATATTTTAGAGGATGGATCATCTAAAAATCAATATCATGCACAAATTATAGAATCATCGCCGGATAAAAATAGTGTAGCTAGTCTTTTTGAAAATCAAATCGATAGCGAAGAGGAATATAAAGAATTGCCCCAAACTAAAAATTACACCTCAGGCAATTTGTCTGAAAATTCAATTGAAGTTGCATTAGTTCGGGATCCAAAAACAAGTGAGGCAGGATCATTCAGTAGCCACAGCTCTGATGTGATAACTGATGAATTTGATATATCTACACTTCCGCAAATTTCTCACAAAGTTACAGATGTAAATAAAATATTCGAATCTGTCGAATCTTTGGAGGACTTGTCAGCTAATTTATTACCATCCAATTTCTCGCAGAAGTATGCTGCTTCACAAAACAACGATGTCATTTACGAAATCACGTCCGACAACATTACAGGTGGATCGCCCCCACAAGATATAATAGCCACTGCGGAATCTCGTGTAACACACATACATTCCATAACCAATAATTCAGAGACGCAATTTATTGAAACGCTGCCAAAGTCCCTCATTGATCATAACACGCACGAGGATGATATAATGTCACAAAGCAACTTGTCAAAATCAAATCAAACAAATGACGATATCTTGCAGAATCCTGTCGTCAGTCAGCATCCGCGAGAGGAAATTTTGGACAGCACCTCATTTTCAGAGAATAGTGATCGCAATAGTACACAACTCGACCCTTACTTGTTAAAACCAGTTGTTAATAGCACAAATGGGTTGATCAAAGGAGATGCCATTTTGGACGATGAATCTGTTTTAAATGCTGACAATCATTCTATGGACTCTTTAAATTCCTTGTTCGATGCTCAAGTGAACGCGTCAACTAACCTGAATGTGACTTTAGGTTTTTCTAAGAAAGTTGAGAAATCGGATCCCCCGGAATTATATAATACTTCGTCGAACACGTCACCTAACCTTAATGTGACTTTAGGTTCTTTTCAGAAAGTTGAAAAATCGGATCCCTCGTCGAACTCTCTGACCAAGGACTTGTCTCTTGAAGCAAATAGTAGTACACCCATTACTGCTTCTCTCCACGAGGAACATAGAGCCGATGTCCTGTCAGAACAGTCTCAATACAATTTAAACGTTGCAAACAATACCAAGAAATTTGACAAAAATCTCACCTCGCCTTATCCATCAAATGACTCAGATACCAGTGGGATATCGAACGAAACATCACTTGGTTTTGTTAACTCGCCGTCTGATTATCAAATCGTGAAAGCCAATTCATCAATATCGCACATATCAAGCAATTTTAGAAATGAAATAAATACTACTATTGATATAATCCCAAAATCCATGGGCACGAATACCAGTGACGAGAGATACCCACTTGACAGCTTCAACATCTCAGAAGCAAATAATTATGATAGTCAACAAAGAAATGTAAATGCATCAGCCGTGCAAACTGCTGAGAAAACTCACCAAGAAAACGAACAAGATACGGCAGCTGCGTCCCCAACATATATAATGGAGAGAAGTCACGAAGCAAAAGAAAACTTATCAACGTTATTTAGAAATGAAAGCGACGTTGATGCCTTCTCTTTCTCTTCTCAGAAGAATGAATCAACGGAGAATCTTCCTCAAATCAATAATGTTTCAACAGTACAGAAGACGCCATCACACATTGATAAGATGAATGTTGAAATACCAGCAAAAAGTGTACTCAATGAAACTGGTAATCTTCAAGGTGAGACCATTTTAGCTATCATTTGGGGACTCAAAAAACTCTATTTACGATACATTTATTTGAAAGAAAGGTTCTTTTTTTTGTTTTAAAGATTGACAAATGAATACATTCTGATCATTTGAACATTCGAAATTTTTATTTTGTGGCTCACGCATGGCTCATACCTAACTAAAGATCTTTTGAAAAGGAAATTTTGAAATGGGATAACCATTTGAATTCATTTATAATCGAAAAATTTCTTTGAAAATTTTATAATTTTATTAAAATCATGTACAGCCGAACCCGATTTTGTGAAGGATTACGGCGTTGACGAAATTGGTAATTATTCAGAGACAACTGGAGCGGAAGAAGCAGAATACCGATTTGAAGCAGATGAAATCGAGACTAATATAGATAATCCAATATTTGCAAATGAAAGCAACAATGAAATAGACGATTCTACTCAAGCCACTAAATTGTACAACATACAAGGTTTACTTCGATTCATTTATTTTTATGGCCCCCCCATTTGATTGTATTACCCTCAACAAGTTTCCATATACTAAGGTCCTTATTAGTTTGGTGTTGCTGAAAAAAGACGAACGTTGTGATTCAGCTGGGCGTACCTAAGGTATTACAGTCGGTGTTGGGCGACTAAAGTTTTTAGCCTGGATATATCAGAAATCGAACTCATGACTTGCCACGCTGTAATAAAAATGAACTAAAATCGCTGTCTTCTAGCAGTATTTTTATCTTTGTGACAAATAGAATAATACTATAAAATCGACTTTGTCGACCTAGTTCGCTCGATCATGACTAACAACGCTGCTTGGAATTTTCGAATATACAACACATATAATACAACACGGTTAAGAAGTAGGCATTGCAGTTGTACTGTGAATTTATCGTGCCTTTGCAGTAATTATTCTTGGCTTTCCTCTCCCACGGGATAAAACAATGAAAGCTACTTGACGAAATGAGCCGGATTCCGGGCAAAGGTTAGCGATTGTCAACTTGATTCGTTTTCCTTCTTACAGGAGTTTTCATTCGAGTGAATCCAATACTGCTTTTTGCCAATTCTCAATTCGAAATTTCCCAAATAATACTTAAAAAATCCAAGTTTGTTACAACTTTTGCAGTACATGGAAATGACGTTATTGAAACTACAAGTTCGTACGAAGAACGTGAAAACGACCAAACAACAGAAATTGAGGATCATGTTCAAGATATAACAACCGGACCTGGAGAGAATGCAGGACGTGATGAAATTGATGGCGACAGAATTACTACTGAAAAACCATTAACAGGTACACAGCAATGTGAATGCTATACATATGCCATAGTAGTTGACACTATATAGGAATATACAAAGTCCAGATTTATTAAAAATAGTTGATGAAGAGAAAAATAAAATAGTTTTCCAAGGTTTTACAATTTGATTCATAAAATCTTCTTCAGATGTTCCAGAATCTTTTTCTGGATAAAATTTCAAAACGACTGCAATTTATTTTGTTTTACTTTCATCAAATATTAGAAAAAATGAACCATGAGTTCAAACTTTAATATTTATTTGACAAAGCCCGATTCGAAGTTAAATTTTGTTGAACGTAAGACACTGATGGAAGTGACTTATACTTAACAAAATATATTGACGTGGTAGCAAGCAGATTTGAATGCCGCTATGTATAAATCCACGCATTCCCTTAAAGAGTTTTTCTCTAACGTAAAACTAGGTCATATGTTACAAATACACAAAAGTTATTTGTGTCTTCATTTTACGAACTTTCACCTTTTATACATTTCAGACGAGACTACAAGTTTTGAAGACGTATTTGAGGATGTTGAAGAAGAAATAGATATAAATGAGAATCCTTATATCGATAATAAAGATAACGACATGATGGATGGTAAGTAATAGCATAAAAATCAGAAATATTGCCCGTGAACTTGCCATGTTATATTACATACACTAAACTGATTTACATAAATACATAAATAATATCTATTGTTTTTATGTACATTATTAATCCAACTGATGTCGGAACTATTAAACGTGAAAATATTGTGTAAAGAATGTTGAATAACGGAGAGAAGATTTTATTTATGCGCTGACGGGCATTCTATTCATGCTGATATCAGACACTGCTTAACATTTAAGGGAACACTTAGGTATATTTCAATGAAATTTACTCCGCAAAGACGGAAATGGTGCCTATGAAAGGAGCTACCGCAAAACATATTAAATATATATAAAATATATACGAACTGTGCCCAAAGTGTAAAGCAGCCCATTAAATACTGTAGAAGACAGTAACAAAATATTATATAGAAATTGGTGTAAATGGTCCTAAAATTTTTTTTTTAATTTATTAGACATCCAAGATCGAATGGGCAATGAGAATGATGACACACCACAAGATGAATCTATAGATGATTCAGATAAGAAAATCGAAGTAATTGTTCCAAGAAGACCGATTCTTCCAGTACTTATGTTACTTTTGTTTCTTATTCTATTATTGATGATATGCGCTAGACTACCTTCTTATCTTTACAGTTTGTGGGCTTCGTTTAAAAACTCAAATTCGCGCCTTTCACCTTTTTCGCGTCGGTGGTCAAAAAAGGGATATTCCATTATACCAATGGGGGATAAGTCGGTTTAGTTTTACGTACTTATTTATAAAGCTCATATAGGTTACAGATGATAAGCAAAACTGTTATTTGTTTTGTAACTATCTTTACTTTATAGCAAAACTGTGAATACAAGTATACAAATCATTTTCGTATTGTCAAATGAAGACACTTTAACCTATACACGGTGTATGTTTTGTCAAGCTTGAGTCACTGATGTAGTAGTGCGTAATATATAGCATAAATATGGAAAGATTTTTTACGTGCACAATTATTTCAATTTTGTTGTTATTTATCACATAATTATATTGAATAAACAAGTGTTTTGTATTTCCGATACCCAAAGTCGCGAATTAGATCCAAAAGGGTAAGTTTTTGATATAGCCCTGCCTTTATAAAAATCTTCTGACTGTTAGGTACAATCAATGACTTTGAGTCAGTAACATTCCTGTTGCCATAGCTTTTGTTCCGACGTGTATTGTTTGGCCAAAAATCCTCCTAATTTCTTAACGAAATGTTAGTTAAAAACCCCCAAAATACCCTAACACATACAGCGAAATTGGGGCATTTCAAAAAATCTTCAATTTTGCATAATCAGAAATTGAAAAAAGTTTTTTTTTGAAAAGTCAAGCATTTCCTGATAATTGCTGAAGTAAATGTTTGTAATGAACGCTTTTCAACTAACAGCCGAATAATGTTTATCGATATTTATGCACAGCGTCCAACAAATATGCCACAAAATCCTTCTTTGTAATAGGCCTTTATCATATTAGCTGAAGTTACACAAATTTTCGTTTGGTTTCATATCTGTTAGCAGGTTTATATTGATTTTGGATAAGTTTTATTAGTAATAGAAGAACAGTGGAATGGAACATTACATAATAAGAAAATGAAAAAACGCGGAACATTAGAAACACGAATAATTAATTGAAAGGTATTCTTGATTCACAAGTTTATATTACAGCTTCCTCGCCAATCATGTTAGTCGATCCTCGTTTTTTAAGTAAAGTGCTTGAACGTATAAGTATGGTTCACTTTAAACTATTGAACAATTGACTGCTGCTTACATCAGTTAAATAGAAAGGAATTCTGATTGCGGAATTTCAGAATGATATTCGACTTGAGTTGTCTTCTTCGTGATTGTTCAAGCAAGACTTCGAGATTTCTCACTCTCTCGCTTGCTTTAGCGCAAAGCTTTCTACTTGTCTGCATATTTTGCATTTGTACTGCATATTTTTCATCTTACGGAATTAGCCAGAGCATGAATTTTCATGAAAACACCAGATCTTCTTGCCTTCCTGACTACAGTTGGACTTGGACTAATTGTTCGATGTAATTTAGTCCGCGGAAGATTTTCCTTGTCAGTTTGTCACTGTCTTGAAGTTTCTTAATTTTCAGAGATTTTTTCCTCGATAAGAATGGACTCTGCGTGGATTCTCTCTGTGTGGTACTTTGATCGATCGGAAATCTAAAGAAAAAAAATCGTTGAATTAAATTTATATGATAAAAATTATCAGGTTCATAAAATTGCCAATATTAACGCACATTAATGCGAATGTGAATACTGTTTTGAATTATTAAAAATATGATCTCAATAGGTCCATATTATTTTCAAGGCGTGGTTTGGGTGTATAGTTACCACGGACTCAACTCTACTATAGCGGTTCGGTTTTGTATGTATTTTTTTCTTCTTATAGGCTTCAAATCATAGGTTGATCGTAAGTTGCCACATCAGTGGTCGTTGGTTGTTTTCTTGTGGTTGTGAGTGTCACACAATCGGAAAGTCGATAGTCTTTTGTTAAGTATTTGTCACTGATGGATCTTGTCGATTAGACGCGGTCCGTCTGTGGCGCATACATGACAAAACAATATTAGTGTTCACTTTTTAATAAAACTATATATTTTCGAAGTCTTATTATAGTACCTGTATAATTTCTTTGATTCCGCAAATGTTTCAGTTTCCCATTGCCCGTTAACTGTCTCAATAATGTGCTCTGAGAGGAACTTTTGCAAGAGTTTTGCAGCCTAAAAATGAAAAATAGAAAAATGATTACATAAAGTCTTGTGACCTTATGAACATAAAGTTGTTTATGTTACTGAGCATAAATACTAAACGAGGAATAAATTCCTTGGGGTACATTGGTAACACAAGATATTATGAACATTATTTAACTTACACGCTGTAAAAAATGTGATAAATATCCCGTTTAACCTGGATTTCTCATAAGCTGTAAAGTATATATTTCTACAGTTTTAAAACGTTTTTAATGAGTTATATAATGGATATGGGCTCTCGGCGGTGCGCTCCATCGGCAACCCATAATTGTCCGAATTTGTTTTATTTCATTGAAATCAAGTAACGTTACTGTCGAAGAATGTCGATTTTAATACATTTTTTACAGTGACATGCATTGATATTGTTGAGTTTTAGTGAAAATATATTCGGTACCTGATTCTTTGTAACGTCTTGAGGAAAATTTTCGCTTTCTTGTAAAATTGTATGAAGAGTATCTGTTGCTCTAGATCCGGTGAAACAGTTTTCATAAGTTTTCAAATTTCTTCTCTTCTTCTTGCATAGGATTTGAGTGCGAAAGGATGCCACTAAATCTTTCCATAAAAGTGTTGCTCTGTATTTTTCGGATTCAACTCGAATTGAATAGTTCCTAGATAGACCAACCTTTGTATCCATATTTACTTTAGACGACTTTGACTTCGGTGTACAACTATGACGTATAGTTTGCTTCTTGCCTTTATTGAGAATGATTCAATTTCTGAAACACTATAATATTTATATTATGGGGGTTCTTTCTTTGGCGAAGCGATAAGATAAAGTTCGCGACTCACCCTTTAATATTGAACGTCATGTTTTTGTTTGTTAATTACTGATACATCCCTTATCTTTTACTTTTCAAGTTTCAATGAACTTCGTTGTTGTTTGATAACGGGATTGATAACAATTCCATTCATTATAAAAATATTATCTAGCGATACGCCGATTAGAATATTTGTTCAGATTATCTGAAGCGTTTGATGTAACAAAGTAGTTTTTAATATTCGATTTTAATATAAACTGAATATTCCCTTCATATCAATAAATGATAATTATATTAGCAAAATACAACATTTCATCCAATACAAGTTCTCCTTATTTATATAAGAATTTACACGTATTTAGCAACAAATAAACACCGCAAGGAAAAATATACAATATCTAATACAATTTCTAATTTTTCACAAAAGTGATGATTGTTTATTACAAGAAAATTTTGCTTTCTTATGGTCTTTGTCTCAAAACTTGTTATCCTAATATTGATCCCCATTGAAATGAAAGATTGGTAAGTAAGTATACACGTCCATGCTAATGTAATGTTAAATTTAACTTACAGCAAAATTTTAACCAAGATAACAAAATCAACATTAAAGTATTTATTCAATCCTTTCCTAAATAGGAATGTTTTATATATTTAAATTATAGCAAAACATTTTACCAAGGGAACAAAATAGACAAAAGATGTATTGATTCAATTCCTTTTGTATAGTAATGTTTCTTTATTTTCCACCAACGAATGTAGTCAGAAATATACTTTTCTTGTGAGATGTAATCATATATGAATGTTTCAATGGTTACAAAATATCAATATCACAAAAGATGGGCCTTCGGACAAAAGTCTGCATATATATATATATATAAATAATCAAACTTCTCAATTTTTCATTTCTGAAAATATTGCTTGAACAATGAACATCCGTAGTTTCTCGTTTTTTTAATTCACGGGAATGAAGTTTGGTGAGAGAAATGAGATAAAATTATGATAAACTGTACAAATTTTGAATGCTCTTCAAGAAGAAAAAAACTTTACTCCAAAGATGTAAATTGTTTAGTACGAGGTATCGGCGATGGAAATTGGTGACACAGATACAAATACCAATACTGTCCACAGTAAGGATTCAATAATCAGATCACTTATGAGCGAATATGGTCACGTCTGTTGCTGAGTAGTCACGCTGTGCTGAGCAATGTAGACATGGATCGATAAATCCGAGATCTTTAACCTGTGGTGGTCACACTGAAGCCATCTTCTGAATCTTTCCTAATAAAGCTTTATTTTTTTTTCAATTATTTTGAGCTACTACATAACAAACCTATATAATTGTCATTATTACATGGAACTCAGACTAGAAAGCGTTAAACTATTTTCACATCGGACACACAAACAATTGAGCATAGAATAGGAATGAAAAACGCCATTTTTGGTCAAAGAAGCTATCGAAAATTGAAGTCTCTTCCAATACCTGACAGAACGAAAAAACGATATTATATAATCTGATAAATAAAATATGAATTTAAGATTAAGATACTAGTTTACTTACAGTCTTCTTTTGTGTTTGGTTCTATTTTACTAACTTTAAAAAACGACAGCAGCGTCTAAAAGAAACTAACTTAAAGCTACTTATATTATATAACATAGAGCTACTACAAAATGTAGTAAAACAACAACTACACTATTAACGCAAACATCCTAAACATTCTCCAATACGTTTGGACAATTCTCCAGCCCTTTCGTACCTACAACAAATACCAGAAAAAGGATTGACTATCAAGATTTTATTAGCAAGAAAATAAAAATAAGAAACATGGAACATTTGAGAAATAATACAAAGAATATTAAGAAATGAAGTATGATGTAAGAGGTTATATAAATAACATAGATCAATTTAAAAAAAGGATTTCCACTCAGCCAAATTTTCTTTAGTATTTAAGGAAATATTTGGTAAATAGTTGTTGTCATAAAGAGAGTTGTCATTTTTCATGATCTCGATGAGTGGCGAGTTATAAAAAAAAACTTAAAGATTCTCATTAGAGATTAGTATGGAATAGCAACTATAAAACAGCTGTATTTTCAGTAAGAAGTATGCAGTTAATATTATATTTTATCGAAGCTAAAATGCAAAGAATTCTAATACAGCTTTATCAACATCGTTTCTTTTTTTGAACTGTTGTTTGGCAAACATTTGTCACTAATGAATCGGACATCAATGATCAAAATTGATGGACGTTAAATAGTCACTGGAAGTGATGACAGTCATAAATATAAAATATAGGTTTATGAGCTCATCAACACTAAATGACCTAATCAGTGTCCAATATTTTAAACAAAATGTTTTGTCGATTTGTTGTATAGTCTGTATACTGGTAAATTTCCCCTAATTCCTTTTTTAAAATATTATTATCAAATGTCTTTGAATTCGTTTGATCACCATTATTCCTTTGAGTGCGTTGAATCAGACGTTGTTCGAAGTGTGTTATTACTTTGTCCTGGCACTGCTAAAACGGCTAAAACAGTTTTTCCATATAGCTCATACTTTTGAGTAGATCTAGGTGTTGGGTTTGGCATTCATGTGTTAGTAAATGACAATTTCAATGCTATAAGCATTCATTGACATATTTTCAGGATTTATATTTGCTCCTTTCTCGCTTTTCATTATAACTGAACAAAACTACAACTTGCACGCATATGTCCAGAATATTTATGCATCGTGGCCGCCTAGATGCAGCCTATTTAGTGACCCATGTTAGATGTTTCGAAACCTCAGTTACCGCACATTATGGGTAATTGAGTGAATTCGAGTAAAAACACCAGATCTTCTTGCTTTTTTCACGGCAGTCGGACTCGCCATTTCCTCAATATAATTCAACCCACGGAATATTTTTCTTGATAATTTATCTGTTCCGTGATGCCTTTTTATTTTGTATTTGTTTTTAGTCGGTGTGGATTGAATTTCACTGGCTTCCCAGTCGTATAATCTGAAAAATAAATAATATTTAATTTATTTATTGGATTCTAGAATATTAGCAATCGAAAACTAGTAACGTGGAAGGATATATCAACATGAAATGTGTACAGTACAATCTAACTGCACACAAATATAGTACCAGCATATATTATATGGCAATAAATTCAAGTTACACACTGTTCCACAAAAAAGTATGTGCCTAATTTTAATATTATTGCATTTTACATTACATTAGCGCTCAAAGATAACGTTGAATAGACAATTATTTGAAGATCTGCATGGTGATTTTTAATGAATTTTTGTGGCTGACGTAGCAAAGTTTACTTTCAAATTTAGCTATTGAAAATGATCAGTTAATAAATATAATATAGCACAACATAAAGAAATTTTTTTACCTGTATAATTTACTTGAATCAGAGAATGTTTCATTTTCGTATTGACCATCCACTGTTTCGATGATATGTTCAGAGAGAAACTTTTGCAAAAGTTTTGACGACTGAGAAAGAGAAAAATATATTATTAGGTTTAACAAGTATTGTAGATTAGTTATGTCACTAATAAAAAAGAACACAAATCACTATTGTTTCAGACATGAGCCACATGAGATCATCAGTTCACCACGCTTAGTAATCAAATAGTAAATGAAGAACTCTATATCCGTTTGTTTAGCTCTGTTTTTTAAATCTACAATGAACTAGCAAATTTAATATTTTTACAGCTAATTTATAAATACCTGGTGTTTCGTAATTTCCTGAGGAAAATTCTCATTTTCTTGTAAAATTTGAAACAAAGTAGTCACTGCTGAAGACCCGGAGAAACAATTTTCGTAAGTTTTCAGATGTCTTCTCTTCTTCTTACATACAACACTGCTACGGAACGATGCCACTAAATCCTTCCATATTACAGTAGCTCTGTATTTTTCATTATTCGGTTTGGTGAAACAGTTTGGTGCGAGAGATAGTCCACACTCCATTTTGAATACGTGTTTTTGTTTTATTCCGTAGAAAATTTCTGAGCTGTTTCGAACAAATAACACAATATGTAAAAGGTAAAGTAAATAGCCAATCACCATTAATTAAGTAGCTACTCAGCTATTGAAAAGTGTCTTATTAAAAAACTATAACATTTACAATGTTAAAATATATCCAGTTACAGCATTTAATCCAAACGATTGAATGAGCACAGAATAAATCAAGTGTATTATATAATGCCTTCGAGGTACTTACTCAAACAATGTGAGATAAGAAGATTGCACTTCTAATGAACAGTTGTTTTATGATGTGAGTAATTTTTACAATCAAGCGAATTAATCTCTGTTTAAACTAAAACATCATTCGCACGACTTTAATGGATTATCGCACTGATAACATGGAAATATTTCTAAAGATAATATGAAAGACAAGTTATTCAATGGGATACGCAACTTACGCGTTCCGACGCCTAATTAATAGGTTAACAAAATGTTCAACTTTAATGAGTTTTTAGGCCTCAGCATGTGCGATCCCTATTGTTTTACATTTTATAATAACTTATGCAAATATTAAAATTTATTACGGTAGTAATGAGTCGTTGCATCCTACAAAATTTCCTAGTCCTGGATATGTTAACAGGTTATAATTAACTGGTAGGAAACGTATAGGAAGCAATGTATGTCGATGCCTGATATATATTATCGAGAATTTGAAAACAAACGGCTGCAATTTTATCTCCTTGGCTAATAATTCGTTTTAGGTCGGGTAACTGAAAATATATTGTTAAGACATTCTAACATTTTTAAATTATATTAATTGGAAAAATAAACGAGTTATACCTTAAAGTCGCAGTGTTCTTCATTGTGATATAAAAAGAAACATATCATGAATTTTAAAATCGAATATTTTATTATAAAATAAATTCAATCTATACAACATAGATATTGCGCATTTCATATCGAAAAAATGATTTATTCAATCTTTTTAACTGAAAAACGACGAAAATGGTAAATTTTTTTTTTTTTTTTTTTTTTGATCATTTCTGAAATACTCAAATTTACAGCATATCTGGGACACACTTACCATACTTGTCAAAACCTATATAAACAGATATTTTCTCACTGGTGGGAATAAAGCCACAAACTACTTACGATGAAAATTAAATAACTTTTGTGATAAGAAATTTACACCACATTTTTTATCATGCGGGAGAAGAAAGCCGAGGATACTGCTCAACCATATACCAAACCCCGCGACCCCTCGTGTACATACAAGTTTTAAATCAGGTGAAGGGTTTTGGCTTGACATTTTTGGTCTTTTTCCGCTCATAAACTAGTTGGTAGAGGAAGCCGTACGCAGTGCTTAATTGAGTGAACTACAGTGCACCGACGAGGCGTCCAGCAGACCTCTCGTATATAGTTACCATTCCTCAAGGGATTCGAACCTTCGTCAGGACGATCATTTTTAATTCCCGGTTAAGCACAGGAGTCGAGTCAAATCATATACAAATATTAAAACTAAAAAAGTGTAATTGACTTCGACATATTTTAAAATTTTGTCCATTTTTTGTAGAAAATTTACTTATTGAAAATATCAGAAAGATTGCAATTCTGATACCACAACAATGAATATTGAATTGATTTTAAAATTATATATATATATTTTCATATTATGTCATTGTCTGCTGCAAGGTGAATTCTTTCATTTGAATCCACTCTAAGCATGACAGAACGTAACAGAACGTGAATGAAAGCGGCCATTGACCATATAATATGACTACGAGCTACATTATGTGTAGCACCAGAAATTGGACCCCAAGTTTAAAACATTCCGAACTGAATTGACCGGTTATAATTAAGTAAGGCGAGATATTCCATTAGGAAAAAATGTTGCGTGTGCATGTTGTTAGAGTCATTAATGGATCTCGTCCCGAAGCGCGCGCCATCTGTGCTTCATAGTTGGCAAAAATTTATTTTTTGATTGGGTGTTGCTTTAGCAGGTAAAATTAGCTACTTTTGGTATGCCCCCAAAAGTACACATAGACACACCGACTTAGGGTTAGTTACAGTTGTGGGTAATGTGGTTAAAGGTTACACGATTTTTAATACCTACTTCTTACAATGTAAGCTACGCATTTCAAAATATATTTTCATAAACATTGTACTATGACTATGGCAGACATCAATTAGGACGACACGTTTCTTTGTTTATCATTCAGACATACTCGAGCTGAAATCAAAACTCTTTTATTTTATCTATCTAATTTTGCCATCATAACGACTTCAATGATTTTTTTTATCGATCACACCCGTGCAGAATAATAATTGCTTGTTTGATAATAATATCATTACTATAGTAAAAATATCTAATCAAAATATATTCCTTTGAAAACATAATTAGGTAACGTTTTCCTAAGTGAATAGGATACTAAAACTGAATTTTGTTTTAAAATACGAAGACAAAAATACATACTGAATTTTTTATAAAAATCGATTTTTTCTTACATTCACATGAAATACATGAAAAATGTAAAATAAGGAACACAGAAATATTAAAAGTATGTCAAAGTATCAGTCGTGTCATAAGTGGCTTAAAAGAAGAAGCGTGAAATAAGATAAAAATAAATGCATAAAATTTTACAAAAAAACCCACGAAACTAAAAAAAACACGTCTATATCATTTAGTCAGTAACCGCCAGAAGACAGCTTGGCATAAGTCTAAATTCTTCTTTCTTTGGAAAAATATTCTTTTTCAAAGATTGATATGTATTATTTGAAATTTGTTCATTTTGTTCCAAACATTGAGTAGAAAATCTTCGCACAGAAGGGGGTGACATAACCTGTGAAGCAAAAGCAAAATATTTTAAGAAAGAGAAAAAACTTTAGTTCAAACAGATTAACGGGTGTTGCCCACTCACGATTTGCCAATTAGTGGTCACTGATCACCGTCTGATTTATCTCGTAAGAAATAAAACCAGGGCTATTTTTTTTAGCTTAGTTTAAACGGTGTTGAAATTTTAAATGTAATTATAATAGGAGATATTAAAAGATGCGACGAACGACCTGTCTATACTCTATTACACTTCTCTTGTGAATAAGTTTCCGTGTACGACCAAAGCCGTACACGGATCCAGCTTCATAAGAGGAGTGAAATAGGATAGACAGTTCGTTATACAACACCCGAAACATCTCCTGGGTTTCAAGCAAAAGAAGTGTGACGCCTGCACTCGATCATGGGTGCTGTTGAATCCAATGTTAGTCTTTACAAGACGAAAGAACAACGATAATTATAATAATGTTTCAACGTTTTAGGTAAGCGAAATTTCGCAAAAAAGTCATGATTTCACTGCAATATGGATCAATTTGAAAATGAACAAAAAATAAATTACTGTCAATCGCAGAATATTAGGATACCTGACCATTCCAATAAAGATATACTAACAAAAGGATTACAAATCAATAACTCAAACTTGACAAGATGCCTAGACAAATACTTTCTGATTATTTTCTTCAGAGATATAATAATAATGTAAGCAATCCCTATGGCGACACAAAAATAACTGGTTTATCCATAAAACCCAAAACGGAAATTTTAGAAAAACTCGCAAAACGAAAGGATTGCATAATTTTCAAATTAAATGAATTCGCTAACTAACTTCAATATTTTTCAATAATAAAATTATCCTTGTACCAATTTAAATCATAACTGGTACTTAAAAGTCCTAAAGATTTTAATTAATGATTGAACGAAGAAAAATTCGGTAAAAACCAACCTTGTGTCGTGATGATATTAAAGGAGTCTTGCAGGCATATTCTTTATTAAATCTGAAATAATAAACAAATAAAAATTTTTTAGATAAATATTAATTTCAAGGTTTGATGCACCAAAAGTATTACAATTCCTTAATCAGAGATTTTACTTTGCCAAGTGTGTGCCACAGATGGACTGCGCCTCAGCGGCGCGATCCATTGGTAACTCACACACGCCGAAAGAAATTTTTACCAATTTTTGGAATAAGTGTGGTCCTAGCTCTGGAAACCCGTCGATGGATTATGGATTTTTAAGTTTAAGTTTAAGGCGGTGCCCGAGTAGTTATCGTGTTGACATCGCAGATTAGAGATCCCCGGTTCGAGTCCCGCCAAGTCCGACTAATTTTCTTTGTCCACCATTCAGGGTGTTGGGTAGACTTGACTTAACCGAAGAGATTTTGTTTTGCTCACGGTGAACCACTCAAATAAAAAAAATGGAGCTATATAGCATAACAAAAATGCCAAGTTATGACTTAATACCATTCTCTTCTTTACCTGTATAATCGATTCGAATCGTGAAATATTTCATCTTTCCATTTCCCGTTCACAGTTTCAATAACGTGATCGTCCAAAAATTTCTGCATTAACTTGAGTGCCTGCAAACAAAATAGTAAATATGTATATAATAATTACTATGTACGTGTAAAAACAAAGACAGTACACGACTTTTTGAAATACACATTGATTAAAAATTACGTTGGAAAATAGGCCAGCACAATTTTTAACAACTTCCTACACTCAATTTCTCTGTATAGGTTGGGTTTTTGAGATGTTTTATTCTCTTTTTTTATCGATATAGATTTACACGAGCCAATAACTAAATAACAATAAATGCAAGAACTTTTATTCCTAAGTTGTTCAAGCATATTAAAAATCATTATTAGCTCACGCTCATTCTGCAAAAACGTTTTTACTCGAACTATAAATTCTAAATATTATGGTAGAATGATGCAGAATGTTTGTAATTACAAAACACGAGTCATTTTGTTGATGATATCGAAAAAATGAGCTGATAGCATTACATTGTTCGTTAGATTTGTTATCAAAACTCAAATGATGAATTCAATTCATTGAATTCAAATAATTCCCACGATATATATCATTGACCGATTCAACATAATAAAAATACAATTAAAACTTTTATTACCTGGTCCCTCGTAACCTCCCTCGTAAAATTCTGGTTTTCTATCAGAACAGCATGTAAAACATGAACGGCGCCAGTGCCAGTGAAACAATTATAATAGGTTTTCAAATTTCTTCTCCGTCTTTTACAACTCATATGTATCCGAAATGATTCAGTAAGTTCGTTCCATATTGAAGTAGCCTTGTATTGCCTGGACACCATATTTCTTTCCTCTCTTGACGAGTTGCGACTGTTTCTGTGTGTTGAATAATAATACTCCATTTGGCGTTCTTTCGTTCGTTTTTTCGTAAGAATTACAACGCTCGTGCGTAATATGACGTGATTTCTTGTAACTATGAAATTCCTATTAAAAAGTTGTAAAATTAACAGTTAAATCAAATTCCAACTACCAAATTTTTATTTTGTTAAATATGTGCCACAGATGAACCGCGCCTCGGCGGCGCGTTCCATCAGTGACACATGCTGGACAAAACATGCTTGTCAAAATTTTCATGTCCATGCTCGCCTTTCAAACCTCTTCTTTGTTCCACATTTTCTAAAATAACTACTTCGAGATTGCATTGAATTTCACTAATTTTTCTGAATTAAACAAAGTGTCCTTGCTCAAGGCAAGTCAGTTTTAATTATTTTAATAATCCGAGCGCTGGTCAAGTTTATAAAGCAGCAAGACGAGTTCACGTACCCACGACGTAGCCAAGGATAATAAGCGGCCTGGATTCGATGGTATTAAAGGTCAACACGTTTCCTTCTTTCGCTCTCGGAACAATTTGCGACCTTAAACTCGTAATTAAATAATTTGCGCAAAATTTCTTTCTCAAAATAAATTAATATTGCACGATGATAATACCTTTTGTTCGTTTTCAGTTGTTACAATTTAAATACAACGTCTTGAGGATGTTACGGAATTTAGCGCGAAAATGCATCCGAAACAATTTCATTTAGACAATGGTAGAGATTATTGATCTATTGTTTTCTTGGATCGGGGTTTCGTAAAATTAGTTCAATACGCGCTTAATAAAATGAAGTATATAAGTTTAAGCTTGTTTTTGTTTTATTGTGTCCGTTAGGTCAAATGAATTATTTTCATTTTACAAGGAAAAAATAAAATTCACGTTTCTTCTATTAATCTTCGTGTGTTGTTGAATATTTCGTAATAAAAGTACTGAACAAGGAATAATTATGGAACAAGATCGAAATCATTTCATCTGTTCTATTGTTAAGAATTTCTTATTGAAATTCACTTCAGGTAAACCTAGATGTAGTGCCAAAATAAAACTTACTATGACGACCAATTATAAGAAAGACCTAATACAAAATGTAAAACTACCAACAGCAATCCGGGCGAACATTTTTTGAAACCGAATTGAATCGCTGTGGTAAATTATAGTGACTGATATCTTCCCTGGGCGATGATAAAACCATCCACCACTTGCTTTGTTTTTTTTTTAACCGCTTCTTATAACATGCAGAAAACACGGTAGGGCATATAGGGCTACACAGAACATTCAATAATAATAATATTTCAATAGCCATACGGATACATCGGTTGCATTCAACAGTTTTTGTTGTTTGTTATACAGGTCGGGTAGATTTCGCCTCACACCGTCTACATCTCATACTCGGCAAGTGACTGACTAACTTTTGATTGCGAATAGTTCTTCATCAGTTAATTTTATCTAGCATGCGACAGAGATATATTGCGCCTCGGCGACGCGGGCTTTAGTGGCTCATATACTTAACAAAATACCTTGGTAAACCTTTTTATGGTTGCATGGGCTATACTTCTACAACATAATATCAGAGAAAAAGATACCGACCAGATGTAACGAAACCTTCATGCCGCTAATGCATCCATAGAATCACAAGATACTTGGAGTGATGAAAACCTTTATAAAGAGAGATCATTGGGCATCGCACAAATACCCGGAGTTTAATGACCCATTTAAAATCTTGGAACGCATTGTAATGAAATAACCGTGCTTCCCATTGGTATTAAGGAATCCATGGGTGTGGGAAGTGACGGTACATGGCGTTTTCTCAACATTTAATTTAATTTACTACGTCATTGAATCAAATAAGAGGATGAACAAAAACAGGCATAACACTTCGCAATCGTTAGTCACTCTTGCTACGCCACGTTTTTTTCTGGCAAAAACTGTATGTTCCAACAACCGATGTACCGTCAATTTAAAATCGATGACTCAACCAAATAAAATTTCTAACAAGGCCCTGTTTACGACAGGTATGCAGAGATTTTTGCAATAGCTAATTGCGTAAGGTTGGACTTGAATGAACAATATATTCTGATTGATGTTTTTTCTCTGATTGAAGTATCCTCTGTACCGACTCCGATGGTGTATACTTATTGGCTATTTTGGAGTGTCGATTTGCAGCAAAATGTCTTATATTATTGATTTTTTTTAAAATACCATACTTAAAATTATTTATTAATAATATAAAAAGTAGGATTTCATAACTTGCCCAAAAATTGATATCGATGAAACATGTCTGTCTCTTATTTTCCCAATCTAAAATACTATACTATCTAAAATACATTGTATATCGATAGTCGGTACCCTGTCACAAATATTTTATCAAAACATGCGACACATAAAGTACATGACAGCTAATTTAATCTTTATCTGATTATACATATTAAAATAGAATTAGTCTAGATATCACGTTATTTAATTTCTTTTGGGTGGGTTTAATTCATATGGTACATTCTAATGTTATCTTAGATGTATTAGAAATTCCTCACGTGCCCAATATTATCTTATGTCAATTGTCAGATATGATGTATATACATCTTCTAAATTACGAATTAAATCGTATTGGTTGATAATTGAAAGGAATCTGACTAAATAATTTAAAAATAGAGGTAATATAAAAGTTTTTTTTCCTAGCTATGGGTGATTCCCTGCGTCTTTACGACTTTAACCCTAACCTAATAAACCTTATAGTTTCCAGATAAATAGTTCGGTATTTAGACAAGAAAATTTTATTCATTCAACTACATTAGAGACCGTTCGCGAGCCACACGCATTTTATGTCATTTCCTACGTCTTCATATCTCTTCAACTTTCTTATCTCTTATCTCATTGATCTTTCTTCTTAGGTGTGATTGGAATGTTGTATGTAAACGTTTACTCTTTAGCTGTGCAGCTTTTTATCACTAAAGAACGCAAAACACGCTACTTGATACTTCCAACATTACCGATAAATACAAATTCCTTTCTAAGCAGTTGTTTAATTTTTAATTTTGCCCCCCCCCACTCCTTGAAACTTATAAATATGACAATATGCGCAATTAAATACTAAAACAAAATTATTGCATCGCAAAAAAGATATTTATTACAATAAACATCGCACAACAATGAAAAAATAATTACAAAATAAAAAGAACATTATAACAAAAATACGATAAATGGAACATATTATGTAATTGAACAACGTTGTATTGGCATTAACAAAATTCGTATCGCGTCGATTTCACACGAAAATCCAAACTCGAAGTTAATTTGACTATGGTTGCAGGTCCTTTTTCCATGCCCATGCCTATGAGCCAAATATGATCTGGTGGGGATGGATCATGCCAAGTATGTTTCTAGCGAAGCCCATACTTCATACTTGACCGTGATCATCAATAAGCCAAACGTGAATGCATCCATTCCGTATAATATCAATTGAACATACCTCCCAGTCCCCGTGTCGAGTTACGAATGTGGAAAGCGATTACCAATGACGAACCAGAAATTTAATTTTGTCGAACATGTGCCACTAATGGCCCATGCCCGAACGGCGTTATCCATAAGTGGACTATGCTTACCAAAGCATGCTTCCAACTGGAATTTGGACTGGGAGGGATCAGCCTGGCAGATACAGAACCGGTAATTAGGAGATGGTTGCGCACTTCACCATTTGACTAGCTGGTTTCGTCTTCGCCAGAAAAAACTTAATATGCTGTTATAAACCCTCAAGTCTGGCTTGAACACCTAGTCCACTACCGCAAGAAGACATCTCGGGATAAATCTCATCTCATTTGATTTGCTGGTAAGGAGTTTCATTGAACAACAGTTTGATCGATTTGGTTTATCTTGCTTGGGTGGTGGTGAAGTCGCAAATCTTTTAACAACGGGTGGTGAAAGTACTAGTTGTTTCGAAAATGCCTGGGAAAACGTGAATGATGAATAAATTAACATGAAATGAATTATGATAATTTATCGAAAATTGTAGCAAATTATGCGATAAATGAAGGCCATTTAAGTCAATGATGTAATGGGTCGTCATGAGACCTTCGCTACAGTTTTACTGTATAGTACACTAATAAAATAACCAAGTATATTGTTTAGCGCATCATCCTATTGGGTGAAAAATAGATAGATAGAAAAATATAGAAATGGATTATCATGATTCAATTTCTGTGTATAAATTTATATATCGAAGTTTATACACTGTTCAAAAATCATTAACAATTCAATATAACACCATCACGCCACTACGGATATTTAAAAAATGAGATGTTTGCAATGTAACGCAGACGTACCTTATGTTTGATAAGAGGTATGGAACTTGAAGAAATCTCTGTGTCCTCTATTTCTCCATAAAACCTATGTAAAAATAATGTTAGTGTATCATTATGCATTTTATTTTAGGCTGTAATATACATATATGATAAGATGAAATCTTCTATTATTTTGTTGTGTTTGCTACCCCAAATTGGCCGCAATTCTTGATGGATAAGCGTCAAGAAGATTAAACTTCGATAGATCTTCATAAAACTCAGAAGAAATCAAATAATAACATACCTGAATAGTCGATTAGTATCTGTAAATTGCTCGTTTTCCCATTTTCCATTTACTGTTTCGATGACATGTTCGGATAAGAACTTTTGAAGCAACTTGATTGCCTGGATTGTAATAGAAACAAACATTAATGCACGAATCTGTGGATCTGGCTGTGAAAAATACGCTGATACTCATAGACTCGAATAAATTTGCCAACGCTTTGAATACCTATTGGAAACGTTGTCCGTTTAAACCATGGCTTGCACTGAATATGCGTATTGCATCTCAGAAAAGTTTTTCTTAACTTACTCGCCAATAACTCGCCCGCCAAGGAAAATGCCTTGAGTGATAATTATTCAAACAATATACATACCTGTGTCCTGGTAACATCTTGAGAAACGTTTTCATTTTCCAGCAAAACTGAATGCATGACGTCAGCTGCCCCTGCACCAGTGAAGCAATTGTTGTAAGTCTTCAAATTTCTTCTGTGCTTTTTACAACTCAGACGAACTCGGAAAGAATGAAGTAATTCGTTCCAAATTGTAGTTGCCTTGTAACGTTTGGATCCACGTAAGGTAGATCTGCGACAACCATTCAAAAAACTTGATGCTGATACGCTAGGCTCCATAGTTTGTGGATTAAGCAAGATATATTAACAGAATGCGTTTGAGAAGAAGAATTCGGTGAATGAATTTTAATCCACGTTCAACTGAATTTATATGAAACTTACGCATGCTAATCGGTTTATCGATAACGACGGGGTACATCGGTTTTCTAACGTACGCAATAGACACGCTTTTATCTCCGCGGTATGCATTTCCAAAATGCTTAATATCTAATTACGGGTTATTCGGGACAAAGAACGTACGACGACAATGGATCAAATAGGCCATGTTTATTTGCAAAAGTGAACGTGGATTTTTAATGGAACGTTGCAAGGATGCTGATGGCTTTGAAAGTACCAACATCCGAAAATGTTTATGTAACAATAATTTATTGTTTACCGATCCCATTGTAATAAACTAGAAAGTGTTTCAAATATCGCGATCGGAACAAAGAAATGAAAATGTTTGTTTGCGACTTGTTTGTGTTATTATAACAGGAAATAACAGCAAAGAAATGTATTGACAAGAGAGATATGTAGTCTTGCTTCACACTTACAGAAATTAATTTCCGTAACCTTCATTTTGTATAGCGAGTTTTTGACACCAGGTATATTCATATTAGCGAATAAAATAACCAAAAGCAGCGAAATCAAACGGTGTATAATACCGACGTCCGGAATGTTCATTCGAGCAAACTTCTTCAGGGCAGTTTAGTGCATATATTGACTTCCCACTGAACATCCTTGTCAGAAATTATTTGACAGATGTTTTGTTGTTTTGTTAAGTATTGGTCACGGATGGATCTTTGCCAAGATGCGATCCATCCGTAGCTCATGCTCAACAAAATAAAATTTTGGATCGGGGATGCTCCAAACACATATTTTGTTACGAATATAGCAGAATGCACTTATTTAACTTGTTTTAGGCCCTCAAATGCCTCTTTTGCATGATTTTGGTACAAGCCTCTTAATCAAGTTAAAATTTTTCCCTTCAGTCGATTTGACGACATCTGTATTAATAAAGAACAAAACAAAAATTCACATTTCTAGTTTTTGTATTTGTAACTTCAAATAGAACGGAAATCATTATTTTTTAAATGCTGCAGTGCCTAAAAGGAACCAACAAATAGTCACTTAATAGCAAAGAGCTACTAAAAGATGTAGATCCATATATCCATGTAACACAATCGTCGTTTAAGCGCGACAGAATAATGATGATCTCATAGCGACCCTCAATTTGTTGAAAATTATGGCGGTGATTTGAAGCATTATCACTTAAGTTTCAGTGCGGTTATCGGTCATTATCAGTAATTATGAGTACCGATGTTGTGGTCAGCCATATTGGTTTATTCGAGAATATCGGTATTTACAGAAAACGGGGTATGGATGTATCCCTAATACAATAACGATGCTTTGTAATATATTGCTATTAGCAACAACTGTTTATTCAGAGACACGTGAGATGAATGACAATGAGGTATGTTACAATTCAGCGAATATTTGAGGAACTGAGTTGTGTTGTTACCAGCCTGTACGTAGATATTGGTAAATTAATAGATTATTTCTGTAACAATGTTAATATTATATGTTATCTTATCAATGCTTAATTAAGAGCTCTTAAAAATAATAGAGACTTTATTTTAAACAACAAACTTCATTGAAACAAAAATATAAATGGTCCTATTTGGTTACGGTGGTTTTTGCTTTGCATTCTCGTGGCTACGATTCTAGAAGTAGGAAAAGGATAATTTTTAGTTTCGAGTGAATATTAACGACCAAATGATTGGGCCAAGATTTTCCTTTAATATATTTTATTGAACTCAACACTTCTGTAACACAACATGTCAATTAGAAATTCGATTCTGTCAGGTGAATCGTGTATTATCGACGCGATCTATCAGTGACACATGCTCAGCAAAAGATGCTAGGTCAGCATTTTACAAAATGAATATTTCCGGACCTGGAATGGCTTGATACAGGAAATACCTACAGTGCTGCAGTTTCTGGTTGTGAAACGTATTTTATTTTAACCGTTTTTCTAGAGACTGGTGGGGGAAGTCCTGCACCACAGTTCTCCGATAGTGTGACTACTTTTTTAAACCAATTTTAATAAAATTTTGTCACAAAAAGACGACCGAATTTATTTCACAATTAATTACGAAAAATTAAAAATGGACCTGAAAGGAGAAATAATCCCAATGTCGAAATACTTCAAGGAAGATTTAGCCAATGAACAAATTGATATCATAACACAACACCGTAGTTTCAGCAGCATGAGCAAAAACAAGACAACAATGTAGCAACCATGGTCAAAAATCATGACCCCTAGGAGAGTTTGGTATTCAATGTATCAGGTTAATTAAGTTCGAGCATCATGCGTCCAACGCATGATCAACAAAATTCCTATAAACGATCAAAACTGGCCCTGATAGTTCCAAAACAATATTCTAATGTTCATGTTGTGATCACGTCCGACGAAAAGAAAATATAATATCCCGCCCTAAGGCTAACTTGGATGGTCACAGTAAGTGTATAATTGCGAGTGCATTTTTATCCATGCAAAAAAGGAAGCTAAGACTAGATTGTATTTGGGTTCTGAATTTGTTCTTTTTGTTGTTGTCGTTTTGTTAAGTATAATAAAGAAGATCATCTCTGGTGACCATCTCGTCTTCTATCTTTACCCGTTGGGGTTAAGATATACCATATAACAAAGTTTGCCGATATAGTAAAAGATGTGTGGGAAATGAAGGAAAATAAATTTATGAGAAAAGGAGAAGTCGGATATTGGAAAATTTCTTCATGTTAAGCCACAACGAGGCTTTGCAAGATTGCAAGATTAAGTCATCATGTAAAGTGCAGTAAGTGGTATCTGCCTAGGGAGATGATAAAATCATCTATCGCAGATTGGGGTGAGCAAAACCGGAGCATTTAGAATTTGTTCGGTTATTTTTTTGCGAATCTGGTCGAATGAGTAATTTCATATAAGCAGCAAACGTCACGTTTTTACCACTACAAGTTACCCCCCTCAAAAGGAAATTTGATTTTGTCAAGTATGGAGATAAAAAATTCTTACTGGAATCGAAATCGAACATAACAGATGTAAATTTACTTAGAACAAATTGTAAGTAGCAATGCATTTTCTATTCACACTTTATATCCAGAAGCACAAACAAATTTGACCAGTATGAAAAATATTATTTGTATTTTGAGGTTAAAATATAATAATTTCAGTCGAATAAACAAATTTTTATTCCTATTGATTCATTTCTTATTCGAATAATTTGTGCTTCGAATTAATTCGAATCTCCTAGAAGAAGCCAATTAATGGTCATTCACAAAGCTATAAGCTTTTGCAAAATGTATTGCTTCTGAGCGGAAAACATCCCATATGATCGTAAAGTGCAGCGAGTTGATATTTTGTCGTGGAGGATGATAAAACCATCTACCACTCCTTTGTTTCCTCTCAGCCATCCTTTACAACGCGCAGGAATTACGTTAGGACATTTTAAAAGCCCTAATGAGGACCAGGTTATATCTGTTTAAATATTATAACCGAGAATGCATTGTTGAGTTGCGATTCATTGTTGTATACATTTTTTCTACATTTCTTCATTGGCGATATCACAACGAAAATAATGTTGTCTTCAGCAAAGCTCTTGGCGAGTAGTTGAAATCTGTGGTGGCAGAACGAGTGGGAGACAATTTTCCTTTTATTGAAGATATTTTTGGTAAAATTCCAAAATCTCAGGGTGTAAGCTCGGTAAAAATTAAAGGAGGTATAAGTATACCGGTATACCAAAATTGTCAACACTAATGTGTACCGCACCCTCATCTCAAAATATGTATATTTCATGGCGTTTATATTTCGTTCACACTGTTCTCGTGTATGAATAAGTAATAGATCGCGCCAACAAACTTGCATCAACTATTAGACATAAACTATAGTTGTTTGATCACCCACTCAGAGTATCTTGGTAATATAATGGCCTGTTGTGTTGGGCCACTGATGGATCGCGCCGCCGCGGCAATGCTTAGCAAAATAAAATTTCTGGATTAGATTCGCCGCTTTTTCAGACGAACATATTCAACGTACAAAAAGCGCGTGTTTGTTGTAATAAAACACTGCCAATGTTCCGCTGATATCCTGCTGCGTTGAAAGTCTACCCCGAAGGCGTCACGCACGGTTTGCTCAGTGAAATGCGTTGGGCGTAGATCGTTACGGCGGTGATTTCGGATTGTATAGTCGCGGTCCGCGGCATTGCGATACTTCGGAAGAATATTTACTGATGCACAGCATTCTTAAGAATTGTTCTTGTATTGCAATTGGTTATATAAGTTTTGAAGTCAAATTAGTGAAAACTGTTTAATAAAACTGGTGCTTGCGGGAACTCGGATCATTTCAGCAACCTCGTCAACTAAACCTTATCCTAAATAATTAATTATATGTATCACTACGATGAAAATAACCTGTCAAAACTATAATATTCTACAACTGTACTAATTAAACGTATATATAACGTATATATCTTTGATACTTTATAGTAATATTCAAGTTTTTGTCCTTTTATTGCCAAAAATATTTATTGCCTCTTTGCATCGCTTTCAATCACTGAACAATTGTTCAATATTTCTTGTAGTTGAATTTGTATGGAGAAGACAGGGAAATTCTTTTTGCCAAATTTGAGTCGCATATTATCCGCTCTTAGACGTCGCATCCTATCTTGGCCAGACAAGTTTTGATGAAGTTTTTTCTGACTGGTGCTGGTCTACAAGGCCATGCTCAGGGTCGCCCACATAGACGAGTTAATATTAAAAGTGACCATGAGTTGGTTCCTTTTGAGCACTGCTTTTGGCCTTGCTAATAGTGAATTTCAATTAAATCTTAGCAGATCATATATTTTCGATAACACCTTAAAGGAATTAAGTTTAATGAATGAATAGATAAATAGGATATTAAATAACTTATCGCAAAAATCTTCATGTGTACAGATTTGCAATATTCTTATTTCATCTGCCTAAAAATATGTATTTCTACATTCTACTTGCGACTGTTGGTGTAATTATTGCTTCCATGTTGTATTTAAGATCAATGAGACCGGCTGACATTCCCAGTGTTTGTAAGTATTCTTTTCGTGTTACTTTGTAAACCTATTTTATTTCAGGACTTGTAGCACATTTCACGTCTTCTGTACATACTAGTTTCCTTCTAATTTATTATGAAATAAATGTATCTTAGCGATTCTATACATTATTCTTCTTTCCTACATTATTTTTACTCTCTGCGCATTGCTTTAGTTGACTTTAATATAAGTCTCTTGCAACGTTGCTCCCTATGCCAATTCGAAAAAATCACTGTTCTTTACCTAATGGTTTTGAGGATTGTTAAGCTTGATAGAATTATGTATTAGATGTCCATCTAACGAAAAATATCGAAATTACCCCTAGCAATGTTCTGAAATTCACTCTCGCTATTTCAAAGCGGTGCCAGGTAGTCAAGTTTCATATATTTTGTAAGATATACATATGGCGAAATATTTGCGTGCCCTTGAGATAATATTTTTTAGAATGCGAAAAATGTTGCAACCGTGATAAGGACTGAGGTAACACTTTATTCAGTAAACTCTTTGTTACTGTAGATTTAATGAATACTACCTCAAGCAGCATACACGAATAGGCATCAATATCCAAGTTCACCTTATAAATCTATTTAAGGCAGGAATCGTTATTCTTAATGAATTTACGTTTTAGGCATTAAATTAGCGATGAAATCTGGACTCATGGCACTGCTAATAAAAAGTGGTATCAGCAGCAGGATGAGACCGTCCATTGAAGAGATAACTGCACCCAATGGTTTCAAATTTACTGCAGAAAGTTCTGTTTTCACACTTCTTATGGAACCAATATTGAAACTGAAACTCCGCAAAGATGACATTTTCATTGTGACCTACCCTAAAGCATGTTTGTTTTTGCGTATAAAGTTCCTTGTCGCGACGTTGTAACAATCATCGGTAATTATACCCCATTTATTGCCGACTAAACAATTGCATAATAGACCTGAAAAGCTTTAAAACTAAAAATCCTATATTTTAGTTGTTGCTTGTCAATATTTACCCAGTCACACGTGCTGAAAAATTTTTGGTTCGCCCGGTACGAATTTTGGGTTGTTTTACCCTGATATTGAATAAACAGTCTCAATTTTTGTCTTTGCTTGTGACGTCATCATTTGGTCACCAAAATTCTAAATAAGCCAATTTTCACTAAACAAGATTGAAAATTCACTATATCTGGTTTAAGGCTGATTTATGGATTCATATCCACCACTCAATACAGGACACGAATCAGTAGGTAAACGTAAAATGTTCGGGGTCTTTTTTACAGCACTACTAATATTGCTGAACTTTGTTCAGGGTGGCGTGTACGAAGATTGATTATTACTAAAGATATCCTTCAGAGAAGTGAATATGGCAAGAATCCAATTCACATTTCATTTTTCCGTGGTAGAAAAAGTGTCATTTTTATATGCATTCTCCTTTGTTCGCACTGTGTTTTGGCAACATCCCTTCTATCTTATGTACCATTAAAGAGTTTGTTTACAAATGGCATATTAACCCAACGAGAAATGTATTTGTTCAAAATTGTTTTGCTAATTGTGAGACGCTGGTAGATTGCGTCTGCAAAGGTACAAATGATGCTACTTTCTTCAGTTAAAAACGTTTTTTGTTAATCTATTTTCAATTGCACTTGACTGCATAGGCACAACGTGGATGCAAGAAATAGCTTGGCTCATATGTCATGATGCTGATATTGAAGCTGCCAAAAAGGAAGCAGTTGCAGCGAGAAGCCCATTTCTTGAGCTTTTCGATATTGGACCTGATCAAAAAGGACTGCAATCAATTGAAAATTGGCCCCAAGATGATCAGAGGTAAATAGAAATGCATTCAGGAATTATTTTCAATTACGGGCTTGAATATTCCTAACAGAATCCATTTTTCTTCGATTTCGTCATGCTACGCAAGCTTTAGCAAATATTGAACAAGTGATACAAAGCGAATATTTTTTGAATTCGAAATGGAATCGAATATTTCGCACAAATCAAATCGAATGTTTGAATTAAAATAGTATAATTAACCAATCATTAATACGTGCCTTTAAAAAAATTGTCAAATGTTTACCTATATTTATATTTTACTTTTTTAAAATATTCGGATTCTGGTTTAGAATCGTTGGGAAATAGAATCGAATAATTTATTACTACCCTGATCACGATTATTTTCGCCAGCCATATGTGCAACGACCATCGGCCGTTTGCACTAGTGGCTCAACTGTCTGTGCTAATTATGTAATACAAGTTAAACTCTATAGTATGGTTTTCGTGTGTTTTCATTTTAGAGTTATCAAAACACATCTTCCATATGAACTTTTACCCGAAGAAGTTTTCACGGAAGCCGGAGAAAACTGTAAAATCATTTATTTGGCAAGAAATCCAAAGGACCTATGTGTTTCATATTATTATTTTCATAAGTTGAATGTTAGAAGTCAAGAGCCAGGGACATGGAACGAATTTTTGACAAACTTTTGTGGAGGAAAAGTAGGATGGGGAAGTTGGTTTTCTCACACTTTGAAATATTGGGAGGTAATGTATATCAAGTCAGAAAATGTTATCTTTCTTCTGTTTTGTCGCAGTAACTCATCGTTAAAAAAGGGTTGTAAAGCGTGTTTTGTCAAGTGTTTGTGGAACTAGGCAATATCGAATTATTAAGAATTCGAATCTGATTTTATTTTGTCATTAAAAATGAAAATTTCACTTTACTTAGCAAGTTTTATTTACCCATGAACAAGTCAAGTTCGGATCGATTCGAATCACCGAATAGAATTGCCCTGCCATTAGCGTGGGACAGTGATGGATTGCGGCCCCAAATAACAAAATAAATCTTCCTTGTTAATTTTTTCAATTATGAAGTAATGTGATTTCGCCGATGTCGGTATAGTTAATAACATATTCAACCCTTGATGTAGGTCGTATTTTGTTATATTATATATACTTTTTTTTTATTATTGAATTATTTTATGTATTTTAGAAATCACAGCAAGATAAACGTATTCATTTTGTAACATACGAAAGCTTGATCAAAGATCTTAGAGGGAAGATAGCTTCAATTGCAACATTCTTAGAAAAAGATTTGACTGAGGAACAACTTGATTCTATTACATCCCACTGTACTTTTATCAGTATGAGTAACAACAATGCGACAAACTATAGTCACACAGAAAAGTACGGTTGGGATTGCAAAAACTACAAATTCATGAGAAAAGGCCAGGTTGGCGACTGGAAAAATCATTTCACTTTGAATGAAAATGCTGCTTTTGACGAATTATACAAAGAGAAGATGAAGAATTTGGGACCGGAACTGGTTTTTGAACTGTAATGTGCATTATTAGAATAATACAACACTTGGATGTGTGACGTCGGAAGATGTATGTCCAATACTACTTTGTTGATAATGGACGTATATTTTGCACGGTACCCATTTTTAACAGAACATGCTTTCATTCTCAAAAATTGTAGTCAATAATTCGTTTTATACTGCTCAATTTTACTGTATTCATTTTGAGCAAGGCCGGAAGCAAAGTCGAAGAGAGATCAACTAGCGAACGCTAAATAGCAAAGAGCTCCTACAAGATTTATTACCAGAAATTGCACTCTAAGCGGAAAACATTCCAAACGGAACTGAACTGTTATGATAAAGTGCAGTGAGTGATATCTGCCCTTTTTGTTTCCTTTTTGTCGTCTCTTACGACACGCATGAAATGCTTTGGGAGTATTCTGAAGTCCGTTCCAACAGTGAGACTATAGCTATGGAGTAGAAATCTAATCATGAATTTGTAGGAATGTTTCAGGACGGGGTTCATTTGTTCACCTCCTTTTTGAATAAAGTTTTTATCCCACTGCTAACGGAAGCACGGTTGTGGAGTAAAATTGTCTTCACGACTTTTTTTTTCGCGAGCAAAGATGGGTCACGATAGCTCCTTTTCGACTTCGAAATGTTTTTCGAGATCTCAGTTACAATTTGGTAGCTTTTTAATCAAAACTCTTGCGAGACTTCGATGATTATTCTGCCACAATCATGTACTATTTCTATTGTACAACTAACAAAATTTTATATTACTAAAACTGAAATGATTTACATTTACCGTGATCTATAAAAATGATTAATACATTTCATACATGTTCAAATAACGTACTTTCGGCAATTTTGTCTAATAGGTAATCAATTTGTCTTGGAGGTCCACAATTTGAAGCTGAGATTACGTTATCTATTACGTGAAACTCCGCTTTCCTTATCAAAATAACCTTAAATGAAATGAATTATAATGCGCAGTCCCACAATAGCTTATGCTGACCAAACATATTCGGGAAAACCTTGTCAAACAATACTGTCATATCAATATTTCCATATGTGGAAATAATCACGTAATCGCGGGAGAAACGTTATTCACTGTTTGCTTATTACAACACTGGACACGACGATAAAACCTCAAGCCGGGGCTATTCACCTAATACGGTGTTGCCAATTGTGTCAAAAGAGTTTTTCCTCAGTGTTTTTCCTTGCTATAAATTAACGCTGCGGCAATGGTATGGAAGCATAGTAGCTGGAAGTTAAAAAGTTGTAGAACCGACTCTAAGCGCAATGCAAGTATGTTTCTAGATTGATAACAAAGGGTAAAAAAGTGGATCAAACCTTTGAGCCTTAATAACCTTAATTAACCTTTGAGCGATAATATCGCTCACCAGAATTGTTGCAACGCAATTTTGTGATTTATCGTTCAAATTTCTCCTGATTCTTCTGATTCTGAGCCTCCTAAGTATTCAAAGGTATTTTTGCTATATTGGAAAAATTATTTAAATTATTTAACCAATGAAAGTTTTGTGAGATCTGTTTCCAATCTTGCTTATAGTGAATTTCCAATGAATAAAAGCACTAAAACAAAGTAAATATTTTTCAGAATCCCATCTTCAGAATCCCATCTTCCGCATGAACTTTTACCTGAAGAGCTTTTCACAGAAGCAGGACGAAACTGTAAAATTATCTACGTTGCGAGGAATCCAAAAGATCTTTGTGTTTCTTATTATTTCTTTCATCAAATGAATCTCGGAATGGAAGATCCAGGAACCTGGAGCAAATTTCTAACAAATTTTTGTTCAGGGAATCTTGGCTGGGGATGCTGGTTTGCTCATACTCTGAAATATTGGGAGGTAATAATATAACCTTCCAACTACCAAAGGAGTGTCGTTTTAAAAACATCGACCATTTAGTTTTTTCTGCAAAGAAGTGGTAGATGGTTTTAACATCGCCCAGGTCAGATACCACTTACTGCACTTTACCTTGCTGGTTTAGTTCTGTTTGAGACGTTTTCCGTTTAGAGTGCAGATGCTGGTACTGCACCTTCTAGAAGCTCTTTGCTATTGAGTGGCTGTTGGTTTGTTCCCTTTGGGAGCTGCTTCCGGCCTTGCTTAGAGAGAATGTCAATAAAAAAAATTATTGACGCACATCTATCTGAATATTTCAAGCCTACGTATCGACGTAATATCAGGTTGAAGATAAAACTGTTATTCTTACTTTGGTAACGATTTTTTGTAGAAGTCCCATATGCCCATAATATATGCCCATTATTCTCGACCGCAAAACAGCATATAAAGGTCGATACATACGACCTAATTCGACAGTTCACCTCTTTTCATATGGCTGTTTGTACAAATCATCTTCAGTTCGACCAACTCACATAAGGGACCAACTTACCATATCTGTCTTTATTCAGAAATCTCAAGAAGACAAAAGACTGTACTTTACAACCTATGAAAATTTGAAAAAGGATTCGAGAAATGAAATCGCCTCAATCGCAAAGTTCTTGGAAAAAGATTTGACGGACGAGCAACTAGATGCTATAACCACTCATTGTACTTTCAGCAGCATGAGCAAAAATAAAACAGTAAACTACGATCATGCTGAAAAATACGGATGGGATTTTAAGAAATCCAAATTTATGAGAAAAGGACAAGTTGGCGATTGGAAAAATCATTTTACTTTAAATCAAAATTCTGCATTTGACGAATTATACGAAGAAAAAATGAAAAATTCCGGACTCGATTTCATATTTGAGTTGGATCATTGACTTTACGATCGTTATCTCGTGTTTACGTAGTTTATTAATTTGTGTTAATATTGAAGTTTCATTAATTTTTAAGCATTTTTAATTGCTTGATAATGTGTGTTACGAATATTTTTTTGATTACACATTTCAATTCTTTTACTGATTTTACCACGTTTTATCACTGAAGATATACCTTAATATTAAGGAATGACAAGTTTTTATAGTTGCTTCAATTGTTTTTACTATCGGACTCGGACCCAACGAAGCCAGACGACAAATAGAACACAGCAACAGCAAAATTCTGACAACCGACAAATAACTTATATATGTACCGCTTTTAACATATTGTAGCGAATATGTCCATACATTCAATACCTTCACTCCCACTTTTATCCTTTTTATCTTGCGTACCTTTGACCGAAGTTTTCTCCATCAATTCTGCAAGATTTCGATTACACGTTTTTAACTGACACATTCCGATCCATACAATAATTTAGAGGCACCGCCTCACTATATATATGCCGACGTTACCTGAAACACACACTCGGTTATTTTTTGATACTTGGTAGATGATTTCCGATTAAATACAGAAAATATATTAAAAAGCATGATTTAAAACATAGCCCAAGTTATAAAGCAACCATATTTGCTGCATCAAAAAAAAAATCGAATCCCAAATGCTTATCATTATTTGAGATAGCACCCAAACGAGTAGGCATAAAATTAATACAATAACCGTATGATTGTGTACTATGACCTGATGCAGTGGTTCCCAACTTTTTTCTATGTGACCTTATTTTTATGTAGAAAACACTTTGCCAAAATCTTACGACCCATACTTATCCTTCTATATTGAATGCGATTCCTGAAGTCTTTCAAATAAAAAAATTCATAATGAACAGCGGCCATGGGCGATATTTAGCATTAGGGAGTCCCATATAAACCGCGGTGGTGTCATCAAATCGACAATACCTACCAAACATAACACTTGATGAATGACGCGGGAAGGAACCCCGGGAAAGTATGACTAGGATCTGTAAACGAAAAAAAGGCTTCAAGGAGCAATACATGCGGATGCGCCTCCTGGTCGGAGCACTGTAACGCACAGACTTAGGACGCCGATGGAAAGACAAGATGTAAGTTAAATGTCGTAACCAGATATAACTGTAAACATTCTTAATTGCATATTAAAAAGAAAATTCATTTCATTTCCATCCATCGTTGAAAAACGAAAAGGATGAGAGCACAAAAACATTTTTTCTCATTCTGCAAAACAATTGGCCCATTTAAGATAGAAAAATTCAAGAAATTATAGAAGACTTATACTCTAGTGTAGAAAAAACGGTAGCACTGCAGGTGCAAAAATGACTTTCCAATATATACATACGTACGTATTATTAGGTAGCTTGATTTTGAAAAATTTCAAAGTTAGGTGGTACCTTGTTTAAAACCTGTAAAGTTTGTATTACGATTTGCTGCATTTAAGAAAATTTTCAAATATATTTGAAGGCTGAAATCATTGCAAATTATGATCGCGACCTATATAGGTTGGGGAACATTTGATTAGTGGTTACCATCAAACATTGAAGATTTTGTGTTCGAATCAAGGTAATTCCGTCTTGTTGATCTAGAGATGTCGCTCAACCCATATCTTTCTAAACACCACAGTGTCTATAAAGTTTGGTGGATTCGCTACGCACTAACATATGGTTATGATGGATGGCAATATTTGTTGTACATAAGGCTGTAAAGGTGAAAGTTGAATCAAATTGTTGTTAAAAATCTCATCAAATTGTTTACACTTTATGATAACGCCACAAATTTAGAATATCCGTCACAGATACCCACTCTAAAAACATTTTCAGTATATTCACTAAAACAAGTCGAAGTTTTACTATTTCGGAATTGCTTTTGTGTGTATGTGAATTGTATTTCGTGTGTGTGTGTGAAAGGTTCAATGCGCGACGCCATTTGTAAATCAAAAAGGTCCATATTATCCAGAAACACTGTGAGGAAATACGAAGAGAAAGGAGAAATCGGCGCTGTCTGGAACTTAGGATGGTAGAATTTAGCAGAAATATTATTTTCAGTTAGCAAAATTTTATCAAGAGTAAAAAAGTAGTCCGAGTCGCTGATAGATTGCGTCTTAAAGGAATCAGAAAAATGTTATCGCGGCATGTTTTGTAAAGCTTGAATCACTGATGAATCGCGCCGACGATCTATCTGTTACTTACGCTTGCCAGAATGAAATTTTTGATTAGGAATCGAGTTTCATATTGGACACGGGCTAGGAAGAATCAAATTTTTCACTATGTGAAATTGAAAGATTACAATACAATGTTGCAACATAGTGACGTTTCCGTTCAATTACGACAAATACTTCTTGGAGATCATGTGGGTCACGTAAAATAGAAGGGCCGTCTATATTCGGCTTAAATATGTCAAAAATATCAATTTAATCGTATCAATTGACGCTCCAGGCCTTATCAAAACTGCAGCGTCATTCAGCAACTCAATCAGAAATAATTACACCGAACATGATTTGTTAAGCTTGAGTCACAGATGGATAGTGCCACGTAGGCACGGTCCATCTGTGACTCGTGTTTAACAAATTAAAACTGTTAATTATGAACGCGTATGCAAAATCGTGACAACGCTTTTTTCAACAAACGTCTGAGATCAAAATATGATACATAAGGCATATGACATATACTAATCGATGTAATGCGACGTAACAGCACACAATTCGGCGAAATAATAAACTGGAGCGTATCGTTTATCCCGTGTTTACTTCATTTTGCGTCGGAAGTATATAGTATGTAGTATATAAGTGCAAGCAATACAGCTAAGAACAATGTTTTCGTCGGGTAGCAGGTCGAGAGTGAGTTAAATTATTCGGCATTGTTCGGCTGCTCAATGACATTTTCAATCACCGAGTGTTTTTAGTAAGTGTTACGCTACTTGGTTATTTGAGAATTATTTGTCGCTTAGACCTCATAAGAAAGGCCTCATTAAAGTTTTTGTAAAAGTTTGTTGTTGAATGTTTGAAGCTGCTATGTTGAAAAATTTACGTGAGATCGTTATATATTATTGTGACCTGTTATTAACGGACTAAATAGCAATAAATTGAATATTAGACTCCTAGGTATTCCCAATTAACAATTTTATTTTATCAGCCATGAGTCACAGACAGACCACGCCTAGGGGGCCCGATTCATCAGTGACCCAAGGTCGACAAAACATGCTTGGTCAATATTTTTCTGACATGGTGGCCTATACCGGGGAAACAAATAGAGAAATTTGACAGAAAAAAATGTGAAGGCGAAGAAGCGGTGATGTAAGACTTCATCTGCGCACTATGTTTGGCAAATGGGTAAAACAAATTTGAAACGCATGAAACTATTGCGAATTATTAGTGGAACCTTAGGATTCTATCTCATGCAATCACCACTTGTAAATTTTTGCTCTTGAATTTCGGCTTCATTGGTATCAATACCTATTTCATTTGGCGTTACAACAAAGCCGAGTAGTCTAGCCTAGTTCAATTAAGATTATGAATGTGTTTTTTCTGTTTTTTTGTTACCGCCGTTATATCCATCTGTTTTATTTCAAATGTATCTTTCATTTGCTTAAAAAAAAGCTAATTTTTCAATCACATTAGTATTTTTAAACATATTCATACCATAAAGGTATTTGTTTGAATATCTGGAAATATGATCGGAGTGGTAGTTTTCACGGTGATAGCGGTTGCCATTGCAGTGGGATACAATAAATTCAAATCTATGCGACAATGTGACTTTCTATCTTCAAGTAAGTATGACCCGTGTCACATTTATTTGTAATATTTCGTGAATGTGATAGCCTAGCTTCTTCTTACCCAAATTTTTGTTAATTTTCACCCAGAAGCATTGGAAATTCACTAATATTAACCTAATATTTCCAAAGATCAAATCGGTTGGCACCAAATTCCTGTGCTTATTCAAGAGTCATATTTGATAAAAGTTGAGAAATTAAGTAAAAGTATCCCATTTAATGGCTGAGGTGCCATGAAATACACAAATAAATAAGTTATTTATTTGTAATATTTCGTGAATGTGGTAGCCTAGCTTCTTCTTACCCAAATTTTTGTTAATTTTCACCCAGAAGCATTGGAAATTCACTAATATGAACCTAATATTTCCAAAGATCAAATCGGTTGGCACCAAATTCCTGTTCTTATTTAAGAGTCATATTTGATAAAAGTTGAGAAATTAAGTAAAAGTATCCCATTTAATGGCTGAGGTGCCATGAAATACACAAATAAATAAGTTATTGCGCGAGTTTCAGTTCATTGAGCGTAAATTTCAATATGAAAATCCTTGGCCACTTATTTGTCGTCTTTTCATTCTATACGCTTTTGACCTATTTCATGATTTTTTTCAACCGGGTGATATTGGGTCCACTGGGTCTATATCATTTTGATCCAAATGAAATTAGCGCATACCGTGTAATAAAAAATCATAGGTTAAAACTGAGTACTTATCCACGCTCCCCAAAATTTAGACGCTAGATATACGTTGAGACGCCAAAACGTGGACTTCAGTGATTTTATACCGGCATTCTGCTTTATGACGGAATTTGAAAAATTTCGACTACGGTTATGCCGATACTTGACCCACCTAACCATTGTGTCGTAAAACTATGGCCATCTATTATCGATCCGCGAAGTAAATTCCACTATCGCTTGGAAGCAAAACTGCAAATATTTGCGTATACACTCTAATAAGGTTTTTCTTATAGTTTAGTTCAAACGATATTCGGGCATTTATTGTACTAATAGAATAATGTTTGAACATTTCAGATAAACAAAATTGCTGATATTTCGCAACAAAGTTATTTTTATGTCAACCCTCATACTATAAATTTATTATATATCATGAATTTACAGTAAAATGAATCAACTATGGAATATTCTAAAAACGAAATTACTTTTAATCAGAACTCAAGAATATCCTTGATAATTTTTTCGGCAATGCTGCTTGCTGCGGCGTTCCGAAAAACCTTGTCCCATCCCTTTGTACTGATGAATGCAACCATCATGTTTTATAACGTATACCTCCTAATTTTACAGGTATAACAGTTTTGACAAAACTGGGACTTTCCCGCTTCATGGCCTTAATTATGCCTGCTCCCAAATGCAGAGAAGTTACTGCCTCTAACGGCCAGAAATTACATGTCGGAAATTCGGCGTTTGAATTTACAATGGATGCTGTGTTGAAGTTTAAAACGAGAGATGATGATGTTTTTATTGCGACATATCCAAAAGCAGGTATATAATTTAAATTCAATAAAATTCATAACAATGTAGATTTTGTTATCAAATATTGCTGTTTATGGTCACATGTCACTCAACGCAATGCATCGATACTACAATTTCCCATATATTGTGGCCTCAGTATTCGTAGGATGTCAAAGCTTGTCGGTGTAAATCATTGGAAGATTCAATTCAATATCAGATTCAATTACCACAAGAAATTTAAAACTAAGACGTCGGCTTACCCCTTCTCATCAAAAAGTTTAAACCTTTATTTATATATTTCAAATGTTTATTTATATTTACTTAAAAAATAATTTACTGTTTATTCAAGGAACAACATGGATGCAACAAATTGTCTGGCTTATATGCAACAACGCAGATGTTGAAACATCCAAAAAGTTATCGTTACCAGAAAGAAGTCCATTTTTGGAAGCTGTTGATATTCCTCCTTTTCTACAAGGAATACAGACTCTTGAATCTTGGCCCGAAAATAAACAGAGGTGAAGTCTTTACAATGGCGCAGTTATGAAGGGGTCAATCTAATCGAAGAAATTATTTTGCCAAACATGAGCCGCGGATATACCGATCTATCAGTGGCAAACGCTTAACAAATAGATGAATGTACGAAATCTTTATTGTTCATTGAATGTATCTTATGACATCACGTAAGAACATACAATTTTACAACGAAGGACACATTCACTTGCGACTGAAGATATGAAATGGTATACAATAAAAACAAATCTTAACAGCTGAATCTTGCACGCCGAATGGGCGCAAACAATTTCTGTACTTTTTCATAGCAAAATCACAATTTTTGGGCCTAAAAAGAATAAAAGCTAATAAGCAAATATCAAGAAGCTTTTTTTTCGAAGTGATGGTTGATGAAATATATGTGGTACGGGGCGGTTCAAAAGAAACATGTTCATTTATATTGTATTTGCTTTGTATTCTCAGTTCACGTATACTCTTTTTATTGTATTTCAGAGTGATAAAAACACATCGTCCTTTCGGTTTATTGCCGGAAGAAGTGGGAAATGACAAAAAGTGCAAAATTATCTATGTCGCGAGAAATCCGAAAGATTGCTGCGTTTCTTATTATCATTTCCATAAAATGAGTGGGCTAATGTTTGAAGATCCTGGAACGTGGAGTGAATTTTTAACAAAATTTGCTTCAGGGAACATAGAATGCTCGAGTTGGTTTGACCATAACTTAAAATATTGGGAGGTATGTATTGCGTTTTCTACATTCCGATTAAAACTTTACACTTTTGGCACGAGCTTTTTCAGTCAGAATGACTTTCATTGAACGTGTTTTGTTAAGTGTAAGTCACTGATGGATTGTGCCGCTTCGACACGGCCCATCTGCGGCTCATGCAAAGAAAAAATAAAATTTATGATTGTGTGATTGTGTAATGCTTAAACTCACTAACTAAACTTAACTTTAACTTATTATTATTCGGTTATGCCCTGCGCTACTTTAGCTGCCTGCGCTACTTCACGTCTCCAAGCCACGATACGGCTGTGGCAATCGTGTTTAACAGAAAACAATTTTTATATTAATTGATCATCAATGACACGAATTTAGTTCATCCAAACTAGAAAGCTGCTCATACCGTCGCAACAGCGACCAAAGTTTTTTAAAAGGTATGGCTTAGCTTCAAGTAAGTACGAGCCACTAAAAAACATAGATTGGATTTTGTAATATTGTTCAGCCGCATCAAGTGTAAAAATAATATTTTTCAAGCTTATTGTATTACATAAAATTTTAATAATACAACTGCGCACGTCGACGCCCCCAATTAACTTTGGCCAGTATTTTTTAATTAAAAAAAAACGTGTGCCCTGCAAACCAGTCTGAAAATAGACTCACATTAGCTCAGTGTCATTTTTGCATTAGGATTAATGTTAGACCGTATGTTGTCCTTCACGGGGGAGACAGGTTCGAATATCATTGGGATAAATGTGTACGAGACTAATTGACACGACTCGTGGGCGAGCTGGTTAATGCAATCACGGGTTACACTTTCCCCATCCCAAAAATTAAGAAATAGTACTAACATATTTCCTAACACAGTCAAAAAGGAAGTGTTAAGACAATCAGGGCAAATACGACTCACTGCACTTTACCATGCTGGTTCTGTTCCGTTTTGTTTTTTTCGCTTAAAGTGCAATTAGTGGCACTACATCTTGTAGTAACTTTAATAAGTTGTCATTAGTTAGTTCCGTTTAAGCACGGCTTTCGGCCGACTCTGAACCGATAAGTGCAAAAGAGATCGTGGTTCGCCATACGCCATCCCATCTCATATTCATCTATGCTTTATTATCTTACCATTACAGGAATACAAGAAAAATAAAGAACAAATATATTTCGTTACGTACGAATTATTGAAAAAGGATTTGAGATCTGGTGTGACTGAAATTTCCAAATTCCTCCAAAGGGAATTGTCTGAAAAGCAAGTAGATGATATCGTCAATCAATGTTCATTTGAATCAATGAGCAAAGACATAAATCCTGCTTTCAAAAAAGCAGGCAATGCACTTGGTGCGGACTTCTCCAAATCCAAATTCTTGAGAAAAGGACAAGTTGGCGATTGGAAGAATTATTTTACCTTGAATGAAAATGAAGCTTTTGATAAATTGTACGAAGAAAAAATGAAAGATAGTGGACTCGATTTCATCTTCGAACTTGAATAGAATGAGTTTCAGCTCAAACTAGGTAGAGTAAAACGAATTTGTCACGAAACTAGGTTGGGTATTACTAAATAACTTAGTTTAACTTATAAAAGTTGGTAGCAATTCGATTAAATACCAGGTGAAGTAGAAAATCATCGTTTTGCGACATTTAAGACATTTTTGAAAGATTTGAATCCGAAGACAAAAATCGCCGAATATTTCATTTAATTTTGGCCAAATTTGTTTGTTTCGAAAATGTATTATGTAAATAGCATTATAATATTCCACGTGTTAAACGAAATTTAAACCCACTCAAAAACGAGTACAGAAACAACATTTTTGTGACGTGCCTCCAGCATAAATTCAAGTTCATTTAAAATTAGAACGTTAAATGGCTCGTGGGAGAAAGTTGGAGAATAACAATTTGAACGGCATAAAAGAAAGAATTATTGGGTCTGTGGCCGTGAAACAAAACTGTTTTAAAAACACCTACGTTGGTGAAGCGGTAAATGAAATGCGCATTCTTAAATTGAAAGCAAACGCGGCAATTCGTTATCGAATGAAAAATATAGAAAGACAAAGAAAAAAGGAACAAAAACAGAAAAAGAAAAATATAGATGGAAGGAAACATATAAGCAGTTTTCAATCTGCGTGCATTCACCGGCAGTACTTTCACCTGAAAGCATTTGCACTTGTGTGCACGTGCGGCCAGTGCATTTGTGTACGCATTTATTTACACCCTATATAAATGCACCTTGTACATTGCGATCAGAACATTTGAGCACACTTTTATTTACTCCCAATATAAATGCACCGTGTACATTGTAATCAGTACATTTCATCACGCTTTTAGTTACACCCAATATAAATGCACGGTGTACACTGTGATCAGTACATTTCATCACGCTTTTATTTCCACTCAATATAAATGCACTGTGTACATGGTGATCAGTACATTTAAGCACGCTTTTAATTACACCCTATATAAATGCACCTTGTACGTTGTGATCAGTACATTTGAGCACGCTTTTATTTACACCCAATATAAATGCATCTTGTACATTGTGATCAGTACATTTGAGCACAGTTTTATTTACACCCAATATAAATGCACCGTGTATATTGTGATCAGTACATTTGAGCACGCTTTTAAGTTTTGTTGCAAAAAGTGCTCACGAAAACGATAATTTCGCTCATGCAAAATGCCAGTTTTTGATTTGAACATATTCTCCTGATTCTTCTATTTCTGAATCCAAACCCCATAAGTAATCAAAGGTTTTTTTTGTTATATTGGAACAATATTGAAATTATTTAACTAATGAGGGCTTTTTGAATGCTGTTTCCAGTTTTGCTTATAGTGAATTTCCAATGAATAGAAGTACTAACATAACGTTATTATTTTTCAGAATTATCAAATCCTATCTTTCGCATGAACTTTTACCTTAAAAGCTTTTCACAAAATCAGAAAAAAAATGTAAAATTATCTACGTTGCGGGGAATCCGAAGATCTTTGTGTTTCTTATTATTTTTTTCATCAAATGAATCTCAGAATGGCAGATACATGGTTGATAATATAATCGTCCTACTACCAAAAGAGTATCGTTCTTAAAACATCGACTTTTTTTCTTTTTCTCGTCCCTCCTTTGTGCTTAACCTATAAAAGTATGGGTATGCACCTTGTGTTTCGTGTCTTTGTATTCATGACACACATTTATCTAAATTTCAAGCCTTCATATCGACGTAATGTCAGATTGAATAGAAACTCGTTATCGTTACTTCTGTAACGATTTTAAGAAGTCCAATGAAAAAATAAATGCCCATTACTCACCACCGCAGAACAGCATATAAACGTCGATACATACGACCTAATTCGAAAGTTCACCTCTTTTCAAGTGGATGTTTGTACAAAGCATCTTCAGTACGACCCACTTACATAAATGACCAACTGACCATAATATTATCTTAGCCATATACTTGTTAAAAGATTCAAAGCTTACTATGAAAAGGTGAAATAAAGAGAAGCTTTTTAAGTAGGATTTGAGAAACGAAATTGCCTCAATCGCAAACTCCTTATAAACGAACAACTAGATGCTATAACCGCTCATTGTACTTTTAGCAGCATGAGCAAAAATAAAACAGTAAACTACGATCATGCTGAAAAATACATGGAATTTTCAGAAGTCCAAATTTATAAGAAATAGAAAAGTTGGCGATTGGAAAAATCATTTTACTTTGAATCAAAATTGTGCATTTGACGAATTGTACGAAAAAAAAATAAAAAAATTCTGGACTCGATTTCATATTAGAAATGGATCATTGACTTTATGAGTGTTATCTAGTTTTTCATATCGTTTATTAATTTGTGTCCATATTGAAGTTTCATTAGTTTTTTGGGCGTTTGTTATTGCTTGATCATATGTGTTGCGGACATGTTTTTGATTGCACGTTTTACCTATTTCACTGATTTTACTACGTTTTATCGCTGAAGATGTTACTCAATATTAAAGAATGACAACAAGTTTTTATAGTTGCTTCAATTGTTTTTTACTATCGGTGTCGGACCCATAGGGTTCGGACGACAAATAGAACACAGTAACAGGAACATTCTGACAATCGACAAATAACTTATATATGTACCGCCTTTGACTTATTGTAGCGGATATGTCTTCTTAATTTATTTCATTCTTTTCTACTCCCCAATAATTTTTATCCTCTCACACTTTTATCCTATCTGTTAAGTTTTATCAATCAATTCTGGAAAATTCGATTACACGTTTTTAACTGTTTTTTACGACTGGGTTATATGTTGTCTAAGAGACGAAGCTTTTATTCAATAAAGAACATTGCCCAACAAGTCTTTTTAACCATCAGGTACGAAAATGACTTTCCGGCATTTACATACTTACATACGTATTACTAGGTATCTAAGTTTGAAAAGTTTGAAAATTAAGTAGTACCTTGATCAAAGCAGGTAAACTTTGTATTACGTTTTGCTGCATTTAAGGAAATTTTCATAGATTTGAAGGCCAAAATCTTCGAATAGTATATTTTGTATAAGTTTTGATTTAATGAAAATATAAACTACCTAGTTTTTTTAAAATTAGGGTCGCGGCCCATATAGGTTGGGAAACATTTGCTTAGTGATTATCATCGAACACTGAAGATCTCGGGTTCGAATCAAGGTAATTCATCACTCAACCCATATATTTCCAAACACCACGGCGTCTATAAAGTTTAGTGGATTTGGGACGCACTAACAAATAGTTATGATGGATATGGCAATATTTGTTGTACATAAGGGTGCATAAAGGTGAAAGTTGAACAAAGTGGTATTGTGAGATATCCTTGTTTACTCAAAGGATAAAAATCTCATCCAATTATTTACTCCTTGTGATAACGACACAATGGAAATTTAGAATATCGGTCACAGATATAACCACTCAGACACACTTTCAGTATATTCACTAAACAAGTTGGTGTTTTACTATTTCGGGATTGCTTTTGTGTGCATGTGAATTATTTTCGAAAAATTTTCGAAAAATACAGTAGTAGGAATCGAGTTTCATATTTGGCACATGCTTACAAGAATCAATTTTTTAAATATGTGAAAATGAAAGATTACAACACAATGGTGCAACATATCAACGTTTCCGTTCGAGTGCGTCAATTACCGCTGAAAAAGTCATGTGCGACACGTAAATGGGTGAGTCGTCTATATTCGGCTGAAACAAGTCAAAAATATCAGTTAAATCGTATCAATAGACGCTCCAGGCTGTATTAAAATTGCAACGTTTATCGACAGCTCAATCAGTAATGATTATACCTAACATATTGTTGATCAAGAACACGCGTGCACACTCATTCTTTCAACGAACGTCTGAGATCAAAATGTGACACATGACGCATATGACATAGGATAATAGATGTGATGCGACGCAGCAGCACACAATTCAGCGAATGAGAGTAAGTTGAATTGCTGCTCAATGACAATTTTCATCTTCGAGTGTTTTTAGTAAGCGTTTCGCTACCTAGTTGTTTGAGAAGTTTGTGCTTACACATCAAAAGAAAGTCTTATTAAAGTTGTTGTTAAAGTTTGTTGTTGATTTTTTGAAGCTGCTGTGCTGATAAATTCCCGATGAGAGAGAGATATTTTATTGTGACCTGCTAATTACCGGACTAAATAGCAATAAATTGAATATTGGGCTCACAGGTATTCCCAATAAAAAAATTTAACCTAAGCATGAGTCACAGACGGTATACGCTTACTCCATCAGTGGCCCAAGCTTAACAAAACATGCTTGTTCAATATTTTTCTGACATGGTGGCTAATGCCTATACCGGGGGAACAAATAGAGAAATTTGACAGCAAAATATGTAAAGGTGAAGACGCGGTGGTGTAAGACGTGATTTGCGCACTATATTTGGTAAATAGGTCTAAAAAATTTCAAGGGCATGAAATTATTGCGAATTATTAGTGGAACCTTAGGATTCTATCTCGTACAATCACCACTTGTAAACTTTTGCTCTTGAATTTCGGCTTCATTGGTATCAATACCTATTTCATTCGGCGTTACAATAAAGCCTTAAGATTATGAATGTTTTTTCTTTTTACGACCGATATATCTATCCCTTTTATATTCAATGTATCTTTTATTCGCTTAGAAAAGCTAATTATTCATTCACTACAGTATTTTTAAACATATTCATACCATAAAGGTATTTGTGTTTTTATATCTGGAAATATGCTGGGACTGATCGTTTTCACGGTGATAGCGGTTGCCATTGCTGTGGGATACAATAAATTCAAATCTATGCGAAAATGTGACTTTCTATCTTCAAGTAAGTTATATCTCGTGTCACATTTTATTTGTGACGTGAGCCTAGCTTCTTCTCACCCAAATAACTTAAGTGAAAAAAGTTGATAAGTGAAAAAAAAAATTGTATCAATTTTTGTTAGCTTCCATCCCGAAGCATTGGAAATTTACTGATATGAACCCAATATTTCCAAAGTTGAAATCGGTTGGCGCCAAATTTTTGTGCTTACTCATAAGTCATATATATTTGATAAAAGTTGGAAAATTAAGTAAAAGGATCCATTTTAATGGCTGAGGTGCCATGAAATACACAGAATAAATGACTTATTGCGCGAGTTTCAGTTCATTGAGCGTAAATTTCAGTTTGAAAATCCTTGGCCACTTATTTGTCGTCTTTTCATTCTATACGCTATTGACCTATTTCATGATTTTTTGTAAACCGGGTAATATTGGATCCACTGGGTCTATATCATTTTGATCCAAACTAAATTGGCGCATACCGTATAATAAAAACCATAGGTCAAACCTAAGTAATTAACCACGCTCCCCTTCAAAATTTAAACGCTTAGAAATTCGTTGAGACGCTAGAACGCGGGTTCCAGTGCTTTCATAACGACATTCTGTTTTATAACGACGTCTGAAAAAATTCGACTACGGTTATACCGATACTTTGCCCACTTTGAAAATAACCATCGTGTCATCAATTGTCGAGCCGTCAAGCAAATTCCACAATAGCTTGGAAGCAAAACAGCAAATAATTGTTTGTACTCTCTGATAAGACTGTTCTTATAGTTTAGTTCAAACGATATTTGGGCATTTATTGTACAAATAGAATAATGTTTCGAAATTTCAGATAAACAAAATTGCTGATATTTTGCAACAAAGTTATTTTTATGTCAACTTTTATAACATAAATTTGGTATATATCATGAATTTACAGCAAAATGATTCAATTATAGAATATTTTAAAAACGAAATTACTTTTGATCAGAACTCAAGAATATCCTTGATAATTTTTTTGTATTGCTGCTTGCTGCGACTTTTCAAAAACCTGCGACGCTTCAAAAACCATTCCTTTGTACTGACGAATGCCACCATCATGTCTTCTAACGTATACTTAATAATTTTACAGGTATGACAGTTTTGACAAAACTGGGACTTTCACGCTTCATGGCCTTAATTATGCCTGCTCCCAAATGCAGAGAAGTTACTGCCTCTAACGGTCAGAAGTTATATGTCGGAAATCCAGCGTTCGAATTTACAATGGATGCTGTGTTAAAGTTCAAAACGAGAGATGATGATGTTTTTATTGCGACATATCCAAAAGCAGGTAGGTATATAATTTAAATTCAATAGAATTCATAGATTTTGTTATCGCATTTTGCCGATTTTTGTTACCTGTCACCCAACGAAATGCATCGATACGACAATTTCCCATATATTGTGACCTTAGTATTCTTAGGATGTCAGTCGGTGTAAATCGTTGAAAGATTCAATTCAATATCAGATTCAATTACGAGGAAATTAAAAAGTCGGCTTACCCCTTCTCATTAAAATATTAAAACTTTATTTATTTATTCAACTTTAATGTTTATGCAAGGAACAACATGGATGCAGCAAATTGTCTGGCTTATATGCAACAACGCAGATGTTGAAACATCCAAAAAGTTATCGTTACCAGAAAGAAGTCCATTTCTAGAGGCCGTTGACCTTCCTCCTTTTCTACGAGGAATACAGACTCTTGAATCTTGGCCCGAAAATAAGCAGAGGTAAAGACTTTACAATGGCTATGAAGGGATCGACCTAATCGAAGAAATAATTTTGTGAAACATGAGCCATGGTTATATCGGTGGCACACCCTTAACAACTGGACAGTTGTACGAAATCGTTGTTCATCGAATATGTCATATGACGTCACAACGTAAGCACATACAATTTTACAACGAAGGACACATTCAATTCACATTCGCGACTTTAGGTATGAAGTGGGATACAATAAAAAAATATCTTAACAGCTAAATCTTGCACACCGAAGTGAAAGGAGAAATTTCGCAGCAAAATCACAATTTTTGGGCTCGAAAAGAATATAAGATAATAAGCAAATATTAAAAAGATTTTTCAAAATGATGGTTGATGAAATATATGTGTCACTGGAGGCTTCTAAGGAAACATATTCAGTTATATTGTATCTGCTTTGTATTTTCAGTTTATATATACTCTTATTGTATTTCAGAGTGATAAAAACACATCGTTCGTTCGGTTTATTGCCGGAAGAAGTGGGGAATGACAAAAAGTGCAAAATTATCTATGTCGCGAGAAATCCAAAAGATTGCTGCGTTTCTTATTATCATTTTCATAAAAAGAGTGGGCAAATGTTTGAAGATCCTGGAACGTGGAGTGAATTTTTATCAAAATTTGCTTCAGGGAACGTAGAATGCTCGAGTTGGTTTGACCATAACTTGAAATATTGGGAGGTATGTATTGCGTTTTCCACATTCCAATGAAATCTTTGCGCTGTAGGCGCGAGCTTTCCCAGTTAGCGTGAGTCAGGTGGAAAGAAATAAGGATGTTTTATTTATTTATTATTTATTATTTATTTCAGTTCTGTCCCTGCTGTTCCCGATTGTGGTGAAGTTACTGATGGTACGGATGTTGTAACAATTTTTTGCCATTAGGTTGTCCTTAATTTGCTTCTTTTGTACGCTGCTGGATTTGTTTAGAAAAAACTTTAATCTTAAATAAACGGATGCCCCTAGGTATAAAATGTGGTGTTCAAAAGTCTTGTCTTGGTCTTGTTTATGATAATAGATCACGTTTTCAAGCTGTGGCAATCGTGTTTGACAGAAAACAATCCTTATAAAAATTGATCATCAATAGCACAAATGTAGGTCATCCTAACTAAAAAGTCGCGCATATACAGGCAAGGATATATTAACGACGATAAAAACTTCAACCAAAGTTTTTTAAACGTTATTGCTTATGTTTAAATAAGTAGAGCCACTAAAAAGCACGGATTGGATTTCGTAATATGCTTCAGCCACTTCAAGTGTTAGAATAATATTATTTGCGGCTGAATACACAAAATTTTAATAATACTACTGCGCACGTCGAAGCCACTGAATAAATTAATTGCCTTTTGGCCAGTCTTTTTTAATTTAAAAAAAAACATGTGCTCTGCAAACCAGTCTGAAAATAGACTCACACTTTACAATGTTGTGCTTGCACATGTCTATTGAGGTTTGATTTGACTTGGACAACCGCTCCCCAAATGTTTTGGTTGTGATATTAGCTCAGTGTTATTTTTGCATTTGGAATAATCTGAGAGATTATGTTTTCTCTCTCGGGGTACACAAGTCCGAATATACTTGGGATGATTGTGCACGAGACTAATTAACACGATCTTGGGCAAGGTAGTTAACGTATTCACTGGTTACACTTTACGTATCCAAAAAAAAAAAAATAGCATCAACGTATTTTCTGCGTGTTTTACCATTGTCAAAATAAAAAACAAATAAGTGATAGATAGTGTTAAGACCATCAGAGCAGACACGACACACTGCACCTTACCATGATGGTTCCGTTCGGTTTGGAATTTTTCCGCTTAAAGTGCAGTTGGTGGCTCTACATCTTGTGGTAGCTTTAATAAGTTGTCATTAGTTAGTTCTCTTTTCAACCCGGCTATCGGCCGATTCTGAACCGATAAGTGCGAAAGAGCTCGTGTTTCGCAATACGCCATTCCATCTCATATTGATCTATGCTTTATTATCTTACCATTACAGGAATACAAGAAAAATAAGAAACAAATATATTTCGTTACGTACGAATCTTTGAAAAAGGATTTGAGATCTGGTGTGACTGGAATTTCTAAATTTCTGCAAAAAGAATTGTCTGAAAAGCAAGTAGATGATATCGTTAATCAATGTTCATTTGAGTCAATGAGCAAAGACATAAATCCTGCTTTCAAAAAAGCAGGCATAGCATTTGGTGCAGACTTCTCAAAATCCAAATTCTTGAGAAAAGGACAAGTTGGCGACTGGAAGAATTATTTTACCTTGAATGAAAATGAAGCATTTAATAAACTGTACGAAGAAAAAATGAAAGATAGTGGACTCGATTTCAACTTCGAACTTGACTAGAGTGAATATTTTAGTCAAACGATAACTAAGCATCGTCGTATGCCGAAATTAACCCGATCAGAAATTTATTTTGTCACACTATTTAGGAGACCATTTTTACTGACCGATTACTTTTGAATTTTTTAGCAGTGTATATGCTGCTAGCTGTAATACCTAAAGTTGAAACACTTCCCTCCGCTAAAGAATGCTATCAAAAAAAAAATTAAATAATTTTTAAAACCATATAAAATACAAACTAGCAAATAATTACAAAGATTAACAGAATACATGTAGCGCTGCGCAATTGATTCCAGTGTTTCGACTCGATCCGACAATCTTGAATCCTTCATAGGAATAAAAACTTGCAAAATTAAGAAAAATTTTCTTTTTAACGACAAAATGCAATCGAATTTGATCAAAATCGATTGTATTTTGTAAATGAAATGCGACCTTGCTCAACCTCATACATGGATAAGAATCAAAATTACATGATCTTTAACTTTGTGTATGCTAATATTAGTATTTCGTAGCTATAAATTTCTTTCCGATCTTAACAAAAGAGACAAGTTGTCTTAGTAAAAAATGGGATATTTGTTATTTCTATGAAATTAGTGATACGATCCTATTCGAAAATATTATCCGAATCAGGTTCTTATTCCAAATGATTTGTTTTTGCCCAGCCTTAAATACTGTATTTTACTGTAAAATAGGTGTGCAATGATATACAAAAAGTATAACTATGTTAATGTGAGCAGGTATCATGTTTTGTCAAGTATAAGTCACTGATGGGTCGTGCCATCAAGACGTTGTTCATCTGTTACTTATACTCGGCAAAATGAACCTTTATGATTTAGGAGATTGTTATACAATTGATTGTCTTATACATACAGAACCAACCGTCCGGAATTTACGCCCGGAAAAATAAATCATTCGTCTACTTCACTATGGACTTTAACATGGCTTTCTTCTGCTTTCTCCATAAAAACGTAGGATTCGGTGTTCGTGTAAAGAAGTAAATTCTCCGGCATTGGTGTAGAAAGTTGATTTACTAGTAGAATTAGTCGAGCACAGTTCTGGCAACCTAGTTTCAACCTAAACTAGGTAGAGTAAAACGAATTTGTCACGTAACTTGGTTAGGTATTACTAAGTAACTTGGTTTTAACTTATAAAAGTTGATATCAATTCGATTAAATACCAGGTGAACTACATTTAAGGCATTGTTGATGGATTTGAAGCCGAAGACTGCAGTCACCGACTATTTTTAAGGTGATGAATTTTGCTGCAAAACGTGCTCATAAAAACGAGAATTTCGCTCACAAGAAATGTTCAAATTTCTCCCGAATTACAGGAATTCAAACCGCATAAGTAATCGGAGGTACTTTTTCTATATTGAAAAATTATTTACCAAAGGTTTTTGAGTGCTGTTTCCAGTCTTGCTTTTTGTGAATTTTCAATGAGTAAAAGTAGTAGAATAAAGTTACTATTTTCCATAAAAATCAAATTTCACCTGAAGAGCTTTTCACAGAAACAGGACAAAAATGTTAAATTATTAACGTTGCGAGGAATCTAAAAAACTTTGTGTTTCGTATTTTTTCTTTTTCCGAATGAATCTCAGAATGGCAGATCCAGGAATCTGGAGCAAATTTCTAACAAATTTTTGGTAAGGGAATCTTGGCTGGGGATGCTGGTTTGCTCATACTCATCAACTTTTTGTTTTTATTGTTTCTCCTTATTGCTCGACCTAGAAAGTTCTGGGTACGCATCATGTGTTTCGTGCCCTTGTATTCATGACACACATCTATCTAAATTTAAAGTCTTTCGTAACGACGTATTGTCAGGTTAGTAACGATTTTGAGTCCAATGGAAAAATATATGCCCATTACTCTCAGCACCGCAGAACAGCACATAAACGTCAATATACGAGGTAAATCGAAAGTTCACCTCTTCTCTATTGGGTGTTTGTACAAAGCATCTTCAGTACGTCCCACTCACTCAAGTGACCAACTGACCATAACGTTATCTTTGCCGTATACTCGTTAAAAGATTTAAAGCTTACTCTGAAAAATGTGGAAAGAAGAGAAGCTATTTGAGAAATAAAATAAATAAAAGTTCTTAAAAAAGATTTGGAGGACGAGCAACTAGATACTATAACCGCTCATTGTACTTTCAGCAGCATGAGCAAAAAAATAAAACAGTAAACTACGATCATGCTGAAAAATACGGATGGAATTTTCAGAAATCCAAATTCACGGAAATAGACAAGTTATCGATTGGAAAAATTCTTTTACTTTGACTCAAAATTGTGCATTTGACGAATTGTACGAAGAAAAATGAAAAATTCTGGAATCGATATCATATTTGAATCGGATCACTGACTTTATGAGTGTTATCGTGTTTTTTCATGTGGTTTATTAATTTGTGTTAATATTGAAGTTCTATTAGTTGTTTGGGCGTTTGTTATTGCTTGATCATATGTGCTACGGATAATTTTTTGATTACACTTTTCAAACTGTTTTACTGATTTTACTACGTTTTATCGCTGAAGATGTTACTCAAGAAAAGACAAGTTTTTATCGTTGCTCCAACTGTTTATTACTATTGGAGTCGGATCTAACATACCCAGACGAAAAATAAAACACAGCAACAGCAAAATTCTGACAACCCACAAATAACTTATATATATAGGCATCGCATTTGACCTATTTTAGAGGATATGTCCCTACATTCAATCTTCTCACTCCACCACTTTTTATCCTTTTTATCATGCGCACGTTCGACCGATGCGACATCAAATTTTATCTGTTAAGTTTTATCCATCAATTCCGGGAGATTTTTATTACACGTTTTTAACTGTTTTATACGAATTGATTTTATATTGTGTAAGAGGCGAAGCTTTTATTCAATAAAGAATATTGCACAACAAGTCGTCTCAGTTCTTTTCAACCATCGGAGACGGGTATCCAACAAGACTCCAGAATAGGATACATCAACTGCAAGCACATTCAGATCCACGCAATAATTTAGAGGCACCGCCTCACTATATATCACCGGCGTTACCCTAAAACACACACTTTGGGGTGTTTTTTTGGTAGTTGATTTCCAATTAAATACAAAAAATGTATTAAAGAGCATGCTTTAAAGCATAGCCCAAGTTCTAGAGTAACCATATTTGTTACACCAATACCAATCGAATGTCGACTGCTCACCATTATTCCGAAAAAGGTATCTATTTGAGTTAGCATTCAAACTAGTAGGCATAAAATCAATAAAATAACCTTATGAATAATTGTGTGTTATGGCCTAATGCAGTGGTTCCCAAATTTTTTCCATGGGGCCCTAATTTCATGTATAAAAAAAGATTGCTAAATTTTACGACCCATGCATATCCTTCTAAATTAAATGCGATTCCTGAAGTCTTTCAAGTAAAAAAACACATAATGAACGGCAGCAATGGGCGATATTTAACATTGAAGACTCCCACGAGGACCTTGGTAGTGTCATGAAATCGGCAATAGCTACCAAACATAACACTTAATGAAGGACGCGGGGAAGAACTCCGGCAAATTATGGCCAGGATCTGTAAACGAGAAAAGGCTCCAAAGGGCTTACATGCGGATGTGCACGGCGCGATAACCTTACCAGTTTCTCGCTGGATGGAATACCAAGATGTAAGTTAAATATCGCAACCAGATATAATTGCAAACATTCTTAATTGCATACTGTGAAAGAAAGTTCATTTTATTTCCATCCATTGTTGAAAAACGTAAATGATGAGGCGCACGAAAATATTTTTTCTTATTCTGCAAAACAACTGGCCAATTTAAGCCAGGAAAATTGAAAAAAAAAAATTAGAAAAATCATACTCTAGTGTAGAAAAACGGTAGCACTGCAGGTGCAAAAATGACTTTTCGGTCTTTACATACGTACGTATTACTAGGTAGCTAAGTTGTAAAGATTTAAAAATTAGGCAGTACCTTGATCAAAGCAGGCAAACTTTGTATTCCGTTTTCTGCATATAAGGAAATTTTCATAGATTTGAAGGCTAAAATCTTTGAATAGTATATTTTGAATAAGTTTTGTTTTAATGAAAATATAAACTACCTAGTTTTTTTTTTTTGAAATCAGTGTTGCGACCCATATAGTTTGGGAAAAGTTTCTCAGTGACTAGCATCGAACATTGATGATCTCAGTTAGAATCAATGTAATTCCTGCTTGTTGATTTACTAGACACATCACTCAACCCAAACACCACGACGTCTATAAAGTTTGGTAGATTTGCGACGCACTAACAAATAGTTATGATGGATATGGCAATATTTGTTGTACATAAGGGTGCATAAAAGTGAAAGTTGAACAAATTGTTGTTGAACTTGTGATATATCCTTGTTTACTGAAAGGATAAAAACCTCATCTAATTGTTTACTCTTTATTATAACGCCACAATGGAAATTTAGAATATCGGTCACGGATACCCACTCAGACACATTTTCAGTATATTTACTGAACAAGATGGCGTTTTACTATTTCGGAATTGTTTTTGTGTATATGTGATTTGTGTTTTTTGAGTATGTGAAAGGTTCAATGCATCAAAAAGGTACACATGTTCGAGAAACACAGTAGTAGGAATCGAGTTTCATATTTGGCATAGCTTGGGAGAATCAAATTTTTAACTATGTGAAAAGGAAAAAATACAACACAATGGTGCAACATATCGTCGTTTCCGTTTAAGTACGTAGAGGTACTTTTTCTATATTGAAAAATTATTTACCAAAGGTTTTTGAGTGCTGTTTCCAGTCTTGCTTTTTGTGAATTTTCAATGAGTAAAAGTAGTAGAATAAAGTTACTATTTTCCATAAAAATCAAATTTCACCTGAAGAGCTTTTCACAGAAACAGGACAAAAATGTTAAATTATTAACGTTGCGAGGAATCTAAAAAACTTTGTGTTTCGTATTTTTTCTTTTTCCGAATGAATCTCAGAATGGCAGATCCAGGAATCTGGAGCAAATTTCTAACAAATTTTTGGTAAGGGAATCTTGGCTGGGGATGCTGGTTTGCTCATACTCATCAACTTTTTGTTTTTATTGTTTCTCCTTATTGCTCGACCTAGAAAGTTCTGGGTACGCATCATGTGTTTCGTGCCCTTGTATTCATGACACACATCTATCTAAATTTAAAGTCTTCGTAACGACGTATTGTCAGGTTAGTAACGATTTTGAGTCCAATGGAAAAATATATGCCCATTACTCAGCACCGCAGAACAGCACATAAACGTCAATATACGAGGTAAATCGAAAGTTCACCTCTTCTCTATTGGGTGTTTGTACAAAGCATCTTCAGTACGTCCCACTCACTCAAGTGACCAACTGACCATAACGTTATCTTTGCCGTATACTCGTTAAAAGATTTAAAGCTTACTCTGAAAATGTGGAAAGAAGAGAAGCTATTTGAAAAATAAAATAAATAAAAGTTCTTAAAAAAGATTTGGAGGACGAGCAACTAGATACTATAACCGCTCATTGTACTTTCAGCAGCATGAGCAAAAATAAAACAGTAAACTACGATCATGCTGAAAAATACGGATGGAATTTTCAGAAATCCAAATTCACGGAAATAGACAAGTTATCGATTGGAAAAATTCTTTTACTTTGACTCAAAATTGTGCATTTGACGAATTGTACGAAGAAAAATGAAAAATTCTGGAATCGATATCATATTTGAATCGGATCACTGACTTTATGAGTGTTATCGTGTTTTTCATGTGGTTTATTAATTTGTGTTAATATTGAAGTTCTATTAGTTGTTTGGGCGTTTGTTATTGCTTGATCATATGTGCTACGGATAATTTTTTGATTACACTTTTCAACTGTTTTACTGATTTTACTACGTTTTATCTCTGAAGATGTTACTCAAGAAAAGACAAGTTTTTATCGTTGCTCCAACTGTTTATTACTATTGGAGTCGGATCTAACATACCCAGACGAAAAATAAAACACAGCAACAGCAAAATTCTGACAACCCACAAATAACTTATATATATAGGCATCGCATTTGACCTATTTTAGAGGATATGTCCCTACATTCAATCTTCTCACTCCCACTTTTATCCTTTTTATCATGCGCACGTTCGACCGATGCGACATCAAATTTTATCTGTTAAGTTTTATCCATCAATTCCGGGAGATTTTTATTACACGTTTTTAACTGTTTTATACGAATTGATTTTATATTGTGTAAGAGGCGAAGCTTTTATTCAATAAAGAATATTGCACAACAAGTCGTCTCAGTTCTTTTCAACCATCGGAGACGGGTATCCAACAAGACTCCAGAATAGGATACATCAACTGCAAGCACATTCAGATCCACGCAATAATTTAGAGGCACCGCCTCACTATATATCACCGGCGTTACCCTAAACACACACTTGGGTGTTTTTTTGGTAGTTGATTTCCAATTAAATACAAAAAATGTATTAAAGAGCATGCTTTAAAGCATAGCCCAAGTTCTAGAGTAACCATATTTGTTACACCAATACCAATCGAATGTCGACTGCTCACCATTATTCCGAAAAAGGTATCTATTTGAGTTAGCATTCAAACTAGTAGGCATAAAATCAATAAAATAACCTTATGAATAATTGTGTGTTATGGCCTAATGCAGTGGTTCCCAAATTTTTTCCATGGGGCCCTAATTTCATGTATAAAAAAAGATTGCTAAATTTTACGACCCATGCATATCCTTCTAAATTAAATGCGATTCCTGAAGTCTTTCAAGTAAAAAAACACATAATGAACGGCAGCAATGGGCGATATTTAACATTGAAGACTCCCACGAGGACCTTGGTAGTGTCATGAAATCGGCAATAGCTACCAAACATAACACTTAATGAAGGACGCGGGGAAGAACTCCGGCAAATTATGGCCAGGATCTGTAAACGAGAAAAGGCTCCAAAGGGCTTACATGCGGATGTGCACGGCGCGATAACCTTACCAGTTTCTCGCTGGATGGAATACCAAGATGTAAGTTAAATATCGCAACCAGATATAATTGCAAACATTCTTAATTGCATACTGTGAAAGAAAGTTCATTTCATTTCCATCCATTGTTGAAAAACGTAAATGATGAGGCGCACGAAAATATTTTTTCTTATTCTGCAAAACAACTGGCCAATTTAAGCCAGGAAAATTGAAAAAAAAAATTAGAAAAATCATACTCTAGTGTAGAAAAACGGTAGCACTGCAGGTGCAAAAATGACTTTTCGGTCTTTACATACGTACGTATTACTAGGTAGCTAAGTTGTAAAGATTTAAAAATTAGGCAGTACCTTGATCAAAGCAGGCAAACTTTGTATTCCGTTTTCTGCATATAAGGAAATTTTCATAGATTTGAAGGCTAAAATCTTTGAATAGTATATTTTGAATAAGTTTTGTTTTAATGAAAATATAAACTACCTAGTTTTTTTTTTTTTTTTTTTTGAAAATCAGTGTTGCGACCCATATAGTTTGGGAAAAGTTTCTCAGTGACTAGCATCGAACATTGATGATCTCGGGTTAGAATCAATGTAATTCCTGCTTGTTGATTTACTAGACACATCACTCAACCCAAACACCACGACGTCTATAAAGTTTGGTGGATTTGCGACGCACTAACAAATAGTTATGATGTATATGGCAATATTTGTTGTACATAAGGGTGCATAAAAGTGAAAGTTGAACAAATTGTTGTTGAACTTGTGATATATCCTTGTTTACTGAAAGGATAAAAACCTCATCAAATTGTTTACTCTTTATCATAACGCCACAATGGAAATTTAGAATATCGGTCACAGATACCCACTCAGACACATTTTCAGTATATTTACTGAACAAGATGGCGTTTTACTATTTCGGAATTGTGTTTGTGTATATGTGATTTGTGTTTTTTGAGTATCTGAAAGGTTCAATGCATCAAAAAGGTACACATGTTCGAGAAACACAGTAGTAGGAATCGAGTTTCATATTTGGCACATGCTTGGGAGAATCAAATTTTTAACTATGTGAAAAGGAAAAAATACAACACAATGATGCAACATATCGTCGTTTCCGTTTAAGTACGTCAATTACTGCCTAAAAAGTCACGTGCGACACGTAAAATGGGAGAGTCGTATATATTTGGCTGAACAAGTCAAGAATATCAGATAAATCGTATCAATAGACGCTCCAGGCTGTATAAATACTGCAACGTCCCTCGACAACGCAATCAGAAATAATTATACCAAGCATGTTTGAAGAAAATAAAATTGTTGATTAAGAACACGTGTGCACAATCGTGACAACGCATTTTTTCAACGAACGAATGAGATTAAAAATGATACATGAGGCATATGGCATAGATCAGGGGTGGCCAAACTGCGACTCTCGAGCCGCATGCGGCTCTTTGATGAATTAGCCTTGATGAATTAGACATGCATTTTCCTGCTAAAAGTCAAAATACCGCTCAGTTTTGACAAACCAACACTTGAAGGAACTGCTCCGAACTGCTTTAACATCATACCGACCTAATTTCAAACATCTTGCAGCCCAGGTGGAGACTCACAGTATTCCACGCAGCACTAATATTAATCAATAGCTACCCTTCGTTGTGAATGAATAAATTCGTATATCTTATTATGTTTGTGTTGTGACTCATTTAAAACTGGATTTTGGTATATGCGGCTCGAGCATGAAGCAAGTCTGGCCACCCGTGACATAGACTAATCGATGTAATGCGACGCAGCAGCACACAATTCAGCAAAGAAATGAAGTGAAGCGTATCACTTATCACGTGTTTGGTTGTTTTGCGTCAGAAGTATACAGCGTGTGGTATACAGGTGAATGCTACATCGCTAAGAACAATATTTTCGTCGGGTAGCAGGGCGAGCGTAAGTTGAATTGTTGAACATTGTTCAGCTGCTCAATGGCAGTTTCAATCATCAAGTGTTCTTAGTAAGCGTTTTCTCTACCTAGGTATTTGAGAAGTTGTTGCTTACACATGCTCATAAGAAAGTCTCATTAAAGTTGTCGTAGAAGTTTGTTGTTAAATGTTTGAACCTGCTGTGTTGAAAAAATCAGAACGAAAGATAGTGAAATTTTATTGTCACCTCCTAATTAACGGGATAAATAGAAGTGAATTGAATATTAGACTCCTAAGTATTCCACATCAACAATTCCATTCTGTCAACCACGAGTCACAGACGGAAACAAAACATGCTTGATCAATATCTAACATGATGGCTATTGCCAAAAGAAAAAAATGTAAAGGGGAAGATGCGGTGGTGTAAGACGTGATCTGCGCACTATGTTTGGCAAATAGATCAAACAAATTTGAAAGGCATGAAACTATTGCGAATTACTAGTGGAACCATGCTTCTATCTTGTACAATCATCACTTGAATTTCGGCGTCACTGTAATCAATATCTATTTCATTCGGCGTAACACGAAAGCCTTAAGGTTATGAACGCTTTTTCTTTTTACACTCGATATATCTATCTCTTTTATATTTAATGTATCTTTTATTAGCTTAAAAAATATTTAATTTTTCATTCACATTAGTATTTTTAACATATTCCTATCATAAAGGTATTCGTTTGTGTATCTGGAAATATGATCGGAGTGGTAGTTTTCACGGTGATAGCGGTTGCCTTTGCAGTGGGATACAATAAATTCAAATCTATGCGAAAATGTGACTTTCTATCTTCAAGTAAGTGTGACCCGTGTCACATTTTGTTCGTGATATTTCGTGAATGTGGTAGCCTAGATTCTTCTTACCCAAATAACTTTAAAGTGAAAAAATTATATCAATTTATGTTAGCTTCCATCCTGAAGCATTGATAATTTACTAACATGAACCCAATACTTAGAAAGTTCAAATCGGTTGGCACCAAATTCCTGTGCTTATCTAAGAGTCTTATTTGATAAAAGTTGGGAAATTAAGTAAAAATATCCAATCTCATGTAAGGAGTGCCGTGAAACACATAGAATAAATAAGGTATTGCGCGTTTACCAGTTCATTGAGCGTGAATTTTAATTTTAAATTCCTTGACAAATATGTGTCGTCTCTCCTTTTATACGCTATTGAACAATTTCGTGATTTTTTGTCACCCGGGTGATATTGGATCCACTGGCTCTATATCTTTTTGATCCAGATGAAATGAGCGCATACCGTGTGATAAAAAAATAAAAGGTAAAAACTGAGTACTTGTCAACGCTCCCCTTCAAAATTTAAACGCTTAGTAATATGATGAGACACCAAAACGAGGGGTTCAGTGCTTTTTTAACCGCATTCTGTTTTATAATGAATTCTGAAAAATTTCGAGTACGGTTATGTCGATATGTAGAAAATAGCCGTTGTGTCATCAATTGTCGAACCGCCAAGCAAATTCCACAATAACTTGGAAGCATAACTGCAAATAATTACCGTCTACTCTCTGGTAAAGTTTTTTTTTTTGTAGTTTAGTTCAAACGATATTCGGAATTTATTGTATAAATAGAACAATGTTTCAACATTTCAGATAAAGAAAATTACTAATATTCCGCAACAAAGTTATTTTTATATCAATTTTTATACCATAAAATTGATATATATCATGAATTTACAGCAAAATGAATCAATTAAATATCATCCTATAAACGAAATTACTTTTAATCAGAACTCAAGAATACCCTTGATATTTTTTTCGGCAATGCTGCTTGCTGCAGCGTTTCAAAAACTTTGACCCATCTTTTTATACTGATGAATGCAATCATCATGTTTTCTAGCGTATACCTTATAATTTTACAGGTATAACAGTTTTGACAAAACCTGGAATTTCACGTTTTCGGGGCCTTAATTATGCCTTCTCCCAAATGCAGAGAAGTTACCGCTTCTAACGGTCAGAAATTACATGCCGGAAATCCAACGTTTGAATCTACAATGGATGCTGTGTTGAAGTTCAAAACGAGAGATGATGATGTTTTTATTGCGACGTATCCAAAAGCAGGTATATGATTTAAATTCAATGTGGCAAAAATTAATTCAGTACATAATTGTGAGGTATCTAATTTCCGATACTGTTTATGTGAATTTGAATCTTATCTATTAGCTAGCAATTGCTAAGCTACCGCCATGATTACGTGATCCTAAATTGGTTGATTACTTTTTGTACGTCTGGTTCACATGTTGCCTTGTATTCAGTTCTCCACTATTCAGGTCACGCCTAGTCTTGATTCTAGAGTTGTAATTTGAATTGTATACAGCTATAGGTTACCACATTCAATTACATCCGTAACAATAGAGATTTTGTTATCGCATTTTCCAGATTTTTGTTACCTATCTCCCAACGCAATGCATCGATACGATAACTTCCAATATATTGTGGCCCTAGTAATTTTAGGATGTCAGAGCCTCTCGGTGCAAATCGTTGAAAAATTCAATTCAATATCAGATTCAATTACCACAAGGAAATTAAAACAAAAAGTCGGCTTACCCCATCTCATTAAAGAGCTTAAACTTTATTTATTTATAATAACTTAAAAAAACATTACGGTTTATGCAAGGAACAACATGGATGCAAACAATTGTCTGGCTTATATGCAACAACGCAGATGTTGAAACATCCAAAAAGTTATCGTTACCAGAAAGAAGTCCATTTTTGGAAGCTGTTGATATTCCTCCTTTTCTACGAGGAATACAGACTCTTGAATCTTGGCCCGAAAATAAGCAGAGGTAAACATCGCATTCAATTCACATTCGCGATTGGAGGTATGAAATGATATACACAAATTTCGGACCCGAAAAGAATATGGACTAATAGGCAAATATTTAGAAGAATTTTTCAAAATGATGAAATGTATGTGGTACTGGAGGGTTTAAAAGAAACATATTCAGTTATATTGTATCTGCTTTGTATTCTCAGTTTACATATACTCTTTTTATTGTATTTCAGAGTGATAAAAACACATCGTCCGTTCGGTTTATTGCCGGAAGAAGTGGGAAATGACAAAAAGTGCAAAATTATCTATGTCGCGAGAAATCCGAAAGATTGCTGCGTTTCTTATTATCATTTTCATAAAAAGAGTGGGCAAATGTTTGAAAATCCTGGAACGTGGAGCGAATTTTTATCAAAATTTGTTTCAGGGAACATAGAATGCTCGAGTTGGTTTGACCATAACTTGAAATATTGGGAGGTATGTATTGCGTTTTCCACATCCCATTTAAAACTTTGCACTGTTGGCACGAGCTTCACAGTAAGAATGACTTCCATCGAACGTGAGTAAATGATGGATTCATCTGTGGCTCGTGATTACCAAAATAAAATTTATCATTGTGTTAGAAATGCTTCAACTTATTAACTTTGAACTTATTATTATTTATTACTTGCGTGCTGTAGGATGCGATTGAAGTTTTATTATGGCCCAGGACTGATACCATTCACTGTACTTTAATAATATATAGCGGTTTAGTTCTGTTTATTATCTTTCTGCTTGGAGTCCAGTTATTGGTGGGACGGATTTCGTAGCAAATTTTTGCCATTAGGTGGTTTTTACCTCGTTCCTTTTGTACGTAGCTGGATTTGTTTAGGAAAAATCTATATAAAAAATGTCTGTGGCAATGGACAGAAATCAATTTTTATATAAATCGATCATCAACATCACAAATGTAGGTCAGCCTAACTAGTAAGCTGCGCATATACAGGCAAAGATAGAATAAAATGGTTACGTTCCGTTTTGGATTTTTTTCCGCTTAAAGTGCAGTTGGTGGCACTACATCTTGTAGTGGCTTTAATAAGTTGTCATTAGTTAGATCCATTGAGCACGGCTTCCGGCCGACTCTGAGCAGATAAGTGCAAAAGAGTGTTTCGCCATACGCTTAAGCCATGGTAAAAAAGGATTTCTCATCTCATATTCACCTGTGCTTTATCATCTTACCATTACAGGAATACAAGAAAAATAAAGAACAAATATATTTCGTTACGTACGAATCTTTGAAAAAGGATTTAAGATCTGGTGTGACTGAAATCTCCAAATTCTTGCAAAAAGATTTAACTGAAAAGCAAGTAGATGATATCGTTAACCAATGTTCATTTGAATCAATGAGCGATGGCACAAATGCTATTTTCAAAGGTTTAGGCAATGCACTTGGCGCGGACCATTCCAAATCCAATTTCTTGAGAAAAGGACAAGTTGGCGATTGGAAGAATTATTTTACCTTAAATGAAAATGAAGCATTTGATAAATTGTATAAAGAAAAAATGAAAGATAGTGGACTCGATTTCATCTTCGAACTTGACTAGAGTGAGTTTATTGGTCAAACGATAACTAAGCCTAAGTCGTATGCCGAAATTAACCCGATCAGAATTTTTTCTATATTTTCTGCAACCTTCCGAAAAAATGGCATCAAAATAAAAATTAAATAATTTTCAAAGCCATATAAAGTGCAAACTAGCAAATATTTACGAAGACCATAACAGAATAATATCTAGGGCTGCGATTCGACCATCTTCAATCATTCATAGAAATAAAAATCTTGCAGAATTGAGGGAAATTATGATTTTTGTTGACAAAATGCGACCTTGCTCAACCTTATACATGGATATGAATTAAAATTACAATATTAGTATTTCGTAGCTATAAATTTCTTCTCGATTTCAATAAAAGAGACGAGTTGTTTTAGTGAAAATGGGATATTTGTTATTTATGTAAAATCAGTGATACGATCCTATTCGAAAATATTATCCGAACCAGATTCACTTTCCAAATGATTCGTTTGTGTTCAGCCTTAAAATACATCTTTATTTTACTGTAAAATAAGTCATGTGCACTGATATACAAAAAGTATACCTGTGTTAATGTGAGTGCCATCAAGGCGCGGTCCATCTGTTACTTATGCTTGATAAAATAAACTTTATGATTCAGGAGATTGTTATACATTCGATTGTATTATACATACAGATCCGGATATAATTTACGTCCGGAAAAAATAAATCATTCATCTTCTTTACTATGGAATTTAACATGGCTTGCTTCTGCTGTGTTATATGGTAATTTAAAATGTGATAATTACATTCAGTGTTCATGTAAAGTAATACCATTTCCGGCATTGGTGTATCAAGTTGGTTTATTAGTAGAATTAGTAGAGTGTAGTCCTGTTTCAACTTGAAATAGGTAGAGCAAAGCAAGTTTGTCACAAAACTAGGTCAAATATTACTAAGTAACCTAGATTCACTTTTAAAACTTGGTAGAAATTCGATTGAATACCAAGTGGAAACCATTTAATATCACATGATCATCGTTTTGCTCTATCTAAGGCATTTTTTTTGTTTGAACCCGAAGACTGAAATCAACTAATATCCGATTTCAAAATTTTTTTCCAAATATAAATAATCCAATTACCTGTTCTTTTATACCACGTATAGATGAATTTAACTACTTCGCGTTGTAATTTTACTAAGTAAAGTTTCAAATGGAAAACTCGTTAAATGGTAAACTAGACTAGGTATACTAGAAAAACCCGGAACTTACATAGAGCACTTTGTAATTTGGGGGTTTGTTACAGAACAGCATTGGGCGAAAGAAAAGAAATTAACAAAATATGTTGTCAACATTTGGGAATTCTATTCCAAAAAATATTTTTGGAGACACGGTTGATAACAAATCCGGTCAGGCAATAGCGTTTTAGAAGAAGGGGACATGGCCTTTCAGTGGCTTTGAAACGTAAAAAAAAATACTTGTGATAAAAATTATTTCGGTACATAATTGTGATATATCTAATTTCCAATACAGTTTACGTGAATTCGCATCTTATTTGTTAAGTTGGTAATTGCTGGGCTACCGCCATGATTACGTGATCCGAAGTCTGTTGATTACTTTGCTTACGTCTGGCTCACTTGCTGCCTTGTATCTAGTATTTACTCTTCATTTCACTTTATGCTTAGCTGTGAAAGAGTTGATCAAAGCCTAGTTTTGATTCTAGAGTTGTAATTTGAATTGTATACTGCAACAGGTTACCACAATGCTCAATTTTATAAAGCAATTTTAGCGCGATCGGTTGTGCACTTTTCTACCATGTTTGGGCCTCGAATCCCCAGTTTCCACAATTTTTCGCGAATTTGTGCTTAATAAACTAACTTCAAATAAATATTGGGAAAAGGTATACTCATTTGTTAAGAGCAAATTGTGTTCATTAAAATATTGAACATAAAATTCTTACTAACGCTAATAGACTATGTCTATAGCTGATACCATAAATAGTCGAAAAAAATAGTTCAAGTTAGATTGTTCAAACCACAGCAGTTATGTACCTTATCTCTCGTATACTCTGATATACTATTTAATTTTGGCCAAAATGTTTTTTTTTTGGGAAATGTTTAATGTAAGTAACATATTATTCCACGTGTTTAACGAAATTTAAACCTAGTTACAAACGAGTACAGAAACCAATTATTTTGACGTACCTTCAGCAGAAATTTGGATCAATTTGAAATTAGAGCGCTAAAGGACTCTTGGGAGAGAGAAAGTTGGTGAATAACAGTTTAAACGACATAAAAGTAAGAATCATTGGGTCTGTGGCCGTGAAACAAAATCGTTTCAACAAATAAAATATTCTTGAGTTAAAGTCAAACGCGGCAATTTGTAATCGAATGGAAAATATAGAAAGACAAAGAAGTAAGGAATAAAAACAGAAAAGCAAACTATATGTGGAAGCAGTGCATCTTGTACATTGCGGCTAGTACAGTTGAGCACGCTTTTATTAGAAACAACCTAATGAATGTTGGCACACACCTACACCTACGTTCATTCCCTTGTATATAAACACCCGTGTACGCCTGCATCCGTGAATATTTGCAACCACGCATGTTTGCATTCATACAATTTTGCACTCATATACTTTCGTCCCCAAATATATTATTTAAATCATGCATAAGCATAAAGACCACTATAAAAACTGTCAGTGGGACTGCTGAAATGGCCTTTATATTTGAAAAAAGATTCAAACATGGAAAAAGAGGCCATTACGGCTGACAATAATAAGACTCAATTTATCCATATATAGAATTTTGCATATATAGCATGGAAGTATAAATGCCTCTCTCATTATATAACATGGAAATTCCTTTTTGTCACAATTTGGTGTGAATAACACGAACATTTAAAACAATAACGTTATTGTGTTTCGATGAAATTTAGTCTGTTTAGATAAAAGTACGAAAACAAAATCTATTGAATGACCGAGAGGAATGACGAATAAAAATTCAAACGGCCATAAAGTGAGAATTCATCGACCCCTGATAATACTACCAGTTTTACTTTCCTTGGAATAAGCAATGTCTTTTTGAAAACAATCATTGACTGCATTTCCATATTCTTGTAGAGTATTAGCTTGACAAGGAACAATAAAATACTTTTTTGTAATCTGCCCGGCGTGCCCGGCGGGTTGTAGCATATATAATAGTAAATTCACTTTTATGTGGCGAAATTAAATGCTTTTTTTAAGCCTCCAGGGCAAGTTTTGGTTTCAAAATGACCGCGTACCATGTTTCGTGAGGGAGAGAGGACAGAGCTACGAACAGGCGTGAAGTAAGAATTAACGGGCCTTGGCCATCAGGCCAGGCGATTTTCTTCATAATGAATCTTTAATAATAGCGCAATAAATACATTGAAAGATTTGGCTTATGGGTTTTCAATGTCATCAGGATGGACAGGACAGTCAACAACAACAACTACAATAATATAAAATTACCTACTACATTATACTTTGATACTTTGGTACACAAAAATAATCTTTACTCTACAGGCTCAAGTACAATTGTATCTAAATATCTCAAATTTCGAATTTTTTGTCGTAATATTTTCTGTTGCACCCCAGCTTTGGTGGTGTAGTCGAGCAATACATTGTCAGGTAGTATTGATAAATATAGATGTTAATACTTTAACACTCTACCCAGTTTCCTTAGCTTTTATTATTTATGCTGTACAGTGTGATTCATGCTGAGGCGTCTAAATTTAAATGCATGATATTTTAGATAGAAAATTGTCGCAGGAGTGATTTTTCTTTTTTCTTTCGCGATTCGCGTTGTATTTGTTGGTAGGAGTATTTTGAATATCCTGCTTCGGCGGGTATAGGATTTATCTGACTTTTACACGTCAGAAGAAAGTTATGGCTAGGAAATTCTAATCTTTTTGAAAATAATAATAATTCCATTTTTTTTATCAATTTTGTTATTCGTTTGTTCAGACACGATGAGAAAATGATCCACATTGTACAGTTTCCCTAGTATATGTACACAGTGCCCCTTGTAGTCTGCTTATTTTGATCTGGAATGAACGAGATTTATGGCAACAATTTGCCAACATTCGTCAGTCAAAATATATATTTTGTCTATGAAAATTTAAGTTTTATTAGACCGAGACCCTGTAATAGCGATCACTTCTAGACGGACAGGGTAAGAGTTATTGGATAGATATGGTCTACCTTGATCGGCTTGACCTACCTAAATTGTTACACATTGGGTTGATTGGTGGTCATGGATTATCGAGCCGGACAAGTCGGGAGTCGAACCCAAGAACTTCAATCTGCGATGCCAACGTGTTATATTATATATACTATATTGTATATATTATATGATGAGATGCAGTCGTAGGAGTCGATGATTTCATTCAGCATGGTCAAAATATGTCCCCAAATTTAACGCCAATTACTTCTTTCCATTGCCATTCAGATCATCTTTACTTACAATGGACACATGGATTCTGGAATTCCGAATAGACAGCGCAGAAATGCATAAAAATGGGAAAAAATATTTATGTGATATAAGCGATTTTGTGGAGAATTTGTCACGGAATATGAACATTGTGTATAAAAATATAGATAAAACACTTACTCTACTTTTTGTGAATAACAACGACATGAAAGTTCTGTTACAAGAAGAGGACGGTGGACTCTTGTTTTTGACTGTTTATTCTACATCCATTGACAACGATGAATTGAATAATCGAGTGAATCAACTGGATGAAAATATAAGAAAGCTGAAGTTTGTTAAAATCTCTAAAACACCGGCCTATAATAATATTCCTGCATTGAAAATAGGTCGAGAGTTCTCACACTACGAAATTCTCGACAGTGGTATGGTAGTTGAACGAGATTTTGACAAACTTGTTTTTGATGAAGTTACCCCAAAACAACACATACGCGTACTCCATTCACGTCAATTCGGAAATTGCCTTTTTGTCGACAATGTACTGAATATAAGCGAGTTCGACTATGTTTGTTATCCGAATGCGATGTCGGGCTCTGGTAGAATCGATTATAATGGAAAAACTGTACTTATATTGGGCGGTGGAGACGGAGCCATCGTTCGAAAAATCAAAGATCAGGGCCCCAAAATGATAACAGCAGTTGATTATGACCAGAGAATAATAGATGTTACAAAACTATATTTTAAAGCGATTTGTGGCGATGTACTTGATACTATGAAGGGTACGAACTATGAACTTTTAGTGGAAGACGCAGTAAATTATCTCGAACGATCAGCTGAAAACGAATTTAACTTTGACGTCATCATAAATGACATAACATTTTCAAATGGTTTACTAACAGCACAAGAAGAAGAGATTAACTGGAATTTTGTTAAAAAACTCTTCTCTCTTTCTATGAAGGTATTGAATGATGACGGAGTATACATTTGCTCTGGAAGCTCAGAAACAAATTATAATAGCCAGAAGTTCTTTGAAAACGAGCTGAAGAAACTCGATTGTCCGTCTATCAAATATGAAAAACAAGTTGCAAACATCCCCTCGTACATGGAAAACTGGATTATTTACATGATCAGGAAAGACATGAGGTTTCACCAATAGTTGAGACTAGGGCTGAGCAATTCAATTCGTAATTTGAATCGCATATTAATTGAATCAAATGTTACTGAGCAATATGACCATTGAAAAAGAAACTAACTGATGTATTTATGACAAAATGCAGTCTATATTTCCGGTAAAATTTGTTTGTTTCTTGGATCGGAAGAGTGAATGAAAATTCATTGCCTCTATTATCTTACATAATTGGTTCCAACATATTTTTTCAAGTTTAATACAGTAATGAATATCGAAGCAGTAAAAACAAAACATTAGCTATATATAGAATTAGTAGTCGACCTGATTCAAAATATTATCCAAATAGGATTTGAATTTCAATTGATTCGGATTCGTCAGCCCATTGAAAATGAATTGCCCTATGATGTTTGTTAATTGTGGCATGAAATTAAATAACGGAACCAGGAATTCAAATTTTGGTATTGCTATAACTGTCGTCTCGCGGAATTTGTAGTTTTTTCTTTGTTGGATATGATTCACTCTAAATTACGTTAGAGTGTTGGTCATTTTCGATAAGGAAATATTCAATTCGTGCTTAAGAGATACGAAACAAATAAGCAAAAGAAGACGAGTCTGTACATTCTACCCGTTATGTTATACGAATTTTTAGTGATGTGTTTTACACATACGTTCTTGTACCTCATACGTATGGGGCTGGGTAAAACCAAATCAGTGGAAATTTAAATTTGAATTTTTTTCGAACAAATCATGTATAGTGAATATTCCATTTTATCTCCATAATTTACTCACATTATCAAAATAAAGATGTTTATCAAAACGAATTCACTAACATTGAAATAAAAATATATACGAGACAATATATTAGTGGATCTGCCCCTTTTCTTTTGTTGTAGTCGTCATTGATGTTTTTGTTGGGAAAAAAAATTCAGGTACATATATATATATATATATATACATGTACTTATGAAGATAAGCCCTTGTACTATATAGGACGAGAACTATGAAGCAGTTGCCCCACCTGTTATCATGAAAATCATTTCTGCACTTACTCACGAATGTTGCTTTGTTGAGCCAATGATTGGCGGTAATTAAATTGAGAAAAATGACACATTTTTTTCCCATTTCCCACTTATACTCTTCACAAAAACCTCCTAATCCTCCCTTCCCTCCTTCTCTCTCTATAAAATAAACTCCTTAATTGCCTATCGGCTTTTGGTAATACTTTCGTGAAAAAAGTTTGATATAAGTTGGAATATTTTTGAGACACTTATCGCTGTACCCGCGTCGATGAGTAAGATTTCTGATTCTGCAGTTATGTGTATTCAAAAAGACGTTTGTTAACTTATCTATATTTGCAGGAATATGCTATGGCGGAGCATAAAAGCAACAGAATTATACATTAAATTCGTAGAAGTTCTTTAATAATGAAGAATTTATGGTTGAATTAATTCAAATCCAGGGTCAAACTATCGTCGAGAATTTTTCAAATAAAGACTCACGAAAAGTGGCTTCAGCAAATATTGAGTAGGTAAATATTTCGACAGCGACAATTTAAATTCAATAATTCTCAGTTTTATTTTCATCAGCTCTGCTACTTATGTGCCTATTCCACTCTATCAAGCTTAGCTATGTTCCAAGATTTCAGTTTTCAGTTCCAACTTAGTTTTGACAGAATAGGAATCGGTTATCTTGACAAAAAAGGTGAAATATTGATATCGGCAGGGGAAAAGTGATATAGGTGAACTCATTAATGAAATCGTGCCCGGCATAAAAAGTTGTACGAAAAATCTGGTACAACAAAAAATGGTATAATTGGATTGTTGCCCTGATTGAAAAAAATGAAATTATTTTACAAATCATGCAATCACCTATAAAAACCAAGTTAAGTTCTAAATTGTGGGTCAAAAAGCATTTAGAGAAAACGCTGTAAGTCTACTCAAAAGTTAGGAATAAAAAGGACGTGGCCAAAATTTACAGCTGGTCAGGGTTTCCTTCACCGTCTATACGTAGAAAAATGAATAAATAAGTTAAGTACAAAGCTTGACCCTTTATGCACGAGAGTGCATAGTTTGCTATATGATTAAACTGGCATCCGACCCCCGCATGATAAGTGATATCCTATCCTAATATTAAACTCTTCAATATTCTTGTTCTGCAATTTTCTGTGTTATTGCTTCAAGTAAATTTTATCAACTATAGGTGTAGTTCTTTGCTCTTCTTTTAAATAGTATTTTATTGTAGTTTTTTGTATCTTTAACAATTTTAACTTCGAGGATGTACTGTAGTGTATACTCCTCCATTGCACTGTAGCAAAATACAGTAAATTTAGTGTTAATTTGCAGTAAGTATATATATTTTCAAGGATCAAACCCGCCTCATTGAGGAATTATGCCAAGTATGGACTGCTGATGAAACGCAACTCGGCGTTGCGTTTCATCAGCAGCAGCCATTAATTTGCTAAAAAGGATACCACCATGTAAAATCTCTGTTAAAAACAGTGATTATACTAAATTTTCGTTATAGTATGCTTACTCTTGATGTTCTCTTATGTCGGCACGCAGAAAAATGCCAAGCTAATTAATTCTGATATGATCAGGTCACATTGATCACGTCTTGCGCCTTCCTCCTGTTCATGAACAAATTTCTCGGAAATCCGTTACTCCGCTTTTTAACAGATTTTCTTCGTTGCACCTTTACATCCGTTTTCATTTCTTTGCACAATTGACTCAGCTACCAACAACGGAGCGTTTATCGGACATCAGAGGTAATTTTAAACTCTTCTCAGATTTTTGCATCGATTAGAAGTTTGTAAAGAATTAATTTACAGAAATTTTCATTACCTTGTTTTGATGGTGAGGGCACAATTGTTGTCGTCTTTCCTTTCCATATTTTCAAAATATTACATTTGAAGGATAGAATATATTAGATCAAACATAAACTTATCAGTCATATCTGATTCTATTTGTGAAAATTAAACATATTTTAGCATTTTTTTTCATGAAGACGCTTTACTAACTCAATATACAGGCAAAAATTACATGCGATGAATTTTGGTTAAAAGTTTTGTCGAAGCATATCGAGTTAAAGATAGCATAATTTGCAACATGATTTGTAATAATAACATTGTTCATTCAAGAAAAAACTTTCTTGAAGCAATTTCGTCAAACATAAGTCACTGATGAATCACGGTGGTCAAGAGCGCTCATCGGACACAAGTTTCTAGTAAAAAAATGATCCGGTAATAACCAGATTTTAATAAAATAATAAAATTTTGGGCTTTTGACTTGCATTTGCTATACTGCAAGCTATCAGCGCTCCAAATATTGCGATTGTAAACTCTATCTACCAAATCTAAGCCAATGGTCAATGGTCAAGATTTTTTGGAACGGCCAATAAAAGTTATCCGTAGATCGATAATATCATTGATTTTATGGTGTATTATATTCTGAGACACACGCTAGTGTTGCGACCGCTTGGTCACCGAGGAAAATGAGAGGATTAGAGCGAATTTGACGATCCCTTTTGTAACAAATATTCCCACAATTTCTTAGTAGCTTCAGAATTTTATTCGTGATATTGTAAATTCAACTATAAAATGCAGTTGAAGGCAACGATTTATTTATCATTGCGCATGCCGATGTGATAATATAGAAAAGTTAAATTAATTTTTTTCAGTAAGAGGTCTGCTAGACACTTCCCTGGCAGACAGTGCCAGAATACTAAAGTCAGTACTATTTTCGCCGCTGGTATGGTTTTCTCCACAAACTATGTCCATGCGTAAGAAAAAGCGTAAGTTGAAACCTTAACCTCCTATTTGGAACTAGTAAAAGCGCGAAAGGTCATGGTATGTTATATGAATATGCTGCCATCAGTTACCCACAGGATAAATGATATCCTATCCTAATAATTCTTTTATTTTTTTTTCAGATCATAATTACTTGCAATGGACACGTGGATTCTAGAATTTCGAATCGACAACAAAGAGGTGCATAAAAAAATAGACAAATATTTAACTAAAATCAGCAATTTTGTGGGGAATTTGTCACAAAATATGAACCTTGCCTATAAAAATACTGATGAAACACTTACAGTACTTTTTATGAATAGAAGTGGCATGAAAATACTATTGCAAGAAGAAAATGAACTGATGCTTTTGACTGTTTATTCTACATCCATTGACAACGATGAATTGAATAATCGAGTGAATCAACTGGATGAAAATATAAGAAAGCTGAAGTTTGTCAAAATTTCTAAAACACCGCAGTATAATAATATTCCTGCACTGAAAATAGGTCGAGAGTTCTCACACTACGAAATTCTCGACAGTGGTATGGTAGTTGAACGAGATTTTGACAAACTTGTTTTTGATGAGGTTACCGCAAAACAACACATACGCGTACTGCATTCACGTCAATTCGGAAATTGTCTTTTTGTCGACAATGTACTAAACATAAGCGAGTTCGACTATGTTTGTTATCCGAATGCGATGTCGGGCTCTGGTCGAATCGAGTATAATGGAAAAACTGTACTTATATTGGGCGGGGGAGACGGAGCCATCGTTCGAAAAATCAAAGATCAAGGCCCCAGAATGATAACAGCAGTTGATTATGATCAGAGAATAATAGATGTTACAAAACTATATTTTAAAGCGATTTGTGGCGATGTACTTGATACTATGAAGGGTACGAACTATGAAATTATAGTGGAAGACGCAGTAAATTATCTCGAACGATCAGCTGAAAACGAATTTAAATTTGACGTCATCATAAATGACATAACATTTTCAAATGGTTTACTAACAGCACAAGAAGAAGAGATTAACTGGAATTTTATCAAAAAACTCCTCTCTCTTTCTATGAAGGTATTGAATGATGACGGAGTATACATTTGCTCTGAAAGCTCAGAAACAAATTATAATAGCCAGAAGTTCTTTGAAAACGAGCTGAAGAAACTCGATTGTCCGTCTATCAAATATGAAAAACAAGTTGCAAACATCCCTTCGTACATGGAAAACTGGATTATTTACATGATCAGGAAAGACATGAGGTTCCACCAATAGTTGAGACTAGGGCTGAGCAAATCAATTCGTAATTCGAATCGCATATTAATTGAATCAAATGTTCTTCAGCAATATGACCATTGAAAAAGAAGCTAACTGATGTATTTATGACAAAATGCAGTCTATATTTCCGGTAAAATTTGTTTGTTTCTTGGATCGGAAGAGTGAATGAAAATTCATTGCCTCTATTATCTTAGATAATTGGTTCCAACATATTTTTTCAAGTTTAATACAGTAATGAATATCGAAGCAGTAAAAATAAAACATTAGCTATATATAGAATTAGTAGTCGACCTGATTCAAAATATTATCCAAATAGGATTTGAATTTCAATTGATTCGGATTCGTCAGCCCATTGAAAATGAATTGCCCTATGATGTTTGTTAATTGTGGCATGAAAATTAAATAACGGAACCAGGAATTCAAATTTTGGTATTGCTATAACTGTCGGCTCGCGGAATTTGTAGTTTTTTCTTTGTTGGATATGATTCACTCTAAATTACGTTAGAGTGTTGGTCATTTTCGATAAGGAAATATTCAATTCGTGCTTAAGAGATACGAAACAAAAAAGGAAAAGAAGACGAGTCTGTACATTCTACCCGTTATGTTATACGAATTTTTAGTGATGTGTTTTACACATACGTTCCTGTACTTCATACGTATAGGGCTGGGTAAAACCAAATCAGTGGAAATTTAAATTTGAATTTTTTTCGAACAAATCATGTATAGTGAATATTCCATTATATCTACATACTTTACTCACATTATCAAAATAAAAATTTTCATCAAAATGAATTCACTAACATTGAAATAAAAATATTTACGAGACAATATATTAGTGGATCTGCCTCTTTGTTGTTGTTGTTGTAGTCGTCATTGATGTTTTTTTGGAAAAAAAATTCAGGTACATATATATATATATATATATACTTATAACGATAGGCCACTGTACTATAGGACGAGAACTATAAAGCAGTTGCCCCACCTGTTATCAGGAAAATCATTTCTGCACTTACTCACGAATGTTGCATTGTTAAGGCATCGATCGGCGGTAATTGAATTGAGAAAAATGACAGAGTTTTTCCCATTTCCCACTTATACTTTTCACAAAAACCTCTTAATCCTCCCCCCTCCTTCTCTCTATCTAAAATAAACTCTTTAATTGCCTATCGGCTTTTGGTAATACTTTCGTGAAAAAAGTTTGATATAAGTTGGAATATTTTTGAGACACTTATCGCTGTACCCGCGTCGATGAGTAAGATTTCTGATTCTGCAGTTATGTGTATTCAAAAAGACGCAGGAATATGCTATGACGGAGCATAAAAGCAACAGAAGTATACATTAAATTCGTAGAAGTTCTTTAATAATGAAGAATTTGTGGTTGAATTAATTCAGATCCAGGGTCAAACTATCGTCAAGAATTTTAAAATAAAGACTCATGAAAAGTGTCTTCAGCAAATATTGAGTAGGCAAATATTGAGTAGGCAAATATTTCGACTGGAACAGTTTAAACTCAATAAGTCTCAGTTTTATTTTCATCAGATCTGCCACTTGTGTGTCTATTCCACTTTATCAAGTTTAGCTTTGTTCCAAGCTTCCAGTTTTCTATTCCAACTTAGTTTTGACGGAATAGGAATCGGTTATCTGACAAAAAAGGTGAAATATTGATATAGGCGGGGGGAAAAGTGATATCGGTGGACCCATTACTGAAATCGTGCCCGGCGTAAAGAATTGTACGAGAAATGTGGTACAGCAAAAAATAGTATAATTCGATTGTTGCGCTGATTGAAAAAAATGAACTTATTTTGCAAATCAAGCAATCACCTATAAAAACCAAGTTAAGTTCTAAATTGTAGGTCAAAAAGCAGTTACAGAAAACGCTGTAAGTCAACTCAAAAGTTAGGAATAAAGAGGACGTGGCCAAAATTTACAGCTGGTCTGGGTTTCATTCAAGGTCTATACGTAGAAAAATGAATAAATAAGTTACGTAGAAAGCTTGGCCTCTTATGCACGAGAGTGCATAGTTTGCTATATGATTAAACTGGCATCCGTTCCCTGCATGATAAATGGTATCCTATCTTAATATTCAACTCGAAATTCTTGTTCTGCAATTTTCTGTGTTATTGCTTCTAGGATGTACTGTACTGCATACTCCTTTAAACTGTGACATAATACAGTAAATTTAGTTTTAATTTGCAGTAAGTATATAAATTTTCAAGGATCAAACCCGCCTCATTGAGGATTTATGCCAAGTATGGACTGCTGAGGAACCGCATCTCGGCGTTGCGTTTCATCAGCAGCCATTAATTCGCTAAAAAAGGATACCACCATGTAAAATCTCTGTTAAAAACAGTGATTATACTGAATTTTCGTTATAGTATGCTTTCTCTTGATGTTCTCATATGGCACGCAGAAAAATGCCAAGGTAATTAATTCTGATATGATCAGGTCACATTGATCACGTCTTGCGACTTCCTGTTCATGAACAAATTTCTCGGAAATCCGTTACTCGGCTTCTTAACAGATTTTCTTCGTTGCACCTTTACATCCGTTTTCATTTCTTTGCACAATTGACTCAACTACCAACAACTGAGCGTTTATCGGACATCAGAGGTAATTTTAAACCTTCTCTGATTTTTGCATCGACTAGAAGTTTGTAAAGAATTAATTCACAGAAATTTTCATTACCTTGTTTTGATGGTTAGAGCGCAATTGTTGTCGTCTTTCCTTTCCATATTTTCAAAATATTACATTTGAATGATAAAATATACTAGATCAAACATAAACTTATCAGTCATATTTGATTCTATTTGAATGTGGAAAATTAAATATATTTTAGCATTTTTTTCATGAAGAAGACTAACTAAGGTCAAGAGTAACGCTCATACCATGAATTTTAGTTAAAACGAAGCCGAGTTAAAGATTTTGCAATATCATTTGTAATAATAACATTGTTCAGTCAAGAAAAACTTTCTTGAAGTAATTGATCAAACATAAGTCTCTGATGCATTAACCGCCATCGGACACCTGTTTCTAGCAAAAATAAAATAATATTTTTTTAATAAAATAATAAAATTTTGGCCTTCTAGCCTATGTCAACTTGCGTTTGCTATACTGCAAGCTATCAGCGCTCCAAATACTGCTATTGCAAACTCTATCTACCAAATCTAAGCTAATGGTCAATGGTCAAGATTTTTCGGAATGGCCAATAAAAGTTGTCCGTAGATCGATAATATCATTGATTTTATAGTGTATTATATTCTGAGACACACGCTAGTGTTGCGACAGCTTGGTCACCGAGGAAAATGAGAAGATTAGAGCGAATTTGACGATCCCTTTTGTAACAAATATTCCCACAATCTCTTAGAAGCTTCAGAATTTCATTCGTGATATTGTAAATTCAACCATAAAATGCAGCTGAAAGCAACGATTTATTTATCATTGCGCATGCAGATGTGAGAGTATAGAAGAGTTAAATTAATTTTTTTCAGTAAGAGGTCTGCTAGACACTTCCTTGGCAGACAGTGCCAGAATACTAAAGTCAGAAATATTTCCGCCGCCGGTATGGTTTTCTCCACAAACTATGTCCATGCGTAAGAAAATGCGTAAGTTGAAACCTTAACCTCCTATTTGGAACTAGTAAAAGCGCGAGAGGTCATGGTACGTTATATGAATAGGCTGCCATCAGTCACCCACAGGATAAATGATATCCTATCTTAATAGTTCTTTTATTTTTGTTCAGATCATAATCACTTGCAATGGACACGTGGATTCTAGAATTTCGAATCGACAACAAAGAGGTGCATAAAAATATGGACAAATATTTAACTAAAATCAGCAATTTTGTGAGGAATTTGTCACAAAATATGAACCTTGCCTATAAAAATACTGATGAAACACTTACAGTACTTTTTATGAATAGAAGTGGCATGAAAATACTATTGCAAGAAGAAAATGAACTGATGCTTTTGACTGTTTATTCTACATCCATTGACAACGATGAATTGAGTAATCGAGTGAATCAACTGGATGAAAATATAAGAAAGCTGAAGTTTATTAAAATCTCTAAAACACCGCAGTATAATAATATTCCTGCATTGAAAATAGGTCGAAAGTTTCCACACTACGAAATTCTCGACAGTGGTATGGTAGTTGAACGAGATTTTGACAAACTTATTTTTGATGAAGTTACACCAAAACAACATATACGTGTACTGCATTCACGTCAATTCGGAAATTGCCTTTTTGTCGACAATGTACTGAATATAAGCGAGTCCGACTATGATTGTTATCCGAATGCGATGTCGGGGTCTGGTAGAATCGAGTATAATGAAAAAAACTGTACTTATATTGGGCGGTGGAGACGGAGCCATCGTTAGAAAAATCAAAGATCAAGGCCCCAGAATGATAACAGCAGTTGATTATGATCAGAGAATAATAGATGTTACAAAACTATATTTAAAAGCGATTTGTGGTGATGTACTTGATACTATGAAGGGTACAAACTATGAAATCATCGTGGACGACGCAGTAATATATCTCGAACAATCAGTTGAAAGCGAATTTAAATTTGACGTCGTCATAAATGACATAACATTTTTAAATGGTTTACTAACAGCACAAAAAGAAGAAATTAACTGGAATTTTATCAAAAAACTCCTCTCCCTTTCTATGAAAGTATTGAATGATGACGGAGTATACATTTGCTCTGGATGCTCAGAAACAAATTATAATAGCCAGAAGTTTTTCGAAGACATGCTGAAGAAACTCGATTGTCCATCTATCAAATTTGAAAAACAAGTTGCAAACATCCCTTCGTATATGGAAACCTGGATTATTTACATGATCAGGAAAGACATGAGGTTTCACGAATAGTTGAGACTGGGGCTGAACAATTCAATTCGTGAATTGAATCGCATATTAATTGATCAACTGTTACTGAGAAAAATGATCATTTAAAAAAAAACTAAATTATGTATCAACAGCAAAATGCAGTCTATATTTTCGTTGAAATTTGTATGTATTTCTTGGATCAGACGTGTGAATAAAAATTCATTGTCTCTATTTTCTTAGATAATTGGTTCCAACAGATTTTCCGAGTTTAATACAGTAATGAAAATTGAAGCGATAAAAACAAAGCATTAGCTCTATATAGAGTTACTAATTGGTCCGATTCAAAAAATTGTCTGAATAGAATTTGAATTTTAATTGATTCGGATTCTTCATCCCATTGAAAGTGAATTGCCCTATTATGCTTGTTAATTGTGGCATAAAAAATAAATAACGGTGGCACGGATTCAAATTTTGTTATTGTCTTCTTGCGACATTTGTATTTTTTTCTTTGTTGGATATGATTCGATCGCGTTAGAGTGTTAGTCATTTTCAATAAGGCAATATTCAACTTGTGGTTAGAAGATATGAAAAAAATAAGCAAAAAAAGAAGAGTCTGAACATTTCACCCGTTACATTTTACTAATTTTTAATGATATTTTTTACATATTTGTTCTTGTACTTCATACGTATGGGTCTGAGTGAAACCCTATCAGTTGAAATTTAAATTTGAATTTTTTTTTTTTGATCAAATCATGCATAGTGAATAATACATATTTATCTTCATTATCTACTCACATTAGCAAAATGCCTCATAATACGAATTCACTAACATTGAAAAAAAAATATTTATATTATATATATATGTGTGTGTGTGTACTTCTAACGATAGGCCACCGTATTATAACACGAGAAGAACTATAAAGCAGTTACCCCACCCGCTATCATGAAAATCGTTTCCTCCATTCCTCGCGATTATTGCTTTTTTGAGGCATCGATAGGCGGTAATTGAGTTGAGAAAAATGATAGAGTTATCCCATTTCCCACTTATACTTTTCCAAAAACCTCTTAATCCTCCCTCCCTTCCTTCCCTCACTCTCTAAAAAAAACTCTTTAATTACGTATCTGCTTTTGTAATACTTTCGTGAAAGAAAAGTTTGATATAAGTTGGAATATTTTTGAAACACTAAGCGTCGTAGTCAAACAATGAGTTTTGAGTAACGAAAGCCATTTTCCATTTTAAAATAGTGACATGCGACGATTCTGAACATGTTGCCGTAAACGAATCTCGAGCACATTTGGGAGAAATATACAAAACTGCTTTTCACAGACATTAGTAGTTTCTTTCTTTGAATCTCTGAATAAACTGTGTAAAACAAGTATTTCAATTTTCATGCAGGCAAACTGCTCGGTTAAAAAACTGTGGCGGTATTAAGATCGAAATATGTTGGCCATGGTTGGTTGATTGGCCATCCGTTCAGAAGTCATCGTCTGAAATTGTTTTGTAAATTACGAGTCACCGAGTCTGTTTAATAAACCAAGCACCATCACTAAATACAGTGTGTATTTGTGTAATAAAGTGGTTGATATGTAAACGAAAAGGTCCTGTCCTTCTGATGACTCTCACTCAAAAGTAGGGTTATATGATCGATATAAATGAATATAATATTTGGGGAAACAGAAGGTGTCAATACTTTTGTTTGGGTGTTTTAAAAACCTTTGTACCAATATTGGTAGATAATAATGGGCTCGCTTGTATAGATATAACCGTGATATAGATGTTCTCGAAAGTTCGATCGTTGCGTTTAACTTCCGAATATTTCCAACTGCATTGATATGCAATACGGAATGCTAATGGCCGTCAAACAGGTCATCACACACCGAACTTCTTATTTCATATACACTCTATCGCTCACCGTTTTGTATGCTCGTAACAGAATATCTTTCCTCTTCAAGAGGGGTAAATGCCCATCAGCACGTCGTCGCTACAACCTTATATTCACTTTTGATATGTCATTGAGCCGCAAACAAAAATCATAGTGAGTAGTGTGTAAAATGTAGTCTCACTCATTCAACATGAAGCAAGTCTAGCATGACTTGATATTTTATGTTTGTCGAAGGTAAGCAAACCCATTCGGACGAATAATATCAAAGCATACTTTGCCAAGCATGTGTCACTGATGGATCGCGTCGATGAGTAAAATTTCTGATTCTGCGTATTCAAAAAGACGTTTGTTAACTTATCTATGTTTGCAGGAGTATGCTATGACGGGGCATGAAAAGCCACACATTGTATATTAAATTCGTGGAAGTTCTTTAATAATAAAGACTTTATGGTTAAATTAATTGAGATTCAAGGTCAAACTATCGTCAGGAATTTTTCAAATAAAGACTCACGAAAAGTGACTTCGGCAAATATTGAGTTAGTAGCGTTTGGTCAGCGATAGTTTAAAGTCAATAAGTCTCAGTTTTATTTCCATCAGATCTGTCACTCGTGTGTCTATTTCTCTTTATCAAGTTTAGCTGTGTTCCCAGATTCCAGTTTTCTATTTCAACTTAGTTTTGACGGAATAGGAATCGGTTATCGACACAAAAGGGTGAAATATTGGTATCGGCGGGGGAATGTAATATCGATGGACCCATAGTTGAAAGCGTGCCCGGTGTAAAAAATTTTACGAGAGAGATGATACAGCGAAAAAATAATATGATTGGATTTTTGCTCTGATTGAAAAAGTGAACTTTTTTTTACAAATCATGCAATCACCTATAAAAACCACGCTAGTTCTAAATTGTGGGTTAAAAAGTAGTTACGGAAAATGCTGTAAGTCAACTCAAAGGTCAGAAATAAAGAGGACGTGGCCAAAATCAAATGTATACTTCATGATTTAAAACTATACTTGCTATATGTTTGTAATTGATAGCGCAAGAAAAGGCATCAGATGAAAGAAAATTGAAATTCCTTTAATGGAACTTTGGATTGTTTCAAGAAATCAAAACTGAAGGCCAAACAAACCTTCTGTAGAAAGGCAGCAGACTTTAAGTTTTATAGAATTTCTTCGGATTATTATTTTAATAAGTTCTTTGTTGTTTGCTATTTGAAGTTTAAAAATTAAACATGATATCTGGAGTCACAATTGTCACCTCATTTGCTGTTGTCGCCGTTATAATATTATACTTCAGAATAAGATGGAATTCGATGCGAAAAATAGACCAGGAATCATTTAGTAAGTATTTCAAAATATTATCCTTTATTATAAATCCTTTATTTTAATCTACATTTGCCTTTTATTATTAGAGTATCGCTATCCAATAAGACATTTCATATTGTCAAGCATGCGTCACTGATGGACCGCGTCTCATCGATGCGATCCATCAGCGACACATACTCAACAAAGGATGCTTTTACAAAATTTTTCCGATTTTATATGGTTATCTACCTAAAATTGGACTACTAGATGAATTTTCTTAAATAATTGGAAAATTTTTGTTTTTTTTTTGGACAATTTTGGTTATTTTTTCTTAAAACTACTTGAAAAAACTTTGGTTGTGTATTGAGTGAATATATTGGTGTCGGTAAATCTCTAATATTATATAATACTGTTGAAAAATGTCCCCCGCTATTTTTGCAACATTCCACTCAAAGGCTTTCCTAGTTACTCAACTCTACGGGCCCTACAGTGGACACTAATGATTCCCTTTCCTGTATCATAAGCTGTGGGTAATCCTAGGAAGTAAAATGATTTCCTTATTATGTTCATGCATATTTTTAGGCACGGAAAAGGGACTGTCTACATTTTTAGACATTGTGTTAACTGTGAAATCATAATAACAAAATAATAGTAGAAATATAGTCGTCCGTCACTGGGTAAATGCTCAGCAAGACTAGCTCTATAATTGTATCACATTTCTGCGCGAATATATCTCCTAATAATTTTTTTATAATATGCTCCATGTTGCTGACTTTTTCTGCCGCTTGTTTAATGAAAATGCTCTCAGTAAACGCTAGTTAGATCCGGCTTTGTATAAAAAGAGGTTGAGTTTGAAAACTTGAGTTGTCGTAAATAAGCATGGACAATAGCGTATTCAGCGTATTTTGGTTTTATGATTTACATTCTCAATTAATCACGTTATAATGTGCGCCTCTTGCGAAAAAATTCTGAACAAAACATAAAATGAAAAAATCCACACAACTTTTCTATCCACTGGGCATGAGTACCAATATACCATTGATACAATTAATGTGTAATTAAATAAATGTAATTAAATGTATGCAAGTGAGAATATACACGGGTAAGATACATTCATTTTTGTTGTAAATGCACAACGGAAATAGACCTAAACTATTTTCTGCGTGTCTTCAGTGATGAATAAAAGGAAACAAAGAAGTGGAACATCATCATCGCCCAGGGCAGAAACTGCTCACTGTACGTCACTGTAGCTATAGCTCAGTTCATTTGGGATGCTTCCACTTGAAATATTTAGTTGCTGGGTCTACATTTTGTAGTAACATATTGTTAATAACTGGCCGTTGAAGTCGGATCCTTTTACGTACTGCTTCGGGCCTTGCTTTGAGAAAACTTCAATAGAAAAACTTATATTTTCGTTTCAGGACTAAAAATGATGACGCACCTCGGCATTATGAAATTCTTTCAAGTAACTGGACTATCAAAATTTTTCCGAGTGCGTGAAATATTCGATTTCATCGCTTCTAACGGACACAAAGTAGCGATAGGAAATCCGGTAATGGGAGAAACTTTTAATAAAGTTCTCAAGTTCAATGTTAGAGAGGATGATGTCTTCATTGCTACTTATCCAAAAGCTGGTAAGATTACTAAGAATCCAAAAGGAAATCAACAATGATTAATGTTTATCAAGCTATACTCAAGTATCTCATTCGAAAGTCCAACCAGACTGAAAATTGTCAAACCATCTTTTGTTAACTATGTGTCACTGATCGCGTCGATGAGACCGGTTCATCTGTGACGCATGCTTACGAAATAAAATTTCTGATCGGGATATCACTTCGGGGCGCACCGCCATGGTGTAGTCAGTCCATTTGTGATCCATTCCTGAACAAATTTCCGTTTGGACGGCCTAGTGATTGAGTCTAAATGAGTCCGGCTCGTTAATTCATGCCCACCACTCGACCCTGGGTATGATAACTTGGGTAGCCTAAGCCGTTCAGGAAAGATCATATCTTCCCAGCAACTCTACTAACGCTTCCCGCCAATAAGTGGCCGTTAATACATGACCTTGGTCGGGGTGATACAATCAAAAAAGTTGCCATAAAAAAATATGTATAGAATTCGTATGTCAAACACGGTTCGGCAAGTATGGGGCATTGATACATCGTAGGTTTGATCAAGAAATACCGTAATCCCCGATTGGCAAATAGGTACTTGAGGTGGGTATCGAGTTGTGAATTGGTTTTTGCAAGACCCAATCTTTTGGAATTCGGATGATTATTTTGAATCGGATCGGATCACTCATTTCATGATAGCAAATATACCCTTTTGGCATAACAAGGTATCTTTTGAAATATTCTTCAAAATCAAAAAATCGGTTGCTATAAATTCACCAACAATGCTACTGAAGACGTTGAGGTTGAAACAAAAAAAACAATTTCGTCCTGTTTTGTCGTTGAATAGGTTAACTGCATTTTATTGTACTAATTTTCGTTCATATGCCAATCTCCGATTCGAATTGGATGTTCCATCCTTAGTCATGAAGATAGGCATCCGCAGAAAGCGTATATGGAAATCCCCGCATATCACCTGAATATGGCAAAATATGAAATCGTTATAGAATTATTATATATGTGATATAACGCCTATAAATAGCGGCAAAACGCTCAAAATTAAACAAAAATAAATCGATTTATTCATATCAAAAGGTACAACATGGATGCAACAAATCGTCTGGTTGATAACTAACAATGCTGATACAGAGTTTGAGAAAGACAAACCACTTGTTTGTAGAATTCCGTTCCTGGAAACACTTGATATAAAAGAAGATATGTTTGCTGGAATACAGACACTAGAAAGGTGGCCGAAAAATAGGCAAAGGTGAAAACATTGTTCATAATGTTTCTTTATTCAAAGTGTGTGTTAAACAAGCACATGCAAAACGTGGTAATGTTGGTAACGTTGTCACATCACGTTGACGAAATCTTAATTCTGGAAATGGGAAATACTGCCACTATCCAATATCCATAGCGCTGCACCAAAACATGCTACAAAACATTGTGCCATCAATTACTTATAAGGCCTTAGTGTGAGGATGAAAGTGTATGACTTGTTCGTTAAGCGAGATTTCTGTCAAAAAAATTTATTTTGTTTGGTCAACGCGAGTGTGACTCTGTGACTCACGCTAAACAAAATATTCTCGGAAAACTGTTTTCTAACTGCAGTTCTACAGGATTGTTCATTCCGGGATAAATGCTAGCTAAGTGGGCCCAGCAGAATTTTGTGGAAAAAAAATTGAGTATAGAGAGATAAGAAAAATGTAAAACGAAACGTTTTCTTCTGGAAGCAATATTCCTAAACCAAAAAAAGTATCAAGAATATTTTAACTAACGGTGATTTTAATAGTTGACGAGAGACATTGAAGCTTCGAGATCTCGGGTTCTAGTCCGCCCAAGTGGGGCTTGTTAACCTATGCCCACGCTAAGCCAAGCGTGGTATAACTTGGGTAGACTCGGACGAGCCGAAAAGATTATAGCCTCTCCGACGATCTAATCCTTTTCGTCTACAAGTTCCTGCTAGTACAGGGCGATCATTTAAATGAATGGGTATATTAGCTAAAAAAATTCAAACTTCCCCGATTTATCTATTCAAGTGGCCAATCTGATTTGCGTAGCTATACACATTCACATTAATATAGCATACTATTTTTTTAGGTTGATCAAAACCCATGCTCCTTACGAACTTATGCCTGAAGATATTGAGAAGGGTAAAAAATGCAAAATCATTTATGTCGCTCGAAATGCCAAAGATGTATGTGTATCGTTCTATTTCTTCCATAAAATGAATAGTTTTGCGCTGCCCGACCCAGGAACATGGAATGAATTTTTAACAAAATACTGCTCAGGAAACATCGCGTTTGGAAGTTGGTTTCCACATGTACTTAAATTCTGGGAAGTAAGTTCAGTTAAATAATTTTCTTTTTGTCCAATGTGGTCCTTTCTTTTTCTTACGCATTTGAATAATTTTTTTCGTTCTGTCTTAATTGTCATTCTTCCAATTTGATAACTGTGGTGTGTTTTTAAGTCATTCACACAATTTATTTTTATTACGACTACTTGTCAATCGTGTCCCAATCAAAAAAATGTTCGTCAAGTATGAGTCACTGAAGGATCGCAGAGCCAAAATTTTACAGCCATTAAGTAAATATTATGTTGTAGTAGATTGTACCAAAGTCATGTTTTCGTACGCAGAAATATGACATTTGTAGGTCAATAAAATATTAAACCTAGTCTATATTACAGTAATAATACCGCGATAACAATTAGGGTTACCACATTTACAAATACTCTTCGCATTTTGAATCAAATATCAGATTAAATTATTTCAAATCCAATCTATTCTATTTTAGGCCGTTTATTCTTATTCTAAATTCAATTAATGGCTAAAATTAATGTTATTAATTAATGGTTAATGTTTTATCGAAGTGGTCGAAATTTTCGGAATAAATAAAAAATCACAATAAACCTGGTACATATTGGGTAAAACACTTTTTCGAATCATAAAAAAGTAATCTAAAAGATGAATTTCCAAATACTAACACGACTGTTCTGTTCAGAAATCCAAGACGGATAAAGAACGCATCTATTACACTACTTATGAAAAAATGAAGCAAGATTTGCGAGGCGAAGTTGTTTCAATCTCAAAATTTCTCGGAAAAGAGTTGACAGATGAGCAAATAGATGTCATCACCAAGCACTGTACATTTGGTAGCATGAGCAAGAACAAAAGTGCTAACTATAGTCATGCCCAATCAATTGGATTGGACTTCAAAACCTCAAAGTTCATGCGAAAGGGTGAGGTTGGCGATTGGAAGAATTACTTCACAATCAATCAGAATGCGGCATTCGATGAATTTTATAAAGAAAAGATGAAAGATACAGATCTTGTGATACCTTTTGAAATATAAAATGCTTGTTTTGCACAAGGCATATAAAAACAATCTATTATTAAGCTCCAATTCCAGAAATTAATCTATGACAGTATAATCTAAGTAATTTTTGTCTCATTGAAAATATAATTTTTACTTTAAAACATATATAAAATATAGCATATATTTATGGAGGAAAAGGACTGAAATTGAAGTAATTCAATGAAACTAATATTTTCAACGAAAGTTTAAATGTTCCTAAGTTGCGATATAATGTCAAAATTTCACTGTTTTTGAAGTATGGGGAAGACAATATATCTTTAAAAGTAAATCCTTTACATTGATTTTAAAAATACATCGAAAAACACACATCCAACTGAGCATTAAAGTATGCTATATCGTTATTACGTTATCCCAAACTGAGGATGTACATTTTCAAACTAATCTATCATAACTAATCATCATAATGATGCAGCTATTATTATCTTTATTTATAATATTTTAATAATGTAAGTAAATTACTAAAATGCCGGTGTATACCAAAAGAGTGGAACCAGCTTCGATTGGTCTTAATCAGAAATTTTATTTTGTCATAAGCCACAGACAATATGTAAGAAGTTTTGTTCATGAACTTCTGTAATTTCGAATTCGTTGCCTTCACACTGCTTTCCCAGTCGCGTGGATCTGCAAGTTTTCAAAACTCGAGTCAATTTGTGTCTTTCAGGAATGAAGGTTTTTTAGCATTTGTTTCTGCCCTCATTTAGCTCATTGCACAAAAGTGGTTTTGGGTGACTGTTATTAAAAGTTTCTTAAACCCCTGAGTGAATTTAGATTAAAATCCAAGCGAGAGATTAGACGTTTTCAAATTATTTTTTGTTGCCTTTCTGTGTATTTTTGACTGTCTTATTGAATTCATTGAATGCGGATTTAATAAGGCAGTTAACATTTCCACGGACATTCCGACGACTATATAAATATTATCAGTTAAAAGTCAATTTATTAAAAAGTCAAAAACGTAACGCCATCATCGAAACACCAAAGTATGAAAAGCGAAATTTTGGAAAACATTGTGACGTCACAGTTGAGTTCTCAAATTATATAAATTGTGATTATTTTGCATACATTAAATATTGCAATCGTAGTATCCACATCGTTAAGTGATCGATACATGACGGGTAACGTTATTCAGGAATTGAATTCCTCATGGGTTTTCGCAAGCATAGAGTAGGGGTAGATCTACTCGATGACGATAAACGTGTTTCTTGCGGACGGAAGAAAAGAAGTAGGAGGGAAAGGAAAAAGAACGGAAGAGTGAGTATTTGTTGCAAAGATTTATAGATCATGTTCACAAAAAGAAATAATAGAAGAGAGGGGAAGTTTTTTGTCGTCTTGAATAGATAAATTTCAACCTTGAAATCGAGGAAACTTGGCTGTTTTGCGACATCGCCACTGAACACAAGCGGTTATAGCAAGCCCAGATACCGTACTCAAATCATGGTTGCCGAGACAGTATCAAGCTCATTTGTTTGAGTCATATATTACAGCTACCCACAATGTGCCTTGCTCGATGGTGCCGGTTGGCACGGTCGGTGATGAAACGGTGAAGCATCGGCCTTTTGGACAATACCATCGCGCTTGATCGACTTTGAGCTGTGACGTAACTCAAATCAAATAATGAAATAAAAAATCCTTTTATTTGTCACTCAGCAAACACATAAACAAATATATCACTCATAATAGTAAATAATAATAATGTAAAAATTATAGCAAAGACTAAAAATTGCAAATAGTTTTGCCATGGTGAACAGGGTACTATTCACGAAACTCCGTTAAGCAATAATCATCTTGTCACAAAGCATAAAAATTATCATAAACGAGGAAAAAGCTATTCTTGAAGGGTAAAATAAGAGAATCCGTCTTTCGCTAAAAACGGGAGTAGGTTATCCCTTTTCCAAACACAATCCTATTCTCGAACACCCGAACAGCTAACAAACTCGCGAGGTCGCTGATTAGAATCTTATCTGTCGCAAACCAACTGGCTGCCAATTTTGTAAGTTTGACAAAACCATTTTAGCAGGAATCAACCTGCGTACTCATGTCAAATTCCATCAGGTGGCTAAAATATTGTCTGCAGTTTATGATCAAGTTCACTTACAACATGTGAGAGCTGGGAAGAGTAATGAGCAGCATTAACATTACCGTGAATGAAGCATAAGATCGATTCAAAATCACCACAAGAAATATTTTCATTGCAAAAATGGCCGGTGAAAATTCAAATAAATTTTTTTAATCTAGGCTATTGCGAATCTATTCTATCGACGCTTGAAAATCTCATTCCCTGGGTGCATCGGATTCAAGATTGTTATATGTGGATCATAAGGAGTTAATTATATAAACCGATGATGTTGTTCCACATCTTTAATCTAGCCAAATGCATGCAGTTCTATGTGACGTTGAGAATTATTTGATCTCTCGATACGAAAGGAAGTGCGTTTCACTTGATTAACCAGAAAATGACGACACCGTCTCCATGTCAGTGGCTACCCTAAAGAGGGAGCGGGACGGAAGAAACCCCAACTTTACATAGATTTAATAAGTGATCTAGCGTATATGCAACTAAAGTGTGAGTGATGGGTTTGCTCATTCAGAAAATTAAGCAGCATGCATAATAGTATATTGATAAATTTTTTAAACGAGTTTTTATCTTTTCTTTTTTTAGAATTTTCGAATTTTTGCTATGGCCTGTCTGTGAAGCGTTAGACACGGACTTTTGTAGTGACTGTGTAGCAGTACTATGTTACAGCTACCCGCAAAATGCCTTGCTGAAGGGCGCGCTACGTGGTAAAATGGTCAAGCATCAAACAATCGGCCTTTCGGACAATACGATTGCACTTAACCGACTGAGCCACCGAGCCTGGCTTGTGACGTAACTGTTACTAATAGGAGGAAAGGCCATGGTACCTTTTTCTACACCTTCTCTATAACCACCACTACTGAGATAATTCAACAATATTACAAATACCTTTATACAACGATGTGTCAGGAGTCAGGGCTTGGATAACTTGGCAAGAGTTCTGAATTTTGTTAGCGACTGCTTTTTAAAGAAGAGTGAAATACAAAGAGAATGATATGAACATAAATATTACTTGCTGATAGTTAAATGTAAATATTACTTACGACGTAGTTTTGTTCTGGTGCACACAGCAGTACGTAGCGGTCGACGAAAGAATTTTTTCATTTAATTTATAGAACAGAGTAACAGACGTCAGTTTGCACATTGCTGACTCTTTTTGCCGCTTTTCTCTCATTTGATGTTCAAACCAATGGGATGATGATTGTTTCACGTAAAAAAAAAATCCTTCAACTTCTCTATTTGCTCCCAATCAATTATATATATTCCGATCCATATTTTCCTAACACATTTTATGAAAGCACAGCACGCTCAATTTTACTCTACTTTAAAATCCTAAAAATTAAATGATGAGACTGCTTTAAAAATGTTTTACCTTTCGAGATATTTTTCCTCTTTCGATTAAACATCAACGAAGCCAACAAAACTTTACCGAGTTCTTCAGGTCATTTTTATGTGTGTGGCTCAGCTACAATAAATTTTTTCATCACAATTTTTATACAATTTATGTCACATAAGATGGTAATTCGAGTGAGATCAACAAAAATTAAAACATCTCTAATTTCAAAATCTTGAAGACATCTAATGCGTAACTTTCAAGTTTTTCTCCACATTCATCTATTCACAACGATCGTTGTTCGTGCATGCTCTCACGATTTCACTGGTGCTACTTCAAGTACATAACGTAGCCTACAGATTCAATTTTTGTTAAAAAAAAAGCTCGTTTAAAACATGGACTGTGTTTTAAATGTATTTTTGGATTTGTTGTCGATCATTATCTGTATAACTGTATAACGATATCAAAGCGTGTATGTAAGACAATTTTAGCGCCAAAAGATGACCAAGCAAATTCGAAAAAAGAACTGCATTCATTATAATGATTAATCTTTCAAGATTCTTAATAATAATCACAAAATCTGGCCGGATGTACAAAAAGAATGTTTTGATTTCAAATTGACGTCTTTTCAGGACATAAAGGCAATGTTTTGAAACATCTTGCTTGTCATGTTTTAAACAATTCTCCAACTTAGTTGCCCAACTTATTCATGCATTGAATTAGGACCAATGATGTCGCATCCGGATCCGTCGAACGCCGAATATGGGGGGGGAGATGTAATGTCTTAAAAAAACGTCATCCAAACGTCCCAAGTCAAAGCAGAATTTTTTACTAGCAAATAATGACCGCACGAATTGTTAGTTTGAATTATTGATCTTCTACGGTACTTTTAGTTTAAATTTTAATTAGTTTATTCTTTAATTTTCAAAATAACAGCCAGAAAAAACACAAAATTCATTTTCCTGAAAAATCTAAACGGTAAATGGCTCGTATATGCACTATATTCTACTGAAATAAATAATACTTTTCCAAATGTTTTGTAATGCAAATGTAACTTTTTAAATAATAATCTTCAACAAGTTCAATTTAGGATTTCAAGAAATATATAAAAAAATAATTATTGTACGTAAGATGTGCCCGGTGCACTCCTCCACAAGTACGCCAATCAAAGAACCGCTACATCTGTTCTACCCGATTGCAAAAAATACGTTTTTGCTCTTTGAGGTTTGTTACTTACACAGGATATACATATATATAGAGTATGATGTAAGTACACGAACCCTTCAAAGGGACCGATCCGAATATTTTCACAGTTAAATTGAAAACTTTGCCGACGTACGGTTCAATCAGAGACGGTAATTTTTTTAATAATAACAGTTGCATTGTGATGTCATTGATGACGTCAAATTCACAACAAAAAAATTGACACATTTTCTCTATCAAATCAGTAATTAACCCCAGATAGGCATAACAGAACAAACTGAAACTGTGAAAAAATGGTTTAACATGTGTGACGTCACAATTCATCAATAAATTTGCAAAATTGAACAATTTGCGAGAAAAATATCCCCGCCATTTGATACGGTAATGCGCTAAGCAATCTATCGTTTCTGTATGGCTTTTAAGCGAAACAAAGTGGGTATTTTCCCATATGACGATGATGGGGGCCACAGGGTGTCGTGTGGCCGGAAAAGACGAGGACGGAAATTTCGCGAATCTCAAAAGGTGAGTCGTTTTTAATGTTGAAAACGTCTATTTTCGAAAACGAATTAAAATTTTTATGTTATTTTAAAAATTGAGGGGATGAATTATCTTTTTCCAAAAGCATGGATTAGGTATGACTCGTCGCCTAGTTATAGTTCCTCATAAGTGTGACACTCCCGAAAAACCCTTTACATGCCACGGAACTTCAAGGCACGAGATCAAACCATCAAAATGCCTGTGAATTTTAAATATATAGGCCTGTTTTAAAATAGATATGACGATGCATCGGTATAGACAAATATAGCTGGCGAAAAAAATCCATCGGGATTATCCCGAAGGGTATTGCTTGCCCCACAGTGCATACATTGGAACTAAACACAGTAGAGTTGCACACAAGTTGTATTAAACCCAGATAGCATTGCCTGCACGCGGGATTGCACCCTCACGGAATTATCCATATCGGAATGCCCTCGGTTGCCCCGACGCAATATTTCCCTCATTCAGTATTGATCGCACGTGAAAGCCCCCACACAGGGTTGGACTTTGGGCCGAATATTGGGCAAAGATTAACTAGCTGGACTCGCCGGTACGCGAAAACGAGATCATGGCAACCAGCATACCAACATGGCGGCATTGTCCCTATGTGGTATTACATCTATATCTCCCGAGAAGAAATTTGCCTAACAAGGATCTGTCTCTAGAGAATTGCCTACGAATGAAATACACCTTACGTGAGATTGCTTCACATGGGATTTCCCACAGGCGGACTTGCCCCCACATACAATTGACTTCATGCGGATTTGCTCCCACACGAAATTACCGCGACGTGGAATAATTTATAGACGGAATTGCCTCCTAAACAAAATTTCACCCGCACTGGATTGCTTCACCGCATGATTGTGTCTACAAGAAATTGCTTGTGTGAATGCAATCCGTGGAGTAGGGTTCCGTGTGCTCCCAAACAACATTGTCTCTCCTCGCTGGATTGTTCTCAAACGGGATTGCCTTGCACACGACATTTCACCTACACAGATTTTTTGCCACGCCTTGAAATGGAACACCCTGACCAAGGCCACAGATGGACGGCCCGAGTTCGAGTTGTTGGAAAGATATGGCCTTTCAGGTTTGGCTAAGTCTACCCAAGTTATTACACAAGGGGTCGGGTGGGAAGCATGGAATAACGAGTCGAACTCGTCGGGGCTCGAACCCGAGTTCTCGAACCCTGCGATGCCAACATGCTACCCACCAGGCCATCGCGAGCGTACGCGAGATTGCATCCGCACATGATTGCCCTCACGTAAAATTGTCTTCTCACGGGGTTGCTTGGACTTATCCAAGTTGCTTGGACCAACTTGGAATTGCTTCTAGACGTAACTACTTCCAAATGGGACTCTCTGCAGACGAGATTGCTTTCACACGGGATTACCACGGACGTATTCCCGGAGGGAGGTAATCCTTTCCGTGGGCAGTCACTCCATATGTGTAAAAACAGTCACGTGTGGGATCAAATCCGTGTAGGATCCGTGCGGGGTGCGGCGATCCCGTCTAGGAGCAATTCCGTCTGTGGCAATCCGGCGTGGAACAATTTATGATCTGATGGTTATCATATTGGCATCTCAAGTTGAAGATATCGGTTCGATTCCGGTGACTCCGGCTCGATAATCCGTATCCACCACTCAGGGTGTAACAACTTAGGTAGGCGAACCGGAACCAGAAAGGTTCTATCATTTCAACAGCACTTACTATAATCGTCTATAAGGCTATAAGGTTATAAGGTTAAGGTGATCCACTCCTATAATGAGTGGCTACTAAAAATGGAGTCAAATTAAAAATGAGTTGAAGAATTCTATTTGGGGCAATACCGCTGTGTGCAGTTACTCTCTGTGTACGGTAACGATGGTATTTGGGGTAAAGCTGTGGCACCAGGTGACAATGATCTTAGGCACAAAAAAGGTCGAATATCTCCAGATATGAGGCGGCGCCAGTCTGAACTAATTAGGCAATTCAGAATATAAAGAATTATTGTTGTACTTTTTGTTTCAGGAGAAGCCAGGCGAAGCTTCCATATATTTGAACGCTGTACACTGCGTGTACACATTCGCAACATGGTTTGGCAGAGGAATGGTGAAAGCCAACAAGATCTTGGTGAGTAGCTTACATCTTCATATGGGCAAATTTGCACTTGTTTTTTCTCAATATTTATACCCATTGGCTTTGTTATTAAAATTTTTCCTCTATTATCAGACTTTCTCCGACTGCCGCAAACCATTTACCAAAAACAATAAGAAAAAATTCTCACGTGAGGATGTTGATGGACGCAGCGGTACTGAGGTAAAAAAGCTTTAATCTTGTATATTGACCAAACTCCACTTGGCATCGAATTGGTAAAGCTGCAAAACTCTAGACTTGCTGATTTTACAATTCTAGTTAACAAACATTCTCATATTTAATATTTTTTATAGTAACTCGATTTTATAGGCACCCTGTGCCAACGGCCACTTACAGAGTCATGGATAGACGAGTCGAACACGACAAAACTCGAACCCGAGATCAACTTGCAATGAAAACATGATAACCACTAGGTCGAGCCCACTATGCCTCAACGCTGAAATGCCATTTATTCGTGCTGACAAGTTACAAGAGAGAACATTAAAAACATATTTTCCTAATGGTTGTAACCAAACAAACGTTCTCCCTCATATTATAATTTTACAGAACCGGAAAACCAAAGAAGCCATCAATGACAATGTCGGACCTCGGAAAACTGAACAGGGAAAAAATGACAACTGGTAAGCAACTATAGTTTGATATTAAATACCAGCATGTTAGAGTTATTAAATCGTATCCCACTCAGAAAAATAACTGTCGCAACATGTTTTGCCAAGCGCCGTCAAGGCGCGGCCAATGTGTGACTCGTGCTTGACAAAACAAAATTGCTAATTAGAATCCGTACATAGCAAAAAATAAACTCAACCTGGTGTCATACAATTGAAAAATCTAAATGCTTGAATTTTTCGAGTATATATATAAAAATAATTTTTGACAGCAAAGACCAGGATGAAAATGACTCCAGTGGCAGCACGGAAACTATTGATGACAGCGGTGTCAAAGAGGAAGATGCTCCTCCAGAGCTGAAAAATAAACTGGAACCAGAGAAGAAAGAATTTCTTGACGAAACTAGTTTGCCTCCTGAAGTTGTTGACAAAGAATCTGTGAGGTAATGAATTGGGCAAACCCTTTAGTCATAAATGGATTCGTATTTCCGATATTGATATATATATATTTCGTATGATGTAGCATATCACGTTTACAAGCAAGGCGTATGTTAAAAATAAAACTATGATTACATTCCTTCCAGCACTGACAATATCGCGGAAAATCCCAGCACGCCTCTCAATGAATCTCCTGGATCTTCATCCGCTCCCTGTGGTGATTCACCAGTGGTTAATGCTGCAAAAGTCATTGGAAAAGAAAAAGGAAAGATTCCTTTCGAAGGTGAATATATTCCTTTCCAAAATGTAAATCTTTTGCATTTTCCATTGAGTATATGCTTTCTATTTATACATAGTTCAGTAGGATATACTAGCCTGAACTGACCAAGACAGAAATAATATTTTGTCAAGCATGGTCACAGAATATTCTTTACGGGGGATTGAATATGAACATTTCTATAAACTAAGATGATATCACGTCTTTCTCAATAATTTACAGCAATTTCGAAGTATCATCATCTACCACTATCTCGAAAGCTACCACCTCTAGCTGCAATACCATCCTCCACCATTGGAATGAAACTACCACCTGTCATTTCTCCCCTGGATCAGAGAAAGGATCTTAAAATGGTATGTGTATACGTTACACAAAGCTTTATGACAATTTACAATGCAATGACCATAATAAAATTGTCATTTTCGAAAAGGTGGAGCCCAAAGAAGATATATAAAACGAGAAACAAATCGCTAATTTATAGCACCCAGAATAGCAGGCTAAAACTATACAAACTAAAAAATTATATGAATCGATATTTTCGAGGCCGATTTCGCCTGTTTCACATTATCGATTCTTTGACATGGTGACCTTGAATGTTCTTCACTGACGGACAATACCAATGACACTAACAAAAAAAGAAAACTGAATGAATTATAATAATATTATAATAATATTCCCTTGTAGATCAAATACATGGAACAACTGCAACATCAAAAGGAATTACTGTTGAATGGTTTAGAATCAATTGCTTCAGCCAAAGCTTGGTTTGAAAAAAGTTTAGATTTCATTAAAGAAAAACAGGAACAATTGTTTTCAGAAAATGGAAAACTATATGGAAGGGAGAATTTAGAGGCGTCCGGAAAATTGAACACGGAAGGTATTACTCAAACTAAAATTGCTTTCCTTTCAATATTCAAATATTTTGGGGTAACAGTTATGATAGTAAACAAATAAAATACATATTTGCATCATCGATTTATGCTAACGGGAGATTTAACATAACAAGTCATATATATCATAACAATATACACCCTTATAAATTTGAATCAATTTACAATACTAAAATTTTAAAGTAAATATATTTGATCAAATTTTTTTCTGCAAGTTTTAAATTATAGTGAGTTATCTCTTACGTTTTAAGATAATGCTCGAGTCGGCAACATTTTTCAAATATGCAACATCTCAGAAACCGAAAGTTTGATGGAATCATTGATGGAAACAATGTCAAAAGTTGGAAAATTTGTAAAGGAAACACCAAACACCTGGGTAAGAATTTTCGAAGAAAATAGAACAAGTGCCGATACTCATTGCGATGAAAAAGTACAAACTTTGCATTTATGTCATGCAGGTGCGGCTTTAAAAATTCTGCTAACGTATTTCTTGTCCTGGTAAAGAAATTTAATTTTTTTTCAAGCATAAAGCACACACACGGACCGCGCCTCGGCGTGATACAGAAGTGACTAGTGGTGACTAGTGCTGAGTGGAGGGAAACGAAGGAATGATAGATGGTATTGGCATTGTTCATTACAGAATTTTATTTTCTTCGGATGTCCAAAATCTTCGCTTCATTTTTTCTGTGGCTAAAATGCTTCCAAACCATTAGCACTGCTCTTTCATAGGATTTGCTACCAGACAGTCAAAGGGATCAATTTTAATCCTCCAGCGAATTGTATATCATGCAATGTTGCTCATTTGGTAAATTCTCTTATGATTAGCCATTTTCTCCGGGTATTGAGTGGCAGAGTAGCTTTCATTCTGTCGATTTTGTTCAGGGTATACACTGTAACAAAAATGCAACAAAGTCACTGGTCTTTGACAGTCAATTCAAAATTGACTTTGACAGTCCATATTTGGCATAAATCTCATCAACATGGCGTTTTTTAACTTTGGAAATACCACCAATGACGCGCCTCACTATAGCGATTCAGCTAAAATTTTATGTATGTTTCCCGTTAAGATGGTTTAGGCAGTTGATTTAACACATTGCCATATTAGTGTACGATAATTAGTGCGTAAATAATTGCCTATTTTTGTTTCATTTCCAGATCACTTTGAAATTAGAGCAGTTGAAACCCAAGGTAAAGTATAATTAAATGTTATATACCAATACACACACCGAGTTCTTAGACGTATCACGAACCTTTTATATATTATAAGAAATTTGTAAACGAAAAGACAATTCTGGTCTCTATCACAATTAAATTGACTTGATATTTTAAACGAATACATCATTTTTTTTCAAAAGGTTGACAGTAGACTGACACAAACCGATGGTACTGTTGATGCCGGTGACACGAAAAAAGAAAGAATCGTAAGCATATTGCTATTCTATCATTTATTCGCGGCTTCCTCTAAAAATCATCCTTTTCGATTGTAATTTTTTACTTTACGTCTACAATGTCATTGATAAATGGCTTAATGGCCTATCGGTTAGCACGTTGTCGTCACATGCTGAAGGTCTCAATTTTGAGTCACGACAAGTCTTACTCGTATTCCATGTCCACAACTTAACCCAAAGCGTAATAACTTGGGTAGACGCAGCCGAACAGGAAATGCTACAACTTTTCGTCTACGTTAAAGCTATTACAGGCCCTTCTTAAGGCTGCGCTGTCTGAGCGCAGTTCGATGTCTCTTTTTAAGATAAATCTGTGTGCAACCAGAGGTGCAAGTGTATTGGAATAAGATAAAGTCTATAGTCAACCAATAATTTTCACATAATAACAATTTTATTTACCGAGAACGGATTAATGCATAGTGTAGCTTTATGATATCGCAAAATGACATCTTTGCACATTTTTGAAAGGTTAAAAGTGAATTGATAAAAGTGGAAGATTCTGCAAATGACTATGGAAAGAAATGTGAGAGAAAAGAGGTATGATTATTGCAAGATGGAGTAAGAAGACTGCACTTAAATGGGAGGAACAATCACTTTTTATTCACATACCCAATAAAAAAATTGGGATCCAGCTGTCCCTAATGCTTTACAAAATAATGAATATAAATTAAGCAGCGACCTAGATGTTACTAGTACTCAGATTTGCCGACGCCAATTATTTTGAGAACATAAAACGACCTATTTTCAAATATATCAAATATTTTTAATTTTTAAAATAAGTTAACGCAGGATATCCCCAATCCTATTGTGCTCTGACGATTCAAACTGATCTAATCATCACTTTATTGAATTAACGAGGTCAAAAATTTTGTGTGTTCAACTATTTATGAATATTCCTATTCATATAATCGTTTAAGTTTTTTATAATTTTTGTGTTTTGTTTTGCATTGCTGTCGATTAACATGAAAATATTTTTTCTAGAATATTGTTGACAAAGGGAAAGAGATTGATCTCTCCTTGCCAGCGGGTAACTTGCAGAAGATCAAGAGAGAGGTAAAATTTTAGGTGGTCAGATCTTGAAGAAATCATAATTTTTTATTGAAATTTCACTCCAAGCAAGATCGGAAGCAATAGCCATGTAAACTGATCAAATGCCACTGATATGACAAAAAGATACATAAAATATAACACCAGCAACTGCACCTTAGGTAGGACTGAAGCACTGAGAGCAGTAACTGGTATATGGCATGGACGATGATGAGCCATCTTTACTATTCTGACAAAAAAGTTGCCATTCATATTAACTTTGTGCATTCTTTAAACCAAAAATCTCATGCTCCTCCAATTGTTTATGTTCAGATTGTCACCAAGAAACCTTTGGAAAAGCCTCAATCTCCTATTGAAGCTGTCGTTGAGAAAAGTCGAAAGTCTATTAAAGTATGAAGTATTTTATCTCACATTTGAATTTCATAAGAAAAACCAATTGCTATAATACTTGCTTTGTTTAGGTATCTTGACATTCCAAAGTATTTAAAGTAATAATATATATTCATTATTTAATAATGATAAAATTATTCAGACGACAAATTGATCTTTTTTAAATTAACTTTTCAGGACAAAGCATCTTTAGCCATGGCATCCATCGAGGAGGTAAAATACTTTCATATATAAATTTAAACCAATTTTAGGTATTTCTGTTTGTTTCTGTCTGTGTTTCTGATAAAACTCGAATATATACTTTCAACCCATATTCATTTGTTATGCCTTTTATCATATTGAGGAAATGGTAAAAAATATGAATTTAGATGACTTTATATCGTTATCAAACCAAAATCGTTTTATGATTTTTTGAATCAGGAATGAAATCTAGGCATAAAAACGGTAAATAAATAACAAAAGTAAAGTAATATCTTTACTGTGATATACTTGTCACATTACATTGTAACGTATCAAGCATCACTTGTTTACAGCTTGAAGAGGAAGTCAACAACATCCTTTCAACTCCTGTTGGTGACTCGGAAAAGGATGAGAAGGATAAAAACCAGGTAGTGATTTTACTTAAATCTATAAACTATAAACTTTAATTTTACGAAATGCCAACTAATAGTCCACTTGTGTAACATGCGGGTAATGAGAAGTATATTGCGGCAATTACTGAGGTGCTTCACACACTAAAACTGTGACAAACTGAACTTCAACCTTTTTATTTGATTCAACTGATCTCTTAACAAACATGCTATTCTATTTACATGGCAAGACATTCGGTGCATGTGTTTTTTTAGGATGCTTTGTGCAAATAGTAAAATGGGACACATATCAATAGTCATTTTATTATTTAAAATAACCTCTACCTTCATTGATATTAAATAATATTTATTATATTTTGCAGACCAATGGAGAACAGAAATCGGATAATCCTGATAACAAGGTATAGCGAATTTCAATTTTGTGGTCTTAATTTACTTAATGTTACGTCTCATATAACTGGAGACAAATTGGATATTGTGTTCTCCAATCTATTGAAGTGCGTTTATACGCAGTTTATCTTTTATAACGTCAAATTTTAATAGAGCTATCATAATTCTAAGGAGAGATAGCCACTCATTTGAGTGAATTACTCTGAACAGGGCCCTACGTGGACCCAAGTTATTACACTCTAGTTACAGTGGTGGGCTTGGATCAACAAATCAGTCTTGCCTGGACTCAAAGCTGAGATTTCACACCATGCGATGCCAACATGATATCCACTGGCGCCTTCTATCAGTAACCCATGCTAGACAAAATCATGCCCAAAATTTGCCAAAATGAACTACACCAGCAAAGACTTGTTGGATAAAAATGTTGTCATGGTTCTTTTTTAAACGCAGCAGTTTTTATTATTGTATAACAATATTATGTCTAAATATATTAGTATCCACAATAACTTTACCTATAGCATATGGTGTACATTTCTTGATTTTGTTAATACAATATTGATTTTCATATTTTTTTATTCACAGGATGAGTGTGAAATCGATTATGACAAATTAGCGGTGAGGAAATTTAATATAATATATTATATAATTGTTGCTTCTGTAAAAATATCCATCCATGATTTGTGGCACAATAATTTCATTTGACATTGAACAATATTGAATTGGAGAACTACAAGATTATAAAAAATTCAACAATTCAAATAATACAGATAAAAAATATATAAAAATCGGTGAAAAGATTTTGCATTTACCTCACAACAAAATTTCCGAGTAGAAAAGCTTTTAACAAAACTTAACTGAAAATTCTGGTTAAAAAGTTTGCCAAGGTCGAAAATAAGATACATTTCCCCAAAATTTTCTTTTGTAAATCTCATTTATAAACCCTGGTAATTACAGAAACAAATTACGGTTGTTTCCTCAACCAATGAATCAGTGAAGGGCATTCTTACTGACAAATCTAAGGAAAATCCGGAACCATCTACTAGACAAGAAAAAAAGACCGTTACTTTCGGAACACCGATGGAAGACTTCTGTTATTTCAAAGCCAATGATATGCCGTCTAAAACCGGAAAAGGTAAATAAAAGTCTATGAAATGTATTGGACGTAACTTGGGGGATGTATGAAGGAACTCAACTTAAAAAGCATGTTCAAATGCAGCTCAGAAAAATACAAATTAGTGTACGATGTCATACAAATGACTTCAAATATATTTTTACGGTGTACTAAATTTGTAATATCATGGGTTTCATGGCAAATATATTTCAGAGAGTTCCTTTTTTTCATTTATTTTTAGCATTTGTTAAATAAATTGGCTGATGCATTTATATTCTTACATTTTATTTTCATTTCAGCAACTTACTTCATGAGTCCGGTATTATTCTACGATCTATAATCAACAAAAACAACAGGAAATATAATTGTACACAGGAAGGGATAAAATTGGACACAAATTTATATATTAAAAAATTATATGGTCGAATTCGATTAAAATTAGAATAAAACTACACGTGTTTAGTCCAATAATTGCCGGATAATAATTTTTTATTTTATTTTCATTTACTTGTTTATATCGTTTGGTCATTTATATAATAGATAGATACTTAGGATAAGTATTTTTCATAATTTTGTTTTATTAAATTCTAGGGCCAGTGTAGAATTTTTTTATTTATTTTCATATTGTCGCGTTTTAGAAAAAATTAGCTTACGTTGTTTGTTATTCTTGGATATAATATATAGTTAATATTTCTATATTTATTTAATAAAATAGTTAAATGAATATTTGTGCAAAGTCATATTATCAAACGGCCGGGGTAACTAAGAACCGACATCGCCTTTCATTTAGGGATAAAGAAAAACTATAATATATAGTTGGTATTCTGGTCAATATCAGTTTGAAATTAAATTTTGTTAAGCACTAGTCACGGATGGACCACTCCTTAACGGGTTACCATAAAAGTTTGTAGACTGAGTGTAGTAGTGAAAAATACTTAGACTATGGATGAAACGCCAAGCAAACCAAGCATGTAATAATATTCACATTTAACGGAATTGAAATTAATTAAATTGATTTGCAAGAAAACAGAAAATGCACAGAAAATATTGCATTCAGTTATATAAATTTAAAACTGGCGGGAAGTTGCAGCTGTAAATAGTGGGTCATCGTTATATTTTCATGTTCTTTTATTGGTACAGCCTTTTTTGGTGAAAAAAAATAAATAAAAAACTTAAAAATAAATTAGGAATGAAATAAAAATTGAAATTTTGGAATGAAAATAAAATATTTTTAAAACCATTTTTCAGAAATTTTCAGAGAAAAAACATGAAAAAATATTAATAACGATTGTCCAAGTCATGAACTTAATAGGCCAACGTTATCATAATAAAGAATAATCGAATATAAAAAAAACTAATGATGACGATGGGCCAAGTGACCAGACCAACTTCATCATTCTATACGGAATAAATATGTGTACCCATCGTCATGTTAAGTAGGTTACCTCACAAATTGGCATTGCTTCAAGACGTGATGCATCTTCTACCCCTCACTCCCCACAATGTGAATGTGCTATTGACACAAAGGTACAACATTCCTTTTCTGGCGGCTACACCGCCGGATGGAGTCCACTGCATGTAATGGTCAAAGATTAAAACTTAAAAGAACCTTGTGCACTGCGGGTTCCCCCACCATTCTCCTGCGCAAAAGTCTCAGTAGAAGCAATGGCACCCGACGAAATTATAATTTCCCATGTGTGGTAACAACGCACACATAGAAAATGGCGATATGTATCGGTATGCGTGGTATGCGTACAGCTGAGTATTTGCCAAAAGATGAATTGGAAACAGAATATGTAGTTTAGCGCTCGTAGGGGTTCACAGCATGTAATGATATATACTAATCAAAGAACCGTGTGCTTCGGGAATAAAACAATAAAAAAAGTCCCTTCACCAGTCTGACACATGTCAAAGTATCAGATCAAGCCACTGCCGCCGAAAGAACTTATTCTCCGCTGTGTATATAAACAACAGGTTCTTGTACTTAGTCGTCTACACAACTCCTACCTGACTTCTCTCAAACAACTTACCTCCAGAAACCTTACCTGTCCGACTTCGAATTTTCCTAAGTATGAAATTTCTCACAAGCCCAGACACATGCTAGAGTTTTGCGTTTGCCAACAGAATACTTTTTCCCATACTCAGTACAATAATTTGTTCAGTACTATCAATAGCAGTTTGAATTAAAATTCCCTAAAGACCATAACCTGAAGCATCTGTTGTTATACAAGTAGGTAAATTAGGATCATAATAAGCAGGTGTAATATGTTCATGAATTAATTTTTTCACCTTCTCAAAACTTGATTGAGCATTTGCATCCCAGCAAAAATTTACATCTTTTCGTAAAACACGTTGCATTGGTTCATCAATAGTAGCATAATCAGGACAGAATTGGAAAAATAACCAACTAAGCCAAGAAAAGAACGTAAGGAAGTATGATCATGGCGAGACGAAGCATCAAGTATAGCAGTAGATAACTTGGGATGTGGAAATAATCCGTTTAAAGTCACCAAGAAAATCACCAAAAAACTCAATTTAATCAACATTGAATCTGCATTTATCATTAAACTTTCATGAAACGTTGGAAAACAGCGTGTAAATAGGCATCATGTTCGGCTTTAGTTTCACCCCAAACATTATAAAGAATACAAAGCGTACATAGCGTTTGGGTGCATTGATCAGTAAGTCTGAACCAAAGTCGCGGTGTTGCGTATTGAACAATAGTAAAAAGCAGTTTATTCAAATCACGTTATTTAGAAACAGATAAAAGCATGAGTATGACTACTAACTGGTAACTTGAATTAGTTAGAGAAAGAAGAAAGAGGGCAACGTTGAGCTGAATACCTTTAAAAGTTATCTTGGTATAAACGCACCCTATGTAAAGCCCAGATGTGGTGGGGCTTGAAGTCAGTTGGGAATATGAAAGATAGGTGTCGCGATGTAGCTTAGGAATAGAAAGGTGAGGGAGAGAGATTGGATAGAAATATGAAGGCGAGTTGTAGAGAAGGTGAGGCGGGGCATAGAGGGAGGTGGGTTGGGAATAAGAAGTTGGGGATATCATAAATACGGTGCGGCAAATGAAAACCTTTTGTTTGTACTAAAGAAAACTGGTATATTTAGGCAGTTGGTTCCCATCGTCGACAAAAAGACTTTTTTACAGCCACTTCTTAGAGTGGATCACCCTGTCCTTGTAACAGCGGCCACTTATACACGGACAGGGTTACAATTGCTGGAAAGATATGATCTTTTCCTGTTCATCTTGGCCTACTCAAGTTATTACACCCTGCGTTGAGTTGAGTGGTGGGCATGGATAAGCGAATCGACCTTCCAAAATTATTACAACTTTAACGCAAAGTATCTATAGGTACACTGTCCCCAACATACACGCTATACGAAATTCTACCAAGCGCTTTTAACAAAAATCTGTACAGCATTTACTTAGCTAATTTATTCAAAAATACAAAAATAAAAACTATATTACTTTAAATAGTAATATATGCAAATTTATCTTATATTAGTACAATCTAAAATAATATGATAATGTAAAGCCACCTATTTAGTCCCTAATACAAAAATATATCCTTGTTATAGTAACAAGTGCTGTATAAACGTATAAAAATATCGATATAAAAATTTTAGCAGCAAAAATCTAATCCACCAGTAACGACAATCCATGATATTCTAATCATTATGAAATATTCCAATTTCTTCGACCGAATTCGACCATATTTTTTTGTTTGTAGTTATTTCGATTTCCTGCGTCCGATTCCACTTTTATTTATTCTTATGTTAATTATAATTAGAAGTCGTAGGATAACACCCGATTCATGTAGTAGGTTTCTGAAATACCAAAAAAATGTAAGAATTACACGACTTTACAAGCCTAAAAACGTGAATGAAAATTATAAATTAGTTTTAAGCCTCAAAACTGTTGAAATATTTAGTTAAACAAGCATGGGTCCTAGACTGGGAATTCGATCGATTTTTCATCTAGTTCGAATTTAATGCCACAAGATGTATTTTTTTTATTATTTGTTATGGCCTTTCCGTGAACCTGCCGGGGGGCTTATACCCAACAACCGTTAGGCACGGACCTTTGCAGTGACTGTGTATCTGTTCTATGTTACAGCTACTAGCGAAGTGCCTTGCTGAAGGGCACTTTCGCATTCACAAGATGTATCAGTTTAAGCTCGAGTTCAAGATACTTTAAGCGACACCACATGGTGGTCAGATTTCTCAATCCATCTCTCGGAAGTTCCATAAACAATTCATGCCAATGCAGATGATTTTAAAACACCGGTGAACGATCGAGGCGATTCAGCGTCTTCAAATGGTGAAAATGGAGTTTAGTCAAATTTCGCCTAATCCAGTGCATTAGCTTTAGTCTCTTACAGCATTTCTTTAACTATTCGACTCAAAATCACACAAAATCCTTCACACACTGTAACAAAAATGCAGTACAATCGCTGCCCTTTTAAAAGAAATTGAAATGAATTGATAAAATCTACTGTTTAGGCCAATTATGGACTGTTGATGAAACGAGGTGCGGCCCATCAACACCCCCATAGTTGGCATAAATTTCGTCAGAAGGTGGTTTTAAATTTCGGACACAAAAAATTACTACAAATGACTAGTAAATGTACTGTGCTTTTGCCAAAGTGTATGTACTGTGGTTTTGCCAACGTGTATGTTTCTACGTTAAAAGTTTTAATACATATCTTCACCTTTTCCAGTTGCCGATGGCATATCATAGGTATTGTAGTAGCACAAATCTTCCAATAGTGTTCCGAAACTAACAGATTTTTCCTTGTCCGCTGGATGGTGCTGGAGATTTCTTCACCTTGCGTGTATTTTTGAGAAGGCCTTTGGGTGATTTGTTATTTGAATTTGAGGAAGACGGGCTATTATTGCGCTGTAAAAACAATTACCAGAAAAATTCAGTAGCTGAAAGCATTGCTTCTTTTGTTTAGAAAAGTCGAATTATCAAACAATCACATAGGAATATAGAAATAGTGATTTTCAACTTTTACGAGAATAGTTTACTTTGACATTGGGAAGTGCCAAAAATGAGCCGAAACATTTATATTTATCAATTCCATTTTATTTTAATTTGCATAAACATAACATTTATGACGACATTGGCACCATTAGTTTACCATATATGGAATAATATCATTTTACGAAAAATTGCAAAAAATATTTCTATAGTTTCTCCATTGGCGACATGTAGTTTTTAGAACCAAATCCTTCATACATACTTACCGATGATTCGGGAGAATCACTTTCAAAATCATCCTGTTGAAATAAAGTTTTATAAAATCAATGTCTCAAAATAAACCAAAATGTCAAAATTAAGGTACTAATTTTTAGCAAAGTTTCAATAAACCTCTTTCGTGAAAATATAAGATTATTGTTTTTTCTATATTTATTTTATCCAGATACTGTTGACCTTGAGCTAATCCACTTAAAATTTTATTTCGTCAAGCATGAGCCACTGATGGATCGCGCTTCGTCGGCACGATCCATCAGTAACCCACGCTTAACAAAGCATGTTTGGTCTTTATCATTCTGACTGGAAAAACCGAAAACGACTCGGTGACGTGATACATCAGTAATTCACACGACTTCTAGACACCTTCTCGGCTGATGTTCCTGAAGTTGCATTCGAGTTTCGTTTTTACTGTATAATATTTACCTATCGATACAATATGATAATTGGAATCAAACACATGAAAAATAGAAAATCTAATTTTGTCCTACTGCATAATACTCTTCCGCCTCTTTATCAGTCATTTTCCTGTCTTCGTTGATCTAAAAAGAAGGAGAATGTTGAAAATAATTTCTCGTATAACCAACTTTTTGTTGCTTTCGTAAGAAAGCATATATCCGATCTTTCGCAGGACTAAAAAAATTAAAAAGTGATATATTTGTGATAAAAAACTTGTTTTACCTCATCTATCGACGACTCCGTTGGTGAAGCCTTGTTCTGAAATAAATGGGGACTATTAGTGTTTCGTCTTTTGAACATATTTAGTATAATTCTTAGCAGTTATTTCAAACAAGAGAACGATTCACAAACTATCTTAATTGCATAGCAATATATATATATGTATATTTGCATTGAAATTATGGAGAGGCCGCGGCATTAGGTACAGACAAGAGAAGACATCCAAGTATGTTCGCGCAATGAACATACCATTATATTTTTTCTAAATAATGTTTTCAATGAAGAATGATTGCAAAGTGCGTTACAAACAATTTGTTTTGAGATGTCTAAATCTGTTTTCCTCCTAGGCATTTTTTTGTTCCTCATAGTTTTCGATTGGCGTCCATAAATATGCTGAAATGTTAAATACTTTTTTCAGCGACACAGCTGCAATGATTAAGTTATCGTTTTTACGCGAGTTTTTTTAATCTAAACGAAAAAAATTTTTTTTTTTTCGAAATTCACTTTTTTTTCAGCAAGATTGCGAGAGATATACCATACTCCTGAAAGGTTTAGTTCATAAAATATATAATAACGTCAGAAAATAGTTTTTTTTTACTTATCATGAATATCAATTATCATGTTAATATTGATTTATAAATATTTTATATTTATTATAAAATTTCGCTGTGAACAAGGGACAAAATTAGTGCCTGAGAGGAACGTTACTCTTGCTTTCGTTAAATGATCTTCCACCACAAGCAAGGATATACGTTTACGGCAATTTTATTAGCTGGCATATTGTGAAAAATTAAACTTAACGGTAAATGATTGATAAAACAGAAAAAAACTTGTTTTGTCGAGCATTAACAATACATAGACTGTGCTTAATATTCATCAACATCTACGGCTTTTGAGCTGAATTTTACCTTAGTTTTTGTTTTCATCTGCTGGGATTTACCAGCGGGTAACGATAGACCAGTTTTCTTGTGTTTGGCAGGAACATTCTAAAAAGTGGAGTTGAAGGTAATGTAAAATGAACAGGTATGCAAATAAACGAGGTATCATCGGCGGTGGCAACCTAGTTTTTCTTTCAAACTAGGTAAAGTATAACGAATTTGACACGAATCCAAGTAAAGTATTACTAGGTACGTACATAGTTTGACTTTCCTAACCAGGTGGTACTTTGGTTAAGAAACAGGTAAACTAATGGTTTGGCTGCCTGTATTCAATGCATATTTGAAGATTTAATTACCAAATGATCAATTTCAAAAGCTTTTTTATAATAAAAATGTGATTTGTTCAATATTTTTATACTATAGGTACCCAGTTGAAAAATAGGTAAATTTACCTATTTAACCTGGCAAGTTTACTAGTTAAAACTACATACAGATATACAGATAACTCGGTGAAAGTTAAACAAGGTAAAGTACTTTGAAAATTAACTCGCTAAACTAGGTATACTAGGTTAACTCGATACTTTTACCAAGAATAACCAACGCTTTACTAAAATACCTGTGATAGGTCTCTAAAACCGTAAAAGGTTAGGAAATGCATTAAAAAAAATTCAGCTTAAAAGTATAGGCAGGATTTCGTATGAATTTTATTTGTGGACATACATGATCAATTGAACATAAAGTTTATGGACTGAAAAATTAAGAAAATATGTTTTGTTGTTCATCCACAATATGTGGATTGTGCTTAATATTTTTAATAGGTACATCTTTATGTGTGTTTTCATGCAGTTCTACCTTTGTTTTTGTTTTTATCTGCTGGGATTTGCCAGCCGGTGACGATAGACCAGTTTTCTTGGGTTTGGTAGCAACATTCTGAAAAATGAAGTTACAAGGTAATAAGACATTAACAGATATTCGAACAAACGACACATAAATTATCTGACTAAAGTATCAGGCGTCCCAGTGATTGTAGATATTTTAGTTGTTATCTTAAGGTTCCTGGGATCATTAGCTACATTACAATCACAGCAGTCGTGTCTGGTCTGTGTTATCATTATGAATTACGAGTATTATGAAACACTGCGCTCACACAGAGGTCAACCATATCGAAAACATTTCCTGAAAAAAATTAATTTTTCTTAGCGACTCCTTTTGGAGTGGATAACCCTGTACTACCAACCACTCATAGACGAGCAGGTTAGCGGTCAGTGTTGATAGATATGATCGTTCCTCTTCGGATTAATGAGCAGAACTTCAGGGTTAAGGCTCATGCTGGATAAAATCAAATTTCTGACTGGACGGGATCATTGTGAGGGTTATTAATTCAGTCTGTTTTTCAGTAAGTTGTTTTAATTCGAGTAAATTAGCACAGTACATCAGAAAATTCCAAATTCATAATTCAATATGATTCTTCAGGCTTGTTTACAGAATAAAAAAGAGTTTTCCATAGAAGTCAGATTCGTTCCAACAGCATTTTATTAAAAACACTATAACCTAACGATTTATAAGAACCAATATCCATACCTTGTTCTTTACGCTTTGCTTCTTACTCCCTTTAGCAGAGATGCTACGCGTTTGAATCAAGTTGCGGTCAAACTTCTAAATGTAAATAATAAATTAATATTCATTTGCTTTTTGTTATCTGCTACGAAAATTAGTTCCAACAGCATTTTGTTGTAAAATTTGATGGCTAATGATAAAGGAAAACCAATGTTCATACCTTGCTTTTTGTACTTTTCTCCGTATTGCCTTCAGCAGAGCTGTTACCCGTCCGAGTCAATTTGCGGTCAACCTTCTAAAAGCATATAACATTTGATATCCGTTATCCTAAGAGCGTTAATTTTTATAACCTTACGCAAAAAATAATGAATATATATATATAAGCCGAGGTCAGTCAAAACAAAACATGATTCTGGCACCCAATACTTCTTTCCTTAAGATTCATTCTAATCAACACCGTGGGCACTTCATAAAAGTATCCAACTAACGGTCATATGGCAAGCTGTCATATATAACTGTTAAAGGTTCGAATATTCACTACCCTTAGTATGGCCGAAAATAACAAAACAAATAAAGAGGTGACGTACCGATGATTTAGTAGAGTCAGAAGAATCGCTTTCAAAATCATCCTGTAAAAAACGGACATAAAAATAAAATTTATAAATATGATGAACCAAAGTAATTCCTTTTAAAAGTGACTAAATTCGAAAATTAGATATATATCCTTACCACATAATATGCCTCATAATCAGCATCCCTCCATTCCTTCTTATCTTTGTGCGCCTGTAAGATTTAAATTTTCGAGAAAATATAGTAGTATAAGTTAGAAAATATTATTCGCACAAAGGAATGAGATTTGACAGTGCTGCTTATTTTCTATCCTTTCAGGAACATGCATGAAAATAAGGTATGAAAGATTTGAAGTTTCGGTTTCCACAATACCAGAAAAACGGAAACACTTTGAGCCAGTAAAACCGAGTATTTGTAAAATTACAATAGCGGTCTAAGCAGAAAACCTTCCATAAAATGACCCTTCTTAGAAAGCTGGAATGCGATATAAATACCGAGAATGTTATCCAGTCAGAGAATATCGTAGAACATCGATTCTTAAATATGAGTCACTGATAGATCGCACAGTCAAGGCACGGCTCATGTTTCACAAATCAATTTTCTAGGTCGGTATTTGCCCTATAGGCTACATACTATAACAAAAACGCAGTAAAATCACTGGTTCTTGACCGTGATTTTACGTACTGTGGTGGCAATGACATTATACAGTACTAAACTATAAAGTTAACTTTTTGGGGCAATTAGAGACTGTTGGTGGAACACACCGCATAGAGCGCGGTTTACCAACAGCTCATACTTGGTATAAACTCCCCAATTTCAAATTGTATGAAAATATGTATGACTTCAATTTTTATGAGATTTTTTTATTGAAATTTCTACTAAGGAATATGCGTCTAAAAGGGAACACATATACGGGAAAGACCCACTCCAATATGTAGTATCAAAAACCGCACTCTACGTGGAAAACATCTCACATAGGTCTGAACCGTTATTATGAAGAGCAGTGAGTAGCATCTGCCTTGAGCAAAATTAAAGGTATCTATAACTTCTTAATAAAAGTTCAAAATCAATTCAGGGATACCTCATTCTTTTCCTTTGTTACGTCATGTTCAGAAGTTGAGTCGTTTACGGTTTCCTCAACCTGTAAAAGTGAGATTGATACGACTATAAATACCAAACAATTTCCGATATTACACACTGTGAAAAGGTATTTTCACCGTCCATTTGCAGTATTTTAGGTGTTTTCGAAATTCAAAAGCGCATTGTATTTGAGCTTTATGCCAAGAATATGCTATTGATGGACCGCTCCAGCAAAAGGCCATAATTGACATTAAAATTTGATTTGATGATTTTATTTTAATATCTTCAAATGAATTTACTGTCGAGGAGCGGCGATTTTACTGCATTTTTGTAACAGTGCACGTACAACAATTCTATCTCGTATTTTTACGCAATCGTTTGTTCGAAAGTACCGTGAACAAGATCCTACACCTGTACTGAATATGCAATGAATTAAAATCTGTCCTTCCGTTTATTATAATTTTGATACATTTTACGAAGTCGCGTAAAAATGAGTTTGATTTTATTTGGGATTGGAGATATTATAAAACCGATGTCCACAATTTTTCTTAATCACATGATTGTAAGCAATATTACATTTTAATTAAACTAAAAGTATTATTAATCCAAACGTCCCTGTACATGCCACGATACTTATGTATGGGGAGGGATTATAAAAACTCCGCGTGAGTATCATGTTCAATAGAAGAAATACTCACCTCATGTACTGATGGCATTGATAGTGATGCTTTGCCCTAGAAAATAATTTTAAAAAGTTATGCTTTGATATTCTTGATACCATTAATCTGTTTCATTTTATTAAACATGGGTCGGTGATCCATACTTAACAAAGCAAGCCTCTTAGTCGGTAAAGCGCGATCGTAATGTCCGGGAGGCAGATAGTTGGATTTTTGACGATTTACCACCGAGCATGCGCTTACAAATACACAATCACTACAAGGATCCCTGCCCAATGGTTTTTGGTATTATAAGCCCCTGGTAGGTTGACGGACAGGCCGCCATAGCAAATATTTCGAGTCCAAGCGGGTTGGTTCACGATCAAACTTCATAAGATACAAAAGAATGTACAATGGACATATTAATATGCGATTGTGAATCTAAAACATTATTTTCCATGCTTAAATCTGAGAAGATATTATTTTTCAATAATATATTGTCAAATGTTTTATACTTTAATCGAGTTTCTGCTCTTTTCGACAACAGCTGCAATTGGCGAACCAGCCTTTTCTACCGGCTTCTTTGTAACAAGCTGAATGCAAAAATATAGGGTTTTATATAATATTATTAACAATATTTGAAAAATATGAAGTATTACTCATATATTGCTATCGGATAAATAATGTTGTTTAGTCCAGGATGGAGGTTCGATGCTTGTCGATTTAAGGTTCATGATTGAAACAATGCAAAATATACAATCGCCCTCGTGGCGATGACGCGAATAGCGGCGTCGAGGCAAATGTGAACAAAAATATTCGAATTTTCAGAAATTTCATAGGGTTCAAATTTTGAAAATATTTCCCTCTTAATACTTGCAGTAGTAGATCAATTTATTTTATCTTATTTTTCTGCAGTTAGATTAATAAATAAATAAACAAAAAAAGGGAATACTTTACTAGAGGCTCGCGAATATCCCTGGCTTTTTTGGAGAATCATTAAACTAGTATCCAAGCATTTTATGAGTATTCATGAAATCTTACTTCTGTTTTTATCTTATGAAAGTTATCAACAGGCAAAGATAAACCAATCTCCTTCGGTTGACGGCCCCATTCTGGAAATAGCAAAAGCACAAAGATATACAAAAGATATGCAGATTTTCGACAATTTGGGTTGAGAAGGCATGCGTTTGCTTGAAGACGATTTTTTAAGTGTTAGTCATCGGGTTTCAATAAGTGTTACATTTTGCTGTTAACTCTTATATTTAAAACCTTTTTGTTGTTGTTATTTCATCGTTGGATCAAAATTAAAAGGAACAAAAATACCAACAGACCAGGTTCTTGTTTTTTTTCTATGTTAGAATTACTGTTTATGTATGTTATGCCCATCTCAATTATTGTTTCCTGTACTGCTCACCCCAATGCTATATTTTAGGATTGAAATTTGCAAGGAGCAAATTGATAAGCAGCATCTGATACGAACTTTTAAGTTTGCAAAAGATGAAATTCATACCTCGGAATCCTCGCTTGCCTTTTTATTTTCATCTGCCAAATAATTGGTTTCTGACAATTCACTGTGGATCTGTTAAATTTATATAATCAAACAAAGGTGTTATATGAATGTTATCAGGCATATTTTCCACCATCCTTTTTGACGATATCAACCAATAGCGTGATTTCGGATAACTTATCGTAAATTATGTGAAAAACTAAATTGATCCCGTTTTCTGTCATTTCTTCCCTCTTTGTTTTTTTTTCAGTACCAAAAGTTCCAGATTTTTGGGGCAAACTGTAAACAGATTCGTTCTCGTCTCAAAAGCTTTACTATACATATACAACTATATACAATACAATAATACAATGAAAAAGATGCACATTACTTCGAATTTATTCCTTCAAAAATATTATTTCTTCATATTCATAATTTATTGTAACTCGTACGTAGTGTAAGTACCTTTTTTGTGACACCCAAGTCGAAGCAGTATTTTGGAATTAATATAAACACGAGCTCATTCAGAAGCAAACCACGAAAAAAGGCTATTTTAAATATAAAACATTAAATCCATACCTTTTTAAATTCATCTGCGGCATTATCAGTTTGTGCTAATTTAATGTCAACCTATTTTTAAAAAAGTTTAAGAAACTTGTTATGTTTATCAAATAGTAACGTTATAAACCCGTTATCGCCGTCATGCTCCCAGTACCTCAAGTCTGGGATATATCTCAAATCTGAAGATATTTTATTTGGAATTCTCGGATTCGATATTCTAAGAGAGTTAGTCGTCCCTTACACGTAAGAAAATCTTCATCAAATTTGGGAAAACTAGTCATAAATTAGGACATGAAAAAGTAATATGAAATTGGACAAAATAGGTAAATATCAGATGAAAGCCACAGGTTACGTATTAGAAATTGCACGAGCGCACTTCCTGTGCTTCACGGAAACAGACAGGACTGAATAGAAACAAGGAAATGGCAGATTCTTTCACTACTGCTCACGGCAGATAGCACTCACGATACTCTATAACAGTCTTATTTTGCTTGTATTGCTCCCCGCCAAAATGAATAAAAAACATAGAAAGAATAAACCAACCTCTGATTTTCCGCTTTTCCTTTCATTTTCATCGTCAGAATCATCGGTCTGTGTCAATTTGCTTTCAACCTTTTGGAAACAGTATAATGATGTCTTTTGAATTATAATATTTTGGTAACTCCCGGAGTTCGTTACTCGCTTCTTTTATTGTTTATAGTTTTTGAAACATCATATCAAAATAGATTAATTCACTAATTTGTACACCACACCTTTCACGGAAATCATAGCTAATTAAATTTTAAATAAAATTTACCTCTTTTCTTTCATCAATTTTCATATTGATCTGTAAATACAAAAAAATACATATAAATAAACGTCAAAATTAGGCAACTTGCTTCTAGGTGAAATTCATCATTCATTTTGTTTTTATCCGACAAATCTTACCCAGGTGTTTGGTGTTTCCTGTACAAGTTTTCCAACTTTCGAGATTGTTCCCATCAATGATTTCATCAACATTTCGGTTTCTGAGATGTTGCGTATTTGAAAAATGTTGCTGCCTTGAACATCAAATATATATGATGAACGACAACTCGCGATAATTTTAAAGCTTGTAAACAAAATATTTATAAATATAAATTATAATTTATGACATTTTTTGGTTTCCAGATGATTTTATCACATCGTACGAAATAAATTTACACCCAATCGAAAAAAAAAATTTGTCAAAGCTTCCTCAAGAATGTGTGCGTCGATTAGACGCGGTCTATATGTGGCACATGCTTGACAAAATAAAATTTCAGATTGGGTAGATTACCTTTATTAGCGGATTTTTCGGATATATTTGTTTCTCCACACCCTCGTAGTTTTTTTGCCATTTCTAAATTGAATCGATCCTGTTTTTCCTTTGAGAATATCTAATCCTTTTTCAAACCATGCCTTGGCTGAAGCGATTGATTTCAGACCATCCAACATCAATTTCTTTTGAGAATCCAGAAGCTCCTTGTATTTGATCTGTACATGAATGTTAGTAATTTTTTCCTAATCTGTTTCATTCCTTAATAAAAATTATTTCGCCGACAAAATACATCAATTTATAACTGGGCATAACCTGCTCTTCGAGCTACGAATCTCCGATCGTCATGACGTAGGTTCGATTCTCATTGGGGAGGATGATTATATGCGAAGGTCTGCTGGATGCCTCGCCGGCCCACGATGCTTCGTAATTCAAATAGGCATTGCTTACGTCTTACAGCTTTGAAAAAACTTTTTAATTGCGTCATGTGCAAAAGCGAATTTTGCTTCCCTTCATCGTTCAAGCGTACCATATAAATTCTGGTTTTGAATCTTAAATATAAATATAAGTAATACTAAATCTGGTCGAAGAACGTAATATTGATATATATTTACAGTCGTAAAGTGTATATAATACTTACCATTTTAAAATCGATCTCAGTATTTATTGGTGAAGTTACAACTTCAATTTCTTGTCTGAGAGGACCAACGACAGGGGGTAGTACGATTCCAGTAGTGACCAGAGGTGCTACAGGAAACGTAGGAGGACAGGTTTTGAGTTTGCAGATTTGTTAAGTCTGAAAATATATGCATTTAAAAGATCATTCATTTGAAATCAATAAATTATAGTTTGTCAAGACGGCGTGTATGATATTAGCTGCATAAAATAAAGTAGTGAGTTTTTCTTGACATAGTCACTTCTCGGTATAGCTCGACACAAAACAACATTTTTTCGACTCACCCGTAGACGGAACAAGATGCTCTTCGGTATCTTTCCCAACTACATCACCAGAATCAAAATCAGAATGAAATTCTGTTTCATCGGGGCAGAGTTTTGAAGTGTTAGTCAGTTCGTCAGGAACATCATTTCTGGAAAGAGAGTGTTAAGGATTTTTCCAATATACGCACAGTTCATGTTTTAAAGCATAATTTTATATATGCAAAATCTTTCAAACATTAAAATGAATTCCGATTCATCTGATTGTAAATTTTACTACCTTGTATATATATCATCTGGTATATCAGTTAGAAAAGCTTTCTGCTCATTGTTCTTATATTCATCGGGCTTCTGTATATCTTTCTCTGGTGGAACGACAAATTCCTCTTCTTCTTCACTTTGATCAAACGTTTTGATAGAGTTCTTGTTGCAATCTACCGTGGAAGCAACAGGAGATTTTCTCATATCATTCCCGGAAACATCGCAAGAAAGAGGAGAAGATTCAATTTCATCGAGACAGAGTGTAGAAGTTTTCCTCATTTCGTCGGGAATTTCATTTCTAGATAAAGAATGTTGAGAAATTGTGTCTCGAAAATGTGCATCTAATGTTTCAGGCATTATGTACCACATCATATTATATATATTGAATAAAATATTATTCCTCCAATTTATGGTACTCTGCACAGGACTTGGTGGTAAATACAACAGGTCCTTGTTCATTATATCGCAACCCAATGAAAAATTTTATTTTGTCAAGCATGCGTCATCGACGCGATCCATTTGTGACACATACTTGAAAAAAGAATATTTCTGACTGCGTAAGCTACATTCGCAGTCCCCTCTCCAATAGACCATGAAAATTCTATGCTCACCTCGATGCTAGAGTTTGTTTAAAAATTACCTTGCAGATGTATCATCCGGTATTTCAGTAAGAGAAAATTCCTTCCGAATGTTCTCGTTTTCATCGGACTTCAATATATCATTCTGCCTTGGAACATCACATTTCTCTTTGCTCTCATTTTCAGCATGCGTTTTGATGAAGTTCTTGCCGAGATCAACTGGGGAAGGAAACAGATTCTTTCTCACCATTCCCGGCGACATCACCCGAGCCAGAAAAAGATTCAGTTTCATCGGGACATACTTCAGGAATTTTCGTAATTTCGTCAGGAAATCTCATTTCTGAAAAAGAATAGGGAAATTTGGGCAACTCCCCAATTCCTGACTTTCAACTGGTATCGGCACAAGAAATCGCGGTTCGCCATATGACTAAGACGATGGCATTTCTCTTTTCCAGGATAAAACAAAAAGAATGCTCTTCTAATCCCAATGTTAAAGTTTGGTAAGATTTACTACCTCGTAGATGTGTCATCCGGTGTTTCAGGAAGTGGGGATTTCTTCTCAATATTCTCATTTTCCATCTGGCTTCATTGATTCTCTCTGCACTGAAACAGAATTTTTCTCGTTTCCTTCACTTTCAGCAACCGTTTTCTTGGAGGTCTTGTGGCAATTTTTTCTATGAGGTTTGCTGCATAAAATTGGTGCATAAATTACAAAACATTGGTTTTTCTAAAGCATGAAGATAAAAAATTCCGGTTTTGAATACGATTTTAAGTCTTACTCAAATGAAGCTACTCACTCTTTATCCGATTCTGAATCTTCAGCCCTTTGATGTCCATTTTTGCTATGTAGATTTGATCGAGATCCATGGATCTGATATTATTAAAATAAACCCAAGCGTATTCAAAGAGTTTTTAAATTAAAATATTTCAATCAACCTATAACCGAACGAATTCTCAGTCACCATGGTAATAATGTGTTTGATAAAAAATGTAAATGTTTATCACTGAACTATCCAACTTTACTTTCAGACACAGGCAAGTTTTCAGACATTCTAAATAACACACGCATCGTTTGAATCATGAGGCTAGCTATGTGTGTGATTTGATAAGACCATAAAAAATAATCGTAATTTGTTTTGTTACGAATGAATTATAATAATTGAAAAATTTAATGGCCATCGTTAAATATTCAATAAATTCACTCTTATTAAAGACATGACTGATTTTTACCACAGTATCATCGCTCCTGGTATCCTCATCTCGAAATGTTCTGGTATTTTTCTTGGTCAATGGTAGGCGGCAATTTTGGAATGTCTAAAAATTAAAAATAACATTTCTTTTTTGTTATTTCAGGAGGAATGAAGGTTTATTTATTAGCACCAAAAATTCCAAATTCCGCAGCAGTTGAAAAAGTATCACAAATGTATTTGAATTCAAAATATCCCATTCCAATTATTCGAAATCTATGTAAACTGTCTCATTTTATTTTCATTGTGGAGAAAGTGTGAAAGTTTTAATTAACAATAATACAACAAAAAGCATATCAGTATAAACAAAAGTTTATGCTTTAATTTACATACGGCATCAATGGATTATTTTTAACAATGCGAACGTTGGACTTCGAATATACGAGACAGGTAGTAAAATCCGCACGTCAAGTTTTACGACTTTTCGCTTTCAAGAACTAACATTCCCAGTTGCAAAAATATTAACCAATCATGTTTTGTTAAGCGCGAGTCACCATTGGATCGCGCCTTCAAGGCTGGCAATAAAATTCTTAGCCCGGGTTAGGACTAAAACAAGTCGTTTTTTAAATCTCCTGTCGAGTGCAGCTACCCAATACATCGAGCAATTAAGATTGTACTCACCAAGATCCGGTTGGCTTTCACCATTCCTTTGCCAAACCATGTTGCGAATGCGTACACGCAATGCACTGCATTCAAGTAGAGTGACGCTTCGTTCGGTTGTTCCTAATGAAAAAATTTTTATTTTGAGTATATACCGCTTTTGTGCTAACTTCTTTCGTTATCAGGTAAGTCCTAGTCAAGCACTGATGCACTTACGTCACAAATTTTTAACATTCACTGCACCAAATAAGATGTGTGTTTTTTCAAATATGGAAACTTTAAATTATGGAAGTCTTCTAGTAGTCCCTATATTTGTTTTGCAGTCTTTAGGTGTAATTCAATTATATAAGTTGTTTTTGAGCGTCATTACAGCGTCCTCTGACAGCGGAAGAGGTCAATTGCCGAAGCATTGTGTTATCGAATATTCGAGGAGGCAGTCCACGTTCCCAGGCCATCGTTTTACTTTTGTATTTTACTTTATAATACAAGTCGCAGTCGAGCACTGCTTATCTCGTGTGACGTCATTTTGCGTTGATGGGAATATAAATACTGCGACACAAAATGATAAGCCCGCCAGGATATTGATCGCAAATCTTGAAGGTCTGAGCCATAAATAAAATTCTGATGATCGGCGCATACGGCTGAGGTGTGAACCTTCATGATCGACGATAGTTTTAGTAAAGAAAAAAATAGCGAGACTAGATTCTGCGTACACTATCGTCGGCTTAATGATTGTACAAAGAAATATACCCACCTGATTCCCCGCAGCGATGAAAGTTTGTATCAATTGTCATGTGCGAAATACTTTCCAATTTGGATTTGCGCTCAGTCGAAGACAAATCGGGAAGATGACATAGAATAGTGGAGTAGAGGAAAAATCAAATTTCCCTTGAATTTCCGGGAGTTACCAGGGTATGTTGACAATACGTTGAGTGAAATGCTGAAAGAATGTGGCGTTCAAGCCCGTCTTTGAGGAATTTTTTGAGTCAGTTTGGTAAATTTATCGTTCAATGGTGTTATGTATTGGCGAATGAATGTTACTGAGGAAGGAGATTGCACGAATTATCAATTGTCCGTTCCCACAGAAATGAGAACCAAAAATTTGCCGCAAAGCTATGATGATAATCGTGGAGGTGGGCACCTTGTCATTGATGAAACTTGTAACGACCCGAGTACCCGAGCGTTTCAATTAGTTGAAATGGCGACAATAAGTAAAGGATCATTGTGACACGCCCGATCTGTGATTTTGAGGAAAAATCTACCTACTAATCCACGAATGTCGCCTTATTTTCTATTGACTCGAAACCGCTTACGTCTTCCGGTTAATTCGATGCAGCGGTTGTTTGCCTCAGTGACAAGAATGGAGCTTTAAATTTGCATTGTGAAGTTGCAAAAGACCGCTAACCTGTCAAAGAGACCGAACGACAGCTCGCAATGACGGGGAAGGCGTTTCTTTGCATAAAATTGAAATTATATAGATTAGTGATAGATTTAAAGTATTATCTCCAGCTGCGCCATTTGGTGTTAATAAAAAGTGAAAAACCTTATGATGGTCCTTGTATTGAAGGTAATGTTTTATTGTCCATTCCCTATACTGTTGTAAAAGAGGGTACAATGCCGTACAATGTTCATTTCAATCGCTTGAAACCAAGCAAGGTTAATTCTGGTAGATTTGCCCAAGAACCCGATACGAAACACTGCCCTACCTTTTAGTAGACGTACCGGACGTTGAAGTTCCTTTTAATTGTAGCATGAGCCCTCTCGTGTTTATTCTTATATTTATATCAGAAGCTGACCAACTCAATTCGAATTTCTTTTAAAACAAGTTGTCACAAATGGCTTTGACCTTGGATACGACGAAAATGGTCGATATCGACAAATCGTCTTTACGACAGGCAAATCCAATAAATAATAACAATATATTCCAGGAAAACTCAGTTTGTTATCATTAAAATGAACGTCAAAACATACGAGAGTGGTTTCGTTGGTAATTCCATGCAACCTCTTTGTTAAAATTCTTTTTTGCCTTACCCTTGAACATGAGAATTTGTGCCTTATTGTCAAAATAAAATTTGCGCCAATGACACACTCATGATTATGCATAAGAATACATGGTTTTTAATATGAACAAAATTGTTCCCTTCTCAAACGACTCAAATGATGACAACAGGATTGCACCCAATGAAATTACACACAGAGTACGTAGAATTGCACACACAGTGATTTGCACCCAGTGGAATCGCCACCCTTAAAACTACACCTGGTGGAGTTTTTTTTTATAGCCACTTCTTGGAGTGGATCACCCTGTCCAAGGCCCTGTAACAGCGGCCACTTATAGACGGGACATGGTTACAATTATTGGAAAAATATCATCTTTTCCTGTGCACCATGCATGTAAAATTTCACCTCCTGGAATTGCACCAGTGTAAATGCACTTAGTGGAAATACACCCAGTGGAATGGCACCACGCACAAATGATTTTTTTGGAATTTACACCCATCATAATTGTAACCAGTGTAATTGCACACACATTGATTTACACCTAGTGGAATTGTACCCCTTAGCTTATTGCGGACACCCAATTGGAATTTTTTTTTATGGGCGCGATCCCACTATAAGTGATTCCACGGGGTGTATTTTGATGTGCAATCCAGCGGGCGACTTGCGACTTCACAGAATACAATTCAAAAAGTGTATAATTCCACGGATCGGAATACCACTTGGAATAATTCCACTCGGTGCAATACTCCTGATGCCGCAATTCGCGGCTATTTCGTGTGGGGACACTTTTTTGTAGAAGTTTTGGCGTAGGCGGACAATCCTGTGTGGGTGCGATTTTGCATCAGGAAAATTCCATGTGATCACAATTTCCTGAGTGAGCAGGTTTGTGTGCGTGGTGCAATACCACGAGGAGGAAATTACACATGACGGCAGGTCTCGTTTGGAAGCAATAACCCCCGAGGACAATGCCATATAGACGCAATACTTCCTCTGGGCCATTCTCACGCGGTGGCAAAACAGTGCGCCTCATAAATATCGATATATCTCCAACTCTGGTGCGTCCAAGTCCAATGTTTGCGATTTATTGAAGGGAAATCGCAATTGGATATTTTTTATTATTAAAATTCGCTCAGAGCAAGGCCACAGGAGACAAATCATACTAGAAAATTCTCCTGAAGTCACTAAAAAGCAAGAGCTACATGAAATGCTGGAATATGCACTGAGGAACCCCATCCTCGATAGATGTCTATTAACGCGAGTTTTGAAGCAGCGAGAAAGCAAGAAATCTCAAAGTTTAGAGATTCTTGGAAAAAACTTCTTGCATAAAACTGTTTATGACATTGTGGAAACTGCACAGTGAATAGATGCGAATTGGTAGCCAAAAAATACAAAAATATTGTTCGAAGAAATGGGCGCAGAAAGCTCCCTTGAACAAAGACCAAAGACCATTTTAACATATGTAAAATAAACAGAGTGAGGCAACGTTGCGGCGGTGTTGACAAGACATCAAAATCTTGTCCATCTGCAACGAGATGTCGTCCATCGGTATACGGAGAATAGGAAAGACGTCGATGTCACAAGCGACATCCGCAAACACAGATACGGAAGGTGATGTAGACTCGAGGCAGATGCACAAGTTACAGGCAGATTGCTGCGAACGTACGACGTGCAAAGACGTCAGGATTATTCTTCGCAAGAAAAGATTCCACAGAAACAAAGTTTCCCCTCAACCCACGAACGTTAGAAAAACAAATTGAAAATTTGTTGACCGTGAGATTCTTAGTACCCCCTCCCCTATTACGGGGTGCACGGGGGCTGGGGTTATTGCCTTTATTTGTACGTGTCATACTATGTGAAAAACCAGCAAGAGCACGCTAAGCAAGAAACATTCCAAAGGAACTGAAGTGCCAATGTTGAATGTAGTGGTATCTACCCTGGACGAGAGTATGAACTCTCTACCACTTCTTAACATTATGATTACGTTCGGTTTACCTTCTGTCTCTGTCGAACTTCCTGATAAGGGTGGCCCTGTCAGGAGAGAATATCTCCAACCAGTATAGCGCTACAGATTACAAAGGTAATAAGCCCACCCGCCACGAAAAAACAGTAATCCCATTGATGGGATTGATTTCGACCCAATACAGAAGTGCCACCCTCTCAACCGAAATCCGATTTACTCTTCAATTTGCTCAAAACGTGATATAGGGTTGCCTTCCTTCTCCGCTCTTGTCGTGGAGGGGCAATGGTATATGCATACAGTAATCCTATAACTAGCACAAAAAGCAATTCAATGTTGGAAATTACTCTTGCTAGGATGAAAATATTATTAATTTTTTATATCACATTTAAAGAATACATACATAACTAAACCCCATAAAATTCTATAACAGTCATTAGGATCCCTCACCCTCGCATCCTTTATGAAAATAGTCAGTCTATAGTAACTTTGAGATACAAACAGCGCAAATTTTTATCGGTGCACGATGCTATCAGGCTACTCTGTATCGAAAACGATACTTGCCTTCTTGCCACAACACACCAATCAGAGGAAGAGATGCTCCTGCAATTCGGCAAAAATTGCCGCCGCCCCCCCCCCGTATAACTAGCTGTACGTTAAGTTAGTGGCCACGCCCTTGTACTACATTATAAACTATGAGACGATATAACCTAATTATTGTATCATCAATCCTCTACTTTGCAAAGAAATAAGTCATTAACCGGTGATCTAAGTTCCAACTAATCAATAAATAAATGATTTTTTTTAAATATTGTGATATCTTTTTTAACATAATTTATGCAAAAACTACTCACTCTCTGAGGTTTGCGAAATCTTCTCCCTCGTCTTTTTCGGCCACACGACACCCTGTGGCCTCCATCATCATCGTGTGGGAAAATGCCCACTTTGTTCCGCTTGAATGTCATAACGAAACGATCGATTACTGAGTACGTTGCCGCAGCAGCTCGCAATGAAATTAACCTGCAAATTGTTGAGTTTATTGAGAAAATTCTATGCGATTGTGACGTCACACATATTAAAAAAAATAGGTTTTACTTCGCCTGGCATCTCATTTGCTTGTACGTTGTAGGTTTGTTTGTACATCTGTACGGTGTCAAACAAATTGAAAATATGGAAACTGTGACGTAACCAATTAACGTCAAGAATGACATAACAATGAAAATGTTATTCTCAGCATATCATTAAATGGTAACAATACTTGCGACCTTGTACGATGCGGCAATTAATTCTTGTTCGTCGCAAATATGCTTATTTGAGGCATTGTGATGTCATATATACCTCAATCATGTATAACAGATGTACAGCGTCTAGATCACAATTTTATTCTTTTTTTTATTCCATCGTATCTTTTATATTTTTTAATAATTAATATACGAATATATTGATGATAGATCATATACCCTGGAAACATAGACACAAAAACATTGGAATAAAATATGCACAATATCAATATCGAAAAACTTTAATTAAGTTAAATAACAGAAGTGCAAATAAAAAATCATTATTTTTAAAAAAAATTATTTTTTTTCCTACACTAGAAATAAAACATTTTGCTCTTACTCCTAACACACAGGTCGTTTCAAATGCTAGAGGCTCGAAAAGGCATTCGTCTATTAGTGAACAGTACTTCTGTCGCTTACGACTTTCAGCTACTTTAGATGCAGAACCAGACGCAATGGCCGATGCGATGGCATTACTAAACGCAAATCCACACCAGTAACATCCCATGTTGGACACTCGCCTTCACTGTTATGTACAATTTGCAAATTTTCTTCTATACTTACTTGCCACAAAATATGTCACGTACAATCTTTTTCGAATCCAATGTGTATATTCATGACTGAGGCTTAAGTCATTGATAAATCTTGGATCTCATTTTACAACCACAACATTTTAGTTTCAATCACTTATTACACTCACCCCAGGGTGTTAAAAACTTAGGTGCACACAACTCCAACCTTGCCTTTCTCTAAAATTGCTCAGTATATATAGTAGGAAACAAAAACAAGTAGAATATCCAAACGAATTTAACCAAGCATAGCTCACTGATGGATTGAGCTCCACAGATTAAGTTGTTGCCAAATTGCATGAGAAAGAACAATTTGTATTTTTTTTTTTAAACAAATTTTAAGGTCTGAAATGGATGATTTAATATTTATTAATATATATTTATTTATTTATTTCCTACTGTCAATTTATGTTCCGATATCGCCGATACCGAGAACTGCTTACGGGCCTTTTCGTTTCCACATGCTTATGCTTTCGGTGTAATTGCACCACGATGTTTGCGCCTCCTACGTTTGCACCTTTGTATACTTGCATCCTTTTGAGTTCAAACTTTTATGACTGCAATTATAATGATTGATGCTGCGTTCAAGCATACCTGGGTTCAAAGACAATTTGACCAAAATCGATTGTATTTTTTAGTTAAAAAATAAAAATTGAAAATATATTGCCTCGGAGTTTGTTCATAATAATGTGAGTAATTCGTGAAAGATAAATAATATTGACAATGCGCATCCCCTCTTTCTTAAAACTAAGGAGGGGATGCTTCCCCCGGTTCTACCGCCAGCAGTGAATATTTTCAATTGCTCTATTTTCAAATTATCCAGTGAGAGTAGGGAAGATTGTGCTTGACTCTACACGAAACTACACGAAACTACTTTTATTGTATGTATCTAACATTCGCATTCTAATGTGTGGATCAAACCATCCATTATAATTGCATTTTTTTTACCCTCTCGCTCGAAAATGTGCAACATATCAGCACATGTGGCTATAGGTTATAATTTCTTTTGTTAATTTAAAAAAATAAGTTTGCATACATTCCATCATCACTTTGGTCGACAGATCATCTCTTTCAATTAGGTAATGGCTTATCAATTTGTTACATTAATTACAATTTCTTATCAGTGCTAATTGGTTTTAAAAGCAGATAGCCATGCGAAATTGCATAAAGGTATTACGAGGAGGATACATGTATCTCACCTTATTTCTTACCATAATCGGAAACTGATAAAAGTATTATCGCTTAGAAATAGGAAGCATTCTAGGTGTCACTATCACATACTCTATCTGTTGACATAATTAACGGAAAACTCAGCATGAATTTAAAATTATTGAAAATGTTAGAAGATAACTCACGACAGACCTCCACATATAAAACACCGTTGAAATATTTTTAAAGTCATACTAAGTCCTGTCTCAATCAAATAATCTAGCAACAAATCTACAAATAGTAGGATAAAATGTGTCTTAAACCTGACCTGGTGAAAATCTCAACACAAAGCAAACTAAAAATAAACGAACAGAAATATAGAGCAACTACAATTTGGAATAGTCTTGTAATGTCATTTCGCCTAGCTATAGTTTGTAAAACTCACCGACAGAACTTGAGGAAGTTTGATAATTGTTTCAGTGGAATGGAAGCAAGGACTACGATGTTCAAAATATTGGTTTCGTGCGAAAATCTAACAGAAAACGTAACAATACAAAAGGTAAATTCAAGATTTGAAGGTGTTTTCACAATTCTTGATTTTTATAACATGGTTCATCTGTAAGCTCCTTTGCGAAAAAATTTTTGACAAATAGTTTGTTACGTATGTACATTTAGTAGGTTCTACATTGACATGATTACTCATTGTGTCGTCTTATCATTTCAGACGGTGAAATTGCTGCAAAAAATTCTTGAAAATCATATCATTGAAGACGTCTACGGAAAATGGATTGGAGAAACTTTTGTTGATTCTAACAAATTGTACATGTATTATGCACTATATAATTGCACTGCATACAGTTTCTGACTGGCTTGAAAAAATACTATCTCTAAATTGTTCTTAACAATACCTCTGGCACGCATTATGATACTATGTTAGCGTTTGAAAACGACCTAATTTAAGTCCAATATTTTTATAGATTTCCGTCTGCAGCAAAACCCGTAGAAAAAGATTCGATTAATTCGAGCAAACAGCGAACTTACTCAAAGACGTCACCTAGCGTCTGTATATCTAACTCAACAGTTTCCAAAAATAAAACACCAAAACTCAAATCGCTCCTACTTCTTCTCAGAGATGTTCCATTAAGCGCGTCACCAATGACATACAAGGTAAGATTACATTTAAGTGCTTTTTACTGAAGTAGATTTTAACGTCTAGGTAATTGTATGAAATATCGTATTACATTACAACATAAAAATGCTATCGAGCTACGTTAAGTAATTGTGTAAACTATAAAGTAAAAAAAAAATCATTTTAATACATTAATGTTCAACATATTTTTCCACAGAAAAAGAATTTTGAAAGATTGCCACCAAGCTCACCACCCACACCCCCTTCAAAGAGAAGGTTTTCAACTTTTTCACCTGTTCCGTTATTACAACAAGAGACAAGCCCAATTTTCAACCGATCATTCAGTGCTAAAAGACTGTCGTCCGAAGAACACTATTAACTGGGGTCATACAAGCGATCAAAGATCACAGTGAAATTAGTTCGTGTCAAGTGTGGTCAATGATGAGGGGCGTGATTATTCCTGGTTCTTGCTTTATAAGAATGTTACAATTTATTCTTTGAGTTGTTCCACTTTCTCCATTACACGTATGTTCTATTAAAAGTTTATTTCAATATAAACAAAATTGTTATCAAACGAAGGAGTCTGAAACAGATAACTAAAAGAAAGCTGGTTTTCTAGAAGGAAACAGGGTGTAAAACAAGCGGGGAGTATAGTTTTTATTCCGCGGGAGAGAAAGGCCGAGAATATAGCTTAATCATACGGAGAAACACGACCTCTCATGCACATACCAGTTCCGAATCGGCGTGACGGGTTTTGGCTTATCGTATTTCTCACTTATCCTGTGGATTGGAGTGTTTGGTGGACTAACCACCGTGTTCTGACGGGCGCCCGGCAGACCCCTCGTTTATAATCATCTTACCTACGTAAGACTACTGTACCTATCGATTAGATTTGCGTATTCCAAACGCTTTACCGATTGTACATTTGTCTTCAGTTAAATTGACAAAGAGTGCGTACAGAGGACGGTATCACGAGTGATGGGTTTGAACACAAGCTTCGTTGCCAAAGAGAGTATCGTCGTTGTCGCGGTATACCAATGCATATCTATTCTACACTAAGACCTTGCATACAAGATGTTTTTCAGATTGGATTGTGCGGCCCACATTTGAGGAAGATAAATGGTGATTAAGAATAAATCGTACATCATACCGCGTAGACCCAGCGTTTTTTCTTCGCAAATGCGCCCTTCCAAACAAGGCAATTATTTAGTGGGAGCTGTGGACTGTACTATCGTATTTGTTGGGAATTGTCAAAATGCTTGATGTCGATGATTCCTGCCCGAAGTGCCCATTATCGGAAAAGAGATAGAAGTCCCGAAATGGATGAGTAATTCATATTATAATTATTTTGTAGGCTTGAAATTCATATAAAAATGCCATGGAAATTCAAAACTGTTTCCATTTTGCTGAATATGTTAACCGTTAATTAAGATTTTAGTTTGGATGTAATTTAAATATTTTAACTTCAACCTTTGGATTCGTTTGAATTTATTCGCATATCTGAGAATGAATCTTGGAATTGTCCGTTTTCTAAACATGACTGGAATATCGAGAAGGAGTTTACACATGTTCACTTGTTCGAGAGGATTTAAAATGCCAATTGCAAATCCACACAGAACTGATGTTTTTGACTAGATATTTAATAACTTTCAAGTCAGGGACAACGATGTATATATACATCATCACTTATCCGAAATCGTGTATGTAGATTCATAATAGTGGTCATAATTTTATCAAGGCCCTCTTTTACAATACTACTATACAAATCAGTTTTCGTTTCTGTTCTGATTTGATTCTGAGTTCTGTTTCTGATTAGTCAAGTTCAATCGTCGCTTAATAAATTATTTGAAGTTTATTTGAATTGTACGTAGCGCAATCGTTGCAGTACTTTTTTTTACCGATGAGCGAGTAACTAACTCAAAACATATCACAAAACAACAATGTGTTTTGCGTTTTTTTCGAACATGAGCCGCCGAAACGCAGGTGCTTTAGTTTGACAAATATTTTGAATATTCTGCCAAATGTCAAGCAATTTACATACAATGTTTGAATGTCCTAATGAATATGTCACTGAATTCTAAATGTTAGGAACAACTTGGATGCAAGAAATATATTTTAAAAATATATTCCACCGGGGTTAGTTATATTGCGTTATTGATACTGACTCAATAGGTGTTACTATCGTATTTAGGAGATTTAGGATTTATGGTCCTCGTGATTCGACATAGGTTCCCCCTAACACCTATATTGTGCTACTCAGGTGACACAAGCTTAACAAAAGCATATGTGCAAAAAATATTTCTGACTGAAGTGGGCAAAACTTTTATGGAATATATTGCGATCTGACCTTTATGTTGTAATTTCTACCATTATAATGGAACAATTTGTCATTATTATAATATATATTAAACGTTATTTTTCAAGTAAATTGAAATTTAATATGAGCAAAAATAGAAGCACGAATCACTCTCATTTGAAGAAGGTGTGGTTGGATTGGACAAAAACTGACTTCGTGCGAAAAGGTAAAATTTGGAGATCGGAAAAAGCATTTCACTATGAATCAAAATTCAATGGATTTACTCTAAAAAGAACAAATAAAAAACTCAGATTTGAAATAAATTCCGTCTTCAATTTGGTCGACAGACTATCTGTTTTCAATTTCTTATTGGCGTATCAATTTGTTATATTAATTACAATTCATTATCATTGCTAATTGGTTTTTAAAGCAGATAACCATGTGAGATAGCATAAAGATATTACGAGAAGGATATATGATTATTTCTTATCATAATCGGAAACTGGTAAAAGTATTATCGCCCTGAAATAGGAAGCGTTTTAGGTGTCACTATCACATGCTGGATCCGTTGACATATTAATGGAAAATTCAGCGTGAATTTAAAATTATTGAAAAAGTTGAAGATAACGAGCCACAGACCTTCTAATATAAAACGCCATTGAAATAGCAAACTAGAAAGAAAGGAACAGAAATATAGAGCAGCTACAATTCGAAATAGTATTGTGATGTCATATATATATATATTGTAATGTCATATAGCTCAATCATGTGGAGAAAACGAGATACCAGTTCAGAATCGGAGTGGCGGTTTTTGTCCTATTATGTATCTCAGTAATTTTGTGGATTGACATGATTGGTGGGGAAACCACCGTGTTCTGACGAAGCGTCCAGCAGACCTCTCGCGTATAATCATCCTTCCTCGCAAGATCCGTACCCGCGTCATGTCGATCAGAGATGCGTATTTCCCACGCTTTTTGCTAAAAAGGGTATCGTTTTCGACGCGACATATCAATTATTTACTGTACACCTTGCATACATGATTTTTTAGATTGAATTCTGCAGCCCACATCGGACGAAGATGAATGGCTAAGTCGTCGAACAACAAACCGCGTAGACCCAGCGGTTTTTTCTTTGCAAAAGCGTCCTTACAAACAAGACAATCGGTCGGAGGGAGGGACCTATAGAGTGTACTACAATGGTTGTCGGAAATCGTCAAAATACTTGCCGATGGTTCCTGCCGGTCGGAATACCCATTATCGGTTGAAAATTGAAGTTATATCCGCAACAGCGAACATTTTGGTATCGGCAAATCTCTAATCTTCAATTCTATCGTTTCAGGTCTAATGTTACCAGCGATGACACAAAATACTAATACCACCAGGCGAGTTGCCTCTCAAAAAAGCAAGCACATTTTTTTAACAACCATAATACACAGTAGCAAAAATTTGAGTTTTTCTAAGTATGAGTTGAGCTTATAACATCAACATGCATGAATAATATTGAACTTGGAACAAATATTGAACTTTTAAATATGTTAATATAAGAAGTATGAGCAATAGGTGGATCGTCTATATGCTATGTGATCCATCAATGGTCTATACTTTATCAACATGATTTGAAATAAATCTGGATTAGAATTGAACTTAATGCAACTCATTGAATAAACTGTATTTTCAGGCTCTTGCATTGATGATATCAGAAAATTCTGGTTTCAATGAAGCACCTCCCACCAAAAACCCATCTACATCCGGCTGGTTTGCAAGTTCTTTACAGTTGGTGGCAGACACAGATCCACCATAGATTATTCTGGTTGATTTGCTTACAGCTTCTGAAACATTATCTGCTAACCATTTTCGTAGTTTTTGATGTACTTCTTGCGCTTGTTCTGGAGTTGCCACTTTTCCTGTGCCAATAGCCCACACTGGTTCGTAAGCGATTACAACTCTACTCCAATCATTGACATGGTTCTTGATTGTTGTCATCTGCTCAAAAACAACTTTCTCAGTTGTACCAGCTTCTCGTTCTTCAAGTTTTTCTCCAATGCAGGGAATCACTTGCATACCTTTTTCAAGAGCATATTGAATCTTTTTGCCTGAATAGCAGTAAGAAATATTATAATCCTCTCTAAATAATTTGATAATTAATGCAAATTGCAATTAACAATTTCGTATTGCTTTTGTGAACTATGGAGTTGAATATTCGATCAAATCAATCATTTGTTCAGCCAGCTTTTGATGCTTATAAAGTAGTTTATCATCCAAAGTTTATCCCAAGGCTTCATTAATTATAAACACTCAACTACGGTAGATTGGTTATCAGAGACTGACAGAATGCTAGCTACATTTGCTGCTCATACACCTGAAAGGAAATGGATGGGTTCCATCAGAAGAATCAATTTAGCAAAACAGGCAATATTTCATTATACATCTCATGCTTAAAGTATAAAATCATCCCAAAATGCCCACCAATCAAATCGTCCTTTTCGCCGAACACATGTCTTCTTTCAGAATGACCAAGAATTACCCATGATATTCCTAAATCTAACAACATGTCAGGACTTGTTTCACCAGTGAATGCTCCTTTTGCAACCTGAAATAACAGATTCATTTTGTCAATTAAAATTCAAATAACAACTTTGCTGCAGATATCATCAGGTGTAAAGTGTGATCAAACAAAGTTAATCAATGAGCCAATGCATAAGTTGCAATACAATAACTGTTCCGGTATTGGAAATTGTTCAGAAAAAATCATAAATTGAAAAGCTGAAAAATTTTCATCTTACTGAATTCAATTTAATACGTTAAACGATTCAAATAAGATATTATTCTTACAAGATAATCCATATCACGCGTGACAAAATAAAACTGCTTGTTGAATAGGTAAAAAGTATGTGCAACAATATCATTTTGGTGTAAATCATGATTTTGCAGCATAAACACATAATTTGAGAATTAGTTAAAACGTGTTTTGTTAAGTATGGGTCACGGATGGAGCACGTTGATGATTGTCGTGGTGCATGCTTGACAAAATAAAATTGCTGATTGCTATATATTATTTCGAGATAATAATATTTAATTACAACTCCGCATTATAACATTACATTATGACAGTTCTGCGCAGCCACTTGCACTTTATCCGACAATTTGCTCTTTACATATGTGAGATAAACTGTTGATGGAGCAACAACAACTTGAGTGCTATCACAAGACGTTTTGTTCAAGTTTTCAACAATGCCATCCAACATTTTTTTGTCTCCATTCATTTTGAAATTTCCTCCAACAAAAAATTTTCTTCCAGATGCCATTTTAATCGGTCTGATTGCTATGAACTGTTATTGTTTATAACTAAAAGATAACAAAAAAAATCAAGATAAAAAGACTTGTATTGTGCAAAGGAAAGCAGATTAGAATATTCGAGCTATTCCTACCCAACCTGAGCATAAGACGGGGAGAGTACATCATGATGCAAACATAGCCTATAACTAACCACAACCAGACCACTTTCCTACCAACCAGCTTACAACCAGGGTGGGAGAATAATGATTTTCATTGGGTGTTCAAAGCCTTCATGTAATTATTTCAGATAGCCAAAAAGCTTCAAAACCGTAAACACTGCTATTTCATAGCAGTATTGATGGTTTTGAACCTTTTTATATCGGTTTAATTACTACAATACTGGCACAGATAAGCTATATCATGGAATATTGCATATTTGCTAAATTTTCTTCAGGCGTCCGAGCAGCAGAATATCTGGCATTCTGCCCTTCTGCTTACAATCATCTGAGGATATCCTTTTGTTATTTCAGGGGTTACCCAAACATGTCCAATGCCAATGATGATTGTCCAGTCTAAAAAATATTGACCAAACATTTCTGTTAAGCAGCTAAGTGTGTCACTGATGAATTGCACGTTTTATCTGTGGCTTACGATTGACAAAAACAAATTTGAACTAAATTCTGAACCGAATAACCCTGTTTGGCTTGACTGTTTAAGGCTAAATGTTGAAACATAGCCTACTTTCTTTCATACAAGTTGGCAGGTTAGTGAAATAAGCGAATCCCCAACATCGTTTAATCTAGGTTAACTATGTAGTATAACCCCAGTCCCCAACTCTGAACTTACATCCAGCACCTGTTCACTGGCTACCGTAATGCTGCAAATATGGCAATGCACAATGTCCATTCCCATAACGCATAAGACTAGCTCGCCGCTCTCATACACTTTGACAAACCCTAACACGGAACCAGTCAACCCCGGATTCAATTTCACTAATTCACGTATGGCCCAACCCTGCTCTATTCAGTATTAACCGCCGCGCTCGTCTGCCCTACAAAATTTTTCCTTTAAACCCTGCTTCCAAAATCGACCTTGACACAACAGCCGCGAGCAGGCGAACGCCTGGGCGTACGTGATGAAAGTCGCGTTACATTCAATACAGAATATCGCAGCGTTCAAAATTTGTAAATTATCCCAATCGACTGAAGGTGACATTATAGTTATAATATTTTACCAAGTCGCAGTGTAAAGCTGAGCGTGGGAGCTTGTAGGTGTAGACTCCAGAAGAAATTTTATATTACGAAGCACGAGGCACAGACGGACCGTGTCGCCAAAACTAAATTTGGAAAAGCACTGAACTTACCTCTAGAAATCACTACATTTTTCAAGAGGTACCGAAAGCACTAAATTTTTCGAATGGTTTTCAAGAAAAAGAGAATAGTAGCTATATTTCTGTTTTTGAATCAAACTAATAGCTTGATATTAGTATTCCAAAACAGTCTTCGAAAGACATTTCCAATGAAGTGTAAAGCCAAGCTATAAACTTGAGAACGTTGTTTGAATTGTTTTAAAACTGCCCTACGAGGCAGGAGAGGTATTTTAAATTCGAACTCCGAAAGAAGACGTAAAATTTGCTCTTTCTGAATAGTATGAGACTCCGTGTCAAAGACGCGTCAGATCTTGAGGCACATTGATTGGATCGTGGAACCGTTGGCGGCTGGTGTCGCAGATGTTCAGGATCGCTCGAGCGCGTCGTTATTGCGCAACTGTTTACGGTTGCATTTCAGATTTGCTTTGTTTTGTGTTTGCATATCGCTGGAGTTGTTTACATCGCTTGTAGGTCTGTTAATCATCTGCTGTTCTTAGCTCATTTTGTTCTGGAAACCTATCAAGTTGCGCCGTGTGGATGGTATTAGTTTTTTTTTTACAAATTATTCAACGGAGGAAAGACTGAAAGAAACTTATTGGAGATCTTCATATATAACCAGATAACTTGACAGGTAAGAGAGCCATCTTTCCATAGCTGATAGCAACCAAAAGTACGCATTACGCTATACTGCTATGTATATGGATACCTATAGGCTATATTATACTTACTTTGCATCTAGCCCTATAGTTACAGGATTTAATATAGTAATAACGTACTTTGTGTGTGTCGATAGAGGCTGCAATTAGGAAGCAAAGAAGTAGTAGATGGTTAAACCATCGCCAAGGGCAGATACCACGCACTGCACTTTACCAAGACGGTTCAGTTCCGTTTAGAATGTTTTCCGGTTAGAGTGCGGTTGCTAGTACTACATCTTTTCTGATTTAGTAAGTTAGCTCTCTGCGGTTGAGTCGCTGTTGGTTGGTTCCCTTTGGCTTCCAGCCTTGCTTAGAGTGAATTTCAATAAAAAATACCAATAAGTTACTTATATATGTACTATTTTATTATCTGTGTATAAATGTATAATTTTCTATGCAGTATGTTGTGTTCTTATTGAATTGCATCACTTTTATATACATAGGCCATATACTGTATATATGTAATATTTCATACTTTTTTTTATTGGTCAAGGGTTGTTGTTGCACTTTAGTATTTCAGGTTGACAGGGCTTTGACTGCTTGCAAAACTATCCTGTCTCACGAAGAAACATACAAATATTAATACTATTTCGTTACATAATATTATTAATACTCACACAGTTTGGGTACTTAATAATTAATTATTTTTATTGTTTGTTGTTAACTAATCTGTAATTTAGTGAGGTATACTGTGATGGTTGGAAGTATATTAGTTTTGGTACTGTAAAACAAGAGAACTTATTCCACATTTTATAAAACGAGCCCTTGTGTGTGATGTGAGCCCTTGTGTGATGGCTGGGGACAGAGTTCATTTTTTTGGGCATATTGATTGCTAAATGATACCTGATAACATAAAATGTTGATTGAGTGATTGCCACCAGGGAAATTCATAGTGAATCTAATAGCTCAACCGGTGATGTGCAAACGATATTTTATATTTTGCCAACGTATAGACATTCGAAACGTTGGCAAAATATAAAATATCGTTTGCACATCACCGGTTGAGCTATTAGATTCACTAACATAAAATGTTGTTAGTTTGGCATTTGACTGGTTTTCAAACTATAATTCCAAAACGGCAAAAGTAAAAAAAATATTTAATTTTTCATACATTTATAACTTTCATCATTTAGATTTACGACTCTCAGTTTGCAATTTATACTTTAATCTTGAAGGAAGGTATATTGAGTTTACATTATAAGTTTAAATTATTGATAAACTTGCCAGTCTAGAACTAACAAATCAACTATGAACCATTAACATTTTAGATTCACAGACAACAAAGGGCGCTATGATTTATTGTTTAACTCTCTGTATTCTTCTTGCAACAATTAGTTCAACAGAGGCATTTATTCTGGAGCGAACCTCAAGTAAATTGACTATTCTTAATTTGTCATCTGTTTACTATAAACTCTGAATAGGCAAATATTATATAATGTACTAAATTTTAAATCCCTATTCAACTATGTTTATCTTTGATTACTTAATTAAATTTTGCTCGTTTTTCATTTTCATTGTTTATTTTTCATATTACTAGATATTTTATAATTATGAAATTTTCAGTATTAACATTCAATAATCCAAGTCCCCTCTTTAATATCAATGTTGTTATTGGAGAAATTGAAAATTTAGGCCCCTTTCTACTGTCACTTATTTTCATTATTTATATAAAAGTTGTTTGAAAATGAGAAAACTACAATATGTAATACTATTACCATGTTTTTACTATTTGAATACACATATAATGGTTTTATTTTAAAAGATTAATATGAATATTTTTGTAAAATTGATAGGAAGGTTTCAGAACTAGTGTTATTTATATTTGCTATTATTGTGAGATGAATAATTTTTGTTTTTAGATTCGACAGATGCTGTCAATTTTATTGTCATGGGTGATTGGGGTGGATTACCAATTGTGCCTTACTATTCTCCATTTGAAAAAGCAACAGCGAGTGCAATGGCACAAGTAGCAAAATACAACCATTCCAAGTACATTTTTGCACTGGGAGATAATTTTTATTATGACGGAGTTGCCAATGTGTCAGATCCTAGATTCCAAGTAATTATCTATTTAAAATTTCTGGTAAATATTTTAAAACTTCGTTAGGAACGCATTATATATTTTAAACTTTTTTTGAAACTCCCAACCCATTTTTGATAATTTAAATTGTTTCATTGATTGTTGTTTTAATATTGTGAAATTTGATATGGATCATGATTTTGTTACACAACACGGTATTCACAAATAAAATGTCAGCTAGTCTGCTACTGAAACACTCGAAGAAAATGAGTACCATTGAAAAAAAAAATTTGAACCGAAAATCATCATTCAATGAAAAATCATGTACTAGAAGGATGAAATGCCGGTCTCAAGAGTTCAAACTGCAATAAAATTGTAAAAAAGCTTCAATTAATCAACACTGCTATGGAATAGAACAAATAATAATACTAATTTGACTACGGTAAAATGACATTACAGTTTTAGACACCCAAAGATGAGCATGATTCTGTCACTCTGTTCTTATGGTAGATGGGATATTTGATTTTCAATTATCTGAAATCTCTTTAAGTAATACCATTGAATCGAGAGGTTGGCATTCTTTTCATCTGAAGTTTTGTTTAATTTTGGTTTATTTGCTAATTTATTTTGTTTGCACAAATTCATGAACATAGCGTTGCTTTGCTCTTCATGTTTTTGTTATTTATATTGTACATATTTTAAGCATTTCACTTTTTGTTTTCAGCCCAACTTGTCCAAATCTACCTTTTTAAATTTTGCAAATAGTTGATGGACTAATAATTTTAAACTCGATACATACAGGGTAATAACATATTAACTTATCTGCTAAACAATTACCCGATAAAATTTCCGATATATCATTTTAAACAAATAGCATATATTAAACCCAACAAAGCATGATTTTTAAAATTCAGTCGGATTCTTGAACCAAAATCCATCCGTGTAATTTTTTAAAATCCAATCATATTTTTAACCCATTTGCTGCCCATTCGTGCAGTGCAATCTGAGTGTATGGGATTCCCTAACTGCATTTTAGTAATCACGATGATATGTCTATTCTCTATATTGTTGCATAGTTTCAAATTCATTTCACAACTTCACTTGTCGCATGCCCATTTAATCTCGCATTGACATTGCAATCCATTGATGACTCATACATGAAAAAACAAGTTTTTTTAGAGAAATTTCTGACATGGATTAGAAATACACCTCTGTACTCTTTCGCATTTGTGCATCTTCATCCACACCTTTGATTTCAGGAAACATTTGAAAATGTTTTCAATCAACAAAGTTTGATTGATATCGACTGGTTTTTTGTTGCTGGGAATCATGATCATAATGGTAATGTATCGGCTCAGATTGCGTATTCACATCATTCAAAAAGATGGCAATTTCCTGATATGTGGTAAGATTATTAAATTGTCATATTTGGCACATTTTACATTTTGCTATGATAACCACTCAAACAACCATAGAATGGCGAAACACAGTCACTCTTCTCAAAATAAAGAGTTCCCATTGGAAGGAAATTCATTGAAATGTCATACCTCTGAATAGACTGATATGAATTCAGCTGCTCATAGAAAAATTGAATTGTCTGTTTTGGGTATGTTACAAATGCTAAAATTATGCAAAAATTGTCAACACAGCTATCCAATGGCAGCGCTGATGATATTTGATAAGTCTTTTAATTTATTCTAAAAATGGATCTATTCAGGGTTGATGTTTAAGATTTCGTAGACTTTGGATTTTATTGGGAAAATAGCATCCAAGTTGGTCACCCTACACAAATAGCAACATTATCTTTATCACCAAACATATTTTTTTTTTATCAAAACCTGTATATTTTCTAATGAATATTTGCCAAATTAAAATGTACGGTCTGTATATTTGCAACTATTTTAAAAAGCTTTAGTCCTATCAAGTCTAATCAAATATTTAATGACATGGCGAATCATGAATCAATAGTTTGGACAGTCTCAATCCAGGTCAAAAAAATTTTGCTGAACATGCATCATGTGATACTCACAAATTGTGCCCTCAGACAAAATTTGTATTTGTTTAATAAACCAACAGATTAAGACTCAATAGTCCACAAAGCAATCACATATTACTTCAATAATCATCAAATGCTTTTTAAATTTATCTAGTTCATAATTTTTTTTATTAGGTATCAAGTACAAATTCAACGGCCATCATTTAATATAACTGTGGTCATGATAGATACTGTAGTATTATGTGGCAACACTGGAAAACATGGAGAATTGGAACAGCCCGAAGGACCAGAAAATTTAAGGCTGGCTGAGACACAGTTAATGTACATTGAAAAGGCGCTGAATGCCGCATCAAAGTAAGCTAGTTTTGGATGTTGATATCAATGAGGTGACAATAATTGGTCACATATTGAAGTAAAGAAACATCACATCATTTGCCATGCGAGAATCTTGTTTACATAATTTTCTTCGGATTAAAAAAAGTTTCAAAGCAGTGTTGGAATCTTTTAGATAAGTTTTTACAATTACCCTAAAATTATTTATAATAGTTCACATATTCGGAGTTTTGTATTTTATCTTTGATATTTTATGTTATGTTAACATCTGGTGAGAAGCTGCTTTAAATATGGTTAAATGAATGTTCATGAAAAATTTTGTTATGTACCGCCTAATAGACATAGCAAATAAAATTTACGGAAACCATTCTACAGCATGAGAGCATGGATTGATAGCTTGTTGTATCAATGAAAATGTCAACAGGCAACAAAATATTTGCAATGAAATGTTATCTGTTATTCAAATAGCAAGCAAGGTTATAAGCCTAATTATGAGTAGCGAACATAGTTAAATATTAAATAATTTTCCCATTCAACATATCATTGATCACAAATATTTCTATAAAATTATCACCATGTAACTTGTTGTGCTATTAATAAATCAGCATTTGATTTTGAACTATTCATTTCAATTTCAATGGGTGAAAGCACTTTTGTTTCCACCATTCGATCTGATTGAGGAAGTTGTTATTTTGAACATTTCGTATCTGTCCAATAGTTCAAGAATTTCCAAACTTTTCAAAATTCAGATAATCGATATTATCACTTTGTGAACAACTTGGGTCAATTTATAGGACCACAGGTTATCTTTTAAATAAAATTTTCTGAGAAAATAAAATACAATACCTGTAATTCAAAAGTTTGTATCGAAGTTCTAAAATACCTATTATTAGCTATTAGCCTGCTCCTACACACGATGTACACAATTTCAACAAAAGCATGCATATTCCTTTTTCTCGAAAGAGCTCCTATGAATGAAGTACCAGCAATTCAATATTTGACTTGGAAAGATAGAATTGAGTTTCTTTTTGATTTTGGCATAATAGTCTATAAGTGGCCGCTGTTACAGGTCCTTGGACAGGGTGATACACCCAAAGGAGTGGCCATAAATAAAAAAAATTATGATTTTACTGGAAGATAATAATAAAATAATCAAGAATTGGGAATGATTACGAATGAATACTCCAGAATATTAGAATATTTTCAACTTACATAGAAAAGACATTAGGCAGATGTAATGAGAATATCTTCTTTTTTTTTTTTTGTAGTTCTCAATACATTTTGGTGATGGGACATTTTCCAGTTTATTCAGTTGCTGAACATGGACCCACTCAATGCCTCTTGGATATTCTAGATCCATTGTTAGTGAAATACAAAGTCAGTGCATACTTTAATGGACACGATCATAATTTACAGGTATGTTATTTATTAACTGTAATAATTTTCAGTAAATGTGGAACACCTCTCTTCTATAAAACTAAACAGATCAAGCTTTTTTGTGCATGTTGCGGATATTTATATCTGTCGACAGTCTATACAGAAGCTACTTTTATTGATTCTTTCATACTAATGCAGTTCAAAGTTGTGTCAAACCTTTAATCTGTGGTTTTTAATCTATGTCAGCATAGCATAATTGGTAAAGATGCACACTATTATCATTCTACTTATTTTCCAATGACAAATTATAGCATTGCTATTTACAAATTTGCCTCATTTTTCAAAGCAGGTGAAATGTGATCTTCTGATTTGTGATTACCTTATTTTTAGATTTTTTCAATTACAAATTTAAGGGTTGCGAATGCGCACCCACCTAATTTTCCAATTACATGCGCAAGTTGCGGTCATTTTAGCAGCTATGCTAGTGGTGCACCCAGAAAGAAGTTTTTGTGAGTCCTCCTTTTGGATCACAATATATAAATTTCAAGTAGATTGTTTGATAAAGTTTGTTTACTAATATTTGTAACTCTAATAACGTTTGATCGGCTAATTTGTTTTTTGTTCTATAGATGTCGTTTTATGGTAATATTTTTTTCACAGCACATTCGACATCCAACATCAGGAATGAATTATTTTGTATCTGGCGCAGTTGATGTTGTGGATCCAAGTATGAAACATGTTGATAATGTAAGTTGACTGCAATAATGATGTGATATCATTGCAATAATACATGGAGTTTCTTGATGTAAATTTGCCAAAATATCATTATACCAAACTAAATCTTCTACCAAAAGCCTAAATTATATAGAGCTTCAAAATTTCAGGGTCCGCGGTTAGCTCAATCGAAAGCATTGGGAATATGCTTCGAGCTACGCACTATATTTCGTCCAGGATAAAAAATGAAATCTGAAGAAAAAACACACAATCACATACATGACTGTAATATATACTATTATATTCTTGCGACAATTATTGAGCAGGGTTTGTCCATTTTATTGCAACTATTCTTAGCATTACTGAATTAAAAATGGCATATGGCAGTTTATACCTTTACAATATAATGAATCAATTTAAGATGACAGATTATATGTGGAACTCATATTAAACTGGTACTCGGATATTCAGATGAGGATATTCCCAGTAATATTGTTCAGAAATATTCTGTCATGGGTAATTGATAGATCACGTCGCCAAGATGCTATCCATTTTTTTAAATATTTGTTAAGATACCAAATGGATCTCTGTTATATCACTGGGCTGATATATTTGGTCTTGGTGGATTTGCAACGGTAGATGTTGACAAAACTGGAATGGAAGTTCGATTTCATCAAGCATCTGCTAAACCTGAAGATATTCTGTACAAATACCATATTTCTCCAAGAATGTGATTTCTTGCTTTTTCTAGTATTTTTTATTGTATTTGGGCAACTTCGATATTTGAATTAGTCTCCACAAAATGTTACACATGCCACTCATAGTCTCAAAATGGTATTTTTAGCCAGAAAGTAGTGATAACTGAGCCCTCTTGTGAGGTTGCTGTATATTATGAAGCCGAGGTTGTTGCTGCATATTATGAAGATACCCTACCTAACCCCAAGTTGTACTTACAAAAGTCTTCTTCAGAAAAATTAATGAATCAAATTTCTCAAACTTTCTTTTTTTCGTTTATATAACCTAAACAGGAGAAGTTTGTCTGGGCATCTTTTGTTAAGTATGGTCACGACACAGTCCATCTGTGGTGCATGCTTGACAAATTAGCAAATTTCTGGTTGGGAATCTTCACATATTACATAATAAGTCTGGGTTTTTATTTTGTGCGTTTCACCAAACATTTGCTGTTTCAATTTCTTATTCCAAAAACAGATAACCACTGTATTAAGTGTAACGCAGATTTACAGTTTTTTCCCACGTGGGTCTAGAGCAGAAGTGGGCAAACTTTTTGAGTAGTTTTAAAGCTGGTTTGCTCATATCGGGTCTGGCGTCTACCATGGAAAAGATTTTCCAAAAACTGAGAGTGGACGAGCCATACAGAATAACAACCAAACAATTTTAACTGACCTAAGCCTGCAGCGACATTTTTCTGCCATCTTACCATGAAATTTTTCACACACATGTATAAGTACGATTAATTTTTATCAATATACTGTATATACATTATCATTAAAAATAGTTTGCTCTAAGAGTGTTTTCTACTATATCATCTATGTTCGTCATTGATGCTGTATCTCGCTCATCTTCAAATTTTTTTTTTTTTTGTGTTTTTTTCATCATCAAATATTAATAAGCGTAGTTGAAGGCATGCTTTGTTTAGAAATGTTCAAAATCTCCGATCCGCTAATTTCTAGATTATTCCAATGACTCCCAATAATTTCAAGTCAATATAACCAAAAATTACTATTATTTTCAAAAAAATGTATATATATATATATTTAACAATTTGTTGAGAAGATGTCTTTGTTTGTTTTATTACAGTACTTTTGATTTGTAAAAAAATATTAAGTTTGAATTTGGAATCAGAAAGATATGGTCTTCCGTCAGTATGTTCCACGTTAAGACTGTGCTTAATCACCTGTGAATCTTATTGAACAACACTTGGTTACAATTTGAACTTGGTGAAGCAATGGTTTTTATAATATACTGTATAAGGCCATCTTTACAGTCTAATAAACAACAAGGGCTTCCCAATTTTCAAGTCAGAGTCGAGCCTGTGTTACCACTAAGCCTTTATTGTATTTATATTATACCGCTGATCTATTATATTACTTTAGTGCCCACTGTGTATGAAATTAAGGTTATTATATCGAACTGATCTGTAATATTTGTTTTTGATTACTCCATTGTGCAATAAAACGTGAACATATAAATGTTGCTTTTTATTAATTAGCCCTTGTGTAAGGTGAGAACGTTGTAACCGCAGTTGTCTGATCATACCACTATACTTGCGTAGTAACCCTTCATAAAGCCTGCGACAGCTAGTCTAGATATCAACGGAAAGAAACGACAGTGGTGAAGTATCCTGTACGGGACTGTCTTCCACACATGTAAGGTTATTATTGCTTAATAACAGTCAGCCTGTGTGAGGTTATTACTAAAGCTGCCTAAAATATTTGATACTCAAATTCATGAACATCCAATTTTTCCAGTGATTTAAAATGCACATTTTCAGAAAAATATTTTTAAAACTTGATATATTGTATAATTTTGTGAAAAGATGCCCTTGTTTACTATGACACTACATTCAAAATCACAAAATTATTAGATTTTGGCCATGACTAGTAATTACTAATTTATACCGTAAACAATGACAATTTAAGCAAACGGTTGATAACCTTGGTTAGCTGTTACATTTACTTCCGTTTTCACACTTTGACATGTAGTATCCAACGGATCTCATTTTTTCAAGTGTCCACTGGACGTTGGTGACCAAATGACAGTTACTGAAGGCTGTTCAGTTTGCAAAATAGGTTTTTATTTCCTTATCAACAATTCAAGGAAAAGGTCTTTCTAAATTCATCCCATAGAGTCTGTGCTGGCGATTTATTCTCCAAATACTTGACATTCAGCAACCATAAAATGTGTTTTGTGATAGCAATCAGAACATGTAAACCCATGGTTGAAAATGGTGTTTTAATCTATGCAATAATTTTCTGTAATAGAGAAATTCTATCAACAAAACGCATGATTTGCCTTTTTTTATTAACTCTAACTGATTAAACTGCATTATAACTTGTATTATAATAATTCTTTTTAACAGCAGAAGCAACAACAGTGTAGAAGCAATGAGGAAGGGAACATAAATAACTAAATACTGATAGGCGAGTCTTCATAAAATTTCCTCTAGGGGGCAGACTAGTTACTAGTCATCTTTCGAATTTTCTTAGCAACTTCAACTTCTTCGGGAGTTCTTATATAATGTTTCAGCTCATTTTCAGACATCTCGTCTTCGCCTATTGTCTCAGAAGATGGAACCGAAACAGGGTCAGCGGGTTCTGCAGGTTTTGGCACTTTACCAAAATTTCTTATAGAGGCAGATGGCAGTTGCAATATATGCTGTTCGGTTATTTCCACTTTTCGTTTTTCATGATCACTGCTCCCAGAGCATTTTGTTTTAACTTTCCGCCCTTTAAAAATGTTTTTTTCTAGTGGTATCTGAGAATCTAGGCCAAAATCCGATCCAGAAAGTGAATGTTTTGCTTTCAAAATATCTTTAATATGGTGATGACAATTAAAGCTTGGCTATTGAGGATGGTGCCCAAGGTAACCTGGAAAATATTTAAGTGGAACCGACATTCAATAGTTTTTATTCAGATTTTGAATAAAAAAAAGATAAATTTAAGTCGATTGATCAAATAAGAATTATATTTGACAAGAAAAATGTGTATAAATTTATAGGATAGCTGAAAAAGATATTCGACACTATAGCATGGAATATATGAGTTGTATCACGAAATCAGAGAAAAATTAACGAACCATAACTAGGAATCGACATTTCAAAATAACTTATTCGGTTCATCCGAAATAGTAAGCTATCCGAATCTGAAACTCCGATAGTAGGATTCAATTAATTAGGGACACATCGAGATCACTCTTGCTTGGTTATACATTTTCATATATCGATGTGATTAAATCTTCATTTTTTTTTATCTAATACTACCCTTACTATGTTGAAGATTATGTGGATAACTCAATTCATCAACCTGTCAGTGAACATGTGTGCAACTGCACATTTTTATCCCGTTTTTTACTGTCATATCATGAATTTAGAAATATATTTTGATATTCTGGATTCAATTAAGGCATCGGTATATTGGAAAAGTGAAGTATTCAGAAGTGCCCATACCTATCTATAACAGTATTCTCTGACATGTTAGGTTGTGACACAGATTATGTAAATTTGAATAAACCTGCATTTCTTTGCCATCACTTTGTTGCTGTGTAAATCAGGTGACAGAATCTTGTTTCCTTCGGGGTCCAAAATGTTCATATCATTTTCTTCGCATTGAAAAAAAAAACTTCAACTTTTTTCTGATGTAATCTATTTTCTTCAGGCGCCTAAGTAGCAGAGTAGCTGGCATTCTGCCAGCCCAGTGGTAGATGATAAAAAAAAAAACTATAATTGTTTGTCACATCTGTCTGAATTAAGAATAGTGTTATGTACAACTGTGGAAAAATACCTTTATAGGTGTGAGTGAGCAAATTTTCTTTATACTTTATAGAGACATGAATATAGTGAAGCATGCATATCATAGGACAAATAAATGTACCTTTTTGCTAAAAGAAATATCTTCGTTCGAGCCAAAGCACAATAATTATCGAAACTTCTACTTTTCTCCATATTATACTTCTTGCAATATTCTGATGTTGTCATCCAGCGCTTACCCCTGATGAGTTGCAACAAGATTTAGTCAATAAAATAGAATTCTTAAAAGACAATTTTAATGACAATTCCACCTTAAAAAAAAAAATTAAATAAAAAAGACAAGAGTAAAATAGTAACTTTAGCTACTGAAGACAAAAATAACATTATGAATAAATAATTTCAATACAACCAATTGAATACGAGTGTAGGATGAAAATCTATGTAATGTTTCTTAGGCGAGGTAAAATAAAGATCTAGACATCAGATTCAGATGTCACACTTCTTCAGGTCGTAAAGTATTGAATTGTATTTGAGGCCCAACTTTATATCCAAAATATTGCATAGACTTCCTACAAAAAATGTTTTTACATCATATGTACAAGGCTATTACTAACATTGGCATAGCCCAATCAGAAATTTCGTTTCACCAAGCATGAGCCACAGATGGTCTTGTTTCATCGAAGAAACCCATCAGAGACTTATACTCAACAAAATGTTACTGATTGGGAGATTTTAGTTCAGTTATTGATATCACACAACAATCAATGTAAATCACATTATCAAAATACCAAGTTAACTTACGGGGTTTCAGAAAGAAGAGCAAAATATAAGGAAATAGAAGCTAGTAATGGTCGCGTTGTATGCAGGTGAAGATCATAAAATAATTTGAACAACTTTAATGTACAATCTTTGAGAGATTTCCTGTAATGAAATATAGGGCATTGAGAAAGAAACATCTGTATCATCGATTCACACTTTGTAAAATCTATCTCACAAAGTATTATTACTAAATGCTACACATATATGATTTCGAGGTGTTTGATTTTTTCAATTATATGTATTCAGGATAGAATATAACACCCTGGATCAGTAGTTCTCAAATGAGGCACTCAACAGCACGTTCTGCGGCCCTCATGGAGCTCTTCGAAAAATTGAAAAAATATTTTCATAAATAAATGTTGGCAATCTGTATTAATATTTACTAAAATTACACTTTGAAAATTTGTATAACTTTAAATTTAGCGAGAATTTAATGTGGATTTGCAACATCTTGGCATCACGTTACACAAAGCAGTCAATCACAGGGAGTATTCTGTAATTAAATTTATGCCTAATACATCCACAATATCACCACTGGCACTTGAAGCAAGTGCTAGACTGCTATGTAATCTCTTTTGCTACTAACATACAGTCGAAAGAAAGATGAACTAGGCACCGTTCATTGCTTTTTTTTGGCCACTTATTCGAAGGGATCATCCTGAACAAGAATGTGTATGCTCGACACTTCAGAGACGAACCGGGTTAGTATTTTGGATGGGATGTTATCTTTGGTGGTTATGGATGCCATGGATTAACGAGCCGGACTTGCAGCAGGGATTCGAAACCAAGATCTTCATCTTGGGATGACAACCACGAGGCCATCGCGCCCGCAAAAATGTACACTTGAATGATTGAAAATGTTATTTGTGGGACACAGGAATTTGAAAAAAAATTTCCATGCCTTATTTTCTTATCTGAAATATTTTATGAAATTTGCATACAGTACAGCTGAAAATATTATTTTTCGGAAAAAAGTCTTTCAAAAAAATTATGGTAAATTTTAACTCATTTTTCAACTCAATTTTTCATCATTAAATATTTGGAAAAGTTAGATAAAAAAAATTACAGTATCATCATCACCACAATCTACCAGTGGTTCTGATAAAACATCTATGTATTTTATTTTGCTAGTCTGCTCAACCAAATACGACTTATGTTGATTCAAAATTTCAGTCCTACACAACATCTATTGATCACCTTTGTTTTAAATCAGAATGACGTTCAAAAATATTATCAACGAATGTTTGAATATCAACATTACTAGCATTGTTCACTTCATCCTTAGGCTTTAGCTGAAACATTGAAACTTGTGAACGATTCCTTATTAAAAATTGTTGATTAAATTATAAGCAATAAAATAGTGAAATAGGCGTTAGAAATGTTTTAAACATTTCTTTGTGAATAAATGCACTTGTTGTTTTTAAAGTACCCAAGATAACAAAAAATATGCTGTAAACACAAACATTTTCACTAAATGTTGAAATTTTTCTGTTTAGTAACTTTATGGAGATGAAAAAACAAGATTTTCATTTTTATTTAGAAAAACCTTGTCTACTGAAAATGATTTGATGTAATTGTTCCCATAAAATCTGAAATGAGAATCTAGCAAACCTTATGTCACAATGTAGTTTGTGGTATTTCATACATTGTAATCAGAAGCTAAGTGCTTAAACGATCCATGGCCTATTCCCAAAAGGTGCTTGCAAAAGCAAATGTTTTAAAAAGGAGATTAATTAGGCTATTGTTGGATACCTCTGCGATAAACTGCATCACTCTTTTTACATCAATTTCAAAGTCTTCACAAAGCTTTGGTATTAAAACCGATATACCAGAATTTCTCAAAACTATCACCATACATGCAACTGTAGAATACACAAAATTATTCATTGGTGGTGATTATAGTATAAGATAGAACATCTTTAAACCATAGCAATTAAGCTCACTTATGGGAACATGTTTGGAAAGACATGTTATAGAAAATCTATCAAAATGACAAAAAACTAATGAAAAATGCCAAGTAAGGGGAATTACATCAATACTTAAGCTGAAAAGATCTTCATAACCATCAACTCTGCCATCAGCAGTGAAGACTTTTTGTTCAACATGAGAAACAACCTTGTGTAAGTTTTGACCACCCAGGAAAAAAAATTTTTCAGTATGTTGCAGTATTAGTTGCGTACATGATTTTTTATCGATTTTTGTTGGACGTTGCAAAATACACCATGAAGACTGATGAAATGTCAGCTAGTGTTCTATTCAGACACCAGAAAAATGAATACGATTGGAAAGATCCACCCTTAAGTCTGGAATTAATAAAATTGCACTTTTACAAAGTCTCCAACCCAATCAAAAGGTCCTAATACTTGTCTTAAAAAATTCCATTGAAATTTAAATTAATCAATTTAAAATGAGCAAAAAAGTTGTAGCTTTGAAATTGCCAAGGGATACCACTTGCTATGCTACACTTTACTACAGCAGTAATAATTTTCGCTTAGAGTTGTGTCTGTTCCTTTTTGGTGCTGCTTTAGAACTTGCTTAGAGTGAACTAAATAAAAAACAGTCAAAAACATTGCTTTGTCCAGCATGGACAGCACATCACCATACTGCTTTCAACTGAAAAATGGTAAAAAGTTCTGGACACCTGATATTATCTTAATCATTATTACCTGCCAAAGCATTTTTCAATCGCATTTTGCGGTATATATGGTGTCGTTTCTCAATCGTTTGAAGATACATTGTTGATACACTTTCATATAAATTGTCATTGCTTGGATATTGTTTCAAATAATTCTTCATTTTGTTTAAAACTTCCTTCTTGTTTTTAGATGGCTGTCTGAATCGAACAGATGCATTACCATACTAATAATGACATCATCAGTTGAATATCAAGATTTGGCAATAAATCACTATTCATATCTGGATACAATGACTTATTGTTTTATAATTTAGTTCTCTATAATGAAAACACAATGATTCGACCTTAAATACCAATGCACTTGATCCAAATCTCCATTGGACTACTTTTGGACACTATTGATACAACAGCAATATTTCTAACACGGTGGATTGTGACATCCAATTAAATAAATATTAATACACTGCGCATAAGTTGCAAAGTTCATAGTCTTACACAGAAAATTGAGACTTGCAAAAGTTCGCCGCCGACTTCAGCAATGTATATCATATATTGACTTATTCATCATTCATGCTCTCATCGCTGTGAATTTAGTAAACAAATTTCTGGTTTCTTACAAGTTCTAACTAATATTGTCAAATTATAGCATGCTACATCAGTGGCTTGTATGAGAAAAACACAGATTGAGTTTGGCCAATTTAACTACTGGATTAGGTAAATTCAATTTACTTGTATGATGAATCAACTTTGCAGTTATACTTTTGCTCCAAACTTCCCTCTGTAGAAAGTGTGTATCCTTCTTGAAACGCAAATGTTGGAATCACAATATTGGCACTTTGAGTCGAGAATCCACAATTTGTACAAGTCTACAAAAAAACATCAAGCATATTACTACATGCACTCTGAAATATTTTGTCGGTGTATTTGAAAAAGATTATCAAATTGTCAGCATAAGAAGAAGATAAGTATAGCTTATAAATTGAAATATTTTAAGGAAATTGCGATTTATACATCATACTATGGGCACAAAGGTGAAACCTCAACCTCGCCTGAAATTTGAGACAGCTGTTGGTCAGTTTTGTTCAATAAACTTCTCATTTCTTCAAAATAGAATGACTGGAATGAGACTTTAATTTTAAGCAAAAGAGTAACTACAAACCCCATTACTTATCTGATGCTGCTGTTTTCTTTGATGTGATAGTTTTAAGCCAATTAAGGTCTAAGAACATGCGAAATTTATCTTCTATACAAAGGAAATAAACATTGATGAACTCGTAAAAAACTATATAATCAAATACATATAGGCTGAGTGAATATCTCGTTTCAGCAGGATTTAACCTGGACAAGGATTTGAAAATAACAAAATTAAGGCCTCAAATATGTACAACTAATATTGAGATTGAATATTTTTTAATCAAGTCACCCACCCGCCTTACCGGTACAGTAAATACAAGAACATTTATAATATTTATTTCCTAAATTTAATCGAACATAAAATGATAGAAATATTTATTAGCATTTTGTCAACCAGAAAAGCCAACAGAAATAGCTTATCACAAATAAACACACAAAAGATTGGTTTGGATTAAGAAGCGAGGAGCGATACGACCATACAATCATCGAAGTCAATAGTCATGGTTTAAATTTTAAATGAAATATATTAAAGAAGACATAAATGCAAAGTTTTTGAATAAAAGATTCTCTCTGTAGTATTTGAATAAATAAGGAAAAATATTGAGGTAAAAAAAATCATTATGAAAATGAGGTATATATAATATTATATCATTATGAAGCAAAATCGTAAAATATGACATGCTGAACAATGATGCCACTTTGAGCATGGCAAAAAATTATACAAACAAAAAATTACAATTTTCATTGAAGGAAATGGATTTTATTTAAAAAATTTATACGAATATTCAATCTCTGATATCTCTTTTGTTAAAAGAATAATATGTCTCTTTGTCAGGGTCTATGTCTATAGAAAGGAAAGGCTGAAGATAGAGTTAAGTTATAATTTTCGGGTCTAGTGAAGTTTAGTACCATATTCCCGAATGTGATCGAAATAAAAACTGGCAGAATATTCTCTTCCTAACTAGGGGGCGCCAATGCTGCAAGCATCTGACATTGTCTCCCGGGTTAGGATGAGTCGCCTACGACATGGGAAATTTTTATGATAATCGGATATATGGTACTAAACTTCATGGGACCCTACTTTTCAAGTTAAAATCAAACTAACCTTAGTATCTTCCGTCCCAATAGATTCATCCACTAATCTTCCCTCTTTACAATCTGGGCACAAATCGGACGAGGACATTGTCAAATGCTACAGCACATACGACAGGTTGAAGAACTTAAAGACCCACAAGACCACCTACCCGCGAAGAAGAGAGCCAGTTGGGAATGGTCAGGAAACGTTTCGAAAACGTATATTTATTTTTTTCCAACAGCTGATCGGTCACATTCGAATGGTGATCATTCAAGCAGAACACGAGGGGCTTTTTATCTATCCATTTATAATTCGAGCATGTTCCATTCATACCAACAATTGCGATATGCAAATCAGAGAAATTAAGACAATTACTATTTACCGAACATGGCCTATTCTTGCTTGCTTGTCCCGAAAATACGCTAACGCCATTCGCGGTCCATGCTTGGCTAGGCAAAATCAAGATATTGAAATCTCACGTCGATGCGCTCACGAGTTCGTGGATTAGTTTTGCAGATTTCCTGTCTGTAGGAATTGGCTTTCAGCTAGTTTAGTTTGGATTCAGTGATCTGAAAGATGATTGCTCGCATAATGTTGTTTTTCAAGCATATTTTATCGAATATTTTCCGTGTCATATGTTGGATTCTAAGGTGAGTAGGCTTAACCCGACTAAAGTTAAATAAAACTTTAGTAAACGAACATCTGAGCATTTTCTTGTTTTATTTTTGCTTGCGGGGGAGTTTTTGTGATTTAAATCTTAACATATATGATTCTGTCTGTTTTCCCGATCTTCGGTTCGTTTGCTGTGTTTCGAGTTTACATGTTTTTTCGGAAAGTCAAACTGCTTACTTACAAAAAAATACACAAACAACTTGAAATGAAATTGACATTATTTCACAATATGCAATAAACAACAATGTTTACAATTTCATCTGGTTAAGATATTCACCTAGGTAGCTTGCAGACTATGAAATAGACGGGACTGCCAAAGCTTATTTCAAGCTGCTTCCCTGTATTTTCATGTTTGTTTCACTACCTAGCAGAGAACAGAATAGGTGACAAATGTAAATTATTCGATTCGAATTATGCAACAACGTGAAATCAACGACATGATAATTTTGTATTTTTTAACCTAAAACTGTGCGGCCTTGAAAGATATTTCCTTTTTTCCAGCCAATATAAAACATTAAACAGTTAATTCTTTCTCAATACTAATAATAGTGTAGGTCTCCTGAGTGTGTAAACAAAAATTTAAGTAGTTGTGCGCACGTCTCCACCTCAAAAAATGGGGGAATGTGGCTCTTGCTGGCTTTGATAAGATTAGAAACCAAATGATTTATCAATATTTTTGACAGCATTTGTTACACGAAAAGAATTTAAAGTTATTAATAAAAATATACTTCCATATTTTTAGCTGCCTTTAAACATGAAATTTGATCCAGAAAACCATTTCAAGAAAATATGAAACAAGGCCAAGGAAGAACTAGGGGGTGGGCGGGACATACCCCCGAAATATTAAAGAAAATGACAGTCCTCCCAAAAAGTTTTGTAATTTTTAAAAAAGTGCAATCACATATTATACAGATTATTATAGTGTTTCTCACCAAATGATGTATTTTTCAACAAGAGGGTCAAAAAAATTTCACGCCATTAGTGCACAAGTTCTGTTAAAAAAATTTTAATTTTATTTTTGTGTTCCCCTAAGATTTTACACCACTGATAAAAGCATTATTTTAATATTGGTATGACTCCTGACGGTAGACTATATTGCGTAACGTTGTGAGACTTGAATTTGTCTTGATTGTGGTGAATTGAAAATAATGTTTTAAATAGGGTAAGCCAAGGTGTACTTCCCAGAAGAAATTCTCCAGAGACATGTCTCAGTGCCCGCTAGTTCCACCTCTATATGCGCCTTGACCTTGTTTATATTTTTCTTAAATTGGTTTCTGGATTAAATTTCATGTTTAAAGGGAGTTAAGAAATATAGAATGCAATTTTAATAATCGCAATTTGCTATTATGCTACAAATGCTATCAAATATATATTGTATATTTGGTATCTAATCTTATCAAAGTTGCCCGCCAACGAGTCTACCAATAAAGAGCCACATTTTCGTATTTTTGAAAGTAAAAATCACAACTCCTTAATTTTTTTGTTTACAAGCCAGACATAGAGTACGGTACTGAACTGCTGAAATAGAGGATTTAGGTTTAAGATTGTGAAAGTGTGGTAGCGTTATATTACCTTTAATTGAACACATTTACTCTCACCCCTCGTTATAGAACTTCCAGCAGCCGCTTAAGATGCTCGACATTGGATAGGATTCATCTGGAAACATAAATAGCCAAATTTTAGTATGCAACAATTTTGGGGTTATTCTGCATATCAGTAGGCTAGATCAGGGCTTAAAGGTTCAAAATAAACCCCAACATTAGAAGTTTAAGCCCTTGTCAGCAGTAATTCCGTGTTACTCGCATATCGTTTGGAAGAAAATGAAATAATTTCAACCAAATTTGCAAATATAGCGAAATTCAAACCCATACTCCATATATTTAATTTGAACCCTGGGTTAATCAGAGCCGAGAAGTCTCATTATTTCATGTTTTAGACAGTGTTAAAGAGTCATTAATTAGTAAAAATTGTTCTTTAATACTGTTCAACTCATTTTCATCTTCAATAAAGGGTATGTTTGATCCACATCCCTGGAGCCTACTATTATTCAAGTTTTTTCGAATGTTTTTTGTAAAATGGAGAAAAGTGTGAAGCTCGAGTTGGAAGTAGTCGAAAACAAAAATTTGGTGTCATATTTTACTGAACAAGCAACATATCGTATTATTTTTATAGATGCGGAAGAAGGAAAAAATCTGCAGAAGTATCGGAAGAAAATATTGCAATGACTGATGTTGTTATCGGGGATGTAGAAGACAACAATTATCCTAAATATGGCATGAACAGTACTTTGATGAATGGATATGAAGTTCCTGCCCCAAATTATTATGACAAAACACATCAAAGTAGGCATCCATATCAAAGTCAATCTATGGCGGCACCTCAGCAATATCAAGAATCTGAAACTGAAATTCAAATGCAATCTTGGGATCAATGGGATTATGAAGAAACTCAGAAAAACAATGAAAACACAAACCCTACACAAAATCAAAACATATCATACAATGTTAACAAACACGAACCTGGTAAGATTACTGAATCTTTTAGTTACAACACTGTTTAGTATTATATTGTGTCCTTTTTTATATTGGATACTTCTTCTTTGAATAAATTTAGACCAGTTATATGGCAACATGTTGATTAAAGAAATATCAAATTTACAATTGCTTTAGTTGTTCAGTAGTGCCTGTGCAGGGCTTGAAATCTTCTTAACCAAATTGCTATGTGTCTGGAATTACAAATGATAAGGATAATCCAGTTAATGAGTAGAATCATTGTGGGCGCAATTGTGTAGTGGTTATCATGTTGACATCGCAGATTGAAGATTTCGGGTACAAGTCACAGCAATCTGGGTCGTTGATCCATGCATACCACCACACCCATGGTGTAATAACTTGGGTAGGTGAAAAGACAAAAATTGGCCACTGGTACAGGGCCTCGATCAGGGAGATCCACTCTAAAGAGTGGGTATAAAATAATTACTCAGTGCTTTATTTTCAGAACCAGAGAAGGAAACTGATAACATAGATTTCTTTGCAGATATGGAACCATCCGTCAAAGTTAAAAAGGTTTGAACTATATATTACTGTATATATTTTCAACTAAACTTGAAATCATTGTATTTCTTAAGCACGATTGGTGCTTTTTATTATTTTGGTGCCTTTTATTTACTTTTTTTTTTTGGATATATGTTCTTGAAACATATATTTATCATTTATTCTATTATGAATACTAATAGTGAACCACATCATTCTCACTACAGATATTTGTTAAGAAGAAGCAGAAAACTAATGAAAGAAGTAATAGACTTGCTATTGATCAAGATCTTGATTTTAGAACATCTGTAAGTTGCTTAGTTGTATTGCAATATTTTCACATTTCACATTTCAGATTTTTTGAATGAGTTTGAAAAAATGAGTTTTTTGGTCAAAAAAAATAATCAATGTAGCTCATCTACCATCAGAAAATTTACAAGCAATATAACATTTGAACTGTAATAAGTTCAAGGTACATTCAGAGGATGGGGTTCCACGGGACTGAAACGTCACAATGAATAACAAGAGACAACATGCAGGGATGTTCTTGTATATTTCTTGTGTCTTTAAAGCTGTGCCAAAATCTGATATTAGTTTGGTGCAACAACCTAGTGGTTGATACATTGGCACTGTAGGTCGGAGACCTAGGGAGAGTTCCAATTAGACTGTTTAAATCCATGTCCACCGCTCAAAGCGTATACCGTAATACTGTATGATTGGTCGAATTCGCAAACTCTTGCTTTTCAGAGAAAAATCCATTTCACCTGTGAGTGATTGGTAAGTAGTGCCTTTCCAATGGTGATCCACTTGAACGGATGCCAGTCATTTGAAACGCTCTAAGGTATTCAAAACTCTTTGTAGTAAAATATCATGAATATATCAAATTAGTTTTTTATCCAACTAAGGCTTAGTTTTGGTTTCCTCGTGTGTTTTTTTTTGACTCTCAATATTTATTGATATATAATAATATATACAGAGTGAATTGGATGCATGGCAAGATGAAGATGAGGGAGGAGTGGGATGGGCTGATGAAGACGTTGAAATTGATGATATTGATGCTGATCAGGTCAGATTAATATTGGTGAAAACAGGAAAAATTTATTTCAATGATGTACGCTGTAAGATATTTTATGCCCTGTTTCAAAATAGTTCTAACCGAAGCATATTACCTGCATTTCGTAAAACGCGGCGATAAGAAAACAAAGAAGTGGTAGAGGTTTTTACCATTGCCAGGGCAGATACCACTCACTGCACTTTTTGACAGCGGTTCTGTCCCGTTTGGGTTGTTTACCGCTAAGAGTGCGGTGGCCTAGTGGTTAAACATGTTGGCATCGCATATCTTGTAGTAGCACTTTGCTTTCGACCTTGCTTTTTAAAATTCTCTTCATAGTAACTGCGACTGTAACCAGTTGATTAACACCGTCAAATAGGAAGCATATAAAGAGAGTGGGGTAGATGTGATAAAAAAATTCAGTATAAATCTTTAGGTTGATTGAAGCCATTGTCTCTACTTCGAATTCACTTTGGCACCTATATTCTTTGTGTGCATAACGGCGTTGATGGTTTTGAAGCTTTTCGAATTACTGGAAAGAATATGATTAAAGTTTCGAACATTACAGTATAGTCAGATATTCTTGAATCTTGATAAGTAATGTTGACTTTTCTCAATTCAATTAAATTGCGTTTAAGTCATGATTCATGCGGAATTTTACTTGTAGAATTTGAAAGGAACCGTGACTTTTCTGCGAAATGGGCAAAAATATGGACAATTATCAGAACATTTGTTTTATTTGTTGAAACATTATCCATATTATAGTGAATTACAAATACTGTTAAAACTATGTAAACTGAACTAAAAACAACACTTGTTAAATCGAAGGCATCATGATATTGTCACATCTAATCTGATCAGTGCTACTATATATTCAATCTACAGATTGCCAAAGAAGCTCGTGAACTCAGAAAGCAAGAAAGAATAAAGAAATCAGAAGAGCAAAAGAAACAAAAACTTGCTAAAAAATCGAAACATCAACATGATCATAGGCTCGGCATGAAAGTATCATAACGTCCCATATGTTTTATGTGCAATAATAAATATTGAATGATGCGAGAGGATAAGTGCTGGGCATTTTGTCAAACCATACGTTGTTTACATAACAAATGTCTTATGAATACTACAATAGCTGTTACAGTTTTTCAGCATAAAATTTGGTTTTGCAGAACATCAGCTGCTGTATCCCCATATTTGCAGTGAAATAATAAGTCTAACAACGCAAGCGGAAAGAACATTGTTTTTCTTCGTTGTTCAGGAATTTTACTTTCACAAAATTTATTCATTTTTGGCAAAATTGTTTCAAAACTCTGCTATCAGTTTTGATGAATTTGTTACAAGTTAAAAGCTTCTTGTACATTCTTATTACCTTTGGAGATATAAAAAAACAGACTTTTGAGCAGTCTAGTGAATGATTTATCATGGTCATTCGTTTTTACTAGAGTCACACCAATCTGAAGGAGCCAACAAACAAACGACCACTAAAATGGCAAAGATCCAATACAAGATGTAACACCATCTCATACAGGACTACACCATAGCAAAGTGCAGTGAGTGGTATCTGCCCTTCTCTTACAACACGCATTAAATACGTCAGGACTATTTTAAAGCTCATACCTATGGGGCACTTACCTTGGAAAAATTGTTACACATTTAAATATTTACAAATTCAGAATTTTTTCACTGAAGTGGACCTGAAAGTCTCACAAAATGTAGCTAGACTAAACTTGAAAGCCTTTGAAAATGTTCTCAGAAATATCATCAGCTTCAAAATCTGTTTGGCGGAGTGGCCTCTAATATAATAAGACAGGACTACTTTAATTTTGTATACTGTAAAAAATGCATAACAATGTTTCCCGTTATTTTTGGCAGATTATTTAAGATATACAATGTAGATTGACATAGATAGCATATACTGTCTGTATACTTTGAGGTTGAATATTATTCAAGTAATTTTGTGGGTGCGATGGCCTTGTGGTTAACATGTTGGCATCACAGGTTGAATAGCAGTATTGATGGCATTGAATCTTTTTAGTGTGAAAGGATTAGTTACTATTTTTTTAGAAAATGATGTATTATTACGTACCGGTAATGGTTTTTTTTATTAATTTTTTCTGATGGGACGTATTTGAAAGAATGTCTGGGCAGCTGACCTTTTTGGTTGTTTGGATGTTGAAATGAAGAAATGGATAAAATAATTTTTATTCAGTAACACTCATTTATAAACATGATCCAGATTTGTACCTGTCTTTGATATTGTTAGAATCCTTTGTTTATCCAGCATCTGTCCCAGAATATGAATTGTTTTGCATTGATTTTGTCTAGCATAAGCTTCCATCAATTTTTGTATTTTTTTCCTGTGACAAATTCAAAGCATTCTTGACTCGGGTAGTGCCCATAGGTTTGCCACTTCTGAATTTGCCTGTTTTATAATCGAATCTCGAATTGTATGATTTTGAATCTTTTAGAATCATTTCTAATTTTCCATGAATAGCGTACTCTGAACGAATGGCAAAAATTTTGGAAATATATGTGAAATTTCCATATTAAATATATTTTTTGCACTAAACCTTTGTCAAGTCACAGAAATGATGAAACTCTATATGAATCGGACATCTCGATTCCAAAAGTGGTAACCCCGGATGCTCATAATTGTAAATGTTGTCTTGACACAAGATTGTGACGTTTTCTATTTATGTTCTATTTATGTTGTGCTGTCTTATATTTCTTGCGATAAAAGCTTTGAACAAAAAATAGATTGTGGAGTAGGTCTTTGTGTACTGTATGGTTCGTTTTTATCAGGAAAGTTTTTGTTGAACTCTAACGTTGAATCGATGGGCTTCCGGATTGTGTCAATTTTGTTTTGTGTCTCTTGTAACAGACAAACAATTTTTAAAATGGTAATTTAAACTTCACTCTTAAGCAAGGTGGAAGGCCCAAAAGGAGCCAACTAACACACGGGGCGAAGAGCTACTATAAAATATCTTCGTAGCAACTGCACTTTTAAGCGGAAGCATCACAAACTAAAATGAACCACTGCGATTAATCACAGTAAATGCTATTTGCCCTGGGTGATCTTGCATATTGAAGTTGCGTTCAGTGTTGGAGACTACTGTACTAGAGTTAGGAAATACAGTCTTGGCAGGCAAGGCTGTATCATAGTCCGATTGAATTTTACGCTACGATAGTATGGTCCGTTTCGACTTTCGTATGTTACGAAGTTCAATATTTCGTACAATACTCTTTTTTTGTACCTACACATGGTTCCTACCCTATTCATCTCAAATGAATTCAAAAAACAATTTCATTTGACATATATGCCATTTCATAACGGGGCATAGATAATGTAAATTGTGTCTATCAGAGAAGTTTTTAAACTGAATGACAATTTTAAAATGATTTAAAGGGGCGAGGGCCGTGCAATAAAAAACGCAACTGATTCACTTGAGCTGATTAGATAAGCTATGCCGTATATTGAATTACTGTCCTGAATTTTAAATCAGATAGCATCAAAAAACTGTATCACTTTGATCTAAGGTGTTAGTGATGTTTCTCACGGGGGCCAGATTTTACAAATAAAGCTGTTTCGGACATTGGTAGTTAGTACGGTTCGAAATTGTTGCCTAACAAATCATACCTGTTTTTCACTGGTGCAAAATTTAGTACTTTAAATGAAAAATATTAAACAAACCTATTTTCGTACTGGTACAAATATTGGTACGATGTATGAAAAAAATAATTTAAAATATGGTATGGAAAATTATCGAAAGGTACAGTACGGAGTTCAGTACGAAATTATTTTTACTGGTTCGAAGTACGATAGTACTGTACGACTGCCCTTGCTGACAGGTTTAGGATAAGACAATTACAAAATTTGATATGTTTTCGGTTTGTAGTATAGACTTCACTTTCAAGCGGAAACAAACGGGTATGAATCGCTATAAGCAATTACTGTGAGTGATGTCTGCCATGGGTGATGTTGCATTTCGAAGTTACATTTCTTGACCCTTGTTTTAACATATGTGATGAAATGTTTTATTAATTAACTTCACAAAGATGAAACCAAATGACATTCAGAAACATTTATTTTAAAACTCTGGAAAAACGACACATATTCAGCAATTTATTTAATAAATTTTCCTAAAGTGTGGTCAAATTGGCAGAATTAGGATCAGATAGGATAAATATATTGTAATGAATTGCTAATCTACCAAAGAATAGAACAACGCATGAAAAATTTAGACCAAACGCGTTTTGTTGAGCATGAGTCACTGATGGACTGCGCCGACAAGGCGCGGTCCATCTGTGAATCATGTTCAACAAAATAGAATTTATTTAAGGGAATGAGTCAAACATAGTTAGTCCTGGAGTATACGTATTCTGCGGTAACTCGGTCAAAAACGGTTGCCTGAACATGTTTTAAGACTGGTTGCGCTGCCAAAGCTTGATCCCTCTGTGGCTTATGACAATGAAAAATAAATCTAAATTTCCAGGCTAAGTTGTACCATAAAATGGTGCATAACTTCTATTTGATAACTAAACTACCGAAGATAAATGCCACACTTTTTAATTACCTAACAAAAGATTTCAATTGCCAAGAGGAAATCATCTAAATTAGACAGATTCAGTAAACACAAGACAAAAATATACAGGCGTATGTATCATCACCAATTACTTTAACTTGCTAAACAAAAAATGGAAAAGTGTTCTGTAAAATCAGTGAGCTGGAAGCTTCATAAATTATCAGGGTAGTGACCATTAGGTAATATGCTCCTGTAAATGGAACTCCAAAAGTACTAGAACAGTTTGAAAAAATACAGCAATAAAATTAAGAAAGCACGTCAGTAAAACTGAATTTTTTTATTTAAAAATATTAAAAATGAAGAAAAATAAACATTTTTTAAAATATTATTGAAAAAATAAAGGCAAAATCAATAAAAATGGAACTCATTTTCACAAAATGTCTCTGAATAGGGTTGGGATCTGCAAAATGTACTTGAAGTCTGCTACCAATTTCTTGGTCCATCAGAATTAAACTCGACTCATGTAACATAATGGGGGAATTAAAAGGTAATGTGCAACAGTATACTTGGAGTCTTGAAGCTGCTATCAAATATCGAACGAATCATCTAAGAAAATGGAAAATTTTTCATTACATTTTATGCTTTTGAAGTTAATTTGCAACAGTATATTTGGAGTCTTGAAGCTGTTATCAAATATCAACCGAATTATGTTAGAAAATGGAAAATTTTTCATTACATTTTATGCTTTTGAAGTTAATTTGCAACAGTATACTTGGAGTCTTGAAGCTGTTATCAAATATCAACCGAATCATGTTAGAAAATGGAAAATTTTTCATTACATTTTATGCTTTTGAAGTTAATTTGCAACAGTATACTTGGAGTCTTGAAGCTGTTATCAAATATCAACCGAATCATGTTAGAAAATGGAAAATTTTTCATTACATTTTATGCTTTTGAAGTTAATTTGCAACAGTATACTTGGAGTCTTGAAGCTGTTATCAAATATTAACCGAATCATGTTAGAAAATGGAAAATTTTTCATTATATTTTATGCTTTTAAAGTTAATTTGCAACAGTATACTTGGAGTCTTGAAGCTGTTATTAAATATCAACCGAATCATGTAAGAAAAAGGAAACATTTTTATTACGTTTTATGCTTTTCGATGAACACTGTTCCTTAACCACGGTTTGGTTGCTGACAATATATATAAGTATGTAAGAAAATATAATTTAAATAAATACCTTAATAATAGGTAAAGTTTTATAACACAGTCAGTAATTGTTCAAGCGCTACTAACAGAATGTTCAATTTGTTCTAAAGCAGGGAGGAAACAAGATGGTGAATTACATCCATATGTGAAACAACTGCACTTTTATCCAACTTAAATTTTTTCCAAACTTATAAAATGTACTATGCTGTTCTGACACACAGAGAAAATTTACCACAAGGGTATAGATAGTACATGATAAATCACTTGCTAGAAAAATAAAAGGTCCCTTTTTGAAAGCAAGGTTGAAACTGACATGTTGGGTGTATTTATTTAAAAACTTTGTCTTGCTTGAATTATATTATAATTAGATTAGACTTAATTTTCTGCGAAAAGGGCTTTCAAACTCTATGTATCACCCTATTTTTTCGACTCATGAACTTCTGAACAATCACAGTGGGTATCATTGGGCACAGAAACTCAGAGCACCAATGCTGTTGCCTTTTTGGCAAAATTAGGCAATACTTTATATTGCCACATATTCTCAGTGTGGGTGTGACTTTTTAACTTTTCCTTTGGCAGATGTGGCGTTACCTCTGTGAGCATGAGTGTCATTTGCTCTATGGTGTAAAGATGGTGAATTCGGTGGTCGACTTCTGTGAGGGCTCACTGCCCCAATACGAAGTCTATCTGTGTTAGGTGTGTGCGATCTTGGCCCTAATCTTGAAGTGTCCGATTTGGCCCCTCGAGCTGATGGTAAACCATTATTATGGTGGTGATGATGGTTATTATTATAAACTACATGTTCAGTAGCCGCAGCGGTTAAACCTCCTCGACCAGTGTGGTTGTTACAGTTTGCTGTGCTGATTGGGCTGTTGCCGGAATGAGCTAGAGGTGATTTTGGTGCTTTTTGATTCCTTGATGTACCTGGTGCAGTAACTGGTGATGATGTTAATGATCCTCTATGTGCAGTCGCTCTTCTTGCTGATGAAGGTGCAGGTTTTTTGTGTGGTGAAGTCTGAAGATATTAGAGATCTTGTTATCATTAACAGCACTATACTTCAAATATTTCAACAGTTAGTAACAGGAAATACTTTTGTAATTTTTTTAAATTCAATACAGGAAAGGCTGGGAAACAGCGCTTTAAGAGAACTAACTTACAGCAACGTATATGACTAAGAGCTACTTCAGAGTATAATACCACTGACCTCATTCTAAGTTGAAACATTCCAAAGAAAACTGAACCGCCATATAATAAAGTGAAGTGGGTGGTATCTGCCCTGAGCAATAGTGAAACCATGTAGCACTCCTAAATTCTGTTGCTGAAAAAACCCAAAAGCATAAGGATTTGAATTATGAAAACAAAAGTTACCTTCAGTGGAACAGTAGGCATACTTGCTCTTCTGTCAGCATTTCTTGGTGTTGGCAAGTGATGGTGATTTGTATTGAAGATCGGAGATGATCGAGTTGTAGAAGATGCTGATTTTGATGATTTTTTTGGTGCTGGTAGACCATGCACTCCCATATCAGAACTTGTTGATGAATGACATCCACTTGAATCTGATCGTTCCTGAAAATGAAAGGGCTTGTTTAGACACACAGATGATAAATGGAAATAAAATTTACAAGACTAACTTAAAAGAGATAATGACTTATTGCTGGGAAAGGAATGCAACAGACCAAGCAAATTATAGATATACTATAGAAACATCTCTCCTTTGTCACAGATATGACAAAATTACAGTAATTTAATCATACAACAAGTAACTGGTTAGCTCAACGAGTAAAGGCGTTAGAAATAGGAATATGATTCGAGCTACACATATCTCATCAGAATCGTGATGAATATTTGAATCCCATTGGACATGATTACATGAGAGAGGATTGCTGTCACATCGTGGGCATTGCTTCCTGCGCCAACAATGTCCAATTGCCCATGCATGAAAAAAATTAATCGAAGATTAGGTCAAAACTTTTACCTCTGATTCGACATTGTGTCAGCATGAGAAGTCGTGGTTCGCCATAGGTTCAAACCGCATTCTCATCTTTCCTCTCCCAAAGGATTGAAAATGACATCCTAACCTAACTATGTCAGTGTATGTGTGAATCACACTGGAAAACAGTTCAACACTCACAGCACAATATGAGTACAGCTACCACATAAGCTTACTTCAATATCGTCAGATTCACTGTTTTTTTCTTCTCGAGCAAATTCTTTCATCATTTCTAAAACGTTAATTCTTTCTTCTGTTGATGTCTCCTCTTCACCTCTTATCCATGGATTGCTGTCGAGAACTTCAGATGCTGTTAATCTGTGAGCTGGATCTACGTGCAGAAGCTTACGAAGAAGTGCTTTCGCTGCAAATAAGAATAATAATAATGTTGACAACAATTATTTTTTATGAAAGATATAAATTCCAAAAACATTACATAGATCACTACTAAATCAAAATATTTACCATTTTCTGAAATATCATTCCAAACAGGTTTTGAAAAGTCAAGTTCAGCACGTTTTATCATTTCATATAATTTTTCTTCTTTGTCTGATATCCATGGGAAATCTTTTGATAATAGGCAGTATTGTATCACACCAATGCTCCACATGTCACATTGTTGGGAATATTCATGATTCTGAATTACTTCAGGTGCTGAAATATAATAGATGGGATAAGATTTTATTTTTATTCGGAGCTTAAAGAGGACAACCAAAAATACAGATTATTCATTTAGGAAACCATAACTTCTCAAACATTTAAAAGATCAGAGGCAATTGTGCCAAATCGTCCCACCATTTTTGCATGAACATGGTTGATAGAGAAAGCATAGCATAAAGTGCATTCCTAACACTTTCAACAGTTAGTCTAATCAGCACCCTAACAGAAATTTCAAATAGCGATGATGCTTATTATTGCTTTCTTATATATCGACAAAATGTAACCGGATTGGACATAATTAAAATTATTTATCTCTGAAACACATTAGCCAATTTCAAGCCTTCACCACATCCGGAGAAAACCCACTACAGAACATTTGTGTAAACACGCTCAAGGTCAGCTACAGCTAAGGTCGAATTTGAAATGTGATAACTGAATTTACATTTTAGTTAATGCTTATTTTCAGATTAAAAAAGCAAATATTGGGATATCTATCCTCAAAATTTAGTCGCCCGTTCATGAGACACAAATAAAGTGTGCCTTTCAGGCACACACCATCTACGGTACATATTACAGTAGAACCTGAATCTTAAGAAATTTCGTATCAAGATTGTGTCGTTTCATGGCAATCTGGCTCATTAATCATCGAACAATTTGTAAGCCAACGGATTGCTGATCGACAAAAGTAAATACGGATTTCATAATATATATTAATATATTTGCTGGATGCCAAGGACACATAACACATTTCTCAAAAGAAAGAAATCAATAAAGAAAGGTGACCGATAATGAAAGATTACAGATAATTATAGAGAAAATCACGGTATTAATATCAAATAAAGAAAAAAATCCAGAAAGTCTTCCAAAAAAGCCAGCTGGGAAAAGTCTCACAATAAAGGTCTCTCGAAAATTGACTCACAAATTAAAATTTAATCAAATCAAAATTGCTTGCAACAAAAACTTGTATAACCGATTAAAACCTTTCTTAAATTTAATTTAAAAAATTTAAATTAAATTTAAAAAATGGGTGTGCACTGTCTTAAATTAATTGTCAATCAATGATAAAACAAATATTTTATTTGGTCATAATTTATAGCCACTGTTCAATATTACGACGTCAATGCTACAATATATATATTATTGTATATTCCACAAAATTAAGAAAACTGAACTTTTCGATTATTCGTGGAAAAGCAGGAAAAAAATTTTTATTCTATTTCCATTAAATTACTATAAGTTAGCAGATCCGAGTGAACTCCAGAGAAAGATATAGCACCAGACACTTGAACAAATTTCATTTCCGTAAAAATTTCATTGGATCGATAAATTCGCAATGGTAATTGGGCACAAATATATGTGGGGTAAGTTCACAGCCATTTATCTTTGTATAGTTGAACATTAACCCTCATGCAAATGCAAACTTTAATTGATGCAAACATACTGGATTTATAAGTACTGATTAATACTGAGGGCAAACATATGCAAACACTGTATACGAACAGATAACACTGAAGTTGTCATCACAACTAAAAAGTACCCAGTTTTGGTGCCAATGGTGTCGATAGGGATGTCTATATCCGAATATTCAGGTCTTATAGGATCTAATTAAAAGAGAAGCCATTTTTTTCAATTATTTTTGAATTGGCTTTTTTGCAGTGAAAACATGACAACGTAAAATTTGACATGAATCATGACTTTGCTACAAAATGGACTTAATAGGGTTAAGTAAATGTAATTTAGTTTAAATCTAAATAGTTGAAATATTATTCGATTTACATAGCGATATTCTTGAACCAAACTAAAAGACAACACTGGATGTTTTGTCAAATATTAAAAAGTAGGGAAATTTTGAAAAGAATGATAAAAGGAATCAACATTGTTACAATGACATCAAAACTAATAAATATTCCCACTTACCCATATAGACAGGGGTGCCGCAAAAAGACTGAAGCATTGCATCAGGACCCACTCCACCTTTGACGACAGAAAGTCCGAAATCAGTCACCTGGAACAAAAACAAATTAGAGCACAAGCAAAACTAATTAACAAATAAATAAAACAATTCGTGATTCACAGCATATCACATTTCGAGGCGGGGGAAATCGTATCCGATTGGTGACTATTATTAGGAATAATGAATAAAATCTTAATTTTCATTGTGTTCAGCCATGTTGTTATGAAAAAGGAGTCGCGTGAAAACTGAATTAGCATCGTGTGACTATGCTTTATCTTTTAAAGTTAATATAATAGAGAAAAAGCAACAAAAACGATATTAAATTCCGATTCAACATGGTCGGTGTTACACAATAACTAACTCAATCAGCCGGCAGTAAAATAATCACCTAATTATTAGAAAACTCAGTATAATAAACTGGGATTCCACCATCACAAGCATAAAGACTGGAAATTGATTTTCACCAAGCCAAGTATGGGTAATCGATACATCGCACCCTTGAGATGCGATCTATCTTTTACCCAAACCTGGCCAACAGTTAATTTTGTCATAACTAGTATCAAATACAGCAAAATTTCAGTATATCATTCCTTTTTTTATACAGTACATGCTTTAAACTCATGACTATTTGTTTGTTTTTAATATGGTTTCGGTTAATAGGTTGAAAGACTTTGTTTGATAACAAAAGTGTTCGCACTTGAGATTTTGTTGAGTGGACTATTCGAAGCAGAGTTTATTTTATACATTGTATATTAATAATAATATTGATAATAATTTACAAACGAATATGATAAGATTCGGTTCAATAGTTTAAAATCAAATATTTGATCGTTTCGCTAAACTTGAATGAACCGGTGGGAACTTGATTAGGACAAAAATACGGCAGCTGCAAATCTACTATCAAAAATGTCCACAATTGAATAATAATAATAATAATATACTGTGCAAAGTGGTTTTACTTTTCTATTGTTTGTGTATTCCAAAATATTACTAATCATGAATCATTTATATTCACAATAGTGCCAGAAGAAAACTGAATTTGTCCCAATTACCAAAATCCTTCGTCAAATTTTTATCCAAAATTTTTGGTGTGTATTCTATTTCACAAAGCTTTGCTCAAAGTTAGGAATCAATGATGGCCTTCTTATAAAGATAGAAAGACCATGGATGCATTCAGGGCACATTGTGTACCAAATGACAAGAATAAACTAAGGACCAAAATTGAAATTGAACTCCATGTCAATAACATATCTATGTAGGTTGCACAATACCTACATCATAGTCTTCCTATTTATAACTTCGGTGCCATGATTGATGAATATTTATTCTAATTACAAAAAGTTGAGTAAATTTACCTTTATATCAAACAGTGGAGTTTCCTTGGTTCCAGATTCTTTCACGACCAGAATATTTTCAAGTTTCAAGTCTCGATGTACAATATCTGGAATGAATTTGATAGTATTATGAATATGCAGGAATATGTAGTATTTTGAAATGCATAATTAAAATACTCAAATATTTACTTTCATTATTGAATTTAAATTGAAAATAAAATGTTTGTTTCAACTTAACATTGTTACATATGTGAAGAAAATACATTTTACCGATATTTCTGCAATCACTTTTTATTATAGAATCAGATATGAAAATATTTGATTTTGTAACGATTTCATCATAATGTAGCAATCCTACCTCTATCAGCAGTTTTATTTTGTCAAGCATGTGTAACGGATGGACCACCACGCCACGACAATATCTATCGGTGACCCAACCTTAACGAAACAAATTTAAACTACTATTTCCTGACTGGAACATTAATTTCAGTTTATAAGCGGACAATATCTTCAATCAATATTTTTTCCTCACAATTAAATATTTAAGTGGATTCTCAATAGGAAAACTTAACAAGAGACACTATTAAAAAAAGTTTTGTTGGGTGATCTTAATCACACTAGCAATCCATCATTTTGACAACTATGTTTCATTACACATTCTCAAGAACATGGGTAGTACTTCTGATAACATATGGATGACGTTGTAAATCTACAACGTCATCCATATCTTATCAGAAGTACTATGATATTCACTTTTCCATTCCTACAAATCCAAAATAGATTCCCCGCCTTACTACGTAAGAAGTCAGTTTGATAAAAAGTCAAGGACTTGAAAGCATTTTGTTTGTGTCTGAATTCTAATTCAAGGAGGCTTTGAAAATATTTAATCTTCGTGAAGACGATGGCATATATTTGAACAGATGTTATGGACATAGTTCGATGGTCTTACAGTGGTTTCGATAATTGTTTGGAATATCCATTGAAATGAAGCAAGGGGACTTTCGTGGCAAACAATAAAACGAGCTTTTTGTTTTGAAAAATTAAAAAGATGATTGATCCCGTGGAAAATCATGCAAAATTGGGAATGGAGCATGCAATATTAACAAAGGGTTGTACATTTTCAAATTCCCGGCACCTTGGAAAAAACATGGCCTGTCTTTTGGGATCTAGTATTCATTAATGATTGCAAGTGAGAAATGTCAGGTTAGGCCACTTATATGACAAAAAGTTGTTCAAAATGAAGTACTAGCAGTGAAACATTAAAAAAATACATTGAGTGGTATCTACCCTGGGCAATGGTAAAACCATCTACCAGTTCTGTAATTTCTTTCAGTCACCTTGTACGAAACAATTTGTAATGAAGTTTTTTTCACGTTGGAGCAGTAGTATTTTTTAACATTTTCGGTGCTCCACTCCAAACAACCCCTGGTTGTGCTATTATTCTCATACACAGGTATCAAAATTCACTCCTTACCACTTCTGTGCAGATAGGCAATTGCACTGAGTAGATTTTTTACGACATGTCTTGTGGAGTCTTCATTAAATGGTCCTCTCTTATTCAAAAGTGCTCGTAGTTCTCCGAGTTCACATAATTCCATGACCAGATACATTTTCTAAATAAATGCAAACATTACATATCCAGATCTATATGCAGAAAGTGCTTAATAGAAATCCAACTTTTATAGATCTTGAAGCTACTCTGAATAGAACTTAAGTTCAGAAATCTGAACGTTATATAACCACATTAGCTGTCGAATGTGGATCACTATTAGATGATAAATTCTACGGGATGAACAAATGAATATTTAATATCATCAACTCTGCGATCATAGCATTCCAAAGTAACACAACATTTTTTATCAAGTATTTAGAAATATGACTTGAATTGATTAAAGTATTATTTAAAAAGACCCCAAACATATTTTACTATGATCAAAGGCCTAGTCCTTCCGCCAGAGATATGAACTTTCCTGATTTACCTTTGGTGTTTCAAAAACTTCTTCCAAGTGTATAATACTTTCATGTTTTACTCTTTTCAATATAGAAACCTCTCTTTCAAGTAACTTTATTGCAGAACCACCAGCCTGATATAAGAGAAAATGAAGTCAAGATTTTCACTTATTTTCAAGTGCATTTCCTAGGAACATATTTTGATTGCAAATATTTTTATAGAAAGTTTTTTTCAAAAAGAATTCGTATTGAAAAAATAATTGGTTGCCATGTCCAAATTAATCACAAATTCTCAGATTATGATATGACATTTATGAATTATGGATATAAGATATGTTCAAAGTAAACATGAAATATGTATATTCAACACTTAGTGCGATGTTCTATCATCGGTAATGGATTTAGACTAATCCGAAGTTATACATAGAAAGTCTGGAAATTCTGGCTAATGGATAACTCTGCAAACAACAAATTATTATGTATGAATGAAATAAACTTTATTTTGGATATTTCTAATTTATGTTCAAATCAGTGTAACAGAATCATTTAATCATCCTATGTGAAGGATTTTTGTACCGGTACTTAAATTTCATAAGAGCATTGACGGTTTGTTTGTATTGTATATCCTTGCAAAATTTCATTTCTGCCAGAAACTGAAAACAGATATATCACATTTTCATGCAAGTGATATTTTGGAATATTGAAATTTTGTTAAAATTTCTTCGTATGCCACCAGAATTTTTCTTAGCAGATTTCAAATTCAACATTTTACGCGGTTGGTTAGAAGTTCTTTAAAACTTCATCATTTGCCACCAAAAGAAGTACAAAACATAAAGTAATAGTTCAACCCAGTCTCAAATATTTTGATTTCACCAAGCATGTTTTGTTAACTATTAATCACAGATGGACCATGCCACTTAGGCATGGTCTATCTGTGTCTCATGGTTGACAAAATCAATTTCCGATTGAGAAACATTATCAATCTACAAGTGGCCACTATAGTGAAGGGCCTAGGGCAGGGTGAACCACTCAAAGAAGTAGCGATAAAAAAAATCTTTTCAGTAATGACTGGGAGGGTGCGATAGGACCAAAGTAACCATCAAAATGCTTTTGATATTGGTAAAAGGATGTTATTATGATAACACGCATGAGATTGGTTTATGGGATACAGATTTGAAAAAAACATGCAGTATTTGAAAAATTTATGTTACTCAAAACAAAATTTATCAAAATACCAAAATGTGTATCGGAAGCTTACTCACAAAAATATTTGATAAATCTAAATATAAATGAAAATCATTCTTGAAATGAAAGTTATTTCAATTTTATTTTTAATCTATGGCTCATAATATTAGGATATAATTTACCTTTTCCTTGTTAACAATTTTGATTGCCCAACTGACTTGACTCTCATTGTGTCGACCTTCGATAACAATTCCGAAACTACCCTGTCCCAACTTGCTGCCAAATCTGAAAAAGGAAAAGGGCTTTTAAAACTGAATCAAATCAAAGATGGAATTAAATATTGTGTGGAAAAAAATAACGACCTTGGAATATATTCTGTACAAATGTGAAATGTGACAGATTCACAAAAATCAGTAAATTATTAAAGATTGCGATAGTGATAGCTTAGTGATAACTTGAAACAACGCCCTTCATTATGCAATGTCACGTGACTCCAGCATGATCTAAAAAAAATCATCAACTGACAATCCTATTTATGAAAATAGTAGAAATCTTAAAGAGTGAAAAAAGAGATTATTCTTCACATTGACTCATCCCAGTTGAATAGCATCTGATATTTACCATTAATATTTTGTCAAGTATAAGTCACTGATGGTCGTGCCGACGAGGTACGGTCCATCTGTGCCTCACGCTTGAGAGAATATAATCTTGACTGTGGTGAAGTACTCTCACATTACAACCATTTCCAATTCCAAAGCCAGTTACCAATCAAGATAATCGGCTGTCCCAAGAAGGGTGTGGTATCTCGTGCACTAGACAATGATATATTTTGGACTTGATACCTAGTAGTCTTGATCTAACAACCCTGTCCAAGCGTAATACAACTATTGTACAAAATAATGACTATTAAACTCAAAAGGCTGTAATGGCTAGAGTACAACTATCATTATAATATTGTTATCCAAACATGGCATGTTTTCTTAGTGTTTGTTTTTGTCGTCACTAACCCAGGGATTTAGTACATTCTTTTATGTTTTTAGGACAAAGAGTGCTCCCTTTTTTTAAGATTTTTGGGATTGTTTTTTAATAAAAATAATAAGGAAAGTCCTGGGAACACTGGCAATGAATTTTTAATGTTTTCTTTACAAAATATTTGGAAGTATTATAGTACATAGTAATCAGTAAGCAATTTAAGGTGGGGCAATATGTCACCATGACATTCTATATAAATGCCGATTGGTCAGTTGTTTAATTTGTCCAGTTACATAACTGTCATGTAATAAGTACAACTATTAACTCGACCAAACAAAACAGTCAAATTCAATAGCAACATTAATTTTACCCGTACAGTAGTATCAAATAAAATATTAAAAACATTATTGAAGGGATCTCATCAAATTTGATAAAAGCTATCTACATTATGGATCTTTTATCAAATCATATTTATGTTTAATATCCTTCATTTTCAATCTATTATGAAAGTGTTGGGAGTAGGGAAACTCGGAATTGGTCAAAAAATTCATAATGCTTGATTTGAACTTGATTTAATTTTCAATGAATAATTAAATAAAAGGTAGGAACAACTAATAAAACAAGGTTATATTTGAATTGATACCAAATAACAGAAAAGATATTAAATCAAGTGTTCTATAGGGTTATATACTAGGCAATGTCCACTTCTTTGATTTTGTCAATTTCTAACACCTGGGAAAATAAATTTATATACCTAAGTTATATTTTCATGAATCAAATCAATTGTAGACGACCATAGTTGTATATATTTCAATAACTTCAATAATTGGAAATTTGATACATGCCGCTGCTATTAATTTTTCTTGATCTCGCAATTCTTATCACAAGCATATGACCCCATAAAACTATCACACTATCACAATTTACTTAGTATTAGGAATCCCATCCATGTTATCTATAATAATATTATCATTGCCATTAACATTTCTGTTATTATAAATATTTTAAATAAGGGAAATGAAAGACATCTACATGTCAATTCCTTCGATCAAAAATGTGAATATCAATGTATCATTTGTATTGGACCAAGCATAAACCATAAATATATATTACATTTAGTGAGTAAATATCAATAGCCCATACTTGATTTCATCGTTGAACTAATTTATTATCTAATAGATACGTTCCATCTATGGTACATGCTTGACAAAGTCATGATATCGGACGTATAGTGCGTGAATTTCGTGCGTATTTATTTACATGTGTTGTACCGATTTAGAACAGCAACGCGATTTGCCGCTTTTATAATAACCCAACAAAAATACATTAAGCGCAAATGGTATGTCAACACCCAGAATATTTTTAAACGGGAACTTTTTTTAAGATATGTTTCATCGTGCAGGACCACTGGTGGGACACGTAGCCGACGCATGATCTACAAGAGGTCTTTAAATGCAAAGTAGGGTCCAATTAGCTTAGACTGTCAAATCATAATATGATATTTGCAAAAAATCTACAACATTGCTTCACTACAATTTCTTTTCTTTTTTGAAATTCACTCTGAGCAAGATCGGAAGCAGTGCCTGAAAGGAACCAAATAACGGCCACTAAAAAGCAGAGAGATACTGAAAGATGTGGTACTAGCAACAGCAACTGCACTCTAAACGGAAAACATTCCAAACGTAACTGACGCCATGGTAAAGTGCAGTGAGCGGTATCTGCCCGGGAAAATGGTAAAACCATCTACCACTTCTTTGCTTTCTTTGAGTCGCCTATTACGACACGCAGGAAATACGTTAGGGTTATTCTAAAGCCCGTGCCTACAAGGGGCAAGGTGCATGTGTAAAATAGATACGAAAAGCGTTTTTAAAGCTTGTTTGTTTATTTTACAAATATTTCGACGGTGTGTAATTGTGTATGTATGTTTGTGCGTGTTTAACCTCTCTGTCACCAAGTTCCCAACATCGTTCGACGATCTACTCTATTTTTTTCTCGTCATCTCATGTGGAAAAATAGTCGTGTGAAAATAATCTTCAATTGAATCTTGTTATGTATACATGGATCAAGAAGGGTTGTTCTTGGACTCCCCAAGGCATTGTTAATAATCAAATACTAGCATTTAAGATTCGGAATGTCCATGATTTACCGCCAAATGTTGTCTAAGACTTTTTTATTTTTACTGGAACCCAAGCTGTTTATAGTAATTTCATTAAACTGTATTTATAGTGAAGTGTTTACATTTCTCACTCTCGTGCAAACCTTCCGCCATGCTCAATATTTATGGGCTTGATTTATGCACAGTCATGCGTTGTCTGTATATAGTATCAATCTCAATTATTTTCATTTTATGAAATCTCTGTTGAACTAATTACTTTTAGTCGAGACGCAACGATGGCTCAATCAGAAATTTGATTTTGTCAAACATGAGCCACTAATGATTCGCGCCTCAACGGCGCGATCCATTAGCGACCCGTGCTTGACAAAACATGCTGCAACCAGAATATTTTGGCCGTAGATAGGCGATCAATCTGTGGTCTGCCGGACCAAAAGCAAATTCTATTTTAATATGACCGCCGGGTGTAGAGAGAGCAAAATGCTTCAAACTTGAAGATTTATGCTAAATGAAAAAGCATGTATCGGAATCGCCAATGTGATTTACAAAATATACTTTAAATAGTTTGTTTAAAACTTCAAAAACATTAATTGGTTGCAAGAATTGGACAACAATCATGAAAATAGGATACTGTAATTTATATTAATATATTTATTGTGGATGGGTCTGGACATGATTTATATGTGAATGGGATAGGATTGAGCCGCTTCTACTATCAATCCCTATTCACGAAAGTAGCAGTATTACATAGCTATTGTAGCTTCGTCTGCGTGCTGATACATTTGTAATTATTCATCCTTACTTGGGGAAGACCGGTTCTTGCAAATCCGTATCAGGAATTTTCCCAACTGTCATTCACATTTAATCACTGAAAAACAATAGGATTAATAGAATTTGTTCAATAACGCAGCTTACTTGTATGTTTCTTCAAGAACTTTTTCTTCGTCTATTCTTGTGTGAGGAACTTTCAATTCCGCACTGTTCACTCTTGTGGGTCTGTTATTGCTCATTCCGGAGAACCTGGAAAGAATTGCATTCATATTAGTTTCAAAGGAGTTACAACAGAGAACAATAAGTTTATCGACATTCAGTAAATTAGTCTTCTGCGACGTCTTCGCTCTATATACAAGAAAAGTCAAAGCAAACCCCCTTTTTATAAATAGCATGAGCAAAGTTATATTATTCCACGCTAAACCATAATAAAACTCTCACAGGTCACGTTTTTATCTTGTAAGACTTGGAATCGTACCGCTTTGAACGTGACCAACACAATCACGAACACAAAGAAGAATCAGACGCCCCATCCATGTGTACTTAATACTATTATATTACCTTATTAATGTTAAAGAAATTAAAATATAGCCTCACTTCAATTTAACGAAATACATTTCACGAAAGAAATAGAGTGAATTTTATTTTTTATTAAAAGGAAACATGCGCCAGGCGAGCGTCCGACGTTTTGCCATATATATTTCATCGTGGGAGAACACAATAGCGTCCATTTATTACAATACGTCTAGTGTAGGTTTACTTGTATTCTTTACCCAACTAAACGCCACGCGTCACAATTAGATTTTGTTTGAGTATGAGAAATCATTTTCGCTATACCTAGATCAAGCATGGGACTTGGGATACCCGCGCTTATCAGCGCGGCATATCCCAAATCCATGCTTGGTCGAGTTGATATAGAAATACATGTGATGATAATCATGCTGGATGTAATTTTATATTTAGTTTGTTTAATCATATTTATAAATAAGGTTTTACATGTTGGAATTCGATTTTTGTCGGATAAAATGACCTGATCCCGTACTAAATAAACAGTGTGATACGGCTGATATAGCTCGAAAATATTATTTTAATAAACTAAATCCAGTTTTCCCATGGTATTTATAACTACGTATCAAGTGTTAAATATACTGCTATACATAGTGCCTTAAACTTTTCTGGCATTGCTAACTAGCTAATTTTGCTTGATTATATAATTATTTGCCGAAAAAGTACAACACCTTCAAAATCGAAACTCAGGTTAACGATCACAATGAATAATATCCTCAATTAGATACACCAGACATTTACATAAAGTCTGCCGGAAATTAATTGTTTCAAACAGCGACAAAATTAGTTATAATTCCATTCTTTTTATTTTATGTAATTAATTACGAAATAATTTTACACGTCTTAGCACTTGTAAGACGGGAAATTCCGAATCGATTGGAAGCACAAATGATTCGAATGCACGGAGAATCGGCCTTAAAAATTTAGCACAGATCTAAAAACTCAGTGAATTGCGATTTTTTAAATGCAATAAAAACTGATAATTCAATCAAAATTTAAGTGCTTGTTTAAGACCCGTTTAAGTGAATTTGAAGAAATAGAAATGGTAATTATGATATTGGAAGGTAATTATGATATTAGAAGCTAATATGGCAAAAATATGAATAAATTCGATTCAAGTAGCTGTGTAGAATCATATTCGAATTTCAAATGAAGAGTTTTATACTCAGTTCTAGTCAGCTTAGTCCATCTGCGACTCAAGACCGAAAAAATAAAATTTCTGATTGAAGTACACTGTAGAATATAGCCCGAAATTATTTTAAGAAATTTGCATTTTGAAATTCCATGATAATATAACAACGTTGTCTGATGCTAAATTCTCCATAAACATCCATCACGATCCATGACATTCATATAATTAGTATCGGCGATTTGATACAGATCTTGTCACGTTTTGGGGACATCAAAAATATACGGTCACTATCGGACAGTGCAATGAGTGAGTGGACACAGATTACGCCGTACGTGGACACACAAAGGCGAGTTCATCGAAAAGGTAGAAGACCTCGGGTCACGTTATTCCTTTAAAGACATCGAAATTATGTTTCGTCGCGTGTACGCTACTGGCCGTCCTCCCGGTGCGACAAAAATGCCTAACTTTTTATTGTGAATTCAGTGAACAAACCGCACCATGGAAATATTCTGGATAAGTTATAGTATGCAGCAGGAACATGCACGTTGGCTCAAACTTGTTGGGTAACATTGTTGAGAAATAGCGAGCAATTTACAACCATAAAACGACTTTCTCAAACCTCAACAGCACAATGACACTTCTTGATACTGAATTATCACGTACTTTAATTTATTGTCGAGAAGCGCAACATTTCATGACTCTACAAGGCTTATTAAATTGTGGATCACAGAAATACACAAGACTTTATTAGATTCCAAAGATTTTATGCAAAAATACACGTATCTTTACTACTAGAGTTTCCGGGGAGCGGGAACGACGACCTCGTTTTCTGGTTTAATTTAATTTTTTTCTTAGTAATCGTATACATACTCTATAAAGAAAAGATCGGAACATAGCATGGTTAGCACGGACCACTGACTAAACGCGCCTAGAGGGCGCGGTTCATCCGTGGCACATACTAATCACTAATCGAATACATTTACGTTGTGGTCCCCATCCTCGATGTGAGGTTTGAATATGAGCTCACAACATTTGAATTAGCTCATACATAAATTTAATTGCAAGTTCAATACATACTAAAAGAACAACCCTAAGTAATAAGATAATAAGAATTTACAGTTTTCACTCTTGAATAAGTAATTCTTTGTTCGCGAGAAAATGGTTAGGATTCCACAGAGCGTAAATTCAATATTTTAATATTGACATTCCGGTTAGTGACGGAATTGCGAGTTAACAAGTTCGGTGTCGCAACTGACATTAAAAATGGGAACCCCGTTAGCTGTCATCAAATAGATGAAATACTACAAAAATAAACCGAATGGTGGGACAACAGTTTAATATTGAAAAACCTAACTTTTGCTAACCAGTGGAGAATAAGATAACAGCGTACATAAACACAGTGCTTTATAAAACGCCGTCACGTCGAGGTATTCAAGGATTTTGGTTAAAAGTAATTTGTTTTTCAATTCGTCTTAAATTGATTCATTTTGCAGTGAAATCATGATATACATCAAATTTTACGCCATGAAATTTGACAAAAATCATGATTTTGCTGCAAAATGGGCGAATGTATGGGCCAAATATCGTTAATCTGAAATGTTGAAACATTATATTTATATAGTGAATTATCTGATAGATATCAAAAATATATCTGTTTTTTTTATATATATTTGAAGTGCATTTCACTCAGATGTAAACAACCATTGTTTCATTAGAAATTGTAAAAAAAACTTACATCTCACGGATTCTACTTTCTGACATTTGATGGACAACCATCATGATCTCCTTTTTATCATTGGACGAACTTAGTTGACAAAAATTATTATACAGCTTCACCATTAAATTGGTCAGTATAATTATGACTAATAATAATACGAGAATAAAAAAACAATAAATATATACGACAAGTTGAATAGATATAAACCGAGCTAGAAAATACAATGTGGATCACCAGTGAATCGCACCTCGATTGCGGGTTCTATCCGTATCTCATTTTTGAGAAAGATCCTGCAAGACTACAACATTAATTACTTTATGTAATTGAAAGGATATATTCGAATCGCAATTCTTTATACAAGAAAAATGCCACCTTCCACGAAAATTGTCTTTTTTTAGAAGTTCGCTCCAAGCAAGGCCGAAAGCAGCACCAAAGAGCCAACTGACAACGACTAAAATGACAAAGAGCTACCACCAGATAGAGTGCCAGCAACTGCACTCTAAACGGAAAACATCCCATACTGAACCACTATATTGAAGTGCAGTGATTGGTATGTGCCCATCTACCCCTTGTTTGTTTCATTTTAGTCGCTTCTTACGACAATAAAGTAATACGTTCGGACTATTCTAAAGACTGTACCTAGAGGGCACAATTACTTTAATATTTATACTCGATATTGCGATATTATTCATATTTTATTCGTTTATATTTTAAATCTCTGTAAAAATCAAATCGAATAATTAGTGAGCCATATGCAGGATATTATGAAATCTAGTATCTAATTTTTACTCTTGTTTCAAAATAGACTTCATTTATTGCTTCTATCACTGAGAAATTTCTTTCTGTTCCAATTAAAAGTATAGTTTCACTCATTCTGTGAAAATAATATATTAAATACCGTACGTCTTCGGAGACTCGTGGCGCCAAACTAAGAATCGCGTTATTAAATATTTTATTATTCAACGTTTACAAAATTTTCATTAGCTTTTATAAACACCCAATTTTCATTTGCTGTATTGGTTAGATATCTGCTATAAATCCAATAAAATGGGGAAACTTATGTAAGTCCGAATATCCTCCTTGAATTTATTATATCCTATCAAGAAACTTTTTATTTTTACCAAGCATGCGACACACATGGACCATCCGTAAATCAAGCTTAAAAAAACACAGATTCACAAGATATTTCTGACTGAGATTATAGAAGCCCTATCTCGATTCTCGACTAACCAATACTATACCCAATAAGAATTTTTTGCCAAGCATGCGCCACAGATGGACCGCGTCTCATTGACGCGATTCAGCAGTGACTTCCCCATACCTAACAAAAATGCTTTGACAATTTTTCCCGATTGGTTACATGCTATGCCTCGTTTTATTCATTCAGTTTGGTCTAATAAAAAGACCCAAATGGTATACATTAGGTTCTGAAGCTCGGTAAACTGTCTCGCAATTTTCACTACTATGCCGGAAAAATTTTATCATTTCGGCATCGGCGCCTATTTCGCGACCCGCCAGTCGGCAAGCACTTTTAGCGACAAGTGAGCGCCGTAACATTCGGCGTCGGCATTTTTATAACACTCGACACGCTGAAGTGTATTTAACATTAACCCTTATTACGACTTTTTTAAAAGGTTAATAAGTAGAAACGATTTATATTTGTCCAAGAATGGGCTATTGTGATGCCTTAGTATAAAAGCCTTGTTTATCAATGAATCACACTTAGACGAGTTCGAATACAAAAGGCGAATTGTCAATAAAGAGTTAACTGTCCTCAAGCCTTTAGTTACCATTCAGACCCTTTTTTCTTCCTTTTTATCCCGTTGATGAATAACTCAATCCATGATTGGATGAACATGGTTTAAATATGATAGAGAATAAATTCTTTGACACTTGCTAAATATGTTCGATCAAACGTGGCGGACAAAAATAAAGTAATCTACATTTACTTACTTGCATAAATATGCAATATCTTGGTTAGGTCAATATTATGCCAAATTTTTTTCATTTAAATTTTTATTTATTTTTTTTTAATTTTCCATTTCGGCAAACTCGTCAAAACTTGAGTTGCTTTTGCCGTTCATTTTAAGGCGGTCTATACATTAGACATCTTGGAAGGTGTAACTCCACGAAATCTTTGTCATGATGTTTTGAGAACAAAGACGGCCAAGTTCAGCGCATGTGTATGCGACAAATCACGTTGCCTAAGCGCGATCAATTTTGATATCATGCTCGGCAAAATGATAAGCATAGGAGTTACTCCGAGAAACCGATTTGCACTTTGGTACGGGGTTCAGAATTAAAGTATTTCCCTGCGTATCGTAAGGGACGAGTGGAAGGAAGAAAAAATATGGTAGATAGTTTTAATATCGCCCAGGGCAGATTTAACTTACTGCACTTCATTATAGCTTTTCTATTCGGTTGAAATTTCTCTGCTTAGAGTGCAGTTGATGATACTATATCTTGTAGTGACTCTTTAGCATATGCGCCGCTTGCGGCCTTGCAAATAAGTTAATTTCACTTCACAAGTTTGTGTTCCTTTGTTCACGGCTGATTCGAACAATCTGAGCTTCGAATCCATTCCAGTCACAAAAATACTGTTGGATTATTTCATCAAACTGTTTATAACTAACAATTTCGGCTGTATTTTTCCACAAGCACAGAATTTACTTTATTATCTCTGTTTACAAAGCGAGGTTTATTAATATTCTACTTATATTCTGTATGTCATCAAAGAGCACGCAGTTTGCGTTGTCATGTACAACAGTGTGACAGGTTGATAATATACTAACTCCGAGAGAGTTCATTATTTTTCGACAATTTATACAAGAGTTGAAATGTACCAAACAAATGACACAAAAACTAAATACCTTGGACAAGTAAAAAGTTGTAAATAGTCGTTTTAATAATCCCAACGCGCTTTTCAAGAAGTCCAGTCGCATTTGTATGGAATTTGATATTATAAATGAAAAATTTTCGTGACTAAAATTCCGTTTATGGATAAGAGGAGTTTATTAATATTCCATAATGTCATCGACCTCAATATTCGGAAATGCTTTTGCTCTGCCAAGTATGATCATATACAGACTGTATATAAATGTCTCAATTTATCTATAGCCCATATTTAACGGAGGAAGGTAAGAATATATAAGCAGCATTTATTATATTTCGGCAGTTGAAAGTTTGTCAAGTCACAAATTTTATTTTGTTGAGAATACTTAACAAAAATGATTAACAAAAGCTATTTGTGCAAAAAAATTTTTCGACCTAGTTTCGGTTTTGTACTGAAAATTTATTGCCATCGAATCAAAATCGCACCTTTTATGACATTACAAATACATGTTGTTGACAATTTCGGATAATCAATGCCTCCTTTGTTTTAACATTTTCCTAACCAAAAATAGAAATAACCATACTGCTCAGTTTAATCAGCCGTTTTCAGTGTTCGATAATTATTTGACAAAATTATTTTTTGTGGTATTCCAATTTTCATAATCTAAATTAGGACGCGTCCCCACTTGTTTTATTTTAATTAAGGCTTGATGTCCTCGCAAAGTAGCCTATTTGCAAAGAACTTGGTGAGTGAACGAAATGGCACAAATCAGCAATAAAGTAGATGCAAAGAAGTTAGCAAAAAGCTATAGTCTAAACGGCATACTCGGAATGAAGAAAAAGAGATATTTTCAGCAGAAACATCAGGCATCAAAAAAATTATACTCAACGACTCATTCTCTCTAGTTATTGTATGCCAATGACTGCCCATCAACGTCATAAATCACCATATTCACTTTTGAAAATTCATTTGAATTTCAGAATTATTGATGGACTAATGAGTCGCGCCATCACAGCGTGGTTCATCTGGGACTCATTTTAGACTGAAGAAAGTATATGATTAGGAGGCACAATTCAACAAAGAAACATACCGAAAGAAAATTAATGAAACATTATTGACGAAGAAAGAAATTTAGCACTCCCTGTCTGAGCAACCAGTAATTGCGTGTCGTCTATCCAGACCCTGACAATTGTTGCATATTCGCGGCAGATCCATATTTACTTAAATCATTATGATACCAGGCTAAGTTCTCTGTTCTGTCACGCCTGCCATTTAATCTCGTTACATATTTGAATGTGAAGCGCGAACGCGAAATTTGAAACGATTTAAACATTTTGTCACATCAATTATTATCAAGGATAGTGTAACTTTTTCTCGAACCAGCACAAAGCAAATTGACCAAGTCAAAAAAGTCATCAAAAAAATCAGACTGCCCGAAAGCGAATTACATGAAACTAACATTAAAGTACATACACAACTGAAACGAACATGAAAATCGGACTTAATTTACCGCTTACCCGGATGAAAGCAGGGAGCTAGATAATAAACGAACACTGTAACAAAATGCAGTAAAATTACTGTTTTTAACAGTAATTTTCAACGCGATATTAAATAAAATCGAGCTAATTGGCAAATTATGCGCTGCTAATGGAACACACCGCCAAGGTGCGATTCATCAACAAACGTCCATATTTGGCACAAATCTCATCAACAAGGTGGCTTTGCATTCCTGAAATATACAATCATTGCAAATGGTCAGTACTTTTGTCACAGTCTATATATCCCTACAATTCCAAAATCATGCGTTCGCGCTGAATTCCGCTACCCATATAAAATAACGATTTCACCGCAAAGCATAATGATTTTTCTCTGTGGTAATATCGTATGACGCATTTCGTACATGTAAGTTTGTCTTAGACAATTAAGTCTGTCACGCCCGCCAATATCCACTTGGCTTCACCAAATGTTTGCAAAATTTCACGTCACAGACGACAGACGCGCCCTTTTTATTTTAAGAGAACAATAGAAATTACATAATGAGTTGAACCTGAGGGATGGATGAATCGAGCTTGAAAAGCTCGGTTCATCTACGACTCAAGCATACATAAGTCCTAAATTGAATTAACAGTATAACATCGTTGATCAACTTTTTCACAATGATAATACTGATTAATTTTGATTTGTTTTGACACCTCTGTTTGATTACTTGTTTTTACATTCCCAGATGTAATCAAGTGTGTTTCAATATTGATTTATGTGTTGTTTGACGCGCATATTTTATGCTAAACATGATTTCATCATACCAATATTTAGGTATCGTTTGGTCTCAATTTTTTCAAAATATGTACCAACACTCTATTTATTACAGTGAATTTCATTTATATTGGTATTGTTATTATTGTTATGAATATGGCTTCCCGATAAAAAACATTTCGCTCAGCCATTCGCCAAAATATTTCGGCCGAAATGCATGAATATTAAATATGTTAATTTTGGTAAGAGAAATGGAAAAAACATTTGAAACTGTTACAGTTCTGCTAATTTAAGTCTGGCGTTTCCCTTCGAATTTATATTACTCGTTTATTTAATGAAAGAGAATGAAGGGGGAGTATTATCCATTACTATAATTTTAGTATGTTAAAATTGGAATACATCACGAAGTTTTTGATCCTTAAGATAAATTGAATAAACAAAAACATTGCATATGTATATTGCATTATAATTTATACAAATGACTATAGGTGTATGATAGAGGGTTAGCATCATTACTATTATGAGTATTATTATTATACGTATTTCGAGAAAAGTGGTTGAACAATACGCAGAAATATCCACCAATAACTAACTAGTCATCGTCCGCAGCTGAATTGTCAGTATGTTGTTTACAACTACGACGTGCTTGAGGATGAGGAGAAAGGTGCTGTATTATTTATTGGCACTCGCTTAAGTCTAAGCCATCCCGAGCAAGATTTTACATCATTGGATGCTTAGGCGTACAGTGCTGGTGCTTTCCGTTGCGACTGACAAGCTGAGATAGAACATAACGTACTGCACTCGCTTGCCTTTTTACGGGACACTTTTTCTGGACGATATTTCATTCCGGTGACCTTTTTCCTACGCCATTTGAAAAAACGACACGTCTTTAATTGGACCCAATAATATATTTTTCAAACAACGCTAAAAACAATATATACTTCAAATTTGTCTGAACTTTGTTGAAACCCATGGCATAGGGAGAATAATTAACATTAATCTCGTTTATTTCATGTAATAAATATCCCTGCGACGTATCCCTGCGACGTAGCAGCATATCAGAGGCAAAGCATCCAGAGTTCCGAGTGCAAGATAATATAAGAGACGCGAATCGTAAAATATTTCGCATTATGAACATCGCTGCAAAATCATTTGTATTCTCACCTGTGAATCGAGAACGAGTCACTGATAGGCCGCGCAGTGCTGCTCTACTGCTGCTGCTCATACTCGAAAAAAACTACAAATTTAAAAATACGAGTAGACTATTTACACAGCAATACAATGTGCTAGTAAACGTTAAAATTTAACTGCGTGTACGCCCACTTTACAGTTTTCTCGTACGCATAGCATTCTTACAAGAAACTGCATATTATATATGTATATATAGTATGTAATAATAATGTATACAATGGTTCGTTTATCACCAAAACAAATCTGAATGGCCATCAGTGCTAACGTGAAATATGACCAAGGGGAAATATTTGACTCAAAAATGCCCATCGCATGGTTGCAAGAAAATGAGACATTTTACTATAGCGGTCAAGTTATGTGAGGACAATTTTACAAATAGGGTGTAAATTGCTGTTATCCATTTCAAGCCACTGTTTCACTGTTTCGACAAAAAGTAATCGCTCGTTGCTTCCTTCCGGGTGCAACTTTACTTTGATTGATTTTTAACGACAAAAATATGAAACACTAAACTTTGTGAGAATTGTACATTGACATTGACAAGACTCATTACATGATTTCACTGAAGTAAATTGGGCCCGATTTTTCCCATAACCAAACTACGGGAAAACCTATTTCCTTTAATTCAGCTCGTAATTCACTCATGTATGTAATCTCAACTTATGTCTCGATTCTACCTAGGAAATATGATGACAATATGAAATAATAATCGTAAACACACCCCTGATACCGAACGGATATTCATAAACTTTTATGCTGTTGTAAAAAAGTTGAATTTAAATTTGCGTGAGTTCACGTAAAGTTAGTCAAATATAATATTGAGTTTTATTGGAAAGAATAATCATAATTCAGATAATAAGATAATAATCGAAATTACGTGTCGGGAATATTTTGACCATTGGGCAACACAAATATGATGATGTCGTATGTGAAATTTTACATCGTGAACCCCACGTCCCGTGCGGGTCAAATCCAAACTGACCAATATTGCATTGTTGACAATGAGCCTTTTTCCTATGAAGTACAAAGCGTTGAAAATTAAAATATTAAAGTAATGATAAAATATTCAGAAATGGACATTCCTGTTGAGACCGACCCAATAAAAGTCAGCATCATTATGTTAAGCGAACTTGTCTGAACCTTATATTATGACGAAGTTCGTGAATAAGAAGCATTATTAACATAGCCATTATCCAACAACAGGAACTGGTAATAATATCCAATAACAAATTTTCAACAATATTTCCCTATTATATCACTGCGATTGACAGGATGAATGAAACGAAATTTACCGGGTATGACGTGGACTCTGTCTAGATACGACCACAGGGGTCCAGAAATAACAAAAAGTTTATTTTGGCCATTCCGCTGGCACTGGTACTGGACGGCATATTTTTGTTTTCATCATTCTTCACAGCAATGACTATATCCACGCTTTATAATTTTTTATGCTGGTAAACACGAGGGGAGTTTTTGTATTAAATGGCTTCGGAAACACATCTTTATCTAAAGTTGTAAACAAGCTGAAAATTCATAATACTTGTTCACAAAAGCAATCAAGATTTTGTGACTCCATCATATCTATTTTTGTTACCAAATTGATAATACCTTATTGCAAAATAAATAAAAATATATCTCTGTTAAAGTAACACAAATATTCTACAAATCAGAAGGTACTTATAAATAGAGTCGTCACTTTTAGATACCTTTATTTTAGAATCGAATCTTAGATCATATCTTTCTGAATCGAATCTTTCTTGAACCGTTGATATAGGATATAATTTCGAACAGCAAGAAAGTGATACTGGAATATATTGTGCCAAGATGGATCGAACCCAATACTTTTAAACAGCGTGATGAAAATTATCGTGCAAAATATTTTTGAATGTACGGTACTCAATTCCCCAATATCGCAAAAAATGACGTCACCAATCTTCGTTTTCATATACTAACCTCCCGCGTTCCATTGTAATGGGATTTAGCTTTAGTGACGTTAGTATTGAATTGTCCCTTTGGGTGATTAATGAGAGTTAAGCAAGACAAATCGGAGTTTAAATTTGAAATATAAAAGAATGTTATAAGATGGTTGTAATTTTGAAGTGCTTGAAAATTGCGTAAAATCGGATGTTTCTACAGCGCTTGATTTTGACAATGTAGACTGGACACGTAAGCGTGGGAATTTACCTTTGTCTAAATAAGCAGATGTGTGGCTAAATCAAATTATAGATTGTTTTGGTGGGCATGGCCCACAGATAGATCGCGCCTTGGCGGCGCGATCGATAGGTGGGACATGTTCGACAAAAAATTATTGAACGATGTCTTGGTTCGAATATAGCATTTACGATAAATAATAAATTTTAGAATTGAAAAATGGGAAATCCCAAAGGTCGTGGATACATTCTTTCGCAACCGATTTATTATCTATTTTGAATACAAAGCAAAAACAAATTGTTCAATCTGATGTCGCCACTTTGAAATACAATTATTTTCAAGTCATAACATTTCTGATCTTATTGTATTTGTGAAATTCGTGGAAAAAACAGTAAATGGTAAGCTTTTTATATTGGCAGGAATTTTTTAAATATTTGTTAAATTTCAACAATATTCTATGATGTTTCATCATTTTTGGATCTAAACTCTTCAAGAATCATATCGAATCACAGGAATGAGAATTCGATTAATTCAATCAGGTCGAATGTCCGAATCGATTCAAATCTTGATTCTAATAGTCGCATGTATCTGAGTCCAAACAAGTTTTGTCAATCACAGATCTCAAATGAGCGGTCCTTCTGTGGCTCACGATTTGAGGATGCCAAATTTTGATTGAAGAATCTAATCGATTCGGATAATTCGAATATTCGGCAGGGTCATTACCCAAATGGAAATATGGTAATCTTGAATAATACACTGAAGTTAGAAATGACGTGGAACGGTAATGTCCGATGTATTCTGTCTATTGTATATGATATTAGGGCTGTCCAAAATATTCGATTCGTGATTTGTGGTATCAAGAAATTATTCGAATCGATTCGAATTATTTGATTCGGTAGCAACAAAATCAAAAAGGAAATTTTTCTCCAGGAATTTCAATAATCAGATCTCAAAACGAGTCGCCCCGAATAAACTAAATTTCTTTTTGTAAAATGATATGTTCATCATATTTACATTATTTGAGGCATAGTGGATATATCATTGTGAATCAACTGATTCGAATACGTCACCTAACACTGTTCAGATGTGGGTCATACATACACGACTAAAGAATTTAATCTATAAACACATTTTTGCAAATGAAGAAGCCCATTTGCTGAACACACATTCAAAAGTTCAAACAAACCTTTTGGACAGTTATTAAGCCAAACTTAATGTATAAGTATAATATAAACCCTACAGTCTATTGAGTACTGACGTAAATGGGAATCAATTTTACCAAGGTGACGCTGATAAGGATATTTAATCATGAAGTTTGGTCTTGCTAAGGTAGAATCCATATTTAATGTCCTTGACAACCTGCACTATACCAAAAATGCAGTAAAATCACCCCGTTTTACAGTAATTTTACTTGGTGATTGAAATAACACAACAAAACCTACTTCTTCGGCCAATTGTGAGCTATTGATGGAACGCACCTCCAAGGCGCGGTCCATTATTAGTCCATGAATGACATAAATCTCAGCAACAAGATGGTTTCGGACTTTGGAAATATACAATTACTGCAAATGATCAGTAAATTTACTGTACTTTTGTCACTGTATGACATGTCAACATTGTCAAGGACTCTAATAATCACGCCACTGTCTAAATCCTAATTATCTTTGGTCAAGCATGAGTCACTGATAATTCATCGGTGTTGCATACTTGACAAAATAAAACTTGAAATTATAACTATAAAATAAATTAATATCTAATACAAGGTCATGGCATTGTGGTATTTGTTGAAATTTACATTTCAAATTTGTTTTAGAAACTTCTTGGTATATCTTAAAATCTCATCATGATGTAATATATTTGCGTTGGTACCAGTTGCGTGTATCCTGTAAGTTTTGCGTGTTATGCACAAAAAAAACAGGCCCCAAACGAAAATCTGGCAATAAGTCACCTATTTTATAAATGTAATATAATAATAATTTTGTTGGTTTTAAAAGACTATATATATTAGCGTCGTTGATTACTTTTTTCAGTCTTATATTCAAAGAGATCTGGGAAATGAATCCGACGAAGTCTATGGGCGCCCTTATCCGAAAAGCTAAATTATATCTAGAATTGTAGTTGAAATTAATAGAGTTTTACTCGAAACTGGTGCATTTCGCAGTAAAATCATGCTATATCAAAACGAAGTTTTAAGAAGGCCGCAATACACGTAAAGTTGTTTTACCGATGCATTGCGTTGTGTTTCTGGTAATGAAACGAAAATAAAACGGCAATACACGTTGCATTGCTTTGCTTTAATTGTATCCACATGCCTACAAAGCGCAAACGCACACAACGAAACGAGCACTCTCCGTCGGCTTGCATAGCAAACCATTCGTTTGTGTTGCAAAACGTTAACAAACGCATGTATGCAATGCGTGTAAATTATTACTATTCCGGAGGCTTCGTACGACCAACTTTTCTGGATGTAATTTTACTAGCTTCGAAAGGTTTACGTGCGAGTTGGCACAGGATATCTGATTAATTAATGGTATGGTAGAATATGGTCCTTCAGGCCGAGAAATATCTAAAACTAAATTCATATATATTCATCGTACTAACCGTGACCACTTATCTTTTCAAAAATTTGCGTCAATAAAAAATTGGGGATGAGTGGGAATTACATTTTTACAAGTATGATCCACAGATGGATGCGTCTGACGACGCGATCCATCAGTGGCACATACTCAGCAAAACATGTTCTCATAATTTTATTTGTTTTTTGTGGATAAGTGGACTTATTCTGCCAGTTGAGTGAACACCTCTGCTTGTACGATATTAAAGTACGAAGCAAACTAACGGATAAAACTGGGCCTTTAAAAGGGGAAGGGGATTATCATACAAAACGAGAGAAGGAAGGACTCTCGACTTTTAAGCTCTTTTGCAAATTCTAAAAGGCGAATCAGAAACAAAAAAAATGTCGACTTATAGTAAAGGATTATCGCAACGATAGTTGAATGAAAGTCATAACAGAATAATCGTGTTTTAGAAACCATTTTTGCCGATTTACGCATTCGATTCAAATCTAAAGAAATCTGACGTCATGTAATATTTTTTCGTAATTTGTGAATATGTAAATGTAAGTGATTATCATCTAACCGATTCAATGATATATTTGGCAAATCTAAACTGTTTATTTGTGAATTCGCAATTTCGTTACTCGATTATTCTTAAACTGATTACCGTAATCAATTTTGCAGTGAAAAATGATATAAGCTGCATTTTACAAATTATCACGATTTTGCTTCATAATGGGAAAATATGGTCAAGTATCAAAAATTTCGTTTTTTTAAAATCTTAGAACAATATTCTAATTATATAGTGAATTTCGAACATCGTTACTGTTGAAACCAAGCAATAAGGACACCCCTAAATCGGAATGACCCAAGAGTTTTCATTTATATCAATGTTTTCCAAAATCCGGTTCAACGATATATAACGTCAAATGAATGAATCTGCTGGTCCATAACAAAATAAAATTAACATAAACCCATCCCACAGAATGAATGACAATTCACCACGCAATTTTTAGAATTCCCTCAACTCAAATACAAGTTGAAATAAATCGCTTTCAGATGTCAAAACTTTTAAAAACACGCGAGTACCGCATTGTCGCAAATGTCTTTATAATCCAAAAACAACACAAACGGCATTATTATAGAAAAGTTGCTTTTGCACGATTGCCGCGATTTCGAAAATTTAAATTCTTATTGTTTGGAGGATGTCAGCTAGCAATTGGACGATGGCCTCAGTGCCTAAACAAACACTTTCAGTTTTCACACGGCGCCAATTCCGGCGAAAACACTTTGAAAAAAAGCGTTGAATTTATTGGTGCAACGGTTATTTAGCATAATGATATAAACACGTTAGTATTGTCAGCTCTACATACAAAGTGATAAGCCAAGTATACGCTGTAGAGCGCGTCGTTAAGGGCGCGACCCAAATGCAGTGTATGCATATGCTCCGCAAAAATAGCATCGTCCGCAATACATAACTCTGAAAAATCGGCAATATGGTTTTGTTTTTAGCAATTTTGCATCTACTACTTCTAGTAGCAAATGTTAGTTTGAACAACATAACCAGAACGAAAACAATTCCTGCTACGGAGAAAAAACTTCTTACCACGTGATATACGTGATCGTATTCCATTTTTTTGTTGGATATCCGAATAAACGAGAAAAATATACGAAATTGATACGGCAATAAGATATATAGTTATATATGAACATTCAACTCAAAATTACATAATGCAAAACGTCGAATTTGTTAAATGTATTACGTTAGCAATGCCAGAATTCTGGGAATAAAATAGTTTGTCAGGGATATAATTTAAGCACGGTAATGTTCTACCAATATAAAATGTAATTATGGTACTTGGTACATAGTAATATTACTTACAAAATGGTACATTTATATAAAAATGAAAATATTATTTTGCGCATATTTTACTTTCAATTCAATAGAGAGAATAATTAAAGAAGAGTAATGCTGGATCGGAATAAATTGCTCAATATTATTCTGTCGAGTTTTGAGTGGCCGAGTTGAGTTTGTCGGAGAGGCATCCTTTATTCCCCCGACTTAATATCTAGTTTGTAATTTTAATACAACAAATTTGCAAAACAAAAACAAAGAAAATGTATGCTGTGTGTATATTTCCGATAGATACATATATGACGAGAGGATCACGTTTGAGATTGATCGTTCCACCTTGAAATGTGACCATAAAATGCTTATTGCTTAATTCAGGTGCGCTTAATAAACAATGAGCATAATACTGTCGAAATTCGAGTAGGCACGTCCTCTTTCTCTACGAGTTAACGCAACCCCAGTAAATTTGCATTCGGCTATATTTATATCATTACTATATATTTCAACGCACGATCCCGATTTAAACGACGTACAGGGTAAATAAACGAAACACGCCTATGCGCTACCGTTTCATTCAATATCACGCCCATAGTAACAATTGACACAACTTTGTCGAAAGCATACCAAGTTGGCTGAGTGAAAGTTTCGCAATTGTGGAGCAACCAAATTGTACTTTTTAATATTAGAAAATAATATTTCTTTTCTGGAATACGATCCTAAAACGTAAGATTGTGCAAAAATCTCAAAATGATTCATTATCTTCATGCCTATAGGACCGATTTAATGGTTGAAGAAGCATTACCAAAATCTTCATATTTCGTATTCAATAATAACCAAAAGAATGGTAGTAACTTGTAAATAATAGTTTAGTAGCAGCTGCAAATCCGAATATGAAATATTAATATCAAAGATTAACGCTTAGGACTCAGAAAAGCTTATATTATGGCGACGAAAATTTACTTATAGGAAAAAGCAGGGTGTAATAACTTGGGCAGTCTAGTACTAAGATTTGTTAATAACTGCTAACTCGCTGATGGCCAGACTAGGACGAACTGCATAGAGCGTTGCTCAGAGTCACTCAAACATATGATTATCGAATAAATGTGGTAAATTTATTGGCACTTGGCAGTGGTAACAGTTCCGCACTACATTCATAATAGTTTGTTATATTATTTCGAGCATTAATTTTAGCCCAAGTTCATTTATTATTGGTGACGCAATCCATATCTTAGTCAAAAATACTCATACTTGACCAACCGTGCTGGGGGCACCTTTTTCTGACTTGGTGTGGATGGGTCTAACGGTATTTTTTATTGAAATTCAATCTCAGCACGGTCAGAAGCAATGTCTAAAAGAATCCAAACAACGCCCACTTAATAGCAAATAGCTTATGTAGTACTTTGACAAAATTACATTGGTCGAGGTTTACTAAGTTTCTGGTGGGAATGCCTCGACAAAAACACTTGGAACCAACTCTGAATAGTTGTCACAATTGTCATCAGAAGTCATTACTTACCAATCAAACTACAGTATGGTATTTTTGGATAATACCGTGTGATTTTCCATTACTTTCGTCCCCACTGGATGAAGTGCACTTGATAGATCGCGTCCTTGTTTTTAAAGTACTTTTAAAACACAAGGTCACAATTTCACCTTTCATAAAGCTAAATAAGCTCATTTGTAAGCTAATTTAGAAAATAAAAGCCCACTCTATGCCACAGCTGCAAATTTAGTTCGTTTGAAGCACCATCATAATGAGCCTAAACGCGCCCTCATCAGGTTTGAAATCGAAGGGTCACGAGCTAAAAGTCAGTGCAGTTCATTACTGGTCGTGGGATAGAAAAACAACTTTTCGATTCACGTTATTTTCAACTGCCAAGCTTGACGTATATTCGGTTAAAAATTTCTATTTAAAAGCGTTTTCTAAGTTTTTTTTCAGGTATGGGACACCGATGTACCGCACGCGTGGCACATCTTTGACAATATTGATAAAATAAAACTATTGACTGATTACCGTAATTGTGATACAGGGTAAAAGTTCGATCACTGATACTTGCACTAGTTAGAAATGTTTTGTGCAGGCATGTTTTTGTTAAGCTTGAGTCACTGATGGATCGCGCCGACGAGGCGCGGTCCAACTGTGGCTCATGCTTGGCAAAATAATAATTTCTGGTTGTGTGTGATCGAGCACATCACTAGTTATAGTATTTGCGTTACGATATTACACTATTTTCATCTACTGGAACACGTTTGAATTAGACAGTAAACTATAACTATAAACAAAAATGTAGTTCCACATAAATTTATTTTTCAAATTATCTATGAAATTTATATGAACAATTAAATAGCCACGCAATGTACATATTTAAAAAGGCGGGATAACTATAACTTGGACAGATTGCGTGTGGTAATGCAAAGACTGGACACGATTCTTTTAATAGTGAACTAAAATTACAACATCATAGTCTATAAACGTCGTTTGAAGTATGTAATAATCGCCAATAAAACTCCGAACAAAACTAAATATGCTTTTGTAGTGACATCAATTTTTCTTCAATTTAAAGACATCACGTTTTATTGAAATGTGATTTAATTTAATTTTGATAGGAGAAAGAAATTGGTATGTGTGGCGTGCCGCCGTTGTAGCTTGTGAAATATATATGAACATAAATTTTATTTTGCCAAGTGTGATTGCATTACAGTTGCACAAATGCAGATTCTAGTGGTGGCAACCTATCTTTAACGTAAAGTAGGTGAAGTATAACGTGTTTTAAATGAAACTAGGGTAAGTATTACTACTTCTAGTTTCACTTTCCAAGATTAAAAATAGGTAAACTAGGTAATCCTTGTTTGGCTGCATTTAATATATTTTTAATCGATTTGAAGATTGAAATTCCAAAGATTCTGTATGAATAAGATATGGTTAACCCAATTTTTCTACCAGGTGCCTAGTTCGAACCTAGTTCGTACCTAGTTCGATCGTTTTACCTATTTTAACTAGTAAATTTATTGGGTAGAAATCCAAACGGAAAACTATGTCAGTCATATATTCGTGAACTAGGTGAAAGCACTTTGAAAATAAACTCGGTAAACTAAGTATGCTAAGTAAACTCGTCAATTAACGTAGATTTACAAACACTAAATCACAGACTGACTGACATAATGTCGGCTACTTGAAACTTCAAGAAAATTGTCTTCAATCGCACAATACTAGCAGAATGTAAGCCACGTTTCGGACACCCGAAGGAAATCGATATTCTGTCAACCTGAATTGCACTATTTTATGATAAATCTCGATGGAAATAACATCACTTTCTGAATGGCTGGTAGAAATATATTAATGTTAAAGTTTAAAGTTATCTACGTTGTTATGAAATAATGGTGCCTTCTTGATCACCTCCAAGGACTTGAAAATTTGGAATACTCAAAGAAAATCAAGATAAGGTCACAGTAGGGTTTATAATCTGATATACATGACTTTGATCACTGATTTATGACTGCTATACAGACGAGATTACCGCATACTTTCCACGCTAACCAAAAACAAACATTCACACGTCATGGCTGTGAGAAAAATCACCAAGCCTTTATCCGCCTGATACAAAAAGTACCATTTACATAATGTATTGCTTATTTTACAAACTTTGCGGTCTGATTGATAAAATCAAGACTAGAACTTGTTAGATATTACCAAACATGAGCGGAGGCAAAATAGCTATTCGTAAATGCTTGATAAAGCCACGCCGTGATTGATATAGTAACACCAACCTAATGAATGAAGCACCATTTCGGTTTAAAAGTATAGGACCAACAATGGATATGTGTACATATTTCGACACAGTGTTGTCAGGTACAGTGTAACAAATCACCCTTGAACCTGGTTTCCATAGCAACAACCTGTCTATTATCCATCGTTTTCGTCACAACAAAAGATTTTTTCTTGGTAATACCTTGGAAAATAAAGTGAAAAGCTAAATGGAATTTGACCACAATTATCTTTAACAATCTGCCTCACATAGAAATGATCTAAATCGATTAAAATAAAATATGATACATTGCTCAGAGTGTCAGATACCGATTTATAATGCAAACCAGGATGTGCGTGGGAAAGGGAATTTCGTGTACTACCGCCTCCATAAGCAGTACTTATGTTTTCTGAATCAACGGTAGTCGTATTATATAAGTTGAATAGTTCAGAAATCAGGATATAACTATAAATCAATTGAGTCAGTTTATCTCGTCAATATCATTATGCGGCTCAACCACCCACACAGTCATCCTTCGCTGAAATACAAAAAATGATTAGGACTGTCAAAAATATTCGATTCGATTCTCGAATCCCAAATTATTCGTTTCTATTTTCTCACTGATTCGAAATCAACACAATCAAAAAGTGTACTCTTCCATGAAATAAATGCCAATTTGGGCGTATTAATACAATTTTCTGAGAAATTCTTTGTTTGTTGATTATAATACTTCTGATTCGAATATTCGATTCGTAAAAATTATTCCAGTCGATTCTGAACTCAACAGATATGCGATTTTGGCCACTCCTAAAGAAGATGTGATTGCAAAGTATACATGAACAGCACGGGAAATGAAAAAACTAAAATGTATATATATATTTTTTTTTTGTAAACTTGCACTGGCGCCCTTCAATTCGGTGTCGGCAGTGATAATTCTAATCAATGGATTCCTACTATTAGAAACATAACGCAGTCAAGAACATACTATATAGATCACACCAGACAAGGATTCTTCTCACTGTGATCGCATGCTATGGCTAAAATTAGAGATGGGCCGATGTATCGGTATCGGAATCGGTATCGGCAAGTATCGGTGATTTTCGTAGTATCGGTATCGGTATCGGTACTGGTATCGGAAAATTTTCATCACCGATACCGATACCGGGTACATCTTTACAACGGAGCGTACAAATACGCTTTATTTACTGATAATAAATGGAAAGACCTCGCATTCCACTGCTCTGAAAAATAATTAAAACGGGCATGTCTCGGGTGAACAATTTTATTTACACTTTGGGTTTTATTAAATGAAACCCATCAATCCACTCACTATATGCTATTCTTGATGCAGAAAAAGGTGTTAAGGCCGCACTACACGTTTACGTAGTTTGCGTTTTTTCCTGGTTTGGTTTACGCAAGCACAATGCTCTTCATGCAGGTTTTCCAATGAATCAGAGCGACTTGCTATGAAAGCTACCGCAGAGTGCTTGTTTCTTTTTTGCGTTTGTGCTTTGTACGCATGTGAACACGATCAACGCAAAGCAATGCAGGCGTGTATTGCCTTTTTTATTTTATTGCTCGAACGTAATGCAACGCATCGATAAGACAACTTCATGTGTATTGTGGCCTTGGCCTCAATGAGATGTCACGTTAGTTGTGTAACCACGAACATTTGCACTCAATCTTTGGACCCATGTATGCTTCAACGCAGCAACAATTCATTACATTTTCATCCATTAAAGTTTGCACTCAAATGGATGCAAGAGTTCAAGGGTACACACGTACGTAGTCGCTCACATACGTGGGTGCAACTATAACAAGGGCATAAGTATGTGGATACAAAAAGGCCTTTAACATATTTAACAAAGTACTCGGTATCGGCGGTATCGGTATCGGAATATAAATTACGAAAGAGGTATCGGTACTTGTATCGGTATCGGCGAAAATTTTGGTATCGGCCCATCTCTAGCTAAAATACCTAAAAGGGACAATAGACAAACTTCAATGGCTGTAATTATGCTTCCTAATTGCGACATGTTATCCCATCATTTTTGTCAGTTCGAATTTACCAGACGTAGCGTGTTAACTCGTTGCAGCGCGAGAGCTTGACCGTTTTATATATATAATCTTCACAGTTTACTGGTGTCCTAGTTCAATTGAAAAAACTTTCTCTAAACGTGCTCTGTTAAGCATCATCCATCATTGATTGATAGCGTCGATGAGACGCGATCCATCTGTGGCGCATGCTTGAGAGATAGGAATGATATATCTTTTTTATTTATTCATATTTTACATACTGTCTCGTTGTGAACCACTTGTGATGATACAGATATAAATGAATAATATCCAATATTCAGATTAATATTATAAGGAATTACAATTTTTGTATATTCCACCAACGGTAACGATTAAAAAAAACATTAATGTTGTTTTGCTCTACCGACATAATGACGTAAAAGTCGCTGGAAGAAATCGAATTGGAGGATTTGTTGGCGACGTAAAGACTAACCTCAATGCTTTTATTGGATGGAAGAACCACTTGTTCCATGGATTTAAGAAACCGCATCACGCCTCATTAGTCGATAGCAATAACAAAATTCCTAAGCGATTGCTGTCGAATGTCGTCTGCAAATTATGACTATTTTGTATGGAGGTCGCTCAGAGCAACGTCGAAAGCGGTGCCCAAAAGAAATTAACTAACGGGTACTCAAATGTCAAATATCCACAACAAGATGAAGTGCCGGAAACTGCACTCTAAGCGGAAAACATACCTTTGGAGAATTAAACCACCAAGGAAGAATGCACAGAGTAGTATCTGCCCTGGGCAATGATAAAACCATCTACCATTTTTAGACAAATTTCACTTCTGAAAAATATTATCGCACATTGATACTTTTGATACTTATGTGCAATGCGAAGCGATTCGGTGATCTGAAACACAGACTTTTTGATTCCGTCGTTAATCGGCCTTAGGAACTTAAAATTAAAAAAATTATGAGATTTATTTTATTTGAAAGGAACTTGAAACGGTTCAAATTAATGCGATCCGGAAACAGTCCGGCGAAAGTTCAGTTTATTGAAAACCTTGCACGTAAGGTACTTTTATTATTACTGATTGTTGTTTCATATTGCGTAGTGTTGACAGTAAAAGAATGTGAATTAGCTCCCAATCGAGTACATCGGTTAAAGATTTTAAGAGTGGGACAAGACAAACTCAGGACAAATTATTTACCAAAATATCACTCTATCATTTCACAGGAATGTAAGTTTACATGATATTTTTATATACATATAAATGCTTAATATTATATCATTCGTATATCCTTGTGAATTCTCTACTCACGGATCCAGGATTGAAGGGAAACTGAAATTGAAGGAAAAAAAGGATTACGAATGGCGTATTTTTGTTTTGTTTTTCTTTTAGTTTTCGTACTGATTTTGCTAACAATTGCTATTATTTTAGAACTGCGTGAAATGTTATTTGCGAAGTGCGTTTATATTTAATAATAATAAAAAGGCGAATCGCGTGATTAATTACATGTATAATCTCATCGCCGAAGACAGAGCAAATCATCATTAACCGGTGTTTAATATCAAATAGAAGATCGTGCTTGGAACACAATGAGCAGAAATAGACACTCACAAAATTTTCGTCTTACAATTATAAGACGATTTTTATAGTTAAATAATACAGAAATGCCAAGTCATGATTATTATTAGTTTTATTACACTATTTACCAATTAGCAAAAAAATATTATGTCGCATAGCCATACAGTAAAATAATAAAGTTCATTTATTGCGGTCGTAAATATATTTACAATGAATTGTATTTGCTATCACCGACCTGTCGCAATATCGCAATTATTCAAGTTACTTAACATAGTATAACGTATTTTCTTCTAATTCAAATTTATTTTAAGTGAAGAAAGAAGCGGAGCTTAAAAGAAAAAGCGGTCACTGATTTGTTCAAGATTCAGCAACATCACTAAAATTTGTCATATATAGCGCGGCGATTCTCTTGATGCACTTGACGCTGGGCCAACTTCACCAATATCATTCTTCCATAACTTCGTGTAGAGGAGTTATTACGCCGGGAACAAAGATGCTATTGGAAGTTTATAAAGTACAAATCAAAATGTTTGGAATTTTCCCTACAGACCTGCCCAAAGTTATCAAAATCAGACTCCCTTCTACTCCATGGGAACGACACAAATTTTACCCAAAATCAGTAATTGTTCCACTGGGTACAAGACAAAACCCCGTTACTACGATACCTCTACGTTTTTCTCAGGGATAGATTCCCGCGACATTGTTTTGGATTTGCATTGAAATGAACGAGGCTATCTCCCCTCTAAATCTCTTTCTAGAGGATTTCTCGAAAAAATGATATAGCAAATTCTGGTACGTCGACCAAAACATGTTTTCCGCTCATTTCCAGGTAGAGTCGATTTTAATGAGGTAATAAGGAGTTACGTAATGAACATACTTAACAAACAAACGAAGAGATCGACATAACTATGACAAATTGTTGTGCGAGCGCATGAATGTGTACGATATGGCCAGCTCAGAATGCAGCAGGCCCGATCAAGTACGACCCACAGATCAGCTGCGACTTGAGAACGTAACTCATCATACATACTAAAATATGTGTGCACAAAATTTTTCTTGATTGAGATTCCCAATCAGAAATTTTATTGACAGCGCTTCCCATTAGTGACTCATACTTAACAAAAGATGTTCGGACAAGAATTTTCTAACTGGGAATGGGATAATTATGTTCTAGTCACAAATTATTTGTGGAATTATTGCTGGAATTATGGAAGTACTGGGCCCCGATGACGCTGCTCAGTTGCGGGTCATCGGCGACACATACTTCATTGACAAAATGATATTTTCGATTGGCGCAATACTTGAGGAACAGCGATAGTCAATTAAAATTTCCATTAGGCAATATGGAAAATGAAAAAATACAAAAATACAGAAAGTGAATGTGAAAATGTATGTGAACTATACATATTTTTGTAATCATCGAAGAGCTCAAAATCCAAATTTGTCCCAGATTCGGCCCTACTCGGCCTAGCACGATCAAAATATTAAGCAATCTAAATTTATATTTAATTCCAGCAATTAACGTTAATATTGCAAAATCTAACATATACCTTTAGAACATGCATGGGGTAGCGTTTTGTTTCATATTGTTATTATTTTTTCTCCACATTGTGCCTTATGTGTGAATGATAATATATGTTTTGGCTTTCCAGCGCTCGATATTTACGAATCAAAGTCTAGCCATACCAAATAATGACTGGGTAAATATTATTTCAATCAAAAATGTATGAGCAAAAAAAGAGAACGTTTTATTCTAGGGATGTTTTCATAATAAGAAGTGTACCTTGTTTTATCATACAGTTCAAAGATGAAAAGTCTTCAATTGAGATTCTGATCTAAACAGCTTCCACAGTTGTTATGCGGTGTAGTCCAAGAAGAAGATTCAGATCTTCTTTCGTCATTATAAAAATAACTGTTGTTATTAATATACTATTGTTCAAAACGGTATAAGAAATTGATCCAAATATTCATGTAATATATTATATTCTAAATCTAAAACATAAAAAAAATATACCCAATATATAATTAAAGAGTCTCCATATGAGTAATCTGTCTCGAAATGTGGCAAAGCATGACGAAATTCTACAATAATACCGCTTCTCCTTGTGTTGCGTAGGTGCGTTCTTACAAGCAGTGCAAAAGAAAAGACAAATGATTGTATCACATATTGGTTTTGCGTCGTCATCAAAAAGAAACAAACTGAAGAATACCCAAATGCTCCGACCATCGATTAGCACAAAGCGATATCATTGTTCACGTATGTTACCCAAACTCCGTAAGCCTATTCATTGATGTAACTCTAAACAGGTGGCTTTACAAATTTGGCGAAATCGGCTCCAATGGTATTGTTTCTTGAGATGCCAGCTACATGTAGATCCCACTTCCGAAAATGCTATTCGCATTTGACACAATTCAGCCAGCCCAGTTCAAATTATTTAAAAAATTATACGCTCGGGCAACGTGAAGAATTAAAATTAAAACCAAAAAAGTTACATTAGCGGAACGTTGTTCCCGCTAATTATCTGCGTTAGGAAATAACTACTGCATTCCTTCCGCAAAAAAATTGACAATTCTGCAAGGAAAGGGTTAAATTAAAAACGATCGAACAAGCCTTTTAAACCCAGTTGAGGGAACTCTATCGCAAACTAGTGACAAACAACCTTTAGAAGTTAAATAGTACCGTCGATTGTGTAATTGGTATTTTACGGAAGATAGGCATGGGACTGTCTGTGTCTGCATTATTATTGGAAGTCGATCTTACTTGAACATAGCAATTAATTGACTAACATTAATTGACTACGGATAAAAATAAATTTGTTTTCCTATTATTTTAAATAAATCCACCACGATATTTGACATTATTCACAATTCTGCTGTTCAAATAAGAAGTAGGTTTTTGTTGAGTATCAGTCACCGATGGATCGTCCCGCTGGGGCGCGGTCCATCTGTGGCTTATGCTTGACAAAATAAAATTTCCGATTGGGCAAATACGCGAGATTCAAAGGCGTTTGTAAAATTCCATACCTCTTTTACACTAAACATTTTTAACATTATTAGCCACAGTTACGTATGCCCAAAGAATTGCAACAGTTTGTTTTCGGAGTATAGCCGAGTCAGAATTTGTCAAGAATAGGCTACTGGTGAAGGTTAGAATTCAGCATTCAATCACTATCTTCAAAAATACGTTCGAACGATACATGTTCCCACTGTTAAAAGTTAATTATTTAAATTTAACCGACAATTATTATGTCCGGGACTGATACTTGGGCAAGATGGGCTGAACTGTGGAGTAGGCTACAAAATTTTGGGGTGCAGAAAAAATTACGCAAAAATCAAGAATACGTCTTTGCCAAATACCTCTATGAGAAAACACTGCATTCACTTGGAAGAATAGTTAAAAATCTAAAACCTAGATATTGAAAATTGTAACATAACAGACGTCTAACAAAAATTTCAAAGAGGTTTCAAAGAGGTGTCCATTGGGTGAAGAGGAATAAGGATATCCAATTTCGGTCTTCCAGACTTTGTACGAAGAGTTATTCATTCGAAACAAATTGCAAGTCGATTTATAAATCTGGAAACAATTTTGTGCTGCTGCAGAACAGCATTTTGCCAAGCAAGAGTGGTTGCATGGCATCTCCACGCTAAGTAATGAATAAAGTTATAACGAATTCTTTAAAATCTCAGTCGAAATTATCACAAATAGTGTCGTTTTTACCTGATAGGTACTCATTTTATTAAAGACATATTGCAAGTATTTTCTGATCTCATGATCATATAAGAGACAGAAGCATTCCCAAGCAAATAATTTCGCAAAATTTAAAATAAAATGAAATCCTATTTTAAAACTTCTTGATGTGCTGGGTAACGTTCCGGCATTGTTTGCTGCGCCCCGCAGACCCTGGCATTTCCATATTATACCCCTGCTGCTCTCAAACGTCCGCCCCTTCTTCCCACTAATTTGGTATAGGCTAACAGGTATACAAAGCAATTAGAACAATATGTCTAACCAAAATGTTTTGTCAAGTAGCCTACCGGTATGTCACCGATGGATTAGCCTACACCGTCCAGGCGTCACCCACACGGCCACACATCATATCGTAATATGTTATCCTTTTCAGACCTATTATATTAAAAATACCATTGTGAGTCTATCCGCCAATGACATAACCTGCAGAACAAAAATCTAAAAATTAACTGACAATAACCGAGGTTAACGCCTGTTAAAGTACGTTAATGAATTTTTTCCAGATCCATGCATAACTTATATATATCACATATGCTATCCGTATCGTTTTGAATTTAAGCCTACGCTGAATTGAACAAAATAAGTAGTAAAATTACTCCTATAGTTTATATTCGTATCTGCCTGCATTTCTCAAATCGTGAGAAGTTTTGCAAGGTACAAATCTCGGAAATTGGTGAACCACCAGCAGGACAAGTTGCAAGTCGAAAATGTTACTTTTACAATTAATAGTCAACTGTAAAGATATGAGTTTACATTGTATTGATATTTTACGTTTCTAATGAATGAAAAAGCAAAACGGAACAGGAAATATACTAAATTTGTTTTGTCTTGGGCTCTGCTTCAGCTACTAAACCGCTCGATTTAAGTACAATACGTGACGACGTGACGTAGTTATAGCGACGCTAAATAGACCGTAACGAAAAGACTGAGTATTTTGAGTTTTTTCAAAAATACAGCAGAGTATAAATAAACACATGACATATCACTTCATATCAACTTTGTCGTATTTGAAACCTTGATAAGAGAAGGCCAAAATTAAAAAAAAAAAAAAAACGTGTGGAGCATATTATGACGTCACAATGAGTCCCAAACGGAAAATGTTTACTGGAAAATGCTGATTTTATTGCACTATCAAATTAAAACAGCTCCGAAATCGCACACAAAGCGTGGAAAATTTTGAAAAATGAGATTTCACGGCCTGCTGTTTTGCCTTAGTTTGGAAGCATCTTAAAATGTCGTGGTATGCAGTACTCATCTGTTCAAGATTAGCTGCATTAGTGCATCGAAAATGGGCACATTTTATTGTATTGAATCGCGAAGTTTGGTTTGAGGGCGCTTTGTGGCATCGCAGATTTCGAACATCCTCAATTCTCATTCCAGCCCGGCTCAGTCGGTTAAACGCGATATTGTCCTGAAGGCCGATGCCCTCTTGCCCCCAAAATTCTCATTCCACGTTGCATAATATTGCCAAAAAATAGGAGTCGATCAAAGTTTCCTGCGTTGTGAGTTTCGCTAGGGGCGATTAAAATGAAGTTACGAAGTGTCTACCGTAGCTTTTTGTTGTTGCGGCTGTTAGTTAGTTCCTTGAAGCAACAACTCACAATAAATACTCCATGAAGTTTTACGTCCACATTGGTTTGCGTATATTGTACCCACATGACCACGAAGCGAAAACCTACGCAACGAAACAGTACTCTCCCTTGGCTTGCATAGCAAATCGTTTGGTTGAATTTAAAATCGTAAATGCCGCCGTAAAACTCAACTAAAAACAAACGCAATCTACGCAAAGGTGTGTTACGACCTTGCTTAAAATGAAATTCAATTCTGGGTGGAATTGGAATCTCAAGAACATGGGTGCACTGTACATACAACGTAAGGTGTGTAACAGTTAATTAGAAACAATGGGAATATCAGAAAACCCCAATGGATTTCCCAAACCAAGAAAATTATCGAGCAGCCGGATAATGCAAAGAAAATCACAGCAGTTAATACCAAAATATTTTTATTAAATAGCAATATGAAAATATATATACATTAAAACAAAAATATACAAAATATATCAACTCTAAAATAAAGAGATATGTCTGGTTCACATCAATTCAAGTTCACTTTATGCTTCTAGGAGCAGCAGCTTGAGACAGCAGTCATCCATGATTTAGAATCTTTGTCTTATTTCTGTTATATCTCTGCTATGAATGCCTGGAAAATACATAAATATTATGTCCAAAATTCATTCATAATCAAGATACATGAAGGTTTGACATCGTTTTACAGAAAAGAAAGATCACAATATGTCATGGACACTGAGTCACACCCAACAAATAATTTTAATTATATTCACTTGGCGGCTGCCTCCCAACCTCGACTGAGAGCAGCAAAAGGGGAAACCAGTATCCAGACGTCAAGAGCACATTCAAAATGATTTTTTTGAAAAGATATGTATATCTTTTTGAAAAATAAAAACTGGGACATATTCCAGTACCCAAATAATCTTTTGAAGAGCGAAATAAACAAATTTAATCAAGAAAGTAAATTCGCATAGAAAATTTTATGAAAACAAATTAATAACTCTCACTCTGGGGGTGAAATATGCAAAATTAATCCGTAAAAAGTAATAAAGTGATGGAGGCGCACAGAAATTTTATAAAAATGAGGTAAAAACACTTATGTTGAAAGCAAAATGGGGCGAGATAAACAATGCAATCGTAATTAAACACAGGTAGCACATGAGAATTTTGATATTTTTTAATTTAAACTAAATAAACATTTAAAATTAGCGTTTCCTTTTCTGTTTTACTGCGTTTATTTACACTCTTGATTTTTTCGAAAAATTTTAGGGGCATGTGCCCTTGATTTAATTTTTAGATTACAGGGATGTATTAACAATAACACGGCCATAAAAATATGTCATATAAGTGTATTCAATTTGAATATACGTTCCAAGAACTATAGCAATAAATCATAGCAATAATAAATTACTCAAAAACCCCAAAACTTTATTAAAAAAACCTAAAATCAAAACCTGATCATACCTTCCAAAAACAACCATTGAAATAAGTGATAGAATAAGTTCAATGCATTGTAGTCCCAAAAATATTCCAGTCAATATCACATCTATCCTCAAAACGTATGTTTGCCAAACAAGAAAGTATACAACCAGAACCACAGCAGGAATAAGGAGCATAACTGATCCCAACATAGTGAGTGTCCGTTCAGTTAGATTTCCCTTCGATGCTGTAAAAGATATATAAACCATATACAGATAAAAAAAGAGAATTTTGTAGCAAGATGCTGCTATGTGGAAATAAATTTGATAAAAAATGTTTTGTCAAATTTGTGCAAACAACAGATCACATAATAGATAGGATAGCATATTTATTCGGTGGGAGGGAACAGCAAACAACATGACTTCAGAATAAGGCAAACCACACTGGAGGAGTACACTGTAACCACTCATGGGTTATTTCAACCTGCTGGTGCCGATCGATGAAGCGCAACCAACTAAAATATGTGCTGTGCGTTGAAGGGAGAATTTTCGTTTGGTATGGTGCTACAGTTTGCTGACCTTTCTGAAAATGGATTTAAATTTTGCCTATACGTATTGAAATATTTGCAAGACTTATATTTTGGGGCGGGAAACTGATATGCACAGCAGATCCCATTTGAGACTTATCACACATTCGGTGTGATGTCTATTAATGTGAGTTTTTCAAAGATTAAATGTAAGTGAATAATATTATAATATAACTGCCACACATACCAAAAAAGATTCTCAATGCCTCTATGCCACACAGCAAAAACAACAAAATGACATCAACTGCTAAATTGTCGCTTGGATATGTAAGCACCTCACCCTGTAAAAATATATTTCAGTTGGTTGGTTTTGAAAATTGTATTGAATGAAGGGCAAGAATCATGATTTTCATCTGGTGTCTGAGACTTCATTGTTATTTTCTTCACATGAATCAAAATACTTTTTTTTCAAAGTTATGACAGCTAGATAATTGACAAGCCATTGCAATATTCAAGCAAATGCTATGCCATAAGTCTGTTGGGTACCGGATTAGGAGTAAATTGAAATGGTCTTAAATGGTATTTTGTCTTATAACTGGCACCATAGTAAGCAAGCATTTGTCATCATGGTATGGTAATTTGGAAAACAATGCCTGTCAGTATTTACAGGTATGTTGCCCAGTACAACTCATGAATTTCAAGACAATTGTGCTTTCATAAGAACTTATTCTTACACCGGAAAAATTTGTGTAAACCTTAGGCTTTCAAGTGTCAAGTTCCAAAAATGCTTTGGTAAAAAACTCAATATAACGTATTTTCTGTGTGTTGTAAAAAGAAGAAGGAAACAAAGAAGTGGTAGATAATATTACCATTGTCAAAGGCCGATACCACCCACTGAACTTTATCAGAGAGGTTCAGTTTTGCCTAGGGTGCAGTTGCTGGTAGTATTGGTACTATACTTTTTGGTAGCTGATAGCGATTAAGTGGCCGTAAGTTGGTCCCTTTTAGATATCGCTTCTGGCCTTGCTTGTAGTATATTCAATAAAAAAGTATTAATATAGTAATACAACTATAATAATTATGTACCTTGTAAATAAATAGCAATACTTCTCCAATGAAAAATATCAGAAGATAAATTCCACTTAAATAAAGAAGCATCTGTAGTGGAACGGAAGACAGAACTTCACGACCTAAGAATTGACCAATAATTCAAAATGAGTATTTTTTTATAACATTAGGAAGATGAATATTAGTTTAGATTTGTGGCAATTACGTACTGTACAAAAATTTCAAAGTCCCCATTGATAAAACAAAGATATAAAAAATCTTATTTGAATAAAGTTTAAAAAACAGACATAGCTGAAATGTGAGTGAAGTAAAAATGAAACCTCAGCAAGCAAATATATGTATGCTGCAGCAATATTACGGCGAGTATGAGCTACAAAGAAAAGTCACTCGAGAGCCGAGCTTTAAAAAATGCGCAGTTAAACTCCACATTGTTTGCAAGCAGACGCAATATTATACCGTATAGGCCTATATGAGATCCAAAAATATTTACACATTTTTTAATAAGAATAATATTTCGTCAGGAATGGGTGTGTGCATCAACATCACGATTTATTCTGTTATAGAATATATATTTTGTATTAGTATAGAACTAATACCCAGAATACGGCTTTGACTAAAGCGAATGTATTTTAAATATAGGTACTGGTAACTCACTTTAGCGGTGATTATTTTTTTGGCCAAGTTTTCTTGCACTAACAAAGGTTTACATAAAAAATGAATTAGATATGTAACGTTAGCCCAAAACTAATGACCTACCTGCCATATTTCATACGAACAAATTTCAGAGTGTGAAAATGAATTAGCACCAGATCTTTTTGTGTTGCGTATTTTCTGTTTGTATTATTGTTTAGCGAAATTTGGAAATAAATATCTATCTAACACATCAACTTCATTAAAACATCAGCGTCAGACCACCGGCGTTGTTTTGTAACTACGCTACTGCGCACTTTTGTGAAGAGTTTCGTTGTAGCGATTTTTGCTCTGTAACGCCCGCGTCCGCCGTTTTTGTCGGTGGATAATTTCGTTAGACGGCGCAACTGAGCAGAAACCAAAAAGCAAAGCCCTATGCCAAAAAGGTCATTGTGTTGGCGCCACCCACGGTCACGGTCACTAGTCTGCTCTAATGGTACTGCTGAAGGCGCATTTTCCAACTTGTGCGAGCGTTCTTTGAGCGGACGGCCAGATGCGGTTTTGGACTTGTCTAACGTTAGTCTACTTGCGCAATTGCAGGTAAGTATTTTAACTATCCATCCGATTTAAAACAGAAAAGCGAGTGTTATACTATGTTTTTATCATGGATCAAACTCAGGTTTTCCTCTGCTTGGAATTTTTGTTTGTTTTTCGAGAAATACTGTCAGACAATACTGAATAACCAGATATCAGGAAAAAAATTCCAGTTTTCTCAAATCACCAAAACCGACTAAAAAGTTTGATTTATATGTTTTGAGGCATCCATTGAGTTTGAATAAATTTGAGCAGTTGAGCCAACATGTATGTGTATATATATGGAAATTGGGATTGACTAGAGTGCCTGACAACAGACAACAAAATGATTTGTAATAAATCTTTATTCTGTTGAAGTTTACTACCTCGACAAAAAATTCAATGACTTTTGAACGTGCCTATCCTTATTCTGCATAGCATCCTGAATGTCTAAACAGGTTGTATGTACTGAAATCAAATACATTTTGATTTCAGAAAATTCTTCTGAATTGAATAGGATATTGTGATCCAAAGTGTTGCATAATAAAGAAACAAAGAGGTTGCAGACAATACAAGATCAAAGATCCCATTGCCCTGATAAAGAATGTCTGTATAGACATTTGAAACGTTGGCAAAATAAAAAATATCGTTTGGACATCACCGGTTGAGCAATTAGATTCACTATGAATTTCCCTGGTGGCAATCACTCAATCTTTAAACACAAGATCAAAATGTTTCGTGGATCATGCAAAAATTGGATGTAGCTATTAATACTTCTGTTATTTCTTTTCCATTCATTAGCAAATATTTATTAAGTTAATTTTTATTATTAAGTATCTGATACAAAACATTTAAACAAGTATAATTGCCATGGCGAAGGACATCGTCACCATCACACTCAACAGAGGTTCAAATGGATTAGGTTTCAATATTCGAGGGGGCAAAGACCAACCACATTTGCCAAACGATCGTGGAATATTTGTGACCAAAATTCGTGAAACAGGAGCAGCTGCCCATGATGGTACATTACAAGAAGGAGACAAAATCATCGAAATCAACGGAAACAATATGGAAAACCTTAACCATAACGATGCAGTTAATTTATTCCTAGGTGCCGGCGAAGAAGTTACACTTAAAATATGGAAAGGCGCAGAAAAATACCGCATGGAAGAATATGAAAGACAAGTTACGGAGATGACAGCTTCAAACCGAAGAAAAGTGTATTTTGCTGTTGGTGGCATAGTGTTAGTTTGTGCACTTCTATATTACAGAAAAAATGTCGTTAGTGGCTTAAAAGACTTGGCTTCTAAATTGGGTTTTGGATCTTCAGTTTGAAATGAGCAGAACTTACATTTTCCTTTTTACCAAATACCGTAGGAAGTGTATCGAGGTAATTGTAAAAAATATAATGAACAACGCAATAAAAATATCTTCAAAAGAAAGAAAAATATAAGAGAACTGCCACACGATGAGATCTTCCAGTTGAAGCTTTTATTTTACCCATAGTGTACATGTCACTGATGAACCATGCCAACAAGGCAAGATTCGTTTGTGGCACATACTTCATGAACTGAAATTCCCGTTTGGGTTGTTTTTGACTAGAAAATTCTTGTTTTTAATTTATTTAACGTCAAGTTGAAATATTTTATGCAACGTAATGAATAACATTAATACAGACTATGTCGGAATTGCTGATAAGTCTTAAAGCATCACATATTCTAGGATTTTCATTCTATAGCGTTATATTTTAGGACCCGTTTTTCTAGCATGTTGTGTCCATTCTTCAGAAAGGAGATTATTTATATCAAATTTCACTTTGGCAATATCGTGTCTTTACTGCATAGTAAATTTGTTTAGGATGGTTAAAAGTATAGGTTATTATAATCAAAATAGCATAAAGCAAGTATACCCAAATCATCCAGATACTATTGAGGTTCAACTTCACATAATAAAATATTTATCAATTTTTTTTTAATATTTTGTGCTAATTTGAGATATCCCAAAGTCAAAAGGACGAGTTTGTAACATCATATGTGATTATACTATCATAACTATTTATTTTTTGTGCCGTTTGTAATTCCCTACAATAAAACTTTTGTTAAAATGTTTTGTTCCCTTAATTTTTATTATATTTTTGCAATTTGGTAGAAAGGGATGTTGTACTGTAGATATGATTTTGACGGTGTTGTGTCGACCAATTAAAATATATTCTGAGTTTGTTATTAAGGGCTCGTGCACTTGTAGTCTAATATCCATGTAAACAATAAATCTTAAGACAAAAAGGCTATTTTAATGTGATATTGTATTGCTGGAGCTGTTGAACAGAAAATATTTTTCACTTATTTGACTGAATCGTTAACTCAATTGTTTCATTTAATCAAGGAACACACACTCTTCAATAGTCATTGAAAATTACATAACTGATTAACCAACTTCTCAAATAAACTCTGTGCAAGATTTATTGAAAGAACAAATGCTTTTAAATAATAGTGCGTACAAATAACTGATTATTGGGGAAAGAAGTGTTGTAAATTGTGATTGCTAAACGAGAGGATTATCTGCAATTTATTATTCTGATTTTGAGTGAAATTGTCTGTTGGCTGCGACCAAACTTACATCAACCTTATTGCCAATAATCTGAAATCTTGTGAAACGAGTATCATATTCCTAGCACTAGTCAGATGTGGATTCATCTGTAGCTCATGCTTGGCAGAAGAAATTTTCTCATAATGTGTGTATCATCAAGTCGTGGTAAATTTTAATTGTATAGTTATCTATAGGTCTTGTTTTGATGATCTAATATAGTTTTAAAAATAAATTTCAGAAATTGTCATGTTACAGAATTGATTTTTACCGTTCACTAGTTCACAACGTCAAAATATCCTGTACTGTAGCGCTGGTAATATTTGTCCCATAATCTCAGTTTTGTTCATGATATTTTCTGATTCTCTGTTGCCATTTTGAGTTTGAATATGTATTTTTGAGTTGAGCCTGTGTTCTACGTTTTATTTGAAATTTAATAATGATTGTGTTGTGATTTTTTCAGCTTTGTTTTTTAAAAATATATAAAATTTTACTGTAAACAAGATTCATGGATGCAGCTTCTCTCGACTTGTGCAGTAAAATCATTCCGCAATCTTATGTAAACCAAGGCAATCAATCTCTTGTTACTCATTCAAATTTAATAAGAGTTCTCCTGGAAAAGGTAAGAATGGTGTGGTTGATGTTATGACTTGAACACTTTTTGAGGCGAATTTTCTCAAGTGGGCAAACTAACAGAATTTATTATTTAAATTCTGTCCAAGCAAGGTCAGAAGCAGCTCGTCTAAAAGAAACTAGCTAACTACCACATGATTTCCAATAGCAGCCGCCAGTGCACCAGTTTTCAAACACCTAAAGAAGTTTGATTCAATCAAAATAGCACTTTAGTTTGTGCTACTTAGGGAATTTTCTATGACTGAAGCCGGATATTCATGCATCTGAAGGAAGCCAAGATTTTTTCAATTCCAATTATTAATGTATTATACCGCTCAATATTGATATTTCCCAACTGATGCTAATACCGCAACCAATAAACAGAATCGAAATGTGGGGAGATTAATTTTAATTGGGGAAAATCAGCATTTTAATGTAAATCGTCGTGCATTTATTTGGAACGATTGGTTTTATCATGTGTCTTTTGGATCGCGCTCATATGTGGGATGGTGTAAATATATGATGATATAGTGGTATCATCGATATATTCATCTGGCTCTAAGTTGGTTGTGTTCATGAAATTGGTGTAGCATCCCTTCAATTCAACGAATTCCTGTTTCTTATTGTGTAGTGCTTGACTTCAATAGGATGACTATTTCAAAATCGGCTTTTCATCGATACTTTGACTGCCGTTTTTAACTCTATTTGCATGAAAGCGTAGGAAGATATACCTAGTTAATTTTGTTCAGAATGTTCTAGCAAACAGTGCAGACAAGCATTTCGCAAGTTATCTAAGTGATGAAAATGTTTGTTTACCAGAAAAAGATTCCAAATGATGGATTGAGCACACAAACGATTGAATACCTATTATCGCAGCTCTCGTTGATGGACAGTAATAATTTTATTGGAAACTGTGGTGTGGGAGAACGAGAAGGACGAATATTTTCTGACACTGTGTCAAGGAGACATTACAGGTTCCAATATTTTTGTTTGAACACCAACTTAAAATGGGGAAAATTTGGCAAGTCAAACTAAAAATTAGCTCTATTCAATTGAATGGCTTAGGAATAAATGTTTCATATTGAAATGGCAAGAGAATGGATCAGGATGTTGACATCCTGGTAATGCGGGTTGTTAGGGTAATCGAACCTATCAGATTTACTGCGAAAATTGTGAAGTATGGAGGAAACAGGCACTACTAATGATTGCACTTGACTGTATGATTATGAGTCTCAAAAAATTTCACATGCTTCCACAAAACTTTATGATGTTATGTGGAATTTTAAAATATGTATTTCACAGGCAAAAGACAGATTCCCAAGTCAGATTCCCATTCCTTCTCTTTAATTCCCATGTAATCCACTATGGATTTCTTCAAATGCATTGGTATGATGTAATCTTTGAGATAATGAATATTTTTAGAATCTCACTGATTTAGGCGAATTTGCAAGCTTGAGAAATCATCTGTAGTTTGAAATAAGTCTGTCATTTTTATCCTTTTAGATTTGCCCATGGTATTGGTAGATCTGGTGATGTCACAGCTATCCAACCAAAAGCAGCCGGTTCTAGTATTTTGAATCAACTTTGTACAAGTCTTGCACTCGATCTAATTCGTGCTTCAGGTGAGTGATTCTGCCTGATTATTCCAAATCAAGTGTTTCAGTTTGATTTAATATCTTCAATTTTTAAACTTCAGGGACGGGGTTGCTAATGCTGGGCCTTTCTTCGGCTTGATTACTGTATTTAGGACGTTTTTTTTTAATATTGCTACAGGTTGAAAACTATCCAAATTTTTACAAATTAACTTTTAAAAATTTTGGCACAAAATGCTTTATTATGATCTGGTATGATAATAATACTATATTGAATATTCGGTGTAGTGTATCCGTTTTACTCTCTAATCTATTGCTGGCTAATCTTCAAGATTTCATCAAACAATAGTTTGCTCACCCAAATAATATCTTTGTTTACTGCTTGCAATTCAGTATTGAAAAAATATAAAAGTAACTTTAAACAATATTACAAGAGTAAGGTATTGACCATGCCGCTGCAACCAATTGGTCCTACTGCCCTCAATGACCTAGAATCATCAGAGTTCCAGTGGAAGGTGAAATTTAGGTTCATAAAATTAAATAGCTTTACAAACATTTTTTACATCAAATATGATTTTGCATTATTCTTTGGAGCCACTATTAATACTAAGAATGTCAATTCAGTAAGCAATTGATTCGATTTTTCCAGCTACCCGAAATCATGAAATTCAAAAAATCTATACTTGAAAAAAAAGATAGGTATTTCATGTATTTGACAATTTTTTAAAAAGACGTTTTTATTTTTCTAGTATACGACTGAATATTACAGTCGATTGGGCACCAATTTAATTCTGGTATATAGATTTTATCATATCAATATTTTATGTCAGATTAGGTGTCAAGTCGACTTCATCATGTATAATTGTTCCTATGGCAACAGGAATGACTCTCACATTGTGTTTTCTTACTTTGAGAAGTTTGCGACCATTAGCAGAATATATAATATGGCCTCGTATTGATCAAAAGTCTTGTTTCAAGGTATATTAAAATATAATAGGGGTGAACAATAGTGTTGTCCTTATAGTTCAGTTTACATGATATTAAATTTAAATAATAAATTTAATATATAAGTTGAACAATGTTTCAGTGTTTCTCGCTTCACACTATATAAACATTTGTATACCGTATTTACTCGCCTATATCACGCAACCGTGGATTATGCACAGGCCATTCTGAAGGTCAATTTCACATGAAAAAGTGTATTCTCCTGTGTTATGCGCCTTCCGTTTTCTCTCGTCGTCATGAAATACCGAAACTCAATACCCCACATTTCTCTTTGTTTGAAGCAAGACTTTTAACCTCTTTAATGTAGTGACATAGTTATTCTTGCTACAGCATGTTTGCACTTGCTGAATAGGAATCCACAAAGGCCTGGAGGAAGGATAAGTAACAGAAAATAGTTCATGTCCTCCCAGTCCAACCATAATTTCACAGCAAAATGAATTCCATTAGGAATATTTGGAAGCTAAATCACTGTTTTTTACAATTCTAGAATATCTGACTGTTCACATAAGGACATATATAGTGTGGTAAAAGGAAGCACCTTTATGAGCCAACTGATGGGCAATCAGATGCCAACGAGGGGCTACAAGTTTTGGTGAAAGCGACTGCACTCTCAGCGGAAAACATATGGTGGTTGAATTATTTTTAATCTATTTTTAATAATCTATATAATCTTATCAGTCTATCTTATCCGCTGGATTCAAACCAATTATTATTGAAAATCAATTGGAAGGAGATGAACTGAGAACAGATATTGATGCAGTTGATAAAGCAATACTGGAGCATGGTTCTGATAAAATTTTATGTGTTTTTTCAACAACATCGTGTTTTGCTCCAAGAGTTCCTGACCGGTAATATCATCACTATTGGAAAAAGAAAGAATAAAAAACCCAAATAGTATATCAATTACTGGCAAAATAATAAAATGAACTATTCAAACACTCTGAGAATAAATTACAGCATGCGGAAGCAAATATACCACTGATCTCTATATAATATACCACTGCAAATATACCACTGATCTCTATATAATATACCAGCAGCCCATTGTTGCTTTTTGAGTGCTTGTATTAAAAATGTAGTTGAACCAATAAGGATTTGGAGTGGCTTGTTGGATGTAATGTAGATATCGCGATGGAATCTTTGTGTTCGAACACTATGTTAGAATGTTCCATTGGCACCACTCTCGTATGGTATATTTGGCTTAACCGAAAATAGGTCTCATCAGAAGAAAATTTCACAAATGGTCGATATTTCAAGATATATCCGTGACTAAAAGATTTTAATGTTATTTTTTTTAAGTGACTGGTAGTAACCAAGCTGAAGGAAAAGGTTCAAAATCACCACACTGCTATGAAATAGCAGTGTTAATGATTTTGAAGTTTTTTTGGCATAAAGATTTCAAAACCATATTCCCTGGTATAGGGCCTGGCGCACCCATATGGTTTAGTATAAAAAGGCATAAACACTTCATTAAATTTTAGATTAGAAGAACTGGCGAAAATTTGTAAGACTCATGATTTACCACATATTGTCAACAATGCATATGGACTGCAGTCATCAAAATGTACTCATTTACTTCAACAGGTTAGGAAAAATGATAGCTTTCTTGAAAATATACAAAAATCTCTCACATTCCTGATCTCAATAAAAAAAAATATATATATAGACTTTAATACCAAGAAGTTAGTGGAGAGTGCGTTCACATCTAGGATTGTCTTTCGAATTTTATATTCGTAATTAAGCATAGAGTAATGTTTGAACATTTCAGATAAAGAAATTTTATGAAAATATTTAGCAGCAAAGTCGTACTTTATATATAAACTGATTTCACTGCAAAATGAATCAATTCAAGAGTTATTAAAAAACGCAATTTTTTGCGTTCCAAGTTTTGATTTAAGTATGTTTCTACATATATTGACTGAGATGGATTGTGTTAGATCATCGAAAAAAGGGAGACATTGCAACAGTAAATGAAACCATATCCCTCCATAAATTGAGGATACTCGAAAGAAAACAAGATTTCATTGTGCATGGATGTGGTTAGCAAAATATGTTAAATTAGATATATTTATTGCGACCTTCTGAGCAATAAGCAAGCAATATTAAAAGAAATAAAGCGATTACACCCAAGAAAGGTCAAGCAGTTTGACAAACTAGTGTAGATGTACACACACCCTAGGCTCAAAAATAAAAATTCAGTCACCTTTATATCAAGCAGCCATGCGTATACTGGGTAATGGTTCACTGATGAAAGCCTAATTTCATAATTACTGCTTAACCAGGTGCAATACCCAACCTAGTCTGCTATATTATTAAACTATGCATTTCATCCCCATTGTTATCTGTTTTGGAAGTGCGGAATATAAACTTAACTAACAATATCTTTCCAATTTCAGGCGAGCAGAGTTGGAAGACTTGATGCTTTTGTACAAAGTTGCGATAAAAATTTAATGGTTCCTGTAGGAGGAGCTATAGTCGGTTGTATTGATAAAAATTTTGGTGAAAAAATTGCAAAAACGTATGCAGGAAGAGCATCAGCAGCACCTTCACTTGACGTTTTAATCACTTTGCTAGAAATGGGAATGAATAAATATGAAGCGTTGTTGAAAGAGAGAAAGGTAACAATTATTGATGACTGTTATCGAAGCGAAGCAGTTGAATAATATTCAACTTGTTTGATAATAGTTTACCTTTATTATACAAATATTATTTTAAATTATTTGATTTGTGGCCAATTTAGATTTTCTGCTTGCACAATTTGTGCACCAAATTATGATATACTCATTACTATTTTATGTTGTATTTTTTAACATAATTTTGAGGTTTTATGTCTGATGCAGTCAATAGAAATAAGGTTTGCTACTGGCATGCACAAGGAAATAGATCCCATCTAAGAGAAGTTTGTCAAAAGGCCAATATTTTTTTCCACAGTTTTAAAGCAGAATGCAGTGTAGTAATGGTAAACAGTATCTGCCCTGAACCAGCTATAATTTCAGTCATTGATGATCATTAGTAGTCTCTAATGAATTCACGTAGTTAACTCCCCATGTATTATTAATTCTCTTTTGTAATAGGAAAACTACAAGTATTTGAAAGAAGAATTAACCGAAGTTGCCACGAAACATGGCGAAGTTGTTCTGGAAACTCCTCACAATCCTATTTCAATGGGTAAATATTTTCCTAATTTCCACAGCAGCCGTGCTTATGTCATGTTGTGCTAATTAAGGTGGATGAAAACGCAGGCTATGCTGGTTCATAACAGCTTGAATAATTATTTATTCAGTATTGCTAGACAGTATGCATGGCCAGGGATAAGTATATGCGAGAGGTCTGCTGGACATCTCGCCGGAGCACGGTAGTTCACGTAAGAGATGCTCCCGGCTTCCTCTACCAACCAGGTCCATGCACGGAAAAAACAAGAAATACTATAGTCCAAAAGAACCTCAACACCGATTCAAAACTGGTATCTGTACGAGAGGTAGTGGTTTGCCATATGGTTAAGCTGTATTTTCTGCTTTCCTCTCCCGCAGGATGAAAATGCTATCCTATCCAGTGCAGTGTTTAACCATGTTAAAGACTTGAAAAATATCTCCTTGTCCATAGTGATTGGCAATTAAAGTACCGAATACAGACTGATTCGGATATAAAGGATTTAAACCTTTACAAATGCAGGGTGACAAAAATCACTCTTTACTGTACAATTTTCATTACTATTGCTCAAAATGTTTTTTTAATTTTTAGTGACTGAAATGAAATATTGCTATTTTGTTATATTTTCTTCTGTCTGGACCTCTTTTCTTTGGTTGTTCAAGTACCCGAGTATTCGGTCAAACTGAATGAATGTACCACCTACCTGCTCACAGTCATAGCTTCGTCTGAAATGGTCGCTGCACTGCTCCATTCTGTATATTTTTTTCAATTTCTATTTATAGCAATGTCAGTGTCACAAAATTTGGTGAGTGGTCAGAAGAATGATGTCACAGAACTTGGATCTATGTTGTTTACCAGATGTGTTAGCGGGACAAGGTAAATTTGAGACCCGTTTTGAGATATATATATATTTTAGCACGATTATTTTAAAATTACAACTTATTTGTTTATTGTGAAATGAATAAATATGATATATGTATTTTGCTAAATGTGCAACCCACTGGTCACAAAAAACACTGTATGAAAGATAACTTCATTTTATTGAAAAGTAAGTCGTGGTGCATTAAACAATATATTTTTGCAAGATGTTGGTTAATAATTTATCCTTTACATTTGTGTCATTTTTGAATAAGCGGATGCTTCTGAAATCTGTATTCGATAAAGGTAAAGCTATACCCTGCTGATACACTACTAACTATCCTAAAGGTGCATCCTTCAGCAAGGGACTATGCAGATGGTCTGTAAAATTAAAAAAGTGGGTAATATCATGAATGTTGAGGATTATTCTATACTGTTAGGGCCATATCATTAACAATATTTCTAGATGAACTGATGGTATTCAGGGTTTTTCAATTTCTTATATGGGGTGATTTTAGAAACCAGTTTGCATAACTTGATTACAGATGATGGTTAGTTTCAACTTACTCTGATTTGTATCAGTGTGCAACACTCAATAAAACTTACCTTCTCGATCAAAAAATTTACTTTGTTAAACATAAGACACAGACAGGCAACACTCAATAAAACTTACCTTCTCTATCAAAAATTTTACTTTGTTAAGCATAAGACACAGACAGGCAACACTCAATAAAACTTACCTTCTCGATCAAAAAATTTACTTTGTTAAGCATAAGACACAGACAGGCAACACTCAATAAAACTTACCTTCTCGATCAAAAATGTTATCGATCGCTATCCATCAGTGACTTGAGCTTAACAGAAGAGTGTGCTCTAAGTATTACTGACTAGGTTGTGATTTTGATTGATTAAAAATTAATTTAGTATCCAATTGGTTATGCTGACTGCTCAATCTTTAACATCAATTATATTTTTTGTGCAATTACTAGGGTTGTTGCCACAGACACTGTGAAAGAAATTGAAGGATATAAATTCCAAGCATATGGATCTCACTGTGATAAATATCCTACTGCATATTTAACTGCTGCAGCTGCTATCGGGATGACCAGACAAGATGTTGATTTGTTTGTTAGAAGATTGGATAAAGTTTTAACTGATATACATAAAAGGAATACAAAAACTACATCATGAATGTGAGGAAACTAGATTTTAGATTCGTTAACATCTGACCGAATATAGGCAACTTTACTTCCCACAAACCTGTCAAAAAGTAATAACCCTACCTAGAGATTATTAATTTTGAGTGTCTAAGAGTGATTGCCTTAAACAATATTGATACCACACTGATAAATAAAAGTATTTTTGTTTCTAAGCTTTTATTTCAGCTGGAAAAGATGATAGATATTTCATGCATCTGAAATTAAACAAGATGCAGCGAAATTGCTTTCTCGTGTTTTAATGATAATGAGCCTATGAATGGTATTTATGATACCTCTCAAAAATTTTATTTTGCCAAGCATGCGCTACGGATGGAACGCCTTGTCGTCGTGTTCCGTCAGTGAACCATACTTAACAAAACATATTAGATCGTAATTTTTCTGACTGGGTTATTTATATTCATTTGACAGAGTTTCTTGACTGTAGTCACTAAAACTATTGTCAGCCCTACTCGAGGAGACTCCAGGGGTCCATTTAAAAATAACTTTTGTCTATTCTTGTTGGTCCTATATTATGATTTTTAATTACAATATGAACAAATGTTGAAATTATGTTTCGAGTGGTAGAAGATCGCTGACTTTGAGCTCTTGAAATGGTTTCATGTAATTGATATTTTATTTCCAGTGGCTGAATGAATCTCCACCCTATAAAATTGTGAGTGCACTAACATAAAAAATTACTAGTTCTTTGGTTTGGTTTTGATTAATTTTCGGTATTGGTATTGTGCAATAAAAATAATTTTTTCGATTTGTTTTTGTCGTGTTGCAAGACAAGTTGTTGAACAGCAGGTATATGTTGTACACAACATAATTTTATTCACTAAACTATCTGAACACACTGACATAAACAAAACCAATCGAAAACGATAGAAAGTCTGGTGTTTCATAAAAATGAGCCTATGATTGGTATCTGTGATACCTAGTCAAAAGTTTCATTATGCCAAGCATGCGCCACAGCCACAGAAGCCTGAGTATCTGCACAAAAGCCAAAGAAAAAACTCACCCAGGAGCTTAAAATTGGGCGTTATCTTGTTTAAAAAGAATGATGTAAGATCGTACCGCGCCTATTTACTGCCCAAATGCCAGAAGGAAGGCGCTGTTGCCATGTAAAGATTTCTGTTTTGACTAGCGTTTAGGAGATAATAGAGGGGGGAACGTATGAACGTGAAAGCGTTCGTATTAAACGTTAGAAAACCGATTCCTTTCGTAAAAATAAACAAAAACTGCAAATGAAGGTTTAACCTTTCGTTTGGCGCTTGCGAGAGAGATTCTATTGAATCGTTGACCAGAAATGCTGCGCATGAAATTTCTAACCTGTCTCTTTCCCCCCTGTACGCGCTGCGACGTTCTGACATTTTGTATTAGGCGTAAAATACAATCAAACAGGGTATTTGAGAAGCACGTGCCTCTGTACCACCGCCGGGTCCGCTAGCGATGTTGAGGTTGCGCGACACTAGAGTTCAGACTTCGGAAAGACGGCGGGGCAAAATAAGTGGAGTTGTTATTATGACGTCATAATGAACATCACAGAAACCTGTTCCCTCCAAAAATTTAATGTGCTATGAGTTATTATACTTATTTAATTACTTTGTGGCCTTGAAATCACCTTTTTCAAAAGAATTTTCGCGCCCACTGTGCGATTTTTGGTCGGTTTTGTCGTGACATACAATAAAGCCGCTATTTGAGAGGCTTACTATGATGCCATGAATTGACCTGGGCTTATTTTTTCAAACATACAAACAGAATATTCGAATAGTCCGAGCTTCAAAGATAATAGGTCGTATTACGCCTCGTCGGCACATGCCACAGTTAAAGTTGAATTTAATTAGGATTATCTTTTCTTTGCGGATTTTTTTTTGCTATGACTCTGTGGTGAAAGCGATAATACTACGATATGTCGGCTCCAGCTTACGTAAACATATGTGATGCGCATGAAATAATGCTTTGCAAGGTTTTTGGCCATTGGAATTGGTGGAAACAGCTATTGTCGTCAAAATAGGAGCGTATTCTCCTAAATCGAATAGGCCCACATCAACTTTACCGAAGGTGTTCTCAGCAGAAGTATTCGCTTCTTTTATCTAGCGATTGATAACTCAGTTAAAAAAGGAAAACTGGAATATAACTTCATTTTACTAGTCAAGTTGAGTAATTTTGCAATGCGAATCAGATGGAACTTTAAGCATTGGCGCGTACATGTAGAGAAGCACGATTTTTTCTGTTTATAGCCAGATGCGACGTGATGCGTCAGAAGTCGTTTGGAGCAGTTTGTTACATGTTGTGGTCAGCGAGTGAGGACAAGCCCAGAAAGGATTTGTATTATATTTAATTAGGTGATCACTGCAGCATGGGTAAAATGTGCCCGAATCCAAAAAAAAGGATTAGAATTCCGACACGCAAATTCTAACACTATGTTGTGCGGCGCAGGCAGAAATTATTAGAATGAAACTTGCATTTACAGCAAATCAGTGTAAACTAATAAAAAACAAAACATGCGTTGAAGCAAAAGCATAAACTAGTCGACTGGTCTTTCGTCAAGTATGGTACCAAATACGCGTTAGTTTTTCTGAAAGACATTTTTGGCAGTAGAAATGTCAAGTATTGGATATTTTTGTAAGTGATGTCAACAAGATCTATGAAAACAATGGCCGAATATGCTGACAAATGTATGTGCTAGACAACAAGTGAGGACACGTTTCCTGATCTTAACTATTCTTGGTTATTCAATCGATTAACGTGATTGTTGATAAGAAATATTTAGTTCGAATATGTTTTGTTCAGCGAGTGCCACTGGCGGATCGCTTAGTGGAGGCACGTGCCATCTGTGGCTCATGTTTGAAAAATCGAGTTCAGATTTATGAGAGATGACGTCATGAGATTATGATTCAGTTGATGAGAAATCATATTTTGTTAGGTATGGGATGATGATGTACAGCTTCGCTTTAGGACCGCCAATCAGTAGGGTGCATTAAAAACACCAAGGTCGTCTAATCTTTTTCTACATGGGCTCATTTTATGCCGTTTCGTAATCTTTGAACCCACGCAAAATTCCAAGACAATAAATAGATATCTAGGTCCACCTGCTTGTAGAAGTTTTGTACAAATCGAAAATCTGGCAACTTCCATTTTACATAAACGAAATTAACCACGTCCCAAAGGTTGACAACAATCTCCTTGTAAAATGACAGCACACGCAAAATATTGCCATCCTTTTCATATATACTTGTCATATACTATCCAAACATGGCTTATCTCCATTTTATCTTTGACCAAGCATGATTTTAGTTGGTTTCGTAAAAATATGATGGAATGATTGCTTTCACCTTTCCTGGCATTATCATTGCTATTTAAGTAAAAGTTATGAATGTACGGTAAATATTTATTTATATGTGCGGGGTCAGAATTATATTTTATTCCCTAATTTCTGATGAATTTCGAGCATATCTTTCAACTGTGTGAGCTAAGAATCTGATTCTGATTCATCTAATAAATAAACCTTTCGAACCGCTGAATAAATGTTGTGAAGTTTCTTTGTTTGGATATATGGGAACCATCTGATTCCAGCCCAGATACCCCACTTCCTCTAATAATAGTGTGTTCCACATTTGTATCTGAAAGAGAGTAGATCTGTATCAGAATACTAATATTTACCATATTGCGTTTATTGCGCAACAATATCAGGATTTGTGTTAATTTTTTTTAATGATTTAACTCATTAATATATCATGATTTTGCTGCATATTGTATAAATTTGCAATAGTGAAAAAACAAAGTACACAAATCAAAATCCCATAACTGTACTGAGGTATTCTTGATTTGCAAGTCAATTTCATTTCATTTTAGTCAATATCGAGCATAACCGAAGATAAATCGAGATTTTGCTGCTTAAGGCATATTTTTGAAAAGTTCACAAATGCAACTAAAATTTTAGAATAATTCTAGATTAAAAAGAAGACAAACGTAGCCATATGTTAAAACTTTGCCATTATTAGTCAAATACGAGCTTAATCGAAGATAAATAGAGAATAATTTTCAAGTTCCATCGTACTACTTCCAAATTTGATATGCCGGTTTTATGCATGAATTGGCATATTTTGGCACTGGGTAGATAATGTTACTTACATTTTTTTAAAAATAGTGTTTTTATGATGCACCGTACCCATCTTTGCTTTATGATTGACTATTATAATTCCCTCATCTGACTTTTTGCACTGTAAATTCGTCGAGTAATTTCCATATTTTATTTGCAAGACAGTAAAATTATTTAGTTTGGTTTTGTTTATTTTTATTGACTATTACGCTAGTGGTCGATGGATGACACGTTAACACAGTGCTATTTACGCGGCTTCGCCTTTTTTAATCGACTTTTCTCCTAAAAAAATCTAAAATGATCATCGCACCAGTTTGGCTTTATTACGATCTTCTGAAAAAATAAGGCATGAAACAAATATTAATCTTGGCAACGAAAATGAAAATCATGAGTAAATGACACAATTGTTTCATTATAAGGAATGAAATTACCGATCTTTCTAACGACCTTATGTTATCCATGTCCGGATAACATTACTAGTTTTGCTCAAAACGATAACAAAATGACTATTCCTTGCTGATGTTGACGAAAACTGTATTTTAAACTCAATCTGAAATATTTTGTCATAACACCTTTTGTTAAGTTTGCGTCACTGATGAATCGCGTCGATGCGACGTGGTCCATTTGTGGCTCACGTCTGACAAAATCTAATTTCCGATAAAAAAAAGAATAACAATACATACCATTCCAAAAAATATTGGAAAAGACCATTTCCTCTCATTTGACTAATCTGCCATAGTTGGGCAATGACTTTCAAAATTGTTGTTGTGTGTATTCCTGAAAATGCTATTACATATTTATGTGAAATATATTCCAATTTTGTTCAGAGGACAAAAAATAGCCAATTCTGATCAATGCTTATAACCAGATGCGGTGGAAGGTGTCATATCTTGTAAAGACTTGAAAATAAAAATTAAATATATTTTGCAATATAACCTGCGCGTCAAACACGCAAGAAATTTTTTTGGCTTTCCTGTTGAAAAAAATACACTATTTTGGGGGCGAAACGACATGGCTCTATATAATACGTGGTCGCGAAAATCTTTTATGGTGTCATACCATGTCATGGTATATTCTCCGATTTTTGGACTGTATTATCGTGCTAAACGAGAAAAGGACCATTTTTAGCAAGTTCTTCCTATTTCTCCTATTATGTCGTCATGAATTGACCACGGAATATTCAAATTTTGGTCCCCACTTTTCAAGGTTATCTGTCAGTATATGCATATTTTTAAATGAAAAGTTTGTCTTTTCCAATAGTTCCAATAGCTTTCCAATATATAGCACGATGGGTTCGGGAGACATAACATACATTGGACTTTGGAAAATCTACCGTCTATTTTTAATTTTCTATGTTGAATGCTGTTACGAAGAAAGGGAATTATAAGAGCAAGTGTGTATTCTTAGATGTCTTCATTCGCTAATGACGTCAATCGCCTTCTACTACTTTGTTGCGTACGGCGGGAATTAATCTTTTGTCTACACATCCGAGTATGAACAGTAGATGAAGCGCGCTTTCATAGCGCGATTCATCTACTGACCATACTTAGAATTGGATACAAAGTATTCATTCGGGTATTTCAAATTTTGTTGCACCACTAGTCAACATTTTCGTGACATGAGTAACTACAATTAAAGATTTCCTTATTTATATATATTACCAGGAAAATAAACGCCTTTGCATGCTACAGGTGATCAATAATAGGCTATACGTTCACTGCGAGAAATTTCGATCGATTTCAGTCGCTTAGAATTTGATAGCACCAGTTGAGTGATTTATGTAATTTGTGGAATTGGAAATCGAAGTGTGGAATCGAAGTGAATTTGCATGATAAAGATGTAATAATGTCTAACGTAATGTTGGTCATATCATGGTCTCTAAAAAATCTTGTATTAAAATGAAGACATTCATGCTTACTAACGAGTTATAGTCGCGTGACTGCTTTATCATGTAGCGGCTTTTTGAATGTGTTTAGAGTCTTTGTTAGAACGATAGTTGCAGTTACTGCAAGTCATGAGCATCTGTGACGAAAGTATACCGAACGTGTATTATCCTTCTGTAATTTTTTTCTGTAAGTCTTAGCGGGGAAAACACTCCTCCATCCCTTATCATTTTCTTTCAAACATTTTTTATCGGGACGGATTGCCATGTTTAAGGAGCGCCAAAATATCGCCATGAAGGTATCGCTACAATTAGGAGACCAGTGACGGCTGAGGATGCTGCAGGAGGTTTAGAACAGCCGTAAACAGATTTTTTTTTCAGAATGATCCACGGATGAATCGCGATTAGAGTTGTATGTAGGTTACATCCTACTTGACAAAACGTATTAGGACAAATAATTTCCTGTTGGGTTTACAGAGCAGTGCAAGACTCGTAGAACAATAGTTTGAACATTAAATTACAAAAATATTATTACAATACATATTTATACCTAACATGAACTGCTAGCTGTTGTTTCATAAAATGTACACGGTTGCCATGTTAGGACGAGAAAACGTATGCTTACAGACTACCGTAAAAGCCCTGTTCGAATCGCGTAATATGGGGGCCTATGATGTGAGAACGAGAGACCGATTCCGTCAACGATTTACGTGAGAATTAATATCAACAAAAGTTTTCTGTAGAGAATGGATGGTTACGAGTACGAGCAACTACCCTTGCTACACATGAGTCACCGGCGGAGATAATGATTCAAGCTCAACACAATACGTTTTTAACAACAAATTCCAACTTGGGTAGACATCGATTTAGTTAGCACCCAATTTGCAGGTTCATAACATTATGTAGGACACACAATCAATTAAGTCAATTCATTTCACATTGCAAAACCTCTATCCCTTCATTGATTTGATACTCAGACACACATAGAAAACGGTATTGCATGATGAACACTTGAGCAATGCTGGAAAAATTGTACAATCGCAATCAACTATTTTACTTTGTCAGATCTCGCCGGGGTCACTAGTATAGAAGCCGGGGAGTCGGTCTCTACCCAACTGTTCTATGATGAATGTTTTCGGATCCTAATCCCGAACCAGAAATGAAACATTACGACGTAATAGAACCTAATCCCTAGGCAGTAAATATGTATTTTTATTCACTAAATCAACTCTTATTTATACACAAATACATGAGTGATTATTTGCCTGAAGCAAGATCGTGATATAAAAAAAATAATATCAAACAATACATGTGCATTGACATTCAGAAAACTTATTCTGTCATATATGAATCAACCATGGAGCTTGCCATATTGACTCGATCATACCTGATTACACATGACTCACGAGAAATTGTCCGACTGGTAAAATAATTCTTATCATATATTACAAATATGGGCATTAGATGATCCAATCACATGTCACAGGCAAAAGGAAATAGTTTAAGTTTTCATTATCATATATAATTTGGTTGTTTTCGAAATAGTTTGTCACGCCTTTCCAGAGTGATACTTAATAATCTTAATTCGTTAAATTTAGCTTAACAAAACCTGTTAAATCTAGATGGCATCTGCAAACAATTGACCCTCACACTGCCCTGTCGGTGTGAACATCCTGAGTATATAGCGATGCTCTTGGTACCGTTTTTATCAATATAATTTATAATTTTAATAGTATAATTTAGTAGCTAAATGTCATAGAAATCATTTGATTTGACAATTTGATTACAATATCTTGCCCATTCACTCGAGAACAAAAAATAATTGTACAAGAAAATGATGTTTTTAAAATGTTCATACGTTATTTACTATACACCAATTGAATAGATATGTTTTATTGTATATAAGACTTGCAAGACTTGCAAAAACTGTGTAGTGTCTGTCATTCACTTCCTCATCTGTTCATTTTCGATTTTTAGAATTTACTGACATCCCAATCGATTTAGATGAGAGGTATGCAAACTTGATATGAACGTCAGTTGAGTTTATGTGGGAACAACTTTATTTCAAGTACTCGTAAAATAGATTACCAAGCATTTTGATTTTCAGCTGCCCGACTTCAAAGATTAAAAAGTGTGATTTTTGTACTGCCATTTTGAAGAAATTGGAATATTCGCTATCATTTTCGTTAGAGTTCAGTGAACAGCTATAATTGCCATTTATCAGCCTATCTATCGTGGCGTTGATTTCCGCGTATACATTAGATATATTAAAGTTCAGTTAAAGTGCCAGCTAGCTTTTCCGCTTTAAATATTTATTTATTTTTTCAATGGCGTAATGTCATGTCGGACCGAATGTTTTTCCTGCGTGTAGTAAGAGGCGAGTAAAGGGAAACGAAGAAGTGGTACATGGTCTTATCATCGCCAAAAGGCAGATAATACATCACTACACTCTATCCTGATGGTTTAGTTCTGTTTGAGATGTTTTGCGCTTATAGTGCAGTTGCTGGGAATCATTGGAATCTCTGTTCAGTGTATTTTTCTTATGCAATCTAAAATGAAAGAGGTGGTATAGGGCTGATGCTTCGCTTAATCTCTCTATTCCATGATTTTCCGCATAAGTTATACATTTTGCACTATTTTTCACTAATTATACTAATTTTGCAATTTTAGACGTACATTTTAGTTTCTACTATAGCTTTTTGACATAACGTGACCTTAAGTAATCAAGACCATCTCATGGCGCCCTTCAGGGAATCTATTGAAGCAACAAAAGTGCCAGTTAATATTGTGATACTTGGCGGATCGTCAGTTGGAAAGACTGCAGTTACCCTACAATTTATAAACGGAAAGAAAGTCGAATCGTAAGTGATTAGTACAATATCTTATATTTTATGTATGTAGTATTATGCTTATCAATACAATGACAGAAATTGAATTCCGTCGTTTTGCGAACAGTCGGAGATCTTCCACGGCCGTTGCCGCGAAGTTGCGATATTTCTGCAACACTTTTTTGACATAAATGAGTGGCATTGATTTACCCAAAATGAATTTTTATTTTATTCATTATTTTGTTACTCTCCTTCCTAAGCATAGGGTTAAGGATATTGCGATCCAAAGCTTTTCAAAATGTGATGGATGATTATACCGCCCAGAGCAGATAGTAATCACTGAACTTTATCATGTCGGTTTACTTCTGCTCGTGACGTTTTCCACTCAGAGTGCAGTTACATTTTGAAGTAGCTGTAGCTCTTTGCTGAATAAGGGAACGTTTATTGCTTTGTTTTAGGCGCTACTTCCAGTCATGCTCCGAATGACTTTCAATAAAAAAAGTATTTCTCCCATTTCCGAAATTTCTATCGGAAGTTATGTGTTGACAAATATAAAACACTTCTATTGCTAAGATATTGTAATACTACAAAAGATGCCTGCATAATTCATACATTGAGATCTTACATTATTATTGCATTACTTCTTAACAGAGGAAGTTGTCCGCCTACTATCGAAGCTTCGTTCTACAAAGAAATAAGTTTGATGGAATCATTAGCGACTGCAGAACTTGATTCAGAATCGAAAGAAAACGGTGTAGAATGTCTTTGGAAAATGGACATTACTTCCGATGATCGAGTAAACTTTGTTTTTTTTCCAAATACCTTCAGTTCTTCAGTGGTGACTGAAATATATATATATATATATATATATATATATATATATATATATATCTTAACCAGATTAAATTTAACTATTCCGTGACAACGTGTATGTAGCATTATAGGCAGTGCCGTCCTCAATAGCAAGGTTTCGACAATTTTCGAAACTCTATATAAACGGAATAAATATTGTTCAACATTTCAGTTAAAACAAAATTACTGTTATTTGACTATAGTTTGTCATTTTGCATTTAAGTCATGATTTATGTCAAATTTTACTGTCAAATTGGCATTTATAATGATTTTATTGCAAAATTGATCAATTTAAAAGTAATGGAAAAACGACTATTCGAATTTTAAGGCATTCCTTACGCTTAACCGTATTCTGTCACTGAAGTATGGGTATAATAAAAATAATTTTAAATATATTTTCAAAGCAAACTTCATCAACCCTTCACAATCTTCATATTAAACAACACAAACGAAAAAGTTCAAATAACAATGAACTCGAAGCCAACGATTTCAAAACTATGGTTAAAGTCACAGACACAGCCAGGTAAAAAATTATCCTAAGAAATTGACAAATCGTCTTTTTTAGACCGTGGACCATTGATGGATTGCTTAGTATTTTAGAATCACGTGGTGCCCAATGAAATAGTATTGCATTTAAGAAACCAACACAAATCATATTAAATTTTTTTCTCAAGAATGGGCCACAGATGGATCACAGGAGATCAGTGACTCATGCTTAACAAAATGTATTGGAACGAAATTCTCTGACTTGGTACTTCACGGGGAATCTTTTATTTGACAATTCACATACTCTCGGCCATTGGGATTATGTTTCCATGGAAGTCTATTGCATTGTGGCATACACAACAGAAAACTTATTTTTATAAATTTTGTTGTAGAAAGTATGTATGTAGTTGTAATACACTTGTGTTAACTGCGGCCAACAACTGTTTCGTCTTATCATGACAAAATATTATGTATATTAGGCTATGCTTTTGTAATCCATATGTACCTTCCTATAATATATACTCGCTTAGCTGATCTGGTCAATAACAAGGCCAATGGTTTGATGGTCGTCCGTTCTACCAACAAGTATACCCATCAGCAAGACATTTTGTGACTAGCTGAAACAGACACAGTCAATACAAAGATCCGTGCCTTGCTGTTATTGGACATAATTCTCCCGATAAGTTTAAGGATATACTTTCATGTTCCCTAATCCTTTTTAGTTAATTGTAATATTCTTTTTCCAGTTTCAAGCGGGCATATGCACCCAGAAAATCCCTCAGACAAAGACTTGCTCAGCGATTAACGCCGCGACGTAGGCCACCAGTATCATCATCATCTAAAACTCCTGTTACAAGAAGATACAAACAAAATTTCGTGGAGTCAAATAAGGCCATGTAAGTGGATTACGATATTTTTGCACTGTTCATGTATTTCATGCAAATATAATGGATTGGTATTTGCCCATGATAGGATATCATAATTTAACAACTAAAATCATACCAAACAGCATTTGGTATTATTTTAGTCGTTAAATTATAAAATTCTAGTATGAGCCTTGAAAATTTTTTTCTTGAAAAAATACGAACGTACTGCTTATATGCCAAATTTAGAGGAAATCCAATAGTTTAGCAAGACGAAAGTTATACTGTGGGCTGAAGACTCGCAAAATCTTTTTAGTTAAATTAACTCAAATGGAAGCATTGAAAAGTAGTCAGAACAATTTTTATCAACAAATGCCTAATGATGAACCACGCCTCATACTCAACATAAACACATTATTTTTTTTTATCAAATAGTTTTTAGTAAACAGAAATCAGCGAATCCGATACCAACCTGAACCAAGGCTTAATTTATCGTGTTAGTCAAGTGCTTTTGTTTTCAGCAACACTTGATAATAATAATTTTGAGAATATGTTTGGATATCCGGAAATAAACTGTCTCGGCAGAATGCTGTATTTATAAATAATCAAATTGTACGAAAACACATTAAACCTGAGCACGATTAGGTTATTTCTGATTGTAGGAAAGGAACCAACTGACGGCCACTTAATAGAAAAGAGCTACTAAAAGATGTACCAGCAACTGCACTCTGAAGTGAAAATGTCCCATACAGAACTGAAACGTCATGGTAAAGTGCAGTAAGTGGTATCTGCCCTGGGCAATGGTAAAACCATCTACCATATTTGTTTTCTTTTAATGCAGCTTGAAGTTAAGGCTGGGCAATTTATTTCGGTTATTGGAATCGATCCGTGGAACAAAATATTCGAATGGATCGTGAAATGTCCACAGGAATGAAAACTTGCTAAATGACGAATAATTTTCATTTTTAACGACGAAAAGCAATTGATTTTGGTTAAATTTGACCGAAATTGATTACATTTTATCGTTAACATTTGAAAATTATATGAGCTATATTGAAAGCTTGATATATTGAAGCTATATATGCATTTCTATTAAGTCGGTTTATCCAGATATCATTAATTCTTTACTATACATTTTTCTTGATTTTCGTAATGAGGACAAGATATATTTGTTATTTACGTCAAAATAGTGATTTGATCGGAAATATTATCAAAAATATTATCTAAATCAGATTCGAATTTTAAATGATTTGGTTTTGTCAAACTCTACTTTGCTTAGAATAAATTTCAGTAACAAAAAACCTCAATTGTGTATAATGAATATTTATTACATAACTTTTGAAATATATACTATTGAGTATCAGTTAACCATACTTTTTACTTATTAAACATGTAAAACATTTTTGAAGAAGTAACATTGTTCAAACGTTTATGTCCTATAGGTACGGGCTTTAGAATTGTCCTAGCGCATTTCTGCGTGTTGCAAGAGGCGCATAGTGAATTTGAATAAAGAAAAATGAATGAAATGCCAGAAACAGGCACAAATAAAAATTTCAATTTTAAATAGTTTTTACTTTTATACTTTCAACTGCATTTTGGTCAGTAAACAGCGGCTTTGAATACAAATATGAAATGAATATGGAAAAATGCTTTGCTAACATAATTAGAAACCTTTGAATATTATCTAATATCCCCTTTGTTAAACGTCAATTGAACTATTAAAAGATGCATCCGGTTAGGTCGTTTTCGCAAAAATTCCTATTTTAATATTTTGATTTCTGAATACGTGCGCACGACCTGATAATTTTAACAGAATGATAAGGTAACAGGTCAAATATTTTGTTATTCTGTGATAAATTATATGGGACGTCATTGGATCTTTGGAAATTACGTAACTTACGCTATGATACTTGAGAAATAGTCCAAGAATGGTTTACAAAAAAATTTAAGTATATTTTGGTTAAGTAGGAACCACAGATGAACTCTACCTCGATAACGCTGTCCATCATGAAAGCTGTACAATTTGATACGAAAATTCGATTAAGTCGGGAATCGGTCATAGGAAATAAAGCCAGCAAAGTAAAGTGGGAATTTTTCTGTTTTACGACTAAATACTATTGAATAAAGTACAAGACGATAATTTTCTATCATACCGCTTGTGCAATTTTATACGAATAATTTATATCTTTAGTAGTGAATTCGTCTCGTTAGAAGGGAAAATTTGCCGATTCGAAAAAATTATCCGAATCGAATTCGGATAATCCCAAATGGCTCGGTTTAGCTAAGACCTATCAATGATTCTAATAATGAGTTATCTATCAATAATAATGGTTGTTTCATAACATGAATACAAATAAATCATTACATAAGTTGACTCATGTTATTTGAGTGCGGCACAGACTGCAGATAATAATATCCCATATAAATCTTATGATCAAGTATAGTCTTGCTCTTTCATGTTTCTCTGGGACAATTATGTGTAAATCATAATGTGCCCAGTAAAATATTAATCTATGAACACCTATGAATACGAATAAAATAATGTATCTCTGTATATTGTTGTATCTACCATATACATATCACAAACCAGTCAAAACAATATACATACGTATTAAAAAGTTTTACGTGAATTTGTGCGACCTGCCTAAATTTTATTTCTTTGCGTCATCCTTACGTAAGTGACGGCCCTATTCATAAAATTTGCTATAGTGTATTGTATACGGATTTCACGTATTTAGTTCTTTATATGACAATGGTTGGGAAATAGCACGTTTATTCACGTAATTTCCAAAATTGATTATGTATCTTTATTAGAAATCAGTCATTATAGTTCCCATAACAAATAAAAAATTCACGTTATACTTTTAACATGTGGTTTTGATTTGCGTTTGGAGATTTTGTCTACTTTCAGGATTTTAAATAGCACCGAAAGAGTAACTTAACCAAGTAGACAAATCCGGTCCAAAGATTGTCATTTCTATTTCCGTTTTTGTGCGCAAATAATACACTCATAGACTGCGTTAACGAAATTTTGAAAACGAATCAATTGAGTTAGGCACAAATTTAATAACTGCGGCTTGTCATTTTCGAATAATCTGTAACGCTAAAATCAAATCAAATTATTCATCCGCACCAAATCGAATCGTCAAATTACAAAATAAAAAAAAATATGGTTGGAAAACATTTAAAACAGTTCAATTACAGAGTTATTTATTTAGGAATGTTGTTCCTTCGTTCATTTACCGAAAGCAAGACGGAAAATCGACAATACATGATGGGGCAATTCAAGAAGCTGATGCTTTTATTTTGGTGTATTCTGTTCAAGATAGACGTTCGTTTGATACATTGCAACAAATAAGAACAAAGATTTTAGACGCTAGAGGTCATCTTTTTGAAAGCCTCGAAAGTTCTCATTCGCGGACTCACAATCATCGCAGAAAAATTAAAGATTCTACATTTTACAACAACAAAAAAATTACCGGCTTGGTTGAAGAAGAATGTCTACCACCGATCGCGGTTGTAGGAACTCATATTGTAAGTGAGGGCATTTTCTCTAGATCACCGGCGACTAATATTGAAGTTAGATTTGGTAACTCAAAATGTTTTCGGACTGATTGTCTTTCAATGAAAAAAGTACTTTTCAAAATAAGTTTCGGCACATTTCGTGATGATGCCATCAAAGATCTACTTGGGGTCAAACTCTATATATTTTCGAATGGGCGTGTGAATAATTTTTTCTAAGTGTAAAACAAATCATTGACAATAATATGATTTGCGGAAACTTCCACACCAAGCTATTTTAGCAAAGTATACGATAAAAAATGCCGTGTTTATTTATCAATAACGTAGGTAGTGTACCAATCAGTGTTTTTTTATGTTCGCTGTTCAAAGCATGCCACATGTACCATCCTCTGTCATAGCAGCTGAAGTCTCGTCCTCTAAAATCTTTTCATGGTTCGCTCCGGCTTTTAAATTTTAATTGGTGGATAATGCCAACAACTGCTTCAACTCCTATCAAGGAAAATACCTAAACCTTCCTTTAAGCAAATTTATCTTATAAATATCTTCACAGGATATGACGGTTCCTACTGCATCTCCATGGTCCGAGGGCCCAGTTATGGAAAGGAAGTCAAGCAACGACAATTTGCTGACTTCCGCATTTTCCTTCAGTCCTCGACACAATGGATCTCGAAGAAGAAATGGTTTTCAAAAACAAATGTCATTGGCAGCTGAAGTTTTAACACAAACACATAAACCACGGGGAGCCCAAGTGTCTTCCGAGTATGTGAGAGGTGTTGTGGGATCGTGGCAGGAGTGCGTCGGGTTTGTCGAAGTATCAAATAATAGCGTTGCCAGATTACAACGAGTTTTTCAACATTTGACGTCACGTGTGATCCGCAGACGAATTTCATCTGGAAAAAATAAATCACTGCCACATGCACCAAGAAAAAGATTGGACTCAGTATTAAGTATTCTTCGTAGTAGCAGACAATCGACACCTGACGGCAGTGAATCAGGCAAAAAAACGTGCTGGCTTTCATGTTTTTGCTAATGTACTGTGCTTTTCATATGTTTTTTAGCCAGTCAGAAATATTTGATCAAACATGTTTTGTTAGTATGTTTTGGGGAACTTTAGGGTAACTTTTTCGTTGTAATATCCGAGTTTTACATTTATATTGACCTCTTTTTATATAAATATATCAAAGTTGCAAAATATCGTAAATGTGTTATTCTGGAGAGGTGGTACGTTCTCTCTTTTTAAATATTCCAGTCAGAAAAATTATTTTCAAGCATGTTTTTTAAGTATGGGTCACATATGGAACGCGCTGCCAAGGCGCAGTCCATCTGTGCTATGTGATTAGCAAACCTGCTGTTTCTTAATTTAAGAATAGATCAGCTATGGAATAAACAATGCACATAAGCCATGTGTCTCTTATCATTCTTTCAATGACAACCCATCATACTATTATCGTTCTTTATGCCTCTGCTGTATTTATTTCTTCTTCTTTTTCTCTTCTTTGTCGAAATATAGTTGCCATCATTTTTGTTATTTATTCATCGTTTATTCCATCTTTAATAAAGTTCATCAAGACATTTTCCATCTTTTGTAAAAAATGTTTATACACAGCTTGCATATTGATTCGATATTTAACAAGATTTAATGAATTGTGTAATCTAAATTGAAAGCGGCACTGCTCTTAGCTAAAAAAAATGCTCAAACCTGTTTAATTCACGATTTCACTCACGGATAGATCCTTCCGCTGACGAGTTCTCAAGAGGGTAATAGCTGATCAGGCAGGATCCATTAAAATATTTTAGAATGCGGATCCAATTTTTTCGATTACACGTATATTGTTGATACTAACTTATAGAAAATAAACTTCGGTGGACACGCGCAGAAACTTTTTGAGCAATTAGCAAAAGTTTCAAATTTTAAATGGCATTATTACTGCAGAGTAATTGTACGACGTGAGAAATCTTGTTTTTCTAATTATATTTCAAATCATTTGTAATTGGCGCCTTTATTCTATTACTCTGTGTGTCTTATCCAGCGCAATTCTTTTCATCCTGACTATATAGTTGGTACAGTTGGTAATATTACGATCGCATTGTCCGTGGCCCAGATGTGTTGATGCTCTGCCATTCCACCATCGAGCCCTACTAAATGCTGTGAGGAATGAGGACTTTGACTTAACATTGCAAATATGTGCTATAATTGGTGTTTTCCTTTGAGCAGTCATTATACATCCATAATAATAATAAGTGACTATAGAAGCAGTCGTGCTTAGTGTTGTTCTTTTGGATTAGAGCCCAAAGACGCTTTAAGAATTAGGGATGTACAGATGTATCAGCATAGGCTAATAAGAGAGTATCGGTATCGTCCACAAAACAGCCGATACCACCGATACTTTTAAATGTTTGGAATTTTGGGGAATTCGATCAAACCGCGGCCTAAATCAGTCCCTAAAATATGGTCAAGTTCAAACTCCGTAATGTGTGGCTGTATAATTTAGGAAAATAAAATACCAACTTGTTCTTTACCAAAAACAGAAACGTCAGAAATTTAGCAAGAAGAATAAGAATTGTGACAAAATTGTGTGAGATGTGATGTATCAGTATAGGCTAATAAGAGAGTATCGGTATCGTACGCAAATAGCCGATACCACCGATACTTTTAAATGTTTGGAATTTTGAGGAATTCGCTCAAACCGAGGCCTAAATCAGTTCCCAAAAGATGGTCAAGTTCAAACTCCGTAATGTGTGGCTGTATAATTTAGGAAAATAAAATACCAAATTTTTCTTTACCAAAAACAGAAACGTCAGAAATTTAGCAAGAAGAATAAGAATTGTGACAAAATTGTGTGAGATGTGATGTCCTCCCACAAGCGATTACCCTTTTAGATTTTGAGGAAAAAGGGGAAGGCCGCCCTCCTACGAGATTTTAGCATTGTATACGAAAACAGCAGTTAAAAAATCGAATATGTTGGTAATTGTATTGTTTTTGTACTGAAAATATCAAATTGTCCAAACGAAAAAAAAAATTCCTACGCCCTTGACAGGCAATTAGTACCTTGTCGAAGTTTTAGTAATTCGGCTCGCGTTTAAAGCAATACAGTGTATGTTTGTCTTTTTTTCTGAATCCGTATTCTTTCTTTGAAATAACCTTTCGCCTTGGCCGTTAATTGGTTCTTCTTAGAAGCATTGTTGGGGCAATTTTAATAAATAATAAAATTTTCGAATATAATATATTAATATTGAAGTTAATAATAGAACGGAGAAGATTTTTTTCATTTTATAGTCGCTTTTGTTTTCTTTCAATTGAAATACTACATCACGTATTTATTCAACATAGATTTTAAAACTGTGAAAAAATGAAATATGTGAAATTAGAACATTTATCACAAGAGGGCAGTGCTGGGTCAATACCAGAAGGCACTTCTTCGATCTCGACGCCCCAGTCAGAAATATTGCATACAATGATGTTCTGCTAAGAATAAGTTAGACTCGTGCTTGGTAAAATAAAGTTTTGAAATGGGACAATATGAAAACTATTTATTACGATAATGAAGCGTCTATAACTATAACACATCGTCTACATTAATTTTTGTGTTTCAATGAAATGAAAATGTGCATATAATGTGCAAAATAGATTCTCATCGAACATCAACTACAGTAATATCAAGTTTCGCCAATGTCTTAAAACTTCCGCCAACGTTTGCAGTGACTATATTTTCATTATTACTTATTTTTTTTACCAATACTTTTCTTGCATTTTTCCAATATGTGCAAAATAAAGTTTTAGAGGAAATCGAAAAGGGCAAGACTGAAAGTTAGAGGCCCATGGCATTCCCGTTCTGCGAACCAGTGACCAGTTTTGCGAGTGAGAGGCTATCAACAACATTACATCATGAAGGAATTTGTATATACGAAAGGTAAGGTAGTGTTAGCAACATTTTGATTAATGACTTATCGGTTAGCTCAATCGGTACAAGCGTTGGGAATACTTCGCGAGTTCGAATCCCGTGAAGGATGACGATTCTTCGAGAGGCCCGCCGGACGCCTTACCGGTGTACGGTTGTCCACGCAAGCACTGCTTAGGCTTTCTCTACCAAGCACACACGGAAAAATGAGAAATATTCGGAGCTGGTATATGCACGAGAGGTCGTGGTTCGCCATATGATTAAGCTGAATTCTCAGCTATTCTTTCTCGCGGGGTAAAAATGAAATCCTATCCTCATTAATACAGCAAGATGCAAGCGCAACAGTATAGCAGTCTCGGATCGATTCGCTATTTTTGTATAGGTTCGTTTTTATTTTCAGGGCAAAAAGCCGCTTATCTTTGGTGTATTTCTGTATTTATTGACGTATTCAATTACTGTATTATATTTAATTATTGCTCGCGACGAGAATGTCGAAATAAATCCATCTATCTATCTATGTCCAATGTGTCGAACAGAAACGAAAATACCGCTTAGCGGACTTCGAGACTGAACACCTTCCCTTTTTCGCTAACTTGGTTGGAGTGACGCAAAAATTACGGCTTCGACGCTGAAGGGAGAAAATCAAAGAAAGTGACGTAACGTAGCGGATGAATACAATATCGACGTCGCGTGATCATTGTTTTCGCTCTACGGGTCAGTCACTGGTACTCTTTCGTCTTCGTCCTCGAATTCGCCGTATTTTTCACGGTTTTTTTTCTGCCAGTTCACCGTTTTGTATTTAGCCAAGGTATGTGTCTTAGCCAGTTATGTCGCTGTTTATGTCCTAACTTAGGCAAGAAGAAGGTTCAGCATATGCCTATGTTTTCACACATAACGTTTACATCATATTCTGTATTCAGTACTTGGAAGCCAGAAGCGTTTAGAGAAATGTTTTATGTGTATTATTATATATCTTATTATTTATATATATAAGTTACATAGTATAAGATTATATATAAATATATGGATATCAAAAAATCTTTTTATTCATTGTTGTTCCCACTCAATCGAGTGTTTTTTTAAAATGTGAAATTCGATGTGAAAACTCGTGTGTAGCTTTGATGGAAAATGATTGTGGTAGACTATACACGGCAATATTGATCAAATGTAGGATAATGGCAACCAATGGTATTTTATAACATTTCATTCGTTTTTGTACAATAGGCTAAGCTTAACTTAAGTTATAAAAAAATGTTAACCTTATTATTTCTTTTTATTAGGCCTAGCCTACATAGGGAAGTGTGGGGTCTCATAAAGTTTAGTACCATGGCTAACCCTAACCTTGTACTTACATATTCCTGCAGCATTGGCACCCTTTGGTCAGGACAAGAATATTCTGCCAATTTTAACCCTGATGTTATGCGAGAATATGGTTCTCGAACATCATAATTTGCCAGATTTTCATGAGATAAAATTTGCAATATAATTAAGCTGAACAAAGAAATTATATATATATTAATAAAGTGAAGAAATATGAATTGGTATTAAATTTTCAGAATACATTTAGATAAAGATTTTGCATTAGGTACATTATTTTGATCGGTTGTAGTTTGTTCTAAAGAACTTCTCCACAAATAGGATTACACAATACATCTTGGATTATACTGGTTAAGTTTGAATTGCATTGTGATAAGAGCCGGTAGGACGTAACTGGTGGGACTATTTCGGAATTAAATCAAAGCTCAAAAATTGGAAATATGAAGTATTTTGGATTATTATGCTTTCTTGTTGTGTGTTTTATAGGCATTGGTCATGCTCAAATGGTGAGTTTTTTCATGCTTTTCCTATTGATAAATGCTTTTGTTGGATCACTCAATTCGGATAATCAAAAAGATAAGATTTCACAGTGCAGACGAATGTATTTTCAATTTTAGAACCTGTCCTACCCTCATGAAGCTGTCAATGCTTGACAAAATAGGGGACTAAATTAAGTTGGTTATGGAAAGTGGCTAATCCAAATTCTGAAACCAATATCTTCGAGAACCGTGCTTTGATTAAATCTCAAAATCACTGTTGGAATTGCCTGGTTGTTTTATCAATCCAAGAGATCTACAATTTTTGTATCTCAACTAGGACATGTATTTCGAATCTGAAGAGTCATCAGGGGATGATAGGATGGATACAGTGGATCCCGATTTGCCTATAGATGATGAAGATACCGATGAAATGGAAGGATCAGGTATAAATTGATTTCATTTCATTAATTTTGAATTAATAGTCTGATAAGTTTTGCATAATTCTTATCTTGTCTAACTTTAACAGCCTTGTTTGTGAAGGTTTAATGAATATGATCTATAAATAACCGGACACGAAGTCTTGACATTTGAAAATTCATATTTTTAAAACGTACTAAAATTTTGAAATAGTTATAAATTAGCATTCAATATAGAAAATTATTTAATAGTTGAATGAACATATCAGAAAAGTTTGTTCTATAATTTCTGAGTTTGGATTATAACTCATTCTCAACTGAACAAATGTTTTGATGGGACAGTAATCTGCCACCTACCAGTATCTCATCTTGATTGAAGATGACTTAAAAATTTGTTACTGTATTGTAATCCCTGTCAGAAAAAATGTTGTTAAAGCAACGTTTGTTAAGTAACAGTCGCACGGTCTGTCTTTGGCCTATGCTTAACAAAATAGTAAATGAATTTCTGACAAGGATGTTTCCAATATGTTTTAAGATGATGTTCCACTTTACTGTGTGGTGAATGTAGTGATCTGGAATGAACGCCTTTATCTTCCAAGTTTCATTCTCTAAATTCTCATGAGCATTTTATATGTTTTCCACTTACATTCGTGTTCGTTCATCTATATTATTACTGTTTTTTGAATAATTTATGCTGCCTACCTTGGCTGCACTCTAATAGTCTTAGTAGACCTAAAATTTAAAGCTGGTTTTAAATTGATTTGTGTGCTTTCTTCATGCATAGCTAAGTACTTTATTCAACCATCTGCTGTGTTGGTTCATATATTAGTTAAATATTGCATTTGAACTTTTAGGGTTATAGTTTGTTAGTTATCAATGTATCATTTTTTGCCTCATTCTGCTTTCTTCAATGCAACTTGATACTGATACTGATATGGGCTAAAAAGAGCAAATTTTTCTTTTTTTTCGGGTGTCTAAAATCTTTCAGGGAATTTTTCTCAAAAAATTTTAAAACCATCTGCTATTGCATATTAGGGATAAGAGGACGATGTCATCTTTAAGGTCTTTTTAAACAAATATATCAGTATCACTAAAAATATTTCAAACTAATAAGGTATAGGAACTAAAGTCCTTCATTGAATTTTCAAATTTTTGTGATACACTAGTTTCAAATTCATATTAAACCCCTAACATAGATTTTTGATACACTAACACGTTCACGTATATTAGAAATAGGAAGTAATTCATTTCCTTATTGTGATATCATTGTTTATTGATATCCTGTTTAGGACTGGGCAATTCAGAATACTTCATCATTCTAGAATACTTAGATCGTATCCAGAATATGGAATGTATTCCTAATAGCATAGAGTAACATTGCACTGAAATGCGCAGTTGTTCATATGAAACAGAGGTAATATAGAATGCAAGTCAGCTATAGATTTATTTGTCTTTAATTATTTGACACCATCCTGATAATCGAATCCTATCAAGCATTTCTATGAAACTTAGTCACACTCCGTCCTGATATTGAATCCTATAGGTATTTCTATGAAACGTAAGTTACAAATTCAGATAATTTAGTTTTACTATTCTGAATTATTTACCTAGGCTATTTTGAAATGTTGATCCCTAATCCTGTTTATGAGTATGACATGATTTTTTTTATCTTGTATTAATTTTACATGCTTGCTTATTGAAGGTTTTGTGAATAGATATTATTTCTTATTTTCTCATTCATCCTTTGTAATGTCGAAAATAAATTTTATATTGTTAAAATTTGATGTTTTAGAACTACTAAACATTGTTGTTTTGTATTAGAAATATTTGTGTTTTTACTGCATTGGTATGATAATTAACAAATGTTTCAAGGGTATTAGATAGGCATGCACCTCAGTTTTAAAAGAGTTAACCTTTCACCATTATCGTCTTTCATGCATCGGATTAGATTTTTAATAATATGCCCACCAGTCTTAAGGTCTGTAGTAATAATTGTCTTTAGACTTTGTATGGTATCAAACAAAATACCACAGTAATAAGAAGAGAAAACAGTTATGTATCATCCTTATTTATCAAATTTGATTTTTGAGAATTCGAAGTTCATTGCTCACAGAGTGATCCCCTCGTATAGGGAATTGTGAAAAATGAATTGTTTGATAATAAAATAAGTATCTAGGAATTGAAGTGAAGAATATTTGGTAGCAGAATCTAATATTTGCTGTCAACAACGGGGTATATTTTTAAAGTAGTGTGCTTTTTTAATAATATATTACATGCTGAGTGGGGTGTACTCATTTACTTTGCTGTGACTGTGTTGTAATTTATTATGGAAGAAGTTGCGAAGTTCAAGATTTTATGATTAATTCCAAGGATTCATGCCAACTGGTGGAGATTCAACGACAACCACTGCATTTTCCGAAGCGACATATCCAACCACTGTGTACACTGTGCCAAACAATGATGTCAATCCAGTATTTGCAGAGGAAGGTGAACTCGATACAGTAAAGGAAGACACAATAGATCCGAAATTGCAAACTGTATCCAACGTCGAAAAAGGCACAGGTGCAGAAGCAGTAACCAGTAGTTATATCATGATAGGCAATGAAATAAGCCGATGTAGTTTTCTGTTATTGCATGGTGAAATAAAATTCCATTGCAGAACATCTCAGCTTTGCTATGATGTCATCTTGTTGCAATGTATTATATATTTTAGATGTATTTTTTTCATAAAATACAAACTGCTTACTTCATGAACATATCATATTTGATTTTGGTGAATGTTTATGTCTAATTTGATCTTAAGTGTTATCATATTGTTGGTCTTAATTTGCCTGAACAAAGCTTACCCTTATAGAGATCGAACAACCAAATTATGTTAATCTGTTTAAATTCAATTTTTGAGATCTATTACATTGTATTTGTTAATCTGCATCAAAAATTGCATCAAGTTGATTTGATGATGGTAAACCGGGAATCCTCGCGTGGTTCACGCGCAACAAAACGATAAAGATCACTATCTAAAATAACTTTGGTTAATAAACTTGGGTTGGTAAACAAGGTTATGAATTCATACTTACTGTGTTTGCATTGTTTTTCTATTGAGTTTACCGTAGTTCTTTTATCTCTTTCATTACTGATAATGCAATTAGTTGGAACTATGAAGGGTGTTTGTATCATACAAAGAAAATGTGTACTTTTTTTTTTCAAATATTTTTCATGATGGATGGTAAAATATTCATTTAGGCCAATAATATATCTATTGGTGTCAGTCAGCATGCTACAATATGGCAATTTTTCATTTTACTTTGATTCGGAAATGTTAAAAAAGTTTTAATTCATGGATTCATACTTTTATATGAACGCTATCATAGTTTGATTTATTCCTCTGAAAAATATTGTCGTTTTTCCCATAATTTTTTTTTTTTATGAACCAGGCCCTTTTTAGTTTGTTTGCACACCATCTGTCGATATCTTATATTGCTTGAACGTCAACCATTTTGTTATAGATTATTGCTCAGTTTAATGTCTGTCTGAATTATATTATGTGTTATAAGTTTGACACATTGGGGATATATGAATTAATGCTGCATGCATGCTCTTTCATTTTATTTGGTCATTTGGTCACTTTTTAGTAGTATGGCCAAAATATGATTATATATCCACAATTCAGTGTATCTGAGATGTTGAAACATTCTATATAAGTCAAATAAGTCATGGTCGAAGTTTGTTCAATATTAATAATTTTTTCTTTAACAGGTCTGGTAATTACTAAAGACAAGAAGGAAGATGATGATGACGTAGAGCTTGAAGTAATCAATGTTGATGTAAGTAGAACTTAGTTATTATAATATGTTACTAAAATGGAGGACCAATATTTTTATTTTGAGCTGACATATTGCATATTCTTGTAAGAAATGATATATTTGATTTTGCCAACCACGAGGTGCGAACTATATCTTGGCGCCAAGCATTAGTGTTTTTTTTTATTTGAATTCCCTCAGAGTAAGATTTTACGAGATTAGTGGAATCATGATTATGCCAAATTTTATGTTTATGAAATTTTATATAAATCATGACTTCGCTCCGAAACATGTTCAAATATCAGCAGTTTTGTTTTTGAACTTTATTATTTTTATTACTATTAACCATTTCCTGATGACTTGAATTCAAACATTGACTTATTATTTTGTGTAATATGATATTATTGCAGGAGGAACCAGAAGTAACTGGAGACAAAGAAAAGACACCTAAGGTAATTTTGAATACTCATTTCGCTGCCAGGATACAATAAAACCCGCCAAACACAGGCAGTTAAAAAATATTAAAAAGGGTACATCATCATAAAAATCTTTGTTATATTTTTTTTTACAAATTTCAGATTGTATTACCGACAGAAGATAAGACCAAGAAGGTACTTATTGAAGAAGAGGTAGGCTTTTTTAGTTCATACTATACAGAATGCTTGCCTACTTGATAATTCTAGGGTAATGTTCAAAGATAGTATTCGAAGAAAATTGGCTCCGTCATTAAAAAAAATTAGCAAATTTATCAGCATTTGATAATATATCTCTTCCTATGGGAACCTATGAATTATTTTGTTTCGCAAAAACTTGTGCAATATTGGTGTTCCTGCAATTGAATGTATTATTGTGGTGAGCAAAGGAATGGATTAGGTGTATAACTTCGAGAAATGGTAAATGATTTTACCTTCGCCCAGGGCAGATACCACTAATCGCACTCTACCATACCACTTCAGTTCCGTTTGAAATATTTTCAGCTTAGAGTGCAGTTGCTGGCACTATATCTTGTAGTAGCTCTGTTAGTTCCACCTGTTTCTGTTAGTGGCGGTTAGTTCCTTTTTGGCACTGCTCAAAACTTTCAGAGTGAATTTCTATATAAAAAAAAATAAATAATAAAAAATGTTTTTCGCGTCCATGTTTTGCATCAAATATGTATTTGCCTATTTATCAGATTAAACCAGAGGAGAAAAATGTAAAAGAAACAGAATTAGAAGATGCAGAAAAAGAACCAGTTGAATCTGCAGCTGGATCATCTTTCATTGCCGCTATTGTTACTGGTTGTTGTATCGGCCTCCTCTTCGCCATATGTGTCATTATGCTTCTCGTCTATCGTATGCGCAAAAAGGATGAGGGTAGTTATGCTCTCGAGTATGGTTTGGATGCAAAGAAACCACAAGGAAATTATGAATATACCAAAGGTGTTGCGGGCGGTAAAGAGTATTATGCATAAATACTAACAATCGTTAAATATATCGAAGCGAACAACGAATGTCATGAAAATATTCGCAGAAACCGAAAGTGTCAAATAAACGCAATTGTTTAAAAACAGTAGACGTCGAGACTTGCTGTATATGATTTTGATTCGAAGATTCTGCCCTCAAGTTTTCTTTACTTCCATTTTTTTGTTTCTGTTCTTATTTTTCAAGTTGATAAAAAATGTTATGTATTTTCCTTTACTGTATCCAATAGCCTGGAATTATCAAAGGTACCACATAATTATCTAGTTGAATGTGAGATTCCTCTAAAATCAGAACCTATCGGTCGTTGAACAATGAATAAACCATGTGGCAGTTCGTTCCACTGAATAAGATGGAGCAGAACAGATATTGAATTTGAGGAAAAACTTTGTAGCAAAAGATTGCATGTGATCTGTGTAATATTTAATGAAGCATTGGCATTTAATTAGGAATTATTATTTATGGCAGTCCAGTCAAAAAAATGTTGAACAAACAATATGTTTTGTTAAGCCTTGGTCACTGATGGATCGCGCCCTCTAGACGCGGTCCATCTGTGGCCTGTGCTTAACAAAATAACTTTTTTGAGTGGGATGACTACTACGTTTAATGTTCTAAATCTCTTCTTTTTTGTTGATATTTTTACTTACTATCAAGCTTGTACATATTTTTTAAGCGTTTCCTTAGATTAGATTGTCGAGTTTATATACACACATACTCGGTGACGTATTATTAATATGCTCATCTGTTTTGTGTATTGAGACAATGTTTTCGCACCTTGTATAGACATACTCTTCAAGATTTATAGGTCGCGATACTCATCATTAGCTTAATGACCGTCCGTAGAATATTATTCTCTCCTAGTATCTAATCAATAAGTCTTCGTTTTTACGAACATAATCCACAGATGGATTGCGCCTCTATGGTTCGATCATGAAAAACCTTTTATCAAGCAAAATCTTTTGTTTCGAAAACATGATACTGTAAATATGACTCGATTACTTCTTCTCATTCGATATTTTACAATCTACTCTACAATCACACAATTGGTGCTATGTTGAAAATTCTACTCTAAACTGCAAAAATTTCAATTATTCCATGTTAAAAACATTATGTGTTGATTTACTCAATTCAAGTATATATATACATACCGGTTTTTACTGAATTTCCCAAGTATTTTTATAAAAACTTATGTCATTTGTGGATAGATTTTCTATCTAGGGTCTATTCTATCTTTTCTGTCTACTACTAATTTTATGGATTTTAATCTGGGGCTTTCTTCGATAAGTTCCGAGACAATTTCGCTTATATTAGCGTCTAGATGCGGTACTTTCTTGTTAATAAATTGAACCGGTACAGAAATGATCTTAAACTTTTAAAAATTTTTGTAATAACAGTTAATTATAACCAATATTATCGAACTTTACAGCACTTTCTCTTTTACTGTCAAAAAGCGAACACTCTTCTGTATTGTTTTTAATAAAAAAAAATGAAGTTATATCAAGTCCAGGTTGGTTGGTTTTGTAGTGAAACTTGTCAGGTGAAATTATAGACCTACGTGTTTTGTTTTAGACAGCTTCAAGAATTCACAGTATAACCTTTAATTTGTGCCTTCAAGGCTTGTTTTTTCTACGCTTGACCTGTTGTTTGAGTTGGCGTGCGAGTCGTGATTCACTTACTGTACTCGAATGTTTTTTTGTTGAAATCATCAGACCCTACAATCAGAAATTTTGTTTTGTTAAGCATGCGACACAGATGGACCGCATGCGACACGGATGGACCGCGTCTCGTCGACGCGATCCATCAGTGACCCATGCTAGACAAAAGACGCTTTGACAAATGTTCTTCGATCTGACCTCCCTATTTACCTCTATAGTTAGTCATCATATAAGTTAGATGGAAATGAAAAAATGTTAATCTAACATAGGGCATGAATGTAATATGCTCTTATGCCACACTTCAACTGTGGCTCATGTACAACAAGTTTCATTTTTACTTAAAAACGTTGTGTTATCTTTCTAAAAGATAACATGGCGCCGCCATTACACTTCGTAGTCAGGTTTTGCCGTGCTTATAATTTAATACGAATGAATGCTCATGAAGGGCCATCAAAGTCTTTCAGAACAATTTGGTTATGAAGATGGTTGTGCTCATTTGGTGCTAAATAAAATTTCATACACCTTACTTCATGATTCATATTTTTCTCATCGGTAGTCAAAGGGAAAATATCAAATTTCAGGGAATTTGACATGATATTATCCTAAGTTGGTTAAAAAAATATTCCTGTTTTTATTGCTTGATCAATTGATATAAATTATGATTTTTTCACAATGGAAATTGGAAATTTCAAATATTTTAAATCCTAGAAACAGAGATCTCTTTATAGTGATGAATTTATAATACATGTAGGTAGGTTATTCTGAAATACAATCATATTCTATCTGGATGTTCTAAAATGAATACCTCATGCAGCAAGGTATGAATACCTGTACCTGCGAAACTTGTGTTTCAAATGCTTGTCAAATGTTAATAGTACTGTACTGTATAGTTTAGATAATTTGACACCTCTCTATGCTGCTGTTATAAGTACTCAGTGATGCTGTCGTTATGTTATGTGATCTTTTTTAATGGAATATAACAATCTGTTTTGGGAATTGTTTAATATACTCTAATATGTAATTAATAATGTCCTCTGCTAATGTCGCATGTGTTCTCCAAATGAAAATTTTATTTTGTCAAGCATGGGCCGCGCCTTAACAGCACCATCCATCAGTGACTCACACTGGACAAAACATGCTTGGATAAGGCATTCCTGATTGGGTCAGCATAGAATCTTTTGGGAGTGATGTAATGTACATGTGTGAATACTCAATTGTGATATTCTATACTGTCTAACATCAGTATAAACCTTTGCAATGATACTTAGTGAGGAAGTCGTTATCGGAATTAGTCAAGTCATCATTCTATTCTTGAGTATTGTAGTAAGGCGTATTTCGCATTATTATCTATACCTAATTTTTTTCATGATTTTATTGTAAAATGGCTATATTCCAATCAGAAATTTAATTTTGTCAAATATAAGCCACTGATGGACCGCTCCTCTGCAGCGCGATCCATCACTGACTTATACTCGACTAAACATATTCGGACAAAAATTTTGACTGGGATATGTCAATGAGCGAGCAATTTCAATTATCTGATATTGTGAAACCTTATTTTATAAACCGAATTGAATGTTGATTACCATTTAAAGTGTTGAAATTCTGTCAACATCTTCAATACTGATTTTCAGTCTTTCTTACGAAATGGTATTCTCCAGTCTAGATTCCAAAGACCCATATTTTATATCAAAATGTTATATTGAACCATGTGTAGAGCCTACTCCATCCAACGTTTACTTCTAAGCATGGTCATTGGTTGTTTGCAACAAAAATGTACATGCCATTATTGTCTCATGTGTAGAAATATAAAATTTGTAATGGAAGATGTTCAACGCTTTTGAAAATGCTTTTTCTGCACGATCTTATCTTAAGTTTGGTTGTTTACTTACCATGTTTTTGTGGACATTGAGTTAATGATTAACTGTGGACCTCTAAAAGACTTTGTACTCAAATAACATCGGCTGAGGGTATAAGTTCCTTTACTGTCTATTATGCTTACCTCCTATGGTAAATCTGGTTTATAGATGCTTTTCACTGTTTGTTTAATATCCATACTGCCGAAGGTTTTTTTTTTGTATACAATTGATGTTGCCTATAGTTTAATGTATCTAATTTTAACTGAAAAATCGTGGTAATCATGATTTTTTCAGTGAAAATAATAAGTAAATTATAATTTTACTCCAAAAATGACTTCAAGTGCCCAAAAGTAAGATGATATACCAGTATGTCTGAATTTTTCAAATACACGCCAAGTGGACTTAATTTGGTATACTGTGACAGCTATGCTATATCATTTGGTTAATGAAGATTCCCAAACTCTAGTTTGTATCTGTTGAAAGATTGACTGCCAATAGGGTAGCAACTTCCAGATACAAAGAAAAATATAGAATCAATACTAATTTTCACGAAAATTTTGTTGAAAGCCATCGTCAAATAATACTGAATCTGAATTCAAATCTGTAATATCTGAATTTGACATGACATGTATCTGAATGGGTATGAATCTGGAATCCAACAGTAGCATATTTGCTATTATAGGACTTCTTACAATGAAGTCCCTGTCATTGTATTTTAAATCACTTGAATTAAGTTCTGTATTTTATTCCATCTTGTTCATTGTTATATGTGTAACTGGATTCTCCTACACTGTTGTTGCTAGATAGGTATTATGTTTATTTGTATTTTTGTAACTGATTTATACATGTTCGGTAAAGAGTTGGAATCGAATTTCCCAGACACTTTTTTGGTTTTTCAGTTTTTGTTAGCAAAATTTGATTGTTGACTGAAGCGAATTTCAAAGGATGAAATTACTAGTTGGACGTTTGTTTTAAGGTACGGTTTGATACGCTGTTTGAAATTATTTAAAAATCTCAGCGAGACAAATTTGCTCGGGGATAGTAAAACATAACCATAAAAGTATAACATAAGTACATAACCACACTTCCTATCTCGGGGTACCGCAACGTGGCCATGTTGTCGCATTAGCTATACAACGACGACCTATTTCAATTCGCCAACCATGTGCCATTGATGAACCACGTTTCAAAGCGCGTTCCATCAATGGCGCATTGTTGACGAATTTTAAACTTTTATTTTCTCTTATTTGGTAGGCGCGAAGTTTGAAACAATTGCGAAGTGGTTACACCCTTGTTTCGGCGTAGTATTGTTTTGATGTCATAAAGCTAATGACCAGTTCCGCACTAGTCTCGTATCGAAAGTGTAAAATTCTATACTTAATACCAACGGTAACACCCATGTTCTTGCCAAATCGGAGGTAACTAGGTGGAAACCCAGATATTACATATCATTAATTTGGAATGTACGGAAAAACGTCAAAAGAAATTCCTACGGTTCTTCAGAAGTAAACAAAGTTATTAATGCACTTTTTTTATTGGTTAATATTGTTTATAAGGGCATGCCACGTTATGACTGTCCGTCCTTATAGCCTAGTTCAAACGGCATTCCAAATTTACTATTTGGCCCATTTTGCAGCAACGTCATGATTTATGTTGGATTTACGAAAAATTAATTTGGCGTATATCTTGATACCACTGCAAAATGAATCAAATTATGAATAATTGAAAAAACGAAATTTCTTACAATCCGGATTTGACTGACAATGCCGAGGACCCCACCAGACGTTCGTTTGTATTATTTCTATACTTTTATACCATATGACAAATGACGAATGCCTTTTTGCCCTCATTTTTTTTGTATGAAATAAAAATATTTCATTTTCTGTCGTCTCTCACATGGATTCCAAGAAAACTGTCAAATTGCGCTAGCGCAATACATAATTGCTTGTTTCTATGAAAAGCCTCATTGTTATCCGTTCCTGTCCACAATTATTATGGATTCCCACGATATTTCATAGGGAGTTTCGAACAATTTATACTGCATTGTGATTTGCTGGTCACCTGATGAAAATCACTACAACAGTTGATACATACAATTTACAACACTGAATTTTATATTACAAATTTCTCTGGTTTTAGGAAGTTATTTTCATATCACAGTTCAGCAACTGATTCAAACATTGTCCGTTGGTGGAACGTGCCATGTTTGAATCGACTTTTCTAAATTAATACTTTGTGCGTGTTGTTGTACTTTCGACAGCTATAAAACAATGTTGCTTCCTTATAAAGGGGGATTATTCTATAAAAAAACACATTATGACCTCCACTTGTATTTCCGCGTTCACAATATTATCTCTGCGCAATTTCCTACTTCGATATTGATCGGGAAATCGTTAAATTATTTCATTATTACGCGTCGAAAGCCGATTTGTTCTGCGCTGATTTGAGTAGGGAAAGTGACGGCGCCATTATTGTTTTTATCCTACACCGTTGCTAACGATAAAATTCCTACATACAATGAAAAAAGGTAGTAGTTGTGTCGCATTTCGTGATTGAAATTGGAAGCGAATAGCTTTTACAAATGGTAGCAACGTCGTACACTTTGCGCGTTGCCTTGTTATCTATTTAGCTGCAAAGTATAGTTTTTAACTCTTGGTACCGTGGCTCAATTGTTAGATTTATTTTTCTCCGTATATTGTTAAAATTTCGAATTTAGCCCATTTTTCGAAATTTTATTCTGACTAATATGGATCAGAACGACGGAATCCACCAGGGCGTACTCAACTGAACCATCAGTGGCTCATACTTATCGAATCATGTTCGTTTAAAATCTAACTGGGTTGAGATATCGGTATTAGTTTTTGGTTATTGAATTATATTTATGTTATGCACGAATGCGATACCCCCGTCATGATATCTCACGATGTTCCTGTTAGTTTATCGTGCGTTCGAGAAGTGCGTCAGCAGCGCGCGCTGCCTTTTATGGTCTAGTAAAATTCCATTGTCAGCTTGTATCGTAGATCGCTTTTCCCAAAATGGCGGTCGATTTTCGTACATCTCGCAAATTCTGGTACTGCTGTATTGCGTGTATATAAAATTCTGGTAGTGCTGTGTTGCGTGTATGTAAAATTCGTGTCATTTCGTTTCATGGTTGGATAGCTTTAATTTAAAATCCCTTTACTAATGTGAAATATTAAACAAATTTTTGCTGATTCTCAACCTTGAACCAAAATGTTCCGGATCATAAATTTGTTGTCCAAATTACGCAAAACATGTTTGTATATCAAAAATTAGAAATTTTCTAAATTTCAGTTCTCTGAAATAATGAATTTGATTTAAGAAGATCACAACGCGTACTTCCAACCTTTTCTAAAAAAATATCGGAATAAAATTCACAACAATATTTGAATATCATTTCAGCGGGAGATTATGTAAAAGACCGCAAACTGACAATTTCCTTTTCTCTCCATTTCGAAAAAGTTTTAGTTATTTTCGGTCGAGTGGTCAGTTGTGCTCATGTAATTTCCGAATACAGTGATGACCATTCGTTCCATTGTCTAGATAATATGTTGGTAGGCTGCTATTGCTTTTATCAAGCACGAGCCGTAGATCTACAGCAAACCCAGGCGCAGTTTATCTATGGCTCATGCTTTATCTGGTTTTACTGTATAAAATGAGTTGGGCGAATAAAATAACCTGGGCAAATTTTATCTTTTTGTGAGATGTCGTGCCTATCCGCCTCGGGCAACAAAACGTCTCTTTCGTTCAATATGATGTTACACCCCGTCATTCGCCAAGAATGACGAACGTACATGAACTTGAAACTCGGTCGTTTGTTTACAGCGAAAGAATTTGACTTCCTACGACGCACGAAATTCGCCAACTTATCACTTACATTCCATCATACTGCACCCATGTATCGTTTTTCTTGCTATTTTACGTTTTGTTGCATCCATATTTAATGAGTATGATTCTGCAGTGAACTAGTTTAAATTTTTTTGTCTTATACTTATGGTTTAAAATTTTACTTATAATTTAGTATATTCAGTATGCCCACTTCAAACGCTGCATAGTAAACCTTATGTAAAATGGGGCGTTGGATAGATTTGCCGAAAAATCTGTCTATTTTTTAGAGATATCAATGATGGCTTTATAAATTATATTTCGTTTTAAGTACCGATTTCTACACGCCATACGTTTGACTTGTCAAACATGTTTGTGACCCAACCACAGAAAATTTGAACAAATATGTTCTGTTAAACGTAAGTCATTGATGGATCGTGCCGACGAGGCACGGTCCATCTGTGACTCATGCTTCACAAAATAAAATTTCTTATTAAGGAAGGCACACACAGCCTTATTGGGATCTTGTCGTGACAGCTGCACCGCACTTTTTCGTGTTTTCCAGAGATAATTATTCTTTATTTAATCTATTTGCTCTATGATACTCAACCAAGGGTAAATTTGTACGTGACCCCGTTCCGCTTTCATCGCACCTAAAAAAACGTTAATCGATTTATACTTCCGGCCACAGATATTTTGTTTACTTGCTTCCGTGTAACCGCCAGGTGCACCATCTCTGAGATTTTAAGTATTTTTTTTTTTAGAAATGATTGTGCTAAACTATGTGCTATCGTGAACTTTGACAGTAATATACTTTGGTACGTAGAGATGGACCCTCTGCATTGCGATTCGTCAGTGATCACTTCTTATGAAAGTAATATTTTCACGTTTAAACTCGTTTTTATATTAAAAAAAATTCCCGGAATTTCGAATCGAATAACTTCCCGAACGAAATGGAATATTTAGATCAGAATTTATATACAATAATAAACAAAGATTTTTCTATGAAGCTCATAATTTACGTAAAAATTCACACTTGTTTTCGAAAAAAAAATCAAATTTATCAGTCTAATTGATTTTGCTTGCTCAGCGGTCGATGAGCCGGTCCTCTAATAGCCCACTTTTTGACTAATGACAGCGATGCTTATTTGGTGAATTAATGATTGTTTTGATTTATGCATCATACTATTGAATTTCTATTTTTGTTCCTTTTTATTTGAAAAAGACCAAAATATATTGTATTATATTATTTGTTCAACCGCCCGGAGTGCTTGTCTTTCTTCGCGACAGGGGTTGTTTTTATCAAGCATGGGCAACAATTAAATCGCACTTAAGAAGTGCGATTCATGAGTGGCCCATACCTGACAAACATGTACACACACAATTAATCCTTTTCTTATAGCGTTCAACATCGTACGCACTGACTGTGTTCCCCTTGCTGTGTTAATAACAATAGGACGCTGTGTTTTGAAGTGATCTACTTATGAATACCACAACGCAGCCTAAGTGGCTCTTGTAAAGTTGTGTTGATTCACGCGCAGTCGAACGTCTCTCTTACGTGAATGCATGGCTGAGTTTTATTCCCCGTCGTCAATTTTTGTCTGTAATTCGCATTGCGAATGAATACACATTTTTGTACTTTTTTTTTTCTGAAATCCCGTAATTATTTTTATATTGGCCATTTTGTTTGATTTTTTTCATTAAAGAGAATGAAATATAGTGAGGCTTGCCGTGTATTCCCATCCTCAACTCAATTTGCCATTTTATTGGCAATGTCAGCTTGAATTCGATAACAACTTTGCGATAAAAACTCCTTTGTAGAGATTAGATTATCCAAGTTCGCGATGTTGTTAAATTGATCGCATAGCTCACTAAATTATCGGGTTTCGGCAATTGACCCTGACCTAGTCGGTCCACTTGCACCGTGGCGCCATGAGACGTAATGATATTCGCGTTATTTTGCTATCTGTAATCGATTTTATCGAGCGGTCGACGACGGCCTTTGACGGCACGAAGCCATTTTCATTAATTATTAGTGCAGTCAACTTTGCATGTCCTCGTATAAAAGAATTCACAGCAAGGTGCGCAAGTTAATTTTTTACAGACATGTTCAAGTATGGATTACCCTGTTAAGCATGGCCTAAGTATGAATGCCGTTTTTGCACCCAAATCAGAAATACAAAGAAAAACAATACTGCAATGTCTTATTTATTGTGTATGTGTATTCCTCTTATGTAATCCCCATATCTATTAATATTATATATGTTATAACCAATTGTAAGCGTGGGATTCCGAAAAATCCTCCTTTTTATTGCTGTTTTGTTAAGTATGCTTCACAGGCGGATCGGGCTCGACAGAATAAAAATCTCTGATTGGGTAAGCAACGAATTTCAAAGCTTCGCTTTCAATATTTTTATGATGACTTTATTGCGTCAGTAATGATATAATTTTTTGTATAGATTTTACAGATTGTGTTCTGCTTTTCCATAAACGATCGATATATTTTCTTATTTCCTCACCTCAAAACCCCTTTTCTATCGTTTCAAATCCTATTCGAATAATACCTGTTCAACTGTGATCTTTTAGGTATGAGTCACTGCTGGATAACTTTGTTGAAGTTATCCTTCTGTGCTTAAATTCTTCATTTTCAGAAAATATTGAAATATGTTCCACAGTTTTTCACCCTGCTTTATTCACAAATGTTCTTCATATTTTTCAGTAAGGACTCGTGTTTTAAATATCCCACTTTACAAATCGCGCTGTTTCAAGTTATTTCATCCGTGGTCCACTCCCAACAAAATAAAAGTCAAAATTTATGATTTTAAAAAATCTTGAAATGATTTTTTTTTTCATTTTCGCCTCGCTGATCTCCCAAATATTCATATTTTCAACAAAAATTTCTGTTATAAATACCTCGATTTAATTTATGTAATTTTATGCCTTGTTTACCATCATATTTGAACCGGGTTAGGTCGTGTTTGTTCACGTCGTAAATTGACTTAATGGGTATGGTTTGTTCCTGTACGATGTGGTTACACGAAGCCTGGCTCGAAGTTTGTATAATGAGCGCTTAGGATGAGCTCGAGGCTTGGCCGTAAAGACCTTGCTTGTTAAAGGTTCAGCTGTATCGCTTCCACGCCTAGCTATTTATTAGGCAACCTTTTCGTGGAAATGGTACTGTTTTCACTGCAAATATGCGGTGTAAAAGCAGCGTTGAAATGCGTTTCTTATGGACCTATGTGTTGTAAACACTTCACGGTATGTCCCTCGGTATTAAATTTCCCAAACGCTTTTTCTTGGTCTCAGTGAATAATGTAAGGATAAAACATTTGTTTTAAAAATTGAAAATGTAGCTTTCTGCTGTGTGTATGTTTGCTCGGTAATTAAACATTGGTGGATGACACACTGGTATTAAATAGTCTCGTGGTGATTTCAAAATAATAGATATTCGAATTAGATGAACAAAGCATATACTAATTTTTTAGGTATATATTTAATTTGTTAAGCGTGGGCTAATGATGAACCACGTAATCATCATTAACTCACACTTGCCAAAACGAATTTCGACAACACTTTTCCGGTTGATTTCCGTGAAATAAATCGAATCCAAATTTTTCATCTAAACCTCGGTTCCGTTTGAAGATTGATTGATTGCCACCAGGGATATTCATAGTGATTCAAATTGTACGTCACCGGTTGAGCAATTCGAATCACTTGCCACTGTCTTTATTTCAAGATAATAAAACGTGGAGCCGGGATGTGATCTGGAATTCTGATTATAAGTGATATGTTAAATTGATTCATTTTGCAGTAAAATCATGATATATGCCAGATTTCACGTTGAAGAACGTGACAAGAATGGTGACTTTACTGCAAAATAACGGGGAAATATTTGAATAGTATCCTCTTTATATAGTAAGTTTCGAGTTTAAACTAAGCTAGAACGACAACCCTAGTACCTGGCATACTATTTGTAATCTTTCATTGACAATTTTGAGGGTTGATAATGTTATTTTCTTTCCTGACGACTCTCTTGGCTATGGATCGTTTAGTTTGGCATCGCTTTGCAAGCATTAGTTTGCCTTTTTTGTTTTGATCTTTCACAATAAAGAAAGAATTCTTTTACACCCCCTTTTTGCGCTATTGTTTGACTTCTCGCTACTTAGTGCGAACCGATAGGTTCACGCTTTGTTTGAAGTTTTGTTCGCTCGAATGCGCGATTTTCCTGCCCCTTGCTGTGTTGTTAGATCGATGTATTTTCAAGACCTCCTTTGTTCACACAGTGTTCACTTCAGACTTTTTTAAACGTCGTTATTACAAATATGGAATAACGTATGATTACTGTTGAAGATGCTCAAGATGATTCAAGCTGTCATTATGTTATGGATCGCATAGGCTGTTTGTTGTCTAGTGTTCACTTTCATTTTTACAACTTCGCCTCTGATGTGTTTTGGCGTTCACTTTGTATCCTATCAGAAATTTTATTTTGTCAAGCATGCGCCACAGATGAACCGCGTCTTGTAGACGCGGTCCATCGGTGACGACGAACAAAAGTGCTTTGACAAAATTTTTCCGACTGGAATCTGTTGGGTCCTGGCGAATTTACTTCGCCCGTCCATGCAACCCATTAGTGGCCCATATTTAACAAAAATGATTTGTAAAGCCTTTTGTCAGAAAAGTGGTGGTATTGAGAGAAATTTATTTTCAACACAGAAGTTTCAATTTCATCCATGTTTCATCACCTTCGGTTCGAACAATAGTATCCATTTTGTCAAAAATGTTACTATATCCGATATGGTTGTTACTTGGCGCCAAGTTTTCTAGGTCGCTAGTGCTATTTCCCCGGTTGGTAACGTGATATATCGATCCGCAGCCGACCCAGGAATTTCCATCCAAGGTATTGTTTGTTTCGAATTAAAAATGAAAGTACTGTCAAGGGGGGGGGGGGGGGGGGGTTGACAACCTGTATGGAGTTATTGCAGTTATTTGTGGGTCAGCTTAATAACGTTTACCAACGACGTGGAAGAATAATCTCTATTGCATAGATCAGTTCCTCATAAATGTATTGCGAACCAAAAGGCATTTTTGCTTTGTCGCTCATGTACACTTAATCTAGAATAGAATGTTATTGATTCATGCTAACTCGTGTTAAATCATTCTGCGAGTGTAAAATCTTATTACAAAAATTAATAGAAAGACTAAATAAGTCAATCTTCATGTTATGTTAATAAAAATTTTCGTAATAAACATAAAAGCGTATATCCAATCCGTTTCAAACTGAATGCCTTGTCCTCGAATGTTCTTGAACTCGAATCGCTGAAGGATCGGGTCACCGAGCGATACATCTATAATTAATTCATGCTTTTCGAGATAAAATTTTTTATTACTGAAACGTTTGTCGAATCGAAGAAATTAATATTCGAATACGACATGTATCTGAATCGTCTCGTATCTTGGATCCAAAACTGGTAACCCTACTTGTACGTATTGGAAGACGAGTTCCCGTCATGAGGATAATGAGCTGGTCAGATTATTTTAGTGACCTAAATGTGTCGGTTAACGCCATCAAATTAGCACGTAGCGCATTTCGGATTAAAATTGGCACTATATTGTTGTTTAGGGCTCCGTTTTTCGTACAGCTCAGTAACCTATAGTTAATCTGCTTTTTGCTTTAATTCCACGGATGAAAGTGGCTATTAAAATGTTACCATGTACTTGTTAGATCTTGGTACAGCATTTTCGTTATTCACACTCGGTTGCTAAAATCCATTTGTGGAAATGCGGCCGGAAATGCATTTTAGTTTCACTATGTATTTTAACACAGGCTTACAAGCGCGCGGAAAGTTGTAAAGGTATCCAAATATAAAAATTTGTTTCGTCAGGCATAAGTAACTGATGGATCGCGCCTCGTCGGCGCATTCCAACAGTAACTCATGCTTAACAAATAAAACATAGGGATTTTTTTTCTTATTGGACTCGCAAACAGGCCTGTTGGAGGTTGTACACTTCGCGATATCCCTATCCCCATGTACGGTGTGAGTTTTATATTTTTTTATGTTATTACGGGTGGCCAAGATGGAATATATTCCGAATCAAATTATTTTTACGAATATTCGTATCAGAAGTATTATAAAACAGACAATTTTTCAGAGAATTGGTAAAGGCACGGAAATTTCATAAAATATATATACTTTTAAATCTGTTGATTTCAAATCAGTGGAAAAATCGAAATGAATAATTTATGATTCACGAATCGAATCGAATGATTTGAACAACTCTAATAAAAATTTTGCAATTATAGTGTCATTGAAAAAATAAAATTTTAGGCATAAAAATTTAGCTTTACACATTTCGATAACAATTTGCGGAAAAATCGTTTAATTTAAAAGGATTGTCCGTCGACGAGACCGATGAATGTGTTGTGAAGTTTCAAACTAGCGCATTGTGCGAAAAAGTATTATGGTATTTGTATTTTATCCAAACAGCTGCTTAGTCTACACGGATAATAATTTCTTATTGGACTCGCAAACAGGCCTATTGGAGGTTGTACACTTCGCGATATCCCTATCCCCATGTACGGTGTGAGTTTTATATTTTTTTATGTTATTACGGGTGGCCAAGATGGAATATATTCCGAATCAAATTATTTTTACGAATATTCGTATCAGAAGTATTATAAAACAGACAATTTTTCAGAGAATTGGTAAAGGCACGGAAATTTCATAAAATATATATACTTTTAAATCTGTTGATTTCAACTCAGTGAAAAAATCGAAATGAATAATTTATGATTCACGAATCGAATCGAATAATTTGAACAACTCTAATAAAAATTTTGCAATTATAGTGTCATTGAAAAAATAAAATTTTAGCTTTACACATTTCGATAACAATTTGCGGAAAAATCGTTTAAAGGATTGTCCGTCGACGAGACCGATGAATGTGTTGTGAAGTTTCAAACTAGCGCATTGTGCGAAAAAGTATTATGGTATTTGTATTTTATCCAAACAGCTGCTTAGTCTACACGGATAATATTGTTATGGTTATACTGATATTACGTCTTCCTAAATGTAAATATTGATTTGAGCGTTTAATGGATCACATGCACTTATCCCTGCCCAAAAATAAGTCCAATTTTTGTTCCGTCTAGCATGGGTTTATGATGGATCGCGCCGTAGAGGCGCGCTCCATCATTGGCTCATGCTTGACAAAATGAGACATCTGATAGGAATTGTACTCGCACCATTGCAGACCAAAACCGAGTTATCGTTTATGGGTTTATGATTATAACCTATTCGGTTCAACCACGGGCGTAACCGCTCGGTACTCCACAAATCGGAAGGCATTCCAAGAATGAAATTGGCGGAAAATCCTGGTATTATGAAACGAAATTAAGCGTGATATAAACTGAAGAAGCAAGTTAAATTTGTAGCGGCCCACCCAAAGCCAGAAAAAATGTGCCCCATTGCGACTATTTTTATCCAGATGGTTTTCGCAGTTGTATTTATCATTGATGCATCCTCTGTTCCAATTTGGAGTACCGGAATGACGTATCAAAAGCAGGCCAACATATTTGAGACTTTCCGACGGTAGACCGTGCTAATATAGAAATATGAGTAATAAATTCATATTTGCGGTTGTGGTATTTCGCAAAATTTTATTCCATGTAATTCTCTTGGGTTCTGGCGGGTCGATCATTGAAACTGTCCAAAATATTGTACGTGATTCATCAAATATTCAAATCGTTTTTTCTGAGATTCGAGATTAACCAGAAAGCTTTATATTTGGAAAACGAATGTAAATTTTGATGCATTTGTCGTAATAGTTTTCTGAGTATTGTCTTTATATGTTACTATTTTCGGACGCATTATTTGATTCTGTGTTCAAAAGCTTCGCTTTTGGTCACCCTTTGCGATCATCTTACCACTCGCTAGATTCGGTCATGGTTCGCATTTGCTTTACTGCCAGTCAGTAGCCTACAGAGTACTAAAGTAGAGTTGTATCAGTTGAGTTGTAAAGTTTATCCCGCCGTATCGATTGTTAGTATCCTTGCCCCGACGTCTGGTCGCTCGCCATGACGTCATTCACTTCAGCGATCGCTTTACTGGAAACCAATACTCCTCAGCTTAGCCCGAGGGGTTTGACTCGATATCAGGTGTTCGTTATGATTTATTGTGGTGGTTTGCCCCAGCAAACGACTTATATTTTATGATTTATCGATCACGGACCACTGATAGATCGCGCTGAAAAGCGCAATCTATCAGTGGCCCGTGATCAATATAATTAAATTGCTTTTTCGTTACCTGCCAGGATCCGAGAAATTGGTTTGGTTTGTCAATAAAAGTCAACCGTGGAATGTTAATTTATCATGTCAACCTACGTAAAATTTCACAAGCCTCCAAAAATGCCTATATTCATAATATAGTTTCACACTGCGCTAAGGAAGTGTTATTTGTTTATTCAATTTTTGGTTTAAATTTTCGATGCCACATTATACCTTGAGTCGTTCTCAATGTGTAAGTGTGGTGACTAGAAAAATATGCTGAAATGAGTCCAAAAGACATTTTGGGGTGGGATAAAACTGGGATAAAAGCAGGAAGGTGAACAATTTGGATCAACAATTATGACGACAATGTGAGTTTTGAAATGTATCACCATGCAAGCACGTAGTCTTGTTAAGATTCCGCGTATAGGAAAAATAGGTAAAGTTTGAGTAAACTACATACATACCTTGGCTATCCTTCGAAACTTCGGGCTCATTCGCGGTCCGATTAAAATTGGTCATAATTAAATCATGTTCTCGGCTTTCCTTTTCGATATGATAAAAATACTATCCTATGCAAGTTCGTAGAGCATGGGGTGCATTGGCATAATTTAGGAACTGGTAAGAATTTCAATATTTTGGTTCGCTGGCACCGTTGTGTTGAATGTGGAATTATAATCGTTGTATAATTGTCGTGTTGTTGCGTAGTTGTGGTTAATATTGTGTCTATCGTTCCAAATTTTCGGATTATGCTTGTAATAAGAACGTAGTAAGTCTTGTCTACAGGCCAGCGTGCGAGTTATCGTCGGAGGAAACCGGTAATTTCATAACCGATTGTTGTCACATTGATTTTTTGCAAAGTAGTAAACATTTTTACAATTGGTAACAGTGAAATCGCACTAGCCCTACATCATCCACATCATATTTGGGAAATATATTCCAACTTTTCGTTAATATAGCCTTGCTTACGCAACTTATTCGAAATATTTTGGATGACTGCGCGACCTTGAAATGTGTTCCTTGGCTCAAATACTCCCGAGTTCTTAAACAAACAAGGACATTTTCCTGAGAATTCTTGTATGCGCCTGAAAATATTCTTATTTCTCACATTTTCTCTGAAAATATAGGCTCTTTTGATTTTGTAAACTTTTAAACCAGTAGAGAAATCAAATCGAAAGTTTTTCACTCGAATCATTATTATGGACAGCATTGGTTTATACCAGTACTGATTGTTGACCCCCACGAAGAAAGTAATCATTGAACCGTATGTGCGCGAATTGAGCCTATTCATTATTTCCAAATAAGCCTTGCTGCGATAGTTTAAAACACAACAGACGCGCCTTGATCCCGAGGGAGTCAATTTAATTCTACATCGTGTGTTACTGTAATATCGTTCTAAGCCACAGTTGTGTGCATAATTTTTTTTTTTGTAGTGTGGTATGCGGGGCGTTACGAGGATAATACACATTCCCTGAATTTTGATGGTTTATTTTTTTTTTAAAAATGCCTTACATCGTGAATCATTGGAGGAATTTTCTTGACGCGTTATATCTTGGAAGAATGTACAGAAAAGAAATTGCAGGGAGTAGCCTACGAGCAGCCACTTATGGACCGACAGGATTACCGTTGTTGGAAAGATATTATCTTTCGTTTCGCCTACTCCATCCAAATTGTTACGCCCTGGCTTGAGGGATGGGCATGGATTAACGAGTCGAACTTGCCGAACCCGAGATCATAAACCTGCGATGCCAATATGGGTAACCACAGGGGCATCGCATCCACTTATCCTATATTCTATACCTTCCCCAAAAACCTCTAGCACAAAAAGTGGATGGGAAGCAGCTTTCAGTATGCTAGCCCATGACAGTTGCTTTTTCACTTTGTCAAGGAGATTTTCAATATTTTTGTTACCACAATACTTGAATAACCCTATCGTCTATGCTTTATGCGAAGCGACCACTATTTCTAAAGACTTAATGCACTGCCGCAGATTTAAGGCGAATGGCCGTATCTATTTCCCAACATTTATTGAGATTGGCGTAAATCAGGAAATTATTTTAATATAATAATATTTCTGAACAATGATTTTTAGGTCCCACCACTATGTCATGAAATGAATCTACGATGCACTTGGATCAACTTTTTTCGTCAAACATAAGCCACAGATGAACGCGCCTTAGTGGCGTACTTCATCAGTGGCTCATTTTTGAAACAAAACTTGTTCGGTCAAACAATCAGAGACTCGCATCAATCGATCAATGTCGTTCTTAACATCAAATTTGCGCAACCTCAGTTCGCCTAATTTGATTGTCAACATCTGGCAGTTTTCTCTGAGCAAACCGATTCCATTAGACTAAACTGATAAATGTCACAATATATCACCCCCGCCTGTAACCAGATTAAAAACTGCAGCTGAGGGATATCGAGAGAAGAAAGGCGGATACTGATGCTATTATACGAGCCTCTTTATTGTTCACAAAACACATTTTATGCAATTATTTAACTTGGGATAAGGGCACGTACACCCACCGCCCTTAGGGACAATGATAGCCCGAGCAGTCACATTCAATGATTCCGTAGTTCCCGAGGCTCGGACTTTAGGCTTATATACAAATGGCAAATTGGGTATCTATTTCGTCATTTTAATCAAAATTTTGCGTGATTCATCGCTATTAATTCATGCGTTAACACTTCCTAAACCTGTCCTGATGAGTAAATGGTTCCGCCTCTCCCCTCACATCACATAAATCCGGCGGAAAAGTGTCATCATTTCGAACAAGAGGATATAAATGATCAAAACAAAAGTGCGTGCATCATGTGTGTTGATTCATATTCTAGGTTTTCAACGCAATATAAAAATGTTCACGTTATTATGGCACCTTGTTCACATTACACGATCCATTCACGACTGTTGGCTGCTTTGAATATGCCCCAATTCGTCTTTATCACCAAGGTACACAATTTTTTTTTTGGTGAATTGAAGCGTCCACAGCTGCTGCCACGGGAACGAGATGGATAAGCAAATGTTCATCGTTCCAAGCCCACACCCCAATCAGATATTTTATTTCATCAAGCATGGGCCACAGATGAACCGTGTCTAGACGGCGCGATCCATCAGTGACTCAAACTGGACAAAATATTTTTTGAACAAAAGTTTTCCGACTGGGGGTGGTAATACATAGATACTGACTGTTCATGCGAACGATTAACGTTTCTTGAAAACAAGCACAAATAATGAAAGCATAAAAAAATAGGGATTTGTTTTGTTCGGTCAGTGATTCATGACGCAGTCCTTTGTTGTTGCCATAATTTTTGATGAATGTCTCATTTACGCGACCGGTCAGTAGAAAACAATGAAATGTTTTTACACGACCCAGTAACTATGCACACACAAAGCGATGACTTCACAATTATTTTATGCGTCACCCAGACATATTCGGGCGCCTACGCGTCTGTACGCAGGTGCGTGGTAGGTCTGGTCAACATTTTATAATATTATTGTTGAGTTAGTAGTTAAAAGTTCTGCATGTCCTTGGTGTGTAATTATTATTAATCGGTTGACTCTAGTTTTTCCCCCGTATTTCACACATTTTAATCGTTGCGTCCGGAAGGACATTCCCAGGTGGAACTCTGCGTGTATACCCCAACGGCAATTTTTTTTTCGGCATAATCCGCGTTTAGACAGTGACTCGTATTCAATAAAACATCTTCGGATAATATTAAACTGTAATATTAAGGCTGTTGCAATTTAATGTTTAAATAAAAACACTAGTAGCCTATATCCAGTGCCGGTAGAAGGTGGCAATCTGGTAGGGAGGGACATTAAAACGTTTGATTTCTTATACGTAAAACTAGTCTTTTTGCTGGAAAAATTCACCATTTTGGCAATGAAAACAATAAAAAGGTGTGGCATTGGTGATTACATTCAAAAGACGCGTCAAAATTCAGCCTGTTTAAAGATATTTTTGTCTAAACTTTCAAAATTATTGATGGTACTCCCCCCCCCCACCTTTTTTTCTTCTCATAGCAGGAGGAGGTATACATGTCATCCGATTTCGTCGCCATTACGTTTCTCAGTATTAAAATCAATTCGGTTAAAACCACAAATTTATCATCTTATTAGCCTAACGTAGGAACACCGACTTTTAATCTAGAATATACATTCGCGTGTCTTGTGCGCATGCTCAGATCACATGTTTGTTCAGGTGAATTACAGCATAGCCCTATAGAATTTAAGTTTACCAAGGATAACAAACGAAAAAAGAAAAAAGTAGGCTATATCGATATCTGCTTGCTGTGGTTGAGGAATTTTACAGCGTCAGTCGACCAGAACGGAAAGCGAAATCCCAAATTTCGTCATATTTATTTCCATCGCATATATGCCACAAAGTATTTGGATTGGGTATTTCACAGACGTAATTGTTAACCAGAAACGCTGTCCTTCAAGTATATGGGCCATAAAATATTCTGTTTGTTTCATACAAGGTTTCATAATAATATTCCATCTTCGCGCTGATATCTTTCAAGTTTTATGGCATCCATTAAATCGTAATGTAACCTCAAATCTATTTTCAATATTCCAATATTCTTTGGTTTATAAAAAATATGAATTTAAACAATGTGAAACAAGTTATGGGAATCCTAAACCCGTTCACTTATGAGGTGGTTTTTCTCAGATCGTGAAATTTAATAACATATTGCTAGATATAAAATTTGCAACAAAGATTGTTCTTTTTGTGATATTCCATTCGGGAAAGAACCATCTTTCGTTAAATATGTGCCACAGATGGACCGCGTCCCATCGACGTAAAAATATCTGATAAGGATAACGATCCCCAAGACAGCAGTCAATTACGTGGCGAATTTATGTACTTTTTAAGTTTTATTTATTTATTACGCAAGGAGTTATAATGTTAATTTTCCAATCCCAGTTTATTGCCAGTTTCAATTTTCAAGTTCAACGATGAAATCATATATTTGTGCTTTTTTCTAAAGAAAAATGTCAATTCATTGGCCACTGGCATGCTCAACGGTTAATCTCGCGGTTTCACACTTGACATGCATTTCTGAAATTCCATCTTTTGAGAAATTCTAAAACACAAAAGTCAGACAAATCCGTTCAAGTATGCCACCCGCAGTCTATGTATTTATGCTTGCTGAACAGTATATTTGTTTGATTATTTACGCCTAAATGCCAGAAAATAGACTTACTAGACAAAGAATCTACATGAGTCGCCCTGTAATAATAAAATAAAACTTGAAGCCATACTTTTTTCTCTGGAAAAATAATAATTCGTATTTCATGAATGGGAAATGACTTTTTCGAGCTTGGATAACAGTGGCCATATCAACATGAAAAAACAGAAATTTATCTCAAACAAGTCTAGTGGGAAATGTTCGTTTATTTTGTAGCAGTTGATACTGCCGAAATATGTCCATTCGATGTGACCCCTTGGAGTAAATTTTGCTGACCATGTCACGTGATCTCTTGGTTGTAGCCTAACTATAAACGTGCCTAATTTTGACAAATAAAAAAATGGTACATGGTTTTACCATCGCTCGGGGCAGATAATACTCACTGCACCTCACCATAGCGGTTCAGTTCCATTTGGGATGTTTCCGCTTAGAGTGCAATTGCTGTCACTACATCATGTAGTAGCTCTTTGCTATTAAGTGACTGTTAGTTGGTTTCAGCCACTGCTCGCTTCCGGAATTTTTTCAGAGTGAATTTCAAGAAAATAAAAAACAGCCACGTGACTCGTACTTTACAAAATGAGGCAATCATCAGACCGGTGCAACCTGAATCAAAACCGTTAATCTTTGTTTGAACTTCATAAACCTATTCTCCGTGGCCCCAGTTTTCTAGTAAACAGGAACCAGGGGTTGCTTACTAGCACGCGGTGTTGCACACAAATCTTTAGAAATAACCGATATAGGTAATGTTGCATATCGAATGTTTACGAAACGTCTGAGATTTTGTTTTTGCAAAATATTTATGGCGAAAGTCAAATGTTTTTTCAAAGCTATATTTACTTGTAATATGTTGTCACATAATTTTAATATGAAGTAAATTGTGTGTTACAGTAACTCAATAAATACACATTATTATGAATAGCGCCTAATGTGGGATACGAATATAGATAGCTATTCGTCATAATGAGCAAAAAGTAAAATGTTTATTCTGCATTCTCTGTAACCAGTTATATCTTCACACGAATTGATGCAAAATTCAAAATTAGAAAGAAAACAATCTGTGTTAATTTTGCGATTTGATTTTGAAATTTGATTTGGTATATTGAGTATTTGGTATTGCTGAAACCCAATCAGAAATTTTATTTTGTTTAGCATGAGTCGTAGATGATCGCTGCCTGAACAGCACGACCCATCAGTGACTCATACGCAACATAAGATATTTATACAAACTATTTCAGACTGGGAAGGGTGTCGCGTGCAGCGGCACTATGGTCTATGTGCATGCTGACTGTGCTTTTCTTAAAATATATTAGTGATGGCAACAGACTATATGGTAGTATAAGCTGTTTTCATATTGTACACAAAATAGCGCTCACGAAATTAGCTCGCAATATTGATATTCGATCGATAATAACGATAATGAAGAAAAAAATATCTAAGGTAATATATTGTGGACACAGTCTGGGCAATTTTCACACGGAGAACCGAGTTTGGCGTAATATGTATGCGTTTTTGTGCAAATACGTAGCATTGTTCTGTTTTTCAGATAAGTGTCCATAAGTGTTATTTCATAGAGCATGAGACGTTAATGGGCGACATCTTGACCATACACTAGTTCAGTAGTGACCTTATCAACAAATAATGCTTTACAAGTCTTGGTCTTTTAACGGATTTCTGTTCTCCAAAGTAATTTTTGTATCTCGTAGACCATGGCTACTTCATTTCAAGTCAGAACGAATACTTCGCCCACCAAAAGCTTTCTACGTGCACTATTTACTCTTTTTTCGACCTTGCCGGGTGGAAATACGCCCAGAAAATAAACACAGACATAGAAAAGTGCAATTTCATTAAGCATACGGTGAACAATAAAATGATAACATTATGTGGAAGAAATGCAGAAAGAAGGATGTGAAACGTTATACAATTCATCTATTCTACACGATGATAAAAAGTGTCACAATGATTTCAAATAGTGCATAATAATATGGCTTTGCAGCGGAAATAGTTTTGCTTAAATTGCTGTGAAATGGAAGTGCACATTGTAAAAATAAAATAAAATAGATAGCTTTCTTATACGATAATTTTATTGGGTCACTGTAGACAGCATGGTCAATAAATTGGTAGGAAATTCTACACATTGGCCAGTAAAAAGTAAAAACAAATGTGCTCAGGTGCGATTTTAAGAAGAATAACAATACTAAAAGAAAGGGATTTTTACCACAAATCACGACTTGGTATGAGCATGAAAACAACATTCATAAGTGACTCGCGTGTTACAAGAACGTGTGTGAGTGTGCAAAAAATATTTCTGCCTGGGAATTAAAAGGAACGAAATAGCAGCGACATATATGTCAAAGAACTATTAGTAGTACTTGTAGGTGTGGAATTCTATGCGTGGAAAATACACCAATACGAAAATGGGCCATTATCAGAGTGCAGTGTTGTATTGTTAACCGGAAGAAAATCGGTGGTTTTTGCATTTGTAATGTGTGTGAGTGTGGCAATTTGACTACCATGTTAATGTATTACAACTGGACCAAAAAAATGCCAAAGAGTGATGCTTTATCAAGAACGTTTATCACATTGCCCAAGGCCCAATCATAACTTTTTATTTCGTCAAGCATAAGTTGGACGTACTTGACAAAGGACGTTTCGACAACATTTATTTTTTAATGGGAAGAAGCAATGCCAGTTGCGATCAATGCATGAAAATATTCCAACTTTAAAAGTATAAATATCATCCTTGTAGTGGACTTGCGATAATCTTCTGGTGAATGTCAAGAAATAGCGGAACGTACGTTACAAAATCAAGAAACGATAATCGTCCATCATCTCTGGTCAACTTTTTTAAAGCCTGAAAATAAGATTGCCAGATTTTAAATATAAATATGAAAGAGGTGAAAATACCGTAGTATAGAATACGAATATAATTACTATCAACAGCGCAAGGTATCCCTGCGAAGATGGAACAAGATAACCGAGAACGCTTCCAAACATACACCATATAAATAATTTACAGTTTAAACATAATAAATTAATTTAGTCTTTTTTGTATTACGGTTATAAGAAAACGTATGATATTCAAAATATATTTCACACAAATAATGTCGCTTGAATTTTTTTTCAAACTTGTGGATCTGGCGAGAAAATTCAATAATGTGGTTATATTCGAGAGATTCTACTGGTATATACACCAAGGTGATAGGCTGATTTATTTTTCCAAAAATGTCCAAACACAATTACGACACTATTTTGTAATAAAAGATGCCTAGAATTGTGACATATGGCCGAACAATTCAGGGAATTTCTAGCAACTTGAAAGCGCAAATCTATACTTTACATATATATATATATATATTAAGTCAATTTAGATCAATTAACAATTTTTAAATTGCATAAACAGTGAAACAATGAACACTTCCAACAACTAATAAATCATACCTGATGATATTGAGCTGACGTGAAACTACTGGAACGTAATTCCGATTGTAAATTATCCAGACTGGAACCAAGAAGGCTTCCATAAATTTCCTGATAAAAACAAGACATCTTGTTGACGGAAGAAGTGTGCACGAAGTTGACTACTCGCCAAGTGTGGGCAATAGATAAACCGCGCCATCGAGGCGCGATTCATCTATAACCCATACTTGGTAAAAATATTTTAAGTTCATACCTTGCATTTATCCATTTTGACATTAAGGGCTCTGGCGTCTCTTGTCTTGGTTAGACGACGAACAAGAGGTTGTATAGACAATGCGCTTTCACTGAGTGCAGCCAGGATGCAAAATACTCGGAAATTGATACCCTCGCCATGTCGTGGGAAGTCCAAAGCCTGAAAGGTGAAATAAGAAAAAATCAAAAGTTTTTTTTTCGATGCAATTCACTCCGCAGGACCAGAAGCGGTGTCAAAAATAAAATGGAATCAACAAACGACCACTTTCTTGTGTGGCAAAGAGCTAGTATCAGCAACTGCGCTGATCTCATCTTCTCTGAGCAATGAGAAAACTTCATAGTATTGAGAAAGAATTGGACTATTTTCGTCGATTCCAGCTCTAGAATCAGTAGTTTTTGAATAAAAAGGACTAAAAAGCCATTCCAAAAAAACTATACTCATTAGATTGCACCTCAGTTTTCTTTGGTTATTCAGTGAAATCTATTTGCTATTTTCCGAATTTGACAAATCGTCAAGTGAGAATTTGGAAGCAATTTATAGAACATCACGGTTGGAATATGGAAAATCGAGGATGGTATTTTAAAATCTTGTAAGTGTAAATTACTGGCTCGGCAATCTTCTTGTTTTTATTTTTAACATATTTTTCTGAATTAAGTAAAATATTGAAACACAACAAAAAAAAAAACACGGGAGAAAAAAAACTATACTAACCAATGATCCAAAACATGCAATTAATATATGTACAAAAAATATTATCATGTGTGCAATAGGGATAGCCGAATTTCAAAAACATACAATCCAATTGCACGATTGTTCTTACATTCAACTCTTACATTCAATAGTACTTTTTACAAAAATATAATAGAAATTAATTTTCCACCATAGCGACAAGACAAATAAAATATTATCGAAGGTACGGTCACAAAACGGTATCCTCTACTGTTAATGTTTGGTGATCGTGTATTTGTTTTTCATCATTTGTTTCGTGCCAGTGTAAATTATGTTTTTTTCAAGTATGGGCAACAGATTGAACACGCCTCAAAGGAGCGGTCAATCTGTGTCTATCATTTGACTAGATACCTTTTTTATGGTGCACACTTTACGTTAAACTAAAGACACTGTTGCTAATATACATAATGCAATGGATTTAGGTCACTGGGTAAAGCGCTAGGAACGTTTCAAGATATACGCTGCGCTAACTGTCCTGCGCGGAAAACGCAAATTTAAATCCTGTTTAGGATGATTGTGTGGACGAGATTGGTAGGCCCTTACCCGGTTCTGGTCCCGAATTCTTGCATCAACCGTATCCATGCATAGAAAAATAAGTATTGGTTGAGTAAAAACTAGAGATGGGCCGATACTATTTTTCTCCAGAAAGATGGAATTTATTAAAAAAATATTACATAAAAAGCAATTCGAACGAAATAAACAACATGAAGAATCACACGCATTTCAGTCAGAAACTTTTTGTGAAGTATAAGTCACTGGCGACGCCATCTGTGACGAATACTTCACAGGAGAAAATTTTTGATTTCTGAAATATCTTAATTCCTCGCATGCGTATCCCAGTAGGATATAAGTCACCGAGTATAACCAACCCACAGAAAGATTAAATCGCAAGAAAATACTTTTCGCGGTTGCTCCCTATTCAACCCTATATATGTTCTACTAGATTTACATTGTAATTTGAGGTGGAATTAATATTTAGCCTATGACTAATACACCGCGTGGATGAACAAAGGTAATCAAACAATGGCGAGGTTAAATTTGAACGCCGGACTTCTGTAAATGCGTGAATAATACTATTCAAAGAATCAGGCAATCTGTTTTTCGACACCATTGTTTTTTTTGCTGAAATCTTTCACGATATTGACATAAAATCATCATGCGAGAATGAAGTGGGTGTAATATAGTATTTGTTTCGTGCTAATATTTTGGACTTTGGCTTGCTTTGTATGTATGTTTTGTTAAACCAAGCAATGAGGAGAAAATATATGAAGAATAAGAAGATGGCCAAACGGCAATTTTAGTCGTCAAATTATAGCGTCACAATATATGACATAGACGATGGCTGGAAGTAGATGCATTCCCCACATCTTCGTATCCCCCGTTAAATTTATTCGTTTTGCCAGATACGGGCATTTCCCCACTCTGGTTGGTCTCATAATAAATAATAGATTAAAGTTTCCTCTCTTCCATGGTCTTTTCCCCACACTCGGAAAAGGGGATTCCGTAACGCGCCCCAAGTACTAAATTCCCAATTGTTCGAAGAATTGAACTCATGCGAAACGAAAAATTGAATAGTCCTGTTGCTGGTTATCGTAAACCCGCGAAGTAATATATTTCATTGGTCGTAAATTCAGAACGGAAATTCCGAATTGTTTGGGCTGCGCTGTTGGACATTTTTGTCTTGTTGGTTTCGTTATCAATGTACTTTTAGAAACATTGCTGCAATGAATGTAATCATTTTGTAATTTGAAAATGATATAATTTTGTCACGTATGGGCTATAAATGGATCGCGCTATGAGAGCGCAATCCATCTGTAGTCAATTTATGACATAAAGTACTACATGTCGACATATCTCAATATTAATATCAAAATTCAAGTTCATTTTACTCAGATTTATCTCCGAAGGCTCGTCAGTAATTTCATACGAACGACGAAAATCGAGAACCTACTGGCACTGAAGTACATGGACCGTAACCATTTCGTCAGAATTTCGTTGACGTGAATCACCGATTAACGTCCCAAAACAGTGTTCGTCCGCGATAAAGAAAATAGTTCACAAAATTATTTGGCGTATGATTCACATGTACTACGATCACGGGAAAGAATAAAATAAAAGTGGAAACATTTTTTAGAAACTTATAATAAAAATTTAGTACCCAGAAACTGTGATTTAAGTAAGTAAATAAGGAAGGAAACGCAATGACAAATATTGTGATTACTAGGAAAACCGGTCATAACATATTTTTAGCTTTCCGTTGTAAAGTAAAAATATAACTATTGGTATTGGGTACGTTTTTTAGGGTATTTACAACAGTATCATGTGAATGGAGTGATTTTTAAAAAAATAATCAACAGTTTGTCATCAGAGGTCACGTTAAGAAGAAACGTTGAATCAAAATTCAACATACAATTAAACATGTAGTGTTTCCATTCAAGGAACTACTTTTAAAAATAGTTTTTGATATTTTGGTATATTGGTTTTGTGGCATTTTTTGTTGAGGGGGAATGAAAAGTGAAATTTCATATAAACAAACATCTCAATATGAATCAGTTGCCAGTTTCTGACTCTCACTAGGATTAGGAATCATTTTGACGTTCTACTTGTCGCCACAAATTTATTCAAATTTGAACTGTAATAGCGAATTCAAATAATCTTGAATATTATAATATTAAATAAAGATTCTGTAACTGTTTGAGGCATCGAATTGAAACTAATTATGTCCCCCCTCATGTCTACTCAGTTAGTGAATTGTGCCAAAAATATAATTAAATAAATGCTGTGACCCCACGACTTACATAATTTAGTTTATAGTGGGGCACGCAAAAGCGATGCGAGGTCTCCTTGCCTCAAGCCCGTGGCCATCTGTATACTTTCATCTATAGCTACGGTCGGGGTACACTTAAACCACGTACCTTGGTGACTCGATCCTTCAGTGACACATATGTGAGAATACAACACTTTCCTTTTAAAAGAATATGAATGAGCGTTTGAGTGTCTTAGTCACTCCACCGTCAAATATATATGACCAAATATGTATCATAAAATGTTGGTTTGACTACTAATGGTCTTTTGCATTAGAGCAGGAAGAGTAGGAGATCTGAATAGATCACGGTTTCGTTAAGCATGGGCCACTGATGGATCGTGCCGCTGAGGCACGGTCTATCAGTGGCTCATGCTTAGCTAAAGAAAATTTCTGATTAGTTATACAATAGGAATACAATATGTTGCAGCAATACATCATGTCCTATATTGTAGTCAAGTATTCTTGTTTGTACTCTTCATATGGATATTGTGGCAATAATCGCTCAAGAAATGGACGCTCAAGTACCCACACTTCAGTTCCGTGATATTTTAACCCGACTCAGACAAATGATGACGAAATTAAAAGTAGGACATCAGTGACGCAGGAAAATCCAATCGATCAATAAAGTACAATTGGGCATGGAAATCCGAACAATCGAGTTGTTTTAAGAGCAGTAGATGGTTTTACTCCCCCGTGGAATGACCACATACTGGAACATGGCAAAGTGGTTCAGTTTTCTTTACGATATTTTCCATTAAAGCGGAATCCACATTTCCCCGACCCTTGACCCCTAAAATTTTAGCCTATACCTTACAATGGGAAAAAAGTTTGACGGGATGTTTTAAAAATATTACCGAGTTTTGCTGCGTAATTCTAGACGAAACAGATTTAAAGGAAAATTGAATCAAAAAACAACTAAGCATTCCCCACTATCTTTTATTTACGATTTACACCCAGTCTATTCTGTCATTTTCTGCTCCGATTTATGGGTTTCACGGCAAAACTATGAAGCAATAAATGTATATATCACTGTAAATCAACTTAATTCATATATTTTTAAATGATTTACAACAAACAAAAACACATAAAAATTGTATCTAAATACCAAAACGACGACGTGTTTTGGCCTGAGGATCTCTAATGTGCCTTGTTACCTCGTCATAAACAATTCAAAATTCAATGATAGGCTTCCAGCCCGGAAGGTAAACGGGATAATAAACACTCGGTTAAAATTTCTTTGCTGGTACTATTAGCTCTTTGAGCTAACATATGTGGGAGTTGACGTTGAAAAATTGATAAACGGCAAGGGCGTCCAAAGCAGAAAACACATAGAATTGAAGTACTATAGTAGGAAGCAGTAGTATCTAGGCTTCGGGAATATCCGATAATAGTAATAGTAGTAGTGAAAAACCAACAATTGCATTTCCATCAATTTATTGAATCATCAAATGTCATGGGATGTGTTTTATACTTCACAGTATGTTCATAATCTATCTCACCGGGTGTTCTCAGTAGGAGTTTACTACAATATCGACTCACAAGTATTGTTGTGAAATATATATTATGCTTTAGTATGACCTACTCATAAATCGGGTCTTCAAGACCGTGGCTCATGCTTGACAAAATCATTTTTGTGAGGCAAAAGATTCTTCATAGTCATCGCTGATTAGGAATACCAATTATAGTAGCCTTATACAATTTTGCGATTCCGGTGGTAGACATAAGATACATAAGCAAAATGAGTTTGAAAAAAAATGGGGACACTGAAAAAGCGCCGCGGGCGCAATTTTGCAACGTAAAATTTGATTTATATTATGATTTCACTTGAAAACTATTCAATTTAAAAATAATCGAAAAACAAAATTACTTTTAAACACAATTTTTCCATTCATAATTCGGATAATGACATCCTTAAATTTTACCCACTTTTCACTTCAACAGAAAATAAAACTGCGGGATTGCAGATTTCAAATTATTTAGTGGAGTCAAAATTGCTGGCATAGGCAAATTAGCCTTCCACAGATCGATGTATTTGAATATATGTTAAACAATACTCCCATTCGACTAATAATAAGCGATTAAAATATTTTCAGCAACGTTAGTGCTCAGGCCGGAATTATGCTGCGCACACACAATTTTGTTAAGCATGAGTCATCGATGGAACACGACTTCCAGACGCGGTCCATCTGTGGCTTATGCTTGACAAAATTGAAACTTTTCTTGGTTACCATTACTTATCTCCGACCTTAACACACAGAGAGGTCCGATTATATCGCGTCAAGAATGGCCCTATGATGTACACGTTGACATCGCAGATTAAAGATCTCGGGTTAGAGTCCTGACGAGTCCAGCTCGTTAATCCATGCCCACCACTCAACCTAAGGTGTTTTAACTTGGATAGGCTAAGCTGATCAGGAAAGATCATATCTTTCTAACAGCTCTAACCCTGTCCATCTATAAGTGGTCGCTGGTACAGGACCTTCGTCAGGGTGATCCACTCCGAGAAATGGCTGTAAAAAATGAACACTGATGAGCGCTGCCCTCCTTTCCCCGGCGCGCTCCAAATGCCAGCGGCCACTAATGTATACGATGTATAAAAAAGTTTTTGTGAGTCACTGATGGATGGCACCTCTGAAACGCAGTACAACCGTGGTTTATGCTCGGAAAAATTTAATTTTTTAATTCAGATGTCTAGATATGTTTCAAATACATTATTTTGAATGAAATTAATCGAAGTTTGAGAAAAAATTCAAATTTAACAAAATAATTTCATCAGTGTGTGTTTGTATGATTCTTATTTCTAAAATTTTATTTCGTCTAACATCAGTGGTTCATGCTTGACAAAATATATTCAGTCAGAACGGATAGGGAAGCCTGGACCGTTGTCTACCAATGTTCAATGTCCAATGATGTATTTTTTCAATGAACTTTTACTCTATATTTATGCAGAAACAAAGCTCTGCATCAAGGTTCTCTTGTTGTTTTCCTAATTCATCTCATATAACATGAAATTAGCAATTTTTTTAACACACGCAATTCTTACATTAGAAGTTGCTAACCGTAAAACCGAATGAGAATCATCGTTTGTTTACCCCATTCATATAAAAGGGGTAAACAAGCCAAACTAAACGTGACGGCAAATCAATTATACACGAATGTTCTGGTTCCTGGATACAAAACATAACCACCTGACGTGCGGTAATTATACTGCCCCGTTAGCTCAATCGGTAAATCAGTAGTTGGGAATGCGCTTCAAGCTACGCATCTCCGATGGTCCTGATGTGGGTTCGAATCCCGTTAGGGATAATGATAAAAAAATGAGAAATCTGTGGGACGCCTCGCCAGTGCACGTATTCGCTCACCTAAACAATACTTACGTGCTTTCTCTACTAAAGACCTTCACGTCGAATTCCGATTCAGAACTGGTATCTGCAGCACGGGAGGCTGTGGTTCATTATATGATTGGGATAGAATTAGTATTCTTGTCTTTCCTCCCGCACAGGATAAAATTAAGATATCATGCTACATAAGTCATAAAAAAGACAGATAAAATTGGCTTTAAACGCAATCATGTTGACTATGCATATTGAGTTCAATATTCAAACAGGAAATTTATTCCGTTAAGCATAAGCCACAGATGGACCGCTTCTCATGGATTCAATCCATCAGTCACTCATACTTAACAAAGGATGTTTTGACAAAAATTTTACGACTGGGTTGGAGATACCGTTAACTTTTAGAAAGAGGAATCGAATCTATTCGGATACATTTCTGATTCAGATGGTTCGAATATTCATTTTCCTAGTTCGATATAATCCAACAAAGGTTCAGAGCAAGTATGTTAAATTTTTTACATATATTTTGGAATTTCGCCCTGAATTCTTTAATAAAATCCCATTCGAAATGATATAAATCTGGATTCGATTCAAAAATGATAATGTACTTCAAAGTACCAATATAGTTTTGATACAGTATTCATTAGCGTCACCGTGACTGAAGAAACGTTCTGAATTAGTTACACATTAAACGAGTAGGAGGTGGATATGATATCATTCTACCCACAAGAGAGTATTGACGTGAGTGCGACCCACATGTTCCCTAAAGATCCATTACCTAATCATCAGTTTTGTGGGAAATTGGATATAAATTGCGGTAATTTTTTGTTATTTATTCGTAACAGATACACACGGCCCATAGTAAATAGAATATAAAAGGTGAGAGCATTGAGATATATCGAAGCAAAACCTCATTTTGAAAAGGTTTTCTCGTGAAGTAATGAAACTAAAGAAAGACTACCCACGACCGTGCGGCTAGTTGTGCAGCCTGCGCAAAACGATACTTTGGTGTGCCAAACTTAACAATTTGTCTTACTTATTTCCACAGAAATGAAATAAATACCTACATTTTTAAAAACAATAATAGAACATTTTAACAAGTAATTGAACATTTTTCCATGGAAGTTCTGCGTAGTCATCATTTAGAACTTTCATTTCCTATGCCCAACTCTGAAATACCCGGTAATTGCTGAAAAGTTACACAGCTTCAAATTCATACAAATTTCCCATATTTCACCACTCGATTCGAAACATAGAGACTATTGTCGGTGTGGCGCCTCAGAGTTCTAAGAGTTAAACCTATATTTTGTGAAAGTATGGGTCATTCGTGGAGGCATCGTCGACGCACACTTTAATTGTGGCTCATGCTTGGACAAAAGATAAATTCCAGCTGGGATTGACCGCTAGTAACGTTGCGCATTTTTATGAACCTGTTGAACAAACAACTTCAACCACAAATTATTTGTTGCTTCTCATTTTAACCTTAGTTAAATATTACATCAGAAATACATCGTAGCGTATTGGTAATGAACAAAAACATATCCTTGACTAAAAGTTTTTTTCCCATGGTGGCACTACCCAAGTATATCCACCAAACTAAAGATAAATAAAAAATTTCGCAACTCGAATTCCAATTACTCAAAAAAATTTCCGTTTTCAGTTTCGGTGGGCGCATGTGAACAATGATGCATCAACAACTGTAAACGTTAATAATATACTTCAATTTAGAACATTACCAGATAAAGGAGGGAGTTTTTCAAAAATATTCTGTCAAATATGGGTCATTGATGGATCGCGCTTCAGCGGCGCGATCCGTACTTGACAAAATACTACTTTCGATTCCAAATGTGAAAGGTTGAATGTGAATATATAAAAAACGGGAATATTATCTCATTTAATCATTTCGATACATTATCTAAACATGAGTAATTATACAGGAATGTGAAAAGGCGGTTGATATACTTGAAACGTTTAAAAATTGTGTCTGCCTGATATGAGTATAGCGTAATATCTGAATTTGAAAATACGAAGTAGTTAATTTTTGGAAAATGTTGATTTTGTTGATTTTGTTAATCAATGAAAGTTAACACATTTCTCACTAAAACTATGGTAGTAAAATTGTCGCGTCTGTGGCGCGCACTCTTTTTTTGTGCTTTTGGTATCATTTTCACAATAAAAATATAACCCATCAGTGACACATACCCAACAAAGCATTTTATGCAAAATATTTCGGACTGGGATTCCGACGTCATCATAAAAAAACCTTTCTCCATGTGCGCCCCCAATTGTCAAGACTTGAAGGCCTTTAGAATAGTCCTAAAGAAGTCGTTTTACCATCGTGTAGTGCAGATACCATTCACTGCACTTTATCATAGCAGTTCAGTTTCGTTTCGAGTGAGATTAGCTTAGAGCGCAGTTACTGGCACTACATATTGTAGTAGCTGCTGGCCAATAAAAAAAAATAAGATTAAGAAATTTCCAGGCAAACATTCTCGACTTTGATATCATCTTTTTTTCAAATATCATAAAATGCCGTTAATTTTTCAATGAACTTCATAGCGACGACTCAACTTATGGACAGTTTGTTTATATTATTATTCTATAGACATATAGATATTTTTAACAACTACAGAGAAATTGACAGCACTATATTAAACGTTTCATTGATCATTTATTACTTGCTATTTATCACGTATACATGTGGTTTTAAAAATATATGTGTCGTAAAAAATCACATTAGCGGTTGTACGAAAACGATATGGTATGTTTTTAATACGATTAAATAATCCTGTATTAATGACTGGGTTTTTGAATTAATCAATCTACATGTCGGTTTAGCGACTACGTTATTTTCTGTCCAGTATCTGTTTTCTCAACGTCTATGTGGTGGCTATATTCTTACGACAATGTCTATAACAGAGTGTAGCGAATGTGATGCAAGAACTGGGGTCATTCCAAAAGTTAAAATCTAACATGCGGCAAGGATCTTGAACTAGATGACACTTGAAAATTACACCGCGCCGAAGCCCTATATTTTTGCTCATCAACATTTATCAAAAACAAAATATTAGAGTGGAAAGGACAAGACGAGACGGGGTATCTCTTTCGTTCGCACATGTTTTTGTTAAGCTAGAGTCACAGATGGATCGCGCCCACGAGGCGCGGTCCATCTGTGTCTCATGCTTGACAAAATAAACTTCTTTAGTGGGATAATAATTATCCCAATTTCATAAACAACTATTTTAGATAAAGCAACCAATTTCGAACCCATGAGCTTTAGAAAGAGATTGTTGCTTTAAGCGTCCAAATGTGAATTTCGCGAGAAATATCTCACACGGTATGTTTAATATAAAGATGACATAGGTCGTAAAAAATATTACAGTTTTGGTGAATTTCGTTGAAAATCGTAGTTCCAAATACCCAAAACACTTAAGATTGAATATTATCAAAAATCTAGAACGTTGTAGAATCTTCCGAAACTATTAATAATCAAAAGATCATCTATAGATTCTCATTCCTAATACACACGTATATAAGTTTGTGCTTCGGGCATTTTTCTTAGTAATATTAGGATTTTCTCCTTTTCAAAAATGATTAATATCATCATACTTAATGTAATTACCTGTGTATCGGAAACGATATTCTGTACAAAAAATTATGACAACAAATAATACATTGACGTAGTTTTGGAGAATTCCTTCTACCTATTTCTTTACCAACAGTGCATAACTATCATTGTAAGGCTAGTCCCAACACACCCATAAGGTATAGTAGATAGAAATATTCCATATAACATGTTTTATAACATATTGCATCGCCAAGGCGATGTCCATCTGTTCCCCTTGTTCGACTAAACATAGTTTCTTTGTTTTAATAGGTCTGCACTCTAGAATTGAAATTAAACCATCCAATTTAAAAAATAATATTCTAGGAATCCCGGGTAAAATTAATATTTTTTTCGGATTTTTATATAATTTTGAATTTTAAAAATGTAAATTTGTCATAAAAAAACATGCTCTGCAGTCTGCAGGGTTAGGTTGTCGTTTGCTTGATTGTATTTTTGTTTGACATCATATATGATGTGAAACCCCGTGTTTTGTGTGATATATATCGAGCACGGAATTTCATGGACAAATATTGTTATTTACCATTTCGTAAAAATAGAATATGTATTGTCCTTTTTCGAATTTTATTTAAAAAGAAATGCTAAAATTTTATAATACCAAAACCATGGAATTCCAGATTTTTATTTGACATATTGGAGGCCCTGTCTAAAAATAATCAACAGCCCGGATAAAGAAAAAGCTATAAAATCATAAAATCAGCAAAAGCACACTGAGCGGAAAATAATCCACGCAACTTTAAATTTACCCTGTGTGAATAACATTTGCCACTCCTTCACTTTATTTTTCTTATCAGTGTATGTGCAACATGAAATACAATTCAGTGGACGAAACTGAGACATAAAAATAAAATTCAGTTGATTCGGTTTCCACCAACCATTTTTTTTTGTTTATCTTCGCTAAGCCATGTTTGTGGATTTTCTGTTCCAAAACATCCATCTCGTTACGTTAAAATACACAAGAATTATTCGATCGATGTGTAATAAAAACATCAAATTATACAGATAAAGAGATAATGGAGTTGATACCTCAAAAATAACAGCGCTATCTGCTCTGGAAATTTCTCCATTTACATCACGTAATGCCTCTGGTACGTCATCAATAGATAATATAGGATCGTCTGCTGGGTGTAGAGCCTGTTTTTAAGTAAACAAAACGATTCGTCAGATTTGAAAAGGTTTTTTTTATCGAAACATTACAAGATATATGAATTATGAACAAAACATATGCCATGTTCGTGTCATAAATGTATCATGCCCCATATATGGCTCCATTGAATCGTATATAATTGGAGTAATCCATCAATGTCTACGCTTGGCGAAATTTGACACAGTATAGGAAAAAATAAAAATGTGACCTAGCATACCTTACTCTTACTAGAACATATAGTGAAAATATATAGTCAAACATGTTTGTTAAGTATGCGTGACGGATGGAACGCGCCCACGAAGGTAGACTGAGTAGAACCGAGTAAAAAAATTCTAGCAAAACATGTTTTGCTGAGGCGCGGTTCATCTGTGACGCATTCTTGACGAAAATAAAAATTCGGGATTGAGTTATCGGAGAGACTAAAAGTGAGCCAGAGGTGTGCCATTCGAAGCAATACCGACCGACTTAACATGCTTTGATAAGCATGGGTCAAAATTGATGGATCTTGCCGCGGAGGTGCGATTCATCTGTGGGTCATGCCCGACAAAATAATTTCGATTCTGATTGAGAAGGATACCAAGAATTGTGATATTAACAACATCAAACAAATATGTCTTATTTTTTCTACAAAGAAATAAATTAATGTTCACTAAACATTAGCTATCACACAGGGCAGATATTTTGCTCTCCGCTCAGATCGCACTCGGTCTTGCATAAAGCGAAATTCAAAAAAAAGAAATTTCTATTGATACAATTACGCTTTCGAAGTTACTGTTGCGACGTTGAATATTCACTAATATTCTCACGTCTGCCAACTAGCGGATACATCAATTTTAGCTTTCGTCGTCACACAATCAGAAATTTTATTTTGTCAAAAATGCGTCACAGATTATCAGTGACGCATATTTAACAAAAGATTCTATGACAAAAATTTTCCGACGGCGCTAAAACGAGAGTTGCGCATCCAAAGCTATGCTTAAGGAGACATAACAACATTTCCTAAACAAGAAAATTCTTCATTCATTTTTATTATTTACCAATCAAATAATAAATTTTCAATAACTTTACACTACATTGCAGAATTCATCAGCGAATTATGCCGGGAAAAACATTCCGCAACAATTTTCAAAATAATACATGATGATTTATCAGTTATTTGGTTTATAGTAGGCTAAATTTATATCCACAGTCTTAAGAAACAGTCAAATGCCTCTCATAAAATTCCGTTACTTTCTATATTTTCTTTAATTTTCAAACGATGTTGCGCTAGAATATATCGTTAAAGAATATTGTTACTGGCTGTAAAACGTGTATTCAAAGACTGTCTGTGGCGGCACATCTTTTTATAACCACTCTTTCTGGAGTGGATCGCCCTGACCAAGGTCCTGTACTAGCGGTCACTCATGACCAAGGCCCTGTACTAGCGGTCACTCACAGATAGACACTGTTGTTGTAAAAGTCTTTCCGGTTTGGCCTAGCCTATCCGAGTACTCACTTCCTTGGTTAAGTAGTGGGTATGGGTTAACACGCCGGTCTCGCCGGGACTCGAACCCGAGATCTTCAACTTGCGATGCCAACATGACAACCGACATGACATCGTGTTCAGGATAAAATAAATTTTTAGAGGAGGTTTAGTATTGCGTTAAAAAATTCCCAAACTCCCAGTAAGATATCAGCTTACCTGATACACAACGCTTTGCTGCCTGATAAATTTTTCCCTCTTACTTTTTTCAACTTTTTCAAAATCTTTTTCTCTCTCTGCTTCAATTTTCTGCTTCTCCAGACGTTCTTTAAAAACCAAAATTGGTATATTTTAATTTTCGAACAAATTAAGCATATACTTTAAATTTCAAGTTTAAGTAAAAAGCTTTGCAGCTTGTTAAAACTGGTGATTAGCCTTTGAAGCTTAATATTTTATTAAACGGAGTCCAACATTTTCTACATTCATCTATTATTATACATTTCGTTATTAAAAAAGATCATTCCCAGAGTAATTTAGAAAAATTATTATGAGTGTCAGCCATGCTCAACGCTTGACAGAAATTTAGCGCCGACTTAGTTGGATGATTCAGCATATTTACTCTCTCCATATATATGCCCAGACAGAAAACTCCAAATTTGTTTTGTTAAATATGAATCACTGATGTGGCTCATGCATGAAAAAAATAGTGATTAGGCATTTGCCAGCATGGTGCCTTAGAAAATTTTTGGGACAGCAAAACTCAAACAAGCATGACACAAAAAATATTTTCTCACCCAACAATTTTTTGTGTCGTTCTTTCAATCTTCTTAATTTATCTTGTAACGCAGAATGAACAGCAGCATTATGTTTAACGACAGGATCGCTTCCAATACCTTTGCGATGTTTTGCACTGAGTTTGTTCAGAATCTGTCCATCGCTCAATTCTGTGAACAAAATAATTTTTATTTACATGGCAAAGAAGTGCTTTGATTGCTATGTCAATTATGTTACCTGATTCTTAATTACTATGTGCTATTTCCAATAAAAATCCTCCTTTTATATAATGAGCAATTGGTAAAGAAAGCGCGCATCACATACCCCCGTAGGAACCGGGTTTAGAATAGTCTCAACGTATTTCCTGCATGTTGTGACAGGAGACTAGAAGGAAGCAAAGGAGTAGTAGATAGTTTGCAATTTACGATGACCCATGGCAGATACCACTCACTTCACTTTACAATAGAAGTTCAGTTACGTTAAGAATATTTTCCGCGTGCAGTTGCTGGTACTACATCTTGTGGTAGCTCACTATTTTGTGACTGTTAGTTTGTTCCTTATTGGAACTGCTTTCGGCCTTGTTCATATTGAATTTCAAGAAAAATAAATATAGGTCTCATGTTCATACATTTTATGTGAAGTTGGTGGTGCCATGTTAGAACTACTAATGTTCAGGCTACTGTTCACCCATCAATTTTTCCAGCGGTTGGAATTTTGAATATAAACATCCCGTTGTAAATGTTAGGCGTGTTCAGCTTGCAAATGGCCAAGGATTTAGTAGGGGAATAAAATCTATTTTTGTTTTTGCAGATTTTTGAAAAATTACACAGATAAAATACTGACATAATCAAGAAGTTTGTGAAAAAAGTCTACTAGTCCGTACTAAATCAATTTGAAAACTAATTATCCTTAAATTATTTTGTTTAATGTAATCGTTGTTGCACTAACCCTTTTGAACTTTGCTACCATACCGATGGATAAAGAGCGCTGATGAAGCTTACTAGATTACAAAAACATTTTCCAAAAGTAGTAGAAATTGTAATGCAATCGGTAATTCGAATCAATAGTGAATTGTTCATAGGAACAAACTTACAAAATGGGCTAAGATTTTTATTTTTAACGACACACTTGAAGACAAGTTATAATTGTGAAAATGGAATAATTGGTATTTACATCGAATTCGTAATTCGATCAGGTGTCGAAAAAATTATTCCAATCAAATTCGAATTCCAAATTATTCGGTTTTGTCCAGCCCTAAATGGAATAGAACAATCTTAATTTAATTAGACACCATTACCTTCTAGTGGTAACTCCAATTTTCCCCTGGACGAAGTTCTAACGTCGGGGAGCTGCAGATGTTGTTTATCTTGCCGTGGCGTATTCGCTTCACTTCTATTATCGAATCCAATTCTTGCTGATTGATCGTAATCATATTTTTGCTGAGTCATTCCCATCGCGGTTTCTGCGTTTTCCATGATCTCTTTTTCATTGTGAAAATCTTCATCCAATGATACGTTCCCTCCAAAAACTGACCGCGAAACTGGGCGGTTAGGTGTTCTTCTTCTTCGTGGGGATGCGAGAGATGGCTGTGTTTTGAATAAAATCTCTCTCGCTGTTAATGCTTTCGCTCTGTCCAAGCATCCTGCAAAAACACATGAGTGAGAGATGTTATAAATATATTTTTCATTGGTATTGCTTCTTCACGATTTCTATATTAATAATAAATAAATAATATTAAAAATATATTTTTTGTATATAAATCTCTATTCAAACCCATGTAACAAATTAGAAATCCGAAATTGTTAATTAAGACTTTCAAAAACAAACGAAATTTCACGTTTCGGATTTTCATATCATTGGCCCGAGAATGCCAACAACCGGAACGAAACTTCATTTTCAGATAAGACGTAAGTGTACGTTGCGACACCACCCAATGTACAGCAAATCGCCATTGAAATTTTTTTACGTAAGTAGGATTTAGCTAACGGCCACTTCAATGTCAAAGAACTACTACAATATAAAGTGCAGGCAACTTCACTCTAAGCGGAAAACATCCCATACAGAACTAAACCACCATTGTAAAGTGAGGTGTAATATCTGTCTTGGGTGACGATAAAACCATCTTCCACTTCTCAATATATACTTCTTTATATGCCATCAGAGTATGCATATTTGAACTTTGGCCTTCTACGGATCCAGTGGGCCTTGATTAGCGATAAATGTTTTTTTTGACCTGGTGTTGTATTGATGTCAAAGATTTCATTTATATAGACATGTTAGTGTACTTCGCGCGCTCACCTTTTGCAACAACAATCTCGTGCTCAGTAGTATCTATCTTATCAGCCAATACATCAGATAGAAACTTTAATTTCTTAAGTTCAACTTGAGCAGGTCCTTCTCTGTAACTCTCCTCTGAAAATTTAGAATATACTTCATTTTGTGATTCCAATTGGCACACTTCGGTGCCGCGTTGCTATTCCATAACAGTGTTGATAATTTAAAGCCTTTTTGCATAGTTTCATTATTGTTGTACGCTTGCATATAGCCATTTCTCGTAGTTTGTTGTCAGATGCTTTTCTGGTGAATTTCTTCTGGGCGGCTTCCTATTTTCGGGCGCACAAGTAGCAGAGCAACTTAATTCTGCCAATCTATTTACATTGTATTGTATCAATTTTTGCGCACATTTATTTAATAACAAAGCGTATTGAATCAACTTTTTCAACCCTTTATTATTTATAAGAACGGAGATAAAGAGCTTCCTTACCCAACGTAACATCTTCCGAAGAATCTTCGTTGAATAATTCATTGTTTGCTCTCTTTGCCTTCATTGCTCTTTCTCTTAATCTCATCTCTTTCAACATCAAATGTTTATCAAATATGTGACGATATCTAGGAAGTCTATCCTCTCTGTAAATCGTCAATAATATATTAGACTACAGATAAAAATAATCCAAGAAGAAACTCACAATCTATATTAATAATAATAAGTATTAATTATAATAAAATACAACTTAATAATAAGTATTTGGCTATCCATATTGAAAAAAGAACGGAAGTTAAAGCTGCTCAAATTAAGAAAGTATATAGTTAGGATTACGGATTTGGTACAGAATTAGCAAGAAAAAATGATTTTAGAATACTACCTTATAATACAAAATTTTCTCAACACGTCATCCACTGCACTTCCCGATATTTCAGAATATATTAAATTGTCCGGGCTAACTGTATCTCGTCTGAGAGGTCTGTAATATATACATCAAATATAACCCATATACCGCGATAAAAAAAACTATCCAATTAGAAAATTTGAACGAAAAATATTGAACCTTATGTTTGTTTAGTAGACGGAGTTGGAGAAGGAATCGGCAAGATAGAATTAAAAGGGTCTAGGACTCCGGTCTCTAATTTTTTGGAAAATAGAAAATGTCTGCACGTTTGGCTGAAGGAAACCATTAAACTGTTCTGTTGCACGCGAACAAAGTTATTGAAAACATCCCCTTTTCTAATCCCGCAAACAACCAAGCATCATTATTCCCATACTCGTGGGACCTAAGTGATAAACAGTCTTTCAAGTCCTGTTGAAGCTGACTTAAGAATTTCTCTAACGTATTTCTTATACGTGCCGTATGAGGTCACTAAAAAGAAATAAAGAAGTGAAGTAGGAAGTGGTTTACTATCACCCAGGGCAGATAACGCTCACTGCACATTTTTATAAAGCCCAGTCAGTTCTTTTTTGTATGTTGTCTAACTAGAGTGCATGTCCTAGTACCGCATTTTAAATTTGCTATTTGGCTTATAGTAGAATATACGAGCTTCTTCCCGCGTTACAAAGCAAATTTCAATGAAAAAGCAATAAACTCAATCTAACCGGTTTTTGAATTTTTCCTTGTTTTTCAATAGTTCCATCATTTTTTCTGCATCCTGAAAAGATATAAACAAAAAATGTGAATAACATTTAAATCACATTCCAGTAGAAATTTTATGTTGTTACCATTTATTAAATTAATAGCTAGTTGGACACGAGTCAATATTCATTGACAGCGTTTCTGCTGGTGTATCTCAACAAAGCTAAACCTATTAATAGGGCTGGGCAAAACCGAATCATTTAGAATACGAATCTGATTCGGATAATTTTTTCGAAGCGAATTGAATCACCAAGAGCAAAATGCACGTCGAAGAGCAGAATTATTATATTTTAACACACATTCGACCGAAATCGATTGCATTTTGTCGTTAAAATGAATATGTCACTTTACTTAGCAATCATTTGTTCCTATGACTGATTCTAATACCTTCGGATTGAATCGAATTTGTGCAATTTTTGAATAAAAAATACAGAGAAAATCGAGACATTTCAAAATGAAAAAGTAAAAAATGCATGGGCAAAATAAATACGGATTTTATCAAAAAAATAAATATATATATATATATATTTTTTTATAGCCACTTCTTAGAGTGGATCAATGAATCACCCTGTCCGAGGCCCTGTAACAGCGGCCACTTATAGACGGACAGGGTTACAATTATTGGAAAGACATCATCTTTTTCCTGTTTGGCTTAGCCTACCCAAGTTATTATACCCTGGGTTGAGTGGTGGGCATGGATATGCGAGCCGGACTCGCCGGGGCACGAACCCGGGATCTTCAACCTGCAATGCCAACACGTTTAACCACTAGGCTATCGCTTCTAAGGTTTTTACAATATTAAACTATAATAGAGCCAATATCTTGACCTATATTGATTTTTGTCCAAAACGAAGTTGTACCTGATACCAGCAAATGCGCAGTAAATTACACGTTCGTTTTGATTATAAATAAACAGGTTATGTGAAACAATGTATAACATAAAGCTCAATTACGTCCTGGTCGAGTAGAATTAAACATGAAACTTTTAGAATTCAAAGTTATCTACCTCTTTATTGATCTTGTTCGTCTCTTCTGACATTTGAGTCTCTGGATTCTCTATCATATCCGGGAAAATTTGAATTCTGGTGCGCTGGAATATGTATTTTCAATTATTACTGGAAGACCGGACGAATTAACAGCAAAAATTCAATAATGGAACAATACATACCGATGATCGAGGAGTTGGTTTGCTAAATGCAGTTTGATAAGATGGGACATCACCGTCATCGTTTGTGTCCGCAAGGATCGGCAGTGGAGGAAGTACCGGTTTTGGCGCCTTGCCAACGACCGGGTGACTGGTGATGACGTCATCAGTTGACGACTTTGATGACGTATTTTCATCCATCTCTTGTGGAAGGGATTTGTCTGATTTTGTGGTCTGGGGATCAAGATTACTAATAGAACGAATGCCGATTGTTAAATCTGCTGCTGATTTTCTTTCTCTGTAATTCGGGGGGGTCGCCTTTACCCTGCTATGTGATTTTCTACGCGATTCTCTAGAACTGGACCTGAGAGGTGAAAAAGAAAAATGAATTAAATACTGAAGTTTGAAATTTAAACTTTCTCCTATGTACTAAATGAAAGAAGGCTTTTTAATCTTTTGATGTGGGCGAATGGGGGCTTTAGTATATCCGTATAACTCACGAGCGGTTCATTTATGGGTAATATTAGTGACGCCGAGTTTGGTTGAAATAGGATAGATAAGACTATCTATATAAGACTGATTCTGTGACGAGTTCGATATCTTTTTTTACCCTCTTTTATGATTTTTTTTTTAAATGAGATTCCGACCATAATTCGGAGTATTTATTTAAAAAAATCCTATGATAAAAGTACAGTTTTTGTAGCCCGATTCCAGAAACATTTCCGCTAATGACCCAGTGAAAGGTTTGTACTTCACTGGTGTAGTTAGATAACTTGTCCGTATTTGGAGCACGCATAAACATAAGCCACAGATGGCCCGCCTCGACGGCGCGAGCCATCAGTATCCCATGCTTAACAAAAGATTATTTCAATGAAGTTGAAGTTTTATGGGAAAATGATTCGAACTATATTTTAATAATTGAGCAAATATTAAAGGTAAAAAGGTCAATTGTTGTTTATGTGCATCTAGTGATTCGATCCGATTCGAAAAAAGTGTCCGAATCAGATTCGAACTCTAGATGATTCGGTTTTGCCAAACCCCACTTGTAAGACCTGAAAATCTTATTTTGAATAAACCATTACAAAAACAAAAATAGGGTAGAATGTAGATATTATTTCCCAAAATGCGAGCTTAATCGTAATGAACTTTATCTTAAAATTATCAAAAATTTCAATGAGATATTATCTATACTGATCACGCTTCCTCCAAACATTAAGACCAAAAAATATTTCAAATTGATCTCAAGTTGTATTTGGACACAATTCGTATGTGCCTGAATGAAATGTTCTGTTGTTGCACTTTAAATTAACGCACAGCACAAATGAAGCAATTTCCTCAACGTTCTATAGATTTTCTCGTCTTATAGGAATGGGGTAAATATTTTACGGAAAAGTTTTAAATATTTTCACGTCCATGTTAATGAAATTGGTATAGTGTTCTAATTATCTGAATCCCGCCCACCAAAACAGACTTTAATGCAAAACAAAACGCTTGCCAAATAAAAGAACCCTAACGGCCGTCTTGACCAAAGTCAAACTTCCAACTTCTCACTCAAAATATCAAATGCAAATGCGGCCATACACAAACAGTCTGCTCCATAACACTGTGCTAGGACTGGCATTAATTAAAATTTTCGTTGTACGCTCAACATAGTCATTTTAAATCAACACAACAAGTAAACACACAACACTTTAACTTTCTCTGTACAGTTACACTTTGACAAAACTGCAGTAAATTTACATTTTATTCGCTGTAATTGCATATTTCAAACATTTGAAATCGGTTTTTCGATGAGATTTGTGCCAAGTATGGGGTGTTGATGGGCCGTACCTTGGCGGTGCGTTCCAACAACAACCCATAATTGGCAAAAAAAGTGGATTTTATGGTTTAAATATTATTTAAATTAATGTCAAAGGCCATTGATTTACTACATTTTTGTACAGTGTACAACAAATTGTCAACGCCGTGCTTCCTAGTCGAAAAAAATTCATTTAATTTTTAGTTAAGCATGAGTCACTGATAGATCGTTTCGACTAGGCACAATTTATTTGTGGCTCGTGGTTAACAAAATAAATTTTTGATTGAGTTATCTGCGATCCATCTATGGCCGATACTAGACAACCCCCCTTTGCTTCACACATACCTTAGTTCAAGCACATAGTTAATATTTAATATATCAACAATAGAAGAACACCGTCAGTATCACGAAACTCACAGTAGCTTACGCTTTAAACTCGTAATTACGTATGACTGGTATTGAAGTCATGCTCCCAGACTACATATTATATTACCCATCGCTTTACTGTATAAAAGTAACGGTGAGAATGTGAAGGGCATAATGAATTTTTGAATACTGTAACGTTATCTATACCACTCAGATAATGATTTATGGGAATGTCTATGAGTAAGATTGTTCTAACATAGAACAACTAGTTGATGCATTAGGGAACTCAATGATTAATTTCGCTCAATGCTCAAATCCCATAAATAAGTCGTTAAACATATCATATATTTTCGAGAATTCCGTGAATATCTCATGACACACATATCGGATTTAAAAACAATTATCATGCTACCTGCTGCGCGATCTTGCCTTGATTTCTTCTTTTGTAGACCTGGCAGATGATGCAGAACTTCGTCGTTTTGCCTCCATCATTTCTTCATCTTGTAAAATACAAATGTGCTTTATTTATTTTCATCACAGAATCGAATCGATACTACATGGTAAAAGTGGGAATGTCGTTGTGAAACGTTTCATAAATCATGATTTTGTTGCACATTTGACCCTATGCTGACGAGGAGAATATTTTAAATAATTTGAGTTCTGTAGAAGCGCGATGGCCACCCGTGTATCCTTTTGGCAGTGTACACGTTTAAATATCGAATTCTAGTCCAAATACGTAAAGTTGGTGTATCCTTCTATCATACATACCATTGATTATCCGAAACCTACTTAATGAAAATAAAGTTGGGCTTTCGGAGCATAAGTTTGCCACCTGTCACCCGACTTTGTTTAAACTACTTCATAAAATACGCCAGGTAAAAATGTTAACATCAACTTTTGTTTTAAAATTTTTGGCTTGCCTTTGATGTAATTTCACCCAGAACATATTTTCAATTAATTTTGGACATGAGATTTTAGATGTGAAGCAAGGACAAGCGTATAGATAAACATTTTTCCCGAATTTGCACTAATTTCAATCCCACCAAAACATTTTCGGCTTCGAGACCCGGCGTTTCCGGCTCCCTGATCCATGCACACCACTCAAACCAGGGTGAAATAACTTGGGTAGGCTCACCCAAACCGGAGAGATCAATTTTTTCTAACAACGCTAACCCTGCCCATCTATAAGTGGAGTGGTCGTTGGTACAGAGCCTTGGTCAGGGTGACTCACTACGAAAAATGGCTATAACAAAAAATCACGAATTTACCTCGTACATCCAAACCTACGTATAAAATTCCAAAGCATTTCCGACGAGTATATGAAAATAGCAATTTGACCAAAATTATCGTCAAACTTACTCGGCATAAAAACGTTCGGATCCAATTTTGCAGATTCTGGAAGAGTAAGAGAAGACGAAGATGAAGATCTCGAGATTCTTTGCGAAGGAGACAAACTTCCACCTTTTCTAGATCCTCCGCTGCCTAATTTCCCCTTCCTTTCGTGTTTTAACGTTCTCATCTTTTTTCTTTGTTGTTCACGACGAGAGGCTCTATCTGGAATTTTTTAGCAAATAGATTTATTAAACTATAATGAACGTTTCCCAATAATTGTTATAGCTTTTATCGGAAGTTTATAACATGCCCATCATGACAAAGATAAACTTCCTCTTCCTTTTTATCATTTGTACTCATTGCCTCATATTTCAAGGATTTCTAAACTACGACATTTCCGTAATCTGGATATGTTCCAAATGTATGTTACATTGAACTGGAAATTACCTACTCTGATTCCATTGAAATAATGATGAGAAATCTGAGCATATGTTGCTCAAATCTCTTGTCTTATCATACCGAGCAACTCAAATCCCAATCGCGGAGGTTTTGTCAAAGCATCTTTTGCTAAGCATGCGCCATGATGGATCGCGGCGATTCTCGATGAAATCATGACGTCAAAATGGACGCCGTAAGCAAAATGGGATTTAAAAAAAAAACATATTTCAGGTTTTAAAATTGGCTAAAAAAGTCGAATTGCCTCTGTTAACCCAATGTCTCACCTCGTTTCTTTTTATCGGCTTCCGATTCTTGATTTACTGGCTGAAGACTGACTGGTTTTGTTTCTTCGAACTCTCCTAATGTTGTTGAGTCATGTTCACTTATTACTGATCCAGCTGGGCTTCTGACAGCGACTCTCCAGTTATCATGAAAATCTCTCGAATTGTAGTTCTATATTCAAAGTTATGAAATGAAATCCAATCGAATTTACCTGATTTGGTCACGCAAAAACAAATGGGAAATTCTGTAATTTTTCGGCCACTCGCAGAGTTGACAATGCTAAGTAATGCTCTGTGCCAGAAGCCACTTGTAACTGGAAAAAGCTAGTTTTGCTGAAAAATCATTTGCTTTCTGGTTTAGAACACAGGCTCCAACGTGTTAACCGTCTCGTCCAACAACATTTCTAAGGAGTTCGGTGAACTAAAGGCCGTTGAGAAATACAGAACTCTCTAAAACTAAAATAAATTATTAAAAATGCTGGAAGATGTATTTGAGTGTTAAGGTACGGTCCACAATATGTGCTTCACGTCGAACAAGGCATAGGCCTCACTTTTGAGAAACGAATTTAAATTTTCAGTTATCGAATAAAGATTTGTGATATTAAGTGAAAGGTGTTACTTGTGAAGCATCTCCATATTCTAAAAGATTGATTATTGCATATACTTACACATGTTTACACATATCTGTACTTACCCTTCTGAGCACGTCAAGTTCGTGTCTCTGTCTCTTTTCAATATCAAGTATATGATCTTCTGATAATGATGAAATATCATACTCACGATTCTCAGAAAACGGTAACTGTGGATATGTAGGTTGTACGTCGCTTTTCTTGATCTATGATGTAATATAATAGGATTAAGCTTTCATCTTGTGAAATAAAAAGTTCGAATGCGCTCAACTATATGGCGAACGACGACGCGTAGTGCCCATACCAATTGGAGGTTTTTGTCCCAACTGGTGCTCTGATCTTTTCTGTGCATGGACATGATGAATAACTTTAATGAATATATCTCTTATATAGCCATATTACTGGGATTTAAACCCAGGGTGATTAGAGATGCGTAACTTGAAGTGTATTCTTGACATTTTACCGATAACGCTAACCGGAAAGAATAAAGCTATTACGGCAACTTATGCAGTATTCTATTTTGTGAGCGAAGGATAAATATTCAATTTATCACACATGGGCCACAGATGAATGGCCACCAGTCGGTACGAGTCAACAGTAGTGAAATTATGATTTTGTCACACTCACAACGTAAAAATTTCCTAAGGTAAAATTTGATATATATCATGACTTCACTGCAAAATAGGAAAAATGTTGTCCAATATAAGCGATTTCGTTTATATGAATGTTGAAAAATAATTTTATTTATTTTGTAGATTTCTAGTGCCGTTCCAAACCTGACTATAAAGACAGCACTAGTGTACATTACTCGAAAATTTAATACAGATATTATGCATCTTATTCATTGGACAATATTGGCTTACAACTCAATCAATGCTAACATAAAGAACTCACCATAAAGGGCGGTGGAGCCTTCCAAAGTCGAGGACGCTGTTTCCCAGTGAGTAAAGAAACTGTCGATGATGTTTTCGAATCACTATTCTGATAAATACTGTAAGGAAACGACCTTCCTATATTTCCCATCGATACCGAAGTTACTGGTAACATTTCACGATTGATGTCAACTGTCTGTAGATAAATATATTTAGTTGGGACAGCAGCAAAGAACTGACAAAAATGGGTTCAACTGTCAAGTCATTCGTTCATGCATACCGACTCCATTTTAGTAGTTCATTCAGCTCCAGTGATTTCTGAATTCTGGCATGTTTTCATACAAAAGTCTACGAAAACTTGCATTAGGCAAATTTAATTTTAAAAATGTTCTTAGTGCTGTTTTGACAAGCGTGGGTTACAATTGTATGGCGTCTAACACATAAGCGTCACGTTTCCTAACAGGCACACGCTCAGTAAATTATAGTTTCAAATCAGTTATAGTATACTTCAATAGAATCTAGATTGAAAACGCTTCCATTCACATATTTTTAACTACAGTTTTCGAACATACCAGCTTTTCCTTTTCCTAAACATCTCCATATAAAACTCTCATTGGCAAATATCAGACCAAAGATTGTGCTCCTTTTTTTATCACGAAATACCTTTGCAAGAAATGCTCCCTCGTTCTGCTTCAAGATTTCTTCAGTTGCCACAAGTTTGTCGTACTTAAGTTCCGCTCTCGCAGTTTCTAACAATCGTGGTAATAAATTATGAGCCAAACTATTCGGTGTTTCCATCATTTCATGTAGATCACCAGGTGAGACTGACCGAGCATCCCTGTGATTATAGCAGACGAATTGAGTAAAATACAAGGGTAATAGAAAGAGGCAGCAAGTCTTTTTGAAAAAAAATCTTAAGATTACGTAAATTCATGGAAACCATATCATCGAAAACTTATGGTATGCATTACGCAGGAGCAGGTTTGGGCAAAATCAAATTAATTGAATTTCTAATCTGATTCGGATACTTTTTTTCGTACCGAATCGAAGAGTATCGCCAATTCCGTTATATAAACAAATGAACTGTTTTTACTTCAAATATTTGCTAAATCATACAAATAGTAAAATCCGAAACTGGGATTTGAGTTCCACCTCATTTCGCTAGAGATTTTGTTCCAACCCAAGAAGAACAAAATATATTGTGGTATGCATGAGACACTGATGGATCGCGCCGCCCAGGCGCGGGCCATCTGTGGCTAATGCTTAAGAAAATCTAATTTCAAATTGGGTATGACTAATTCACGACTGATTCGAATAACCTGTGCTTTTAATCGATTCGAATTGCCGAATTCAATTGCCCAGCCCTACGATATTCGGTATATGAAATAATTCTTTTAAGAAACAATGTTATAAACTAATCAGGAAATGAGAGTTAATGTAACTTCAACTAGTTTGGTAATGGCTCAACCGCAATATTCGTGTATAACGTCGCAAAATTCCTACTGAATATAACAAACGGTGATTTTCAATCTTTACGACACTAGTGGCAAATCGCTATGATAATAAAAGTTGCCTTGACTTAATTGAGAAGGATTTTCAGACATTCGTAGATTGAAGATCTCGGACTCGAGCCCCGACGAGTCCGACTTGTTAATCCATGCCCACCACTTAACCCAGGGTGTAATATCTTGGACAGGCTAATGACAAACCGGAAAGATAATATCTTACCCACAAGTCTAACCCTGTCCGTCTATAAGTGGCAGCAGGTACAGGTGATCCACTTCAGGTGGGTATGAAAAATCATTAAAACAAACAAAATTTTAATATGAAGGGAAATATGATCCTGTAGGAGCGGCTTTTAGAATTTCCCCAACATATTTCGTGGTTGAAGGTTCTATCCTTGCTCAAGATAGATACTACTCATTGTTCTATAGTCTATACTATATAGAGTGCAGTTACTTGCCTTCATTTCATGCAGCATATTTCAAAAAATTCATTATTAGTTTGAAATTGAAAAACTAAGAAAGCTCATTTATTCAATAATCTCGAATTTTTAAATTTTGATTTGGAATTAACAAGGCTTACAACAATATCTTACCTATCTGCCCCTTGCTCCGCCGATACGGGGAGATTAAAGTTTGTTTGTAACAACCCATTTGCGGATTTAGAATATCTAGTAGCAAGCTTTCTCTTGATTCTTGCTTTTTTAGATTTATGGGATGTGATTTTCAAAACGTCGATTGCTTCATCAGCTTTTCTCTTCACGTAATCTTCGATCAATGGGTCTCCTGTATATTTAAATAGTGGATACAGATTTTTTGACAATGGAAGGGGGGAAATGATATAAAGATAATTTCGAAAAATGCATGTGGAATATTATTGTGCAAAGCATCCATCAGTGGCAAATGCATAATAAAATGAATAATCTTCGAGTATAAATATACTATCATGTCACTTTCTAATTTCAATCAGATTAAAATCCATTTTGTTCTGAGGCTCTGTTGGTTCATTCGCTGGTTCTATGCTTGTCCATATATAAGTGTTCATTGAGGTGAGTGTTAGGCGTAAGACCTGCCGGCACTCAAACCCTGCCGGCACTCAAATTTTTTAACCTTCCGCGCCAAAATGATTCCACGCCATCATTGCCCTCTTTTCAAAAAATTTCATATATGATTGAATTAACATGTCGGTATACCCGATAGTTTCATGCTTTTCTATATATAAATGCATATTCAACTGAGTGCTTAGCGAGCAAAAGACTTCAATTATTGATCTTTCGATTTTAAAATGAAAAGTTAGGACCTTGCGCCCAACCCCAAATATATGGCTTACGAAAATATTGCAATATTACAACCATGATTGAGCTTTCCCTGATTAGAAGCCTAAAATCTTACCAGTAGCATCAGCAATGGCTCGAACTAATTTTGGAAAGCTTCCTCCCCTTCTTATGTATGCTTCAACTATTTTAGGATCATCAGGAAATTGTTCCAAATCCTCTTTTATTGTTCGATCACTGGCAAATTCTTCACCAATGTCCTTCAAATAAAAAATAAGTTTAAAAAATCTTCCTAAATAACTGAAAAATTTGTTTTTACTTTCAGTCCCTCAAAAACATTTTTATCCTGCAGCTTGTCGTGCTCTATGATTAAGTGTCCGTGTTCAAATGCACACAACTTTAATGGTACCACTAGCAGGGCTGGGCATTTCGATTCGGTGATTCGAATCGATTCGAAGCACAATATACTCGAATCAATAGTGACTAATTAACAGTGAAAAAACTTGCTAAATGAACTAAAATTTTCATTTTTAACGAGAAAATGCAATCAATTTTGGTCAAATTTGACAAAAATCGTTTATATTTTATCGTTGCAGAGGAGACAATTAACAACACTGGAAATGGGGAAATTGCTATTTACATGGAATTTATGATTTCATACACCTTTCGAATAATATTAGAAATCTAAATGATTCGGTTTCGCCCAGCCCCAACCAATAGTATATTGATTCAGAGGAAAAGTTTTCTGGCTGAAATCTAGTGACGCCACTTTCAGATACATTTTTCCATGTCGGATCTATTCGAAATGTTGGAGAAATTTATTCCCGGTCATGAACAATGAATTTGTAGATGAAAATTTTCAAAGGTATTGTAAAAACTTTGACACATTTGGCAAAAGGTTTGCTCAAAACTGCTGTAGATTCATATTGAATCTTCGACAGGAATATTTGAACTGTCAAAAATCAGAAATTAAGCCTTGAATCTAAAAGAGGCATAATATAATATCAACAAACGCTTAGTAGGAACGGAATGTTGGAGGTAAAACTTCTTTACGCTTCTCTACGAAGAACAATGAAATGAGGAAGGAACCCAAGGAGGAACCCAAAATGTGGGTTCGGGAAGGTTTTCACAACGTTGTTTCTGATTTTGAACTGTCAATACTGTGATTCATTATTATCGACAGACTATGAATAAACACAGATTCTCAGAGTACTTGTTACCTCAGTACATAATCACAATGCAAATATTACAATACACGCCCTCAGTTCTGTACAGGGAATTTCCGATCAGAGTACTGTTGGTGGCCTTACATACCTTCAATATAACCGAGTAAAATTACTGCCACAGAGCGGTAATTTTACTGCACTTTTGTTGGAGTGCTGTATTAGTGACAATTGGTGACATTTTTTTACTGGCTCATACATTGCTGAGAGTGAATATACCAACCTGTAATAAACGAACGTTTCCTCCTTCTTTGACGTAACTTTGAACTTTATCAGATGAAAATGAACATCCATCTCTGACGTATTGTTTCAATACTTTGACTTTGCCACCGTTCTATGTGAAATAAAAAAAGAGTCATTGATGGATCACGCCGCCGAAACATGGCCCGTCGATGAGTCGTGCTTGACAAAAGAAGATTTCTGATTGTGTGAGTAGTTTTTTTGTTAACTTCTGGCCGAGTATAAGCCATTGATGGATCTCGTCGCTAAGGCGCGATCCATCTATGTCTCATGTTCGACAAAATAACTCGAAATATTTATCGCTTTTGGTCATCTTAAAAAAAAAGCTCTCTATTAGTTGAAAAACTCGAATTTACAGAAAAAACGATTCAACTTGCAATAACTATAATATATGCTATTTTCGAACCAATTTTTAATGTCGAATTCACCCAATCACATTTGGAATGATACAAGTATCGCACTCAATATGATGTTGACATTACCTCATATGACATCACTGAGGCAAATATGATAAAGCTGGTTTCTGTCGGTCCATCTATCCTTCCCAGCTTACTTATGTACGTACCTCTATGTACTTTTGAAGAAGTTTTGCTGTAGCGTAGCTACGGAAATGATTTTTTACAAATTTTTCTATGTCACGTAATAGCATCGTCTTGTTTGGAAACTTTTCAGCATATTCTTGCACTAACGAGAGATCACCACAATCTTTTTCAAACCGAAGGACGCCTAAAAATTGTTGAAATAACTGGTTGATAAACGCGATAATCAGATGTTAGGAAAAAATTTATGGCAAAAATAGTGATAATGGAAAAGTTGACAGATAAACAAAGAGAATGTCACAACCAGTCCCGACGCAGCATCTGTACGTAGCTCAATCGGTAAAAGCGTTGGGAATGCTTCTCGAGTTATGGATCTTTAATTATCCTGCGCTCCTTCTCAAATTCTCATGCGGGTTGAATATGTACTAGAAGATTGAGGGAAACCTCTTTGGCGCATGCTGGTTTACGTAAACCCTGGGCAGGTAAAATCAGTATACGGTTGGCAAAAACCATGGCCCGCATTTTGGAACTGGTGTCTGCGCTAAAAGTTGTTATTCGCGATATATTTAACACGTATTCTCCGATTGTTCTTGCGAAGGATGAAATAAAATCCTATGAATAAAAAAGGGGAGTACTAGGAAAAATAACTAGACTACATTGCATTAGGAAGAATTTAACAACTGTGGCGTGGAGATAATGTTAGCTAAAGGACCTTTGGGTAATGAGGTGACCGAAGAAGAAGAAACAAAAAAACGAGGCAGCAAATATTTGAAAATGCTAAAAAAGCAAAGAAACAAAAATACAAAACAAGAACAATGAGGAAAACATCTTTCCAAAAAAAGTTAATACACAGCCAAAACTATGTTACCTGGGGATGATGCTCCTTTGTCCGCATATTCCACCAGGACATCTAATCTTCCCCCACGAGATATGTATTCCAGTAATATACTTGCGTGTTTATGATCAATTTCATTCTCAATATACAAGCGTAATCGCTCAATCATTTCTGCTTTCTTTTCTTTTTGTTCTGCCGTGATAATATCCTCGTTTTTATTGTCAAATTTCGCGTCCTCTATATCTGCAAAGTCTTTCAGAAGCCTGGATGCGTAATGCTCCAGTAATTCGACGTTCCCGCCCTTTTTCTCAAACGACAATATGTCATCGCAGGTTCGTCCTGTTTTGAATAAAACATGTGCTAGTAGAAAATGCTCTGAAGTATAGCAGATTTTACAGAGGTATAGACAACAAAAAATTGGTTACATCATCTTTTGTTAGGGATGAGTCACCGAAGGATCACACCACCGTTCTTGACTTCATTTCAATTCCTATTCAAATTTTAAAAATGTAAAATTTGGTCAATTATTAAAACGAAGAAAGGCATACTCACCAGACTTCATAAGACACAAAAGCATATCCAGGTCTCCTCCAGCACTGATGATTTCAATGAATCTTTTAACCAGTTCGATCTCGCGATCATTTGCCTGCAATCAACATTAACAAGTTTTTTTCCAAGTCCAAATCCCCGAAACTTCAAAAACTGGAATGGTCGATAATTTTATTTATTTTCCGACCTTCTGTCAAGATCGTCTACCTGGAAATCGTATGTATTCCACAAGACCATATAAGTTTGGCGGAGGTCGGACAAAAGAAAAATTGTCATTTAGTTATTTAGTTATTCAAAATTCGTACTTAAAGGTCTCCACGTTTTACTCTTACCACCTTATTGGAATATATAAGTTCTTGTCCTAGCGTATTTAGAGGAGGGACCATTCAAATCAGATTTTTTTCAAGCATGTGTCACCTAAGTTTGACGTTTCCTGGTGATCCCGATACGCTATACGAATCGCATTTTAAGTACAGAAAGAAACAATGTTCTCTATATAAATTGTGAGATGCATAATGTTAATTCTTGTCTATTAGCGGCAATTCACTATTTTTATACGTTTGGTGAAAAATTTAGTGCAGAAAATTAAAATTCGAGAAAAACAAAAAAATTTCCATGGCCATTGACTCATTATGGTTCGGTATCAATACTTACTAACATCATATAAAAATAAATCAGTAATGTCTCGCAGAACGTTTATATTTAACAACAACAACAAGTTAACTGAACACAATTTTAACATTTTTAAAGTCCCGATCTTTCGAAAATATATTGTTTGCAAAATTGTTTTGTATAACTGTTTGTAAAAATCTAATACTCGTTGCTACAGCAACATGAATATAAAAAAACAGCTATTGCAATCTTTTGATATTATGTGGTGGACCTTAGCTGTGAGAACTGATAAACTATTTTTTCTCACGAAATATTATCCACAAAGTTCAACCAAAACATATTTTACCTAAAGTATGCTTAAACATTATTTACGACTGTATAATTATTATATGGGATGGGAGCAAGAAAGTTTACCAATATCAATTTACAGTGTAGGATCTCGCCTAATCTTTGACATTGCGGGCTACGGTATACCGCTCCTAACATTTTTTGCAAAGCAAAGCATTTTCAAAGCAAAATTTAATCAACATCACATAAAGGATGCTCAGCTGAATATCTGAATTTAAAAAAATGAGTTGCAAAATTTTCCGACGAAAATCGGTATAAAAATACCAACAGGTTTTATAATATCACTATATGCTTTTAGAACTCGGACGAAAAAACATTATTATAAAATGAGAAATCTTGTATTTACAATATGATTACATCTGCATGTTTAAAAAAAATATTTTGCAACCGGGGAAATAGACTACTATGAATCCCAACTCTTTTACTTTTTTGAGTTATTATTTCAAATCGAAAAAAATTAGTTTGTATGACATCTTAGCTTACATGGTACACCAAATCGTGTCCTATGCATAAGATATATCAGTAGCTGAATTAATCTCATACACTGATGGGGAGCAACATACAACGATTTGTGTATTTGGGACGATGTGTTCAGTTTATTCGGTTCCCAGTCAAGAAAACTTATTTCGTAGAGCACGATGGACCACAGATGGACCGTGCCTTGGCGACACGATACAAGAGTGACGAATGCTGAACAAAGCGTCCTTGTATGCGCACTATTTTCTGACTAGGTCAATTCGGAAAGACCAACTAATTTAATTACGTCATTACCCTTCTGTGAAATAATATTTGGGTTTTAAATTCATTTATCCAATAAACTATCCAGTATCCAATATCAAATTCCGGATGGATATAAAGATTGCTTTAATCGCCTTGTTTGGCTTCTATCAAGTTCAAGCCCATGGTAACAAGCAATTAATATGCGAACAACTGAGTGATGGAGAGTTTCTTTTTCACAGTCAGCTTAATCAACTAGATGAGCTAAAACATTTATAATTATTCATTAATAATTTTTGTTGAATATATTAAAGATGAGCAATATCAAATGCATATTTATAGTTTGATTTAAAAATTCTGCGGGCTCATGGTAACTGTTAAAATCCATCATGACAGGGTTAACACTGGGTTGTTGCTTTTCGATGCAGTGAGGGTGATGCGTTATAAGTGCAAACGGACGGGTTGACAGATTTATATTAGCATATATAGTACTAATATTAGACATAAACATATGGATAGAATGTTCCAGCGTGCAAAGCTGCGTTCAACTTTCAAGTAGTGCCTAAATTGTTAAATCATATAAATTTGTTAGACAACGAATCAGTGAAAAAATTGACCGATCACCGATTTTTTCGAATCGTGTAATCTGTAAGCAGTTTTTCATACAGTGTGATAACCTAGGGAATCGTTCATTTTTGTTTGGGCAATTTCGAGCCGATATCATAAATCGATGATTGTGCTTATCACTAAACATTGAACAGGTTACAGTCTAATATTTAAATTATTAGAAAAGTGTGATGAAATTTACGATGGAAAATGTTACGTTCTTATCACCGATGACAATCGAATGAACGTAAACGAGGCAAAAGAAGCATGTCGAAATATCGGTGGATATGCAGCCAATATTTACAGTAAAGATCATTTCAATGAAATGGTGGCATTGATCAGATCTCGCATATTAATTGGAAATAATTACCACCACATTTGGACAGGAATGACGCTGAACGCCAATGTGAGTAGCAAATCGATGGCATAAAATTGAAATTTATTGTTGCTGTTTTCTACAAATGCAAAATAAAGCTTGAAATGTTAAGTCTAACTCAATCCTTCTGATCACTTGATCACTCAAATAAAAGATAAATCGGCGACTTATACACAAAATATATCTTAAAATCCATCTTTTAATTTACGAAATATTTCAGAATTTCATATTTTCACGAATTATTTTCTAACTGTCAAAATATATTTATATTTCAGACTAAACGAATCCAACTATCAAGTGGATCGTATGCTCGTATGCTATCGTATGAACGTTGGTTTCCGAACAAACCTTACAACCCACCAAGGCGTTACATTGGTATTGACGTTAAATCCGACCCAGCCGATTCAAACCAAGGAATGTGGGATGAGAATGATACATACAGGCTTCTTGGTGTTTTGTGTGTTATTTAATAACATTAGCTATTATCATGTTGACAGCTCGATCCAATTGGCATTTTTTATAGTCACGGAATTTCAAATTGTTTAATTTCAGATCGATTACTCAATTATAACAATATATCAATTCATATATGAGAATAGAATCTCAATTGAATGCGATTTCTTGTTTGGTTTTGAAAATTGTATTAAATCCGGTAATGACGGAAGTCGGAATATTCAAAACAAGAAATATGCGCCAAATGTGAATAAACTCCTGCGAGAATTGACTTATTACGTAGACACGTAGGTGCTTGGGCCTTTTCATTACAACGTCTTCATTCCTTGCTATTATACTTCCAACTGACTTATATAATTTTTGTACCTTGGTGAGGTATCATAAATTATTCTATTCAGACAAGAAGAATTAGATATTCTAACGGTAACTACATTCCATACACTCGTTGGATGCCGAATCGACCATTCAGCCCAGTACGGCCAATCGTTGGAATTCACGTTGACTCGGATCCAAACAGCGTGTACAATGAAATGTTTGATGAAAATTCTTTCTATAAATTACTCGGGGTTTTGTGTGAATTTTAAATGTATATTGTGAGTGAATAAAAATTATTTTTATGCGTTTATTATTATCTTCTATGCATCCTTCTTTAAAACAAAAAGTTCAGTCTGGGATGTAAGTTTACCACTGTTTCTGACAAAACCGACATTCCAAAACAATCCGACACCGATAACACCGTCACCTAAGTTGGACGTTACCTGGTGATCCCAATTCGCTATCCAAATCGCATTTAGAGTACAGAAAGGAACAATGTTTTTTATATAAATGTGAGCTGCATAATGGTCTTTCTTGTCTAATAGCGGCAATTCGCTATTTCATTTTGGTGAAAAATTTAGTGGAGAAAATTGAAATTCGAGAAAAACAAAAAAAATTACCATGGCCATTGACACATTATGGGTCGATATCAATACTAACTAACATCATATAAAACTAAAACAGTAATATCTTGCAGAACATTTATATTTAAAAACAAGTTAGCTGAACACAATTTTAACACTTTTAAAGTCCCGATCTTTCGAAATCAGATTGTTTGCAAAATTGTTTGGTGTAACCTCTTGTAAAACTATAATATTCATTGCTGTAGCAACATGAATGTAAAACACAGCTATTGTAGTTATTTGATATTATGTGGTGAACCTTAAAAAATGGTAGCTGTGAGAACTGATAAACATTTCTTTCTCACGAAATATTATCCACAAAGTTTAACCGAACATATTATTAACTAAAGTATGCTGAAACTATATTTACGACTGTATAATTATTATATGGGAGGAGAGCAAGAAAGTTTACCAATATCAAATTACAGTGTAGGATCTCGCAAATTATTTGACATTGCGGACTGCGGCATATCGCTCTCAACTTTTTTTCTAAATATTCTTTCAAAGCAAAATTTAATCAACAACACACAAAGAAGGCTCAGCTCTTCCCTTTGCAAGTTTAGTATACGTACCTATAATATCTGAATTAAAAAATGAGTTGTTGCAAAATTATCCGACGAAAATCGGTATAAAAATACCAACAGGTTTCCTAATATCACTATATGCTTTTAGACCTCGGACAAAAAAACATTATTATGAAATGAGTAATCTTGTATTTGCAATATGATTACATCTGCATGTTTAAAAAACATAAATATATTTTGTAACCGGCAAAATAGACTACTATGAATCCTACTTCTAATTACATTTTTGAGTTGCTATTTCAAATCGAAAATAAGTACTTGTATGGCATCTTAGCTTACATGGTCCATTAAAACGTGTCTTATACATATGAGGTCTATCAGTGGCTGAATTATACTTATATGAGGAGTATATATATATATATTATTATGAGGACCGACATACAACGAACGATTCGTGTATTCGATGCGATGTGTTCAGTTAACCTTTGGTTTTCAATCAAAAAAGCTTATTTCGTAAAGCATGATGGACCTTAGATGGATCGCGTCAGTGCGACACGATGGCGATACATGAATGACGCATGCTGAATGAAGTCGTTGTATGTGCTCTATTTTGTGATTAGGTCGATTCGGATAGACCAACTACCTTAATGACGTCATCTCCCTTCTGTGAAATAATATTTAGGTTTTGAATCCATTAAACTATCTATCCAGTATCCAATATAAAATTCCGGATGAATATAAAGATTGCTTTAATTGTCTTGTTTGGTCTCTATCAAGTTCAAGGCCATGGCCACAAGCAATTAATATGCGAACAACTAGGTGATGGGGAATCTCTTTCTCACAGTCAACTTGATCAACTAGGTAAGCTGAAAAATTTATAGTTATTCATATATAATTTTCGTTGATTAGACAAAAGATGAGCTATATCCAATTTGTATTTAAAGATTGATTTATAAATTCTGCGGAATGGCAACCGTTAAAAACAAGTCTTAGAGGTGTGGTCTTATTTGCAAATAATCATTGAAGTGTTGCTATAAGAGTGTTTTCTTTTTCGATGCAGTGAGAGTGATGATATCCTAGCACCGTGGATAGAGGAATTCGATCCATATCGAATACTGAAAACGTAACAGTACATTGTGACCGCAAACGTATCGAGTTGTAGATGCATATTTGCATCTGGTACCAATATTGGACCCAAACATATGGGTGAAAATGTCCCATATTGTGCAAAGCTGCGTTCACCTCCAAGTTGTGCATAGTTTGTTAAAACTTATAACCTTGTTGGACAACGAATCAAAGAAAAAAAAATTCCGATCACCAATTTTAAGGAAAAATTGACAGATCACTTAGAATCGTGCAATCTGTGAGCAGTTGTAATATGATTGGAGATCGATCACCGATCAGATCAATCATTTTTTGCCGATTTTGAGTCGATCTTAGAAATTCACGATTGTACTTATGACTAAACATTGAACATATTTCAATTTAATTTTTAATTCATAAGAAAAGTGTGATGAAATTTACGACGGAAAATGTTATGTTCTTATCACTGATGACAATCGAATGAACCTAGACGAGGCAAAAGAAGCATGTCGAAATATCGGTGGATATGCAGCCAATATTTACAGTAAAGACCATTTCAATAAAATGGTGGCATTGATCAGATCTAGAATATTAATAGGAATTGATTATCACCACATCTGGACAGGAATGACGCTGAACACCAGTGTGAGTATGTCATATCGATGATGAAAATTCAGCTTCCACGCCGCTGTAAAATATCAAAACTGCAAAAAATGTTTTCGTCTACCCTGACCTAAGCAGCTGATGGTCCGCGCCAATCAGTCAAATTTTTTGAAGAAACAGATTTATTCTAACTTTCCGAAATGAGGTCATATTGTTCAACTAATAAATATTTTTAAATGAGTTGAGATTTTTGTCAAGTTTCGTGATGTTTTTCCTTGAATATTTTTGCAAGTTTCTATCTGACGTTATACAACCTATTTTTTAAAATAAAAATGACGTTCGCTTCTAAACGCCTGGTATTAAAGCCCCAAGCAAACTGATCAATTCAAATCATGATTCACGCGAACTTCATCGTTTTAATCATCCGTGTTAGAGTTGATGATATCAATCATTTGCGACATATTCGCTATGTATTAATATTTTTAAATCTATCATATCACTGTCGAGTTACGCCGATGTTAGATGTTTTGTACATCAACGTGGTTCGTCAAAATATCTCAAAAAGTTATAGCATGAAAAATTGTTATATATTTTAATATTGTTTCTTTCAAAGCGCCATATGTTATTATCATATGTCATATTATCATATGTTATTATTGATAATCGGCAAAATATACTGATACCTCCAGATCCATTTTTATAAATTTATATTTTAGACTAAACGAATCCAGCTATCAAGTGCATCGTATGCTCCATATGAACGTTGGACTTCGAACAGACCTTTCACTCCACCGAGGCGTTACATTGGAATTCACGTTCAATCCGACACATCCCATTCAAACCAAGGAATGTTTGATGAGAATAATACCTACAGACTTCTTGGTGTTTTATGTGTTATTTGATTACACCGAATGTCATCATGCATACATTACAGCTCTGTTTGATTGACTTTGTAAACAGTTAACAGGAATTCGCATATTTAATATTTGAATCGATTCTTCGATTATGATATATGATTACGAGAATATGATCTTTTCGATCCCATTGGCTTTGTGTCATGTCACGATCCTAACAAAATTTCAACTATTTTATTTTCGAATCAATTCCTGAATTATAATATATTATTTCATATATGAGAATATGATGCTACTTGTGTAATGGAATTTTTGGTATCCAGAAGCGAAAATAATAGAACTGAACAACTAAATTAAGTGAATCGAATCGTTGCAAAACAGAATCAGGTCGTCAGGGGCCATATAGTAACAAAAATTTACAAAAAAGCTCCCAATTCCGCATTTTTTGTGCATGGACATAATGGTGGGGGAAGCCACAATATACGCTTGCTTGAAGCATCGTGCACGGACGACGTGTTCAGTTAGAGAAGCCAAGCTCGAAACATATTCCTAACGCTTTTACCGAATAAGCTAAAATGGCAACTCAAATGAAATTTCTAATTTGCTTTACGGTTGATATAAACTGATGCGTGACAATGAGCGCAAGGCAATCATAATTTTTTGTCCCAGCGTGTTTTGTCAGGTTTGAGTCACAGATGGATCGTGCCGCTAAGGCAAAACAACACGTAACATTTTATTGCTTTAAAATGTATTGCAAACCGTGAGAAATTACTCTGAGATGGTTCTCACGATATAAAGTTAACAGCTAGGTGCAGTTTTGTGTTCTTGTTTTTTTCTATTTTTTCGTGAAAAAGATGTTTACAACATTTTGTATCGCTCACGCTATTGGCGTTAGTCTGATTTTATATAAAATGCAGTTGTAAACACATGGCTACCTAGTAGTACCAAGACATCATAACGGTGGTTGTCGCGTGTTCGTACAAAAGAGTATAATTAAGGAAGGAATATTTTAGTTTATAGGTAGGGCTTGGCAAACCGATCTATTTTTCGAATCGGATCGAATCACTAATATTATATAAACTATAAATTACCCCATTTTTACTAATCACAAATTGTATGCGCTATGAAAATTAAGAAATTTATATTTATGAATTAAGCATAAACATTTCACATAAACAGACTTAAAGGCAATGTATACTCAATCCAAACTCTATGTCTAAGAGTATTTTCATATTTTAACAAAATATAATTTATTTCATTCAAATTTCACCGAAATCGATTGCATTCTGTTGTTAAAAGAAAACATTCCAATTCATTTAGAAAATTTTTTGTTCGTATAAACGATTTACGATTAACTCGAATAATATGTGCTTCGGATCGATTCGAATCATCAGAGTGAATTCCCTAATGTAGGTTGATTGAGTCGAAACGAAAAACGCTCGCGCGCTTTAGAGAACCGCTTATTTTACTTTTAACCTTGCGTTTTACGTTAGTACAACCCGCGTGCATTTCTGTATTTCATTACGTTTTTCAGCGCAATTGAAACGTTTGCTACGCGAGCTGACAGAGAGTGCTCGTTTTGCTGCGTATGTTTACTCTTTGCTGACATGTGACACCAGTGACTTGATGAGGCCAAATTTGAAAACAATTTTAGGCGAAATTATGAAATTATGGCCACCACAAAAAATTGCTCTGGAAAAAGGTATTTTTATTGTGTATCACTGTAAAACAAACGTTCATCGCGTTGCGGAATCGAATTTTTTTGAAAAAGGGGATTCCAACACCTAAAACAGTACAAATGCGTATTATGCTATGCGCGCCAAAAGCCCGCGAAAATTATAAGATTTCCTACGTTTTGAAGCACTCAAAAGGGGGGAGGGTGCATGGCAAAGTTCAAACGGGCTTACATAACTGTTGCTGGACTTTTTTCCATATTGTGGACGCGATAGCATAGGCTTATTGGCCGACACGTCGGCATCGCAGACTGAGGATCTCCAGTTTGAATCCAGTCCAGCCCGTTAATTCACCACTGCACACAGAGTTCAAAATTTGGGTACGCTGGGCAGAATCGGAAAGACCATATCTTTCCAACAACAATAATCCGGTCCGTATAAAAGTGACTGCTCGTACAGGGTCTTGTTCAGGGCGATCCTGTCAAACGAGTGGCTAAAAAACTGCCTGAAGTGTTGTCAATGGAATACAAAGCTCATATCACTAAAAAAAATTTGGTTGAAAATGGCCACACGAATACAGCGTCTATCATTGCCGTACAACCGAATCAGAAATTTTATTTTCTCAAGCCTGCCTCACAGACGGATCGCGTCTCGTCGTGACTCTCCATCAGTGACTCACACTTGTAGCGACCAATGTTTTGGGGCTGAGATTTTCAACAAACAATCAATGCAAAGTCAATACTTTCTGAAATGCAACAATTTAAATTCAATTCTTAGTATTTAATCGCCAAAATAACAAATTTACTTTATTTCTCCTTATTGTTTTCAATATATATTTCACTGAAAATTTTCTCGTTGGAATTAGAGAAAATGTATGTTTATAACTCAGTGCTCGTATTAATTTTGGTTCTTGCATTACACTGGAGTGAAGTGCATAGTCATAGCAATAAGAAGAGAATGGTGTGTGAACGATTAGATGACGTATTTGCAGAGGTTGAACATGATTCGCATCCAGAAACCAGGACTAGAGTCACAGGTATACCTGGTAAAAAAGGGTCCCCGGGAATGAAAGGAGAGAAGGGTGACACCGGTCCCAATGGTGCAGTCGGAGATGGCGGACCGCCCGGAATCAAAGGTTCCCAAGGACAACCTGGTGTAGTTGACGCAGACGAATTACAAAGAATACATAAAGGTGAGGTTATAGTTATGTTATAGAAGTTATAGAAAAGAAATTTGTACACGAAAATAAACATTTAAGAATAGGACAATAGAAAAGCTGATGACCGAAACATTTATATTATTTTCGGCGAGTTAAAAATTTTTGATGGCAAAAGCAAATTTCTTCTGAAATGAGAGTGCATTTTCATTTCATTGCACTCTATTCTCCTTCCTACTTAATCCCCATTTCCAGAATATGTCTGTAATATCGAAGAAATTAATTATTATTCTTCATTACAGAAATTTCCGAAATTGATTCCGCAACCACCACTTTGAGAAGAAAAATAAATGATTTGGAAAATAATTGTATGACAAGAAATAAACTAGGTATGTTCATTTCAGATGCAATCGGCACAACACGATCATAAATTTTATTTTCTCAAGTATGTGCCACTGATGAACTGCGCCTCGGGGGCACGATCCATCAGTGACCCATATTTGTCAAAATATGTTTCAAGAAAATAATTATGACGGGTAATACAATATTAGTCTCAGCACTCTCCAGATATGGATCGAAAACGGATAGTTTATTTTACTGAGCTATCAAACCGAAATGCACCGACTAAAAATATTTCAGTCTGAAATATCGATGATGTTGACATGTATTGAATAACTGGGCTTTAAAACAGTTTTTTCCCCTATTTCAAGTCGCATTTAAATTTTGTGTTATGGATTTGGCCGATATTATAAGCAACGTTTCACCAACGACCATCAATCTATTGAGTTTGTTGAGACTTATTGATGGCTCCACAAAACTTGATGTAAAAAGACTTGAATAGAATTGAGACTTGAATAAAAAGATTCAATTGATGCACAATTTTGCACTTGCAAGTGTATTTTGGTTAGGGTTGACTAAGTATCAGATTCGGTAAGATTAGGTCGATTTTGAGATTATTTTATTTCACAGCAACCTAGTCGGTATCAACAAAAATGCTTCATACGACCATAAAATATATCAATTTACAGAGAAATGCCAAGAAGTTTACAACGGAAAATGCTTTACATTGATAACAAATGACAGTCGTTTAAACTTGACTCAAGCTAAAGCTGCTTGTCAAAACATCGGAGCCAGTCCAGCTAATATCTATGGTAAAGATCACTTCAATCAAATGATTGCATTGATAAGACCACGAATTTTAGTTCGCCATCGCTATCATCATATTTGGATTGGAATGACATTGGACACAAGCGTAAGAATATTGATTATTTATTTGTGTTCGTAGAGGCATAACCGAATCCCTTTCAAATTCGAATCCGAATTATATATTTTTTCGGGTCGGATAGAACCTTCTATTCTATGGAAATAGCGATTATTGCATTCTTTCATTAAAATATATATCTCGATTATCTAAATAAAACAATCTATAACTATGAATGCACTTCTTCAGGCATAAACATACCTAAAGGGTCTATACTGTACTGGCAATTTTTACTTCAGTTTGAAGGGAAGAAATAAATTTGACCCAAATCGAGAGTATCTCAATATATTTCGTGACAAAAATATGAAAAATCCACCTTATTTTGAGCCATTTTATAAGGTTTTTTTTGTTTTTACTATGATACACGACTGATTCGAATAAATTGTGCGAAGCAAATTGGGATCACCGAAATAAATTGCGCAGATCTAGTTGCGACCTAACCTTGGTGAGGTAATATAAATTATTTTATTCAGACAAAAAGAATTCGATATTCTAACGGTAACTACATTCCATACACTCGTTGGATGCCGAATCGACCATTCAGCCCAGTACGGCCATTCATTGGAATTCACGTTGACTCGGATCCAAACAGCGTGTACAATGGAATGTTTGATGAAAATTCTTCTTATAAATTACTTGGGGTTTTGTGTGAATTTTAAATGTATGTTGTGAGTGAATAATTCTTTTAATCATTATTTTTATACGTTGATTATTATCTTCTATTAATAATATCAATGGTATTTGGACTGGTACCAATTTTTAAAACATAATACTCTATTACGAATTTCTGAGAATCGTCAAGCTTGCAACTTTCGAGAATAATTTTGATCTTGGTTCGGCCTGCTGGATCTTGCGCTTCAAATACTCGCTATAAAACTGCTAGAAAAAGCGTTTTCGTAACTTTGACAGTACTCCATTTGTCGAGGTTTTCCCCTCCTCCAATACTTTTATGTTTGGCAATCTTAAAATTAATTAAGCTGGTATGGAATATTTTATTTATTTTATTTGAAATCGGCACTGATGTATCTATCAAGAAAAAATGGGCTTTGTTACTATGAACCGTTGTCGATCGTATCGGTGAGGCGTGATCTCATTGTAGCTGATGCTGAATGTAAGAAAAGGAAGCGGTCTAACAGCAATGATAATGCAACGTTTAAATACACTTACCTTGACAATTCCTGATTGCTTTTCAAGATTCAATGTCATTTTTTCTCTTATATGACCTCGTAGGAGTTCAGCGTATTCTTTTATCAATTGAACGTTGATTCCGAGCATCTCAAGTTCTTTCAAAACTTCCGGGTCGAAATTTGATTCTAAGTATTCCTTAGATAAAAACAACCGTAAATCATGTGTGACGCATTTACCGAACATGTTTTTTACACTGGCGACGAAAATTTCCAGCAGCGGGGTATGGCCCCTCTGTCCCCGGTTTCACCGCCACTGTCTTTGACACTTTCCGCCCCCACTTCATATTCAATTTTGTTATTCATAAGCCACAGATGGCCCTCGCCTCGGCGGCGCGATCCATTAGTGACTCATCCGGAATGGCCTCACTTAACAAATATTGCTTCAATATTATGAATATACACTTTCGATAGAAGGCGAGAAAGAAGAAATTAAAAGTTTTTTTAGCCAATCAAACATATTTTAATCATTCTTTACCTTTAGAGCATCAGGATCTCCGCCATTGTCGAGAAAACCATGAAATAACCTGGCTGTGAAATCATCTCCCAATGTTGCATCACGAACTTCTTGGTCAAACATGGACGAAACTGGCAACAGGAAATAAATATCATACAATTAGACGCTTGTACGACAAGTACCTAACAACGAAAAACGAAATAAACAAAAACCATATCTAGTGCCCATACTATCTAGTTTTAAGAATACCTGATTGTTCGTCTTGTACAATCCATCTACCCGTATCAATTTTCAGGTTGCCTGCTAGTCCAATATCCAGTTGCTCTAGCGGATAACGCCGGTAAATCGAGTAACCTCCTCCAATACGGATCGGAGCATTGTAATGATAACTAAAAAAAAAAACAATATGGTCAATTTACTGTTGTTATAATATTTTTATTGCAATTTATTAAAGTGTGTCAGCCTTCAACAGCTCTGTGCATTTATAGACTTGTTGGGTAGGCCCCTCAACAAGCGGCGAACCTGAAATCCAACATAATGACTGCCACGAGTCTCCGCTTTTGCACCAATTATATATCTCTTTGATACGAGCGTATCAGTATCAAGAGAATTGTTTGTATTTTTCTGTTTAAATTGTGTCAGTTCAAACATTATAATAATATAAAAAATATTTTGTTTTAGTTCTACGAACGAATTTTAAATTATCTCCTCTATGAGGTAAGTGTTGGTATTTTCAAACCCTAATGAAGACGCCAACTCATGCCTAGTATTTGTTACTTTTTGCCTGATTAACAAATGAAATTAACAGTCAAAATATAAATATTTAACAAGAAGGTCGCTTACCTTGATACAGAGTTATCTAGCAGAATGAATCGTCCAGATTATTTGAGACACTAGCGAGTAGCGGATGCCCGGTTAGCTCAGTCGGTAAGCGTTGGGAATACTCTTCGAGCTACGCATCTCTGATCGTCATAACGCATGTTTTCGTGCACCAACCAGGTCCATGCACAGAAAAAATGGGAAAAACGATAATCAAAAACCTTCAGCCTGATTCGGAACTGATATCTGCACGACAGCTCGTGGTTCGCAATATGGATACGGTTAAGCTGTATTCTCGGCTTTCCTCGCCCGTAGGATACGAATGTTATCCTATCCTAGCGAGTAAAGGGGATGTACAGAAATCTATGAAAGAAAGAAATGAAAGCATGGCATTAAAAGAAATAATGATATCATGTAGGCTACATACTGCCGTCCTTTCTTGTGAAAACATCCGTAACAAAGTCCAAATTCGTCAAAACCATTGTTTTCTGCTCCATATCTCAATGCTGCTAACCAAGGTGGTTCATGTAATGTAAGTCGATCAGATAATGAAACGAATCTGAAATAAACAAAACATATATATTTATGTGAAATGGGTGTATCAAATTTTTGTGTAGCAAATGTGCAAATTTAGGATCTTTAACTTGCTCAAGGATAGATACTGATTTGTCATGTTCAACAAAATGGTTAGAATATTAGTTAGATTTACATCAATTGACGCGGCATCTCGGAAATGAGAGAAATCAGTGAATGTAGATGAATGTCCAGAGATGAGACGTTGAATATAGCTGATGGACTTCATAAATGTGTGCTATTGAGTGTAATGAATTTTCCTTTTCCTATATATGAAAAATTGCAAAACCGAATTTGATCCCAAATTGGCCTCAACAGGAATTTATATTTCGGGGGGAAAACTCAAGTTCAAGTTAAGTTTTGATCATTCAGGAGTCATATAGTTGTAAACAGTATAAGCTAGCAACTAAGTTCATTAACAGGAATAAGTAAATTGATATTTTTGCAAATAACTATTCCCAGAAATATCGTCAAAGACAGCATTTCCAACAAACTTCTTGTTTTAAGTCTAGTCGTATCCATCCGTGGTTCATAAACTAGTAAATTGCAAAACACTACTGGGCTTTGTACCTGAATCCCCTATAGACCAGCCAAATAAACTTATACAAATTGGTAAGAAACAGGAGCCTTTGAAAGTAAAAGCAGATTGCAATAGAAATTTATCTTACTCTATCGGATAGATTTGAAGTCCTGTACTTTCCAAATCTTTTAAATCTTCTTCTGTTTGAAATGCTTGCACAAAATGTTCAGGCAGAAAGCCATGGTTTGGGTTAACCATGGCACTCTATAAAAAAATTGAAAAATGAAGTGAAATTGAAGAGTGGAAGTACGAAGTAACGCGAGGAAAATTGACCTAACAAGGAGAAAAGTGAGCAAAGAAGAGAACACGGTCTGCGGATGATAGAGTAAGAAGAAATTAATTATAAGGGTGGCGGGGGGAGGGAAAATATTTATGATAAACTTAACGTACCGATCGCATTGTCAAGTTAGTAGAGTTTACAGCTGAATTGTTAAGATGGGGAAGTCTCAATCCAAACGGATATTTCGTCCTCGGGTATTTCCATTTCGAATAATCTGGTTTCATTCGAGGTGAAATTATAGATGATATAATCTGTAAAAAATGTAAGAATTAATAATAAAGGGCAACAACGTGATGGAATGTAACCAGATTTAATTTCAAATGCACCTAATAGGGCTAGGAAAGCTAATTTTGCGAATTATTAGAAATTCATATCTGGTTCGGATAATTTTTTTCGAATAGAAAAGAATCACTAATTCCATAAATAAATAATAATTATACCGTCTTCACTCCTACAACTTGTTTTCAATTAAAAATCGAGAAATTTATATTTTCGAATTAATAGCATCATAATGAACAGACACAATGTGTTTTCAATCACGCTCCCTATCTAGGAGAAGAAATTTTTCCATTTTTAGCGAAAAAATACAATCGACTTTGGTCAGATTTGACCAAAATCGATTAAATTTTGTCATTTAATAAAAGACAAGTTAACTTCGGCTAGCACAATTCATTCGAATAATTTGTGCTCCGGATCCAATTCGAATCACCGAATTAATCCGCCTAGCCCTGGTATGTATATTACAAATTTTTTATATCAATATTTGAAGATAAACCAATAGTCTACCAATACCGATCCAAAATGACTTCCAAAGTGTGAATTTCCCTGTACAACCCTCCCCATTCGATTGAATTATTCAACCGTTTTTAAAATTTCGACACCCTAACGATGTGATATTGTTTTTCCTCCGAATTCCATATGTAGATATCGATTTATTCGCATGGATTTTAAAAGGTTCCTCATTCTCGTCAGTCGATGTGATATACACTGTATTACAGTGAGAAACAACCGCAATTTTCGCACTTTTACAGGATTGGAAATTAACTTGATAGTGGTAATTTAACTTGAAAATGGTATTCTTTAGAAAAGCAGTGTAATGTTTCGCTTAAATCTCCACATAAATGAAAAACGTTTTGCCTCTGTGCCGCGCATTTTGCCATCATAATTTGATAACTAAATCACTCCAATAAAGACGATCCTGTTGGATACTACAACTCGAGTAAGTTTAAAGCTTGATATGAATATGTGATGCATGCAACCACGCCTACTTACATTGTATAATATAATTGTACACATAAGCAGGTACAGTACATCATGCATAAGTAATATCAGTATAACATATTGAAACGTTCAAAACACAATGCTTACGGAACCTCAATAAAGCAGCCTCCTGAACGAATTACTATGGTTGTCTGGCCCATTAAATTATGTTTCTATGATGTCAAAAGCCCTATGAAGCTTGAAGCAGTTGCGGTGGGACGTTTGATCATTGTTCAAAATGTGTTTTCGTTCAAATATCAGAATAATTATTACAAATTCTAAATGTTTTAATAAGAAACGCATTATTCAATTTGTTCATTTCGCACGATTTTGTTCATTTGCTTTATTCATCTTTGTTAGGTCGATGTACCGTGGTTGTTGGTATAACCATAAATTCATTCATTTTATAGTTTGCGTAGGATGACTTCAACGATTTTCTTTTCATAATTTCCTGTGTTTACCGAATGGCAATATCTGTCTAATTTGAAAATATTCAAACCAAGCTTGAGCCTTGGGTGAAAGAGGTATAAGAATGTTTATTATTGTCATAGCATGTACGAGACAGTTCAACTATTGACTATAAAAGTCAATATTTACTAACTGTGTGCCTTATATTACATATCCACTAAGGTTGTAATACATCGCGTCCTACTTTAAAACTCCGAAAGTTTGTTTGTGATGTATGAGGTACAGATGGAACCTGCCAATGTCGTGCGTCTGATGTGTGGTTCATGTTTGATAATCATTAGTGAAATCGAGAAAATTTGACTGTGTACCAAAATAAATCATCTACTTACGTTCTTTTCGTCAGTAGGTAAATCCTCCAACATATCGCCTTTCAAGAGTCGTCTTCTAGCGTTCCATATTGCCCGTTGGTATGAAGTATTCAACCACGAATCCCGCATTTTTTGACGCAAAGCATCCTGCATGACTTCTTGATATCTTTCGTTCGGCGTTTGGCCAATATTTTTAACGCCTTTCCAGTTTTCTTTATAAAAATCAGATTTTTTATTTGCTTTCTTGTCTGTTATTTCTCGAGACTGCGTGACGTCATTTTCAATAATCGATGCCTCCTTGACAACCAAATCTGGCAACGTTCCCTTTGTTTTCGGTTGACGTTCATCAGATTTTTGATTTATGCTGTCATTTTTATGTTCGATGTCAATATTACTTTCTGGTGTGTTCGGCTTTTGTTTTTTGCTTGATGGTCCCGGTAAACCTTTCAAATCCAGCCATTCTTCCGTCTCCCCGGACATTTTTGAATTTTCAAAGCTATTGATTCAACAAACGCAAATGAGTAAAATATTTAACTATCGCTAGGCATGCTTGATGTATCGGTAACGGTGGTATCGGTATCGTCTTTAAATTGGTTAATAACCAGGCATTTCTTCTCAACTTTTCGGTATTTCTTCAAACAAATTACCTGGCGATATTTTGATTATCGGTTAATATCAGCAATTGGTGGGATATCAGAACACCCAATACAATTGCTCAACACCACCAGATTTTCCTTCGGAAATTCTGACTATTTGCCAAGGAACTAATTTATCTATTTCTGTAATTTTATGAACAGCCATATTTTGTCCTTATTCGTTGAAAAATTTATTGTACCATACTTTTTTATTACAAAATTATTACTGGGTCATTAATAATCTCATGGCCTTAAAACCACAATAAAGAATATTGATTTCTATCTAAATAATAATAACAAAGTCTGAAATCGTTTCTACCATTGATACGTTACATATCATTGTAGTTTTAATGAACCTTCGAAAGCTGCATGATTTTAACTACCTACAACTGTGGATTTCTTTATGCGAATAACAACTATTCGCATAAAGACATCCACGGTAATCGCATAGTTATATGATACTCTAGAATTTTGCTTCAAATTTATCTCTTTTTCAACTTTTTTGCTACAAGACTCATTTTTGGAAACCATATTATATGCCGAATGATAGGCTGTTAAGTTCGATATAAATCATGATTTTGCTTCAACAGCAGTAATTTAAGTAATAAGCAATACCAATATCAATCCTTTCGAATCGGCCGACCAGTTTCAGTTAGGAACTTTTCAAGTCGCCTTTAACCGTTCGTTTGAAAACTGCAACACGAATCATGAAACAACAACGCTGTGATTTTTACACAAATAATTAAAGTATAGTAATAAAAAAGTGGTTCAAAAATCAGACCAACGTAAAGCTGGGTGGTAGGTATCAGCTGTCATAAACTATTGTTCGACTTTTGTTTAAAATATTAATATGCTACTCAAGTACCCTTGTCTATTAGATCACTTAAGTTCAAGTAGGTGAATGACCGTATAACATGATCGAATCTAATTGACTTGTTCTTTATCTTCACAAAATACTGGTAGTCTGGTTTTTGTAGAATAGAATATGTTAAATTGTTGTCTCTACCTTACAGCAAAATTTTACTTGAATAATAAATAATTTTAATCTAGTGAATTAAATACGTTATACTCTGTGGCTTTCCATTTTATTATCTTGGTAAATTTTTGTCCACAAGCTGCCTATCGCTCAGTCCGCTATCTGTGGAAAATTTTTGAAGAAAACAACAATTAATTCAGAACCACAATCTGTGCTTCAAACATTTTTCCATACTTCTTGAAAACTTCAAATAATCAAAACGATTCTATATCAGAAAGTTTTCAGTTTCTTATCTACGATCATGGGTAAAGTTTGTTCAATGACGTCACTAGCTAAAGTTTAAAGCAAATGCTAAGCAACTGTACTATTATTGCAGAAATAAACATGTCGTGTGCGCCTCAACGTGCCTGATTGATAGAAAGTGAGTAAGCGACGACACCCGAAATACAAAAATATTTTGTTACTTACAAAAGAAAATCTTGTGCGTATGATCTGCTGATCTGTGTTGACAGAAAACTCTATATTTTATGGAATTACATCACTTACAACAGAAAACATCGCTTTCAAATTACTAAGGCATTCAATTTGAGCTCTAATATTGCGTCGACTTTTAATAGAAGGACGTAACACAGTTTCGCGTCCTCCGTCGTGCACCTATTTTTTAGCTTCAAGTGATCTTTTTTGTTGTGGCTGCTGTTAGCCCACACCCCAATCTTGGTTCTGTCGACAACTAAATTCGGAAATATTGGAAAGGAGGTACAAACATTTTCTGCATCTATGGAAATGCCCTAGAGTTTTTATATGTATTCAACTTTACACAAAAATTTGCAGAACAATCCGCGAACAAATTTTAATCGGATAATCTTACTTTCATTCATCACCACCTCACACCTACGTTTTGACATTGCCTTCACCACACTTTTTTTTAAATATGCCACCTAAAGACCGCAATATACGTTTATGCGTAAATTCGATTAAAAGAAATTCTAGGGTAAGTTTTCCACTCATTACACTATTCTCTCGGTATTTTTTTTTATATAGTATAGGGTATCACCATGTCCAAGACCCTGTAACAGCGGCCACTTACAGACGGACAGGGTTATAATTGCTGGAAAGATATGATTTTTCCAGTTCGGCTTTGCCTACCCAAGTTACCCACTGTTATATCAAAATGTCAAACAATTTTACTTAGGATTTCTTGAGAGTAATTTTTGTTGTATTTGTTGTATTTTCTAGTCAAAATTACATAAATTTTTTAAACCATGCGGTTTATATCTCTCTTTATAAAAAATCAGTAATGCACCGTTAGTATAAATGTTCATCATTTCTAGAATTCGTGTTTGAGCGTATCATTCGTTTTGTGAGCCTCGCTTGTATTTGAGGGTACCATTCTCACCACTTGCAGGCGCGGATGCAATGGGGTTGTGGGGGATGCATCCACCCCTAGCTCTAAAACCTCCAAAATGTATCCACAATACCCGATTTTTATTGATTGTTTGCCGCGCTTGATTGTAAACCACCCTTGATTGTAGGCCGCATATACTGTGTCGGTGCCTACATGGGTTTTAGCCCATCTGGGTGGGTACGGAAATTAAAGTATGGTTACTGGTACCAGTTCTTGATTTCGCGTATGATGTAGCACTTGCGATAAATTTTATACCGTATCCTTACCTTATCACAAACGCCACACAAAGCTGAAACTGTTTACAGGTTTGTTTCAACTTTACTTTCACGCTCATTATTATCATCATCATCGATAATGTCACCGAGATTATTGATACTTTCTTCAGCATCACCATGTTCGTTCCGTAGGCAAGTATTGGCGTCGCAAAGAAACATGTAAGCCGCTTTTGAATGTAAGCCGCCCTCGAATTTAAGCCGCAAACATGATGGAAAAAACTGCTTACAATCGAGTAAATACGGCCAGAAAACGCAAAAACTTCCTCGCGCACAGGAAGGGGTCCTATTGCATACTAATATGCTGGCAACTTTTCAATGCTTATCACAAACGCCACACAAAGCTGAAACTGTTTACAGGTTTGTTTCAACTTTACTTTCACGCTCATTATTGTCATCATCATCGATAATGTCACCGATATTACTGATACTTTCTTCAGTATCAGCATCACCATGTTCGTTCCGTAGGCAAGTATCGGCGTCGCAAAGAAACATGTAAGCCGCCTTTGAATGTAAGCCGCCCTCGAATTTAAGCTTCAAATATGATGGAAAGAACTGCTTACAATCGAGTAAATACGACCAGAAAACGCAAAAACTTCCTCGCGCACAGGAAGGGGTCCTATTGCATACTAATATGCTGGTAACTTTTCAATGCTTCAAATTACGGCAATTTTTACTCCTGTTCACCGATAATATCAAGATCTGCTATTGGACACTTGCATCACACTCGCATATGTGGCCAATATGCTACATCGATCAAAACAGCTCAAAATTGCTCTAAAATATATGTCTAATGACACTAGAATGTTTATCCGATGACTAGGGGCCGATGGATTGTACAGTCTGTGGTCCGCTCTGATGTAATCAACCCTATATTTCGTTCCAGCATAGGGGGCGAATGAGTTTAAAAGCAAGGGTCTGAAATGGATCTTGTTACAAGCACACAACCATTCGTTTCATACTGAATTGTTCATGCATGCTACCCTTCCTGTTGTTTTGTTTTTATTTTTCGTTCATGTCACTTTTACCGCCTTGTCTTTTTATATTCACTTATATCAACTTTAATGTAACTATATTGGTAAGAATGAAGATAAATTACCACGAACGAAATCATTTATTTCACTTATATCATAAAACTTCCGCTATTAATAGGAAAAAGGGTCCCGTCATATTTCGGTTTATCATTATACCACAATTGGTCATTACACGTGGAAGCATAGAAATATGCTTTGGGCTACGTATCCCCGATTGTTTTGATGTTGGTACCCTTACGTGTAAGCCATATTCTTGGGTTTCATTTCCCACAAGATAAAAATAAATTCCCATCTTATAGCGGCACCCAGCGGCTATGTTCCTAAAGCGAAAGATTCGAGTCGAACTAGGTGGAATTTTAATTAATGACACATTTTAGGCCTTGCTCACAATATAAACATTAAATTTCTTAAATTTTTTTAACATAGCAAGGTGATTTTTTCGCACCAACAGCATATCTAATATTTTTTATTTAACCACTATGACGCCGAGGAGACGCTAAACAATTTTAACTGTACTGTGGGCGTGAGGGGTTAAGGTTTTGGCGCATGCGCAATAGACTGGTTTCGTAACTCAGATAAAATACTCTGTCTGCTGTACTAAGTGGGATTGGGGGTATGACTGCCTATTTTTAAAAGATTTTTTGGGGTTCAGGCGAATGAGAAAAGGGTTGGTGATATCGATAGTTTTAACGCTAAAGTAAAGGCCTTCGTTCTTGCGCAACACCGAAATTGATGGCATCATATGGTATACGGCCCATTTTCTGTAACTAAGTGTAGGTACAGTACAGAGTATAAGTTCAGGGCCTATACTGCCTAAGTTAGGTCTATAGTTCCAGTTAATTGTCCTATACAGTATAGGATGGGATTTCATTTTTAACCTGCAAGGGATGAAAGCGGAGAATGCGGCTTAACCAAGTATAGTCTGGTATCCTAGCTGCATTCCGATTTTGACAGAAAGATTCTGTCTGTGACTAGCTGCATTTCATCATTATTTTCATATTGTACAGAAAGAAATAAATTCTACTACTACTTAGATTGATTGGTACTGTAATAAGATTCTAGATTGATTGGTTTAAAAATAACAGAATGGCCTTCAGAATTGAGCAGTTCTGAGTTAAAGTTGAACTGTTGAAAGATTACGTTACAGTAGTTTTTCATCTGTCAATTTCAGGAAATGTGAGAAACCACTTAATCTGTTAAACATGTGAAGTTAACGTTACCAGTACGGTACCGGTAGAGTACTGTATGGAAAGCATGCCTGTCTCACGCCTGTTCAGTGTTATTGGGTCTGATAAATACAGAATATCAGGAAGTACCCAAAACAGATGTTCTATGTCTATAGCGGCCATCGGTCCGAAATGCTGAATGATGCCGGAAACAACTTCCGGCGTAGATTTCCACCTCGACATCCCATTTGGCGTGACCTAGAATCGCCAAAGAATATAGCCTGAAAATTGGATATATACAAGAAAGTATCCTACACACTGCACAGAAGAGCTGTGCAGCTTAAATGACACCAAAAACGAATCCTTGTTAGAAAAAATTTATAAATCAATTCCATTATTCGAGGCTTAATATCCTTCCAAAATGATCCGAAAAAATTGTATATGCTGGTAAGGACCGGAAAGTCCCAGAGTTAGGCGAGCGAAATATCAATTGGCATTGGAGACAAGTTCTGTGTTTTCTAAAACGGGGTGACTTTGGAAAATATTTCATTAATTTTCAGCCAACAAAAAATATTTGCTTTCGTTAAACAACAAATTAATACTACTAATACTGTACGTCTCCCGAGCTTCCAAACAAAAAATTAAGGAGTTAGAGAACTTTTTCACCTTCAAAAATTTGTGAATGCGAGTCTTTTTCGATGGACCCGCTGGAGGGTGACTTTGGTAAGATTAGATAAATAATGGTTAATTGCTATTTTTGATATCATTTGTAACAGAGGAAGAATTGGTCGGAATTGTGAATTGCTTCCATCAATTTGAATCGTCAGGAATTCGATTCTGAACTTGTGTGAACACTTACGCATCTCATTCAAGCACTTTCTAGTATATCACCAATTTTCAGGTTTTTTTAGCGGATTACCCATCTACGGGCATGGACTGATTCAGCGTTTTGAATTATGATAAATCCTTTTAAAAAGTCATTTGGTTGTTTTCACGTTTCCTTCAGGTACTTTCCGGTATTTATCACCCTACGATAACCTACTAAAATCAACTGATCAACCAGATATCAACTGGAAATTTGATGAATAACAAAAGTCAACAGGTCTTGTTATTCACAATAAAAACTAAGAAAATGATTTTAGAATTGGTTTGTTAAAAAAGTTTTATAATGTAGCAAGGCGTTAAATTACACAAAATGAGGTACCGTTGTTTCATTTGCGATATTCTGAACCAATACTTATTGTTTGATCAAAATTGTAAACATCCTTTTTTGCATACTGTTAAATAAAGTTCATTGGATTTATTTCCAAATTGAATCTCTAATAATATTATTCCGAATTGGATCACAAATTGGTCACAAAAAGACTTTTAGTAGTTTAAGTCAAAAAAATGGATAGTATATCGGCAAAAAATTGAGCAAATTTTTGCTGAGGACCTTTTTATTTTGCTGCAAAACTTTTGATCAAAATATTTGACACGGATATGCAATAAGGACTAACGCTGACCAGAACAAATTAAGTTTTAACGTGATGATATGGTGGTTTTTTCAGTCAATTTCGAACCAGTATGTTTTCGGTGGGTCCGAAAAACAGCACATAGGTCAGTTAGTACACTGATTAGGTTTGCAATGATTTTACTGTGATTTAGTTGATTTAGCCAAAGGTTAGGAATTGCCCAACGACGCTTTTCTCAGGGTGCGAATAGACCAATCGCTCCTAATGGAGATTTTTGTTGGTACAAATTGACCGCCACCATCAATTTCATACCCAGAAAAATAGCACATAGGTGAATTCGTACCCTGAATCCATTTGTAATTTGGGATTTTCAACACCGTTGAAAGGGTTATGAATTGACCAAAGGTGATTTTTTCGCTCTGGGACTTTCTGGTCCTTACCAGCATTTACAATTTTTTCGGATCATTTTGTAAGAATTGACCGCCACCCATATTGTGTATTCCCTCATTGTCGAGAGTGAGGACTGAAGGACATGTTTCATGATTTGAAGGTGTTCAATTTGACCAGGAGTACTTGTTCTAAACCTCAAGGTGTTTATTAATTAGACACCAGACTATGTTGTTTAGGGATTTTGTTAGTCACTTCATTGAATTGCAAAAAAGGCATTTTGGCAATTGATAAGAGCAGGCAAATTTATGCATATTTTGGTGACTTAATTGTTCCACGTGGTTTCAAACCTTGCATGCACTGTCATTCCTAGCAAAAGCGACAAAATATATATCTCATTGGATCACCTGACCTGAAATAAAACAAAGAAGAATTCGATTGTGTTTTCATTACCAAGGGCAAATGAAACATACAAAAAGTCTGAAAATGACTGTGCATTTACGAAGTAATATGGGCTCATGTCTTACTTTTGCTTCTTATTTACTAGCATATAAGGAAAGACAAGTAATACAACTAAAACACAAAATTGGCCTGTGCACTACATGTTAAGATGGAGAGTTTATTTGCATAATTTGATAAATAGTTAACTAGAGACTGTCGCCGGACACACACAATACACAAACAATCTAGGACAGACTCTACAAATATCCCTTCCTTGAGAACTTAAGCTCCAATTGTTGCATTCCTGGTATTTATTACATTTGAATGAGATTTTTTGTTAATATCAATAATCATATAGACTGTTTGTTTCAGCAAGCAATTCCTCTGTATTCTAGCACTTTGTGCATTTGTTATTTATACTAAATCATTTCAAAGTACATTGTTATCCTTTATCCACTGAATAACAACAAGTAAACATTCAAGATGCCTATACAAATTCAAGATATTCATGATCAAGAGGATTCTGTTGATTGTCCACTTTGCATGGAAACATTGGAGGTTGATGACATAAATTTTTTCCCATGTGAATGTGGATATCAGATATGTAGATTCTGCTGGCACCGTATAAGAACAGATGAAAATGGTCTTTGTCCAGCCTGCAGAAAGGTATGTACATCGTGCATGTGAAGAATTCTGTAAGACTTACTCAATAAGTGTACCAAGAATCTATTTCCTGAAATAATTTGTGTAATTTGCCTTCCGATGTGTTTAAACTGGGGTTGTGTGGAGTGATGTGACAGGAAGTGACCTTGATCAATCCCGCAATAGCGCAAACATTCTATTTTAAAATCCATAAACTAAGTGTTGACTATTACAAAATTTCAGCGTTATTTTTTTTACCGAAATTCACTCTCCGTAAGACTGGAAGCAGTGCTATGATATTCTTGCGGCTCGTTATCTTGACTTGCTTTCATTAGTTGCGCTATTAATAAGATTTCCACTTAGGGATAGATTGATTGTTGTCTTAAATATTGACTTCACTTATTATACAATCTTCCTGAATGTAATTCGTTAAAGTTGTAAACGAAATTTGAGAAATGTAAAAAAAAAGAAAGAAAATTCTGCTCTGGACTTTTTTATCTTAAAAAAGCAGTATAACGTTCAGTGATTAAATCTGGCTCATAGTATATAACAATACATATGCTTGAACTATTGATTAATAGTGAGTGCTTTTTCACACACATCACAAGGAAATTTCCCTTTCATTAAGGCATATCCTGAAAATCCCGCTGAATTCAAACCTCTAAGTGAAGCAGAACTTCAAAAAATCAGATTGGATAAAAAGCAGAAAGAGGTGGCAAGAAAACAGAAAATTACTGACAGTCGTAAACATTTGGCTAATGTTCGTGTTCTGCAGAAGAACCTCGTTTTTGTAGTGGGTCTGTCTCAGCGACTTGCTGATGTTGAAGTGAGTATTACCATTACTTGTATTAGAAATCCTTTTGACTTCATGCACATGGTAATAATTAATATGTTAATCTTGTAAAATTTTTACCAGATTGTCTGTGTGTCAGAAAGCTTTTATGGCATTTCAAATGAATGACGCTTTAATAAAATTCCCTACACTGCCTCATCAGAGCAACTTTTAAATGTTATCTTAATAATGTCAACCTTCATAAAGTAGGCAGTTCACTCTATAGTGAATTATATATCATCAAATATAACCTAGTTAGTCAATTTTCTTCTGATGTGACCCGTTTTAATCAGATGCCTGAGTATGTGACATTTTGTCAGTTCGGAACTTGAATGTTTGATTCTTATATACCAGTATTTAATTTTTTGATATCACTGTAACAAATTTTTTGAATCGCCACCATCACAACCATGTCAGGTTTGGGTGACAGCAGGGTGACAGAATCTTGATTTTCTTCGGACGTTCGAAATGTTCATGTTATTTTTTTCATGTGGGCGAGAAGGCTTCAAAAACCATATACCATAGCAGTATTGATGATTTTAAACCTTTTTAGGCATCAATGTGTTGTATGGACACTGGAAAGTCACAAAATAATAACATTGTATATCTGTGTTTCTCTGATTCCTGTTCTGCAAAATATCAGAGAAAGGTAGTTTTAGATACCGCTATTCCCAGTGAAAAAATGTCTATCAGGACATTTATTGTTAATAATAAGTACATGGGTTACTGATGGAACACGTTGTCAGGGCATGGACCATTTGTGGCGCGTGTTTGACAAAATACCGTTTCTGAATGGGTTAGATTCAAGTGGTCCATTTTACATACATTTCCAAATTTCTCACAGAACAAAAAAATGTTGTGTATTGAATTTTTCAATATTTTTTTTTTGTTCCCATAAGATCGAAAAGATTTTACATGTTTTGATTATTTACCCATTTTTAATCAGATATTTTGCTTGCTTTCCAGTGCTTTTAGTTTATGATGGTAATATTTAAATGTTGCTCATTTCTAGGTTTTAAAGCGTCAAGAATATTTTGGAAAGTATGGAAAAATACTCAAAGTCGTTTTAAATTCTAATACATCTTACGCGGGAACACAGGTAATATTTTAGCTCTTTTTTCAATTGTTTTTTTTCATCGAAATTCGCTGCAGTTATAGCAATTCGTTAAACAAGCCTGAAAGTAGTACCTAGGAGGAACCAATTAGCAGCGACTTAGATGCAAAGAATTAACTTAGAATGTAGCAGGGTGGCAAAATCTTGTGTTTTCTTCAGGCATCCAAAATGTTCATCTCATTGTCTTCAGATGGGTGAAAAGGCTTCAAATTCATCAACACTGTTACTTCAGAGTAGCTGACGTTCTGAAGTCAAGAAAGATATTTGACATTCCTAAAAATTTAAAGACTGTATTTAAGTGTTCAAATGTAACACAGTAGCACAAAGAACTTCGAAATCACCAAATCATCATCATTGAATAGTAGAGTTCATGAAATCAAATTGGAAGGAAACAAGGATCTATTCTTTTAATATTACTGAATGCCCTCCCAATCTCGTCTTCTCTTTTTTGTAATTATAATTTACTTCATTCATTTTTTAGACTCCAAGCTGCAGTGCCTATGTGACATATTCTAAAGTAGAAGAGTCCTTACGAGCTATACAGTCTGTTAATAACGTACATATTGATGGGAGGACTCTGAAAGGTGTGTGATATTCTAAATTCACTATATTAATAGATTGTTTCAACATTTCAGTTACACAAAATTGATGAAATTTTGCAGCGAAGTCATGATTTATGATAAATTTCACTGCAAAATGAAGCAATTTCAGAATAATCAAAAAACAAAATTACCGAAACTTTAGTTGGAATTTCAGAATACGCGTTTGTTTGAACGAGGTTATCCCCAAGGGTAACCTTGATCGCAACCTCACAGGGCCAAAACATCTTTATTTTTGTGGTCTGTCAGTTTATCGGTGAGTGAAAAAATTGGGCTGATACATTTGTTCGCTGATTTATCATTCTGGCTCTACCACAGAATAGCTAAAATATGTAACTGAAAATTGTACCAAAAAATAAGATTTTTTCAAATTCAATAAGCTAGTTTGCTGGATTTATAATAATGGTATTTTAAAATATTTTTATTTAGTCCATTATTGCATTCTTTGCCAGGCGGTAGTGTGATTAAACAAAGAAGTGAATAGCGAAATGAGAACTCATTCTCTTGTTTACATAATAGGTGTGGTGTGTTGTAATTTTATACTGTCAGTTGATTAAGGAGTTCTGTTTGTGAAGTTGAATGAATGTTGCAGGTTGTCCATTGTTGTATTTAGTATAATACTATTAATCTTTAGACCTTGGTATTGAGAATGGAGTTTTGATTCTGATACATGGTTAATGGATTTTGAATATTGGTTCTTTTCCTTCATAGCTGTACGGAATCAACCATGTGTACAATTTTAATTTTGTTACTGATTTTATTGAATTCTCAGCATCTCTTGGTACGACGAAATATTGCAGCAATTATTTAAAAAATCAAGTTTGTCAAAAACATGATTGTATGTATCTACACGAAATTGGAGATGAAGATGCAAGTTTTACTAAAGAAGATATGCAGGTTAGTAAGAAGGGATGTGATCTTGGATTTCTATCATTGAGAGCAGTGACTACTGTAAAAGAAACTGATGACCAATCATATGGCATAGAGCTACATGAAATATATCACTGGTAACTACCAAGCGTGCATATAAGCCCCTTTCTGTCTCATGTTTTTGACAGCATTTCTGGAAGAAATCAGGATGGTTTACATAAAAACACTTTAATTTAATGTACTTTCTGTGCTTAATGTTATTTAAGACTTACTGAGTCTGAGCAACAGAGTAACTGGTATTCTTGCATTCATCCAGTCTGGTTTTAGTTCATCCCTATTCAAGACCTTGAATAAATTACCGGTAGATAGGTAATTCAATTACTGTTTTGTCGCTCGTTACGGATTTATTCGCAGAAATTTCGCTTAAATTCTCTTGATATTCTGCAAAATAGTATTGCATTTTCATTACTTGAAACATATGGAATTTAACAGGATATTAGACAATAGTAACGTAGTGCACTCGAAACTGCTTGTTCACCGGGCAGAATATGAATTAGGCAGTTGTCAGTCACGTATGTTTGCCTGCATACTATTATTACATTTAATAAATTATGCTGAAGGGAAATTTGATATACTTTTGGTAGGTTATTAATCCGGTATTGTTTTCGAGCCCATTTTGAGCAAAATCATGATCTATGTATGGCATTATTGCTATAATTTTTGTGTTGTTGTATTGTTATAAGTATTTCATTCAAATTATTTGATATCATTTATATATATGGAATAAATAACACAAGTTTCCTTATTTCCTGTGTTATTCCAAGAATTTCTGCAAAATCTGTATTTCAGCTGTCAAAGCATCAAGAATATGAACAAAAATTGATTCAGCAAATGATACAGAAAGAGATATCGCAGGCTCAAGAAATGAGAAATAAGTCATTAAGGTTCGTAGAACTTCTGCCAAGTTTCTATTTTTGGGAAGATTTTTTCAAATAAGAACTGCATGATAAGGTGTTTCTGCATTCTGTTTCTGCTATTCTATAGCCAGTATTGATGCTTTTGATCCTTTTTATACAGTTTGGTTGCTACCTGACACACAAAAAGCAAAATAAGGTTTATCATGAAATATTGCCCATTTGTTAGGTTTTCTTCTAGTGGCAGCTATTTGCTTCGGATGTCCCGAGTAGTAAAGTAGCTGACATTCTGCCAGTCTGGTACCAAGATTGATTACATTCATTTTCAGGCAAGAGGCCAATACTGAAAATGGTGGAGCCTCGGCAGGAAGTAGTCCTCCCACTATAACGAGTACAATCACACAAGGATTGTCGGTGGCACAAGCAGTGAAAAAGAACGTCAAAATGACAGCAGAGGCATCTGCGACAAATCGTCCTCGGCGTCACAGTAGTAGCACCTCACCGTCAGTCACTCCAGCCGAAACGATATCAGAAACTGATTTTCAAAATAAAAACACTGGGAAGGCTCCTCGACTTAGCGCATCTGTTGGGGATCGTGACTCTAAGAGTGGTAGTAAACCATCTTCGCGTCGTAATGCGGGGAAGAAAAACGTAAATATACAAAATGGCAATCAAGCGCCAAGGCATAAAAAGCAGCAACAGCAGCAAGCAAATTCGAGTGGAAGTAAGAAAATACCATCTAGAGCGCATAGTGCTAGTCCCTCCACGCAAAACTCTCAGTCTGAGTCAGCAAGTGAACATTCTCCTCCGGCATCGATGCCTATTTCGACTGGGCCATCCGTGGAATCATCTCCTGCTGTCACACCAATACGAGATGTTACCACAGAGTCAAATAAACCTGTAGTAAACAATAATAAAGCTGTGGATGATACTTCAAATAAAATTGCTTTGAGATTTTCTGAAGAAAGGTTTGTAATTTTTTTTTTATCACTCAATACAATACGAAAAATAGGGAATTATTATGTATATTAATATTAGATTTTTGACTATTCAGAAAAGAGGTGACACAATGTCAGCTGCTCTCCTACTGAAAAATTAAAAAAATACACCCGTCTCTAGAAGATTTACCAAAATATAGCAAGCACTTATATATATCAAACATCACAGTTTATATTATATTATAGAATGACGGTGATTGGCTGATTAAAAGTATATTTTAGAAAATTGTATGTTATCCACAGTTGTGTGAGTATCTAGTTCTATGAGAATTTGTCAAAAATCATTATTTTTCTGCTAAAGGGGCCTTTTTAAAAGAAATTTAGAATACTTTGCTATTTGCTAATATACTACACGTTTCTATTCGAAAATAAAATTTTTGTTTCAGCCAAGTTACAGTGGGTGATTCAGCAAATACAATGGCAACGTTACCAATTGATATCCCGTTGGGGAATGGTAAGAATCGTTTTATTCTTCATGCCGAAAAAATTTATTTTGCATTCCATGTCATGTTTTTAAGGCCTCATAAAAGGTGTTTTATTGTCATGTGAAAATGCACAATCTTGTCTTTAACTTTATGTAGAGTGCCAAACCCCCATATTTATATGTAAATATGTAGGTATGTAAAAAGGTCTATTTTTCGTCTATATCGATACAATATATCCTTTCATAATTTTATTTTATTTTATTAAGCATGAAACAGTGAATCCAGATCATTTCCCTTATTTAACCATGTTTATTATTTTAAAAGTTTTCATTGGTTGGTGCTTGTAGCACTGGTGCTGAAAATTGGGATTTTGATTTGTACTGGGTACAACTGAGGAGATATTAAACATGAAAGCTGTCTCTGAAAAGCTTGAGGTTTGGGTTTGATACTCAAGCAGCTCTCTGGAATTCTGTACTCAGGGTCTTATTTGTTTATGTTAATGAGATAGAAATTTTGAGACTACCATCTTTAGTACTGATTCACATGACCTAATGTGCGAAATAGTCATTCAGGATAATAAAAAAAGTTCATCTCTTTTCTTTTAATTTGTAGATGGCAATGTTGATAAGAACAGAGACACACCGCTCAGCGATACAAGTTCAATTGATCGGAAATCACCTTTTATTCGTGATAATTTATCTCAAGATAGTCAATCTTCTGTTAATAATCAGTTGAATTCTGGAGATGGAAGTTTAGGAAATAGAAATGTTTTAACAAAATCTAGATTTATGATGTTACATAAAGGTTAGTACCTAATGGTCAATATTGAAGGATTTAAAGTTTTAAATTATACCCCAACATGGAAATTTAAACCTGTACCAGCATTAGTTTCATTACACCACTTGTATATGGTATGAAAACCCTATTGTCAACAAAATTTGAAATATCTGAACCTTGACTAAGATTATTTATTCCAAAGTCTGAATTATTTTCTAATCAAATTTTGCATTCCATCATTTTTGTAGAATTTTCTTGAATCTGATTCTGTTCAAAAATATATAAATAATTCATCAAATATTTATAAATCATTTAATAATAAATCCGCTGCTTTCTCAGAATATTGGCTAAAAATCTTCAACCATGCGTGAAATTTTAACACATCCGATGACATTTTTGCTGAAATCTTGTATCATCTGAATTGGACATTCAACTAAATTAATTTTAAAAGAAGTTTCTAGTACTTCTACTCCACTGTCTGTCTACTGTCATAGTTTTCTCTGGTATTTTTCTGTCATAGTAGTGTGTGTGACCCAGTTTACGCATGGTGATAGATTTTTCCTTTGGGTTTACAAGGTTTTCAAACTCTATATTTGTCTTTGGCTGAACGAAAAGACTTATTGTCATCAAACACTGCTATTTCATAGCAGTATGGATGATTATAAGACCTTAAGTACAACTTCTACTAGGAATTGTTTTGGTCAGAACTTGTTTCGAAAAAAATGTATGATGGATGGATCACACTATCAGTTCATGTACCATATTATGCCTATGCATGAGCAGATATAATTTTGAAAAATATCCATTTATAATCACAGGGTGGGGCTTGAATTTGCAGTTTCAACTCTTCAGAATGCCTAGTACACAGACCCCACTAACTTCGAACTTGGGATAATTTATTCAATTCCATTAAAATTTATCTTTATTTTTGCAGCAGAAACTGGTAGTAGTAATGATCCGTTTTCAAGATTAGTTTCAAACAGTCTTGGTTACTCTCCATTTGGTATGGCATCGGATCCTGCTGGCGTTCCCTCAACATTACTGCAAGATTTACCAACGACTGATAATGGGTAATTATATTATTTTCCTGCCTTTTTCAATAGTTTTCCGCTCTCCAATTAGCATATTTTGCCAAGTGTAGGATAGACGAATGCATGGCAGATTCGGCACCTTACCCCAACATAATTTCGGCATTTCTTCATCGGGGATTACTGATGATTAGAGTAATTTTCAAATTAAAAAAAGCATTTCATAAATCAAGTTCTGTTTGTCTTTTAGAATGGCAGCGACACATCCGACGACACGAAGTATACCACCCCCTCCTCCTGGACTAACCGGAATTCAGCCCAACAATAGTATTAGTGGATGGCCAACGAGTAATCCACGTTTGTCAGGTAGAGAGAGAATTGATTAACTGAAATGTTAAGTCAAATACATTTAATATATACCACTATATTTTCAAAGAGCTTCGAGGTGCTTGCCTGAATCGAAAGACCAGTTACATATTAAGATATCTCTCTAAAAGTGATGGGTGGGGGTGATTTTTTGCTTAATGACATCGTAAAAACTCAAATGATGCAAATCAGCTATTGTGAGTGGATGTAAGGCAGCCTGTCTTTTGTCTGTAGTTGATGGAATATGTCGTTGATTTGTAATCGTTTTGGCTGGTTTGATGTGTCTTTGATTTGTAATCGCTTAGGGCGGATTTGTCGCTAATTCCCAGGCATTGTAAAGATAAATACAGATTCATAATATTTTTTTATTGAATTACAGACAGCATGCCTATCAAAAGTTCAAATGACTGGGAGGCTGCGTTTGGTTTCAAAACGGCTCCAAAGGAAGTTGTTTCATCAGCAGATGATGATTTGGGCTTTGATCCATGGCTAGAATGTAGCAAAGGACTGGCAGATTTGATGGAAAAAGAGAAGAATCAAGAAATTCATACTAGTAATGTGAGGAAATATAACTAATAATACTTCATACATTGAGAATAAAGTGCTACCATTGGTAGGAATATTTTATTTCATATTTTGTTAAGCATGAATCACTGGATCGTACCACTGAGGCGCGAGCTATTGGTAGCTCATGCTTGACAAAATTTCTGATTGGGAAATTCCAATGAGCCGGAAAGCATTTTTTGAATTGCACTATTTTTTATAAAAATTACTAATTTGAGCGAATCACCCTCATCGATGACATATGCCAGAAGCCATTTATTAGGTTTATGTTACTAGAGATATTACTTTCCAATTTGGCATATACTCAAGGTATTTCTCTGGGGGTTGAGTAGTAGGCATGGGTTTATGGATCGGATGTAACATGATTAGACCCAAGATTTCTAGTCCGCGATGCCGACCTGGTGATCACTAACTAGGCTTATGGGCCTGAGGAAACTGAGTATGGTTTAGTGTAGGATTGTGACATCCAGGTATAAAGAAAAATCCCATTTGTATTTTATCTGTAGCACCCTCCCTTCTTCACTCTAACCATTTTTAAACATTTAACCACAATATTACAGGGTAACAAAGTTACCCTATATTGTTCGTTGGATCAAAAACAATCGCAAATACTCATACACAAATCGTATAATTATGATAAAATTGTTTATCAATTTGTAATTATTCTTTATCACACGTTTATTTTTTTTTAGATTTCATCTTCCGCGCACAACTTTCCACCAAATTCTAATACTTCCTTTCATGATCTATCTACAATGCAGAGACGTCCAACATCTTTACATAATCCTAATATGCAAGGGCAGCATCCGGTATGATATAGCTTTTTTATTATTGTGTTTTCTGTTTGTGAAATTTCAATATTTTGGAGTAGAGGAAGTTGAAATTCATTTTGGCAGAAAATTTACTCATTCTAATACAGTCTGAAATCATAATTTTAAATATTTATTATAAAAAAATCCGTTTTCCTCAATTTTTGTGATTAAAGAGTAATTTTTTTATTGTCTTTTGGGATAAAAATCTGCTTGTAAAAGCCAGAGATTTATATAATATATTTTGCTTTATGTGAGCAATTTGATTAGGTTTTAGTCATTCGGAAATATCAGAAATATATTCGAATATTGTAATTGTTTTCAACATTCCTGGTTAGTAATTTTTGAATTCTTGGTATTCCTAAAATCTAATCGAATGCTTATAGTCTATTAGGTTGAAGAATGATAGAAGCAACAGTCGTTTGGTTTTATTCCTCGCCCTTTTTTGTAAAAAGCAAAAAATTGGTAACTTTGGACCCTGTAAAGCGCTCATATTCTACTATATTGCCTACCATTGAGTGTGTGGAAATGGATGTTCTTTTACGAATAGGCACAATTTTTAATTAATAAAAGTTATATTGTGTCTCAAGTATTCAAACATAATAAAAAGGGTAATTCGGACACTCAAAGAAAACAAGATCCCGTCCGCCGCCCTGTATAGCGGTTTAGTTCGAGATATTTTCCACTTTTAGAGCGCAGTGGCTGGTCATTCTTTTCATGTAACTCATTGCAATATCAGTGGCTATGTTCTCATTTAATACTGCTTGCAGCATTGTTTGGATTGAATTTAGTTTAAAAAAGGCTCTTGTCATCTTTGAAGAACTCAACCCTATATTTATCTAAAATATTTATTTCTTTGTTTTCAGTTTGGGTATTCTGGAGGAACAGATCTCATCAACGGTTTTTCTAATCTTTTATCAAATGCGCCATCTCAGCAACATAAAATGCCTTTTCAGTACGATAACTCACAACAACGTCAATTTGAGCAAAGCAGATTTCTCCAGCAGCAGAGACTGTCTAATCCTTTTGCACAAAATGAGCAGACTGAGAGGAACATCCAGCAACTTCTTGGCTCAGTGAATGGACAAAAGCAAGTTCCTATGGGTCATGGAGGACCACCCACCCCAAACAAAGAACAAACCAATAAAAATTCCAATATTACAGACTGGCAAAACGGATTGCGAGCTTTACTGCCGAGCGTTAATATAAATTTTGCAACACAAGGACAATCTCAGAGACCTACTTCGAGACCTGTTGATTCTTCATTGGGATTATCCAGTTTGGGTATGCCAATGGAACCAAATAAACAGCAAAATATTCCACATCCGCCTGGTATTTCAAACTCTTCTATGAATCCACATCCACTATTTAACAAGCCAAATGTAATGCCACCACCTGGTGTGGGATTTCCAGTCAGATCATCATCATTTATGCCATCTAGGCAGCAATGGGGTGGTCCAGAGTCCTCCATGTCAACACCTGGCATGCCCTCGAATAGACTTGTTAGTCCTGCAAGCCTGCAGTCTCTTTTTGCTGCCGGCCATCGTTCAGAATCTAACCCAATGCCTGGTTCAATGCAATCTTATCCACCTGATCCTGCCATAATTCAAGGAGGCATGCCTGGTTTTGGTTCTTCAATGAGGCGTAATAGACTTTTTGAAAATACCCAAAACAAATCCCCTAATATGAACTCTAATAATAGTGACGAACAACCGCATTGGATGAAGTCACTGCAAGCTTTGACAGAGCCGGACAGTCCCGTTCGCCCTATTCCGTCTTCGAATAATAATTCAAATATGAATCAACTTTTTTCACAGCGACAGGCTAATAATGGTATGTCATCATGGCCTGGAATGCCTGGCTTGTTTTCTAACTCTGGTTTCGGGCCGGCGCAACCACCACCTGGATTCCAAGTCAGGCCTTCTCTTTCGAAGCCAACAGAGTTTGGAATGATTCACAACTTACTGGAAAATCAATCTTAATGTTTTGTTACAGATTTGTGAAAATTATTATTAAATTAAATAATATATATGTGGTAGGAATTATATACTATGGCCTGAATTAGTTCAAGATTGATGAGTTTGTTTTATTTTTTTCGTCAAATTAGTGACACAACAAACAAATATTTGAGAAAGAAAAATACGGTGCCATGTTTTCAATATTCAAAGTGTTTTTTAGTCGGCATGCCATTATAATAAATCTTCCTAATAGACTGGTTTTATTAATAGCATGCTTGACAGAAATAAATTTAATCAGGCTTGGTGATCAGAAAGAATTACAGCATGCGAATTTCCATTTATGTGACTTTGTAGAATGTAGCCATTTTCATTTTGTTTTCTGTGGCCATACTTTTTGCCGGTGCTGGCATGCTGTTCTTATTTGCCTGTTTCTCTCGACACACATACTACTTGTAATGGTCAATAAAGATATGGATATTTCGCTTTTCAAGTTGTTTTGCTATCTTTTGATTTTGATAGTCCTGATATCTGCAGTGGCAGAATCAAATTGATTGCACATAGTCCTCCAAACCATGGTTTAGATTTTTTTGTATGCGAATGACATGCATAAAGATTTTCATATTTGAAATGCCATGTCAACATTACATATTTTAGGGAAGTTGTTGATATTTATTAATATTTATATCGATCATGCCAGTCCGAAGCTGGGATTTCATGTTTGCATTCTTCTATATGAAGATACGGACTGGGTATTTGAGAGTTTTATACATCTTTAGGGATCTTTAGTCTAAGAAAGGCTAAATTACTAGATGAGAGTTGCTCTTGGAGTGAGGGGGAACTGCGCCACACTAGAGTGTTATGTCACCTGAGCTGGATTTGGATTGGTGGATAGTTAGATGCCTTTGCTCTTGTTCACCGTTTAGGATGCGATTACATTTTTATCATGAGGGGGGAGAGAATAGGGCTCAATACAGCGACATCGTGGCTTCTTGTGCAAACAACAGTTCCCTGCTCAGAATGAAGTTCTTTGTTAACTGTTGTGTTAAATAATTCTGCCTGTGCATGGTTCTAATGGCTTAAGGCATGCATATCAAGCGGTTTCTCGCTGCAGTTTGGCAATCCGAAATTTCTGTAAAATCATCTTGTGTTTTATCGATGAGACGCGATCCATCTGTTCCTCGTGCTTGACCAAATAAAATGTCTGATTGGGTTTATTATGTCATTGTATGCTCCTTGCTTGCATTCACTGAGTTAAAACAGTCGCCTTGTTGCTATTTATGCCCGTGTTCGTACTTAATAAACTTACGAAGAAATATAGCGAAGTCCGGAATATTTGATCGCAGGTGCAAGTTGAGCACTCCGGCCCATTTCTGCCAAAACCTGAGGCGATTGCCATCGCCATTAAATTTCAATACTTTCCGTGAACAGAACGTTATTTTTTCGGCTAATGTCTCTCGAATCGCCGAGAAATAGAGACATCGGGGATATGCAGACACGCGGCCCGAAATCGAGCGTTCTGATTGGGCGTCTCAATCGATTTGCGTGAGTCCTCGAAGTAATGCGTCTGGAGTGGCATAGCACAAAAGCTGTGTCGAGGAGCGGGCGTCTCTGTTCTATTTCGATTTATTAAATTCGAGTGCGAAAGAATAGAAAGGGGGCTTTTAGAAGCTTAAAATATAACTACTATTTCAAGTTTATACTCGAAGGAGAAATTCATCTCAGCCGAAAACAATACCATCGCGACAGGCGAAACAACAAATCCGCGGCCTGACGTATACCATTTCAGGTAAGCTGCTGGTAAGCTGAGGTAGAATAGGTAAAGATAGTCCCGACCGAAGTGTGTGAGTAAAAGTCTCCAGTTTTATACCAAGGTAAGAAACCCCACTTGACTGCACTTAGCATAATTGGGAAGGCTATTTTTCCCGTACGAGGTGAATTGAAAGGGATTTTCAACCTTGACGAACAATACTTTGTAAATTAGCTGACTCCCCGCTGTCGGCACAGTTTTCCAGACGTTGCTGGCGTCCGCCATGTTTCTCTCGCATTACGAAGAGAAAAAAGCACTTTTCACTGGCTTGTCGAGCGTCGTTTCGTCTGTTCGAATCAGATATGTGCACTCCGGGTTGAGACTAAATGCAGCCACTTAGTCTCTGTACTCAAACCAAGACTTAACTTGCACTTTTAAAAAAAATTTGATGTACGAGGCCTATACGTGGAAATAAGTTGCAACTATCACTGTTTCAGGAATTGGGCTGCTTCAAGAGTTCGATATACCTAGTTAACTTTCTACTATTAAAATTAATCAATCCCAACTGCACCCACATATTGTGCAAAAGTTTTTTCTTTTCTGCCGGTTCTCATTTGATTTCAAATAGGCGTGTGTAGTATATTGCAATAGATTAGGAATAAAAATAAGCACTACATTCAAAGAATAATACTGAATATGATGACTAATAGGCTTAGTCAATGTATGAGCAATATCTGTTAATAATGGATACGTAGTTTAGGAATATATTTCCGAATATCATAAAAATAATTTCATTATGAAAGCGTCGTCTCTAACTCTGGAGGCAATGCCGTTATGCATGCAGCATTGACGACCCCTGGCTAGGATGAAAAACAATCTGTCTGTTCTAATTACGGTGACATTCGGGATTATGGTAAACTTAACCTCATTAGACTTTAAAATGTATATACTTCAAAAAAATTGCTTCAAAATTTTTAAACAAATAGCCTAAACATTTTCCTAATTTCCAGCAACCACAAACTTATCTATGAAATTATGAGAAAACCGAATTTTGGGAACCTAACCCCTCCAAAAAGGTCTGAGATCTTCCGCTGCCCATCACTGTTATTGTGGTTTATGTGACGGATAATGATTTGATTATTGAATATAAAGATTAGGTCTGAATTTACTCCATGTTGTTCGTAATAGCAAAATTATTTCAATCAGGATTGAGAATGGTTTGTATGAGATCTAAGATCTTCATATCATGATTATGCCTAAGATATGAATTGTTTTTTAGGTTTCAATATCTGTTCACATCTGTCATAGAATACTAAAAAGCAGGAATGAAGGGAGCGACCAAGAATAATTGCATTGGTAAATAAAATATTCTCAATATTACTCTTTTTCGATATTAGGTGCACTGACTGTAGTTCTGGAGGGGGCAATAGAGTGTCGAAACTAGTCACGACTAGGGCCTGTTCTATCAATCTGCTATTTAAAATTTCCTATAAGTCTCGGCTCATTTTGGCTGATACCAATAGTCCTGAAGTGCTCGAAAAAGAGTCTGATTTATTGGTTAACCGATGCATCGAGTGTGCCCCAGTCACAGTTAGTAAACCGGAACTGTAAATTATGTAAACTATTTTCTTAAAAATAATTGTACGTTTTATTATTTGTAGTGGGAAAATTCAAGATTTGATTTGAAAATTAATCTATCGGAAATGCGCAACCCTACCTATTTGATTATTTTACTTTATCATTACAGGAAGTGAAGATGGTTGGACAGACAAGACAACCAAAGAACTTTTGAACAAAATGAAGCAGGTATACAGGAATTATTAGCAATACCCCAATTAATGAAATCTTCCAAGTCCTAACGGCGCAATCTATCTAGGCCCGATACTAAGCAAGACATGTTTCCCCAAATTTTACCCTACCTGAAAATGCCAAATTTTGTCCTCCCAATTTCCTGTAAAGGTTTTGTAAATTCCATTGTCGCTCATCTGTTTTCATCAAGTAAGTCATTCTATTTGCAGTTAATTTCAATCCAATTGCTTCCACTTATAAATTTCACTTTCTGTAATATTGCATGCTCTACTTATATTAAGCATGGGATATGGTTTTCATCCTGTGGGAGAGGACGCCATGAAAACGCTTAACCAAATGAGGAACCCCGACATCTCGTGCAGTTACCAGTTCAAAGTCTTGTAGGGAGGTTTCGCCTGACGGTTTTTCTGATTTTCTTTCTGCATGAAAATGTTTTGAATTTGAATGCTCTCAACTTTACCGATTGAGCTAACTAGTTACTTTTATCAAAATTCAGGTTATTCCGAACCCAGATGTTTCCAAGTATAAGACGATGTTGGAAAAATTCGAATGGGAAAAAGTAAAGATGGGGCGATTTTCAGCCGAAGATTGCAAGAAACAATGGTATAGGGTCTATAAAAAGGTTGGTGTGGTTTGGGCAGAAGAATCATGCGGGATGTTTTTTTCAATCTGTGAAATTTTGATCAGAAAAATGTAGTGTTAATGGTTTTGAATCTTTTTCTAAAGTTCTGTTGCTGTCAGACAGTACAAAAAAAATTCCTTTTTTCGTTGATGGATAATTATTCTTATTGTTTTAATTAATTCTCTCAATATTTTCAGTTGAGGAAATTCAAGACTTTATCCGACCTGGTTACGGATTCACTCGATTATATCGAGGTAAGTTGTTTTAACAAGCATTACAGACATCACTAATCTAGACCCTATCTGTACCTGAATGATCCCTATAAACAGAAAATTGAAAGCGGTATTTTGTCTCGTATTTCAGAACCCATACAAAGGAAATGTGAAGAAACATCCTGATCATCCTAAGCGACCTTTGACTCCATACTTTCGATTCTTCTTGAGTGAGCGTGAAAAATTTGCAGCCAATCATAAAGATTTAAGTAACCTTGAAATCACTAGCATATTGAGCAAGAAATACAGAGAAATAACAATAGAAGAAAAGGTACGAGTTATAGAATTATAAGCCAAATGAGTTGAATGTCAGAAATCAAATCACAAAATATTTCAATTCTTTTTTCAATAATATATAGATCATTGATGGTGATTAAATGAAGATTGGTTCACCATGGAATGGTTTAAGAACCTGCACATGTTTTTTTCATACATACGTGATTTGTGAAAATATTTTTCGCACCTGGTTGTAATAAAGGCATGATTCGTCATTGACTCTTGGTTTGAAATATCCATCCGAGTCAAATTCTGTAAAAGTTTCAGCGTCAGACTTGCCAATCCTATTCGTTTCTATGTCAGGGAATGAACTTTGATTTATGTTTCCAATGGTAAAACAGAAATCCTTGGATTTGTTCTTAGCATTCAGTTTAGTTGCAACTCAGCACTTAAAAACTGAGATTTTAATGCTCTAGCATAAGATTATCATGAAATATTGCCTACAGTATTTGCAATTTACTCCTGTTAACAGTCATTTGTTGGGCGTCCTGACATTCTGAAGGTCACTCGCTATATCAATTTGTGCCTTTTCCAGCAACTGTTAACTGATACAACATCTCTGTAAACTTTTATTTCTGCTTTCTTAAATCATCATAATAAAGGATATCTGGTCAATTTTTTAGGAAAGGTACATGAATGAATGGAAAGCTGAAATGGTTGTATACAGAAAAAACTTGGAAAATTTCAAGCAAGATCATCCAGAATATTACGACAAGAGTCCACCACGTCCATCTCGTACACCACTCCAGATATTTAATCAAGAAAATATGTCATCCGCACAAAAAACACCTACAAAGAGTGTGAGTCTGCATGAAACATCTTTTACTATAACCATACGGATGAGTAAGATCCTACATTGAAGAAAAAGTTTTCTTTTAGCCAATTTTACATTGGCTACAAAAATTCAGATAAATTTTTTATTCATTTATTGAAATTCATTCTAAACACAAGCAGTACCCGAATTGAGCCAACTAACAGCTTCTTAATTAGTAGTGCGCTACAACAAAATGTAGTAACTGAGACCAGTAATTGCATTCGAAGTAAATAAAATACCAGAGAAGACTGAACCAATAAATAAGTTAAGTGAGTGGTGTCTGCCCTGGGTGATAGTCAAACCATCTGTTGCATGGTTAAGTTGCGGAGAGCCATATTTTATGTGATGCCATATTAATAGTTGTTTAGTGCTTCCTTTCCAAAGTTGCTTCTAATCTTCTAGTCAATTTAACGATATTTTTCCTTATTTCTTGATATGCTAGCCAGCACCTACCATTGCTAATGGCCTATACCACTTACTGTACTAAGGCTCAGGGTATGTTTTGTACTAATGCACTAATGCAATCGTTTGTACTATATTTTGTACTAGCTCTTTGCCACTCAGGTTGTCATTAGTTGGTTCCATCTAGGTGTTGCTTTGGTCCTTGCTTACAACAAATTTCAATACAAAAAGTAATCGTTTCAGTTGTTTTTTGTTGGAATTTGAGTTATTCATTTATTATGATTATAAATGCAGAAAGGGAAGAAAACAAAGAAACAAGTTCAAGAAACGTTAAAGAACAAATACCATGATCTGGAAGACGACCAGAAATTACCTTATATTTTGAAATCCATTGAAGAATGGGAGAAATACAAGGTAACACATACACAAATTCAAAGTAAGAACAAAGAAGTTCAATAAAATAAAAAAAAACCTTAGTAAAGATTTAGTTTTAATTGGTTAATTGATCTTGCATATCAAGATTGTATGCACCAGGCGGGCTTGATGTCATCTACTAAGAAAATGGATGACAATGGAAGAAATTTACTTCGAAACATGGTATTTTGTAATGATTAAGTCACTAGCAGATTTGAATGTCTGTTATAAAGTAATATTAAGACTATACAGAAAGCTTCCAAATCATCAACACTGCTCGCAAATAGCAGTGTTGATGTTTTTTTGTTTATCCGGAGATAATGTACTAAAAAATTTTGGTAACCAGATGGGAATAATCCTTGCCTCTGCTTGATATTTTTGGAAAAATGTCCCTGTGTTTTTTTGATAGTACCTTTAATGGAATGTTGGATTTAATTGGGGAAGATTGACTTAATTGACAATAAGTCTTTTATTTTCATCAGGAAGAACTAGAAATGTATAAAAAATCTCATCCAAATTTTGTGCCAACCTCAATGCATACTAAATCAGTGTTAACAATAAGTGACTGGAGGATACATGATAAAAGCTTAGGAAAACCAGACAGACCACCTGCGTAAGTACCGTATCTCTTTTTTGTGTTGTTTTTCTACTGAAGTTCACTTTGGGCCAGGCCTGTAGCAGCACACATGGCACCAACAACCAACGTCTACTTACATGCAACAAAAAACTACTTTAGGATGTAGTACACGCAACTGAACTGGTATAGTGGATTGAACAGTACTGAAACACTATACTAAAGTGCAGTCGGTGTCATATGCACTGCACGAAACTATTGGAACTATTGACAGGTATCCAAATCGATTTGAAATTTGAATCAAAAAGTGAGTTCTTTTGATTCCGAAATCAAATCGAATACTTTAATCAATATCATATAATATACGAAGACGTTCCTTTTAGTAAATTGTCAAATATATAATAAAATTTATATATATTTTCTAAAAATATATACATTTTTGATTCTCCTGATTTCGAATTGCTGGAAAAAATTCAATCAAATCATTTATGAATTCACAAATTGAATTAAATATTTTGCATAGAAATACTTCCCATATAGAAGTAGCTCATATTCTACCAGTCTGTTTTTTACGAATAAGGACTATAGATATGATATTATTTATAGAAATGGATACAACTTATTCTGCACTCGAATGATGGTTAGCGATTCGATGAAACATTTATCGAGCAGAGATCGAATTATGGAATGTGGACAGAAATGGAAGTTGCTCACCGATGCAGAGAAACAAACTTATCAAACAGAATTTCTGAGCTTGCGAGAGAATTATCGATATGCCCAGAAAAACTTCTTGAAGGTATGTACCAGGGTGACAGAATCTTGTTTTCATTTTGGTATCCAAATATTTGAGTTCATTTTCTTTGGATGGATGAAAAATTCCAATCACCAATGTTATGAAAAAACAATGTTATGAAATAGCAGATAGATTTTGAACTTTTTATACAGTTCTGTTGCTATCATATGGTCAAATTCACAGCAGTTTTGCCACCGCCAAGTACAGATACCACTCACTGCACTTTATCATAGAGGTTCATAGATCCATTTACCAGGAAATAGAAAAGCAAGTTTCTCTTAACCTGGAGGCAAAACATATTTCTAAGAAACTAAGATAAGAAATTAGTGAGAGTTCTATACTACACTAGTAGTAGTACTTTATTTAAAATTGAACAAGGCTACGATTTATTTAGTTGCTTTAACCGCTACAACTTGTATATTGAGACTTGCTTTTGTCTGTGTGATATTATAATGGATAATTCCTCTTATACCAAATGTTTCAACTTATTTTTTTCAGATCTTGAACATAAAAATGTATTACCCTAATGGAAATAGTTACTGTATATTACGTTATTATTGTATTTGGCCTGAACAAATCACTGTTTTCAGTGTGAAAAAAGGCAACTAATAGGAAACAAAGATGTGGTAGACAACAAGGAATGGTGATTCTGCATCCCAGTTTTAACGTCTTTCTAAACCAAATGAAAATTGTGCCAGTTTCGTTAAATATCATAGTACCAAATGAAATTGAATCGATGATATATTTCTTCTAATTTACAGGGCTTAACTCCAAGACAGAGAGAAGAATATTTGGACAGAAAGAAGGAAACTGATGATAAAAAGTTAGTGAAGTGATTTTTCTCCCGATAAAAATTTTGTGACATTTTATATTTGTTTGTAACTATTATATTTTTGTAATGTCATACAGTTCTAGTCTGCGGGCCAAGGTTTGCAATTTTATCATCATTCTATAGAATAAATAAAAGTGTTATTATCTGATAGCCTCGGTATTGATGATCAAAATGCATGTTGTACTGTAGGTTCACATTACTTGGAATTGAATGGTTATCATAGTATTCCTTATCTCTCTTTAGCCTTTGTAGAGTGACGCAGCTTTTCCTGGGATGAAAAACGACAAATTTAACATTTTGTTAAATACTCATTCATATGAATGAATCTTTTATTATGAGTTAAGACTATAACTCGGTGTCAGAGAAAATCACTGACTTTGGGGGGAAGGCGACGATGATAAAAAATGAAAATTGGCAATTTCACACATTCGAAATTACGAGTACAGGCATGCAAGAAAACTTTGAGATAAAAGAGCAAATAGGCAAATTTCATCTAAAAAATATTCGGATGATAATTCTGTTCAAAAGAGATGGAAATGGGAAAGAATTTGAAATTTTGCACAATTTTATCTAATGTTTCACAATTTTAGGACTGGTCCGAGCTTTTCTGAAAATTGTGCTAATCAATTTTGGAATGAATAAATTCATGAGGTGGAGGCAAAAAACTTACTTCATGTAGTGCTTGGCCTACACACTTCTAGCCAATGTTTTGAAATACTTCATTACAGACTGGCAGAATGTAATCTACTCTACTACGCAGACACCCAAACAAAATGGGATTCTATAAGAAGAAAATTTTGCAATGGTCATTATGTCATTATATAACTCTTGGTAAAAGCTGAAAATGTCTTTTTTGATTGTCTGGTAGCAACAAAAAAGAAAAGGGTTCAAAATTTTTTAAGCTTTGTAGTTCATCAAAAAAAAATGGCATGAACATTTCACACACCCAAAAAAAAGCAATATCCTGCATAACTTGTACTGGACATGTAACTATAACATTTTAGGTTTATTTTGATTGCTTAGTTACTGCTTAAATACTCATGGCGTCAATGAAATCTTGTTCGCAGAAACCAAAAAAGGAAAATTCCGTTTAAAGCAAAAGAAGAAATAGTTTCTGATGACTCAACATCCGAGGAGGAAAGCTCATCAGAGTCGAGTAGTAGTGAGAGTAGTGATGAAGAGGAGGAGGATGAGGAAGAGGAGGAAGAAGATAATGAGAATGCGCAAGTACAAAAAAGTAAACCTTCAACGTCAACTGAAACAAAAGTATTATTTTTTTCGCAAATTGCATTCAAGATATTTTTTTTTCGATATCTTGTGTTTGCTATTTTCATGTTGCAGAATTAGACCTTTCTCTTCGGGTTTCGCTCAAGCAAAAGATAAGATTACTAATATTACTTTTTGATTATCATCATTTCTATCTCTCATACCCTTATTGAAGAAGTTTAATATATTGTTTTTTAAAAATTTGTTCAACAACTGAATTGCATTTTTTAGTTTACCTTTTTATTTAAATCTTTGCACTATTTTATTTTTAATCTTTTTGGAAAACAATTTAATTTGCATTTTTTTTTTATTTACAGGTCACAAGTCCAGCTCCACTACGGCCAACCACACCTATATCAGCCTTGTTTCTTTATCAAAAAGCTCACAGAGAAAAGGTATTATTTTATAGATATCTTTTTAAAAACCTTTCTGGTGTTTTCTGCATATACGCAAATATCTACGGTAAATATACACGGTTTTTAACATGAGAGATGACTATAAGTGTCAGTCGAATTACTAAAATGGGAAGCATCTACATTTTAGGTTGTTCATAAAATTGTACAAGCAACATATCAAAAAACAAAGCCCATGCTAGATCATGGTTTCATCATCCCTGATGAAATATACCGTAATTTCTGATTGGGATAATAGCATAGTTGAAGGTCTTAACTTTGTCAACTAAAACTTTAGACATCCAAATATAATTTTTTTTTACCTTTCAAAGCAATTATGAATGTTTACGCTTTATTATATTATTATCATTTTTAGCAAATGAGAATTTTCTGATGACGGAGCCATTTTATGGAAGATAAATAAATCTGTGTTTCTAATTTTATTAAAGTCTTTAAATTTTTTTCAGTTTACAGCAAAACATCCTAATGCGTCTAAAAGTGACGTCACAATCATGCTGGCAAGACAATTCAATAATTTACCTCAACAAAAGAAAGCTAAATATATGAGAAAAGAAAAAGAGCAAAGAGCTTTATATAATGAACAAATAAGAAAACATTTGTAAGTTAATACTCTTCTTTAAACATTTGATACTAAATATATAGATTTGTTTGTAGTTATGCTTCATGCCAATTGAAGAAATATTTGTCAAGTATGAGCCACAGATGGACCACGTTGTGCAGACATGATCCATTAGTGACTCATACTTGGCAAACTTGTACCGATGAGATTTTCGGATTTCGGCTTTATAAGACTAGAATCTATGTTGAATTCATACCCTCAATGATTCAAATGAATAAATTGAAAAAAAAATGTTTGAGTTAAGCGTTTACTATTTGAACCGCTCACATGTTAGAGCAAGGTTTATTAATCATTCAAATTCTGGTACTTTGCTGTATGTGTACATAATTTTATGCAGCTAATAAATTGCTTTTACATGAAGTATTCAGATATCGAGAAAAGTTCTTGGATGACATTTAACGAATACTGTTGCTCGGTGAATATGTTAGTACATGATCAGATACAGGTTTAAATGAAATATGATGACAAATTCCTTTATGCACATGATGAGTACACACACCTCTCAGCAGCATTGTTTAAATTATGTTGATTACCCATACTCTCCCCCCAACCAGATATGAATAAATTATTTTATTTTTTATTATTTTAAGAATTTGAAATGTGTCAATCTATATCTGTATAATATCTGCTTCCACAGCTATGGACACATTTTTACTGTCAGATTGCTGACGCACAATTCTCCAGTGGGGTATGCCCAACACTCTAGTCGTTCCCCATTCGTCTACAACCTAACAAAATTTTTGCATCTGACTTGAAATCCTAATCCGAATTATAAAAGCAAAACTCCTCACATTCTGGTACATGATCTCTGAATAGGGATTAGTTGTGTAAGAACTGGGAAGTTGAAAACTGTCATTACCTATCACCATCAATTATTAGGTTGAACGAACAAGCGAAAGCCAATAAGGAGTCTACTCCAGAATTGAAAGCAGTCACTGGTGAACAAATTTATCAAGAACAAACTAAAGCAAATTTCTTAGTAAAAGCTGGAGTAAGTATTGGTAGAATAACAAACTTTCTGTTGTTAGTTATATCTAGACATCTAGATTTTTTTTGCATAAGATATTCGGATCTTAAATGTGATTAATATCTTCCGTTGGTATCAGAATTCATTATCCGTTCAATTTAGTGCCACAAAAATATATATTCTAGCATACCATAACTGCCAAAAAGGTTTGGAATCATTGATTTTTCCTTCATACCAATATTCAATCAAATGTAAAGAGCCAGTATACTGTTACAATTAAATGATATTCACTAATGTTGAGGTTAAGATAGAAACAAAAATTCGAAAGATTGTAAAATATACTTGTCATTTTTTTCATTTACTGATGAATATTTATTAATATATTGTTTTGCATCTCTTATGTAGGGTTCTGTCGAGAAAGCACAAGAGCTGATGCGCAGTTCATGGACACACATGAATAAAGATAGAAGGAAGAAATATATAAATATTGCTCATCAACAAAACGCAAAAAATATTGCAGAACATCAAGCAGCTCTTGTCTCAGCTAAAGGAGCAAAAAGTGTAAGTTTGCAATGGTGTCGCCTAATATTACCATCATAGCTACATAATTTCAATAAAAAAACTTTTTACTTTCCAGAAATTAAAAGAAGAGTATGCACCTGTAGAGCAAAATTTGTCACAAAAAGAAGTGAGTCTATTTCATAATTTTATACTCCTGCTCATATATTTTATATTTTATTTATTATTTTTTCCTTCTTTTTCTATCAAATGAGAAATTGTTAAAATATCATGCAAATGCAGTGTGACCTTTTTTTTGTCTCAAAAATGAGATTTTCGCTTCGCTAATACCTGAGCTTACTGTTCACTACTGTATTTTAAAATACTACAGATCTGATTAAGCGTAAACATGCTGCTACGCTTAAAATTAGGTGTATTGTAAAATAGGCTATTTTGATCATGCGAGAAAAGGTTTCTCCAAGACCGGTATTGTTTATTAAGCATGCGTCACCGATGGATCTCGTTATCAAAGTGTTATCCATCTGTGGCTCATGCTAAACAAAGTTAAGGTTTCAAAATTTAATGATATTCATTTAATTGATATCATAACTTTATTTCAGATCAAATCATATCTTGCATTGGAACCAAAGAAAGTCCCGAAAGATGGTTTACTTTTATTCAGACAAGAGCATAAACCTAAATTGAATCACCTGATGCCTAGTGCAAGAAACCGGGTAATGTTTATTATGTGTAATTAAAAACTAATAGCCACAATTAGGACTGGGCAAAACCGAATCATTTGGAGTTTGAATCTGATTTGGATAATTTTTTCGAATCAAATAGGATCAATAATTCTATTTGCCTCCTTTGCTCGCCCCTAATACAAGAAAATCAAGAAATGAAAAGTCACGAATTGCTAATATTAGTGTAAACAGACTTGAAGGCAATATATTGTCAATGCACACCATGTAAGGGGGATAAAATAATATTCTAACAACAAAACAAAAATGACCATACATGTTTGCTTTGATTGTAATCACACGCCCACAAAGTACAAATGTACTCAAGAAAACGAGCGCATTGTGTTCGATTGCTTTTGAAAATGTAAAGAAATAGAAGTGCAGTAGCTTAGATTTTTCTCTGCCAACCATGCCCATGCACAAGATAAGTGTGTCAAAGGTTCGGCCAAAACCTTTACCGCTATTCAGAACTATTGCCTTCATGAGATCGTGGTTGGTCATATCATTGAGCTGTATTTTTGGTTTCCTTTTTCCATGGGACGAAAGCCAGATACGTTCTTATTAATTCACAGGAACTTCTTAGAATCTGGAATGAAATGACATCAAAAGATAAAACTAAATATAAAGAAAGACAAAAAGCATTATTTGCAGAATATAACAAGCAATTTCAGCGGTGGATCAAGGTATAAAATGAAGAATTACTTAATAAAATTTCTGTCTTATTGAAATCAAGCAAAAGGATTTAAACCGAAACATTTTGAAAATAATCCAACATCTTATTTCATGTTTTGTGTATATTCGAGTAGTTATAATTGTGAGTATTGCCACCCAGAAAGAAGCCTATATTGATATGCTTTGCATGTACTAAATAATTCAGATTGCCTCTTTGAAAACAATGTTACTGTTTTTCTGTCTGTTGCACATTACATAGGGAAGTCCTGATTCATAACGATTTTTGACCCTTAAATTTTTTCTTCCCATTTTTTAAACTTGTACGGCTATTACGAGTGTTTTATCCTGATACACTATTTTTTGGAAATTTTTCATAAGTTATAAATTTGACATCATAAATTTACCACTCGAGTTCCCCCCCTCACTATTTTCAAGGTTCTAGTACTTGCATTCAAAAATTTTTATGACCTTGATCTTCCCAGTCTTTACCTCCGCAAGCACACGAGGCTTATCAGGCTCAACTAGCTAAGAAAACAAAAGTTCCAGAGACGCCAAAGAATGATAAACAAAATGTTGCTAATGGCAAGAAAAGAAAAACTGTTGCAAAAGCTGGTCCTAGTACAAAGAAAGCGAAAATTACATCAGTTGAGGTAACATTTCTACTTGAAGCTTTAACCTTTTTAGACCCAGGGAATTTCAACACCACGATTCTAAATCCCAATTCCTATGCACAATGTTATACATTGCTAATTGCACTGCATGAGAATTGCACTTATAAATCTTAAAAGGCAGATACCACTTACTGCGTTTTACCATGTTGCTTCAGTTCTAATCCTGATGTTCCCTTTAAGGATGCAGTTACTGGTACCACATCTTGTAGTAGCTTTTCGCCATCGAGTGACTCTGTGTTAGTTCCTTTTAGGCACTGCCATCCTATGCCACATGAATCATTGATAGATCATGGCATCATGCTCATGCTTGACAAAATTAAATTTCACTTATATGAACTTTGTTGGAGAAGCTATGGCTCGCTTGTCGCAAATCACTCGTATGCCCAACATCTGAACACAAGATGCGATAAGATAAGGTAGAATTGTCCAAACTGAAAAGCGTAATAACTCTAACCCTGTTCGCTTTTCTCAAGGTAATCCACTCTACTGAGTGTAAACAATGTTTTTTTTTTATCCAGGAATCCGAAGAATCGTCAAATAATAGTAGTAGTGATGACGAAAACGATTCTTCATCTTCATCATCAGATGATGTAAGTCACGGCACTTGTGTAACTACTATATATTTTGGGATTTGCATGAATTTTTATGGTTATGAGTTTGATTAGTTTTTGGCTTTTCTGTCTAGACACCGTCATCATTGGCTAATTAGCAATCGATAAAAGATCAACAGATTAGCTGTTTAACTATTGCTAATGTACACAGTAGTAAAAATTAAAATTAAAAAATAGAATCAAACACTATCATGGCATAATCAAAATTCAGTTGCAATTCAACTAGCTACTGACTGGTTTGTGGTAGCTTGTTGTCATCGTGTGAGATATTGGGTGGATAGATGATGATTTCAAGCTCAGGAAGTTTTGATATTTGAGCTGTACCAGAAGGGGAGGTGGTAAAATAAAGACAACCTTCATGAGAAGTTGTGATCTGCCATTGAGCGAGAAAACGAGTCTGTATAACCGACTCTACCAGATCATAGAAATTTTTGCTTTGGATACAGCTTTCGGTTCTTTAACCGATTAGAATAGAATGCTTTCATTTGCCCATTGCATGTTCTAGGAGTCATAGTTACATCAAATGTATACAGAAAAACCAGTTCAGGCACAGATCTGAAGTGCTTGCTGGGTGTTTTTTTATTACTTGGTGATTCAGAAATGGGATGTTTTGGCATATTTTTGATCTTTGGATAGGAACCTGAAGAAGCTAGAGCAATGTCAGTTTAGGCTTGTTTGTTCAACCAAAAGAGATAATTCGGTTGAAGGTTCTCTAAAGCCTCTAGTAGCAAACAGTCTTGGTATAAAACTGAGTAGTTGATGAGAATATATTATATATAGAAGCATGGCGAAACAGAATAAACAGCTAAAAGATAGTAGAAGTGTCCACGACATTCGTTGACTTGGTAGGGATAGGAGACCAAATTGACTGTGTATTGGGAATGAAAGAAAGGAATTATGTTATACTTGTGTGAAAAAAGATTAATTGTCTCAGAGTTAAGATGTTACTTGCAACTAGTGATATAAAAGAATTTGTTTTTAGTGTATATAAAATTTAGTTTAATTCATAGAATGCATTTTGCAGTAAAATCCTGATTCATCTTATATTAATAACATAAAACTGCACATACTGTGGATATTTGTACAAAGTAATTGCTTTAAATACTATTCAAAATTTAAAAAAAATTAAAATGTGAAAAGCAGTTGTGAATTGAATATGTTGAAATTCAATCATTTTATTCCAGAGCGACTCTGACGATTCAACAGACACTGATGACTCTAGCGGTGAAAGTGATTCCTCCAATGCTGAAAGAGTCACTAAATATAAAGCACCAGCACAGCAGCAGAGTGGAAGTAGTGATGATTCCTCTTCTTCATCTGGAGAGGATGAAGATTCTGATTCAGATTGATATTTCAATTTTTTTCTGAATTATGAAAAAGTGTGCTTCATGAAGTTGAAAATATTAAAGAATTGCGTATTGACGCTTCTCACTAGTTTCAACATTTTAAAGACTTTTTTATAACTTGTTGGGTCTCTGTTTTATAATTTGCTGGCATACTGCTAAATGTTGGATTGTGACTTTTTCGACTCTACAATTATTTCTAATTTGAAGCAATATTGGGTACAATGTTCTGGTTTAGCTAGGGAATATCAGTTGATGAATTCTATTACAAGTTTTGTACTCGATTTGCAGCAAAAAACAGATTTTACGCAAGAAAATGTTCAATGTTGCTGAATTTATATGTAAGTTTTAAGTCAAATTTTTAATGTTAATAAATCGATATGTGGGTTTTGAGTCGAGTTTTTAATGTTGATAAATTTTAATGTGGGTTTGAAGTCGAGTAAAAAACTTTTTTTCTATTTAAGAATGCTGAAACCTATTCACTTTGTTTTTAATGTTCACTCTGTCATTGAATTTTAGGTACCGGTACTCAAAATACAGCCTAAAACGAGCAAGACCATTGTCTTGTTTCAGCAACCATTGTTCTGTTCTGCGTACAATTGTTTCATGAGGCGTGGTCAAATAAACATACTTATATTCTGATCAACCAGGAACCCTTTACTTCCGGTACCTTGGGGTCATCCACCTCAATAGATGGATGTATTGCATCTTCACCACAACATTCAACTAGTCTAGATGTTTTCCACTGCCACTCCCAGTAAATGTTTCATTCATTGTACGAAATCGAACACCCCCTTCCACCCAGGAAATTAACATCCTGGCATCCAATTTCATGCAAGTGTAAACAATTTTACTTGTGTAAGGTGATTGTGAACAATTTAGAATAATGACTAGAATATCGATGATTAACAATCTCATATTTTACACTTTTATATTATTTGCAGTTTGATTGTTGATTATGTTTTTTTTATGTGTGTAGTGTTTTTATTCTTTTAATTTATGTATTTTGATGTTCCCTACAATTGCATATTTTTGTACTTGAAATTCACTTTCAGCAGGATTAGGAAGCAACACCTAAAAGGTAATGGCAAAATTATGACTTAAACTAATTTGTTATCTGCATTTAAGGTGCGAGAATGTGCTTCTATCCTTTTATGAATATGGAATCTCTATAAAACGAGTGAAACAGTTCGTACTGCGCAAAGCGCATTTTTTTTCAAAATCATTATGAATCTATATTGAATTTTTATCATTTACTTTATCATGTGTCAGTTCAGAATTTTACCAAATCATGCTTTTTTAAGTGTGGGTCACTGTCACTTTGCTGCACAAGGTGGTAAAACAAAATTTTCAGCTGATTCGGGTTATTACAATGTTTCTCAGAATGTCCCCAACTACTCATTGTAATACTTGTCTCACTGCCACATTTATTAGTATTAACCTTTTGAATTCTTAAACTTCCGTTCGGAAGAAAATGCAGTTTGTTTGTGGTGAACTGTCGTCTTGCATAAAAATGCTGGAAATTTTCCATTTAAATATCTTTTAAAAAGTATGGGGCACTAATGGATGCATGGGCGATTTGAATGGCCGTACCTTATTATTTAGTTTGTATTTTGATATTTATGTTTATAACGTGGATGTACTTTTAATTTTAGTAATAGAGTGTGTCACCGATGCCCTTTTATATGTATATGATAGTTTTGTAATTTTCATTCCACAGCTTGAATCTAATCAGTATTCGAAGTTTTACTAGATTGGAAATTCTTCCTCAGCCGCAAGGCTTATTACATTATTGTTATAATACTTTATATACCCGTACTCATGTGTATTTGTCATTGTTTCATTCTCGTTTCATTGTTTCATAATACCTATTCTGTCAAATCATTTGTTTTTGAATGCAGATGTAGTAACTAATGAATTTGGGTTCCATAGATACCGTGAAAAAGACCTTTTCACCGCCAACTAATTCATTCATAGCATGCACAATATACATACCGCCCAGTTGGCTCTCAATGGGTAAAAGCGTTTGGAATTCGTTCCAAGCCACACATCCCGTGATGCATGTTTGAATCCCGGCATGAATATACGCGTTGGGTTTGCATGGCCCTGGGGTATATATGTACGAGTGGTAGTGGTACGTCATATGGTTGAGGTGTATTATCGGGTTTCTCTTCTGCAGGATGAAAGTTAAATCCTTAAAAAGTTTCAATGTTCTCTCCGAACTCGCACATCTCCTACTCTACGACTTATTGCTGAGGTGTCAGTAGAGAGCGGGGGTTTCCCCGTTATTATGCCTGTAAAACTTCGTTGCACGTTTGCGCTGTTGATGTTGACTTGTTAAAAACGGCCATCCCGGTGTCAGCTGGGCCACAAGAAGCGCGTTCCTCATGGTTTAAATTATGGGGTGTGAAATAGATTTCACCCTGCCTGGCATCAGTGAGTATCAGGGTAGCCTATGCAATTTATAATTTTTGGTCTAGTGAAGTTTGAATGGATGAAAGAATTTGAGCGGTACCGTACGGTACCTACCCGGGCTCACGTATGCCTTCCGCCAAACGGATATTATTCATTACTCGTCATGCTATTAGTCGGGTGTTTTAAATCATCCATAGTAATTTCCCATGTTGCAAGTGACTCATCCTAACCCGGGAGACAATGCCAGATGCTTGCAGTTAGTTGCCAGATTGCTTGAGTTAGGATGAGAATATTCTATCCGTTTGGTGGAAGGCATACGTGAGCCCCTACCCGTAGTTGTGACTGACGCAGGACAGGTGCGTTGCTTATGTTACAAATATTTACTTACAAACAAAGTCAGAAGATGATCAACGTGATAATACCGGGTGCCCCATAGCTCAATCGGTGAAGCGATGGGAATACGCATCTCTGATTGTTGTAACGCTGGTTCGAGTCCTGTGAGGGATGGTGATTATATGCGAGATGTCTTGTTGGATGCCTTGCCTATGCACGGTGAAAATGATATCCTATCCCTACGGAATGTTATTACAGATCATGGCGCAAAATACTGACTAATTATTATCACTGGAACAAAAATCAAAACACAAGAAGATTTTGTTTCCGAATCTATTCAGCGTTTCAATTCAGGATGTTTCATGAAATTTATTTATTAACAAGACCCATAATACCAACTCTTTGTAAACGGAGCTTGTCATCGTAAATTTTGATTCTTGTTTTAAAAAATAGGTACAATGTAAATTAATGTATACAACAATAACACAAACTTTGTCCATTAATCTCCAAACATGGCTAATCGAAGACGAGGACGTGATTTATACGATGAAGACAATCTGTCACATTTTCGTGATAAAGGAGAAAAACATTGCAGAGCTTGTGAAAGCTTTCAAACGTGGAGGAACTTCAGAGAAAAGAAAGCTGATCACTCAGAGGCATCTGCAACAGAACAAACACCTCAATCTGAAATTAATGTTGAATGCCCGTTGGATCGAGAAGAATTGGGTAGAAATTCTTGGTCATTTTTACACACAATGGCAGCATATTACCCAAAAAAGCCATCAGAAGACCAGAAGAAATCTATGACTCAATTTATGGACATATTTGCACAATTTTATCCATGTAAAGACTGCGCCAAAGATCTTCGAAAAAGCTTACAAAATTCAAGACCAGATGTTCGTGACAGATATATGTTTTCAAAATGGATGTGCCAGATTCACAACGAAGTCAATATTAAATTGGGAAAACCTGAATTTGATTGTTCAAAAGTTTTAGAACGTTGGAGAACTGGTTGGAAGGATGGGTCTTGTGATTGATGATTGGTCATACTTGGAAGTCCAGTCAAAAAGAACTTTTTTGAACTTGGTCTGTCAAATATGGGCAACTGATGGACTGCACTGCCGAGGCAAGGGCCATCAGTGGCTCATACTTTACAAATAAAAATTTCTGTTTGTGATTAGGTTTCCTTGTATTCACTGTCAATATATTCGTGGTCATGTGATTAATTTTATCAAATTATCATGCTGCAGATAGGATATGTATTTTTTGCACATAATTTTTATCAATAATGTCATAACACATGGAAAGCTCCAGTTTTGAATTTTAAACGTAATTAATTTATTTGTTTTTATTGTTGTTGCTTGTAGATAGCTGTGCTATGATCCGTGAATTTCGATTAAAATAATATAAGTATCCAGCGCTTGCCCTCTAATTTTTTTTTAAAACATTTTCAGATGTCATTAGACTTTTGATAGGAATATGTCAAATGTATGACCTGTACTATGTTCCAATTTTCGAAGCTTTGTAATAAATGTTTCTTGCCAAACAGATGCATATCTACGCAGGCGTATAACTGGCAAAAGGCTGCAAATATTAATCATACCACAAGGAATCATGGAAAAGTCTCTATTGTTGGTAACATTGTTTTCAAGACCTTATGTTTAGATTAAGCTTAGGAATATCCAATAATTTGAATTTTTTTTATAGAAATTCACTCTGAGAAAGCCAAAGCCTAAAAGAAACAACTAACGACAACCTAATACCAAAGAGCTACTAATCAATGTGGTACCAGTAACTACATAGGCGGAAAACATCCCAAACAGAACTTAACCGCCATCATAAAGGGTAGTCACTGGTATCTGCCCTGGGCTATAATAAAATCATCCACCACTTTGCTTTCTTTTGGTCGCCTATCGCCACTCGCAGGAAATACGTTGGGACTATTCTAAACCCATACTAGGAATTGAATTCATACTTAATTCACATGCATTGAAACGAAATAGATCTATTCCTTAATTTTGACTAATTCCAACATATATAAATATAGTTTATTAGGTTTCCTTGTGATAAGTGGAGGTGGAAACTATTTCAATTTGAAGAATCTACAAATTTTACCAATGAATTTATACACATTTAGCTATAAAACTTGAAAAAAAAAACTGACTCTGCCAAATATGATATGCAAGGTACACTATTTTTGTATATAATAAACTCGTACTATAAATACCCTGTGAAGGGAACAAAATTCTATCTATGACTATGTTGCATGTTTTTCCAGATCATACTGAATTATTCAGACACACAGGAGTTGGTAATTTTGTTCAAGAGCAACCAACACTTCATAATCCATATCTGAGCGATTCGTTGTTGAAAGCATTTTTGAAGAAAACAATCCCTGAGAATGTAAGTTATCTATATTTATGAATTTCATTCCATTGAACCTTATTTTAATGCTTTGATCAGTTGAATTGCTGGACTTAGATTTATTGATATTAACGGCAACTTTTAACTAAACTGAGCAACTCGCAATTTTTAGTACTTTTTTCTACCTTATTCATATTCCAACAACTCTACCTATACTTTGCCATTGTGAGAATGTGCATTTTACCCTCCAATTTTTATTGTTTACAGAAAAATTAAGACGTATGTTCACAAACCCTATTCCTAAGTCAATTATTAAGCAGTCTCCTTTTTTTGTCTACTCACTAAAATAACTGGAGAATTTATAAATGTGAACAAATAACTGATATATTTACGGTGAATCATACAGAATAACATAATTATGATTATTCATCCCAACATGTGTCCAAATGCATTTAAACCTGGATGTTACTGTGAAATTCCTATATTTAACAATGAAAACTGAGTTTATCACCAAAATCTTCTTTGTGAATTTAGTATTTCAAAGATATTGACAACGATTTGACAAAGTTTGGTAAACGAGTTAGATCAGAAATTCACAATCGTGGTTTAGAATGTGAACGAAATCCTCCAACATTGACTCAATATGATGCTTGGGGTAGAAGAATAGATCAAATTGACACTTGTGATGCCTGGAAATCTATGAAAACTGTGTCTGCTGAGGAAGGAATGATTGCTATTGGATATGAAAGAAATCATGGAGAAGCAAGGTTTGAATTTTAATTAAGTAGCTTAGAGTGACTTGACTCAAGTAGTAGCTTAGAGTGACTTAATCTCATTTTCCCTGTGTTACGCAAACATTCATGTATTTTCCTTGTTAAATAAAAAGTTTAATATATATACCATTATCACTGCTAGTGCTAGACATAGTTGCTTATTAAAAGCAAGTACAAATTTCTTATTTGAATGGTTAGACATCGCTAAACCGATAAAAAATGTGTGTAAATCTGTAATTTCTCTGGTTTTATTTAATATTGTTTATTTTTTTTGATCATTTCGAACAAATTGACACTGTGAAAGTTCAAACTTAATTGTTCAGTAAAAGTGATAAGCTCACACCCTCATAGTTCCTAATTTTTTGATCCCAATGGATTCTATGCACTGGTGTTCAAATGCTCGCTTTGTATCAAACTTCGCTATGAAGATATTTATGAAGTCTGTGATTATCTTATTATTGTTTTACTACCAGCTCAATAATGTTATTGTTTGGCTCTATTGAATTCTTGTAGTTCGTGTTGTGCTAAAGGATTGTTGAAATGAATTTTCAGTATATCTCATTATTAAATCCATATTCCGTGTTTTTCATTCTTTAACAGTCGTCTGTATCAATTTGCAAAGCTGTTTTTGTTCGGTGCCTCATCTGGTTTATATTCATGTCCACTAGCAATGACCGATGGAGCTGCTAAAGTACTGGAATCTTCTGTGAATAACGTTGCTAATGATGATGGGATATTTGGCAATGCTTATAGGTGGGAGGGTTAAATTTATAGGTTACGGTATATGGATTTATTTGATGCATATGTCCTGATAATGTTGTTAATTCATCTTCAGGAGACTAACATCTCGCAATCCTGCATTATTTTGGACATCTGGACAATGGATGACAGAGAAAAGGGGAGGTTCTGATGTTGGTAAGTATTGACTGCATATGGGGAAATTCATAAAAATTATTTTTGGTTTTTTCAATGAAATTCACTCTGAGCAAGGCTGGTAGCAGTGCCTAAAAGAAACCAACTAACGGCCACTTAAATACAAAGAGCTATTAAAAAATATAGTACCAGCACCAGCAACTGCACTCTAAAGGTAAACATTCCAAATTAAACTGAACCACTATGGTAAAGTGCAATGAGCTGTATCTGCCCTAGGTGATGGTGTAACCATCTACCTCTTCTTTGCTTCCTTTTGATCTCCTCTTATGAAACACAGGATATATCAGTACTATTCTAAAGCCCGTATTAACCTGACCTGCAACATTTAAATGCCTTTGGTTACATTTTGATGATCATAACCGCATGCCCGAGGGCACTTTAATTTTTTTATTTAGTAACTGCTAAAGTTATGTTATTTTCAATTTCTTGTGACTTGCTACGATATTGAGTTTCTGTTTGCGAATACTATTTAGATAAAAAGCTGGTTATTTGATTGGATTATTATTCAATTCAATTATTTCTCATTAATTAAAAAAGGTTATGGGTACAAATATAACATGACAAAGCTCGATTTTATCTTGGATTCCCCTAATACCAGCAATTGCTCACCGACACTGTTAGCACTGTTATTTTGATTATGACTAGTATTTATAAATAAAAATTGTGGTCCATCTTTAATGCATGCAGGATGACAGCATTTTGTTTTTATTCCGCTGTCTGACACTTCTGAAATAAGTTTCTATGGCTGATTAAAAAAGCTTCAACATCATCAACATTGCTATTGAATAGCAGTGTTGATAATGGTGGAATTTTTGACCCATGTTATTAGCACAACACATTTGAAAGTAATATTTTTAATGTAATGCATCCAAAAAATTTTCCTTCTGATTGAAGCCAGTTTTTGGGTGTCTAAGTAGAAGAGTACCTGACATTCTACCTGTCTAAGTAGAAGAGTACCTGACATTCTACCACATGTTATATGTTTCTGCAGTTTAAACTCATAACACCACATAAATATTTTGTTTTACAAGCAAATGGAACCGAGACAATTGCATGCAGACAATCGGATGGATCATTTACATTGCATGGGTATAAATGGTTCACGTCAGCTACTGATGCCGACATGGCTCTAACACTCGCAAGAATTGTAGATGAAAAGTAAGTGAATGAAGCGAGGTTGGAAGAATAAATAAAGAAATGTGTGTTTAATTTTTTTTTTATTGAAATTCACTCTGCGGAAAACATTTCAAAAGGAACTGAACTGCTATGGTAAAGTGCAGTTAGTGGTATCTGTCTCGGGCGATAGTTTCATTAAAATTGTAAAAGACTTTAAATGTTGAGTGCTTTGATGAAAGTGCTAATCTTTTTAACACATGTCTGATCGAATGAGACTGGGATCGCAATTAGAAAATTTTCATTAATTTTTCTATTTTACTGATTATTTTCTCCCATGTCACTAGGTTACTAATAATTTGGGCTGTTGAAGTTTTAAGTGCAACTCTTACGGTACTGAATTATAACTTTATTTTGCAAGCATAAGCCATAGATGGACAGCCCCTGTTCTTCGCTATTTATCAGTTATTCATACTCAACAAAACATGAATTCAAATAAATTTTCACTTTGGTTAGGGAATAACTACTTTTGGTGGGGGGGAAATTGTCTTTTGTAACATATTAAAAATTTTTCACGCCGAATTTTAGCGGAGAAGTCGAGCAAGGTTCCAGAGGATTGTCGCTATTCTTCTTGGAAACCAGGGATTTGAACGGGAAGAAAATGCCTTCTGGGTTGAATGGAATCCAAGTACAAAGATTGAAAGATAAACTTGGAACAAGACAACTTCCGACTGCAGAATTATTATTAGATGGAACTATTGCTCATCAAGTAAGTTGAGAACATATAACTATGGTCAGAATCTCATTATCTCTATAACAATGGAGCAAAGCCAGCAGCGAGCTTACAGCAACGAAAGGGAAATGGAAAATATACCAAATACTCAACTACAGCAAGTTCAAGTTGAATCTGATTTTGGAATCTATGTAAAATCTCATTCTCTCTAATAATCTTTCTAAATCAATAAATGGATTTATAAAATATATTTTACCATTTTGGTTGAAATTTTCTAAATTTATATCGATACATAAAATTAAATAATTTTATCTTGGTTAAATTATTTCTGCTATGTATCCAAATCTTCAATCTAAAAGGGATATCTTTAATCATTTCATTACAAAAACATTAATAGTGTTTATCATGAGTGGTCTCTAGTATAGGATCTTTAAATGATATATTTGAAAATGTTTTTATTGAAAGTGTGTTTAATTTATAATGTTTTTCAACTGTTATTTGTAAATTTAATTATTATTTGGTCAATGGTCAGCAAATATTGGCTTAACTGCTTTGGTCAGTCCATTCAATCATATTGTTTGTAATTGCATATATATTTTATTATAGCCCCAAGCATATGATATATTTATCATTCCACTTTCAATAAAAAGTTTCGCTAACCCAAGCATTATTAAGTAATTCTCAAAAATTGGAAATTATAAAATAATTTTTTTTAATACCTTTTTTCATATCCTTAAGTAATAATTCCACTTTAAGAATCGAAATTCTAATGGGATCAATAGGATGCTATTAATAGTATCTATAGGAGGCTCACTACTCTGGTTTGCCATAAATTCTCGTAAAATAAAATCTTATGTGGAAAGATTCAATTTGAAAGAAAAAGATTCTAGATTTGATTCAAAAATACCATAAATTTATCTGAAAGTGACATTCCTGTCTTGCATTTTCTGACTTGCCTATGCATTCAGATAGGTGAAGAATCCCACGGAGTTCGTCATATATCTAACATGTTGACAATCTCAAGAATATATAATTGCTTTATGGGAATTTCTGGTATGAGAAGATTACTTCAATTAGCTGTTGATTATTCACGCAGAAGGACAGTTTTTGGATCAAAACTATGTGACAATCCACTTCATGTCCAAACACTCGCAAGGTATATTAAAAACCATCTTATTTTTCACTTACAGTAATTTAAAAGAGTGAACGTGGAATTTTTCCACAACATTTATGGTTGTATATATTCTTATACATACAGACATGGTTATTGTTATGAAAAAGAAATAAGCATCCCGTTTCCCGAACCTATCCATCATCATACCCAAGGTTCATGTCCTGGACTATAAAAAACCATCCACCGTATTTTTGTTTCCTTGTTTCCTTCTAGTCGCCTTTTATAACGCTGAGGAAATACACTTAGGCAAAGCCAAGTAAAAGATATCTTCATGCCTCTGGGTTACAAACGCAATTTTACTAGCATATCTAAAATTGCTTCATGAGTGTCTGCCATTTTGAGATGTTATGTTATGTTAAACAAATTTATATTATGAAGGACATGTCTTGTTTCTTGATTTGAACGGAAAATTTTTATCCACATATCTTTTGTTAAGTATGGGACACTGATGGATCGTGCAGTCAAGGCACGGTCCATCTGTGGCTCATGCTTAGTAAAATTATATTTTTGATTGGAATGACTGATTAAAGAATTTTGGAGTTGATTGATTTATTTTTAATACAGAATAGATGTTGAAACTAGAGCCGCATTCTTAATGACATTCGAAATAATCCGAATACTTGGTCTTGATGAAGTTGGAATGGCATCAAAAGAAGATCTTGGATTGATGAGGCTTCTGACTCCTGTTTGTAAATTGTATACAGCAAAACAGGTAAATATCATTTTTCAAATATTAGAACAAGATAGGAGAATCCTGTTTTCCAATAGAATATTTGTGTGTTTATTTCAATGTCGTGAAATGAAGAACTTGAAAACCATCGGCACTATATTTTATGATTATGTTGGTGCCATGCAAATATTCCTTTCACTAGTTTCCTATCGATTTTAAGGGCCAAAATGCAAACATTTTGATCAAAGATGACTTTTGTATTCAAAATTTTTACATTGAAATAATATTTGAAATCGATGACAACATGATGTAATCTTGGTATCCTAGTTCGACATTCGTATATGATTTCCGAATTAAATGCCGAACTCATAGATTCCTAATGAAAGATGTGGTATCAGAATAACAAAAACTAATTGACGTCATCACTCATCACATTCTTGAGATACTAAGCATCCTTATTCCCAATACGATATTTCTGTAACGTTTTCAAAAAGGGTGTTTGTCTAAATTCCATTCTTACCCAAACGATTTCTTCTTGATTTTCATATTCAATAATGTTTCAAAATGAGATGTTCCACTTCTGTACTATAGGCATTGGATGTCACTACTGAAGGTTTGGAATGTTTTGGTGGTATGGGGTATCTTGAAGATTCTGGTCTACCCAGACATTTACGAGATGCACAAGTATTGAGTATATGGGAGGGAACCACCAATGTTTTATCAATGGATGTCATTCGAGCTATTGAAAAAACTAACGGCAAGGTAAATTTAAAATAAAGCCAACTGGCAAAGTGTTGACTAATCTAAAACTGCACTATACAAAATAGGGGAGGCATCCCTTTAACATTTACCAAAAAGCTACTATCAAATCTTTTTGTTATGTAAATCTCTTTTTTATGCATAGTGCTTTTGCAATAAAATTGCACAAAAAGCTTCAAATTTAACTACACTGGTGTGACACAGCATCATGGCATTGATGGGTTCAAAATTTTTTGATATTCCCAAAGAAACTGCTATTGAAGTTTTTGACACTCAAGGAAAGACAATTTGCTTACAAGTACCCTGATTTCAAGTTTGTTAGTATTTTTTTGCATAACTCTGCCCAAAGTATGGTCTCTTACTTCCTGCAGTATGCAGAGTCATTTTGAGATATCGATCGTACTATTATTACGATACTTATTTACGATACTTGGGGTAAAATTTTCAGCATAATTTTTTTAACATCGTGGATTCTCAGCAGTAACCAAATTAGAGTTGGCTTCCAAGTTTAGGCTATTTCTGGTAGGGTAGGAGACTTCCCCGATGAAGTTTGTATAGGTTGAAATACAAAAAGCCCCAGAGACGCAGCCTTCAATGATGCTTAATATAAGCTTACTGGAAGCTTGATTTGTCAAGTGTTCCATTCTTGACAACACATATTGGAACGAAATTTTGATTGGTTGACTCAGTGTAGCAATACCAGTGAATAATATTCAGTATTTTCTTTTTAATAGCATGTCTCATTATTTACGGTTTTAAAATTGTTAAAATAGTTTCCAGTAAATATTTAATTCATTCTTTATTTCTGTAGGTTTTGACAGACTTTTTCTCAAAAGCGCAAAAGATGTTGAATTCTGTAAAAGATTGTGGGAAATCAGATTTATCGAATTCTATCAAAAATGTGGAAAAAGCAGCTGAAAGCTTATCCCAATTTGTGCTCAAAATGGTATGTCAAGTGAAGTTAGAAAAGGAGTTTTGATGGAAATTAAACGCATTGCATGTTCGCATAATTTCAAATCCCATAGTAAATGATTAAATGAAAGGGAAATGACGGAAACCTTGATTGGTGCACCGTGGTTATGTGTCATCTAGTTGAATCATCCACTCACCAAGATTGTGCATGAGAAAAGTTGGCAAAACTTTTATTATGGAAATGGTGGCTGTAATCAAGTTAACGTAATTTGCTGCCTGTTAGTCTAGTTTTCTTCTGCATGAATGAGAAAATTACCAAAACCCTCTGCTAACCTAACCTTTTATTACAATATTACATCAAGACTGACAGAATGTCAGTTACTGAGACATACGAAAGAATTTGATTTCATCAGAGGAATATTTAGCAAATAGACGATGTTTCACAATAAATCTCCTGCTAAAGAATTAAAATAATTTTTTTTTTAGTGTCTGCTAGCAACTAAACTGTAAAAAAGGGTTCAAAATAATCAATACTGCTATGAAATGACAGTGTTGATGATTTTGTAGCTTTTTTGTCTATGCAATGAAAATGACATGAACATTTTGGACCTCCGAGGGAAACAAAATTATGTCACCCTGTTCTACCTGTGCTTTATACATTTTTTGTTTTGTTTTAAAATAAGGGTCAAATGAACCGAAATGAGATGTCTGTTGTCGCAAGAGATTTATCATACAGTATTTCAAGAATATTCATGGCGGTGTTACTTCTTGAACACGCGACTTGGAAGGAAGCAAATGCAGCTGATGTCTATTCAGCAAAAAGGTTCTTTTTTATACAAATTACTCTCAACTTACTCTCAAAATTTGTGTCATAATTAGGACTAGGCCTTATCTTTGTTGGTAGCATTTGTAAACGTTTTGCAACCAAATAATTAATATCCTGCATGGGCAGAAATACAAACTATTATTAATACTTGTAACAAAAATGTTAATTTAGAAATTTTATTACTAATTGACCACAACCAATCAGATATTTTATTTTGCTAAGTTTTGACATCAGTTAGGCCGCACTTTTGTATCGCAATGCACCAATGACCTGAAGTTTTGTCACATTTTTTGATCGAGTTAATGGCAAAATCATCTTGCTTTTGGGACCGGAATGCAATTTTTACTATACTTGTTTTCAGATGGTGCGCTCAAGATTTGTGTCCTGTTGTCACAAATGATGAAGCCGGGTTTTATGCCGAAGATACATTGATGCATGAAAAACATCTTATCTTCAGTTCATACCAGGGGCAAACGATTTGACTGTGACTTTCTTTTTCACTGCTAACATTGTTTTTATAGCCTAATTAAAACTATATTCGGGATTATTTATGTACGGTAAGTAAGAAATTATTTCAAACATTTCAGATAAACAAATTGGTCATGTTGACCTTATTTGCAGCAAAGTAAAGAGTTACGTTAGGTAAATACATTCATTGTAATTCGTTTTGCAAAGAAATTATGATGTTTGCGTAATTTTACAACTCTTGTTGTCTCAATTTCATTGCAAAGTGAAGTAATTCAAAAATAATGGTCAAACTCAAGTACTTTTTATCAGAATTTTACAATATCTCACTATTCTGGTAGGAAACATCCCTGTTCACAGTACTCTATCAATGACAACTTTTCTTCGACAGTGTTCTGGTGCTATTATAAAATATATGTTTTGTAATACACATACTGGCTCATGTTTGACAAGTAATTGTAGTTGTTCTTAACTATGCATTGCTATTACTCCCGCCTCAATTTGTCATAACTGTAATTACTCGATTAATTTATTTCTGCAAATTCTATATTGTGATATAGCTTTAGTAGAGATTTCCTAAATAGTAACTTATAAAACGATCTTCAAACGGAAATAGCACTGATGAATTTAGAAGCAAGTAGAAAAAAATAGGAAAAAGGAATATATTTGGAAAAGGATGTGAACAACTTGTTCTTGAATGTTACAGTTATGCCACTATGCCACCGTATGGTTCACTGATGGATTATGCTGACAGAATTGGCCGATTTCATTTGCAACTCATTTTTGACAAAAATGTGATTCTATCTATTTTCTCTATTGTTTCTATCTATTGTGCTTTGTTTAAACTTCATCTAAGTTTATTTCTCGTTGTTGTAAAACTTATAGAAATGACTTGGAACTGTGTGGGATTCTTCAAAACGGGTCGATTTCTGTAATGGTGAAATCCGACCACATGTCGCCTCTAAATTGCCTTGAACTCGAACTCACTGAACGCAAACGTAAACTTGAACTCTATACGAATTTTATCTTTGAACTCTGGAAAAAATAATCGAGATCTCATAGCAGATTTAAAGCTAGTGAAGTTTATTAAAATATTGCTATCATTCTATATATGTATTAGCTTTCTCTACTGGCTGGAAAAGTTACTAAATCACCTCAATTTCGATGTTATTTGTATTTTTCTCATTTCCACAGAAACTTTTACAATTGTGTAACTAATTTCAAAATGAAAAAATTTAAAACAATAATTCATACCAATGATCAGATAACTTGTGGCTTCAAAAATAGTTAGTCACCAGACTTCCAAAAAGGTTTGGTTCCAAAAAATCATTTTGAATAATTTGTAAATAAAATTCATGTTGAAGGGAATTCTGAATTATTAGCTCTGCTTGTCAATTTCGATAATTTAAACGATTCAATTTGAAAAGCAATTGTCCGGGCATTCTTGATTATGTTTGAGCAGCTAATTGATGGTGGATTTTAATGATTAATCTTTGTGATTATATATTTTTCATGAATGTTTTTGTTGATCTAACTTCATTAATTTTTGAGTAAAAATGTGTGTCCATTCCGGTTAATTTTTCCTTTGTTGCGATTTTGAAATGGTATAAATTTTGTATATATTCATTTTTTTACTTGCATGTCTCTGCACTTCATCTGGTCATTTATTTAAAATCTTGAGCACGGTGAATATATGATATAGATATATTTATATTCGAATTTATGAATATACACACAAAACTAGGTTGCGAGAAAATTTCCATATACTAATGCGCAGAGGGTTATGAATGTGATAAAAAAAGCCAACAGGCATCTTTAGAAAAATATTTCAATTAACTATTACGACGTAGCCATTTTTAACAAAAGTTTCGCCAGAATGTAGAAGATAATTATTTCGTGCTGCAGAGATGCCAATCACATCACAATATTAAATTATCACATACAAATGGCGTTCGGAAATCTTCGGGCTTCTCTACGCCTTTTTGACAGATTCTGCATAGTTGAGCCAGGAAAATTTCTTTCTTATCCCGTCTCTATAAGGAAATTTATTTCGTCAAGCGTGAGCCACTGATAGACCGCGCCTTGGCAGCGCGATCCATCAGTGAATCATACTTAACAGAGGTAGTTTGGACAATAGAAATCTGACTGGCTTACCAGTAAATATAATAGATTTGTTGAAGACATGCGGCCATGGACCTCGTTCAGCTTCCCGCCAATAACTGCATTCACAGGTCTCATTCAACTTGGCGCCAAACAACTGCATGACAAATCCGGCGTTTCAAAGGATCGAATTTCACATAATATCTATACTTCGAACATACTTGCAGTATTCTGTATGCTACTCCATATGGACAGGTGAAATTGGCATAATACTCAGTCGTTTAGAAAGCTTATTGTAAAGGGGTGCTTCATCGGGACAAGAAAACATGCCGGCATTGCAAAAAATGGTTTTATGTATTGTTATACTAACTGTTGTAGACAACTGCACTGGATTTTGCTGGTATGTGTTTAGAATTTTTAAGGTTTGTATTAGTTGAACTTTGGTTTAGTATGGAAGAAAGAGTTGAGTCGAACTTTGGCCATGGGTACCGTGTGTTTCTTTACTGCCAAGCGTTTGCTAAGTGTTTTTATGGCATTGAAACAAAATGCTGCAATTTTGCTTTCAGCATTGGTTATTCGATTCCTAAATTGGTTCATGAATATGGTGATACTTTTCAAATCGCGACAACTAGTCAAATGAAATATAATTTGGATGAAATTAGTGAATTAAAAAAGCTGAATATTCCGCTAATTTAATCATAAGTTATTTTATCTGAGAATGACAATGTTTCGAAAAAAGATTGACTCAAAGCTAAAATCCTATCAAAAAAAAAAAAATTGTGAAAACATCTTCTATTGAGTATGAGTCACTGATGTCCATCTGTGGCTCTTGTTCGATAAAATTTCCGGTTGGGAAATCCTCTGAATTGAAATACAACCTTTATAAATAAGCAGGGTATTTCTTCAGATTTTCAATATTCGTGTACCGTTCCGCTTTCTTCTTCCAGGCCAATGAGATTTTTGTTACACTCAACAACAACTTTCGAAAGACATCGTTTGTGGAGTTTGGCGATCCGGAAGTGCAAAAAAGCAAGTAAGAATTATTTTCTCGTGTAATTCTCGAACTGGACAAGACATGACATATATCCACTAGGTGACATACAAGAGTATATGACTTCGCCTCCGAACTCGTTGCGGCGAAAGAAAGACAAGATCCATAAGACGTAAATCTTCATTTCTCAAGTATATATGCTTCGACCAGTGTTTTTCCAATTAGGTGGAAATGGTAAAATGTGTTACTTCGCTAAAAACATTGCTTATACCGTTTGTTATAGCTAGCAATGCGATTGGTGTTGCTTCATACCTTGAATCAGATGTATTTCGCTATATCTGAATCTTATATTCTCACTGTTTTTTCGTGTATTGCGCTTGCTTCTTTGGATTCAAATCCAGTTTTTACATTACGTAACTAAGAGTCTAAGAGAGAATTTTCAGCAATATCAATGGCAACTCCGTATCAAACGCATATTAAAACAACATCATTTACTTTATTATCGGTTCCAAACGATTCATTTCCCACAGCAAAATAATCAAGAAAAGATCGAAAATTTGAGGCCAGTCTACAAATATTATTACAACGTCTATTGCACTGTCTTCTATCACACACATGATACCTTACGCTGGCCAAAAAATATCAGTAAATTACATCTATCTTACAGAGCAAATGCGGAAAATCCCGACATCGTCCGACCAGTTCGAAAACAGCATCGATAATGACGTTAATATGTTTATTTGATAATATTTTTATCACATGTGACCACTGGGCAGAGTGTTGTGTTTCAATATTATTTTCATGGAATATTTTCTCTAAAATATCATAGCTAAACACTATAATAAGCTTGAGAATTCAAAATTGTATTCAAGTTTGTGTATCATACATTGTCCTATGTAGCCTATAGGCCTGGGCAATTCGAATCAAAGCACAGATTGTTCGAATCTTCTAAAATAGAAAGGAATTGTCATATTTATACAATAAAAGCTTGGCAAATTTATTTGTATCCTGAATGATAACGAGTGAAATGATTACCTTTAATTGTTTGGTTATATAAATTATACTGAATTCGCACCTATAGCTTTCTTGATTTTGATAATGGGGACAAATTGTAATGAAAATAGCAGAACGTTTGCTATTAATGTGGCGTCATGTGTAGACGTAGAAAGATGTATAAATTGAATCACACAAACTCAACTTGATTTACCTTACCATATGTTGTTTCATGTACAGTAGCTCCGAAAATGAAAATACAGTAACCACTGATAAACGATAAATGCAGCATGACATTAGGAATTAAAATGGACGATTGCTCGAGGTTCAGGCACATTTGGAGATAATCTCTAATGGGCTCGTACACATTTACTCCGATGAGTTGATGATGATTTCATCGCTTGCTTCATTGATTGAGTTGATTAGTCATTTGCCTGTTAACTTGTGATTACGGCTGGGCAAAACCGAATCTTTTGAAATTCGAATAGGATTAGGATGATATTTTCAAATAGGATCGAATCCCCAATTTCGTATAAATAACAAATATATAATTTTTACTATTACTAATTGCCTCTGTTATGAAAATCCACAAATTTATACTGATTCAAAATATAATTTAGGGTGATTGAAATCTAAAACAAGCAGATATGTGAAAATTCCCAATATTTTCAATACTCCCGGTGCCTTGAAAATTCCCAGACCCTTTCTGGGTAACTTTTCGAAATTCCCGGAAACTTTCCATCCATTTGCAACCCTAGTTTTAATACCAAAATTATTAATATTATTTCAAGTAAAGGAGTAGTCCAATAATAACATTAGCTACAACAGTTAGAGCTACTGAAAATTAAATTTCAGCAGGTTGACACAGAGTTCTATGAGATATGAACAACCAGATGAGCGATGTAGTTTTCAACTGCATCGTTTGAACACTGGTTGAGCTTATTTCCTGATCGTTTTGTTAAATCTAACTTATATTTGGTTTTTGAAATTTGAAATATTTTCTCTCAAGTATGAGCTAAATTCGTTCCAATTTTATAAACGAACACAGGCATTTCTATACGCATCATCCGTTTATTTTTAGATATATACAACTTCTGAAAGAACACTAAAATAGCATTCATTTAACACCTTTGTAGTCATTTGTGATATTTTTATGGTTAACTAAACAAGGGAACTTGCCAAACAAAAGTATTTATATGGCGGACCCTCAAAGCGGACCTCTTAAATTCTATTACGAATCAATTCTATACGAATGAAAACTTCTAACGATGCAGGGGCCTTGGAAGGAGTTTGGCGATACGGATATATCGTACAACATCCGCAACTTAAACCTATAATTCATTGCTGCTTAGGGTTTGAAATCCTCGGGCGTAGTAAATAGAAGTGGAACAAATAGAGTATTGCTCGCCGAAATCACGCAAATTCCCCTTTTAATTTGAAAAAGAAAACTATCGCCAGTCCATTTGTGGGGTGCAAAATATGGGGTATGCAATTTTGAAGATATATCTTGCTTATTTTAAAGATATATTGATGAAGTTTCAAAATATTGGGGAAACTGCCCTATTTTCAATACTAGAGAGGACATGTCTCTCTGGTCCGCCGCCAGTGTAAGTGCATGTTATAAAAGATAAAGGGAACAATTGATTGTCTGGGAAGAGCATAACAAACCTTTCTCTACGCCACAAGTGGCATTATATTTTAACCAGATGTCGGAAGATTCCATCAAGTATAAATGGATTAAAACATACAAGTTCTCTCTTGCATGCCCTTTGAAACTGCGTCGTGGACCCCACTTTGGGAATCACTGGTCAAGGTGCTTTGAACCCTTCCTATCTTTGCAGGTCACGACTGAAGAAGTTGTATTGCGAGAATTTTCAAATATACCCTAGGAAGTCTAACTAAGTAAAAATGCCATTGTGTATTTTCAGACGGAGAAAGGAACTAACCCCTACGGCACACGTCAGTCAGAAGTAATTAACTCGAATAAAAAAGGCATTCGTGATAGGAAGTCTCGACCAAATAAAAATAGAAAAAATTTGTTATTTTGAAAGTAAAGATGCTAATAGGAGCGTATATAGGTGACGAGTGACCTTCCTTTTTCACGATTCCAAATACGCCACTGTGTATGAACAATGACCCACACATAAACGTTTCCGAATGTCCATTAACCTAAAAATGGAATTTTCATTCATTAACCGAACCAAATTTCATGAAATATAATAAGTAGCTCATATTTACGATTATGACTTTGCATGCATACCCAATTGCTCTACTGATTTCTTTAGTTTATCAGGGGAATTGTTTCCTCCGGAAAATTATTCGCCCATCCAACTAGCGGCCTGCGTAGTCAGTCCCTTCCGATCCAGCCGTGTCAGTAGCAAGTCCCGTGCAACCCACCGCGACAGATTTGGCTACCAATACTTCAGGAAGTAAGGGGACGTTTTTATTAATGTTGTGTTAGTAATCGATACAATTAGAAACAAATATTCCAGTCGGATTCGATTTCTCATTGATTCGGTTTTGTCCAACCCTATCTTGGAAGACGCAAACTAAATATGTAGAAATTGAATTATACAAATGCAACTTGAATAATGTGAAAAAACACTAACCAGACATAGTTCCCGCCATTCCTTAGTGGTGTATGTATGACTCTACCTTAACACAGTCACGCTTTATTCATTTGGATAAATGTCAAGAGTGAGAACTGTAATATAAAAATTGTCAAAAATTATTTGCAAACTACCTCGTTTGAATTTCACCGGCTGAGAATATCCCCCTAGCTCCTCGAACATGTTGGTAATCTCAGTACGAATCAAGTAAATATTTAACTAAAATTGTTTCATTAGTTCCATTTTGTTGATATAAGCTTCTGTAAACTACTTTCGATTTGCATTCGTTTAATGGAATGTTTTAGGGGATTTCTGCAATTCCTTCAATTATGGACGAATCAAAAGCAATTCGTGTGTACGAAGGAGAAACAATAGCAAAAATTTACGCAAAATACCGGCCATCTTATCCTCCGAGTGTAGTGGGGGCTATTTTGAAATATTTGAAAGAGAAGAACATTGGCAACATTCAAAATAACAGATTTGAGAAAATGATTGACGTCGGGTGTGGTACAGGACAGTCTACTTTCATATTTGCTCCGAATTTCCAATCAATAGTTGGAATTGATATCAGCGAAGCCCAAATTGAACAAGCTAAAAAGATAAACGAGAATGAAAATATTTCATTTCAAGTTGTTACAGATCAGATATTTCCAGTAGAAGACAACAGTGTTGATTTGGTAACTTGCGCTAATGCTGCTCACTGGCTGGATATAAAGAAGTTTGAAGATGAATGTAAAAGAGTTTTGAAGCCAAACGGCTGTTGCGCAATTTACGGCCCGGTTTTCAAAGGAGTTCGCAACCAGTCGGATACATCTTCAAATTTTGTCGGTGATAAGGAGACGTTGTATCAGTTTTCCAAAGTGGTGAGTGCACATGAGCGAAACTACATTGCTTATAATGGAAACAAATTGATTTATGAAAACATTCAAAACAAAACCAAGCAGTGGATAAGAGATTTACACCATGATTTCAACTTAACAGTTCAGGAGATTAAAAGAATAGCGTCTTCTGTAGGAGATTATCATATTTTTATGGAAAAAGAAAAACCGCTCATTGACCCCCTTGACGCATTCGGGCGCAACGTCAAAAGGGTTCTCGGGAAAGAAAATGAATCTGACGAAACGGTCAAATTGGTTATGAGACTTGAATATCCTATTATCTTATTCACAAACTGTTAGTCATTTTTTTTAAATCTAATTTTAATATTGGCCAATCGGAACATTTCATTCGAAGCATAATTTGTTAATCATTGTTCACTGATGGATTGCTCCAGAAAGCGAGTGTTGCATTACTTACCTCTCTAGTATACCCGAACTGTCCGTAAAATATCCATAATAAGTGAAGACATCAGCGTATTCGGGGAAGTGTTTGAGTTGTGTATTTAAATGGGATATTTTATTCGGGCAAAATAGCTGTGTATTGATTGGACACAATAAAATTTACAAAAATTTATTATAAGAAGTCACCAAATAGCCCAATAATTTTAAAATGGTTGCTTTCAAGGTCAGACAACGCGGCGCGGCGCATTAGGGAAATATTAGAATCACAAAGAATTACTTGGAATGCTTGAGAATAGATATGCTAACAACCGATTCGAATCAACATTGATTCGAATCGATTCGAATTACCATTGATTTGAATCCATTCGATTCGAAATTCTAAAACTTAAATTCTTAGTCAGGACACAATCGAATTTCCCCAAAAGACATATTACCGAATGTTATACCTTGTACGGCTGGGCGGTTTTGTCCAGTACGCGAATGCAAATGACAAAATAATAAAGATTGCTTCCGGCTGCGCCGAGTTCAACAATTCAATAAAGTGAATAAATACGTAACCTTGATATGAATTATGTCAAATTTCAGTCTGTCAAATTTCGATGAATCAGGTTGGGCCATGCTCGACAAAATTTTACACTGGGATAGGCGAGTGGAAGATTTTACATTCGTCTCAGTCTAGAAATATTTAGTGTTGGAAGGTTCAAATTATTATCAAAGATCACAATTACTAAAACAACTCTCTTTTTATCGTTAAACTCTCTTTCGTTCACTCGTCACTCGTTATGGCGCAATTTTCTCGATCATGTACTTTCTCGACACCTTGGCGCATTAAATCATCATTAAAAACAAACTTCCGCCTGTCATTTTCAACAAAAAACCAGGCTACTCCTTGGCGAAATCAATACCAGCATCTGCATAAATATATACCGTGAAAATATCGTTTTAACAGATTGTTAGGATGCAGCAAACATACAAGTCTTATTATCCATTGGGCCGTTCGCGTGATCAATACTTGTAGTGCAATTTAATCTCAAGCCTGCCCTGACTGATAGTAAAAGTAGGCTATGTCGGTAAAATTATGTGTAAAACAAATTTTGATCATACATAATACTCATTCTGGGCATACATGATCCATAAATATATCTAGACTAAAGAAATACATTTAGACATACATTTGCATATCATACATTGTCCTGTCTGAGCAATTCGATTCGGATCGATTCATAGCATAGATTATTTTAATCAGTCGTGAATGGGCCACAGGTAGGGGTGGGCAAAACCGAATCATTTGGAATTCGAATTTGATCAGAATAATTTTTTCGAATTGGATCGAATCACGAATTAGATGTAAATAACAAATATCCCACTTTTACTATTACAACTTGTCTCCGTTGTGAAAATCAAGAAATCCATAGTTTATAGTGTATATTTCATTCACACTCCAAGTCTTAAGAGCAAAAATTTTCATATTTTAACGACGAAATATATTCGAAATTTGACCAAAATTGCATTTAGTGTTAAAAATGAAAATTCCAGTCTAATAAACAAGTATTATTCCTATGAACGATTCACGATATAGTCGAATATATTGTGCTTCGAATCACCGAATCGACATGCCCAGCCACAGGAACAGAAATTTTTGAAAAAAATTTAACATATTTTACACAATAAAAGTTTGGGTTTGTGTCCTGAAAGATGATTGGTGAATCGATAAAATGATTGCCTCTAATCGTTTGCTCATATAAATATTAGTGAATTATTACCTAGATTTCTTGATTTTGATAATGGGGACAAATTATGATGGAAATAGCGGAACATTTGCTCTTTCTCAGTGTGCTGTTAGTGATTCGATCCAATTTGAAAAAAAAATATTCGAATTCTCAATGCTTCGGTTTGGCCCAGTCCCACCTGCGTAGACGTTAACTAATTAAGGTATAAATTGATTTATACAAATGGAAATTGAGTTGTCGCAAGTCAAACCCTCTGGCTCTACCTGAACTCAATAACACTTAAGTCGTTCGAAAAAATGTCACGAGTGAGAGTCTGAATACAAAAATATTCAATATTATTTATAGATATTGAAAAATAGCACCTAGTACCATAATAACTTTAGCTAGAATAGAGCTGGCAGGCAGTTTTGCGAGAGTTTGTTTTTTTTTGGACGAAAGGTGTTTTTTTGGAATATGGCATTTCGCCTTAAAAGAGAAAGCCTTGTCAAGTATTTCATTTCCTTTTTGTTAGGTATGATACATTGGCATGTTTTGAATAGTTCTGAGCTCAGTAAAACAAGCAAATTCGAGTCCAAGACTGTTTAGCGACCACGTATGATTAGATTTCGTAATTACAGGCACCATTACGCCTTTGAAGTTTCGCAAACAATTCATGCCAATTTTTAAGGTTTTACAACGCGGGAAAACTAAGAAGACGATTAAGATGGTAAATTAATGAAGTTGAGTCGAGTTTCAACTGATTTAGTGCTTCGAAATACAAAACATACGCATAATATTAAACTCGAACTTTCATATTTCATAGTTCAATCAAGTCCACGGAAAATCACTGAGTTCGAGAGTTCATAAACCTGATTGTCACTAAACAGATTCTCAGGAAAATACGAACAACCAGTAAAGGACAAACGATGTAGTTTTCAACTGCATTGCTTGTATATTACTGGTGGTTAAGTCTCATATTATCTACTTGTCATTTGAGTGACCATTGATTGGTTTCGTTTTGGCGCTGCTTTCGGCCTTAAACAACATTTAATCACCGAGGTAAATTACAAATTCGAGATAATATGGGATCCATGCCTGTCACATAAAATCCATATAGAACGCAACATCATTTGTATAGCATATAATTGTCTTGTGTTGGGTCTGGGCGATTCAATTCGAATCGGAGTCGTGTGCGTGACATCATATTACCCATTGCCCAATAGTTCATAAATTATTTGCTAATGTGTTTGATACTTAATCGTGATAGTAAACAAGCTATTCAATTCATGTATTTAGCACATTAGGTCTTTGGTGCAGCGGTAACGTTGGACTACACTGACACAGCCGACAATTCTGATTAAATCAGGCAATCCGATTATCGATTCAGCGCAATCAACCGCAACCATCCGCCCATACTTTAAAATTGCGGAAATACGCTTTTTGCCCTCCCAGATTTATTGTTTACATGCATACGGTTATTTATATTTTTTATGGGCGCAAATTGTAACAAAATATCGGCAAGTTTCCTATTAATCAAGTGTTAGTGAATCGATCCAATTTGAAAAATATATTCGAGTCCGATTTGAATTCTCAACGATACGGTATTGCCCAGCCCTAGCTGTGTAGACGTAAAATATGCATAAATTGAATTAGAAAAATGCAAATTGAATTACGTGAAAAAACTCGGACCAAACATTTCCTTATCATTGCTAAGTGACGTATGGCTACTTTAACACAGCCACGCTTTAGTCATTTGGATGAATGCCACGAGTGAGAGTTTTATGTAAAAATAATTAAAAACTATTTTAAGCTATTGCTCCAGGATATAGGCTGACCAGAATAAAAATAGTAGCACTTAGTCCAATAATATCACTAGTTATAATAGTTATCGATACATGGCAGTTTTGTTGCCTTTTTTGAATGCAAATAACATTTCTGTTATGACCTATTGAACAACTTTCCTTTAAATAGATACTGACCGCCATCAAGAAAACTCGTGGTTTTAAAAGATATGACCGAACTCGCTCGAACTTCGCCGGTTGAGCATATGTCGTAGATTCTTTTATTTTAAACTCGAGTTTAATTCTTATTCGAAATTGAAAACCATGTTTTTCAAATGTGAGTTATGCGAATTCTGAACGAAACTTTTTATACTTTGAAACCAATTTTTATTTTTATTTGTTTGTAGGAAAGGTTTTAGGTGATATCTGTAATAGTTTCAATTATGGCGGAATCAAATACTACTCGTGTATACGAAGGGGAAAAAGTAGCAAAAATTTACGCAAAACTTCGGCCATCTTATCCTCCAAGTGTAGTAGAAGGTATATTGAAATATTTGAAAAAGAACATTGCTATCACGCAGGATAACAAGTTCGAAAAAATGATTGACGTCGGGTGTGGTACAGGACAGTCTACTTTCATATTTGCTCCAAATTTTCGATCGATTGTGGGAATTGATATCAGCGAAGCCCAAATTGAACAAGCTGAAAAGATCAACGAGAATGAAAATATTTCATTTCAGGTTGTCAGCGATCAGATATTTCCAGTAGAAGACAACAGTGTTGATTTGGTAACTTGCGCTAATGCTGCTCACTGGCTGGATATAGGGAAGTTTGAAGATGAATGTAAAAGAGTTTTGAAGCCAAACGGCTGCTGCGCAATCTACGGTCCGGTTTTCAAAGGAATTCGCAACCAGTCGGATACATCTTCAAATTTTGTCGGTGATAAGGAAACGTTGTACCAATTTTTTATAGACGTGAATGCACATGAGCGAAACTACATTGCTTATCACGGAAACAAAGTGATTTACGAAAACATTCAAAACAAAACTAAGCAGTGGATAAGAGATCTACACAATGATCTGAACGTAACAGTTCAACAGTTCAAAGGAATAGCGTCGTCTATGGGGGATTATCATGTTTTCATGAAAAAGGAAAAACCACTGGTTGACCCCCTTGAGTCATTTGCGCGCAACGTCAAAAGGGTTCTCGGGAAGGAAAAGGAATCTGATGAAACGGTCAAATTGGTTATGGGAATTGAATACCCCATTATCGTGTTCACTAACTCTTAAAAATTTGTATAAAGTGTTATATTGTGATATTGGCCAATCGAAACATTTTAGTCAAACCATATTTTGTTAAGCATTGGTCGCGGATGAATCGTGTCGACGAGACGCGGTAAATACGTGGCACATGCTCGGCAAAATAAAACTTCTGATTGAGATAACGATATACTGAAACGTAGGGAACTAGTAGAAAATAGCTTTTTCATATTAATAATGATAAAATCTCCCATCAGTTTGTCCAAAAATCTATATTCGAAATGAACAATGTTCCTAAATTTGATAAGTGCAAGACTATGTGGAAGAGAGAAAATTTCATATTATAAATTGTTGAATATTGATCAGATCTTTGTACGCGTTTTTGATAATCCTGATTTATCACGGGATTTCCGGGAAATGAAAGCGTATTTTCATATCACAGAGAATGCTAAAAACATTATAGGAGAGTTTGAGAGTCAGACTCGGAGAGGTGGTGAATAAGATTTTTTTTGTTTTAGGAGCCAGGATGAAGTTTGCATTTAATTTCCCAGAAACAAGCAAGTGTTGGTGTGGGGTTGATAAATATCAAGTGCTGCAAATAGCAAAATGAATTGCCTTTACTGATATTTTAAAGTAAATAGATGAAATGTTATAAAGCAACTCGATCTAGGGCCTAGCACCAAGAATTTCTCGGTGTGAAGGTCACACTATATGTAATCCATTTCTGTAACATTTTAATACGAAATTCCCAGTATACAGTATTGCTTGTAATCACCAATGAAAACTGTTTACACTGTAACACAATCAGAATATTTTTATCGAGGCGGGGCCACAGATGGAACGCTTCTCCGCCGTCCACCCCGTCGGTGACTCATACTTGACAAAACAAACATATTTTGGCGACAATTTTTTAATAAGGAGTACTAAGATGGCAAGGCGGATCAGTGCATGTTAAATAGGAACGTACCGTAAAGTTTGGACCAAATTTCATCGAAATTCATTTTCACGTTTATGCATGTTTCCAGTTAACGAACCATTGCCAAACAACGTTTTCAGGACAAATTGGACAAACTGAAATTGAGATGAATCATAATAACGAAAAATTCAAAACAGTACTACTATATAGCTGCGTAAAATATAATTAAAGTACAGCATTATTCTCGGTAAAACGTGGAATTTATATAATAAAGTGCGTCGGGTATGCGTCCTTTTGTTTATAACCTATCACAACCCAAATTTTAATTTTTTAAACATAAGCCACAGATGGCCCGCGCCTTGTCAACGCCACTCGTCAGCGGCTCATACTTAGCAAAAGGCAAGTATGCGTCATTTTTTCCTGACTGGGATACATGGTCGGGTAGGATAATATTCGAAAACAAATGTATGTCGGAAATGAAATCATGATTATCTTCCGATTTGTCCTGCGGTCTAGTAATCTGTTCCAGGTAAAGGTAAACTGAATATTATGATCCAAGCGCTGCACAACACATACACGCGTGTTCATTTGTTGTCATGGTATTATTATAGAATATAGTGTAGAGGTAGATGTAAAATTGAAAGATGCAATAAAGAAAATAGCAATCGAAGCACTTGAGAGTTTAGACTTATAGCAGGTGTTACATCGGATAATTGTAATGGGGAGAACATATATAGAACGATTATATTGTGTGCTGATGATGTTCTTGAGCTTTGCGTCTTCTCATGATATGTGTTTGGATGGATTTTTTCCAAAGGAGTAAGTATTTGAAGATGGTGAGTGTGGCAAGTGATTTCAAATAATATTGGTTGGTTCACAGAAATCGGTAAGTTTTTTCATCACCATTTGCAAATGGAGAACACAGAATAAAGTTTTCTCAAAAAATACTATATACGATATTAAAATACGTTTCTCATAGAAAGGGAAAGAAGGACTTAAGAGACTAAAGTAATTAGCGATCTACGACTCGCTTATAGTCCAATATCCTCAAGGTGAGCGCCCAACGTCGACGTATTAGTCGGATTTTTGCTCAAATTTGAAATTATAAATAAAATGTTCTAAAATGACGTCAATGATGATATCATACAGTAATATTACTTATTATTTACAATTCACCATTACGACATGACTGATATTATAGGCCATTTTTTTGAGATCGTGTTCCACTGTTGTTAATAAATTACATGACAATTTATAGAATGTATTATTTGAGTTTTATAAATGGATATATAAAGTAATCTCGTGTGAAATTCTAATGACAAACACGCTTTCATTAAACATGGTTAACACCAAAGATGGTCTTCATTATCCCACGTATACTCTTAAATTTTCCGACGTATTTTGTTTGTTAAATGTTTTTGTGTGCGAGACAGAGATCTCGAAATAAAACCTAACCATGTAATATTTGATTGGTAAATGCTACATGATAAGGACGATTTTTTAATCAAGATATATAAATATATATTTCTTAAAATAAAAATTTAAGATTAAATAGACATTGCAGCAAAACAAAGTGCACTAAAAAAAACCTTTAACAACACAAAAATGCATACTATAAATATAAATTGGGTGCCCGCGAATTGCGCTGAATGGAAATGCAAAAAGTTTGACTTTTCAAACAGACTATAAAAAATATTCATGTCCATGTTGAAAGAAATTTAGGTGAACAGTGATGCATTAGATATTTTCGTTATTCCCTAATATATTTTTTTCAGTCGTTCCACAGAACTAACGGTCAACATATGTGAGAAATACAAATCAAATGGATGTTGTGACAATGAAGCTTTGCAAAAAATCTTGGACCAATACACACGAGATGTAAAAACAGACAAGATACCGAAAAAATGTCAAGATATTTTTTTGGAAATACTATGTCAGGTCAGTATCTGGGCAAGATATTATGTTTTTATGAACAAAAATTCAAATTTAGTCCGAATCTTCCCGAATACAACTCAGGAAATTTCTGCCCAAACATGCTTTCTTTGCCTCAACGGCGCGTTCCATCACTGTCTTATACTTCAAAACTTCTTATTGAGGTCTGATACCTTTTTACAAAATTGGTTATTGTTGGTTTTGATAAAAATTGAAGCATCTTACATTATCGAATAAACCTTAAATCGCCAAGTAAATTTTCAGAAATGTTCTCCAAGATCGGCTCATCTTTTTGAAGGCGAGACAAAGGAAAATCGAAAATATCCCCTTTTATGTCAAAATTTTTGCAAGAAAATTGACGATAACTGCGCTGAATACGTGGTCTCTGTTTTTGAACAAGAACTATGCGACGAAAAAGCTACCACAGAGAAAATGACAGATTGTTATCCTAAAACAGACGAACATGACGATCACCAAGAGAAAACCGAAGTTACTGACGACAGTAAGTTGAGCAAAGGTTTTCATTAAATTTGTTATGAAACTAAAGATACAATAAAGATGCCTAAAACAAATTAGTATAACACCCATTTTAAAATTTGTAATCCTAGTGTTTTATCTTGCATATGTGCGAGTCGAAAAATCTCCGACATATTATATTCTGTTGAGTATGAGTCGCGGTCCGTCTGTGACTCATGCTTGACAAAATAAAACTTCTGTTTGTTCAAATTTCAGTGAGAAATATTCGGACAAAATCTGCTTTGTCATGTATGGTTTACTGATGGATCGCGCCATTGAGGCAGGATTCATCTATAGCTGATACTAGGACAAAATGAAATTTCTGACTAGGTAGAGAGAAGCACTGAGCATTTTTGAAATACGTTAGCGCAATAAAATGGCGGCAAGAGCTATTAACAGCGTCCATTTTCCCTTCGTTTTAATATCGTCAGTAAAATTACTGTCGAAAAAGAGAGAAAAGTTTATCGCATTTTCGTTACAGTTTTGCTATAATTATTTAAATTTTGTTTAAGATTGCATTCCAGTTTGTCTTCGAAAACTCATGGACGGGGTCAGCAATATTGTTGATTCCGCTTTTCCTCCAGACAATAGCAACAGGTGATTTTCTCATTTATTTCTTATGTTTTCTTTCTCTTAGAAAATTCCTTTGTGATCCAAAAATGGCGGACAAAGCATATTAAAATATCTCGAAAAGCGAGACTCAACGATGAACCGTTTCTTAGCGGTGTGGTTCATAAGTGTAGTTCATGCCAAAACGACAAAAATCTCGTTAATTTCCATTTTATGATCCGAGGAAGTGTGCGTTTTCCTTGCGACTCTACTCCAAGTAAAGTCGGCTACAAATAAAACAACTAACAGCCACTAATACATCGAAGGGCTTCATAAAACCAGCACGTTTATTTTTTCGCCATTTAGACTTTTTGCTGTTCAACAATATGGGATTATTTGGGAATTTACTGCGGAAAGAAAAAAGTTACCTGAGCCATTTCTTAACATGCAATACAAAGTTCAACAGAGTAGGTAAGTTCAGAACTGCATTTCACGTATTATTCTTGATTATATGCATACTAATCGTCTGATAGACTATTTAGATGTGCACAGTAGCAATTTGGGAATATATCTGGAAGGGGGTACTGAGTTTTGTCCAAACGATGCATTCTGATATATGAAATTGTTGAGAAAACGGATAAAATATATTTATTTTCAAGAGGAAAATTTTCCTAAATACACGAACTCATCAAAAGGTAATCGTTTGATTGCTTACGGGAAAAGGATGCTATTATATCGTAATTTCAACTGAATACTATTGATATATTATATTTTCATACACTGACAAATTTCGAGAAAAGTTTACTTCCGATGCACTCCCCTCCTGGATCCACCAGTGCCTGTGCAATGACTAAGTAGGTGTACCGTCGTAACGGTTTAATTGTTCGAATGATGCATGGAATGCAGAATCTTAAAGCGGCAGCAGTGGTACTACAAATATTTATATTAAACAACTTTATTTGCCGAATTCTCTATCCCAATTCCCGAAAGTTTGTCCTCAAATAGTTCACCTGAACAATATATATAAATAACGCAAATGAATGTTGCAAACTATGCACCAGTTTATTTATATTTCCACGGTTTATAGAATATTGAGGGCGAGCAATAAAATCAAACATTTTTATTGTGTCAGTCATGCTCCCAGATGACTCGATCCGTTCATCCACTCGAAGTTTACGTATAAAATTCTATTATCTTGAATAATAACAACCTTGATAAAACTCAGTAGAAGCCTCTCCTATCTTTTTTTTAACAGTGGGGGTGATGAAAGGGGACTGTTGTCGATGGTTTTCGATCCAGATTTCTTGGAAAACAAATATTTCTACCTATTTTATAATCCACCAGATGGAGGGATCAGATCAAGAATTGTGCGGATGAAAGTATGTTTTATCAACTTAAGCTTCCTTAATTATCTTGGCGAGCGCACTCATAAGCTAAAGATATCATCTATTATAGGAGCGTGGCTTAGAATTGCTTATCGTATTGTCGTATGAGGCCACTTGAAGGAAATAAAGAAGCTGTAGATAGTTTTAATCTTCCACAGGGCAGTTCCGTTCCTTTTAAAATTTTCGCCTAAAGTGAGACAGCTTGTACTCGATATACAAGTGGCCATTGGTTGGTTTTTATTAGGTACTTCATTCAACTTCAGGGTGAATTCCAATCAAAAAATAATAAATATTGCTAATTGAGCTATTTTAGTTCTTCTACAAATGTTTGATAAATAAAATAAATTAAAAGCGTAACAATCAAAAGTTTTATATAATCATTCATTTTGTCTAGAATAGGCCACCATCAGTGACTTATACTTAACAAAACATGTTCGAGACAATCATTTTTGACTGAGAACAGCGAAATAGCCAAACCTAGTTTAAAGACACCTTTTTAGTGGCTCGGCGTTACTCTATGCAGATTTCCAAACACACACAAGGCTTTGTTAACAGATTTCAGATGCCGGTTCTCCTATGAAAATTGAAGAAGGGAGCGAGAAAGTGATTTTGGAATACCCCAAGCCGGAAGGAAATCACAACGGTGGTCAGTTATTCTTTGGAAATGACGGATTTCTTTATATTACAACCGGAGATGGTGGAGGGGGAGGCGATAAACATGGGTCTTTTGGGAATGGACAATCATTGTAAGAATATTTAATCAAAAGTAATTGTATTTCAGAATTAAATCTAGATCATCAAGTCAATTCCCACGGACCAAAAAACGCCTTCAACAAAACTTTTAATTATATGTTCATTTATCACCTGATAAATTTAGATGTCAATTTTGCATTCAATATGCAAATCGGTCCGATTACATAGACCTGTACGATGCAATCTGGCGATTCGAATATGCATTTCTGTGATTCGGTGTGATTTGGCAGAGATTTTACATATTAGAAATTTTATTTTGTCAGGTATGACACACAGAAGGATCGCACGTCGACGATGCGATCCATCAAGGGCTCAATCTTGACGATATATATATATATAAATTTGAGTGTATATACACTGTAACAAAAGTACAGTAAATATACTGGTTGCAATTGAATATTAGCAAAGTTACAAAAACGCCATGTTGATGAAATTTATGCCAATTACGGGGTGTTGATGGATCGCATCTTCTCGGTGCGTTCCATAAACACCCAATATTTGGCCAAAATTTTTTTCAATACTGCCAAGTAAAATTACTGTCAAATCCCAGGGATTTTGTCGTGTTTACAGTGTGAATTTTGGCTGGTCCTGTCATTCGATATTTTGGGTACATATAACTTCCCAATATAATCAACAAAATTATCGGAAAGATTCGATTCGGAATGATGTGAATTGATATTCTATAAAGGGGCAACCCGAAGACCACGCTGTTCTCTATTTGCGTTAAGAGATGAAGTGCATGCTCCAAACGCATTTTTTTAGCACATTTTATTAATCGTAACTTTTATGTAGAACATCCTATCTTGGTAAAATTTTACGAATCGACGTCAAGTCTGATCCTGCAAATCTATACTCGATTCCGGATGACAACCCGTTTGCTAAATCTGACAGTGAGCAAAAGAAGGAAATATTCGCGTATGGTCTGAGAAATCCGTGGAGAACTTCGATCGATAAAGAAACAGGTATAGCGTACTAAATTGATACGAAGCGATATACACAGGTAAAATTGCAATGAATTAAATGAAGTTAAAATATCGTGAGAAACGTTTCACTTATCCTTATTGATATATTAGCCTTGTTCAAAACAAAATATCGATTGGTTTCAGCTGGCTGAGAGCCGAAGAATTGTGATAGGATCACCACTTGGTTAAACACAAAATCAATGTGGAAATTTAATGATGAACAAATTTTTTCATTATATCGGTTTATGTTATTAGAATAATGAATCTAATAGTGACTGCTCTAGTTATAATATTCGTATTTGAAAACTTGAAAAAATGAGATATTAGGTGACTTCTAGTCATTCCACACAGGCCCCCCCCCCCCCCCCCCCCCCCCCCCCCCCCCATGAAATAGCGAATGTGATATCAGCATTTATTTGCAATGACTTGAATGAATAAAATAATTTTGAAACTTCAACCTCACGGTTACGTAAACGTATGTTGTTTATTTTCGCACCAAAATGAAAAAAATAAAAATTGGATAAAATATCAATCAATCAATCAATACCTTAAGAACTGGAGGATTAAACACTAATCAGGGCCGCTGAACCTTTCGCTGGTCTTCGACCAAGCTGTAAAAATTTTATTTTTATTCATTTTATATTCGATATACGCAATGTCAAATTAGAATAAAGGAATGAATGAAGACGGTCAAGACTCTATATGATCTGGGGAGAGGATTTTTATCTTACATAATGTGTCATGTGTTCCCCATTCCATATTCTCTATGCAGGTACAATATTCTGTGGAGATGTGGGACAGAATCATATAGAAGAAATTGATATCATTATAAACGGTGGAAATTACGGATGGAGGGCTTATGAGGGAAATGATTGCTATGACAGTGAAATGTGCGAAAAGATTAAAAAATCGGGTAATCAGTTTCTTATATAATAATGGATAATAGCCGTAATATTTGCTTGAAATGAGTGCTCTCCGGTACATGGACCTAACCAGCTCGACTCTGAGTTGCTGTAAAAAGTACGTTGATAGACATCAAATGTTGATTAACGTATGCAAAATGTTCAAGTCGTAGCCATTTTATCAGTCTTGCTTGATTGATCATATAATTACCGATTGCAATGTCACTGAATGATATAAGGAAAAATTGTGTTTTTCGTCACACAATACATTTGCGTTTTATTTTCGATTTGAAAAATAACATTTAAGTTTTGAATGAATTTTTTGCCAAGTCCAAATTAATAATATTATAAAAGCCCTAGGGGACATAATATATCCTTAGTATACAGCCAGCTTGAGTTTTTATATATTATTTTAGGCGATAAACTGGAATGGCCGATATATACATATACACATGACGTTGGAAAAGCTGTCATAGGGGGTTATGTTTACAGAGGAAATAACATTCCACAATTGAAAGGAAAATACGTTTTTGGAGACCAAAAGTTCAGGTATAGAAAATGACAGAGCCTTCGCAGTCGGTAAAAATATTTTTGCTAAACATTGGCCATAGTTGGACCGCACCGTAGAAGGGGCGATCCAACGGAGACTCGCGCTTTACAATGTTTCCACGTAATGTTTTGTTTTTGTTTGGGAAAACATTTTAGCAACAATGTATTTGAGATCAGTCTATTTCATTGAAAATTTCATCTACTCTCGCACACTAAAATCAGAACCGGGAAGACGAGTAGGGAAAGCTTTACGTTTTCATTTTATCGATTTTATGATTATGATCGTGAAAAAAGGAAAAACTCTACAAAATTCTTTTGTCTACACCAATATTTGAAATCTTCGGCCAAGCGCACTCTCAATGTTTCATTCAATGGCAATGTTTCTCTGGGGGCCTAAAAGCCACAGTACACGTGAAGTTGTCTTACCGATGCATGGCATTGTGTTTCGGGTAACAAGATTTTGTCACCAAAAGGCGAAAGGTCATGACCTTATATTTTAACTTCAGAAGCAAGCGCTACCATCCCAATATGGTGTTTTGTTCGACTAAAAATATATTCCACTTACAATTTTTTAATTTTCAGTCAATTATGGGCGCTGGAGAAAAACGGCGATAAATGGATAAAACGAGATGTGTGTGTTGGAAAAACAAAATGCCCCGAAGAAACAAATTCTAAAAATTTTCGAAACATGTTTGCTTTTGGCCAGGACGAAAAAGGTATTTTGCTGTCACATCTCCGCTGTTCCTAAGAAATGAATCTTTGGAGTAAAACAATTTTTGGTAACCTCGAATCATATTACGCTACTTCGACTTCCAACACTGTGAATAGCAACAAAACATGTAACAGCATTGCAAACTTTCATCTCCCACAAGAGAAAAACGATAATTTCAAGCCAAAACCATTAAAGATGCCTGCTTCCCCGAGACGAAATATGGGATTTTATTTTTATTCTGTGGGAGAGGAATGCCGAGAATATAGCTCGACCATGACCTATTCTTACCATGTACCCCCAAAGCTCGGTACCCCATACAGGAACTTCCCAAAGCCCTAAAAATTAACTTTTGAATCCAACAGTAAAAAATGGTTTTGTTATATTCCAGGCGAACTCTACATATTTAGTGCAGATTCAACGAAAATGAGTGAACCAAACGGAGCGATGCATCAAATAGTACCACCAAACGAATAAATATGGTGACCCCAATGGACATTTTTTGTTTTCCAGATTTTCCTTGTTTGTTAAGATGTTCAGCCTTTAACGCGGAATGCGACTTTTCAACGAATTTGGTTCTACTTTCCAACTTTTTCGATGTTTCAAAAATTTTCAAAATACAGGAGATTCCAACTTATTGTCCAAAAACATTTGACGAATTCTTCCGATTTACAAAGAGTCCTCAAATCGTATAAGTTTTTGAAAAGTGGCATCCTCACTATAATCACCTTTTGAAGGGACACGTATTTTACCTATATCAAATCATACACTGTGACAAAAAAGGGTTAAAAGCACCGTATTTGACAGTAATTTCAATCAGCAATATTGAAACACGACTATAAAATTGACTAATTGGACAAATATTGGCCGATGATGGTAAGCGCCGCCAAAAGCACAGTCCAGCAATAGCCCATAATCGATCCCATCAATAAAATATACAATCACTGCAAATGAAGAGTAAATTTACCGTACTTTTGTCGCAGCGTATAAAAACCTTAAAAACTGTACTCAGTATTTAACATAATAAAACTCACAATTGTGATGCAACTTTTTTTTTTATTATTTTTCCAAACAGTGATGTCTACCACACTAATATACACGGGGATGGAACATGCAAAAAAATACAAAAATATTGTCAACTTTTCACGTTCATTCATCATGTGACTACTGATTAGTTGAACACTGTCACTGGGTACCTAAAAACAGAAAAGAAATTTCACAAGTACCAACGCGTAGTCATATTTGAGGGTAGTTATATTTGAGCGTAGTTTTCGTATGTTACAACCAGAAATTTTATTTTATCAAGCAAGAGCTACAGATGAACCTTGTCTCACCGAAAAAAAAAATGTTTTGTCAAAATTTTACTAATTGGGGTTATGTCAAAATTTTACTAATTGGGGTTATATTACTGGAATTTCAGGTTCTAAAGGAGTTAAAAGGTTTGCGATTCATTTTTATTTTATTTTTTTAAAAACTGAAGCACAGAGAGAAACGACATGCAGGAAATACATTAGTTCGTTCAATCATAACACTCTCATTCAAAGCAAAAGGATGAACTTGGTTGAGTGTTACATGAAAACCTGAATTATCATTTCTGCTACATTTTTTGTTATCGTTCTATATTCCCTAGAACTATAAACTCTACTTCTTGGTCAAGTAAAGTCATGCGCAGAAAGACATTGGTACAAATATAAATATTTTCTCCACCTGGTGATCATTTGGCCACGATTTTTTCAGATTAAACACATACAACACATCTAAAATTTATTCATTTACATCCTTGAAATTAAAGCTGATGGGTGGCAGCACAATTTTTCAACAACAGATTTATTTTGTCAAGCATGAGCCATAAATGGATTATACTTCCCTAGACATTTCAACCTAAAACTCCCGTGTATTGAAAAAATCACTTACACAAAGTTTTGAATTGGTGCGCAATTTCCTAGAAAGATTCTTTTAACTTTTTGAACTTGAAGATTATCGTGGTCTTCCTCTACCTCTTCCCATACCACCAGGAGGACCATCGACAGAAGAACGAGGATTACGAATGGTTTCATCGACAGATAATATCAAACATGCAGCCTCGGATGCTGCGGTGAGAGCATTAACCTACATAAAGAATATATTATAAAATAGACAGTATAAGCAGGTAATCGGGTATAATCAGACTGGAATCTCAAGGTTTCAATATCAATATTTGTTGGATGTGTCACCACTTAATAATTACCCTATAAAGCATGTGAACCACATTCATCTACTATAATAAATATACATCTTAAGGTGGAGAAAAGCCAGCATTACAGCTCAGTTAAAGAAGAGAGGTATTTAGGCCACCATTATTCAATTTCCAATGACATTTCTGGTAGGTTGATATTTTATTTCACCAATTATGAGCCACAAATGGACAGAGTCTCCTCAACGCGATCCATCAGTGACTATATCCATAATAAATGATATTTTGACAAAATTTTTTCGATTGGGTTAGCACTAGGTCTGTGAACAACCCTGCCCAAGCAACATGCCCCCTTATAATCTCCTACATAATCACTCTTCTTTCCCATCATAAAATATACATCATCATATCAAGGCTATTCCTGATTGACACTTCACCTACTGAGCTAACCAATGGTCAATTCAAAATGTTTATACTGCACTACTATGCGGGAATTCCATAACTTCACGGAATGTTACCTTCTCTGTGATAGATGATGGATTAGAAACTAGATATAAAATTTTGTATAAAAATCTAATGATATACAGTACATACCTTAACAAGAGAAGGTTCCCAAACGTAAGCTTTGAAGTTGTCAGCAACATCTTCATTGTTGATATCAACACCACACCTGCAAAAAAAAAATTCTGATATCCTTCTTTCGATGTTACGTTCACTCATTTTGAGAGTATCACCCATCGTTTACATATTCTGCTTTCTTGGCTGTTAAACAAGACTATGTCAACCTGCCCCAAGCTAATATACAATTCTTGATCAATAATGATATTTATTTACATACCATGTATTCCCGGATGCATGAGCTTGTCGCAGTTTATTCAAGATGTTCGTGGCATCAAAACCTGCATTGTCGCACAGCTGTCGTGGTATAATTTCTAATGCCTGCGATGAAATATAATTTAATTTAAAAAATCATTTTGATAAGATGAAATTAATAATAAGTCAAGTTGATAACATAAATACAGAAAATAAAAGAAATTTAGCCAAGAAGCTCTCGACAAGGAAAAGATATTCACAACCCTTCCTGATAATTTCTTAAGTTGCCTTCAATGGACGGTAGGAATACTTGAAATTATATATATAGGAATACTTGAAATTTTGAATGATGTGCATGGTATCAAGTAAAAGCAAACACACAAAATACTCATGTTTGACTATTTATAGAGAAACCACAAAATTTGTGTTTGCCTGCATTGACCCCGGAAAAAGGTAAAAACTTTTTTCGGCAACATGACAGGCGATATTTTCCAAACATATTCTGCAAATCGTTCATTAATGTACGCACTACGAACCTTCGCATAAGCTGCAATCAACATTTGTTGTTTTCCTTTGATAGTTCTTGAATAATCTCTCAAATGTTTGCTCAAGTTCCATTTCAATTGCTCCTCCACCAGCTACAACTGAATCATTCTATGACATAGAATAGAAAGTAGGGTAACTTTCAAAAAGTTCAATCCCCATAATGTACGTTTTGTACCGAGCCATATATATTATTTCATACTTTTAAGCAGAGTAGTAGAATGTCAGAATGAAAGTTCACCCGAAGAGGAAAAAGACAGCAGTTTAAAACACACAGAAAAACCAAATTCTGTTATCCAGAATGGCATATCACCAGCTATCTGCTGCTCGGACACCCAAAGGAAATGGGTTCCATCAGAAGAAAATTTAGCGAATGGACAATAATTCACATTGTTATATCTGTGGCTCAAAGATTTAAAAGTCACTGAGTGTTTATTAGCAACCAAACTATATAAAAAGGTTCAAAACCATCAATACTGCTATGAAATAGAAGTGTTGATGGTTTTGAAGCTTTTTTCCACATCTAAGGAAAATGTTTTGAACATTCCAGACACCTGACAAAAAACAAGATATTTCCACCCTACTATGTCTATCTATCCACTAAAAATGAATTCAAACAATTATTTCCAACTATCGATGTAATATTTATGATCAGTTATCACATATTTGTGGAAACAATTGAGCAAAAATATTGTTATGTATAGTTTCCAAGTAATATCCAACTTCATATACGAGAAGTTAAATGTGCCAGAAACCACTCTTGTGTATTATATTAATATTGGCTTGTCATGAGCCCGGATGAATGTTAACCTTCATTCGGGGCATCCCAGGCCTTCTCAACATTTCAAAAAAAGTGGCCTAAGTTAAGTCTTGGAATTACAACGAAATTAATGCTTTCGTTTTATGGCAGTTTCGTAGCAATATTTATACAGATAGAAAAGTTATACCTTCATAGCTCTACGAACAATCATAATAGCATCATGAAGTGAACGTTCAGTTTCTTCCATGAATTGTTCGGTTCCTCCACGGATGATCAAAGTACATGTCTTAGCTTGTGGACATCCTCTGAAGAAGTTGAATCTGAAACATACATAACATCTAATTGTATTACCCTTTCCCATAATAAATTCCTCTAGCAGCCCTAGTAGCATGGCCATTAATTTTAGAATCGTTTCCCAATTTGTCCCAAATGCAACCTATTTTTGATGCGTGGATTAGGCCCAACACTGATGATTTGAATCAATTTGCTTGCTCGAGCGACTCAGAATTTAAAAAATTCAAACGACTTGAAAAATCCAAAAAATAGAAATAAATTTTGAAATATTTATCAACTTCCTGGGAAACATGTCTTTGTTTGTTCATTATAGTATCTTCGATTAGAACATTCGATTTGAAATCCTGGAATAAATCAATTTCATTACTAAATTCATTACAAAAAGCCTTGTCGGTACATGCTTCAGAATAGTCCGAACATATTTCCTGCGTGTCGCAAGAGGGGACAAAAAGGATACAGATACTACTCCCTGCACTTTAATTTGGGATGTTTTTCGCTTAAGAGTACAGTTGCCGCTACTACAGCTCATAGTAGCTTTTTGCCTATTAGATGGCTGTTAGTTGGTTCCTTTTAGCCACTGCTTCCAGCCTTGCTCAGAGATAATTTTAATAAAAAGGGCCACAAATGAGGAAATCAATTAGCAAAAAAGGAGAAGGCAAATCGCCATTAATCAACGAGTTTTTCAATGCCTACGAACTTGAAAACAACAGTAGAAGACATTTCCAAACATTTACGAACAAAGACTTTTGGAAGGAGCTCAACTAATCCCCAAAATAATCTAATCAACACCAGGGCCTTGCAATCTTGAGCTGGTATAGTTGTATGGTTTCCAAGTAATATCCAACTTCATATTAGAGAAGTTAAATGTGCCAGAAACCACTCTGTGTTTTATATCAATTTTGGCTTGTTATGAGCCCGAATGGATGTAAACCTTCATACGGGGCATCCCAAGCCGAAGTAATAAGACACTAAATCATGTACAATCAAACATTAAGGCACGGTCCATATGTTACCCATGTCTGATTGTATATGGTTATTACCGTTCTCCGCCAACTTGCTCCTCGTCAAACTCTTCGCACGTTCCTAAAACATCTTCTGTTAAACTTTGAACGGATGTTTGGATTGATCCACCACAAGCCTGAATAAAACATTCTTATATAATAATTAGCAGGTAATGAATTCAGTAGTGACATAAATATTTTTTCTTAGTTGCTTTTTGTTTAATAAATCACATGTTCAATGAATGGGAAAAATATAACGAAAAGCAAAAGGTCTCCAACCCATGAAGATATAATAGTATTTCTTTTCTGAAGTCTGAAAAATGCATTTTCTATAATACGGTAATAAAAGTTCGAAACCATTACAATTGCTGTCACACAGCGGAAGGACCTTCGAAGCGTTTCGTTCAAACTTATTACGTTTATTCACTGAAAACATTCATTCCAATCTTCGAAATGCCATAGCATACCATTACCGAAAAGCCCATTTACAAAATTTATTACCTTCATTGTTCTCTTCAAATCAACTTGAGGAACTCTACCAGCACAAAACATGTCACGATCAGCAAAATATTGGGTTGCTACATCTCCAATTGGCAGCTTGCTCAGAACAACCTGAAAAAGATATCATACCCAGTTGTTTAAACGACATATCACAAAATGGATATAAGGAGGTATGTAGTATAGGTATCAAGAGCAATCGCCAAAATCGGTTGCACTTTTTAGTTTAAATTAAGACCCTGACTAATATATCGCAAAGTTTACCAACATATCGGCAGATCACAAAAGTGGTCGATAATATCGTGTACATACGGGCACATGCAATTCCTTTAACATGATGCGTTTTTTGTGTAAACTGTAATTGAAACAATATTTTTTGCTTCCATCTATAGAAGACCCCAGCAGATGTTATTTGCGCTAGATAAGAATATTCCTCCCCCCCTCCTCGCCATATAGGCTATCTAATTTGATTACTATGAAGGTTTGTATGATCTCCAAGTAAAATCCAACATGAAATCGAACATGTTAGAAAGTGCCAGAAATCAATTGATGTTGGCCTGTATTGACCCCATATAAATGTAAAATCTTTATACGGCAACATTCCAGGCACATGATATGAAGAGAAAATTAAAATTATATTAAAACGATGCCCATCTCATATTTACCTTTGCTCCACTATCACATATGGCTTGAAGTTTTTCGTATAAAATTGACCATTCTGCATCAACAACTGCTTGATAATCCTGAATAAAATGAAAATTTTGAAAAAGTTTTCCGAACTCAGAAGCAAAAGTTTTTTCCTGTATGCCATACAAAATTTCGAGTTAAATCTTTCTTTGAACCAGTCTAAAACATGTTTTGTTGTATAAAATTCGTTCAGCAATACGATATTTTTGGTTATTTATTTAAATTAAACAAGCAGCAAAACCACGATTTATGATCCCAAATCCAATGCTTTGGCTCGCACATTAAGATTCATAAGTTTTTATCAAACTATGTTTTTCTAAGTTGCAAATGACAGCTACAACAGTAACAAACACTGCTCAGATAGTACTAAAACTTCTGTTCCTAACACCACTACATACGTTATTTGGGCTGGCACAGTTGTATGGTTTCCAAGTAATATCTAACTCCATATAAGAGAAGTTAAATGTGCCAGAAACCACTCTTGTGTATTATATTAATATTGGCCTGTCATGAGCCCGGATGAATGAAAACCTCCATACGGGGCATCCCAGGCCGAGATGTCACTTCAAATCATATATGAACAAACATCGGCGTAGAAACAAGTAGTAGTCCTATTAAGCAATGCTATTCAATTTCCAACTCAAAGTAATAAACCAAACAATCCAAAAATGCTGACGATCTCTGAATAAGAGATTAGGATGAATGGTGAAGCATAAAACAGTATTTTATTTCAAAAACTCACTGTAACATTGTCAAGTCTGATTTCTGCATTTTCCTTTTCCGATTTCAATTCCAACTCAACATTTAAAAGTGCAATTTTAGGATTGCTGTATTTCTTAGGTTGCATCTCGAAACCTGCGTATGAAAATGTTTTCTTGAAGGCAACACCAGCAACCAGCTTTGAATCCTGCAAATAATAAAAAAATCAAAATTAGGTATAGGCAAATGAAATTGAGTGAATTTACATGAAAAATAAGTTCACTCAATTTCATTTACCTGTACTTTTAAAGTTTTTCCGATTGATCAAGTTCAAATAAACTGATCAAAACTCATGTAATAAGTTTATGAGAAACTGTATAATGATTCTGTTATTAGCAATTTTTTCTGAAATTCCACTTAAATCAAGGCATAACCTATCTAACGGCTCCGCATATGACAAACAGCTAATACAGAAGGTAGTACCAGAAATTATACTTCTAAAAAACATTCCAAATAGCAAAGTAGTTGTATGATTACCAAGCAAGAATCCAAAATGAAATTTGAACAAGTTAGAACATGCTAGGAATCATTTTTGATGTTGGCCTGTATTGACCCCGAATAAATGTATAAAAATCTTTAAACGGCAACATTCCAGGCGCATGTTCTGAAAATTGAAATAAAAGTCTTGCTATCCTAATTTATTACTTTGCTCCACTGTCTTATACGGCTTCAAGTTATTGATGTAAAATATAACATTCTGCATCAACAGTTTTTAGACTGGATGTCAGATACTAACGACTATTCCAATAAGGACATGGTTGATGCAAACAAGGTGGGAGAACTTTGGAACCTAATCATACAGTTTTGCTGCTACCAATATTTAAAAAGCGAAATTTCATGTCAATTTCCTCGGATGGACAAAAAACTTCAGAATCATCAGTACTGCTATTTCATAGCAATATCGATGATTTTGGAACCTAATCATACAGTTTTGCCGCTACCATATATTTAAAAAGAGAAATTTAAATCTTTTAGCCACAGATATATCATAAAATATTGCCCACTTGCCAAATTTTCTCCCAATTAAGATGCATTTTTTCGGGTGTCTGGGTAGCAGAGTAGCTGTCATTCTGCTGGTACAGATGCAACATATATTTGGCTTGTGCTCAATAAAAAAATGTCACTTACGCTGAGAGCTCCACCAGACACCTTTTTGATTCCGATCATATTTAACGGTAAAAGATCACCGAGCATTGACACGGCATCAACAATCATAGGTGCGAAAAAATCTTTGTAAGCAGCTACTAATTTTGAGTTAAGTGCTGTGGTTGCACATTTCTCGAGTAATTGACGCCATTCTCTGTAAAACACCAAACATACAGTTAGTTGCAAGGCCTCAAACTTATACACTTGTAGAATGCAAACAATGGGATGTTTTAGACTTTTCCACCTTTTCAAATGAACCCAGACTGGCATACAGTGAGATGACGATCCTTCAGTTATCTGCGTATACTCTACAAAACATGCCAAATCATTTTTCTTATATGGTAAGCTATATTCAATATGAAACCAATTGGTAAAAATGCCACTAAGACATACTTTGGATCATCTTTTTTGATTGTAACTTGAATTTCTCTGATTCTTTCAATTGCTAGTTGTGTAGCACGTCTGTACGCTCTGATGATTACCTGATAAAACAGAAACCAGAAGATGCAAATCAGTGGAAAAAAAAAAACTTGTATTTTTTTCAAGCAAATTCCCAACCAAGACGATGGAAAGAAACAGAAAGTAACTCGTATCACAAAAATATGTCTGTTGTGCGATGTAATGAATGGAGGATTAGCACCGAAATATGCAGAACAGGCAAAGGAGGAACAATTCCATCAGATCTTATTCTCTCACCCGAGGATGAACACCATCTTCAACAAATGGTTTAACTTGTTTTAAGAATTCTGCTGCAAGTAATGTCACAGTTGTTGTTCCATCTCCAACCTAAAACAGTGAAAGATTGATACAATTACATAAAACAAAAGATACAGATACAGTATGATTTTGCTGCACATAAAAAATGCATTTTACTCGCACATAAAAATATTTAATAAAAAAATATTAATTTCATGAATAGCTCGCCGAAAATCCAATGGCAAGGCAATAAACAGTCACAGAATTATTTATTTTATTATTTACTAGGTATAAACTAATAATGGATAGTACCAGTACAATAGACCCATAGGTCATACTTTTTCACAAAGTGAAACATCCCATGCTTAGCAATATACATTTGGTAGGATATTTTTCGAGTGATTATGGAAGTAATGAATTACCAGTAAATAAATAATCACTATATAAATAGAAGTGTATTTTATATAAACAATATCGCTGATATTCTGGATTCATACAATCCATAATTATTTAACAAAAATACACCACTACACACAAATGTTTATATCATGCAAGTTCAATTATAACCAACTTTAACCTCTGCATCTTGTGATCGTGAAATATCAACTAGTGTTTTAGCAGCAGGATGAACAACGTCTAATAATTTCAATATTGTCGCTCCGTCGTTCGATATTGTTGATTTTCCTGTTAATAAATTTTTGGTTTTAGTATCTTAAATATCATTATGTTAATTTGAGCAACGCATGGATAGCTCAACCAACAAAATCGTTTAGAATTTAACAATCATCAATACACAACATACAAAAATTTGAACAGTTCTAGGCTATTTCAATCCCAAAACCCATTTCCAAAGGCCCATGAAGACAAATGAAAGTTTAAGAATGACTAAAAAATATGGAATTCTGGTGTCTCATGAAGTTTAGTACCATATATCCTATTATCATGAAAATTTCCCTCCGGTTACAATGAGATTGTTCTGCCAGTTTAAATTATGATGACATTCTGGAATATGGTACTAAACTTTACCATGCCCATATTATGAATCCGGAATTTAGAAAATGATTCTTTGTGCTTCCAAAACTGAACTCAACCCAAACCTCTCATTTCTCGCAACAGAAACCATGCAAGAATTTTAATTTGAGAAATGAATAATTTGGTAGTTAGATCATAGAAACCCTTGAGCATTTGACTTTACCATTATTTTCAACGATAAGTTTGTCCATCCCCAGTGGACCTAGTGTTGTTCTGATTGCTTCTGCCACAACCTGACATGCCGTGATGTTACTGACAAGTTGTGGAATTCCTTGTGAAGAATCTGTTCCTTCCTTCAACAAGATGATCTGTGGTTGCTGTTAAAATAAAATATTTATGTGGAAACCATACTTATGTTATAAATATTACAGCCTACAGTTCAAGTCAATTCTGTAACACCAAAAACAGGCCCTAAAGTTCAAGTCATGGTTTACCCCATACCTACATTGACGACCTCGAACGTTAAAATTAAAAACACAGCTTTACAAAATTGAAAACGCCTATCACCTTTTTCTTGCAATTTACTATGATAAATAGTCTTGTATCTAGACTTTTTTATAAAAATTAGAGCACACAAAAAGAAGGTAAAGTCGATTAGAGTAGATAACTTACCATCATTTTCGCAGTTTTCGACGTCAAAAATCCCAACTGAAACACGCCCGTGACCAACCGCCGTTCAGATCTTTCTGGAATCAAACAAACCGGTAAAAATATGATACCGCTAGATGTCACTGAGGTCGAAAAAACCGATACGATCTCCCAAGTAGGTTCGCGCAGCCCGGTACTTCATGGGTAGCTGTAACATAAAACAGATACACAGAGAAGACGAAGGTCCGTGCCTAACGGTTATTGGGTATAAGCCCCCAGTAGGTTCACGGACAGGCCATATCAAATAATTCGACCCCTCCCCCAAAAATAAAATAAAAATAAATTCGTGGATTCACGTTCAAAAAAGTTGGCATTCAATATATCAGGTTAATCGAGTTCGAACAACACGCGCATAACACGTGATCACAAAAAATAGAAGAAAATTTTCTGACAAGGAAGTAAATTTGGCTACGCAAGTTTTAAATCAAGTTTAATTTAATTTAATCAAGTTTTCAAACACTTAGAAGTATAAGTATAATTCTAAATAATTTCGCCCACATATCGCAGCTCTTATCATAAAACTTCTGAACGAATGCTTCATTAATAATCGAGCGCTACTCGTAATTACAACGAACAAAACTAATTTGAAGATTTAGCGCAAGGCCAACATTAATGGTCAATCAAAATGCATATAATGCAGTGCATTTTTACCTGTCTAACTAAGTTTTATTTGTATCTCGAATCATATTTACTGTGTTCGATTTATATTAAAGAAATTTGGCGTCAATCTCCAGTCTCTGTCTTGGCACTATAAAACCCCTAAAATTACAGATCAACTTTTACCATATTTCATAGAAAATGTTAAAATAATAGGTAGACATAGATAATTATTTGGGAGGAGTTGCGAAGGGAAAAGACTCAAACTTCATGGAATCAACAACACCCAAAAGGGATTTCGTTTTTATGCTGTTGGAGAAGAAAGCTGACAATACGACTTACTCATATGGCGAGTCACGCCTCTCGTGCATATACCAGTTCCAAGTTGAGGATGAGGTTTTTGTCTAAGCGTTTACAGATTTTTTCTGTGCGTGGGCATGGTTGGTGGAGGAAGCCATAACCATCGATTACATGAACCATCGAGCGCCGGCGAAGTGGCACCTCCCACAAAGGATTCTAACCCATGACATTAGGGATGCGTTAGTCGAAGCATATCCCTAACGCCTTTGTCGACTAGGCTAACCGAGAGGAACCCTTCCGACACCCGGGCTTATGCAAAAAAACTATATCAATGACACAGAAAAACCTTAGAAAAAAAAAAACACTAAAAACGCCATTCGGTGCACATAATGACGACATAAAATTGACACCGTTGAAACCGCTACTGCAACATCTTAAATGATTTTCTGAAGCTAGCATTCATTTCCAAATCAAGTTTGTTATTTCGGATGCCCAGTTAGTTCAACCGGTAAAGCATCGGGAATATGTTTCGAGCTCGCGTATCTGAGACGGTCCAGACGCAGGTTCGAATCCCGTGAGAGATGATAAATATATGTACAGAAATAATGACATATATGTTGGGCCCAATTCGGAACTGGTATCGGCACGAGAAAACCATATGGTTGGGCGGTATACTCGGATTTCCTCCCGTAGAAAAAGAATGAAACACTATCCATTCTGATATGCTAAATGATATTTCACAGTGGCAGTAATGACGGATTTTCAAGTGAAAAGATCACACTCTCACACCTCTGTCGACACAAAAGGTGATACAAATAAAGATACTACATTACAGAGTTATCACTTGGATGGAATGACAAGACACAAGATAAGTATCGTAACCAGACAATTGTAAATATTGTTGATTGTATACTGTGAAAAAAGTTTGTTTTATTCCTAGCCTAATATGAATACGGTTCCTTTTCGATCCTATGTGGTTAATGTCTGCTTAGAAAACACATCACAGAAGCTTGGTTCCAGTCACCCCCACAATACATATGCTCAGCACTCATACGTAGTAAATTCTAACAACAAAGTTCTAGGAATATTTGTCTCACATACGCCAATCAATCCAGAGCCATGTCAAACACATTTGTAATACCTTTGCTCCTTATTTCAGAGGTGCTCTTCATATTTCTCATCTTCGTTTTATAAAAGGAAGCATTTTACAGTACTGTTCATGCTAATAGGTGAAATAAACAAACAAATACATGCATATATTGGTAACAGTCTTGGGTTTGACTATCGTGCCTTACTCATTTATACAGGTTTGTTCGACTGTGTACATGTCAGCGAACAGTACCCATAGATATTGGGTCACCAGCTTCAACTTTATCATTTCCCGTAATTTTTATATTGTTCACTACCATGGGGCCTAGAAATCCACAGAGTAATAGGAATTTAACTGTCGCCATGGCACTTTAAGTACCTGCGCTTGATACCGGTGGGCAATGCCCCTTCTAGGAGTAAATAGCATAATTAAAAAAATAGCGCTGTGGAGCTTCTTGTGACCTGAATTTCTACCCATTGTATTTTGAAGCATTTTCCCAGTAGCAAAAATATGAACATTCCTAGTATTACTAATAAAAATTCAATTTAATATCTGAACTCTCTTCAAGAACGATTAACGCTGGAATAGTAATGACAATAACATAACATAGGTACATTAATTACATATAAGGAAGCAGAAATAATAAAGTGGAATGGCACTACACAAATACATAATAAAGCATATTAGTTCGATCATTGTATCTGTATACTTGAAAAAAATTCAGGTTCATTATTTTTGGAAAATAGACATATTTTCCCACTTGCCAACACTTCAAAAGAGATTCTGGTGCATAACCCATAGGAAAATTAATTTATATGAGAGGAAACCAAACAACATCATTTTTGAAGAATGCTTCGCATATTATCTTACTCATGCATTACCGTAATAACAGAACAGACTGCAAGTCCAACTTGCGCAAGATGTGTGCCTTTTACCGTTGTTTTTTTTATCCTTACGCTATTAAATAGAAGAATAAAGACAAACATGAAAAATATGCAAGCAATATAAGAGTATATTAGGGCCTCAACACACAATGGTCTGCTTGCTTATATTGCGAGGGGAGAGTCTTTCAGTGATATTCCAAGATATAAAGATACGTCACAAACTTTCATCAATGTTAAATAAATAGAAAAAAGCGTGAGTGAACTAACTACCGTATTAACTATATTAGCAGTCTAGATCGACAATATATTACGTAGAGCATCAACTGCAGTGTTATAGAAACTAAGCAGGCTTGAGTTGAGTGGACATAATATTCAATAAGGCGATATAATATATTCAATAGGTAGAGAAAGATACATGTGCCATGATAACCATAGGTATTATACGTATTTGAGCAATATACTATAATAATAATGAATGAAGAAAAATTAAATGATACAAATTTAAAAACAACTAAAAGAACAAAAACAAATTTGCTTAACAAGGACGATGCGATAAGACCAAATAGATACTAAAAGATCTGTTTTTATGGTAGATATCTCACAATTACAGCAAGAACTTGTAAAAGCCTAAAACGTGGCAAATTTACCCTATCGATTTTATATCGTCTGATATATCAAAGACGTGAGAGAACAAACTTTCCGTCCAGTACGATTTATAAAATTTAAATCAACAAGACTTAAACACAGCAGTAACAAGGAAACTTAAAACACACATCGAAGAAAGAAATATTCTAATTTACAGGAACTGAAATTTGATAATACAAAGACGAAATTATAAGAAAGTGGATTGATCGAGGGAAATTATATTTATGAAAAAAACATCACCTTTTAAAACTTCCAACACAACTTAGAAATCTATGTTTCGAGCAAAATGCCATTACCAGTCAGAAAATCTTGGTTGCAACATGTTTTGTTACAGACGAGGTAATGGATTGCGGCATCAATTCCCAATATCTTACACGGAGTATTTGCACTATTATGACTTGCAGATGATTAATTCATCTACATAATTTTTTTTTCATGAAAATTTATTGGTTTAGCAATAATTTCAAAACATGAGGACATAAAATACAGTATGTATATCTCCAAAGTAACATTGAGCATTGACCTCTTCAAATGAAATATTTCAGAATAAACAAAAAAATTTGATAAATGACCAATTTCTTTCCAATCAATGGTGAAAATTGTGAAAAAAAAAAGAATTGAAAAATGCAAATAATTCGCCTAACATTTGCTTGAAAGATTCTGTGGTTAAAGCACCTAAATGGGAATATGAAACCATGCAAATTCCCCAAAAATGATTCACTAATCCCAATTCCCCTATTAAATAAAAACATATTATTTAGAAAAAAATTGATCCCATATTTGGCGTAAAATTTTGCTTGCATTCAGAAAAAATTCCTGTGCAGAGTGGAACAAAATTGTGTACTTTGAAATTCAGACAATATTATGTACTATAAACTATCTTGCTTCTGATCCATAAGTTATACATTATCGCTAAATTTCATGAGAAACCATGACTAAAAGCCATGTTTTCGCATGCAATAAAACGATGATCACTCATAAAGAAAAGAGGCAGAATAACTTCAAGAACTATTTGTGCTAACAAAAGGTGCGGCTCCGAAAGCATCCAAATCTTGCTGTGGAAAATTTTTCGAGGAATTGTTTGATTGAGGTGATAGTTCTTTATTACTCATTGGCACGAAAGGTGTATCTCCAAATGCGTCCGACGTTGAGCTGGATTTGTCCCCACTGGTATGATGTTGCCTTGGCCTAAAAGAAAAGTTGAAGGAGATTACTTATTTGCTTAAGGTCATAGCACAATTTTACAAAGCTTAAGTCTCTTCCACATGGATACTAATTAGGACATTTTGGCAGTCACTTATTTCAGTGAATTAACCTTTCGAAAGGCAGAGCTTACTGGGGTTCACACCAGTTAACGAGTTGTATGCATGAGTAGTATCGGGCACGGATGAGAGAGTTCAATTTTAATTACCAAGTCTGGCTAGCCTTGTTCTAGAACATCTTCTTTAAACAGTATAGTTCAAATATCAAGATGTACTATACTTGGAAGAATCATACCGCAGATGATAATCATGTGACAGATGACAAAATGTCCTAATATTGGGTGAAAATTGTTTGATTTTTTGAAGTGAAATGAATTGAACGCCTACTAACACTTAAAATAAAGCCTGGTTGGCCTTTTTTTCAAGCATGAGCAATGGATAAATTACGTTTCGATGGCACGACCAATTAGCAATCCATATTTTTTTGTGATGCTACAAAAATCTACAGTATATAATACAATTACAACAAAAAAGGCAAGTGGCAAATTTACTTCGGCATTGGTTTCTTCCTTATTTTTTTCCCCCTTTCACCTCCACCTACTACAGGACTTATGTTAGGACTACTACTTCCATTATGATGATAAGAACCTCTTCTACCACTTCCACTACTACTATTACTACTACTTCTAGATCCTTTAACACGAGTCCTCATACCAGATCCTTTGCTGTTGCTGCGATCTGTAAAGCAAGTAAATAATCTTAAGTAAATTTATTTTCTAAAAAAATATGACACTTTTTTATAGCCACTCCTTGGAGTGGATCACCCAGACCAAGCCCTGTACCAGAAGCCACTTATAGACGGACAGGGTTCGAGTTGTTTTTGTTGAGAGCATATGATCTTTCAAGTTCGACTTAGGTTAATGTACCCAAAGTTATTACACCCTGGGTTGAGTGGTGAGCATGAATTAACGTAACAGACTCTGCGAGGATAACATGATAATAAATAGGCCATCACGCCCACTAATCAGAAAGGCTATGCTGTGAAAGTACATTTAAAATATTACGAATAACAATCAGCCAAAAAGAATTTTTTTCATGACGCAAATTGAAAATAGATAAAGAGGGTAGAATAAATTATTGGCCGATTACACCATATAAAGATTTTTCCATGAAAATAACAAGGTTGCCCGATTAGCTCAATTGGCGAAAGCATTTGTAATATTGATGTTGTAAAATTTGACATATATCACAATATCGATGCACAATAGGCAGACATCAGCTATTTCGTTCATCTGAAATGTTGGAACATTATGTTCACATAGTCAATTTTGAATACTGTTTTCATTTTGTCAAGCATGTGCCACAGATGGACCACATGTCAATGATGCGATCCATCAGTGACACAGGCTTAACAAAAGATGCTTTGACAACATTTTTTTGATCGGGACTACAAGGAAAAGCGTAGTCAGAATAGATTCGAATCTTGAATCAAAACTCCATAATGATAAAGCAAACTAACCTCTGGGCGAATTGGTTTTTCTCACACCAGAGCTAACAACTTGTCTACCAGGTGTTTTTCGTCTCATTGCGGCCTTACGATTTTGTTGAAGATGAGTAAAATGAAGATTAAGTTTAGTTCCTGTATCTGGTGCTTGAGGTTGGCTTGATGAATCCATTTTCACTGGTTCAGGCTGTAAATATTTTACATATATATTCGTGATACAAGACGTGCTGTAATCATTTGGATGGTATGATGGTGATTTTTCTGCCAGTGCAGATAACTTCGTGCACTCAAAAATAGCAGTTCAGTTCTGTAAGGCAGGGTGCAGTTATTGGTTTCCATTCAAACTGTTTTTTTTCCCATATTATTGGTCATTGGTAAGTTCATTTTGGACTCTGTATCCGACTCAGCTTAAAATGAATTTACCGCCAAAAAAAAATATTAATGTATAGACCAAATGGGTAATATTTTATGGTACATCTCCTATTGCAATATTAAAATAAAATGCCTCTGAGTGTATAGCAGTAACCAAAAAACAAAATCATCAATGAAATAGCTTTTTGTTCTTGTAAAAAAAAATGGCATACCGTTTCAGACACCAGATGAAAACCAAAATTCTTCCACCCTGATATAAACCTGGTACAAAAACAAATACAAAGTACAAAAGTGACTCACTGTAAAAGGTTCTGCTCCAAAAGCATCTTTATTAGGATCAGCAGCGGTATGGCGAGGTGGAGTTGTAGTTGGTGGAACAAATGGGGCATTGTCGAAAGGGTTGCTACTTGTGCTGGTATGAGCGTCTTCTTCAGGAAGATTTGCCATCATATGAACAGGAGGTATAGCAGCCACATTAAATGGCGTGCTACCGAATAAATCTTCACCGGCGGGATTTGGAGTGTTGCCAAACGGAGCATTTGAGAAAACTTCTGAACCGATGGAACTTGTTCGTGGTTTTCTGTCAATGTGGCTTGTTGGTGATCTGTGATAGCTGAATGGTGGGAGTCCAAATTCATCTGAAGAAAAAAGAACCAAAACAATACGAATTAGGATCTGAAAGCAGATTGATTGATTCGCTAATATCCTTTTACTAACAACAAGTCAGACAAAGACTTGTTTCGCTTCCGATGCCTGACACTCCACAGCTGAATCTTGTACTTTCCAGTTACACAAGGATTCCATAAATTTTCCATTGGGTGTTTCTATCAAAAAACGAGAATTTGCGAACATACGACTATTCCAATAGATATCCTTATCCCCGATTTACAAAATAATTTCAAATTATCGAATACATGCATGCAGGCTGGCAAAAGCTTGCCTTTCTCTGGGTGTTTGAAAAGTTTGGTTCACCAAAGTTTCAAAACCATCAACATTAATATTTTATAGCAGTATTGGTGATTTTGAAATTTTTTGTACAGCTTGGTTGCTTCCAGACAACCAAAAAATGCATTTTTATCTTCTAGCAAGAGATAAGTATATCTTGCAATATTGCCCATTTGCTAAATTTCCTTCTGATGGAACCCATTTCCTTCAATTGTCTGAGTAGCTGGCATTCTTCCAGTCTGCATGCATACCAGTATCATGGAACTGTTCACTGGGATGTTCGTCTTCATCTTCTTCCATGATGAGAGGTTTGCTTCCCAAAGCTTCCTCTTCTTCTTTTATATGATGATCATCCTCATCATCATCAGAAGATGAAAATGATGATTCTGAGTCCCTAATTTGCGGATATCCTCCTAGAATTGAAAGAAAAATCATCAAAATTGTTTAACATGTTTTATTGAAAATATGAACCAAGATCAGGGATGTCACTCTTAGATTTAATCGATTCAAATTGAATCAAACATATGGCTGATTTGAATGATATGATTTTGAATATCTAGTTCTGCGATCAACAACAGATTCTATAAATAATGTTGGTACGTTTATGCACTTCTAACAAAGTACACTTAATCAAAAGAATTATTTTGTCAAGCACGAGTAACTGATGAGAAAAGAAAAACAAGACTCTGCCACACTGATCTCGTACACCAAATGAAAAATCATATTTTTCAAATATGGATACCAGATGGATCGATTCGCCCCTTGCCAAAGTAGTGGCATCATCAGTGACTCGTATTCAAACAAATATATTTAAACAGAATACACCGAAATCCTAATTTAAACGACCTATTGACAGCGCTTTAGCAGTGCAGTCCGTTAGTGACTCCCACTTGACAAGAATGAGTTTTTCCAACAGCAGTCAAAAAATTATTGATCAAAACACCTTTTGTTGAGGAGTCACTGGTGGAACGCGTCGCCGAGGTGTGGTCCATCTGTGGCGCATGCTTCTCAAAATAAAATTTTAGATTGGAAAGGGAACTTACTTTCAGATCCATCCGCACTTGATCTTTGATCATCTGAATATCCAACAACACCAAACACTCTATATCCTTTAATATTAGTCGTCGACATCACAGGTGCAGATTTCCCACTGTCTGTCGCATCGGCACCAAAATCATCTATTCCGAAACTATTCTCTGGGACTATCGTACCTTTTTCGATACGAATTTCTCCAAAACTATCATTGTTATCAATGGAAGCCTCGGCTTCTGCAGCGGCATTGTTTTTATCAATGTCCTCACTCACAGTGTCTTTTAAATTATTATTGTCCTTAGTAACAAAGTTTGTATTATTGTCTAAAAAATTATTGCTTCCTGCAGATTCTTCGATGTGTGTTGGAAGGTGATCATTACCTATAAAGAAAAAGGGTCGGATGAAAATGCCTGACAAATTAATCTACAAGTTTTAAAGCCTCAAGATTTTAATGAATTCCAAAAAGTGAACATTGTAAACTACTTGATTTAGAATTCAATTTGTTCAGCATGAGTCACTAATAAAGCGATTTATCCTTAACAAAATAACGACATAAAAATAGACTGTTTATAAATTATTTTTATTCTGATTCTGGTGATATAGAATACCTAAGCAGCAAATTCATTGGTCACCTATATTTCTACACCTGACAAAAAATTTTTTTTGTTTGTTTTTGATCTTGAAACAATGAAGTATTACTGTTAATATAAAACAAAATAAAAATGAAAAAAACAAGGTGTGCAAAATTCTCCATAAATAAATAATGAAATAGAATATAATAACAATGTTTTTAATTACCGTAAATGTTAATACTTGACCAATTCATAAAAGATAGTCATGAAAATTAAATCCCAATTTTGCAATGTGCAAACATAAAAAATTAAGTACCAATTCTACTCCACCATTCTGACTTTCGTAATGAGCAATCTTTTCAAAACTAACTTACTAATTGCACATTTCGATCCACTACTAATCTCATACCAACGAGACTTATATAGTGTGAAAAGATAAACAGAGATAAAAAGATTCTTTTTAACTACGTAATGATATATAATAACTAGTTTCATACTACATTGATCCATAAGGTTCTTGAAGCTATACAAAATTTGATTTGCACAATTATCTTTGGTTGAGCATGGGCCATTGGTGGATTACTTAGTTCAGGCCTAGTTATATGAAATTTAATCAGGACGAATTCAAAAATATAATTTCAAAAATATAAATTATATAAAACTTCGAAATTTAGGACACACATTCATGTCGTGGACTACATACTGGTCATAGAAAAAAGTCATTTTCTTAGCTTTCCTTGTCTGCACACCATATCCTGTTCTACATTTTGTCTAGTCTATCAAATTCTGAAGATTGTGATTATCTTTTACTACAATTTCACGTTCAAGTTTGGATCATTTCTATTTCTAAAACTTAAAAATGCAATCATACCATAATCTTCCTTTTCTTCAGGTGTTAGACACAAATAGAAATCGGTACTTTTTTGCATTTCATCATAGAAACCCTAGTATGTGCTGCTCATGCCACAGTAATTTTCAATCTGGTTTGAGACATCGATTGTGCCATTCTCAGACATAGTCACAATTAGATAGAGATGAAAGCTATGAAAGCTTGGAAAGAATTTTTTTATCTAATCTCCAACAAACTAACCGAACCAAACCTCTTTCAATATGGTTCTATTTGAAAAGAATTTCTTCCCAAGCGTTTAAAGATACTATATTAGTTAACAAAACAACAAAAAAAACATAATAGCTGTACCAATTCGACCAACAAAAAGCAGAGTAAGGATTATTGATCCGATTCAAATCTAAAACTTACATCCCTACTTATAGATCTAGAACTAAATACATAGAAATTACTTGTTATCGGTGCTGCTTACCGTAATTTAGTTACAAACAATAAAAAAAATTCCTTTTTAAACAAAAGCATTAATCCACCGAGTCCACACCCTGTCCAAATAACATTCCAAAACTATGGGAATGGAGTATAATCTAGCTTTTTACGCAAGATTTCAGCATGTTTTTGATAAACCTCTGATGAAACGGCATTTCTGTGATACAAAGATTCAACAACGTGACATCACTTTTGCCATTATACATAGGTTTAATTTTCTTTATCAAAATTCACTCAAAGTCAACAACAAAGTCGCAAGCAGTGCCTAAAAGGAACCAACTAATGGCCAAATAGAACTGAACTGATACGGGTAAAGTAGTATCTGCACCGGACGATGGTAAAACCATCTAAACTATGCTTCCTATATGGCAATAAAAAAAAAAAAAAAAACAGTGCGATTACACACTAAAAATTGAATAAAATAATGTGTTGAAAATTATAGAAAATAGTGTACTGTGTGTGCAGTATGATATGCAACAAAAACATCTAAATTAAATCACACAATAAGTATATAATCTAATAAGGAAATCCTTATTCAAATTACTAAGTTTTTTGAAATTCTTGTTAAATTTATTTTACTTTGTTTATTTGACTAAGACTGATTTTGGAGAAAACTCATGATTTATGCAAATTTTACCCTGTAAAATTTGACATGAATTATGATTTTGCTGCAAAATGGTCAAAAATATGCTCAAAAAGGCAAAATCTTGATTATTCAAAATTTCGATATATATATATACATTTCACTAAATTCAAATACCATTTAAAGCAAAGTCCCACAACGGAACCTCCTATTTTGAAACTAAAAATGTAGCATACCACACACCAAAATATTCTATTTCGGGTTTTTCAAATTAATTCATTCAAAATAATAGCTGAAAGAGTAACACAAAATGACAGCAAAACTACGCAATACAATGGAGAACTGAGGTTAGCAGAAGAAATTATCAAGCGAAAGAGAGAATGACGTCACTGCCTGATCATGATCATGCTTCCTACCTTCGAAAACCTGTCTTCCCTGTTCTAACCTGCCTCTCCGCATTGCTATGTTGCGGAGGAATGAGTGTTTGTAAGTCTGAAAACATTTGGAAAACTAAGAACGTGGACAACAAATAGATAGGTGAACATGAAAATGACAAATTTAAAAGAATAAGAAAGGTAAGGGAGAATACTAATGAACTGTTGGCCTAATTAAATCTTCTAATATCTGTAAAACTTGATTTAATACAACAACACAAATTAAAATTGTCAGTCTATTTTGCCATAGAAAATCAACATTACAACATTGGGACATAATTTAAAAAGTCGTGTTATGTTCAATAAAAGATATTTACCATTTGCTTGAAGTTGTTAAAATATCAAACAGTCGTGATATGAAAAAAGTATCTAAGTCTATTGAAATATTTAAATATATATTTGAAATAAATCATTCGAGGTGTCAAGCCAAAGTTGTGACATTATAAGTTATTATTGCATGAAAGTTTATTATTTAGCATTAAACTCAATACAGGGAGGTGATTTGTTTATCTGACCCATTTAATACTATTAAAATCCATACACTACTACATGTGTACTAGAATGGTGATGACGACCAGTGGACAGATAAGAGATAAAGATAGTTTTTGATTTATAAGGATGATAATCTTGTTGACATAGAATGAATTGTAATAATGAATAATCGAAAATTTTCTTGCAAGCAGTGAATATTTGATGTTAAAATATCACAATACGTATCATGATTGTTACATAATAGTTAGCTTACCAGCTTGAAATGGTTTGGCACCAAACAAGTCTTTTTGGACATCATCACAATTCCCTGCAAAAGTATTGAAGTAAATCGTAAAATTGAGATTCGTGTAAATTTTTCAATTAATGGGGTATACTTCGCTGAACAGAATACACAGTAGATACATAGGTAAATTTAAATTGACAATACAATAATGCGTAAAAAACATGCCCAGAAAGATTTGAATATTAGTCGAATAGCTTGAATATCCCTTTCCAAATTGAAAAATAACTATTTGTCAGATAACAGGTAACGGATGGATGGCGTCACCAGGGCAACTTCCTTTTTGTTTACGATGATTGTGAAGCTTTTTCACAGCAATGTTGCTCTGAAGTTGAAAAACTCAAACTCAGACTCTGACCTTAATTTTGACTTAATTTCTCAAGGCCTTATAATGGAAAGATAAAATTGCTTGAGAAAAAGTTTTATACAACTTAGGACCTCTAAAGAACTCAGGCTCTGAATCAACAGGCCTGAACACTACCGTCATTCAGACTATTTGAATTGCTATTTAGCAATTTATCATGAAAATATATGATAATCAGATGGAACCCATTTTCTTCATTTGTCTGAGTGGCCGTATTGAACAGTCCAGCTGAGAAAGAATACAGGAAAAACTAAAAAATAGAACAAATTTCAAACCTGGTTCATTATTCCTGATCGTCAAAAATTCATCAAATTCTTTATCAGTTTCAACTTGAGCATCACCAGAATTGGCGAAATTATCTCCATCAAAAGGATTCCATACTTCAATATCAGGTGTTAGACTGTTGCTACTTGTACCTGTACATGATTAAATATTAAAATATTCGATCTTGTCAAATTTTTTCGAAATGACACAATCCTGATTTCTTAGCCGATATAGATATAGTGTCAAAAGCTGCCTTTTTCATTTCCCTTTTTCAGATGGAAAAAATTTCAAAACCATCAACACTGCTATGAAATAGCAGTGTTGATAATTTAGAACCCTTTTCTGCATCTTGGTTGCTATCAGTTGCTCAAAAAAATATTTTAATTCTCTGTCTAGCTAACATTCTGACGGTCTGGCATGATCCATTGGCGTGACTCAAACTTAACATATTAATTGAAGCAAATCTTTTGAAATTGATACCACCATCTCGTAGTCTATAATGGAAAACTGTTGGAATCCTATTTGTTTTAGTTATATAGTTCTGCAGGTTTTTTCTAACCAAATAATCATGGTAAAATTCCTTTTTCTGTTCATATAGGATCTAACTTTTAACAACTTTCCAATGTAAGCATAAATGGTAATTAAAATATTTCTTCAGTGTTTATTCAACAATTGATAGAATTTATGATAAACTTTGAAAACGTTTTCTACTTACTTTTTTGCTTATTTAATGCACCGATAATGTTCGTATCACTTGGTGTTTTTTGGTGTCTTCTTCTAGCTGATGCAGTTATACCTAGATAACATTGTAATGTAATGTAGGGTGCCCAGTTCGATAAGACATTGGTTATACACTTCTAGCTACACATCTCTGATTTCCCTGACATGGGATCGAATCCTGTGACAGATGATTATGCGCGAGAGGTATGCAGGACTCCTCGTCAGTGCACAGTGATTCACAAAAGAATTGCTTACGGTTTCTATCACTAACCATGTCTATGCACAGAAAAACTAGTTAAAATGTCAAAACCTCCACCCCGATTCAAAACTGATATCCGCAACAAGAGGTTGTGGTTCGCCATATGGTACAACGGTATTGTCAGCTTTCCTTTGGCACAGGATAAAAATGAAATCCTATCAAATATTTTGATCCATCTGCCAAGAAATGAAAAAAACCATCTAGCAGTTTTACTTGTTACATCACTTTGTGCCCTCCTGTGTGTTCTTCTAGGACCATCTAATGTGTCAGCTGGAAATATAAAAGCATAAAAATACACTTTATATAGAATTCAAATGCACTCAGTTCTTCAATTTATTCATTTCATGGTTGTTCAATGTTTGCTATAAGCTAAGTGGCATTCAAAGCGGGTGACATATCTGAATCTTACAGGTTATAATCATGTATGAGAGACTGGCAGAAGGCCAGCTACTTTGTTACTAAGCCATGCAAATAAAATGTCTTCCATGGAAAGAAAATTTAGCAAATCGACAATATTCTTTAAGATATATCTGTATCTACAGTATTTAAATGTCTTTTCTAGAGTATCTGGTAAAAGCCAAACTTTATGAATATGAAAGATTCAAAATCATCAACTCTGGTATGAAACAGCAGTGTTGATTGTTTTGAAACTCTTTTGTCCACCAAGAGAAAACTGCATATTGGATATTCAAAGAGAAACAAGATTCTGCCACCCCCTACACCTTGTCAGATAATATGATGGTTAACTCAAAGCTCTTTTCCAACATGGCATAAACTAAATGAGGGACACCATTAATAGCATTTTGAAAAGACTCTTGAAAAGGACCAAGAAAACCCACACAAACCTATTCTGGTAACGGTTATATGCAGACACAAAAACGAGCCTGTATTCCAATAATATGTTGCCGGATTTCAAATAAAATGAAACATACCTCCAGGGCTTGCAGGTTGGAGCAGTAGAGTTGGATTTGAAGCATTACTTGTGCTACCTGATCTTCTAATTGCATTATGTTGAATTGCACTTTGCTGAAATTATAAGAAAAGGGCTAATTACATTCTACTTACAAGTTTTAGAATTGCTCCCCCCCCCCCCCCCGCTACACACAATTTCTTACAGTATGTATTAGGCAACTTAAATGAAGTATGGAAGTTGTAGATGGTCTAACTCGTACAGGGGCAAATAGCACCCACCACAATCTATTATATCAGTTCAGTTCTGTTTGAGAAGTCTTCCACTACGAGTGGAATTGCTGATACCAAATTTTACATAGCATTTCTCATACAAATGGTCAGTCCGCCTTTCTAGGCTTAAACTGTATTCTAAATTTCACATGCATAAAAATAGGATAATGCCTCAACATTTCACATATATGAAATTGCTGATATTTGATCATATTTTGCCATTTTGCAGCAAAGTCATATACCATGATTTCACTGCAATATGAAGAGATTTAGAAATACTCAAAAAATGATCACTTTTAATTAAAGCTCAAGAATATCCTAACTACACGAACAAATGATTTAAAATGAGAACTAGAAAATTAGCTTCGTCTTCCCTACCATGGCAGCTTGTTGTTGTTGCATCTGTAACATTTGTTGTTGTCTACGTTGCATCTCAGCTTGCTGCTGCTGCTGCTGTTGAAGTGCCTGTTGCATTTGAGCTTGCTGCTGAAGTTGGGCATGTTGTTGCTGCTGCTGAAGTTGTGCAGCAGCCTGAGCTTGAAGTTGGGCTTGCTGTTGACGCTGAGCTTGAAGTTGAGCCTGTGGGTTTGGTACCTGACCTGAAGCCTGAAGAGATATATTTGAATTTTAATAAGGGAATTGATTCAACCAAATAGGCTAATTCAATTAATAACTCGATGAACAAATGAAAACTTATAGGGGAAAACTGAATGAATCAGGAAAAATCAATAAAAGTGCGTTTAAACGATATTTTACAATTTTCTTTTTGTCATCTATAGATTTAAAATCTAGTGTTGCTACTTTCAATGCAAGCACAATGACTCTTGAATTCAAACTAGAATTGTACAATCTGAAGCTGATCTGACTTGATAACAAAGGCCGACCATAATGAGATATAACGAAGTAAACAAAATTTATCCAAACAAACAAAAAAGTGTGAAAAGATTCTAAAATAATTTTTTTTAATTCCCCACTACTATTAATCTGTGATGAAATCTTGCATGAATGTTTTTTACCTGTCGAAGATGATTGATCATCTGATGAATTTGAGCAATTCTCTGAGTCACTTGCAAATATTGCTGTTGTATGACTTGACCTTCTTGTTGCAGATGTTGAATCTTTGGCTAATAGGAAATAAAAGATAAGAAAGTGTTTTTTTTTTAAATCGAGGGACAATTCTCCCCAAATGATCCAGTAATTTGTGAAAAAATAACCTTTGGCTAATAGGAAATAAAAGATAAGAAAGTGTTTTTTTTCAAATCGAGGGTCAATTCATGTCAAATGATCCAGTAATTTGTGAAAGAAATAACACCTGTGTCACTGATTTTGATGAAATTTGCAAAAGAAAAAGTGTTTTATTTATTGAACACAATGGCTGTGAAATATCTGAAATTGGTCCAATACTTTGGAAATCGTAGTTGTGTGAAGTTGGGCATGTGGAGAATTTCAGGTGTATAGATATCCCCTATTTTAGAGCTGTGATTTTTATAAAAATTGTGATAAAATCAATACTCTTTAGTGAAATTCGCAACGGTATATTAGGATGAATACCTGAAACTCCACACTAAATGTTAAGCTCCATGGCCAGATGGCGCAGGATTTTTGGGGGTGTACTTTTGTTGTTATAAAACCGGCATTTAACCTTTTTATATTCGAATGAGACATTCTTCAAATTCGATCAAATCTAGACATTTGAAAGGTTTTGTGGCGAATTATAACATATCAAAATTTCACTTTGGATTTGAAGGTCTTTCTACCAATTTAAAAAAAAACTGATGGTCCGATATTCCTGTTAGGGTATAAATTACTAACCGATCAATGAACATTCGATAAAAGTTCACTGATTACACTTACTGTGATTAGGTTGATAAGAGCCGGTTGTTGAGCGGCTTGATTATTCAGCGTCGATAAATTATGTTGTATGATCGACATCTTCTGCTGCAAAGCCTGGCCTTGTTGCTGGAGCCTTGCGATTTCTTGAGTAAGTTGAGTTTGTTTGAGAACTATAGTGGGATCGATTCCTCGTGATATTGATGATTGATTTGTGACTGCAGTGCTGTTTGCTACAGGCATCGGCATCTAAGATAAACGATAGTAGAAATTGAAGCAAAAACATACAGAAATGAATTATTCAAAAGTAGGACACCGGTTTTTTACAATGAAAATAATATTGTACTTCTAGGCAATTTTAATGAATTCGTTTCTGATTTTAAGCACAAAATACACTAATTATATATATTAAAATTTAGTTTCCCAATAACTCTGCAAATGTGATATCTTCATTTGTATTGCTTTTTGTTTCCACAGAGGTGTCGGAATAAACTACGCCTATGTCAATGTGTCATACTGAATAAATATCAATCATTGGCCTCTTCTCAATTGGTAAAATATTTGATGTGATTACAGTCTTGATGGCATTGGAATCATCCAGAATGAAGTCTACAAGATTCTATCAACCAACCACATGCCTGACCATAATGATGAAAACATTCTTGTACACTGCTTGACGCCCCAGCACATTTTTCATTGAATTTTTATTTTATTTTTTTCTTACTATTATAATTCATCCTTGGAGCGAATTACAACTTGAATGGCAAAGAGGTACCACAGATTGAAGAATTAGCAAACGCAATCTTAACTGGAAAACATCTCAGAGAGGACTGAACCAATTATGATAAGATGTAGTGAGTGATATAGGCCGTGAGCAATGGTTGAAACATCTCTAATCTAACTGCATTCAAGGGGGTATAATTTTGTCTTAAGTTCCATCACAGAAGCCGGGTCCAATAATCATTCCTAATGCTAATAAAGATAAAATACATAGAATTACCTGTTGTTGTGGTTGTGGCATAGGTTGATTATTCCAAGCAGCATTAGCAGCTTGTTGCTGTTGTTGAAGAATTCTTGTATTTGTAGGAACAGCTGAAGATGTAGGTTGAACAGTGCGAGGTGTTTGAAGTGACGTTTTGTTATTAGGTGTCTAAAGATAATGAAATTGACATTTAAATAATTCCACAAAAAAGAAGTTTATTAATAGTAAGGTGAATTTGAATAGTATTGGAAATTCACTATATATATATACATATATATATATATAATGTTTCAACAATCCAGATGAAGAAAATTGCTGATATTTTGCAGCAAAGTCATTTTGACCACAAAAAAGGGGCTAGAGTTATTCTGAATAATTGAATATTTTTTCGATAAAAGGTTAATTAATATCATAGTCACCATATGCTTGCATCATAACTGCATGTTTAATTATATTTTCAAATGTTCTATTTCATTAAGTTTTAGAGGGAAAATATGCTTGGCCAAGAATCTCCATCAAAGATAAACTAAGACACTCACTTGTACAGATGGCCGTACTCCCTGTGGCCTTGGTGAGGAGACTGGTGCTGGAGATGCAGGGTACATGCTAAGTCTAGCACCCGGACCAGCCACCAATCCCTGTGGTCTTTTTCTTGGTGCAATGCTGGTTTCAGTTGGTCCCTCAACACCATTAACTGCTCCTCTTTCAGCTGCTTCCCTAAAATTGATTTTAGAAAAAACACTAATATTAAAACATGAAGGAAGCAAAACAGTGGTTGATGTCCAACAACTGCCAGCGTAGATACCGCTGTCTAAGGACATGAGTTGGAATGAATATGTCACCAGTATTGCTAAACAAGCCTCGATGAAAGTCGGTTCTCTATATCGAGCTCGCCATTATCTCACTCCCGAAATCATTCTCCATTTGTACAAATCATTGATTCGACCCTGTATGGAGTATTGCTGTCACATTTGGGGCAGTGCCGCTGTCACTGTTCTTAGCATGCTCGATCGTATTCAAAGGCGTGTGGTCAATATGATTGGTCCTAAACTTTCCTGCAGTCTGCAAAGTTTGACACACCGCCGCAACGTCGCCTCACTATGTTTATTTTACAGATATTATAATGGTCTTTGTTCAAAGGAGATTTCTGCTCTCGTTCCTCAGAACAAAATTTTCAATCGATCAACACGATTGGCTACCAATTCGCACCTATTCACTGTGGAGGTTCCACAATGTCACAAACAGTTTTATGCAAGAAGCTTTTTTCCAAGAATATCAAAACTTTGGAATTCCTTGCCTTCTTGCTGTTTTCCTGATCGTGTTGATCTACAAGGCTTTAAAACTCGCGTTAATAGACATCTATCAGGGATGGGGGTTCTTTAGTTCCTGCTCCTGCATTTTATGTAGCTCTTTGCACTTTAGTGGATGCAGGAGAATTTTCAAGTTTGATTCTTCTTCTGTGTCCTTGCTCTGAGCGAATTTCAATAAAAAAAAAAAAAAAAAAAAAAAAAAATGTATCTGGGATGTGTTACACCAATAGTGCAATTACTGGTACTAATTTTTCATTAGATAGCAATTTGCCATATGTGCTCACATATCAGTGCTTGTTCCAGCCTTGTCAAAAGAGAATTTGGATAACGAAATGAAAAAATGGTGCGAAGAAGAGAATAGAATATTCATTGGGTTTACTATTCATACAAAAGTTGCCATGTTCATAAAATATATATAAATGTTATGGACCTGAAGGGAGAGCCCTAAACAATATTAAATTCGCCAAAATATCAGTTGTCTGGATCAGAATGGCAAAATCTTGTTTTTTCTTCGGATCTTAAATCTTTTTTACTTTTATCACAGCCAGATGCTCAAAAAGAGATAATTTAGTCCTCAAGCAAGAGATATAAAATGCTGCCCATTTGCTAAATTTTCTTTTGATAAAACACAATTTCTTTGCTTCTAGTGTCAGGGATAGAAGAAGAGTTGACATTCTATCTAGCCGGTCTGTATTAAAACCCTGTCACATCATTCTGCGTTTTAAGGACTAACTAAAAGTAGAAAACGTATTGTAATAATTTTTTTATATTTATAATATGCAATAGCATAAATAATATAATTTCATACTTCTTAGCAATTTCTTTCAATTCTTCAGCCTGTGTTCTTGTCAATGGAACAGGTAATTCTTCTAATATCTTTGCATTCTACGAAATATCAAGGAAGGAAGTAATTTGAATCAGTCGTACAGAAAACAAATGAATCAATAATCCAGAAATACAATACTGACCATTCTTAAGTTAGCCAGGATCAAAAATAATATCCGTTTATTGGTGGGAAGAAACAAAAAATTAAGGAAGCACTGCTTAGGGATGTCCTTATCCTAATCCTAAAGAAATCATGTCTTTTTTTAAAATTGATCATTGATTAATTTTGCAGTGGTAAAATACGACATAAACCATGCCACAAAATAGGAAAATATGGTGAACAGCAATTTCATTCATCTGCGACATTTAAACATTCTAATTTTATAGCGGATTCCAAATACCGTTCAAAATAAACTACAGGAACAATCTTAGATCGCATCTCGATTAATTTTCAAAAAAACAGAAATTTAAGAAAGTTGCATCTGATATTTGTGTCTGGTTCAGATTGCCTGCAAATGATTTTGCAAAACGAGGCAAGTGGGACAGTCTGATACATTATGAACCAATATTCTTTTCCAAATTTGGTAAGCAATATAGTGATAATCCTTTATTGAATTCCCTAATTGTTTCCGAGAAAACCCGGTGTATTACGTCAATTCATATGTCGCCGGTTAATAAACAGTATTGATTATCATGAGCTGTCATGTAATAAATTGATATTTTATTACGGCCAATCTTGGAACATTGAAAATATGAGTCACAAGTCTTGTGTATTCGATGGTCCAGGATTGATGGCTGATATTATAAAAATGAGTCATTTTCAATTTAGATTGAATACCTTCCAAATCGGAAATAAATACTATTTTGTCAAGCATGAGTCACAGATGGACCGCTTCTTGACGATGCGGTCCATCTGTGATTCATACTTAACAAAATATCATGTTGATTTGGTTGGCTCTCCTCAAACAGGATGTGGTATGGTTTATTGGACTCAATATGAGACAATGTTTCGACAAAATACACATTCGGAAAGTTTATATTAATGAATCACTACAGTAATAGGAAAAAGAAGAAATTTCTAATGAAAAAAAATGGAATTGCTGTAAGGACGAAAATTATTAGAAACAGAATAGAATTAAAATGTATATTGATAACAGCACAATGAAAGAATTTAATAATTTTTTTTTTAAATACTTTTAAGCGGCAATATAAGATCCAATGCTTGTTGGACTACTGGTTGGCGAATTAACAATCTTCAGTTGTAAAGAATTTATATGCTTTATTTCAATAGCTCGGGTTTGACACTAACAAAGACACTTTTTATTTAAATATCCATTGCAATACAGTTTGGTACCAGTAAAGATAAAAGCAAGATTAAAAAATCTTGACAGAACTGTCAGTCGCAATATAAATCTAATTGCAAATCCACTTTTAGTTCTGTACATTAAATGCATTGCTAAGTGTTCACGATGTGGTGCTTCATACATATTTTGAGCAGTTCTTGTCAGCAGCACTAAATTTCAAAATGTGCAAAGATATTCTAAATCATGAACAAAAGAATTTGGATTTTGGCAGCAAATATAGATATAAATTTCATAGGTATAAACAAAGTCAAGCAGCTGGTAAACGCCTTTTATGTTGTTGAACGCATATAATTGGCCATAATGTTAACAGCTACGCACAGGAAGTTTTGGCTTGTCAGATGACTTGATGATGTAATGTATTTATTACACCTTGCATCGCCCTGTGTGTCTGAGTATTAAAATTAATGCTAACATCAGGGCTCAGCACTTCAAACGAAATACAAATACTAAAATTTGTTAATCTGCTAAGACATAATTTTATATCGCATCATATTGTCACCGTTTTGTTGGAACAGTCAGTCAGACAAATTTTGTTAAAACATAATGGAATACGATCCATCTGTGGGACATGCTTGACAAAATAAAACCTCTGATTGGGTATAGACCAAAGATTGCATCATTCAGGTTTTGCAAGATTTGCAGTAGATTAAACAATATGTCTATTTTCAATGCCGACATAATCCAACTTCTGAGGTAATGTTAGGCACCAGACATCAGATTCCAAAGGTTATATTAACATTGTAATTTAGCATATTATCAGTTAAAAACTGGCACACAAATTTTTTTAATGCCCGAACCTTCTATGTCATCAAAAACATAAGCTCACTACCAGAAAAAATTTATCTTCACATGGTTAGTGGTTTTGAAGCGCTTTGTATATGGTAGTTTTATAGTTTGTTCATCACTCAATCTCAACTTATAGCAAAACAGTGGGCGTAAAGTCAAAACCAGAGATCAGAAACTCGGGTGGTAGAAAAATCAGCCTACTCTGAATTATTGGATTGTAACAAAAGCGAATGAGGATATGACATAAACGTTATGATGCACTTACATTTTGATTTCTGACCATATTTGGAGTTTTAGCAAGTTTGAATGCATGATGCGCAACTTGAAATATATCAGGTCTCAAATCAGGCTCTGGTTCCAACATATACCCTAAAATAAAATAAAAATATTTAACTTTTCATTAGTAAACATGTTTTAAATTAAATGATTATGAAAATACAAATAATTTTCCAGCTACTATAAAATGAAATACAATAAACTAATCAGTGAACGTTTTGAACTACGAAAATGCTTGTAAATGATGGACTGCTAAGAACTAAGAACATAGATTTTTTTGAGCCGTCTGAATAAAAGGAAGACCCATCAAATTTCTATCATTGCGAATAACTTATGGCGAATAACTTTCTATTTTATCAAGCACAAGAAGAAATAAACTTATTGAAAGTTTCTTACTTATTAAACAGTGAAGTTCTTTAGCATATCTGGAATCATCGGGAATAGTAAAAGCTCCATTTTGAATGGCAAGTGAACTTTCTCCGAATGGCATTTCAAAGAAACATAATTTGTACAAGATACAACCAAGAGCCTGCAATGCAAAATAAAAGTTGATGTACTGGGAAATTATATTCCCACCATACCTAACAACCGAACCTCACAAACCAGTATAATCTTGTAAAAATGTAGTAAATCACATCTCAACTACCTATATATAGCAACACCAAGAAACCCTTACTTTGTCAAACATGAGCCACAGATTGACCATCAGTGACCCATGCTTAACATAACATGTTTGGTCAATTTTTTTCTGACTGGGCAGGGTCCATCTCGTGCTTATATTTAATGAAATAACATTCTGAAAAATCTGGCTTTAGAATTCCAACCAGTCAAAAAGTGACAAAAATTCTTTTGAGAAATATCATAATGTCTTCACTTTTTTCACACAAAGAAAACATTTATGATGAGTATGGAATTTTATTTGAATATAATACGGTACCAAAATAGACTAATCGAAAAAAATACTTAAGAGACAAAATCCTGTAGTCTGTAAACTAACTGACCGGAGCAAAAAAAAACAGATACCGTCGAAAAAGTTCACATCACTGATAGTGCATTAGAAGATCAGAAATTTCTTAAAACGAAAACTTACCCAAATGTCAGCTTTTGTGGTAATCGTTTTACCTAAATATAAGTTGACCATCTCAGGTGCACGATATGATAAAGTTGTGTATCTGAAAAAAGAATACACATTGAAAAATACAGTTTTTTTTATAGCCACTACTTGGAGTGGATCACTCTGCCCAAGGCCCTGTACTAGCGACCACTTATACACGGGCAGGGTTAGCATTGGCGGAAAGATATGATTTTTTTTCCTGTTCGGCTTAGCCTATCCAAGGTATTACACCCTGGATTGAGTGGTGGGCATGAATAACGACTTGCTGGGACTCAAACCCGAGATCTTCAACGTGTGATGCTAGCGTGTTCAACCACTAGGCCATCGCATTCAAATGAAATTCTGTAGTGCAATTTTTCAATAACGACATACACATCGATGTTTTGTTAAATTAACACTGGTTATCAGACTCTAACCAGAGTTGCCAAATGAAAATTTACTTTTGAACGAAACGCAATGAATCATAGAATCATTATAAATCAATTCATTATAACTTTGATATTTAGATTTTAAATTGATATCCAACGAAAACATAATATATATATGTGCCACATTTCATGTGAAAGATCAAAAATGTTACATTGGAGTGTTCTTGCGACTAATAGCATAATGACCAAAAGCTTCAAGATCAGCAACCCTACTATTAAATCTCTTTAATATCATTAATATAAGAAAACTTATAATATATAATGACTATTGCAGACAGTCGGGAAGAAAGCAGGATTCCGTTCCTGGATGTTGTACATTGTTCAGTGTGTTTTTTATTAAAATAGCTAGGTACTACGAAACACTAATCAGTTTTACATTGTAAAATTTGATATAAATCATATTATGCAAAAATATGATCATATGTATTGTAAAATAAATTTCACATTTTATAGAGATAAAAACTATTCAACTATTCTTAACAGTTCCAGTATAGGTATATTCAACAACATAGCGGTGTGTTACTTAGTAGGTATATTGAATTTGAAAATTTGTTGTGATTATATTGAATTTGAAAATTCTTGTGTTTAAAATTGGTAAATGTATACAAAATAACAGTCTAAATATGAGAATTTACTTACTTCAGAATTTCCTCCTCAACTGCAGGAACTCCGTTAATTTTGGGGTTCAATTCTACTGTGGTTGCACTACCAAAATCACATAAAACATAGTTCCCATTATCATGTCGAAGTATATTCTCAACCTGAAATGAAGTAATAGGAATAAAGATTTAATGGATTGTTGTATTTATCACAAAAATATTTATTACGGTACATGTCTTAAACACCTATTGATTGTCTGATCGGATTATAGTAGCATTTTAATTAACCCAAACCGTTTAAATTGTACACTGTAATATAATTTACCATTGTTTTTAAGAGATATATCCAAGACAAGATCAGAGTGTTTATAATTTTGAAGCTGTTATGAAAGTTTCAATACAATCATATCTCTAAGAATTTTCATATCCCTCAAGTTACATAAAAGTCGCCCAATATTTGCAAAGTCTCACATTCTGAGTTTATTCTGCTATAAGTATAATCTATCTTACGCCCTGCATTCTCACGGAAGGAACAAATGAGCTTTCTCTAGAGTATACTTTAGTTCTTTTTTCTCTCAAATATGGTAAAATACATAGCTTTGAAAAATCAACAAAATATTACATTACCACTCACTAGATCTTCAAACTTAGCAAGTTTCAACAAATATGGAATAATTACTAACCAAATATCTTAATAAAGGCCAACGCCACCTTTAATAATGTATGCCACTTGTACAATGCAATATTGCGATTAAAACACATTTGAACAAAACAGGACCACACAAGCATGATTCATTCTTGAAAAAACGAACTTTCAATAACAAACAAAAAAAATGGACATTACACAGAGCATGTTAGGCCTTAACCGACAGACCAAGCCTTCTTCATTATTTCCAAAGAGAAATTTATGACTAGGTTAATGCAAAACATAGTTCATTTTTTGAAAAAAAAAAAGCATTTGAAATTAAATATAAATATATATTCATAATTAAAAATAATTTGAGATTATGACTTCCTTACTGTATTTTGCCAATAGAGTGATTCAGGCTGGCATAATCTTAGATTTCTTCAGGTGTCCGAAATTTTCGTCCTTCCATTCGGAGGGACAAAAAAATTCAAATTAAAAATTTTACCCATTCTAAAAAAATGACATAAACTTTTCAAACACCTGAAGAAAAAAATTATGTCATCTTGACTTACACAAGCTATCATTGGACAAGGGGGCTTTGGTCATTGTTCGTTCAATTCCATTGCAAATTTCGATCAATATGATCAGTATATTTGGGGGATTTTGGAACATCAATCAGAAAATCTAACGTATCTTTGTTATTTATAAATTATTTTCAATGGCTATTTCAAATCTGCTATTTCATAGCAATATTGATGATTTTCAACTTTATAAAGTTTGATCGCTTACCACCAGACACTCTAAAACAAATATAAATATTTCAGCCACAGATAATATCAAGGAATATTGTCCATTAGCTCCTTCTGATGAAACCCATCAGAAAGCCATTTTCTGCGAGTGTTTGAGTAGCAATGTTTTCTGCTGAGCTGCAGTGATTATGATTAATGGTTATGTTAAATTTAACATCCTAAAATTTGGTGAAAACATCAATTTAAAAATACCATATAAAAATAAAATATTACCAGAATAACACTCAACTATTGGGATAAGGGTATTCTGATAGTCAAGCAATAAAATATATGAAATTCCATAGAATTGAGTCATTAAGAATAAACACATTATCACAAGGAAAAGAAGAGGAGTAAAATATGATATGGATATAAATCATAAACAATACTATGAAGAAAATGAGTTCCATCACCACGGAATTTAGTAGATAGGCATTGTATGATATACTTGTGGCTAGAAAATTTAAACCTCATTCCAAGAGTCTAGTTGTAAGCAGACCATATAAAGAAATTCAAAATCATCAATACTGTTATGAAATAGCAGTGTTGATGGTTTTAAATCTCTTTGGCCAATCCGAGGAAAATAACATGGAAATTTCTAAAGCACTTTAAACGAAAAAAACCCAAACGAAACTGAATGCTATGGTGCAGTCAAATCCAAAAAATCTTCTCTAAATGCATTGTACAGAATGGCAGAATGGCAGTGATTCTGCCACTGGGCACCATAAGGAATTTTCGACCATCTGTCTGGTATCAACAAGACTGTATGAAAAGGACCAAATCATCAATACTGCTATGAAATAGTAGTATTTTTGTCCAGTCGAAGAAAACGACATGAATATTTTGGAAACCCAAACAAACACAAGATTCTGTCACCCCGGTACTGTGCATTTTTGATAGTGTAAGTTCTGATTTACTCAAAAACTAAATCAATCATAAATCTGATCAAATAACATGTTGGGTAGAACTTACTGTCAATAAAATCAAGTTTGCAATCAGAATATTAAAATGGTCAACATTGATTATCTGCAAAACTGTAATCAATACCACGTTTACAATCCGCAAAAACAGTCGAGCAGTGTTGACCGGAATTTGAAATATATCTGAAAGCCAGTTGGGTATTGCAATATATAGGGTAAAATTAAATTTGTTTTGAGTATTTTCAAATCTATTTTTGTTTTAGAATTTTGCAACAATCATAATCTTGTTACACAATTAGCAAATATGCTGAAAAGAGTTTTTCTGTCATAACAATGTGTCCAAATCCCTTAGTTTACGATATACCAATAATAATTAGTCTTAGTTTGAACAACGAGGTATGATCAACTAACAATTATAGACGCCACCAGAATGAAAAACCTTGTGGCTGCCTTGGTTTACAAAACAAATAAAAACCTATTATTAAATAGTACCATATGACTATATAATCAGTCAGAACAAAATCCTCTCACATGACAAATAATATCCAGTATCTTTGTCACAATGCAGTCAAGCATGGGTTATATATGAGGCATTCAAATGTAACATGGTCCGTCTGTACCCAATGCTCGAGCAAAAAGATATTCAAAGTTCGATAACAAATAATAAATCTATTACGGTAGGATATGTTTGTACCTTTGGAATTTCGCAACCAGCAATAAATAATAATGTATTATTATATTGTTCAAGCAATGACTATCAGAATAAATTACAAATGGTTTCTGTACATAGTATTTCGAAACAATGCAACGCAAATACAACAGTTGAACAGGTGTTTAAGGTTCAATCACAAAAAAGGAAGGCTCAGTGGCTGTGCCTGTTGTGAGAAGCTCAGATCTAGTCAAATTAAATACTGGTGGTAAATGTCCAAATTAATGAATGCACTATGATGGCAAAGTCACATTTAAAAAAACAGGACCAAATACATACTTACAATTTGTTATTAAAATGAAAATATGTTTATTGTTACACAATATAATATTGATTTATATATTTTGTTGTGAAATATGACATATATGCTGACTTTGCTCCAATATGGAGCATTCAAGTATTTAAGTATTGAGCTTCAAGGAAATTGGAATGTTTAAGAACATGTTAACCAACAAAGTTACCTTGAGATCTCTGTGAATAACAGGTGGACTGAAATGATGTAATGCAGCAACTGCTAGAACAATATCACAGAATATTTTCAAGACCTCGTGTTGATTGAATCCTGTTGTAAGTCGTTGATTCATCAATTGCACAACATGACCAGCTAAAAGAAAACACCAATTCATACATTATTCGAATTTCAATGAGTAACATTATTAAATTTTACAGCATGGCCCAAACAGGAATGGTTTTAAATAAGGAGTACAAGGTATAGCATTTGAATGTATATTTCACTTCCAAAAGTTTTATGAATTTAATGAAAATACTACAGAAATACAACATAATTTATTGATTAATGTGTCATTAAGTAGTTTGAAGTTGGACTATAACCCCTTTTCAAGCAGTACTTACCATTGGACTTATCTTACACCAGTCTGGCAGAATGCCAGTTACTCTGTCACTCAGACACTCAAAGAAAATGGGTTGCATCAGTAAAAATTAGCAACCAAGCAATAATTCGACAACTGAAGCAAATAGACCCCAACCGAAAGATAATTTACCTCTTGATTCAATAATTTTTTTATTGGAAATTCAATCTAGGCAAGGGCAGAAGCAAAACATCTACCACAAATATCTAATTAAGGTGCCTGACAATAGTTGTTGAATTGTACATTTAAAGAACGTTGGCAATGTTGATAATTATGATGTTTGCTCCATCCGAAGAAAATATTGTGAAAATATCAGACCCACGGAGGGATAAAAAATTCTGCTACCATGGTTAGGGAATAAAATGAACCCTATTTCACAGTATGCATTTAACAATGTTTACAATTTTATCTGGTTACGAGATTTGCGGTGCGTCTTTTCATTCCAACCAGTGTGGAACCAATGAGGAACCTGTAAGTTACAGTGTAATTATTGAAGTTAGAGTGTCTCGCCCAGGGAAATACTGCACGTATTGCTCTTTAATGCCTTTTTTGTTCACCGGTCTTGATCGCACTTTGCCCCTGTGCCATTCTATTAAGTGTTGAGTTTGGCAGCTATTGACGGTTTCATCATCATGCCAACAAGACCCAGAGCAATGCAAAAAGTGCACTAGCACCAATAACAAAGTTAATTTTAAAGTTCATAAAGTGGTTCAATATTTGAATTTAGAAAATGAATAATACAGTATATTGATCGTTCAACACAATGAACTCATTCACACTGAAAACCAATTTATTGACCACACATTGGCTTCAATATTCATTTCATAAAAAATTCAGTGAACTGCCACACAGGATCATGCAAAAGTCGACAATGCTATCTAAAAAAATAAATTGAGATAATAGATTTTTTTTAGAAGTTTCATATTTATAATCTAAAGTCCTGGCTAAGTGCAATTTTAGGATTGCCCTAACAGGTCTCCATTATGTCGTAAGAGGCAATAAAGAGGAAACAATGCAGTGTTAGATGGTTTTACCATTTTCTAGGGGAGATATCACCCAATGTATTATGTATTCATTATACCAATTAGGTTCTTTTAGTTGCTTTCGGGTCCTGCTTTGAGTGAGTTTTAAAAACAAATGATAAGTATTAGTATTTTTATTTTAACTTTATAATATGGGCATTGGGCATGCATGGACATGAGTCATTATTCAGTATCTGGTTAAAAATTCCCTTTTCAAAACTTTTTCATCATGCTAATATTTTCAGTCATGCTATCAGTAAAATGTTTTAATTGAAGCAGATTTACAGTTTTGATACAAAAGGGTTTTGATTAAAATTAAACAGAATCACAAAAACATTCCAAACAATTTTCCATATTTTTAGTTCCGACAATGCCTCAGGCAAATATATTTATTTTTAGCAAAACATGGTATGTTTCTGAATTCTACATGAAAATATAAATTCATCGTAATCATGACAACTTGGTATTAAACTTCATTAATATAAAATGAGTGAAAAAAAATATTGTTTTTGTTCAGATATCATTTTCATGTCATTTTCCTCAGATGTCCAAATAAGTTTTCAAACCACATTAACACTGCCACTACAGTTCAATAGTCTAGATACTTCAAACCTTCTTGAAAGATTAATTTAGATAACTACTGGAGTGGCAAATTTTTCTTTTTAACGTCAGTTTCAGAGTAGCTAGCAATCAACTACCGGTAATCCAAATTATTAAATATGACCGATTCAACAAAGATTGCCAAAATGGAATATTTTACTATTTATGCATTCTGAAAAAATAATTTTGGACATAAATACGTACATTCTAAATTCAGTCATTTTTTTATGATAAACATCATTCAAACTTTTTAAATGGGAAATATCAAATGCAAAGTCCTAGTCCCTAGAAGTCATTGAGACCAAGACTAAGAAGAGTGAACAAAATCAAGTAAGTTTTGATTTGATAATTGAAAATTTTTCTGAATTCAAAATCCAATAATAAACTGGCAAAAGCTACAAGAGTTTTCCAGCAGCAATTGCTTCAAAAGTTTAACTTATTTTCTGATAATATGCAAATTTCCGATTGTACATATTTCAAATTTTTGAAGATGTGACCTTACTTTGAGTGAACATCATTAAAAAATCGATGTGTAAAAGTGTTACTACTCAGTGATACTGACAAATAGCAATTGAAATTGATGAATATTCAAAGTACATACAAAATTATTCAATTTTCATATAGCTTTGTCGTGGTTGCTATTAAAAACATAGCAATCAATATAAAAAGGTTTTTCATTTTGTAAAATTGGAAGTGTGCGTTTCACAGACAAATTCCCATCTGATATTTTCAATTGTCAGAATTCATTAGAACATTGTTACAGAGAATATCAAAAAAGCAAGGAAATAAAAAGAAAAATAGCAAACCTCTGCAATATTCCATCAACATCAAAACTTCATAAACTCCATCATTATTTGAAGAAATTGATATATTGGAATCAATTAAATGTACAACATTCTTGTGATTAGTGAGACTTGCCTAAATATAATATATTCTAGTCAAAAATTTAAAAATTAAGATATCCTTTATCCAAAATGTGCCACAAATGAACCATGTCAACAGCAACCCTGCAACCCATTATCGAGGAGATAAAATTTTTGGTTGGAACTGATATATATCAAGACGAAAACATGTGCGAAATGCGAGAAAATCTTTGTTGGGTTCCCAAGTCAAATTAGACATGACCTTTCCCCTTCACGTTTGTAGTAAGTTGTAGTTTTTTAGCTTATCAAGTTTTGTGTAAATACCCAAACTGGAGTCTAGCAATGATGGTTAAATAACATGATATTCTTGAATTAGATTATAAGAGGACAGGCAGGTAGAAAGTCATCTACTCTGCCTCTGAGACGCATGTAAAATGAATGTCACCAGGAAAATTCAGTAAATCGAAAGCTATCTGTTGAGTTTGAAACTTTTTTGCCCATCAAAAGAAAGTGACATGAACATTTCAGAAACCCAAACTAAAATTTGAATCTGTCACCTCGATAGAAAATAACAAAATTATTCCATAATTCAAAATATTACCGATATCCCAAAATTCAAAATATTTAACAAAAAATGCAAAATTTGTATTTGGCAATTTCAAAACCTTTATTTAGTTAGCTACATTGGAACATATCTAAACGATGGTAATCATGTGGGTTGCAAAATCCTCATGCATAATCTATCATGTATGGCCCATCAATGACTGACAAAAGAAATAACATGAGTAATTCGTTTTTGTGTTGAAAAGATGATATTGTATTCATTCAGCTACTGTAACTTGTTAATGATTCACCACCAAACTATTTCAAGCATTATGCTTGTGTATAAAACAGGAACTACAATTCACAACCAAAAGAAAACACTATACAAGATCTTGACTTCACATGAAGGAATAATGTGAGTTTGAATTAACCCGGTTTCTGCGTAGAGATACCACTTTCATATTGAAGATTCGAATCGATTCAGATATATGTCGGATGTGTATGATTCAAATACACGTTTGTGTGTTCCAGTATAATCAATGAGGGTTTTGTGCATAAATTTGGAATACATTGAAAATTTACATATATTTCCATAAAATTTACACCATTGGCCATTTGTTTGATTTTTGTAAAATAGAATTTCATTAGAAAATATTTGCGTTGGAAAGTGGCAACCCTATTTCTTAGCAACCACAACACAGAACTGAATTTACAAAGCAGTAATCACTCACCCATATTTTAATCTCTCGTTTACAAACTTCCAGATTAGCTTCACTGTTAACAAACATACGTTTCAAAGCAACTCGATGACCAGAAGTAAGCTTGCATAGAAACACCATGGAGAAACCACCTAAAAAATATATTAAACTCAATTTAAACACACTGAATTGGTACAGAAGTCCTTCAAATTGATATGTTAAATTCAAATATAACTGAATAACAAAAATTTAGCATTTATTACCTTCAGCTATAACTTCTTCCACAGACACTTGATGTCTGTTGATACGAATAATCTTCCCAACATAATCACCGCCAGCCGCTTGTGAGAACAACTTTTTCATTTTTTTAGGTAAAAAGTACAACCTATTGACAAGGTTACAATAAAGCACCACAGTTTTGCCTAGAATTTAAAGGTGAAAAATATAGTCACATATTAGTAGTTCAGTTTTCTGCTGGTGTACCCAATCACAAATATTATTTTATCAAGCATGGACCAAATATCATGTTGAAATCAAAGTTTTATTGCGACTCCCGCCATTCATCGCCCACTTCCCCCAACTTGGAAGTCTACGAGCTGAGAGAGACAGGATTATTAATTATGAAATCCATCACCTTGGGCAGAATCGATAAACGGGCAGAAATTAAAGAAGTGGGATGTCTATGGACACTCAATCAAATGCTCCAATAGTTAAGAGGTGACGAACGTTTTTTGTAAAATTTGCCAAAATATTAAAAATAATGTTTAGCAAGATTATACCATGCCATAAAATAGAGTATAAACATATTCTTGGATGAATTTATTGTCAGAAGCACATATCAATGCGATTTATGTTGCTGTATTTTGAATGACAAGGATATTATATCTGGCTCATACTTTGTTTCCATGCGGAACAGAACTAAAAGTCAATTATTCAAATCTCCAAATCTTCCAAACTCCGCTACATTCAATATTTTGAATAGACCGTGTCAAGCGATGTTCTGCCTGGATGTTAAATAGACTTCGTTTTTCAGCAAATTGTCGAATAGTAGAAATCAAGAAACTAGATGTAAAAACAAATTGGTTTATTAACTCTTCAAATTGAATTACTTCGCAAAAAACTTTTATTTTATGTAACGTTCAAGTTGAACATTATTCAAGTTGTGAAAAATATTTCTTTGCATTTTTGAGGTACTTCAAGGTTTTCGAATAAACGACACGATAGGAAACGTGCAGCTTCGCTCAAATTTAAACATGGTATCTGCATGTCTGGTCTGCCTGTATGTATGTATGTTTATTTGTCTCAAGCAATGAAGATAACAAGAAAAGCATGATCAAAAAGGCATAAAGTAGAAGGGCCATACACACAATACCAAGTTGGCCTAACACACTGACATGAGACGTATACCCCTAGCAACTACAAACGATTAAATAAGAGAAAATACAGATATGCAATATATACAAGCTTGCAAATGGATTGGATTACTGGATTACGGGTTCCTAGAATCTCGCCCAAGCTCTTTTAAAACTCTTATGAAGTCATGATGAAATTTCTAAATAATCATTTCAAGGATGAGAGATTGCTTCCTCGATTGTATTGATTCTTTCTACTTCACTATATTACATTCCTTTATGCAGATAAATAAAGTCATTGCAGTTGGCTGAGCACATCTTTGCTTAGTAAAATACAAATAATAGCACACTTATATACAGAAGGATGTTGTACAACAAACATTGAATGGGGCAGAGCTATATTGCCGTGGTTTGAGAATCCAAAACAGTACAGGTATTCGCTACATATGCTATATCCTGATATATTGAGCATGGTCCAAGTACAAGATATGTCCAGGAGGCTATATCTTTAATATTTGCCAATTCTGCCAGTTAGAGCTGATTATTCTCAGACCTGAAATTCATGTTGTTTGCCTATGATATATTTTGGGTTGTTGATGCAAATACCGATACCTTGATTAAGTAGTCAACCGGTATATCTCTGAGGTTGACGCTGTACATGGCTATATCTAAAACGACAGTCTATTCAAATACTTCATTAACTTACTCGGTACCGGAAGTTATTAACAAATTAAGCAAATTATAGCGAAGCAAGACCGCCGGTATAACTCCGAAATCGTCTTCTTGAGCTCATTTTGAAGTCCTCAAATCATACTTCAAACCATGTTTGCATTGGTGTAAAATTTGAAAGTTGCATATGCAGTTTCTCTCTTTTTTTTCTAGATGTGTATGGAAATTACTGGATAAGCACCGAGCAACTTAACAACTGGCGAAAATGAAACGAACACAGCAATGAGCTGATAAGCGTAGGTGAGAGTATTGTCACACTTGGGTATTGGGACATCATGGAGGTTTTTAGGCCCTATGAAAATTTAGACTAATTTTACGTAGCTTCGTGTTGCATCTGGCACCAGTAGTGGATCCAGGGGGGGGGGCACTGGGGCATGTAGCCCCCAAAACTTTTCAGAAAAATTAAGAGTGTAGGAAACGCAGTAAAAAAACAGAAAAAACACTATTTTTGAATGGTTAGTTAGGTTAAAATACAAAATAAAGAAAAAATTTTGTGATACTCTGGCGTGCAATTATGCGTCCATCAGTCCGTGAATAATATTGTGAAGGCTATCTCGTGCCATTTTGTTTTTAATATGAGAGTTTATACTTCATTTTCATAAAATTTTTGCGTGCCTCTGGCTGCCTAAGTACTTTTTACTGATTAATTTTGTGTATTTCTTCCCTAAAGTGATAGTTATTGAATCGCTTTGATAATTTTTCTGTCGCGCTCATTTGGGGCTCAAGAAGTTTAGTACCATATATCCGATTGTCATAAAAATTTCCGATGTTGCACAAGACTCATCCGAACCCGGGAGACAATGCCAGATGCTTGTAGCATTGGCACCCCTATAGTTAGGATGAGAAAATTCTGCCAATTTTTATTTTGGTGCCATTCGGGAATATGGTACTACTTGGGGCCGCGTTAGCGTGATGAAAGTGACGATAGCTGCCGAACGTAATACATAAAGAATGACACAAGTTCAAACCCCGGCAAAGTATGCAGTATGATCAATGAAAAAGCCTTCAAAGAGCAATAAATGCGAGGTGCCCCTAGGTTACGCACTGTAACTAAAAGCCTTGGGACAATGCTCCATAAGCTCACCGGTTCATCATTGGTTCCACAAGGGATGGAATGGCAAGACGCAAGATAAGTTACTGGTAAATCTCGTAGTCAGATATAATCTGTAATTGTAAACATTGTTAATTCCATACTGTGAAATAAGGTTCATTTAATTCATTTCACCATACCCAAATTTTTTTCTGGATGTGCTCTGTCTGAGGTCTGGCAGGCATATCATACAGCATAAGCCTAGTTGGGGTCTAGTGAGGTTTAGTACCATATTTCCAAATGTCATCAAAAAAATAAAAAATAACTGGCAGAATATTCTCATCCTATCTAGGGGGCGCCAATGCTGCAAGCATCTGATATTTTCTGCCGGGTTAGCAGTTTGGACGAGTCGGTTGCAACATGGGGAATTTTTATGATAATCGGATATACAGTATATGGTACCTACTAAACTTCATGAGACCCCCTAGTTCAAAGAGTTGGGAGTACAGAGTAAAATAGCTGTAAAATATGAAAACTTAGCAATGCTAAACTTTTACTTCTCTTCTACTCTGTCTGTCTACGTTATCTGCTACTGTCAGACTGTGATCGCAATATTTGACAGGATCCTTTTTTTTATTTTGCCAAATCAAATTTCCAGAAGACGAGAAGCCAAATTGGAATTTAACTTAAGTTATAAGTTATAATAGGCTACCGGTATATATTGTTCGGATGTCCAAATTTTTAAATTTTGATAAAATTATCCAATTCATGAGTTACCGTACCTGGTTACGGTACCTATTTTCAAAATATCATAATTTATGATATCTGATATCCTGCTGCCCTGTGCCTGTATCAGATATTGTAACTAGGCTATGGTACCGGCACCGTACCGTACCTTGCAGGTGATGTTACAACAAAATGGAATTTGAAAAGTAACGTTAATTGCATACCGGTACCGGTACTGCATAAATGAGAATTGAAAAAAAAGAAGGACGGTATCACAGACAATTTTATAAATTACCATGCAGCATGAGCAATATACCATCAACATAACCAGTATAGATCAAAGATTGTCACACATCGTTGACTGTACGGTGCAGATGGACAGGATCCTCAACCCACCTGTATAAAGCTAGCAGACACTTCCAGCAGACAGTTACCGATTTTTCAATTACTATATCCGCCTTCGGCGAGTCATAAATACTCATTCAAATAAGCGAAATATTTGTTTGTCACGACATTTTTTTGACTAGCGTGTTCAAACCATACTTGTACGCCGAGGGAAAAACTTGAGGAAATTCTACCGCGCGGATCATGGGGAAATTCCCCTCCCTTTTCACGAAAAAGTGCAAAAATGGCAAAATAAATCTATTATAGACGTCATTAATTGTCGTAAAAAATATTTGTCACGCTATTCCTTTTGACAGTACGTTCAGAATATATTTCTACATCTATGAGAAAAAATTGAAGAAATTCTACCGTGCGGATCATGGGGAAATTCCCCTCCCTTCTCATTAAAAAGTGAAAAAATGGCGAAACTGTCTCTAATAAGGGCGTCATTAATTAACGAAAAAAAATGTTTGTCACGCTATTCCTTTATACAGTATGTTCAAAATATATTTCTATATCTATCAAAAAAATTTAAAACAATTCTACCGTGCGGATCATGGGGAAATTCCCCTCCCCTTTCACGAAAATATGAAAAAATGACAAATTATCCTTATTGAGGACGTCATTAGGTGATGAAAAAAATATTTGTCACGCTATTCCTTTATAACGTATATTCAAGAAATATTACTACACTTCGGAAAAAAATTTGAAGAAATTCTACCGTGCGGATCATGGGGAAATTCCCCTCCCTTTTCACGAAAAAGTGCAAAAATAGCAAAATATCTCCAATAAGGGCGTCATTAATAAACGAAAAAAATATTTGTCACGCTATTCCTTTATACAGTATGTTCAAAATATATTTCTATATCTATGAAAAAAATTTAAAAAAATTCTACCGTGCGGATCATGGGGAAATTTCCCTCCCTTTTCATGAAAAAGTGCAAAAATAGCAAAATATCTGCAATAAGGGCGTCATTAATTAACGAAAAAAATGTTTGTCACGCTATTCCTTTATACAGTATGTTCAAAATATATTTCTATATTTATGAAAAAAATTTCAAAAAATTCTACCGTGCGGATCATGGGGAAATTCCCCTCCCCTTTCACGAAAATATGAAAAAATGACAAATTATCCTTATTGAGGACGTCATTAGGTGATGAAAAAAATATTTGTCACGCTATTCCTTTATACCGTATATTCAAGGAATATTACTACACTTCTGAAAAAAATTTGAAGAAATTCTACCGTGCGGATCATGGGGAAATTCCCCTCCCTTTTCACGAAAAAGTGCAAAAATAGCAAAATATCTCCAATAAGGGCGTCATTAATAAACGAAAAAAATATTTGTCACGCTATTCCTTTATACAGTATGTTCAAAATATATTTCTATACCTATGAAAAAAATTTGAAGAAATTCTACCGTGCGGATCATGGGGAAATTTCCCTCCCTTTTCACGAAAATATGAAAAAATGACAAATTATCCTTATTGAGGACGTCATTAAATGATGAAAAAAATATTTGTCACGCTATTCCTTTATACAGTATATTCATGAAATATTACTACACTTATGAAAAAAATTTGAAGAAATTCTACCTTGCGGATCATGGGGAAATTCCCCTCCCTTTTCACGAAAAAGTGCAAAAATGGCAAAATATCTTTAATAAAGGCGTCATTGATTGACGAAAAAAACATTTGCCACGCTATTTCTTTTAACAGTATGTTCAAAATGTATTTCTATATCTATGAATAAAATTTAAAGAAATTCTACCGTGCGGATCATGGGGAAATTCCCCTCTCTTTTCATGAAAAAGTGCTAAAATAGCAACATATCTATAATAAGGGCGTCATTAATTAAAGAAAAAATTATTTGTCACGCTATTTCCCTTTACAGTATGTTTATAACATATTTCTACACCTATGGAACCTCCTTTGGAAAAAATAGCACAGCATTATTCATATATTATGCTGAGTATATTTTGAAGAACATTGAAATTAACAAGGCTACTTTTTTAGAAACATGAAATTTCCCCCTTTTACACAGAACGATTCAAAACTTGTTCTAACAAATAACATATAAAGTTCATAATAAAACGACTTCTTTTTACGCATAATATTTATTATTTGCAAGATCTACATAAAAACGTTGAAAAAATGTTGAAAAAACATTGACCAATAATGCCAAAAAAAAAAATCTTAAGGATTGAGATTCTTTATAATATTTTTGAGAATTCCCGTGTAATTTTTCAGGATACCATGGATGGTTAGAAAAGTGCTGGCTTTACGATTCGACCAATCCAAATCAAAGTGTTTTAGGTTGAGGGGCGGATATGCGTTTATCAATCGTATTTCAGTAAATGGCTAGAATTAAAGACATAGTCCCATTCTATAGCGGGAATTCTTTTAAGTTCTCAAATTTGCCTCTGGCGAAATTTCTGGGTCGCTTTCTATTGTACTGACATACATGCAAGACTCATCTCAAATGGGTAGGCCTATAAAAATACGTTTATACTACTGCCCAAGCTGAATCGCTTGCTTCCAACCTTACTCAGAGTTAATTTCTGTAAAAAAGTAATGATCTTTCACTGAAAGTCGTACTTACAACAAGGGCTGGTCAATTCGAGTCGATGATTCGAATCGATTCGAAGCACAATTTATTCGAATCAGTCGCGAATCAATTATAGAAACAAAAACTTGTTAAGTGAACTAGGATTTTTATTTATAACAACGAAATGCAATCGATTAAGTCAAATTAGACTAAAATCGATTATATTTCGTCATTAAAATATGAAAGTGGTTGCTCTTAGTGTGAATTGAAAATACGCTACAAATTATAAATTTCTTTATTTTCACAATGTTATAACAGTACAAGTTATAATAGTAAAAATGGGATATTTGTTATTTGCAAAGAATTAGTGATTCGATCCGATTCGAAAAAAGTATTCGAATCAGATTCGAATTCCAAGTGATTCGGTTTTGCCCAGCCCTACTTACAGTACCGGATGTCACGCTGAGAAAGGAACAACTAACGACTACTTACAAGCACAAAATATTCAATTTGGGCATTTGGAGACTCAGTTTAACAAAACAATTTTCAGGTCGTCATGTTTACACTTTTTGTGGAATTTGAAAAAAACTATAAAGGTGCTTCCATTGTAGCAAGTCTCTAATGTTTTGATACACAAGCCGGACACTTCCATACTATATCGACGATATCTGCAACATCGCCATCGTAGCAGCTTGCGTGGTACCATCTCGGACACATATCGCATCCAACCTAAAATAATAATATGAGATAATGAAATCTATAGCAAACTGGGTTCGTTAAAGAAAGCTTAATATCTCACCCATTCCCCGGGAGTTTTTCCCCTACAATAACTGCAGTATGATGTTAGACAATCCAGAATTTCAAAAAAGAAGATATGTAAATCCAATCAAGCCATTCATTTTTAGGAAAGATTTTTTGTTACAATTAAACCCCTAAAAGCTCCATTTTATAGCAAGCACGCACTATTCCGTCAAACGGGGGGGGGGGGGGGGGAATGGAATTGCCCTGTTGCTGTTCACCTCTTGTATCAAATTCATCATACATGCTTGCCGTAAGCTTACGCCACTTTCGGGCTTTTTAGAATGAAATTTAATAAACAAAATGCGATGCAGACATGGAACTTCTGTAAGAAAATGGTTCCAATGTCAAGACAAAATAAATCAAAAAGCGATAAAAGGTTTACATTGAATGCCTTCCCAAAGGCTCCTAAAATAACAAATCTTTATCTTGTTTCTGTTTTATATAATACTATCTGGTACAGTTCTTCCCAATATTTTGGCGCACTCGCGCCGGTAAAATGATAAAAATCGTTTTATGAATTGATGTCATTTTTGTTTTTATGTAAGCGAAGGCCGAATGCAAAAATTCTATATCAAAAACAATAAAAACTTCAAAGCCAATGTATCCGTTCGCCGGTGAATTTCTTATAGATATCAGAAATCATAATTGAGCGGGCAACTGACAAAAGATGAGTGCTGGTTGATCTATGCACATGTAAAACTTGGTTCACGATCTAACGTAACATAAACCAACAGCACCTTTTTATAGTACAATAATTTTAAAACGAGTGCATTTTTATTTTATTTTTCCATATGTGAAATTGTATATCATTGCAACACAACCCTGAAAAAATTGATTTACTTACTTACTTCTATCCTCACAGAGAAATTTTATGAATGGGAATTAAATCATTAATATGTAAGTAAAATAACGAAACAAGAAAGCGAAAATTATTATATCGAGCATATGAATGAATGGACTTGAACGCTGTCTTGGTATCATATTGGGTTTATTCCTCTCAGAACTTTGTCAAATCAGTGTCAAAGTCCATCTTTACACTCTTTTTTATCTATCCAATGATATATGTATGTTTGAGTAAGCCATTAACAGAGCGCGATCAAGTTGCACACTGATTCTTATAACAATTGCCTATAGCCTTCAAAGTTACGTCATTGAAAGTACTTCTTCTGGCATTTGCGAATTCGAAAAGACCCACAGCGCCTTATGCAAGTAACATATCTGGGGTCCGTCCGTACTCACGAAACTTCGCTAATAAACGCGTTTAAGAGCTTTCAAATTCATTCGAGGTTCGCATAAAGTCGCTAAAAGTGACGTTTTTGTATAGACGTATGTGTGACGTAATAATGCCATGAAATCGGAGAAATATAATTAATCGCAAGGCCGAAAACAATATTAAAACTCTCAGTACAATTACGGGAGGCAAGTATACAACGTAGCATTGCGATGCTCATGGAAGTAACTGCCAACAACCGTATTATCTTAAGTCAGCATCATCATCCTTGAGTTGACAGGAACTTTTATTTTGATAGTATATTTTCCAGGATCTTAAAAATTTATAAAACTGTTCAGGGAATACCGGGGGAGAAGTATTGACGTGCTGTTGTAGGTTTTCCCAAGCTTGACCCATTAATAAAAAAACATCAAAATATGAACACTCTTTATTGCAAGAACTCGCATGCATTTGAATACATTGACGTTGAAACTACAAACATCTTCCAACGGCATTCTAGTTTGTAGCTCTCGGTCGGAGCGCGATGCAACTTCTACATTTTAACAAAAGTCTAGCTGATTTCTCTCCATATAAAATAGTAGCTTTTATAAAGTGAAAGGCATGAAAGGAACTTCTAAATATGCGGTGACAATGAATGACAATATGGTGACGCGTGAAAGTTAAATAGCGAGAATGACATTACGTCATTCGCAGCAAACTTCCACTCGCCCCACCTTTTTAGGAGAAGTTTGACTAAAAAAACATACTTTGGCAGGATCTGGCGAATAAATAGATGTCCATTTCGCGATATCATTTTTTTATGTGAAATAGATAGAATTATTGAACTCTATCGTATCCTAATAAAGTTTCATTGGACCTTACAATAAAGATATATAATAAAAAAAATCCGAATTCCTGAGGTATCAATATTGTCACCTCTTCAGTCGCTTCCGCGCCGCCGAATAGAATAGAGCTTTGTCTTTTTCCATTTTTTTGTGAGATCTGGCATCGAATTTTCTTCGCTTGTTTATTTGTTTGTCATTGCGTGCCGTTTTCGGTCCCTTTTGCAATTAAGCGGTATTAACTGTATATATTTACTTCACCGATTTGCACATCGAATGTATGTGAGTTTGTGCAATATTTATCTTTCGATGTTTTATTAATGGGACGAGTGACAAACGCCAACACTTGTTTTGAGAATCCCTGCATAATCCTAAAAAAATATATACGGCATTCAGAATTTTGCATACACTATGACAAAAAATCCAACAAAGCAACCGGTCTCTGACAGTAATTTTACTTGACGGTATTGAAAAAAATTCAAAATCAACTGTTTGGGCCATCAACACCTTGGCTTAAATCTCATCAACATGGCGTATTTTAACTTTAAAAATATGCAATTCCTGAAAATAACCAGTAAATTTACTGTACTTTTGTTACAGTGTAGCCTAGAGCAATTTTACTTTTACTTATAGTTTTACTTGCATATATGCAATTCACAATTTTTTTTTATTTAGAAATCTCACTACTAGGTGAGAATCAGAATGACGACAGTTTTGAAATCAAAATATCAGTTTTGTTAAAAAATTTTCTTAGGCAGGTATTTTATTTCAATGTGGTATTCCATTTGGATGTAACCCTGGCGTGTTTGTGTCTTCCGAATTCAATGTTAGTTTGGCTTATGAATACTGGATTTTAAAGGGCATCTACTGCTGCTTCTTTGCCGCCTGAAAAAGACACCTAAAATGGACTAGACTAGTATATATCAAAACTTCAACGGAATTACAATTATAATACACGGTATGGTAGGTATGTATAACGCATGTGCAATTTCACAGTTAACAGTTTGAACAAACTATAGTTGGAGTTGGTATTTATATTTTGGCATTCTTGTATGGCGTATTTATCACAAAACCTCTTAACCTCTAATCCTTTGGTCCCAAATGAACAACACAATTTACGGCAAAAATTCGCCCATTTGTTATCACTCGACAATCAAAATTGTAGATAGGCTTACATTTTAGCACTTTTTATAAGGTATCTGTGGCATGCGCCATATTCGGGCCGATTCACGCCGAGTACGTCAATAATTTGAAGAGCTCTGCATTCTGTATTGCTCCGACAAGAGGTTCGGTGTCATCCGGAGAGTATTGCCATTTTGCATGATAACTCGGCCGCTTTTATTTATAATTTTAATATACGATTGGAATCTAATACTTGATTGAGAAGACAGCAAATAAAAGACAGGCAACATATTGAAAACCTTGTTATCGATCACACACAAAACAGCATAAGATATAGAAAGTAAAGAAGGATATTTTCCTGGCATTTACTGAAACAAAACAAACTTGAATGAAACCACTCATAGTTCAATGACATGCGTTTGTCTTTCATTTTTCTATGATCCTCATGGCAGAATTTCTTCAAATTTTTCTTAAAAGTGTATAATTGAGTTAAAAATCCTGAAAGGGAAAATCGTGACAAGCAATATTTTAACCTATTAAAGACGTTTTAATAAAATGCTTAAAATGGTTCATCATTATTAGGATTATTTTGTCATTTTTGCACTTTTTCATGAAAAGTGAGGGGAATTTCCCCATGATCGGCACGGTAGAATTTCTTCAAATTTTTTTCATAAGTGTGGAGATATATTTTGAACATACTGTAAAAAGGAATAGCGTGACAAATATTTTTTTCATCACTTAATGACGTCTTCATTCAGGATAATTCGTCATTTTTCCATATTTTCGTGAAAAGGCAGGAGAATTTCTCCATGATTCGCACGGTAGAATTTTTTTAAATTTTTTTCATAGATATAGAAATATATTTTGAACATACTGTATAAAGGAATAGCGTGACAAGTATTTTTTTCGTTAATTAATGACGTCCTTATTGGAGATATTTTGCTATTTTTGCACTTTTTCATGAAAAGGGAGGGGAATTTCCCCATGATCCGCACGGTAGAATTTTTTTAAATTTTTTTCATAGATATAGAAATATATTTTAAACATACTGTATAAAGGAATAGCGTGACAAATATTTTTTTCGTTAATTAATGACGCCCTTATTGGAGATATTTTGCTTTTTTTGCACTTTTTCATGAAAAGGGAGGGGAATTTCCCCATGATCCGCACGGTAGAATTTTTTCAAATTTTTTTTCATAGATCATATAGATATAGAAATATATTTTAAACATACTGTATAAAGGAATAGCGTGACAAATATTTTTTTCGTTAATTAATGACGCCCTTATTGGAGATATTTTGCTTTTTTTGCACTTTTTCATGAAAAGGGAGGGGAATTTCCCCATGATCCGCACGGTAGAATTTTTTTAAATTTTTTTCATAGATATAGAAATATATTTTAAACATACTGTATAAAGGAATTTTTTCGTTAATTAATGACGCCCTTATTGGAGATATTTTGCTTTTTTTGCACTTTTTCATGAAAAGGGAGGGGAATTTCCCCATGATCCGCACGGTAGAATTTTTTTAAATTTTTTTCATAGATATAGAAATATATTTTGAACGTACTGTATAAAGGAATAGCGTGACAAATATTTTTTTCGTCAAAAATGACGCCCTTATTAGAGATATTTTGCTATTTTTGCACTTTTTCATGAAAAGGGAGGGGAATTTCCCCATGATCCGCACGGTAGAATTTTTTTAAATTTTTTTCATAGATATAGAAATATATTTTGAACATATTGTATAAAGGAATAGCGTGACAAATATTTTTTTCGTTAATTAATGACGCCCCTATTAGAGATATTTTGCTATTTTTGCACTTTTTCATGAAAAGGGAGGGGAATTTCCCCATGATCCGCACGGTAGAATTTTTTTAAATTTTTTTCATAGATATAGAAATGTATTTTAAACATACTGTATAAAGGAATAGCGTGACAAATATTTTTTTCGTTAATTAATGACGCCCTTATTGGAGATATTTTGCTTTTTTTGAACTTTTTCATGAAAAGGGAGGGGAATTTCCCCATGATCCGCACGGTAGAATTTTTTTAAATTTTTTTCATAGATATAGAAATATATTTTGAACATACTGTATAAAGGAATAGCGTGACAAATATTTTTTTCGTTAATTAATGACGCCCTTATTGGAGATATTTTGCTTTTTTTGCACTTTTTCGTGTAAAGGGAGGGGAATTTCCCCATGATCCGCACGGTAGAATTTTTTCAAATTTTTTTCATAGATATAGAAATATATTTTAAACATACTGTATAAAGGAATAACGTGACAAATATTTTTTTCGTTAATTAATGACGCCCTTATTGGAAATTTTGCTTTTTTGCTTTTTTTGCACTTTTTCATGAAAAGGGAGGGGAATTTCCCCATGATCCGCACGGTAGAATTTTTTTAAATTTTTTTCATAGATATAGAAATATATTTTAAACATACTGTATAAAGGAATAGCGTGACAAATATTTTTTTCGTTAATTAATGACGCCCTTATTGGAGATATTTTGCTTTTTTTGCACTTTTTCATGAAAAGGGAGGGGAATTTCCCCATGATCCGCACGGTAGAATTTTTTTAAATTTTTTTCATAGATATAGAAATATATTTTGAACATACTGTATAAAGGAATAGCGTGACAAATATTTTTTTCGTTAATTAATGACGCCCTTATTGGAGATATTTTGCTTTTTTTGCACTTTTTCGTGTAAAGGGAGGGGATTTTCCCCATGATCCGCACGGTAGAATTTTTTCAAATTTTTTTCATAAGTGTGGAGATATATTTTAAACATACTGTATAAAGGAATAGCGTGACAAATATTTTTTTCGTTAATTAATGACGCCCTTATTGGAGAGATATTTTTTTTTTTTTTGCACTTTTTCATGAAAAGGGAGGGGATTTTTCCCCATGATCCGCACGGTAGAATTTTTTTAAATTTTTTTCATAGATATAGAAATATATTTTAAACATACTGTATAAAGGAATAGCGTGACAAATATTTTTTTCGTTAATTAATGACGCCCTTATTGGAGATATTTTGCTTTTTTTGCACTTTTTCATGAAAAGGGAGGGGAATTTCCCCATGATCCGCACGGTAGAATTTTTTTAAATTTTTTTCATAGATATAGAAATATATTTTGAACGTACTGTACAAAGGAATAGCGTGACAAATATTTTTTTCGTCAAAAATGACGCCCTTATTAGAGATATTTTGCTATTTTTGCACTTTTTCATGAAAAGGGAGGGGAATTTCCCCATGATCCGCACGGTAGAATTTTTTTAAATTTTTTTCATAAATATAGAAATATATTTTGAACATATTGTATAAAGGAATAGCGTGACAAATATTTTTTTCGTTAATTAATGACGCCCTTATTAGAGATATTTTGCTATTTTTGCACTTTTTCATGAAAAGGGAGGGGGAATTTCCCCATGATCCGCACGGTAGAATTTTTTTTTTAAATTTTTTTTCATAGATATAGAAATGTATTTTAAACATACTGTATAAAGGAATAGCGTGACAAATATTTTTTTCGTTAATTAATGACGCCCTTATTGGAGATATTTTGCTTTTTTTGAACTTTTTCATGAAAAGGGAGGGGAATTTCCCCATGATCCGCACGGTAGAATTTTTTTAAATTTTTTTCATAGATATAGAAATATATTTTGAACATACTGTATAAAGGAATAGCGTGACAAATATTTTTTTTTCGTTAATTAATGACGCCCTTATTGGAGATATTTTGCTTTTTTTGCACTTTTTCGTGTAAAGGGAGGGGAATTTCCCCATGATCCGCACGGTAGAATTTTTTTTTCAAATTTTTTTCATAGATATAGAAATATATTTTTAAACATACTGTATAAAGGAATAGCGTGACAAAATATTTTTTTCGTTAATTAATGACGCCCTTATTGGAGATATTTTGCTTTTTTTTTGCACTTTTTCATGAAAAGGGAGGGGAATTTCCCCATGATCCGCACGGTAGAATTTTTTTTAAATTTTTTTCATAGATATAGAAATATATTTTTTAAACATACTGTATAAAGGAATAGCGTGACAAATATTTTTTTTCGTTAATTAATGACGCCCTTATTGGAGATATTTTGCTTTTTTTTGCACTTTTTCATGAAAAGGGAGGGGAATTTCCCCATGATCCGCACGGTAGAATTTTTTTAGAAAATTTTTTTCATAGATATAGAAATATATTTTGAACATACTGTATAAAGGAATAGCGTGACAAATATTTTTTTTCGTTAATTAATGACGCCCTTATTGGAGATATTTTGCTTTTTTTGCACTTTTTCGTGTAAAGGGAGGGGAATTTCCCCATGATCCGCACGGTAGAAATTTTTTCAAATTTTTTTCATAGATATAGAAAGATATTTTAAACATACTGTATAAAGGAATAGCGTGACAAATATTTTTTTCGTTAATTAATGACGCCCTTATTGAAGATATTTTGCTTTTTTTTTTGCACTTTTTTTTCATGAAAAGGGAGGGGAATTTCCCCATGATCCGCACGGTAGAATTTTTTTAAATTTTTTTCATAGATATAGAAATATATTTTGAACATACTGTATAAAGGAATAGCGTGACAAATATTTTTTTCGTTAATTAATGACGCCCTTATTGGAGATATTTTTTTAAATTTTTTTTTGCACTTTTTCGTGTAAAGGGAGGGGATTTTTTTCCCCATGATCCGCACGGTAGAATTTTTTCAAATTTTTTTTCATAGATATAGAAAGATATTTTTTTTTTAAACATACTGTATAAAGGAATAGCGTGACAAAATATTTTTTTCGTTAATTAAATGACGCCCTTATTGGAGATATTTTGCTTTTTTTTTTTTGCACTTTTTCATGAAAAGGGAGGGGAATTTCCCCATGATCCGCACGGTAGAATATTTTGCTTTTTTTTTTTTTTTTTTTTTCATAGATATAGAAATATATTTTAAACATACTGTATAAAGGAATAGCGGACAAAGGAATAGCGTGACAAATTTTTTTTCGTTAATTAATGACGCCCTTATTGGAGATATTTTGCTTTTTTTTTTTTGCACTTTTTCATGAAAAGGGAGGGGAATTTCCCCATGATCCGCACGGTAGAAATTTTTTAAAAATTTTTTTCATAGATATAGAAATATATTTTGAACGTACTGTATAAAGGAATAGCGTGACAAATATTTTTTTCGTCAAAAATGACGCCCTTATTAGAGATATTTTGCTATTTTTGCACTTTTTCATGAAAAGGGAGGGGAATTTCCCCATGATCCGCACGGTAGAATTTTTTTAAATTTTTTTCATAAATATAGAAATATATTTTGAACATATTGTATAAAGGAATAGCGTGACAAATATTTTTTTCGTTAATTAATGACGCCCTTATTAGAGATATTTTGCTATTTTTGCACTTTTTCATGAAAAGGGAGGGGAATTTCCCCATGATCCGCACGGTAGAATTTTTTTAAATTTTTTTCATAGATATAGAAATGTATTTTAAACATACTGTATAAAGGAATAGCGTGACAAATATTTTTTTCGTTAATTAATGACGCCCTTATTGGAGATATTTTGCTTTTTTTGAACTTTTTCATGAAAAGGGAGGGGAATTTCCCCATGATCCACACGGTAGAATTTTTTTAAATTTTTTTCATAGATATAGAAATATATTTTGAACATACTGTATAAAGGAATAGCGTGACAAATATTTTTTTCGTTAATTAATGACGCCCTTATTGGAGATATTTTGCTTTTTTTTTTTTTGCACTTTTTCGTGTAAAGGGAGGGGAATTTCCCCATGATCCGCACGGTAGAATTTTTTTTCAAATTTTTTTCATAGATATAGAAATATATTTTAAACATACTGTATAAAGGAATAGCGTGACAAATATTTTTTTTCGTTAATTAATGACGCCCTTATTGGAGATATTTTGCTTTTTTTTTGCACTTTTTCATGAAAAGGGAGGGGAATTTCCCCATGATCCGCACGGTAGAATTTTTTTAATTTTTTTTTCATAGATATAGAAATATATTTTGAACATACTGTATAAAGGAATAGCGTGACAAATATTTTTTTCGTTAATTAATGACGCCCTTATTGGAGATATTTTGCTTTTTTTGCACTTTTTCGTGTAAAGGGAGGGGAATTTCCCCATGATCCGCACGGTAGAATTTTTTCAAATTTTTTTCATAGATATAGAAAGATATTTTAAACATACTGTATAAAGGAATAGCGTGACAAATATTTTTTTCTTTAATTAATGACGCCCTTATTAGAGATATTTTGCTTTTTTTGCACTTTTTCATGAAAAGGGAGGGGAATTTCCCCATGATCCGTACGGTAGAATTTTTTTAAATTTTTTTCATAGATATAGAAATATATTTTGAACATACTGTATAAAGGAATAGCGTGACAAATATTTTTTTCGTTAATTAATGACGCCCTTATTGGAGATATTTTTTTTTTTTTTTTTTTTTTGCACTTTTTCATGAAAAGGGAGGGGAATTTCCCCATGATCCGCACGGTAGAATTTTTTTAAATTTTTTTCATAGATATAGAAATATATTTTGAACATACTGTATAAAGGAATAGCGTGACAAATATTTTTTTCGTTAATCAATGACGCCCTTATTGGAGATATTTTGCTATTTTTGCACTTTTTCATGAAAAGGGAGGGGAATTTCCCCATGATCCGCACGGTAGAATTTTTATAAATTTTTTTCATAGATATAGAAATATATTTTGAACATATTGTATAAATGAATAGCGTGACAAATATTTTTTTCGTTAATTAATGACGCCTTTATTGTAGATATTTTGCTATTTTTGCGCTTTTTATGAAAAGGGAGGGGAATTTCCCCATGATCCGCACGGTAGAATTTTTTTAAATTTTTTTCATAGATATAGAAATATATTTTAAACATACTGTATAAAGGAATAGCGTGACAAATATTTTTTTCGTTAATTAATGACGCCCTTATTGGAGATATTTTACTTTTTTTGCACTTTTTCATGAAAAGGGAGGGGAATTTCCCTATGATCCGCACGGTAGAATTTTTTTAAATTTTTTTCATAGATATAGAAATATATTTTGAACATACTGTATAAAGGAATAGCGTGACAAATATTTTTTTCGTTAATTAATGACGCCCTTATTGTAGATATTTTGCTATTTTTGCACTTTTTCATGAAAAGGGAGGGGAATTTCCCCATGATCCGCACTGTAGAACTTTTTTAATTTTTTTTCATAGATATAGAAATATATTTTGAACATACTGTATAAAGAAATAGCGTGACAAACATTTTTTTCGTTAATTAATGACGCCCTTATTGGAGATATTTTGCTATTTTTGCACTTTTTCATGAAAAGGGAGGGAATTTCCCCATGATCCGCACGGTAGACTTTTTTTAAATTTTTTTCATAGATATAGAAATATATTTTGAACATACTGTATAAAGGAATAGCGTGACAAATATTTTTTTCGTTAATTAATGACGCCCTTATTGTAGATATTTTGCTATTTTTGCACTTTTTCGTGAAGAGGGAGGGGAATTTCCCCATGATCCGCACGGTAGAATTTTTTTAAATTTTTTTGATAGATATAGAAATATATTTTAAACATACTGTATAAAGGAATAGCGTGACAAACATTTTTTTCGTTAATTAATGACGCCCTTATTAGAGACAGTTTCGCCATTTTTTTCACTTTTTAATGAGAAGGGAGGGGAATTTCCCCATGATCCGCACGGTAGAATTTCCTCAACTTTTTCCTTCGGCGTACAAGTATGGTTTGAACACGCTAGTCAAAAAAATGTCGTGACAAACAAATATTTCGCTTATTTAAATGAGTATTTATGACTCGCCGAAGGCGGATATAGTAATTGAAAAATCGGTAACTGTCTGCTGGAAGTGTCTGCTAGCTTTATACAGGTCCTCAACCCGCCTAGCCGAAAGCTCGCCTGTTTGGTTTCCGGAATGCTCATTCTACTGAGCTTGCAATTACAAACTTGAAAGAAAAAATTACCGAACATTGTTCAAATAAAAAGACTTCCTGTGCTGTCTTCCTGGATCTCGCCAAGGCGTTTGACACAGTTAATCACGAAATTTTGCTGCAAAAACTGTTTCAGTACGGTATTCGTAGGTGTAATGATTGAAGATTGTTTTCGAATTTTGATATGACCATGAGCTCACCGAGGGGAACCCTGATTTTGTCTGCGTAGAGTGACTTGTGGCTATATAAACCGACGGGTCAATGTATAGCTCTCTTTCTGCTCAAGACATCTCCCTGAACGGTGATTTTGTAAGTTTCTCTTGTTTTGGTAATTTCACTTGTAACCTAATAGTTCTTTGTAGGTTTTAGCTTGGGGTATTCAATACACTGGTTAGTGCTGTATTTAATAGCCTACCAGAATTTAGTGTAAGCCGTTAGATCTTTATCGATTAGCCTAACCTTTTTATTTGTCTTGTCTTACTTTCGTTTGTTTCATTCATCATTAATATACTTGCCTGCACATAATCCTGTAACCTGATAACTGACTGGTCGACTGGCGGGGGAATATTCAGATTCTTTAGACCGGGTCATTACACAACCACTCGAACTCTGAACTAATGAAATCTTTTTTTTTTTTTTTGTGTGTGTGTGTCAAGTAGAATCCAATGCCAATCCGGATTTTTGTTTCATGATATTGATGATGCCAAATGTTTATGTCCAAATTCAGATTGATTAATTCAACCACGAGCCCAATAATAAACAGAATAAAATTTAAAAGCACTAAATTAATTAAAAATTAAAAACTAATGAAATCATACTTAAGCAATCGTCAACAATATATAGAGAGCAATGGATATTTTTCTTCATTAGAATTCTTGACATGTGGTGTGCCTCAAGGTAGCACACTTGGCCCATTGCTTTTTCTAATTTACATTAATGATTTGCCGTTAGTGTCCTTATTAAACTCTACGTTATTCGCTGATAATACTGCTCTACTCGACTCTGCGAATAACTACACTGAATTACAATTGTTAATGAACAAAAATTGACCGATGGCTAAAAAGTAATAAATTGCCATTAAATCATTCTAAAACAAAATTCATGGTATTCGGAAACAGGCAAAATAATAATGATAAAGATTTTCAGTTATATATTGGCAATATAAAGTAGAAAGAGTCAAAACTATTAAATACCTAGGTGTTATATTGGATGACAACTCTCATGGAAATCTCATATCGATAATACATGTAGCAAATTGAAGCGTTCATTGGGAATCATGTACAAAATGAGGCGCATAGCTAGCTTTAACACACTTAAAGTTATATATAATAGTATAATAAATATAATAGCATAATAAAATTATAAGGTGCTTGTTTTTTGCGGAGTCGAAGAATGCTTTAACATCTGGGCTTTACCATCAGTGTGGAGTGTTACAACTCAATGATATCTATTTCTGCGAGGTAGCCAAGTTTATGTATAGATTTGAAAATAACTTGTTGCCACCGATTTTCAAAAGCTTTTTTACAAAAATTTCAGATGTTCACATTCATGCTACCCGTAATACTTTAAACAGAGTATATTACACACCTCAAGTCGCCACACAAATTTCAAAAAAGTCCCTTAAATCAGAAGGCATTGAAATCTGGTCACAGATATCTTCTGATTTAAAGGACCTCAACTTTGGAGGATTCAGTCGTCGCCCGAAAGACAGAATAATCGGTTGTTACAAACATTGAATTCTGCACTAATTTGGTTGTCACAGTGTTTAGATACACCGTGATTAGGCTTTTTTCTCTTTTTGGTCATCTTTGTTATTAATAATCTATTCTATGTTGTATGCTCTCACTGTAATCATATCTGTCTGTCTGTGCGAGCCAGAATCTTATCCTATGGCAAAATTTCAGTTGTTTCCAAGTTGGTACATTATTATGATATCTGATCTGATATTTATTGGCCTACTAGACGGTATTGAGTTTGATAAAAAATATGTTTTTTTCTTTGAGGCTGTAAATGGCATATATCCTAATTAATTTGTCTCATATCCAAAATAGTGATTGGCAATACTAATAAATTGATGAGCTAGCCATATACATTATATAATAAAAATAATTTCTTGATCTTAGACCACATAAGTCTAGGTTTCAAATTGATCCACGTGTTAGATTAACCATTACAGATGAAGTATCAAATTTAATTTATTTTATAAAATGTCGCAATGTTTAATTAGTTTTTTATCTAAAGTTAACACTACTGTTCATCCGTCCTACTACATACTGCATGGGATGGAAGAACATATCCTAAGGCATACTGTAGTAATATATGTTCTACTATTTTTTTGCATAATATTTTTGTTTTTCCTGGAATAAGTTATGTGGACATTATCTACATCTTAATGTCATCCATGTTATGCTTACACCCCCTTTTTCTCTCATTGTAAATGTTTTTTATAGTTTATAACATGCGCACTGTTTTTTTTTTGTTTATTTTTTTAACCAAACCCACCTTATACTTTAGCCAATTAAAGGTGACACAGCTCAATAGCCTTGTCAGGCTCTCCGAGCCTCCCCCATCTGTGACTATCTGATAATTTCATCTGTATTTTTATATTGTACTTATGTTTTTTTTTTCCACATGTTGGAAATAAATTCTACTACAACTACTACTAGCGCCCATTTTGCTGTCTACGCAAACTCTCGCTTGCCATCCGCTGACTCCCAACGGCGATTTTAGGCACCAACGAAGAATTTAAATAAGCAAGCAAAAGCTTTAATTACTCTGTATGCTATGATTTCATTCTTATACTACAGGAGGGAGAGCTGAGGTTATAACTTAAACACATGCGAACTGCGATCTTTTATGCAGATGCCTTCTCAATATACACTTAAGTTTATTCAACAGTCAATTTCAATTTATCATAAAATACAGATGTATGCATTTGAAGTGACAGGATGTAACGAAACATCTACCGTAATTATTATCGTATTCACTAGTAGAATTTGTTCCACCTTGACGCGCGATCGACTCTTCCTACACTGCGGAAAACAGTGCAAAATAGTTTTTCGGCTTTATTTGGTTATGTGTGTATAAACTAAGAGTTTAAGATTCTGTACGTATGCATGTAGGCTATATGATTAAGCACCAACGCAAGATGAATGATACTTCAGCCTGAACAATTACTGGTCAAAAATGTGGTCAACTTCTTGATTTGGCAGCTATCTCATTCGCTTTTTTTCAGGAGCGCAGGTTTTTTTCAGGATCGCACAAAGACATCATAGCATAGCGTACATAGCATAGTGTACATCTACACTCTTTTTGAAATGCGCAATTTAGTTGCAAAATATTGTAGCAATGCTAGTAGCATTTGTGTGCCTCCACGACTCAAATATGAAATGCCCGATTTTTTTCGTGCAATGATTAGTTAAATTTAAGTCAACCCCGTCGCGATTTGTGACACATTTTATTTTGTTTCTTTGTTTTCGGCAGATGATCGCATGATATACCGTCATGTTTTTAAACTTTATTTTAGGTCAAATTGAGCACTCCAAAACATAGAATAACAACGTACTTAAGAACTGCTTACGGTTTCCACCAATCAGGTCCATGCACTGGAAAAATAAGAAATATGATAAGCTAAAAATCTTCGCTCTGATTCGGAACAGGTCGCGATATGATGGCCGGGGTTCGCCATTACTATGACTAAGCTGTATTCTCGACTTTCTATTCCCACAGAATAAACATGAAATCCTATATCAACACGGGATTTCTTCCGCCATGGATTGCGAATTGTCTCAAATCTCCATACATATATATGGTGAATATCATAATTCAGGGGTAGCTGACTAAGATTACCGTATGGTCGTATCGACCCCCCCCCCCCCCCCAATCAATACCGAAAATTTGTGTTTGTTATTCATTAATGTGTGTATTTATATTTTCCTCCTACAACGGCTTTGTCTCTGTACCAAATTGCTCCCACGCGGAATGCGCCGGAAAAAAATTGACCCGAAACGGAATTGACTCCCAACTATATATGACCTCCACGCAAGCTCGAACATACCGGGGATTGAACACTTAAGCAACTACTTACACGTGAGGTTGCCATTACTTCCTCGAATGATTTTCTTCAATGCCCCTGGCCCACACGATATTACCTTCATGCAGGATTGGTCATGCACTGTGTTGAATTTCCGCGAGTAGGTGCGCCTATCAGGGCGGGAGAGGGACATGGGCATTCGTTGTATGCTTTAGTTACTCATGGGGTGCTGAGCTGAGCGGGTGGGGCAATTTCGTGTGATGACAGCCACGTATGGGTTCAATACCGCTTGGGGCAAATCCCATATGAAAGCAATTCCGACAGGAGCAATCCCGCGCTTTGTGGCAATCCCTCAGGGCGGAAATCCTGTGCGAGGACAATCCCGTATATCCCTTAATATATATAAACTGATTTAAACCTAGACTGTGGTAGAGACCATGTCAAGGTACAATGTCGCTATTTTTTAGAGTTTTAATTAGTTTTTTTACAGCAACCTTTTTGCGGCTCTTCAACCGGAAACCATAATTTTCGATTAAAAACTTTTGGCGTGCATTTTATATAGAACATCTTATTTTGGCGTTTTTTACAACTTTTCCATCGAAAATAATACTGTAATTATCTTTTATTGATACGTCGCACGTAATTGTTTCAGGCCAACCGGGTCTTGTGCGAATCGCCTGTCTCAATTACACCTTTTTGATCTTTTTTTCCGCTATCTTCATTGCTCGAGACAAATAAACATACGTACATGATAAATATTCCGTATTAGTATCGGCAAATTTATCGTTTTATGCATATGACTAGATTTCTTTTGAGTGATACTTTCTTTCTAACCTGGCCGTTGACATGTCTCCCGAGTTTCCCTACCCGTAAATTTTATCCTCATCTAGATGCGTTTTCGATCACATCAATAAATTGATTGGCATGTTATGATATACCTCCACAGCCCTGAGTAACAATGTACAATTCCGAAGAATTTGTGTGTGTGTATGTACTATCTACCCATCGAACGACTCCAAATTTAAAAACCGGACCGCCTACCCAGGTACGCCAATTTGTGAAATGTGGATTAAAACATGGAAGTAGTGATATTGATTTTTTATTCCACTATTGATCACAATGAATATTGCAGTTCAAGAACTATTTTAAGTGAATTAAAAAAACCATAGTCATAAAATTTTGCCGGTTTGCCTTTTGCTGAGCACAGATCACATACTACCAAGGCATGAGGCCCTTCAATTGGAAATATATAGGCAGAGGCAACTGCCAAGTCAAGACTTACTTCAAATGATAAATTGAGAGGAGGACTTGACCTTCTAGAGGTGATACAATGACTAAAATATATATTCCAATGAAAATACTGAAAATATAAAACAGTTATCTTAAGCCTTCTTTATTTAAATTTAGTTGTGTTCACCACAAAAAAAGACGATCAAGCAGTACACAGTGACTGTATAATAAGTAAAAATTCAAACTTGAAAATTGCACAAATCCCTTATCGCGGGGCAGATTTTGCGGAGGGTGAGAGGTGATAACAATCTTGAAAAATCATTTTGCCCGAATTTCCACTATTCGGATCAATAAGTTGAACAACAAAAAAGAAAAAGTCAGAAATATCAAGCACATCAAATGTTACTCTTCAAAAATCGGCCATGTTCCAATGGTTCCTAATCCCCATAAATCAGGACTTTGGATACACCCATTTATGTAAGGTCACTCACTTTTGAAAATCATGGATATATCAAAATCAAACATATATATGGATATGATTATTTGTGAATCAACCTTATCAAAAATTATACAGTTTACTATAACGGAATAGCAAGCACATGATGAAGTTTTAAAATTGGTATTTAAAAAAGTCCTTGATATATCAGCATGATGACAAATGAATTATTATTCATATTCATAACAGCTCAATTGCTAACCATGTCACACCGTAATCACAAATACCTATTTAAAAATGATGACTCGTGATAAGAACAAAGAAAGATAAACTTTATGTTACAACTTCCTCTCACACACAAAAAATCAGCAGAAGAACCTTTAAACGTGCATCGTAGTTATGAGGGTTTTGCAGTAACCATAATTCGAAAACCTAAAGCAAGTTTCGCATATACTCAAAATTATCAAATTTTCATTTACAATGCCTTACTTCATCCATAGCTTGAACTCAAAATAATTTTTTTATTTGGGTAAGCTTTTGACACAGTGTATGCTACAGCAATCCTCGTTGTATTCAAATATGTTACTGCTAATCAATTCCAGAAATCCATCATTCAATAGCAATATCGTACGTTAATAACATATGAAATATAAATTGGAAACTTCTATTGTTTTATTATAGTTAGGGATTCAAATATATTATGCATTATTTTCAATTTCTATGGAACAAAGCCTCGAAATGACAAGATCATTTTCATTAACATGTACATTTCTGAAACAGGATGGTTGGAACAAGCTCATCCAATATAGTTTGAATGAAATAAACACACAGGAATCAGCAGAGAAAACTACAGTTCCACGAAAATTCAAGTATGCAATGTACTGCAGTCAAAATGAAACAAAAATGAATACATGTATGAACATTTCAAAAATAAATGATCAGATTTTAAAACGAGTATGTGGTTCACAATTATCAGCTTTTCAATACTTTTACAAGATAATATACGGTGAAGAACACTAGATTAGAAAATACATTATTGGCTTCACCCAGTCAGAAATCAATTTCAGAACATCTTCATTAAGCATGGGTTACAGATGGATCGTGCCATAGTGGTGCGATATATCTGTGCCTCATACTTGAGATAATGCTATCATATTTGACATCAGGTTATTATTATGTCATATATAATAATGGTCCATGGAACTGACAGCAAGATTTGTTTCAAGGACAAAATTTGTATATAATCATATTCGGATTTTGTTGAATGCAATAAAAACGTCCAAATATGTTGTTCAGTATTACCACTGGTCTACACTGCTGCATGCTCTATAAAATAATAGGCAGACATGAATCCAATACGCCATTGCAAAATTAGGGAAGGGAAGACTCTCAGTTTTTTTCACAAACGAGACACAAGTTCAAATTGCATACTCATTCTAGTTTTTAAGTATTTCAAAATTTAATTTGGACATAGATTTGATTGGATTTCCAAAACTGGCAGAAGATAAGCTCCTACTGAAAAAAATCGAAGAAAATTTACCAAAAATACCATACTCTAAGAAATATCACTTGCAGAAAGATTGAGATTTAACATTGCTAAATTATACTAAAAGCTTTGAAACTCAAGCTTTTTGATTTATCTGAAAAAATCAAATAAATCTTTGAAGACTCTTGGCAAAATGAGATTTTGTCAACATATAAGAAGTGGTCCATAAACATTTTGAGATAAAATTTTTGACATACGAGTAAGTGATATATGAATCAGACTGGCAGTTACGCTGCTACTCGGACACCAGGAGTAGATGGGTTTGATCAATAAAAAGAGCAACATTTCATGATATATCTTTTGCTAAAAGATAAAATTGTCTTTTTGAGAGTCTGTTAGCAACAAAACTGCATTTTTTTTCAGATAGACTGAAAAGCTTCAAAACCATAGCAGTATTGATTCAATACTGTTATGTTTTTGAATTTTTTTGTCTGTCTGAAGAAAACAGCATGAGCATTCTGTACACCCGAAGAGAAACGAGATTCTACCATCCTGAGACAGATGTTGGGCAAAATAAGGTTACTACATATAGTGACACTACAGTTAAGTAAAGGAATTGACCTGCCATAAAAACATACACCACAAACGGTTCACCACACTAATTAAAGAAAAATAAATAATTTTATGATCTTATAAGAATAGTTATAAATAAATAAAACTGTAAACAAAATAATCACGTCTTGCAAGCAAATTGATGTTTCAATCGAACCCGATAGTCTAATAAATCTTGAGTACCGAATTATTTTATTTGCACCAGTTCAGACTACTTATGGAATGACATGGTGGAACAAGCTGTTTAGGCAAAGTCTTTTTCAGGCTTCATTTAACTCAATTTCGATTAATTTAGTATTCAAAAAACCACATTCTTGTTTCAGAATATACAAATACATATTTAGAATCTGTAAATTATTCACAGACTATATTTTCATGCTTTGAACTTTACTCTCAATCAGTTACATCATAAACAAACAGCCATAGATTTATTTTTGTTTCTAAACAAAAAAAAATCTTCATTGAGTGGAAAAATTAATATTGTACCAACATTTTGGTGACAAATTTCCAAACTCAGAGTTCAATAACTAACTATCTGATATCAAAGGAGAGGATATTTCAAGCTCAATCCACCCTAGCCATGATTGAGAATATTTATTCTATATTCTATATTCAAGAATACTTTTTGCTGCACATTTCTTACTTAAATGCTGTAACTATAGAATGTTAGCAACAACCAATTTTGCCAAAAATACTATGAAAAAGAAGTTTTATCTCAATATTACAAGCATCGAAATGGATGAATGGTTTTGGATGGATTTCAAGTATTTCACAAATGATTTCCAAGTTACAAAAATGAAAATAATAAAGTCAAGATATTAGAATATAGTCATGATACTGCAGTAATATTGGGTCAACCTTTTTAATAATCAAACTTCTGAGACCTCCAGAATGGCAGATGAGCATATTGAATTACAATCAATAAAGTATAGGATTTTATGAATAACACCTTGACATGACTTCCACAGTGTGAGAGAAATATTGATTTTTTCCAATTTGTAAAAAGCAAATTGCATCGATATATACAATTTGTGCATAACACTCATGTGCGAATATACCAAAGTCAAGTCAAGTTAAATTCGGAGTCGTGTTTGAAATCATTTCTCAAATATTGATCCTTGTGAATTGATCCTATATTTTAATCCGAAAACATTCGTTAGAATTTTTGTTTTGAATTCAAATTTAAAAAAATAAATTGTAGCTCTACTTGAAGTGATATTCTAGAACGGAACATCATACATGACACCTATATTCAGTACCATCAGGCAATAATAAAACTGTTATTCGATTATTTAGCCATGCAAGCTTCATGAAATTTTTGGTATTGTCTCTTGTATGATCAGGAGAACTGACAATACGTTGGCACACTGATGATGGTAGCAATCGTACTGTCTTAACATTTTTTACTTGCGATTGCAGCATACCAAACAAGGAAGAAGATGTCATCCAAAAACTCAAATGATTATCTTGAACACTATAAACAGAAAGGTATTTTCCCTCTGGCGAAAATGCTAATGTGGAAATACTATTTCTCCCACGATGTATGATTTGATGTTTATTTGTCCTGAGATCATACAAATAAATTGCACCTCTGCGGGTACCGACAGCTATGCGCCTTGTTCGAGGATCGTACGATATAGTATGAAAACGAGAAAGGGCAGGCACAGCCTCTGTTAAGCTGGTATTAGTTCGTAGTGTATTTGTGTCAATGCAAAATAGAATGATGTCCATAACTTCTACCAACAAGTCCATTACATCTGACATCATCTTATCGGCTAACAACTCAATAATTCTCAAAACCTCAGCTCTTGATCTAACAATGATGGATGTGGCCAGTAGAGCTTGGTGCTGGGGATTAGCAGCTGCTGCATTATGGCGTGCTACTTCACGAGCAATTGTAGTAATGAATGTCAATGGGCGAGCAGTAGCAATCAGACAAAGAGCATGATGTGATGATCGACATGAATCTGCTTGGGCAGATAAAGGCAACCCACTTTGTATACTGGCTAAATGAGTGCTATAGTCAATACAAAGCTCCAAAAGTCCAAGAAGTACAGCTGATACCTCAACATAGGGTTCCCAAACGGTAAAACCCCTTCCTATCAAATCTATAGCAGCTCGTCTTATTGGGGCATGAGCAGGTAGTCTGGGTGATGCAGGGTGAAGTAACAAATAAACCAGGGCCTTACAAGTGTTTCTTGCCATCGAGTAATTAGAAAGTTTAAATCCATCTGGTATTTGTGATGTACTTTGCGAGGATTTTGCCGGACTGGTGTCATTGGATCTTGATGGTTCCATTTCCTGCCCGAACTCAGCTCCAATGACACCGAGGATTATTACAGCTGTGGCCTGTCTGCGTCTCGTCTCATATGAAAGCCTTTGTGCACTGAGCCTCATAGATGAAGATGGTGCTTCGGTAGCAAGTTCAGCACTTGAAACACTAGATTTATCTAAAATATCATCAGTCGGTGTCCCTACATTAGTAACTGGGTTTGACATTTCTTCAGATCTGGTGTTAGGTACAAGATCAACATGTTGTTGCTGAACATAATCAGGCATATGTTTCGCCCATTCCTCCACTATCTTCCTTCGCCCTTCTGGTTCAATTTGCCTCAACTTTGCAAGAAGCAGAGCTTGAGCAGCTTCCCTCACTTCCAGACATCGATCTTGCCATCTTCGAGCCAGCAATTCCAGTTTAGGTGGTTTGTAGAGATTGCTATCGAGAAGTTCTTGCAAAAGTACACAATGCATTGTAGCTAGCAAAGCCCAGCCTTGTTTGATCTGAGCCATTTCGCCAGGATTTTCTGTATTACCTTCGCTAACATTTCCAGAAGTTGAATCCTCTGTTAAAGATGTTCCATTAGCAGTTGTGGATTTGATATTATTTGTGAAACTCAAATTAGAAAGTTCCATTAAAGTATTTGCTACTGCAATAACGGTAATAAGATGATGTGTCGTAATTGTACTGGAAATTTCCCAATGACCTAAATGAGAACAAACTTCTTTTTCATTTGCCAATGCAATACTATCTTCTTCCACAGAAAAAATAAAACGTTTATACCCACCAACAGTGCTCGAGGACTTGACAACTTTGAATTTATTTAGTTTTGTCCAAGTAGGAAGCATTAAAGCCATCTGGCCTTCTCTTGACAGCAAACCAAAACAAATAGGTATAAGAGGTTCAAATATACCAAGCTTGTTTGTGCATATATCATCCAACTTAGAATCTAGTCCCCAACCGTGTAAACAGGAGAGCAGCAACTGGGCGACATTCATGATAGTATCCACCTCCATTGGTGAACCTTTCTTCTCCTTATCTTTGTGCTTTCGAGATATATTTGGTGTGCTTGTAGCTGAAGACCCCTGATCACTGGAATCTAACAATTGGTTTTTAACTTGATATATAAATGCATTCAGAACTTTACGAGCTGAACTGGGGTTGTTTTCATTTTCAACTCTCTTCTGGGCTCTTGATAATTTTTTCCTCAATGCTTGTTCTTGTAACAAAGTACCAATAATCGCTTCAGTGTTGAAAAACACTATATGTGAATCATCATCTTGTGTTGGAGAAGCCCGCAAAGGTTGTACAAGCATAGATTTTGAGCATGCAACAGCATTGATATTGCCGTGCTCCTGTTCTCCATCTTGTATTTTATCTTCAATAGTTTCAATTATATTGCGTAATCCTTGTTGGGCTGCAGCTTTGAATCCAGCTAAGTTTCTTCGCTTAAATGCTTGAGACAAGTTTACATTGCCCTGCACAATATCATCAGTCCTGTTACTTTGGCATTCATCACAAGCAGCAAATATTTCAGTGGCACTTACACCTGTGACATAACGATCAAGGTGTCCAGTTTCCATTTGCCACACAAAAAGTCCACCGTCAGCACAAGCAACAAGAACAAAATCATCCAATGGTCTCCATTTAATTGACACAACCGTGGATGTATGACTGGCAGCAAGCATCACACATTTTCTTTCTCTCACACTCAATATTGCAACTGAATGGTCACTGGCAACGCTGCATATTGACTGCTGGATTCTTGAACTGCATTCTTCTGGTGGAACGAGCAACTGAGTAATTTCACCACCATGGACATTGAAGACATGAAGTTGCACACCAGTAAATAACTCCCATAAAACTATAGTGAAATCTGCACTACCAGAAATGAATGTTTGTGCAGAGTATCTACTTGACTCTTGGTGAGGATAAAGTAAACAAGTGACCCGATCATGATGTCCTCTCATTGTTCGATGGGGCAGCCAAGATTTTTTAGTCATTGGACCATCACGTAATAACCGAGATTTACAGGCTCTAGCAGCAGGTACTATAACAATACTGCCATCTTCACGGCCACATGCCAATTGTCCCCAACTTTCTAAATACAAACTAGTCGTCACAGAAATATTCAAGTCTCTACCCAATTGATCGATTATACCAGCGGGTTTGCGCACAAGACTCTCCCAATGATTATTTAAACCCATGTTGCATTTCAAATTAACAGATTCGGATATATCCTCAGATTGTTTTGAAATTGACCACAGACTGACATTGCCAGTGCTATTTCCGGAACACAATATGAAATTTTCTCTTGTAAGGATATCATATAACTCCATAACAGGGGGAGATGATAGTTCAATAGTTTCTCTTTTAAAAAATGAAAACAATAAATTTACTTCAGACTTATCAAACTCTTTGACACTGTTCCTTAAAGTTTTTGATAAAGATGAAGGAAGAGAATAGAGATAAATTGTCCCCATTTGGTCATAAAGCATAATTTTATTGTTGCCTTTCAAAAAGCTTCCGCCACTAAACACTGCGCCTTGTGGTGCTCGAACAGTATGTAATAAGGAAAAATCGCCAGAATCGTACAATTGCCATTCATATGGACATACAATGAGAAGTAGGTTATTTGGGTGAGGAACATGGTGTAAGTGAACTGCATTTTGACATCTGAGCTGTTTTGATTCATCTTCAAGAATAGGGGATGACTTTGCCGATAGGTTACTAGGTATTTGCCAAACTTTGATTGTTCCTGACATGGTCAATCCAACCACGGACATTTCAGGACTAGAGTTTATAATACAGCAACAACTTATCCAATCAGGATATATCCTCGATACCAGAGTTGCAACCATTTCAAGAGTTACAGATGACAAAATGAATATTTCAGCAAAAAGTCCAATGCACAAAATACAAGATTCTGGTTTTCCTCCAACCATCATTTCAATGGACATTAGTCGAGACGGAGAACCAGATAATCTGGTTTGTTCAAGACAACGTCCATCCGTCAAATCCCATAAAAATAATTCATTGTTCAATGATGCACTCGCTATAAATTTTGTACTCTTTAAACCACTATGTATCGGCACTATACTCACAACTGAATTTGAATGACCAAATAGTAGAATTTTTGGTTGGATGTTGGTCATATCTTCATTTATATTCCATATACATATCTGACCATCAGCACAACCGGTTAAAATATGTCTGCAATCTTCTGTCATAGTTATTGCACGAATTTTGTGTGTCGGGGGTTTCCCACCCCACATAACTATTGGCACAATGAGACTATTCATTGTGATAGCATTTATTGTACAGTGTATATAAAAGCTGAAAAACTAAAATGAAGCATTGTATGTCATAGTCAGATATTTTCGGTGAAGCAAGTAATTAAATATATCAGAAAACTTGCTTTTAAAAACAAATGATTATTGCACATTTTTTTTTGTATATTTCCCTATTAAATAGTTTTCAGGTCATAAAGCATGCCATAAAACTTTCAACTGATTCTGATTAATTTTATAATTTACCATGATT